>JADMNL010000025.1:335376779-336675946 GCA_016271365.2 Neoceratodus forsteri
CCCATGATTGTTTCAGCCCCCACCACTTCCTCTGGCAGGGTGTTCCACTTGTCCACCTCCCGTTCTGTGAAGAAATTCTTCCTCACGTTTCCTCTGAATCGTCCTCCCTCCAACTTCATCCCATGCCCTCTAGTCCTGGAACATCTTTTTCACTTAAAAATAGTGTATTCCTGCACCCTGTTCCTCCCTATAGGATACTTGTATGTCTCTATCATATCCCCTCTCTCCCTCCTCTCCTCCAGGGAGTACATGTTCAGTTCCTTCAACCTGTCCTCATAGGACTTGTGATGCAATCCATGCATCATCTTTGTTGCCCTCCTCTGAACCTTCTCTACCCTGTCTATGTCCTTACATAGGTAAGGTCTCTAGAACTGTACACTGTACTCCAGGTGGGGCCTCACTAGTGTCTTGTATAGTGGAATTATGACCTCCCTTTTCCTGCTGGTGATGCCCCTGCCTATGCATCCCAGCATCCTATTTGCTTTACTTGCTGCCTTGTCACACTGTTTCCCTATCTTGAGGTCATCAGAGATGATAACCCCAAGATCCCTTTCCTGCTTGGTGCATGCTATATCCTCACCCCCCAATTGATATATTGTGCCAGGGTTTTTGTGCCCCATACGCATTATCTCGCACTTCTTTGCATTGAATTTCAACTGCCAAACCTCTGACCATTCTTCAAGTTTCTGTAGGTCCCTTCTCATTCTGTCTACTCCCTCTGGTGTGTCTACTCTGTTACAGAGCTTTGTGTCATCAGCGAACAGTGAAATTCTGCCTTCTAGGTCCTCCAGATGTCACTGATGAAGATGTTGAATAGGACCGTCCCAGCACTGATCCCTGTGGTACCCCCTGGTCACTCTTCCTCTGTGGAGTGACAGCCATTTTCCACCACCCTCTGTGTCCTGCTGCCCAGCCAGTTACCTACCCACCACACTGTCCTGCCCACACCCATATTCCCCAGTTTGTGTAATAGTCTTCTATGTGGCACAGTGTCAAGGCCTTGCTGAAGTCCAGATAGGCCATGTCCACTGCCCTCCCTGATCCACCTCCTAGTCACCCAGTCAAAAATTCAACGAGGTTGGTCTGACATGACCTTCCCTGGTGAAACCATGCTGCCTTGGGTCCTGTAGTCCATTGACAACCAGATGTTCCACCAATCTCTCCTTCAGTAGTGCTTCCATGATCTTCTCCACTACCGGAGGTGAGGCTGACTGGTCTGTAGTTCCCCTTCCTCTTTGTTCCCACTTTTGTATAAGGGGACTACATCTGCTATCCTCCGGTCTTTGGGTACCTCCCCTGTTTCCAGTGATCGGCTAAACAGGATAGCCAGAGGTTCAGCCACCACCTCTCTTAGTTCTTTAAGGGCCCTGGGCTGCACCCCATCTGGCCCCATTGCTTTATCAACTCTTATTACTTCCAGTTCCTTCAGGACCCTTTCTCGTGTAAAGGGACTTGTGTCCATTTCTGCACCATTCTCACCCCTTGTACTCCCTTCAGACCCATTACCCTCCTCTTCCTCAGTAAAGACTGAGCAGAAATACCTGTTCAATATGTCAGCTTTTTCTGTTTTCATCCTCCACGCCCCATCCTCCCCTTCAGTCTCACTATCCCTCCTTTTGCCTTTCTTTTTCCTTATGTACCTGTAAAGGTTTTATCCTCTACCCACTGATTTTGCAATGTGTTCTTCTGTCTGAGCTTTGGCTGCCCTTGCTGACCTCCCTGCCTCCCTTTGCTTCTCCTGGTACTTCTCCTATCCCCTTCTGCCTGTGTCTTTTTGTATTGCCTGAATGCAGTCTTTTGGCTTTCACTTTCTTGCTACCTCTTTGGAAAACCATAATGGTCTCCTCTTCTTTTCCTCTTGCTAACCTGCTTAATGCATTTCGTTGTCTTTGTAATCCCCATTTTAAATACTGCCCACTGTTCCTCAACCCTGATTCCTGCCCCATTCCCTTAATGCCCTCTTTCAAGTATCTCCCATTTTCCCAAAGTCTGCCCCCCTAAAATCCAGGATATGTGTTTTTGTGTGGTTTGGTTCTGCTCTTTCTGTGTTTTCAAACCACAATGCCTGGTGGTCACTGTTCCCCAGGTGCTCCCCCACTGTTACCCCCATCACACTGTCCCTGTTTGTGAGCACAAGGTCCAGTATTGCCTTCTGCCGAGTTGGTTCCATGACCAGTTGCTTGAGGAAGGCACCCTGAAGGAGTCCAGGATAAATCTGCTCTAGTTGATGCTGCTGCTGGGATGCTCCAGTCCACGTCTGGAATACTGAAGTCTCCAACCAGTACTACCTCGCCCTTGTCTGCCATCCTTTGGATGGCTAGCATCAGCTCTATCTGTTTCTTCCTCCTGGGCTGGTGGTCTGAGACCACACCTGTGCTGAATGGCTGGCCCCATTTTCTTTCCAGCTTAACCCACAGTATCTCTCCCCATTTTGTTCCTCCTGGGTCTCTGTGGCCCTTATGTCATTTTTCACATACAGTGCCACTCCTCCTCCTTCCTGCCTGCCCTGTCTCTTCTGAATATGTTGTAGCAGGTATGGCCATCTCCCAGTTGTGGTTATCATTACACCAGGTTTCAGTAATGGCCACAATGTCCAGGTCTGACTGCGCCATGACAGCCTCCAGATCTTCCATCTTGTTGCTAAGGCTCCTGGCATTTGCACACATGGCTTTCCATGATTTGACCTCCCTAGACTGTTTCACTGTTCTACTCCAGCCCCTTCCTTGGTTGTCCTTTATCCCTGGTTCTCTTTGCTGTCTGCCCTTCTGCTGAATTTTGCCCCTTTTCTGCCTATCCACCTCTTGGGCGCTAATCTCCATCTTTTGCACACTGCTTTGTAGAGATAGGCACTCCTCTGGTTCACTGGTTCCACTGCTAGCTGTGGGGGTTGAGCAAGTAGGTACCCTCTTTGCTAGTTTAAATGCTTGTCAATGTAGCATTTAAACTTATCATTGAGTGCTTGGATTCCCCTCCAGGATGTATGCAGGCCGTCAGGCTTGAACAAACCTCCATCCCTCCAGGTGGGTTCCCAGTCACCAGTGAATCCAAACCCTTCCTCACAGCACCAGTTCTTCAACCATGAGTTAAATTTCCTGGTGCATGCACCCCTATGCTCTCCCTGCCTCTCGCAGGTAGTACTTCTGAGAAAGTGACAGAAGTAGCTACTTCCTTGAGACCCCTTCCCAATTTCCTAAACTCTTCCTGAACTTCCTTTGGCTCCCCATTTGCCAGGTCATTAGTACCTAGGTGGATAATGACATCCAGCTTACTCTCCTGTCTTGCCTTCCCAGTGATCCCCAGGATCTTCCTTCCATCCCTCCATGCCGTGGCACCTGGTAGGCACCTCACCTCCCTGTCCTCCCCCTCCTGTGTTCCTAGCTGTATCCCTCTTATGATGGAGTCCCCCACCAGGATTCGCTTCCTCCTCCTCCTCTGCGGTCCACTGCTTTCCCCGCTGAGGTCACCTCCTTGGCTAACCTCCACATCCTTTCCTTCCACTTCTCTGGGTACCTCTGTTTGGTTGTCCACATTTGCCAGTGTGGCATATGAGTTCTTGAGTGGAATAGGATCTGGGATGTGCCTCTGCCTGACTGCTCTAACCCTTCCTGAGCCCACTGTCATCCAAGTGCTCCTTGTTCTCGGCATCCTTTGAGGTAGTTGCATTGGACTGGGTGGTCTCTGGATTTGATCATTTATACAGGAAACAATGCAAGCAAAGCCAAGAAATACCCTGATTATTGTACATTTATCCTGCTCCCACATTGCTTCCAGCTCCCCAGCAGAAAAAAAAGACTGCAATGCCATCACAGACTGTGAGGCCCCCATTGTTTTGCACCATAGCCTCCTCTCTTCCTCCTTCTGCCCCCCCACACACAGACACCAAACAGAGAGAGGATATCACAACAGCAAATGTTCAATCAAGCAGTCCTAGCTCTGTGCACACAATAGCTGACATCATCATGCACCTCACCATAATGTCACCACCACCCACATGGCAATGAACAGAGTCCAACAGAGAAAGACACTCTCGGTCCCCACCCTATAGTCAACTGGATACCTGCACGTTTGAAAGTTTTTGTACAGTCTCAAGTGAGCCAGGAGCACATCTAAGATTTCTTCGCTGTGGGGGCTAGACAAACCTAAGAGGCTTGGGAAATAGAAAACAATGACATTTTTATTTGTAAAAGCATTGATTTTAACAAGCTCTGCCCCAGCAATAACAGATTTTTCTTTAACATTGTCCTTTCATCAGCCCATGGGAAGCAGTACAGAGGCATAACACTATACTATTTCTATTTCTGTATAGGATGATTTATGCACCCCAGGAATACCTATTTCAAGGTTTCAAATGATGTATTTTATCAAAGTTTATTTTTGTACCACACATGATCCAGAGCTTTATTTTTAGGCTGAAAGGACATGCTAAGTGGGATAAGGGTGGAATTGTATGCATGGTCCATTTAGAAGAGCTGAGGGCCCCCTACACTTGCCAGTAGTGGCAGCTATGGATCTATGGATGGTCACTTCAGAGTCTGATCTGCAGTGATGTCCAGGGAAAGAACAGATTTGGAGGGGAGAGAGAAGTTATGGTGAGGCTGGGACAAAACCCACCACCTGTAGGGCGGATCCTATATATCTGTTTGCATTTTGTCACTGAAATGTTGGATACAAACACTCAAAATGTAGAAAAATGAGGGACACTGGTCTTAATAATATTGGACAAATTGTTAGACATAGACACATTCAGAAAACTGGAACCTAGTGACTTAACAGCACTCTACCCTTGATCACAACATGGACACTAGCTGAAAGTCTTAACAGTGGAGTGATAATGACTCACATTGAGTCTTTTTGTGGGATCCCTCTCTTGAACTGCCAGATAACTGCCGCTCTTAATGAGCTGTTTATCACACCTGGCCATCTGGAACATTGACAGAGATTAGCATGAAGACTAAATAATGCTAAAGTAGAGACTTTTTTGACTTCATTAACAGCCATGAAAATCTGCACTAGTCAACACGGGCAAGTAGAGAGTTAGCTGCACTAGCCCTGGTCAATTTGCACTAGTGTTTGGGCTAGTAAAACAATGTTAAGATCGACCCCTGCGCTTGGCCCACCTAGTCTGCCCATTTCCCTACCTAATGGATAAGCTGCAGATCCTAGTTAACCAGCAGCCTACTTCCTCCTACCCCCCCACAAGAATTGCCTTATGTCTATGCCATGCATTCTTGAATTCCCCCCTGTTTTGACTCCACAACCTCCTCAGGAAGGCTGTTCCATGCATGTACAACCCTCTCTGTGAAAAAATACTTCCTCACATTACCTCTGAGCCTTCTCCTCTATCTTCAAATTGTGTCCCCTTGTTCTTGCACATCTGTTTTTCTGAAATATGCTACCCTCTTGGACTTTGTTGATTCCCTTGAGGCACTTGAACGTTTCTATCATGTCCCCCTCTCCCTCCTTTCTTTGAGGATATACATATTAAGCTCCTTTAGACTCTCTTCATATGTCTTCTGGTGCAGACCCTGCACCATTTTGGTTGCCCTCCTCTGGGTAGCCTCCACCCTGTCTATGTCTTTGCGGAGATGGGGTCTCAAGAACTGCATGCAGTACTCCAAATGTGGTCTCACCAACTGTCTGTACAGAGGGATAACAACTTCCTGTTTTCTACTGGTGATGCCTCTCCCTATGCATCCCAGTATCCCCTCAGCCCTCCTTACTGCCTTCTCACATTGTTTGCCCACCTTTAGGTCATCTGATATAACTACCCCCAGGTCTGTTTCCATTTTTGTTGTTGTCCGTATCTCACCCCCACTGTGTACTCTTCCCCAGGGTTTTTGTTTCCCAGGTGCATTACTTTATACTTTACATTGAATCAAAGCTGCCATACATTTGACCATTCCTCCAACCTTGCCAAGTCCCTTCTCATCCTTTCCACCCCATCTTGTGTATCAACCCTGTTGCAGATCTTTGTGTCATCTGCAAAGAGACATACTTCTCCTTCCAGTCCCCCTGCAATGTCACTTATACAGACATTAAAAAGGACCAAACCCAGTACTGAACCCTGCGTTACCCCACTAGTAACCTCCCTTTCTTCACTGTGGACTCGCTTCCTATTACCCTCTGTGTCCTGTTGTCCAGCCAATGTTTTACTAGGCTACCACCCTGGAATCCACTCCCAGGCTGGCTAATTTGTTTATTAATCTTTTGTGTGGGACTGTGTCAAATGCCTTGCTAAAATCTAGGTAGGCCATGTCCTCAGCCCCTCCCTGGTCTATTACTTTGGTCACCCAGTCAAAGAAATCTATTAGATTCATCTGACATGATCTTCCTGCTGTGAATCCATGCTGCCTTGGGTCCTGTGCCCCACTGGCCTCTAGGTACTCAACAATTCTTTCCTTCAGAAGTGATTCCATAATTTTCCCTACCGCTGAGGTCAAACTGACAGGTCTGTAGTTTCCTGCCTCTGTCTTGCTCCCACTTTTGTGAAGGAGAATCACGTCTGCCCTCCTCCAGTCCTCAGGTACCACACCATCCTCCCATGATTTGTTAAAAAGGGTAGTTAGTAGTGTTACTAGTTCTCCCCTTAGTTCTTTTAGAATTCTGGGGTGAATTCCATCAGGCCCCATTGCTTAATCCATCGTCAGTTTTAGGAGTTCTTTCAGAACCCTTTCTTCTGTGAAAGGACTGATATCAACCCTCTTATCCAGAGAGCTTCTATTGACTGGATTAGGTACCTCACCCTCCTCTTCCTTTGTGAATACTGAGCAGAAGTATTCATTCAGTATCCCTGCTTTTTCACTGTCTCTCTCTGCCCAACCACCCTCCTCTTTATTTAACCTCAGTATCCCTGCCTTAGTATTTCTTCACTCCCTAATGTACCTATAAAAGGTTTTATCCCCCTTCTTAACTGAGAACTAGACACGTGGTGGATTCCCTGTGGGGGGAGGGCCTTAAACAACTGGCACAACAACCCACAAGAGACAGGGTTATCCTAGATCTAGTACTGACTAATGGGGAAAGGATCACAGATCTCCAGGTAGAAAATCACCTGGGGGCCAGTGACCATCACATGGTATGGTTCAATTTGGCCACTAGAACTAAATCATCCCATTCCAAGGCAAAAATATGGGACTTCAGAGGAGCTGACTTTGATAAGATGACCAACAGAGTTAAGCTAGCCCTGGCAAGAAGAAATATAGGTGACGGGGTACAGGCAAAGTGGGCAAGTATTAAGGATGCAATATTTGAAGCAACATCCCATTGCGTTATAGAGAAAAGCAAGAGCAAAAGAAGGAGGAAACCACTTTGGTTCTCAAAAACAGTAGCAGAGAAGGTCAGAGCCAAAAGGCTGGCCTTCAGGAAATATAAGGGAACACAGCAGGATGAAGATAGGGATACATACCAAACTTCCCTAAGGGAAGCAGGGAAGGCAGTAAGGCAGGCAAAGGCCCAAACCATGGAAACGCTAGCATGAACAGTAAAAGAAGGGGACAAGACTCTCTACAGATACATTATTGAAAGGAGAAAGTCCAGAGGGGGTATTGCTGAGATCAAAGGGGATAAGGGGGAGTGTGTGGAGGATGACCAAGGAAAAACTGAGGGGAAGGAAGGGCAGAGCCCACAGCTCAGCACCATGGACATGGGGGAGGGAGGTGTGCACTAGTCCCTTCACAAAAGAAAGGGTCCTACAAGAGCTCGCTAAGCTCAGGGTGGACAAGGCAATGGGACCTGATGGCAAACCATCCCAGGCTACTAAAGGAGCTAAGGGTGGAACTAGCAGAGCCATTATTAGAACTGTGTAGTGAGTCCCTGAGCACAGAAGAGGTCCCAGAAGACTGCAGAAGGGCTCATGTGATCCCACTCCACAAGACTGGCAGCGGGGAGGAGGTAGGAAACTACAGACCAGTCAGTCTTACCTCAGTAGTGGCAAGATTATGGAAGCAGTCTTTAAGGAAAGGATAGTGTAACACCTGGAATCCATAGGAGCACAGGATCCAAGACAACATGAGTTTACAACAGGAAGATCCTGTCAAACTAATCTCATAGATTTCTTTGACTGAGTAACCAGAGTGGTGGACCAAGGGGGTGCAGTTGATGTCACCTACCTTGACTTCAGCAAAGCTTTTGACACTGTTCCACAAAGAAGATTGATTAGTAAACTGGGTAGGCTCGGGCTGGGTCAGAAGTTGATCAACTGGGTGGCAAACTGGTTGGTGGGCAGAAAACAGAGAGTGGTGGTAAACGGTATACAGTCAGAAGAGATGCAAGTCACAAGTGGGGTACCTCAGGGATCAGTCCTGGGGCCAGTCCTCTTCAGTATCTTCATCAGTGACATTGCAGATGGACTGGAGGATAAGGTTTGTCTGTTTGCAGATGACACCAAGGTCTGCAACAGAGTAAATGATCCAGATGGGGTGGGCGGAATGAGAAGCGATCTGGAAAAACTGGCAAACTGGCCGGAAGAATGGCAACTGGGGTTTAACGCAAAGAAGTGCAAGATCATGCACATAGGGAAGAGAAACCCTGAAGCCACCTATAGGCTGGGAGAGGAGTTGCTGCCAGTCACAAGGGAAGAAAGAGACTTGGGCATCATCATCACAGATTACATGAAATCATTTGTGCAGACCACTAAAGCAGTAGGTAAGGCTAGAGGAATGTTGGAGTGTATTAGTAGGGGTATAGCAAGTCATAAGAGGGAGGTAATAATCCCTTTTTACAAGACACTGGTTAGGCCCCATCTAGAGTACTGCATGCAGTACTGGAGGCCACAACTGCACAAGGACATTAACAAAATGGACGCAGTCCAGAGAAGGACAACCAAAATGGTGCAGGGACTGCATCAGAAAACATATGAGGATAGATTAATAGAGCTCAATATGTATACCCTACAGCAAAGGAGGGAGAAAAGTGATATGATCGAAACATTCAAACATCTTAAGGGCATTAACAAGTGAAAGAGTCTAACATGTTTCAATATAAGAACAATAGCAGAACAAGAGGACACAGCATGAGATTAGAGGCAGGACAATTAAGGGGTAATGTGAGGAAGTTCTTTTACACAGAAAGGGTGGTGGATGCATGGAATGGCCTACCTCAGAAAGTGGTGGATATGAATACAGTACAGGGCTTCAAACAGGCATGGGATAGGCATAAGGGAGCAATACAGATGAATATGAATAGATAGGCCATTGACAGAGTAAAGGCCTATGGCACATTCATAAGGTAGAAAAAATGGGCAGACTGGGTGGGCCTTGTGGCCCTTAACCACTGTCAACTTCTGTGTTTTTAAGACTCAATGTGATTCTCCCTAACGTAATAGGCTTTGACCAAATTACATTTGTCCAGGTGAGAACAACCACAAATAACACCAGATGAGCACTACATCGAATTCATGAAATGCAAACTCACCAGCTGCCCTCTGTCCTTCTAAGCCTTGATGCCAAGAAGGCATTTGACAGGGTCTCTTTGCCATTCCTGTATTTCACCTTCGGACAAATGAACTTTCTGAAACCGTTAATAAAAGTTATTCAGAACCTTTATGAATGCCCCTGAGCATGTGCTAAAATCACCGGTCACCACTCCAAGGATTTCTCTCTACACAGAGGAACCAGGCAGGGCTGCCCAATGTTCCCCCTTTTATTTGCCATATTTATTGAACCCTTGGCACAAGCTATTCATGAATCCCCCCACTTAACTGGAATCTCTTTGGGAGATGAAGAACACTGAGTTGCCCTATATGCTAGTGATGTAGTCCTATATTTAGATAAATCCAATGTCCCTCTCCCAGCTGTATTTCAAATATTAGAGGATGTTGGTGCTGTTTTTGGGGTATAAAGTTAACACAACAAAAACAGAAGTCCTTACTTTCCACTATCAACCCACTCAAGAGCTCCAAAACTGGTAGTAGTATAGAGTTCATATAGCTTGTCAAATGTTAAATTTCAGCCAATCAGTGTGCGCCACATCATTTGACAGGTGGGCGTGACCTAAAATGGACCAATCAGAATCATCCTCTATGGCCCAGGAAGTCCCACCCTCTGCGCAGGAAGTTCTGCCTTAAACGCAGGGCGTCCCACGTCAAACACAGGAAGTGATGTACAAACGCAGGAAATAACATTCTCAAACCCAGAAATGACACATCATTCCCATTCTACGTCCGTACATCCTTCCTCCTCCATCCCCATTCCCCTCAAACCTCCACAACACCATCCAAGCTCAAACCCAAGTCCGTCCTCTGTCCCCTCAAACCGCAACCACCCCATCCTAGCTTGAACCTGAATCCATCCTTCATCCCTTGACCCCCTGCCGCAATATCTTGGCACAAACTCTCCCATCCTCCCACCTTGTCCCACCACCACCCTTGCACCCCTCACCTACCTCAAACCTGAGTCTCTCCCCTCCTCTCTCCATGCTCCACTGCCACCTACACTACACCCCATCACCTACCAAGAACCTGAGTCTCTCCCCTCCTCTCACCTTGCCCCACCATCACCTACTTGGCACTCTCTCAACTTCCCCCTGTCGATCTGTGGTATGACTGCTGGGTGCCTTTTTACTCAGGGGATTTTGTTTTTTTGTGAAATGTGCTTTGAAGCTCGGAGGACTCTAAGAACATTTATCTCTTCAGTGTAAGGAAGTTCTTTTAACACAGTGCATTTGAAGTATTTATGGAAAAACAGTGATTTCTCTTTTAATGTGAAAAAGAAAATGAGTTCTAACTTTAAAAGCAGAGACAGCATGCATGTGTGTGTGTGTGTGTTGAAGCTGATGTTTCAAGGGCTTGTAGTCTAAGTAGACTGCTTCAAATGCTAAAGTCTGGTTTAAAAACATATATACATACATACTCTCTGCATTCCATTTTTCAAGAGGGTTTTATCCTCTCTGCATTTCCTGTAAGAGCACTTTATCTTTGCTATACAAAAAATGTCTATTAAAAGAATGCATTTTAAGTATTTATGAAAAAAAAGTGTAGTGATTTCTTTTTTAACGTGAAAAGAAAATGAATTCTAACTTTAAAAGCAGAGACTGTGTGTGTGTGTGTCTCTCCAGTGTTGAAGCTGATGTTTCAAGGGTTTGTAGTCTAAGTAGACTGCTTCAAATCCTAAAGTCTGTTAAAAAACAGGCATACTCTATATACATTTTCTTTTAAATGAATACATCAGACATCTGGTATTTTGATGTCAGAAACTAAACATATTTTTCTATTTGCTTTGAAAAAGATAATTTACAAAGATCACTGCTTATCATAAGCATATATTTCCATTAAATATATATTAATGTACTGGTGAAAGTATTTAAGAGCACTTTAACCTCCAGAAAGCAACAAAAAGTGCTCTGCATTACCTATGTAAAACTGAAAAACCAGTAGACTGCTTCATAGAGACTTTTATACTCTGAGAAACTTAAGAAAATTCCTATTAAAAGTTCCTATTAAACATGCCCTGCCCAACATTACAGTTTAAAAATCACATACTAGTCATTCTATATATCACAAGAGATGGCATAACTATATTTATCAATGGAGGACTGTCTTCTAGAAACCTTTTGCCAGTCTTGTGACGGTCACATAGATGATAGCTGATATTAATAAACCCCAACTAAACATGCGGATTCATGGTGCTAGTTATAAGAGATGACAAAACTATATTTATCATTGGGGTCTATCCATGTGATGGTCACATAGTGTGAGTTCATCTGGCAGGGGTCTTATATAAACCCCTGGCTGGAGATGTGCCAGTATAACTTTCAGAGCCTCATCAAATCTACTTTATAGGATTTGAGCTGATTATCCAAGAGATTCAAGAACATGGCCCAGAAAACAGCATCTCAAACTAACATTCCAGTCATGGAACAGATGGTTACACCGCCAAATGAACAGCCAGGAGATGAAAAGCCTGAAGAGAAGTTGCCTTTCAGGCCCAAACCCGTGCATGTGCGTTACATAAAGTGTGAAAAAGAATGTCCAGTTCGAATGTTGGCCAGTGGAAGGATTTGTGACATAAAAAGAAATCTCACTGCACAGTTTGGTGAATTGGAAAAAGCAAAAACTGATCCTGATACGCCTATCGAAGAGGCACAACTGCAAGACCTTGAAGAAGAGCTAGCATGTGAGTCTGTTGCGGAGAAAGATGTGAAAATGAAGCCCAGAACAGAGTGTGACATGGAGGAAGAGTCAGATAAGGATGACAAGACACAGGCAGAAGCAGCAGCCAGCCAAGAAGCAGATGGTGACACTGCCATGACAAGCAAGCCACAGGCTAAGAAAAAAAGATAAGAAAAAGCAACAGGCTAAAGAAGAAGAAAAAGATGGCAAAATCTCTTGCACTGCGGAGGTAAATTTATGTTTTGTTTTTAAACACACAAAAAAATTAGTGAGTGGAGACATGCGTGCAGAGTGTAACTGAACAGATGAGTTAGCAGATGAATTGTAACTTACTAAGTAAAAGGACCAATGTTATTTTCTTTTTGCTTTATCAAAGTGATGGATATGGAATGGAGCAACAGTCTTATTCGGACAGCATGGATACGCGAGTCTCCACAAATCTACTGCTTGACTGTGTTTGCTGTGTGAAAGATACAGATGTGGTTATTAATGAGATGTGTGAGGGTCAATATGTTAGAAAGTTAGAGAGCAATAGAATGTTTGAAAAAACAGAAAACACTGTAATCACTACACAGCCACAACCATCTTCATCTACTGAGATTAAATGGGGCTTCCTCAGGTGAAAAACCAGGCCTAAGTATTAAGTCCCCCAAAACTGACCATGATGTGTATTGTAAGTACTGTATAGCAGGTTATATTGACGTCCGATATATTTAGCCGATGTAGACCTCTGATGCGTTTTTTATATGTTAGCGCCCAAAAAATTTAGCGTTTGCTGTACCTGAAGTTACGGTGTGGTACACTACTGTAATTAGCCTCGCATTGATACTAAGCAGCGGCTGATTTGAATCTACTGTTTTACTTAATGCCTCTTTACTCCAACCATGCGCCTACAGTATTTCCCTTGTCTGAAAAGGATGTTGCTCTTCAAGTGGATGCAACAGTCCTCGCAAGTTAAACATAAATACCCTATGGACGCCAGTACTGTCTCAGGGTCAGAGCTTGCTGAATGCTCTGGTGTGGAGCATACTGTCACTGAGTTTGTTGCTCGTGAACTCGCTGGAACCTCAGCTGGGGCAACTCCACCTATGAAAAAAAAACGCACTGGCTACAAAATTTATGAACCGGAGATCCGGTACAAGTTCAGTAACTATGCCGTGGAGAATGGGGTTATGGTGGCTGTGCGACATTATAATGCCACAACAGGCTGCATTATAAATGAGAGTTCCATCAGGAACTTTAAAGCAGACTACTTGGCACAGCTAAGAAAAACACCAGACCCTAGTTCCACGTCTCCTGTCCTCCTTACAAAACACCGAGGGCGTCCAACTCACCTGGAAAGTGAGTTGGAAGAACAGTTAAAGTCTATAGTTAAAAGTTTATGAGTAGAAGGTGCAGTTATGGCAGCGGGGTTATTCTTGCGATAGCTATCAATAGTGAAGGCTAACAGTCTACAGCTACTGACCCGAAAATGGTGGCCATCTAGCGCTTAGTAGCAAATGGGCATGGGGTTTCTAAACCGCATTGGTTACAAGCAAAAAGAAAAGCACCAATGCAGCAGCGAAGAAGTTTGATAGATTTCGACAATCTCAAGGTGGCTTTTCTTTCACATATAGCCACTGCTTGTGCCCAAGAGCTGATCCCACCACAGTTGGTCATAAACTTGGATGAAACAGGGGTTAATATCATTCCTGTTTCTGAATGGACGATGGAGGCTACAGGGTCAAAACAGGTACAGGTGACTGGGTTAGGGGATAAGAGACAAATTTCTGTTGTCCTCGCCTGCTGCCTCGATGGTGATTTACTCCCTCCACAACTCATATATAAAGGAAAGACTGCTGTATCACACCCAAAGCATACATTTCCCAATGAGTGGAGTATAACTCATTCTGACAATCACTGGGCCAATGAAGTCACGACCATTGATTTCATTGATACTGTGTTAGTACCCTATATCAAGCGCATCAGTGCACAGCTGTCATTGCCCCCTGAGCAGAAGTCCTTACTTGTTTTAGACCTGTATCGAGCACATGCTACTGAAAATGTGCTCCTGCACTTGGAAGAGTTAAACATTATACCAATCTACGTCCCTGCATCTTGCACTGACTCACTACAGCCTTTGGATATCAGTGTAAATAAAATTTTCAAGGATCTACTGAAGAAAGAATTCACCAACTGGTATGCAAGCATTGTGTCGGAGAGGTTGGTAGCAGGAGGCAATGACAGTTTAACATCTGATCTCCGACTCCGAAACCTAAAAGAACACCACGCTCGGTGGATGGAGACTGCGATCACCTCCTTGCAAGGAAGACGAGCAGACATCATACGAGGATTTCACGAGGCTGGGATACTTGACACACACCACGACTGCCTGAGTGAGTACAGTATTTATTGTGTTCAGATGGAAGCAGGTATCGAATCGAGCTAACTAAGTCAGCTTTCTGCTTCTTTCAGATACAGTACCACAAGGTGAAGCAGGAACCGAAAGAAGCAGAAGCCGAAAATGGGACATCCCGCATCTGCATCTGGCTTTATTTTTTGTTTGTTTTTGTTTTTTTTTAATCACATTAAATCACATAATTAAATTTAATAAAATACTGTAAATAAAAGCACTACACATTACCGAATTAACGTGCTTTGGAGTTCTTTTAGCTGAGTGAAAATAATGGTTCGTTATGACTAGAATATTAGCAGTCTGTTAAATTTAGCGCATGTTAATGGTCCCACTAATAGTGCTAAATTTATCGGACCGCTAATATAACCTACTATACAGTATATTAAGTACCATACCATTCATTGTGTAATTACCTCAGTGATAGAGAGAGTGATACATTGTGAAATGGTTGGTGCCTGTCCTGGGAGTGAGATAGATGATCCTAGTCAGATAAACCATACATCTATCTTTGATGACTTGATGGCTAGAGAAGCATACAAAAATATTTCCAAACTCATCCAAGCAGACCTCTAAAGCAGTAGGTAAGGCTAGGGGGGTGTTAGGGTGTATTAGTAGGGGTATCACAAGTCGTAAGAGGGAGGTAATAATCCCTCTGTACAAGACACTGGTTAGGCCCCATCTGGAGTACTGCGTGCAGTATTGGAGGCCACACCTTCACAAGGACATTAACCAAATTGAGGCAGTCCAGAGAAGGGCAACCAAAATGGTGCAGGGACTGCATCAGAAGACATATGAGGACAGATTAACGGAGCTCAATATGTATACCCTTGAGCAAAGGAGGGAGAGAGGTGATATGATCGAGGCATTCAAACACCTTAAGGGCATAAACAAGGTGAAAGAGTCTAACATGTTTAAATATAAGAAAAATAGCAGGACAAGAGGACACAGCATGAGATTAGAGGGAGGCCGATTAAGGGGGAATGTGAGGAAATTCTTTTTCACAGAAAGGGTGGTGGATGCATGGAATGGCTTACCACAAGAAGTGGTGGCTATGAATACAGTGCAGGGCTTCAAACAGGCATGGGATAGGCATAAGGGAGCAATACAAATGACTATGAATAGATAGGTCACTGACAGAGCAAAGGCCGAAGGCACATTTATAAGGTAGAAAAAGAAATGGGCAGACTGGATGGGCCTTGCGGTCCTTATCTGCCGTCAACTTCTATGTTTCTATGTTTCTATTTCTGAAGCCATACATATAGGGCATTTCATGCCTGTGATCTTAGCAATAGCTATGACACAACAGGGTTTAAGCATGAGCAATGAAACGATAGAATCTGTAAGTCATGTTTTAAATGACGTAAAAAGAGCTGATGACCCCATGTGTTTACTTACAGATATGTTACAACAGACAGACAGACAGTGAGATTAGAAAAGAGGCCAGACGTCTAGTCAGTAAATGCTCCTTTAAAAATTTTCTAACAAGAACTTTGGGGACTCTGTTAAATTTCTAAAAAGAAACTTAGGGACTCTGTTTTTGTAGTGAAAATTCATTTAACTGCTGATCTGCTACAGGTTATGTGTAAATGTTGTAGAACCCAAAGCTTCATATTTTATTTTACAGAGAACCATGCGGGATGCAAGCAAAGAGAGTGTCCAAAGACTTATGTATCTGATCATAAGCCATTACTGCGATCCTTCCATGTTCAGGCTGCCTGACTTTGAAGCATCCCTTTCTGACTTATCCTCTGCCATGGAACTGGTGTTGCATGCCCCCTCAGACATGTGGGAGGATATAGATGACTATATGAAAGAATCTGAGTTGATACTTTTAGAAAACATTAAAGTGATTGTGCCTAGATTCATAGAAGATCCTGAATATCTTTGTAACTTGTATATATTAGTAGTTGCTGCAATGTGTGTGTCTGCTTTAAAGCAAAGAAAAGAATGTCAATCAATCAATCAATTAAAATCTTTATTTATCCAGGCAGTCATCATTGAGCAAGGCTCATTTGCAAGATGGACCTGGAGATAACAGGGTCTGGTACACAAGGAAATACATTGCATATAAAAATATATGTACACACATACACAGTTATATATACACTATATACAATTAACATTAGGAAACAAAGGCAATAATGAAAACATGGTAGAATACCTGGATGGCATAATGCAAGAGAACCATATACAGTTGCGAAGCGATAAGTTATGGTCCATTCACATGATAGTAAGTTGTGGGGGACCATTGATTAGTGGCAACCTCCAAGTGCAGTTATAGTTCTGGCACTTAAACGTGGGAATAAATTTAGAAACTGCCGGATGGTACAGTGGCGAGCAGGGAAGGGAAGAACCAGGTTGGGGGTTCAGGACCCAAAAAAGTGGATATTGTTAGGATCCCAAGGTCGCTTTTCATGAGTCAGGGTAGGGAAGTAAAAAAAGTGGTAGAAGAGCTAGGATGAGGACTAGGTTGCCAAGGAGGACTAAGATGGGTAATAGGTACTTTGAGTGGTAGGAGTATGACAAAGGGCCATGAATACGTATAGGAGGACAGAGGAAGGAAAGAGTGAGATTACAGAGTATTGAGGGTTAGAAGTTGGTAGGATAAAGGAATTTATGCTGGGATCAAGAAAAGCATTTGCAGGGTTCCTTGATGAGATGAGAGTAAAGTGTCTTGAAGGTAGATTCACTGACTGGAGTACTCAGCTTCAATGTTTTCTGAAGTTTGTTCCAGAGAGAAGGCAACACGGTACTTAAAGCCGCTCTACCAAAGTGAGACTTGACTCTGGGGACTCTCAGTGAGGTGGATGTAAGGCTTCTCAAGGCATACTTGCCTATTTGATTTAATGGGAGTCAGCCAGTGATGTATTGTGGAAGTTTGCTTGAAATTGCTCTCAGTGTCCTTAGGGCAGCATTTCTGTTCCATCTATATTGGAGGGAGGACCAACTCACAGCTGTATATAGGGAGCAGTGGTGTGTAGAAAAGGGGAGACCTGTGATGAATCTCAGAGCTCTATGGCACAACATGTCCAGCTTTATGAGATAGGAGGCAGGAAAATGACTGTACAGAAAATCTGAATAGTCTATCAGAGAGAGGAATGTTGTTTGGCCCAGACGTACTTTAACATCACTTGTTAGAAAGTGGCTGATCCTAAAGAAAAGACCCAATCTTTGTCATAGTTTTTTTAGAAGCTCCTCTACTTGGTCTATGTAGGATAGTCTATGGTCCAGCCACACTCCCAGATATTTTAATTTATTGACTAATTCCAATTTTTCTCCAAGAATTGTAGAAATTTGCAGTATTAAGCCTGCATTAGCCGGGTTCACTGTATGTACTAGTGGAGAGAAAAGTATGGCTTTGGTTTTCTTAGCATTACGTAAAAGGTTTTTGTGTAGCAGCTGGTTTTATAATAAGTTAAATTTGGCTTGCAGGTCACTGCATGCAGCTTCTGGGGTTGGGCGGCTTAAGTAGAGTACTGTATCATCTGCAAACAGATGGATGTTGGCCCTGGTTATACAATCATCAATGCTGTTGATGTAGATGGCAAATAATAATGGACCTAGTATAGATCCCTGGAGTACCCCTCTCAGTAGAGGTTTGAGGGTTGAGGATTCACCTTCAGCCTTCACCTGCTGGAGGCGGTCAGAGAGATAGCTATTAAACCACTGCAAGGACAGTGAGTCCAACCCTATTGCATGCAGAGAGGAAAGAAGCAGTCTATGATCGACAGTGTTGAAGGCCTTACTTAAATCTAAAAAGACAGCGCAAACATAGTTCTTGCTGTCCAGTTCTCTTTGCCAGTCATCAGTCACCTTTGCAAGCACTGTAATAGTACTATGTTTCTCTCTGAAGCCTGATTGGACTGGATTTAGGAGATTCGTAGATTCTAGGTATAGTCACAACTGATTGCTTACAATTTTTTCCAGTAGTTTTGCCAGTACTGGAAGAATTGAAATTGGTCTGTAGTTGTTTAAATCACCAGGGTCCCCTGACTTAAACAGAGGAATGACATGTGCCATTTTCCATGTGGATGGGATAAACCCTAGGGACAGGGACAGGTTAAATAGGTGTGTTATAGGCACAGCTAACACGTGCTCTGCCACTTTTAGTAAATAGGGGTCAATCGTGTCAACACCAGCACTTTTTCCAGTATCCAGCTTCAGCATTAAATCTGATGTTTCTCATACTGTGAAAGTGGCTTCTTCAATTGTTATGATGCTCCATGAAATGAAAGAGCACTAAGCATCATGTGTATTCATCACATTTTTGCAGAATGTATCACTTACATTATATTTAATAAATGTGATGTAGCTGTCATTTTTTCTGAATAAAAAGTGACACGCTAATCTGTATAACGTGTATTATGTGCTTTTAGATGGAATGTAATGGCATGCTCCTGATATTCCAGTCACTCTTGATGGCCACAATGTGCCGTGTGATAAAGGACATTTTAAAGACCCCTGTATACTTTGGAAATGCCATGCATTAAAAGTATGCTGTGAAAGTGCTGCACCTTCACTGGCAGAAAGGACAATGACTGAGATTAAAAGTATGCCCCCAATTATGTGGCATATGTATATCGATGCAATGAACAAAAAAAACACAGAGACATATGTAAGGTGAAAAGCATTTTTGATTCTGCAACAGTACCCCTCAAAGATTACCCTGATTATTTTGAATGGTGCATGGCACATGTGTGTATGTTTTGTGCCTACCTTGTCACCAGGGGGAAAGTGGATGAAACCCTTGTTTGTGTGAAACATACAGCCCAAAAGTTACTGTCTCTGGGTATGGTAGAATGTGAAAGAATCTGGTAGTGTAGAAACAGGATAGTATGTAATCATTGTATGCATACTATGTGTTGCGGGTATATATGCTCTTTAAAACACTGTTATGGCTTTTGTATGTAATTAATATATGTACCAGTTTACATTTTGTATGTATGAATAAAATATAATCACATATTGCAGTTTATGGTTGTCATTGAATTTTTAAGAAAAAACAGCACACATATACATCATTTTACGGATGACAAGAGGTTGGCTAGTTAACAAATGTATTTTGGTACTGATGAAAGAAGATGAATGATCAACTGCTTCAGAATTTATATTTGAATGCAAGAAAAGTGGACTGTTTTAGTGGTGTAACTCAGTTATATAAAGCTACAAAAGAAATTAATAAAGGTGCGACCAGGAAAGGTGTTGCAGAATGGCTTGCCAAGCAGGACCCCTATATGTTACACAGACCAGCAAGAATTCAGTTTAAAAGAAATCCTGTCATTGTTTCTGACATAGACACTGGCAAGCCGATTTAGTGGATATGAGTCAATATGCAAAGTACAATAATGGGTTTAAATACATACTGACGTGCATCAATGTGCTGTCCAAGCATGCCTGGGTAGTGGCTTTAAAAGATAAATCAGGCAAGGCAGTGATGCAGGCCTTTAAAACTATTTTTAAAGTGGACGCATACCTGAGAAGTTGCAGACTGATCATGGTAAAGAATTTCTAAATGCCTCCTTAAGGGCATTATTAAAACAAAATAAAATTCACCATTTTGTAACAAATAATGAAGTTAAGGCTAACATTGTAGAACGGTTCAATAGAACTTTAAAGACACGCATGTGGCGTTACTTTACAGCCCAAAACACATGGAAATATATTGATGTGTTGCCTGACCTGGTGCACAGCTATAATCATACTTATCACAGAAGCATTACACGCAGACCAATGGATGTTAGCCCTTCCAATGCCCTGGATGTATGGAAGACCATCTATGGCAAAACAGTTCTTGGCAAAAAACAAAAGGGTACCCTTCAGAAAAGTGATCACATGAGAATATCTAAGCTGAAAGGGGTGTTTGAAAAGGGATATGAACAGACATACACAGATGAGCCATTTATTGTGACAGAGGTTTTAAAAACACTGAGACCCACCTATAAGCTAAAAGACTATCGAGGAAGACATCAAAGGTACTTTCTATGGAGAAGCGTTGCAGAAAATGTGAACTGGATGAGGACCGAGTGTATAGGGTGCAGAAAATCCTGGCAGAGAAAAAACATGGCAGAAAAACTTGGTATCTGGTTAAATGGCTAGGGTGGCCTGATAAATTCAATAGCTGGGTCGAGGCAACACAAGTTTGGGACATTAGAAGTGCATAAGATTTAAAAATGCTCAAAAATGGCTTTTATGTCACCTTGCCTAGCAAGGCCTCACACAACATTTTCCTCAATAATACTATATCCACTTTTACAGTACAGTTACTGCAAATGCTTGAACTGCCTGGGGAATGGGAAGGGGGGTTAGATGAAATTCAGTACCCTCATACCTGGGACAATGTGCCTGCACAGAAAAACAGGTTCAGTATGCTCTATCAGCCTCTAAGTGTAGCCCATAGTAAAATGCCACCAACCAGCCCCTTTGTTGAGTCCGAAGCATTGAAAATTCCATCAGGCTATTATCCTAACATGGCGAGTGTTGTTAATCAGATTAATAAAAGCATATTTGAAACAAATGAACTGCCATTGGTTTTAGAACAACAAGCAATCGGGAGAGAAATAAGCATTGACAGCGACATCAAATTCATTCTGCTTATGCATGGGCAGTTACAGTACCTTTTGGGTTTTAGTAGACTCGAGGTAGGTGTAGGAAAGACTCTTAACAAAGAACCCTACAGATATTAATGGGTGTTTTTACACATTATATATCTACACTGACATTATCATGCATAAAATAGTTGGCGACAGTCTAGTGCCTCTGCTGAGATGTGTACTCGTCAGGGGCCAAGACAATGAGATAGTGACCATGACCTATGATAAACCCCATTATCAAACAGTCAGTAAACATCAGATTGATGCAGTCACTATTGAAATAGAAAATGATCAAAATTAACCTGTGCCATTTCAATTTGGAAAGGTGATCGTGAAGTTGTATTTTCGCCCCCAGAGAGTACTATAAAATTTAAACAAGGATGGGGATTGTTCGACATTATGGAGACCCTGCCTTGTACAGAAGCTATTACAAGGCACAGGCAGGATATGGCCTTCCGGGCTTTTATGGATTCCTACTATTTATGGTTCTGGTATAGGAGGGATATTTCATAGCCTGTTTAGAAAAGCAGTTCCATTTTTAAGAAGGGGGTTCGAAAATGCCAAACCACATCTACAAACAGCTGCTAAAAATGTTGCAAAGGACGTTGAGAGGCATGTGACTAGTGCTGTCACTCAAAGGATGTCAGGAGGTGATAAGACCACTCAGGGTGGTCCAGGGCTGATTGTGGTCAAGAGAGGTAGAAAGAGAAAGCGCAGAGTACACCCTTCGCTTCTCATCGGACCTCCCCACTACTTTAAAAGGCGTGTCTCAAAATGCAAAATGTCACATAAAAGAAAGAGGTCAAAGTCCAAAGGACCTTCATGGGGACGTAAAAAACAGAGATTTATTCTAGAAACATGGCTTGCGTGCACTGTGGTTCTGAAGAATGCACAAAATCAGAAATGGACTTGTTTGCCATTGCTCCCACACAGACAAGCACTGAAAAAAGCATTTATGTAGAGATACCCCCTCTGGTTGCCCTTTCAGAAAACCCACCAATTGAATTTTATACAGTAGAGAATGGTGAAGACTATTTGGATCTAAACAACAGGCTTCTCTACCTGGTTTGCAAAATCACTGAAGTGGATGGTGGTGATATACCTGCAGCGGCCAAAGTGGGTCTTATAAACTACCAAGTGGCCACCATTTTCAGCCAGCTGGATGTGACTGTCAGTGATCGGCTCATCAGTCAGAGCAATAACTGTTTCCCCTACAGGGCTATTATAGAATCTGTGCTGAACTTCAGTGAACAGACCCTTTCTACACAATTCATGGCAGGATTATTTTACAGACACCCTGGGGAAACATGAAATCACAGACAGTGCCAGTGACAATGTAGGGTTTAATAAAAGAAGCTCCCTCACACATCTCAGTAGAGGGATAGAGCTGCTGGGACACTTGCACATAGACTTGATTTTTCAAGAGAAACTGATGCTGAATGGTGTGGATGTTAAAATTAAACTGACACATAACAGGGACAGTTTTTGCCTGATGAGTTGAGATGCTGAGCCTTATAAGCTAAAAATCATGGTCGCCTCTCTGTTTGTCAAAAGGGTTAAAGTGACCCCCGGTGTTCATCTGGGACACTCGGAAGCCCTGCTGACCTCCAACACAAAATACCCTATACACAGAGTGGGGATGAAATTGTTCAGCCTCCCAGCAGGCAGCAGGGTCTGTAACCAAGATAATTTGTTTTTGGGACAGTTACCAAAAATGATGGTCATGGGATTTGTTGACAATGATGCTTTTAGCAGTTCCTACACTCAAACCTCCTTTAACTTTAAACATAATAACATTAATTTTGTGGCTCTGTATCTT
The DNA here is from genome assembly GCA_016271365.2 of Neoceratodus forsteri. Lineage (NCBI taxonomy): Eukaryota > Metazoa > Chordata > Ceratodontiformes > Ceratodontidae > Neoceratodus > Neoceratodus forsteri. The sequence goes on from JADMNL010000025.1 coordinate 335,399,690, forward strand.
GATGGTGAACAAATTCCTGCTAAACCTCTGCAGCCCGACTTTAGAAATGGAAATGCTGTAAGAGAATATTTTAACCTAGTACAGACAGCGAGGAAAAAGCATGAAAGATCGACCATTAGTTGTCAACCGTCAGGAATTTACCCAAGGGTACACACTGTTTGCCTTTGATCTCACTCAGGACCAAGAATGTGCTGATCATTACTCTTTAATTAAAACTGGGAACTTCAGAGCAAAAATCAGATTTGCAGAAGCCCTTCCACAAACAGTTAATCTCATTGTCTATGCTGTGTTTGATAATGTCATTGAAATAAACCAGAGAAGAAATATTATTTTTGATTATATGTGATGAACCATAAAAAAATGAACACAAAGCAGCTGGAAAAAATTGTAACAAATGACTCACACATCTGTGACTGCTTTCTGGGTGTGCTTCCCTATGATCTGCTACCCAAGAAGAGACTGAGAAACCTTCCGGCAGCACTAGTCATCAATACTGACCCCCATGACCTCCCTGGACAGCACTGGTTAGCTGTATACATTTCAGAAAATGGGCTGGGGAGTTCTTTGATAGCTACAGTTTTCATCCTGACAATTATGCAATAGGATTGGGGTCTTTTTAAACAGAAATGCAAAGACCATTCTATACTAAAACACACAGCTGCAAGATACCTTCTCTACCACCTGTGGATTTCACTGCATCTTTTTCTTACATCACAGATGTAAAGGACTTTCTTATGATCAAATTCTAAATATGTACTCTAATGATTTGCTCAAAAATTATGCCATGGTAACTAGTTTTGTACGTCACCCTTTCAGACATCAAAACGTGTCAGGGCCTGTATCAGTGGGATGGTAACATGTTCAGACTTATTTGTCTTGTAATGAATTTAAAACATGCAATCACTTATAACTTACAACCATCATTTTATAAAATCATATATACCCTCATTATCTCTGTGTCTTTGTCAGTTTTTCTGGTGGACATGTGTTTGAAATTTTCAGATATGTAATGTCTTCGATAATGACACGATATATAAAATATTAAAAGGTATTTATTGTAAAACAATGACAGAGAAAATCATAGATAAGATACACAAAACTAAAAACCTTTCATTAAAAATGCACATTATATGTGACATACCACTGAGCTAGGATTATGATATGCCCCTTTTAAAAAAAAAAACATGATTACATGTTAAAGATGAGGTAGGCTAACAGGTATCAGTATACACACCTTTTGTAAAAAAAGAATACTACCATATTCAGTATGAGGTAGGATAACATACAGAAATATAAGTACCTTTTTTAAAAAACATGCTGATGTTTTCAGTATGAGGTAGGATTATAACATACATCACTGTTAATACCTTTTTGTAAACAAAAACATGCCAAAATAGTCTGTACACATTGGTCATTAAGGTATATCATATTCACATTTATACAGGGAGCCAGGCAGGTTTCTTAAATGTCTTTTGTCTTTTTGGGTGTCACTGACCATTTGCTAAGTGGAGAGGCTTCAGGGGCTTTTACATCAGCTGTTTTTTGACTTTCAACATATCTCCTGTTTGCTGAATGACCAAAGACATATGTGGGTATGTTAGCCTCCGCCACTGCTTTGACAAACACATCCCACCCCTTTGGCTTTTTTATGGTCAGGGATAGCATGAGTGGCTGTAGCAGCCCTTACCAAACTGACCTTATGAGACCTAGAAACAACACTACCTTTATACATCAATTCCCCCATATTATTCCAAAAAGAATATTCTTGTTCTTTGCCATTTGCTTTAGTAATATCTCAATATTTTTTTTAGACCTTTGAGAAACACTGTTCAGCATGTCTTTTTCCATAGAACTCGTGACAGAAAGAGTCTCAGTAGGGGGTTGCTCGGAAACTGCATCACTCTCAGGCATGTGTAAGGTCAAACTGGTTTTAGCCTGTTATCCTTGACGTACAAGAGTGAGGTAACGTTGCAACACTGCAGAGTACATCTTGGCTTTGTCATGATCTGAAAAATCAGTTCATGAAAGTATAGATTTTATTTCTGTATCCAAGCTGTAAGTTGTGACTTTTCTCATATCCTCATTGGGATAGTTTGTTTTCATATGGTCCAATTGCTGTTGAGGTACCAGATATATTTTGTGAGTAAAAGCCATTATCTGTAAGCCAGCAGTCCAGTAATCAAAGGAATAGCAATACCCAACAACGTCCCTAAGAATCCACCTGTCTGGTTTACAATGTTTTTTTCTTTTTAAAGGCACTTTCCTGTTGTTTAAATTTTTTATGACTCTACCCCTTTTTCTCAGAAAAGCTAGCTGTTTAGCAGACAATGGTATATTTCCTTCCAGGGTGTTTAAAGCAACCTCCGTGATGGCGGATATCAAGTCATCAGAGGCTGAGCACAAAATAGCTTTTCTTAAATGGGGAGGTCCTCTGACAAGTAACTTTTAAAACAGAGAGGTTCTCTGCAGTCTTTTAGACATAATGACAATACAGCATCATGCATTTCTAAAACCAGAATGTGTTTTTTTCAAGATGTACACCGCAGGCCAGTCAGGTGGAAACAACTCACTACACAGCCTGTATTCATCTGGCATAGCAGCTCTTAAATCAACCAATAAATAGTCGTAAGGTTTTTTTGTGGAATCTTCAAAAGCTTCTAAAAAAAATTTGGTCTGACTGGGGTACATCTGTCTGGCCAGTATTTGTATTTGCAGCTTGTCCCATGGGTTTTTAAATAGGACCATATATTTGGCATTAAGCGTGATGGTCCGGCTTTTCTTGCCTTGACAAAATATATTCTGTACAATTAGAAATATTAACTGTTTATGATGGCTGTACTTGGTAAACCTATACTCAACTTCACTATTTTGACAGGCAAAGTCCATTAAATCATCTATAACAACAAAATTCACCTTCCCTGGGGGTAAAAGATCACAATCAGTGAATGACTCTGGTCGCCCCTCCACAAATTTAGTCTACAGAAACTTTAGCATCAGTTCATTGTACAAAGGTTGCCAACAGCTGTAAAACAAGACAATATTTTCAGGTTTATGTGATAAAGTGGTATCATAATTTTCCAACAACTGCTTTATGAAGAAGCTTTTCCCACTGTTAGATGGGCCGGCCAACAGACAAGTAAAGGGATGCTGCAACCTGATATCCATTTTCAGTCCTCAGTATCCATAAGGAAGTGTTCTGAAATCTGATTTTAAAACTCGTTTATCATAAACTGCTCTTTGGGTCTTGGACAGCGTTCTTGTTTCAAGGGACCACTGCTTTTTGTTTCTAACTATGCTGGGTTGCCTCACTGTGATTTTTTTAGATGTCTGTGACCCTGAGTAATCAAAAAACAGATCTTTAAAGCTGTCAAAATTAATGTGTTCACAGTTACCTACATTAAGGGTGAAGCCTTTCACTTTAACGACAATTTGTCCTCTGGAATGCCAGTACCCATACGTCTTGGGACCTGCAGACACAAATTCAGTAATGTGCTCATCTGGAGGAAGCTCACTAGTCAATTCCCCTAAATAGTCACCTAGAGGGGGCTTCTAGTCACCCGGTCTAGACACAAAAATGACACAGTCTGTGTCATGAAACAGGCACCTGTCCTGTAACTTATCTAGCAGTTTGTAGAGTTCTAGTCTGGCATATGCAGTGGTGAAACTAGCTATGAATATGTTGACGTTGTTAAAATTTGGGTAGTGGTCTTTGGTATATTTCCAGCATAAACATGCTGTTTCATCATCGATGAACCAGCACAAGGCCACATCATAATGGGGTCTGATATTAAACTGGTGGTGGGCAAATTAACTCTCAGTCCAAATTTCCCCCAAAGAGAATTTAAGAACAGTTTAGATATCTGTCTCTTTGCGGGGTTAACAGTGATGTCAGCAGGGTTCAAATGCACATTTTCTCTTTCAAAATACTGCTGTATGTACCTGACATTATCTGCTTCATTTTTTACCTATGAAGGGAAACCAGATGCCTCTTGCTTGCCTTTCAGATGCAGTTTGATGTAGTCTGCAAACAGTTCTGTTGACTCTCTAAAATGCCACAGTTCATAAATTTTTAAGATCTTGTACCCTTTTTCCAGTGCCAGGTTTAGTTCCACGGTACAGTAGGTACCAGTCAGTGCCCTCTGTTCATCATTGTGTGTGCACGGTGTCTGAATTTTGTCTTCTGCATATGCACAACATAATGTGAATACAAGTTTTTTTTCCAATCCTGGATGGCAGCACTGGAAAAAAGTGACCTCTAGGGGGTAAAACTTTTATTTTTGCCAAACCAAAGTACTGACTCATGTCAGCAAAATTCTTATAAATGATGGCAGGATGACCCACAGGGTACTGTTTAGTTTTGTTGACAAAAGGGTACATGCTGGTAAAATCATAATAGCAGATTGTTTCATTGGACTGTATCTTATAGTACAGAGAAGTTGCATTTGTTCATCCCCCAAAAAGTGACTCTCTAGGTTCGAGAGGTTGGGGTAGTTCCCTGTCCCTCAAAAAATCAGTCAGCCCCCGATCTGTGGCCAACATTTCCCTCCACTCATGTTCCCACAGGACTCTAATGGCAAACCCCTGACTTTTTAAAAAATTAACCTTGTGCATGGTCCGATTTAATAACTGCCCAAAAGTCATACCTGTCATATGATTTCAATCTTTTTCACAGTAACAGATGTTGCAGTCATGAAAAAAGCACCCGTTGAATTCAAAGGCAGTGGGAACCCCATTAATTATCATGAGACCATTGAGAAAATATGGACCCACTTTAAATTCCCCAACCCGTAGTCCGTACTGAATAGCAATGTTTTCTTTGTCTGCTATGTACATTAACCACTGCATCGCAGGCGTGAAGAACCTCTTTTGCAGGCTGTGGTAATTATCTGGGAGGAGAACTGCGAGTGTGTGTTCTTTCAAAACATGAATCTGTATGTGGCCATGCAGACAGATGCTATGGTCATATATTGAAAGGGATCTAAACAAACCTCTTTATGCTCTAAAAAGTCACCATCTGACTGTTTTAAAACCTGCATGGTTGTCATGTTCATCACTTCTTGTCTAAATTTGTCATAGGATTTTCGAAGAATTTCAACATCTAACTGACAATAGTAGCGAAGCTCTTTTTTCAGATCAAATTCTGTATGTTGGTTGACTAGGTACCATCGCATGAACTCTTCTTTTTTCTCTGGGCATCATGTAATCTACCCCATAAAATTTGGCATCAGGCAGGGGATCTACATAGTTTTCATTGGCCTTGGAGTTAAAAAAATGTGGAAAGTACCTTTTAGCGATCTCCTTTTCAAAGCCAAATGCGCCTGGGATTTTAGACAAACACATTGGCAGGAAGCATAGTGAATCTATAAATCTAATGTGTAGTGCAGATACCGTCATGCAGAGTGATTTCCCTCCTTGTGTAAGAAATTTGATACCAACTTTTTCCTTGACTAGCTGACTAACAATAAAATAGCTGTCATAGCCTTTGGCATTGTGAGCTATAAATGTGTAGTGTTTGAATGGTGTATCTATAAAGTGCCTGACAAAATCTTTTACCACAATTGTCTCCTTCAAATGCCCAACATCTGCTATCATCCAGTTGCTTAACAAAGACATAATTTGGTGTATGTGTTCCAGTTTCTTGTCTGGCCTCAAAATCAAACACTATATGTTTCTCAGAGGTCTTCACTTGTTTCAGTGGAGACATGTAACACAAAAGTTTGTCAGCAGTCATAAGAGAACCACATCTAGGACATGTGCCAATTTTACATTTACGATTTAGAAACATAGAAACATAGAATTTGATGGCAGATAAGGACCGCTTGGCCCACCCAGTCTGCCCATTTCAACTACCTGATGGATAAGCTGCAGATCCTAGTTATTCAGCAGCCTACTTCTTCCTACCCCCAACCCCTAGAATTGCCTTATGACTGTCCCATGCATGCTTGAATTCCACCACTGTTTTTGACTCCACAACCTCCTCTGGAAGGCCGTTCCATACATCCACAACCCTCTCTGTGAAAAAATACTTCCTTAAATTACCTCTGAGCCACCTTCTATCTTCAAATTGTGCCCCCTAGTTCTTGCACACTCTTTTTGAAAGATGCTACCCTCTTGGACTTTGTTGATTCCCTTGAGGTACTTGAAAGTTTCTATCATGTCCCCCCTCCTCCTTTCCTCGAGGCTATACATATTAAGCTCATAGTCTTTCTTCATATAGTCTTCCGGTGCAGACCCTGCACCATTTTAGTTGCCCTCCTCTGCACAGCTTCCATCCTGTCTATGTCTTTCGGAGATTGGTCTCCAGAACTGCACGTAGTACTCAGATGTGGTCTCACCAGCTGTCTGTACAGAGGGATAATAACTTTTGTTTTCTACTGGTGATGCTCTCCTATGCATCCCAGTATTCCCCAAGCCTCCTTGCTGCCCTCTCACATTGCTTGCCCACCTTTAGGTCATCTGATATGACTACCCCAGGTCCCTTTCCATTTTTTTTGTTGTTAGTGTCTCACCTCCATTGTGTACTCTTCCCTGGGTTTTGTTTCCCAGGTGCATTACCTTGCACTTCTTAGCATTGAATCTAAGCTGCCATACATTTGACCATTCCTCTAACCTTGCCAAGTCCCTTCTCATCCTTTCCACCCCACCTTGTGCATCAACTCTGTTGCAGATCTTTGTGTCATCTGCAAAGAGACATACTTTCCTTCCAGTCCCTCTGCAATGTCGCTTATAAAGACATTGAAGAGGACCGGTCCTAATACTGAACCCTGCGGTACCCCACTACTAACCCCCCTTTTTTCAGAGTGGACTCCATTTACTATTACTCTCTGTGTCCTATTCTCCAGCCAATTCTTTACCCAGGCTGTCATCTTGGGACCCACTCCCAGGCTGGCTAACTTGTATATTAATCTTTTGTGTGGGACTGTGTCAAATGCCTTGCTAAAGTCTAGGTAGGCCATGTCCACAGCCCCTCCCTGATCAACTACTTTGGTCACCCAGTCAAAGAAATCTATCAGATTTGTCTGGCATGACCTTCCCGCTGTGAATCCATGCTGCCTTGGGTCCTGTGCCCCTCTGGCCTCTAGATACTCAACAATTCTTTCCTTCAGAAGTGATTCCATCATTTTCCCTACCACTGAGGTTAAACTAACAGGTCTGTAGTTTCCTGCTTCTGCCTTGCTCCCACTTTTGTGAAGGGGAATCACATCTGCCCTCCTCCAGTCCTCAGGTACCACCCCATCCTCCTATGATTTGTTAAAGAGGGTAGTCAGTGGTGTCACTAGTTCTACCCTTAGTTCTTTTAGAATTCTGGGATGAATCCCATCAGGCCCCATTGCTTTGTCCACCTTCAGTTTTAAGAGCTCTTTCAGAACCATTTCTTCTGTAAATGGGCTGATATCAACTTCTGTATCCAGAGTGTTTCTACTGTTTGTTTTAGGTACCTACCCCTCTTCCTTTGTAAATACTGAGCAAAAATATTTGTTTAGTATCTCTGCCTTTTCACAGTCACCTCTGCCCACCCTCCCTCCCCTTTATTAAGCCTCACTATCCTCCCTTGGTCTTCCTTCACTCCCTGATGTACCTATAAAGGTTTTATCCCCTTCTTAACTGAGTTGGCTATCTTTTCCTTGGTTTGGGCCTTTGCTGTTCTGACTGCCTTTCCAGCTTCCTTTTGCTTTGACTGATACAGTTCTCTGTCCTGTTCCTTCTGTGATTCCTTGTACTTCCTGAATGGATTCTTTTTCTCTTGAACCTTCACTGCCACTTCCTTTGAGAACCATAGTGGTTTCTTACCTCGTTTCATTTTGTTTATTTGCTTTACACAAAGGCTTGTTACCTCTGTGATGGCAGTTTTAATATTCCCCATTGTTCTTCCACCCTCCTTCCTGCCCATTTGCTAGTGCATTCCTTGGCACTCACCCATTTTAGCAAAGTCAGCCCTCCCTAAAATCCAGTACCTTTGTTTTGTATGTGACTCTATTGCTGTGTTTATTGTGAACCATACTGTTCGATGGTCGCTAGTTCCCAGATGGCTACCCACTTCTACATCTGTGATCCTCTCTTCATCTCCATTTGAGAGAACCAGGTCTAAGATTGCTCCCTTTCAAGTGGGCTCCAATACTAATTGTCTAAGGCATGCCCCCTGTAGGGCATCTAGAATAACCCCACTCTTAGAAGTGGCTGCTGCAACTGCACTCCAGTTAACATCTGGCATATTCAGATCACCCATCAGCAATATCTCCCCTTTATCTGCCATTCTAAGTACACTTTCTATCATTTCCTTGTCCATTTCCTCCCCCTGAGAGGGGGGTCTGTATACAACCCCTGTGCGGATTGTGGTGCCATTGCCTGCCTCCAAATTGATCCACAGTGCTTCTTCTCCTCCCTGTTTACCCTCTTGTTCTGTTTCCATTTGTATATGGCAAAACATTCTTCACATAGCTTGTTTGATTCACAGGGGATCATGCCTAAATCAGCTTTGGTTGTGTGCCTCTTCAGACAATCTAAGGATCTACAAATTTTGTTACATTTTGGACATTTCACTATATTGGCAATCTGTTCTGCACAGACTGGATCACAGCACATCTTACACAAAAGAGTGCATGAGAGATGATTTTTGTGGCTGAAGGCTGATTGACAGTATTCACAGAGGTATCTGGCCCCTATAAATTACTTGACATTTGTGACACCATAAAAGTGATTGTTATTCAGTTCAATTCAATTTTTATTTAACCAGGAAATGCACCATTGAGGCAAGCTCATTTACAAAGTGGTACTGGAGGACAATGTAACATACATACGGTAAAAATGGAAAACAACAAAACAGCATTGATATACAGTTACATGACAGAGACCAAAAATAATAAAAGGCTGGTGATGTCAATCAATCAATCAATCAATCAATCACTTTATTTAACCAGGCATAAACACCATTGAGCAAGCTAATTTTCAAGGTGGTCCTGGGCATTAATACAATACAGTACACTTCATAAGATTACAATTACGGTGGAAAACGGTGCAAAAAAAAAAAAAAAAAACATTGTGAAGGTGCTGGTTGATATGGGCCTATACATACCAGTCAACATAATTAACATGCAAAGGTACATAATGATAAGCTTTACTGAAATGAGAAGAGACAACAATCCCATATAGTCTCCGCTAAGTAAGAGCTCATGCCTAAATGATAAAAAATAAGGAGGTATTAAAGAATAGGGTATAAATTGGGGTGAAAGGGTAGGCAGCCAAAAGGGAGGCCAGAATAGGTAAAAGGTAAAGAATAGGCAGGGCCATCTTGGATTAAGGGAACTAGGCTTGTGTAATGCAATGCAAGCCTAGGGATAGCAGAGAATAAGCAGAGAGCGGGATACAGCAGAGACGTAGGATGGAGGGGAAGGAGAGGGAGAGAGGGGGAGAGAGTAGTGGGAAAAAGAAGGGGAGCAGAGAGAAAAGGTGTAGGGGTAAGTAAGGATAGGGATAAGAGGGACTGGGAGCAAGGGTGTAAGAGAGGAATGCAATCAGGAATAGGGAGAAAGGTATTGGTGGCAGATAGAATTTGTTTTCATTTATAATAATAGTATAGAGTAAAGAGTATAGAGTGAAGAGGATAGAGTGAAGTGCTTAAGTTGGGAAGAAGTTGGGGTAGGCTATGTGAGGGGCATCTAGGTGGCGTAACACTGACATTTTTGAGATAGTGCAGAGGTTAACCTTGCTTTGAAGGAATTTGGGCCACATAATTGAGTCAGTTTCAAGGAGTCTTGGATAGAATTCCAGACAGAGGGAATGGCATAGCTAAGGAAGGCAGTACCAAACCAGGATCGGATTCTCGGAGTGTCCAAACGGATACAGTCATAGCGCTGAAGGGAGTATAACTGAGGCGAGATTGTAAAGAGACTGCAGATGTATGGAGGCAATTTTGAAGTTAGAGCCCTGTAAGCCCAGAGGGCAGCATTCCAGCATCTATGAGTAGTTAGGGATCCCCATCCTAATTGTGTGTAGAGGAGACAGTGATGTGTATTTGAGGGTGCGTTATTAACGAATCTGATTGTCCTATGATAGAGAATGTCTAATTTGGCAAGGGCAGTTTTGGTCCCATGGCTGTATAGCAAGTCGGCATAGTCAATGAGGGGCAAGAAAGTGGAGGAGACTAGCCTAAGTTATGATGTAATACAAACAGTGTTTTAGGATAGCTCCCAGACCCTGTTGAAAATGTTTGCCAATTTCCTGTATTATGATATAGAACCTTAACAGTTACTCCTAATAACTGCTCAAATTGTTGCACATCACTGAAACTTACAGGTGTGTGTTCTGAGAAACCTATCTCAGCATGTAATATTTTAGCCTTACTGATCAGTTAATTGTTGGTCAGGTGTCTGTTTAGAGCACAAGTACACTTCCAGCAAAACAAAAAACATTATCTCTGTTGTTTAAATCAATCAAGTAACATCTCTTTTTCTCAATTATTTTGCTATAGAGAATAGAACTCAGTGTACGTCTACACCTCACCCCACCACCCTCTCAGTTTTTGATGGTTGTTAACACCAACTGTAAAGAATCATTAGCAATGACTTCAGCATTGCTTTGTAACATGTCAGCTATGTGATCTAAGAATATACCAGCATTTAACTCTTCGGGGCATGTTCTCCTTAAGAACAAGGGGTGATTTAAAGAGCCAGCACTCAAACGCAATTGTAGAAAGTCATGTAACCCTAACTGAGGGATAATGTGATCTAGAAGTTCTTGAATTGCTGATTGCACAGTTTGAATGGCCTGGCTGAATGAGGCTAGTCTATCAAGATTTACAAACCTAAATGTCTGATAAAATTCTGTTGCAAAACATAGCACATGTTCACAATGCTGAGTTCTTTCTAAAAAAACTGGAAGGGGCTGCTGGTTTTCTAATTCAGCATCTGGCTGATTTTCAACAAGCTGCTGTGATGCCCTACGGTGAAATATGATTTTGGCATGCCTTACTTTCTTTCTCAGATGTTCTAGGGTTCTTTTATTTTTATCCCATGTAATTCTTTTCACTTGTCTACTATTTTTTTTCATTCTTTTAGTGCTGACCCCCATTTTATTCAGCCTGTGAGATTTTCTGTCTTGTCACTGTTTCTGAGACAGTTTCAGTGCCAGTGCTTTGATTGTTTGATACATTTCTGCTACCTGCAGAGCATATTTCAACTCTGAGTTAAATTCCTTAGCTACACATATCAAAGAAAATACATGTTTTATCACAGTACCGTTTAAAAGGTCATTTTTAAACAATGATGTGCCCTGTAAGCTGCCATGATCCACAAGTCCTTTAAACAAGGCGCCAGCTATTAATGGAAAAAATGTCAGCAATGACTTCAGTGCAACAATGTCCCTTTCCTCAATCCTGGGGTGAGGCACAGCTCTGTCTGCAACCCCTGAGCTGGTGGAAGGTTGTACCCTCTGGTTAAAATTTAAACAAATGTAATTTATTGCATTTAAACATTCAGTGCTGGTAGTGGCAATTTCAGTAGGCCTCTGTTTGTTTTCACAAACTTCTGACTGTCTCTTTTTATGTAGTCTTTTCCCTGAAGCACACATTTGAACTGTTGACAAAAAAAAAAGAAAAAAAGCAGAGCAGAGCATCAACCTATCACTTAAGCATTTTAAACATTACAGGAGTATCTACAGAGTAATTGTAAGGTCTAAAGGGTCTCTAGGTCCATCATGTCTGCCCCCAAAGAAGAACTACCAATCAAAGGCTGGCTAACTTTCATTTACATCATTGTGAAAACATCTTCCAAAGATCATTCACACACTTACACTAAAAAACAATTAAGATGATATAAATGTATGTCAAATACTTTCTCAAACTACAACGCAGTTAAGCCATAACCCCAACACAAGCTAATCCCATTTTACTCAAACATATGTAGTAAGACAGATGTCCCCTAATAGATATATAGCATTGTATTTTATCACACACACACACACACACACACACACACACACACACCAGTCAGACAGAGGCTGCTTATGTAAAACAATGTAAATGCATGCTATTTTCTCAAACTTGCACTATGAAGCATTTAAGCCAACATGAATGCATTTGTTTATTGTCAGCAAACATTTAAATTAACAGCAACACAAGCTAATCCCATTTTACTCAAACATATGTAGTAAGACAGATGTCCCCTAATAGATATATAGCATTGTATTTTATCACACACACACACACACACACACACACACACACACACACACACACACACCAGTCAGACAGAGGCTGCTTATGTAAAACAATGTAAATGCATGCTATTTTCTCAAATTAGCACTAATGAGCATTTAAGGCAGTATAAATACATTTGTTTATTATCTGCAAACATTTACATTAACCCAATATGAACCAACCCCCCCAACCACAATGTACAAAGATTATCCCCACCATTTTACAAAACATATTTAGTAAGACAGATGACCCCTAATAGATATATCACATTGTATTTATCTGAGACACACACACACACACACACACACACACACACACACACACACACACACACACGTCAGACAGAGGCTACTTACGTAAAACAAGTAAATGCATGCTATTTTCTCAAACTTGCACTACAAAGCATGTACGCCAATATAAATACATTTGTTTATTGTCAGCAAACATTTCAATTAACACAAACCAACCCCCCAACCCCAACCACAGTCTACAAAGATTAGCCCCACCATTTTACAAAACATATTTAGTAAGACAGATGGCCCCTAATAGATATATAACATTATATTTATCTGTAAAATCCCCTACCAATCAGACAACCAAAAAAAAAAAAGCAGACTGCCTTTTAGTTGTAATAATAAAGCATACAAGTAGATACATTTTAAACATTTTCAGAAAGAATACATACCTTGTGATTCTGGTATTGATACAACAGCAGCTTCCATTATCTCACTATCAGATAGATCTTCTGAATCAGAACAGCTGTTCATGATCATAAAGTTTTCAACACTATGAATTTCTGGTCTTTGGGACCCTAACTATATACAAGACTTAGCCAGATGAAGTCACGCTATGTGACTATCACAAAGTTTCTAGAAGACAGATCCCATTGCTCCTGTATGGTGATGTCATCTCTTATGACTAGCACCATGAATCAGCATGTTTAGTTGGGGTTTATTAATATCAACTATCATCTATGTGACCATTACAAGGCTGGCAAAAGGTTTCTAGAAGACAGACCTCCATTAATAAATATAGTTATGTCATTTCTTGTGATATATAGAATGACTAGTATGTGATTTTTATACTGTAATGTTGGGCAGGGCATGTTTAATAGGAACTTTTAATAGGAATTTTCTTAAGTTTCTCAGAGTATTAAAGTCTCCATGAAGCAGTCTACTGGTTTTTCAGTTTTACATAGGTAATGCAGAGCACTTTTTGTTGCTTCCTGGAGGTTAAAGTGCTCTTAAATACTTTCACCAGTACATTAATATATATTTAATAGAAATATATGCTTTTGATAAGCAGTGACCTTTGTAAATTATCTTTTTCAAAGCAAATAGAAAAATATGTTTAGTTTCTGACATCAAAATACCAGATTTCTGATGTATTCATTTAAAAGAAAATGTATGTAGAGAGTATGACTGTTTTTTTAACAGACTTTAGGATTTGAAGCAGTCTACTTAGACTACAAACCCTTGAAACATCAGCTTCAACACTGGACACACACACACACATATACAGTCTCTGCTTTTAAAGTTAGAACTCATTTTCTTTTTCACATTAAAAAATAAATAATTGTTTTTTCATAAATACTTAAAATGCATTCTTTTAACAGAATTTTTTTGTATAGCAAAGATAACATGTTCTTACAGGAAATGCAGAGAGGATAAAACCCTCTTGAAAAATGGAATGCAGAGATTATGTATGTATATATGTTTTTAAATCAGACTTTAGCATTTGAAGCAGTCTACTTAGACTACCAACCCTTGAAACATCGGCTTCAACACACACACACACACACACACACACTGTCTCTGCTTTTAAAGTTAGAACTCATTTTCTTTTTCACATTAAAAGAGAAATCACTGTTTTCTCATAAATGCTTATAATGCATTGTGTTAAAAGAACTTCCTTAGACTAAAGAGATAAATGTTCTTACAGTCTTCTGAGCTTCAAAGCACATTTCGCACACAAAAAAAATTCCCCGAGTAAAAAGGCACCCTGCAGTCATACCACAGATTGACAGGGGGAGGCTGAGGGAGTGCTAAGTAGGTGATGGTGGGGCAAGGTGAGAGGATGGGAGAGACTCGGGTTCCAGGTAGGTGATGGGGTGCAATGTAGGTGGTGGGGCATGGAGAGGGGAGGGGAGAGACTCAGGTTCAAGGTAGGTGATGGGTGCAAGGGTGGCAGTGGGACAAGGTGGGAGGATGGGAGAGTTTGTGCCAAAATATTGTGGCAGGGGGTCAAGGAATGGAGGATGGATTCAGGTTCGAGCTAGGATGGTGTGGTTGCAGTTCAAAGGGACGGAGGACAGACTTGGGTTTGAGCTTGGATGGTATCATGGAGGTTCAAGGGGACTGGGGATGGAGGGGAAAGAACATAGGGATGTACAACGGGAATGACGTGTCATTTCCGGGTTTGAGAATATGTCATTTCCTGTGTTTCGTATGTCACTTCCTGTGTTTGACGTGGGACACCCTGCGTTTAAGGCGGGACTTCCTGTGCCATATGGGGACGATTCTGATTGGTCCATTTTAGGCCACGCCCACCTGTCAAAAGATGTGGCGCACGCTGATTGGCTGAAATTTAACATTTGATGAGATATATGAACTCTATACTACTACTGGTATTCTTTTTGATGGGACCTAGAGAAGTTAAAATACTTGGATTTATTTGGCGCATACACTGACTGAAGCCATGCATAACAACTATACCTCATTCTTTAATCAAACAATACAAGATCTCACAAGATGAAACCTGTTACCACTTAATCTCACCAGGCGAATTGAGGTTATAAGGATGGTGCTCCTCCCTAGGGCACTTTACCTATTTCAAAATGTACCCCTCTCTTTAACATTACACACATTTAGGCAATGGAATAAAGCAATAATCAGATTCATCTGGGCTGGACATCACCCCTGGATTAAATTATCCACCCTATTCCTCCCAAAGGAAAGGGAAGTCTTGCTCTCACCAACCTCAAGCTGTACTACTGGGCATCCCAGCTTCACGTTATAGTACTCTGACAACTCCATGTCCCCCGAACATTGTGGCAAGAGATAGAAATAGCACCTCTCCCTACCCCAGAATTTCTTCAAGCCATGCATCCTCTTGATTCACAGCCTGATCTGAACTTAGGCCTAATCCATGGCTTCGACACCAACCCTCTGCCTGGGTTGCTATTCGGAAAGCATTACATTTAGTCCCATTTTTGAGTCTGCTATGCCCAATAGCCTTACTGGAACACTTCCAACTATCCCAGACAAATTTAGTCTTCTGACACTGGGAAAATTATTCCCTCTACTGTTTCAATCAATCAATCAATCAAAATCTTTATTTAACCAGGTGAACATCATTGAGCAAAGCTCATTTGCAAGATGGACCTCGACAGGATAAAAGAAAAATACACAGCACATTGAACACAATAAAATCACACACTATTTAAATAACATAGTCAGGGCAAAATATAATCCACAGGGTAATGACATGGCATGACAGGGCATGAGTACTATATACACACACATGAACACCTAAATACAGGTTATAGTCAAGATTGGACGCTATGGTGTGGTGAAGGTGGAAGAGCAAACACAAGTGAGAGGAGCAACAAGAGGAGTTAGGAAGCTGATAAGAAAAAGAAGTGAGTTGTGAAGGTTAAAGAGGGAGGGGGGTAGGCAGGGGCGTCCATAAGTGTCATAGCAGCAAATAGCGATACCAGGGCCATGGGTAAGGACAAACTCCAGATAAGGGGAGTGAGAAGAGGCAGAAGGTAAGGTGAGTGCCCCAGGGTCAGGGAGGTAGGGGGCATGTGAACAAGAGGTATGCTATTTTAAGACAACTGAAACCTATGCAAGGGAGCCTGCTACACAAGGAAGAGCAAAAAAGGAATGCTATGAAAAGGTTAAAGAGGGAGGGGAAGGGTCAATGAGATGGGGTAGTAAATGTACAGTAATATTTCATCAGCCAGGTGACCAGCAAGTCACGGAGGCAGGGAAGGGGAGATCAGGAGAAACAATTGCAGGTTTCTTTAAACGAACGAGCATAGGGAGTTTTAAATGCTGATATGCTGATGCTGTGGGCCAATTTCAAGGTTTTTTGCCGTGTGTTCCAGCACACAGGTAACATATGGCTCATGGAAGCCCTACCAAAGTGATATTTGACTTTTGACACTGCCAGGTAAATGTAGGAGGCACTTCTCAGCATATACGTACCTAACACGCTTAGTTTTAAACAGTCCAAGATATATTGAGGCAGCTTCTTGGCAATAGCTCTGAAGGTCCAGAGGGAGGCATTTCTCTGTCTTCTGTAAGTGAGAGATGTCCATCCCATGGCATTGTATAGAGAGCAGTGGTGAGTATTGTATGGAAGATCAGTGATAAACCTTAGGGCTCTATGATAGAGTGTGTCCAGTTTCAAGAGTGCAGCAGCTGGGCCCTGGCTGTACAGAAAGTCTGCATAATCCAGGAGGGAGAGGAAGGTGGTTTGGACCAGTCTTTTCTTGGCATCTCTTGTAAGAAGATGCGTAATCCTATAAAACAGGCCCAACCTCTGTCCAAGCTTTTTTGACAGTTCTTCAATGTAGTCAAGAAAAGAGAGTCTGTGGTCAATCCATACCCCCAGGTACTTAAACTTGGATACATACTCCAGAGATTTGCCAAGAAGGGTGGTGATCAGAGGCAGTGTTCCAAGTAAGGATGGATATCTTGAAGGCGCAAGGGGGAGAAGAACTTTGCCTTAGTTTTTTTGGCATTTAGAAGTAGCTTTTGGTTAAGAAGTTGAAGTTTCAGAAGATTGAAATCCTGTTGAAGGTGACTGCAAGCAGCCTCAAGGATAGGTCTACTGGTGTAAAGAACTGTGTCATCTGCGAAAAGATGTATATTGGCATTTTTGATGCATGCATCTATACTGTTAACATATATTGTGAAAAGCAAGAGGCCTAGTAGCGATCCCAGCGGTATGCCTCTCAGGAGGTGCTTAAGTGGAGAGGGTTCCCCTTCCACTTTGACCTGCTGGAACCAATCTACTATATAATTAGAGAACCATCTCAAAGAAAGGTGGTCCAGTCCAATGTTCCTGAGGGAAAGGAGAAGCAGATCTATCCCAATTAATGACAGGAGCAACATTTAAATCCTTTGTGGAAGTTCAGCAAGAATTTGGACTTCAGCAATGCAACTTCTGTAGGTACTTGCAACTACTGCATTATTTCCATAACCTTCCAATAGGGGTCCGCCAGCCTGAGTCACACCCTGGTATTATTACTTCCCTTATTACTGTCATTAGAAAAGGGATAACTGGGCACTTGATATCTTTATTTTATCTGTCCCTGACTGACTCTGCTGGTGACTCAACAGAATATGTCCTACAGAGATGGCGTGAGGAACTAGACCAACAAATATACACTAGACCAGTGGTGTGGGTCCTGTTGGGTCGTCTCTAAACTAGTTCCCACTAATGGAGGGAATATGCATGGAAACATCAAATAAAATTATTTCGAACTCCAGCCATTACATCCCACTTCCATACAATCAGGGATGCCACCTGTTGGAGAAAGTGTGGGGAAACTAATGCTTATCATACACCTATCATCTGGACCTGCCCCATCTTATGCACTTTATTCAAGTCACTCCAGATGGAGATGGAGGAACTTTATGGTAAACCGATACCGCTAACCGCAGAGATGTTTTTGTTGTTTGTACTACCAAAGGGCTTGCATGACCCTTACTCACGTTACCTGTTAGGTATCTTGCTATTAGTGACCCAAAAGGCTATAACTAGGGTCTGGCTCACTTCACAAGTTCCTTCTTTGGGGAGCTGGAGGACTATCGTTAACTAAATTTATAGGATGGAAAGGATCACACACACTCACTAAATGATAAAGTTGAGCTCTGTTCCTCTGGATGGAATGGATGGATCCTGCATGTGATGACTAAAGATCTAAACTTTCTCCCCTGATGAATTTGTATACCTGGACTCGATCCCTTCACTCCTTAACAGTAACCAGCACTTAAATGTAAGCTCTCTACCCCTCTAAATTACTGGGGATAGATTGTCTGGTCTCTGTGTTACTCCCTATCTCCCTCACACATGAATTAAATCAAGGTGGTCTGGGGCAAGGGTAGCGTTTAATGCTTTATATCCATATTATTGTCTCCCTCCCCCCTATGCTGTCCCAAAGGGGGTGGAGGCTCTAATTAACGTTGCTGCCTATGCACTGGACACTTTTAATTGTACCACTCTAATGTGATTGCTTGCTGAAACATATGTATTGCTGCCCATTTGTAACTATGGTTACTGTTGACTTAGAAAAGTTTTATAAAAATTGTTTTCTGACAGCGATGTTTCTGCCTCACTAAACTCCCAATTCCTACAGATTTCCAGTAAACTCTGTTCCAATTCCTGTCCTCCCCCACATACACACACACGCACAACATGTATTTACCCCATTTTTATGTTTGCCATGTGCATATGCACACAGCAAACATTTTGCTATGGTACTTGGGTTTTGAGAGGTGTGGCACTGTCTGTCCAATGCAGAGCAGTGTTTTAGGGGTGCGAAAGTGCCACATCAATCAATAGCTGGGCTGAGTATGATGGAGTTTTGGCTTGCTGGGCAGACATGTCACGAACTTGAAAACAAACAGCTGACCCAATCATAGGTTGGCTCTTCCCTTTGATCTATGCTGCCCACCAAGCAAGCTGATTCATTGTCAGCCTGGAATGTGAAACATGCAAGGGCACATCAGCTGTAACAGGAAACCGTCCATCAATGTCTGTTACTGGTGCCACCACCCCTGTGACTGTCACCCACACCCAACCTTCCTCTCAGCAACTCCCCCCCAAATGTAACACTGATACTGGGGGTGCCCAATCCCCCAATGTAGTGATCTGAAATAAAGAAAACCTTCCCTTGCAGGTTTTATTTATTTTTACACTGACACTGGGGGTGCCCAATCCTCCAGTGTCACTGTCGCTCTCTGTTGTTGCCGCCCCTGTAACTGTCCCACCCACCTGACCCTCCCTCTCAGTACCCCCCCAAACTTAACACTGACACTGGGGGTGCCCAATCTCCCAGTATCATGACCTGAAATAAAGAAAACTATCCCTCGTAGTTTTTTGCTGTTGTTTAATAAACCCTGTAAAAAGGAAACCATCCATCGATGTCTGTTGCGGCCTTTACTGTCCCCCACCCAACCCTCCCATTGAGCACCCACCACCCCCCAAACCCTTACTTACCTACTGGGGGTCCAGCACTGTAATCTTCTGTGGACTGCAGACACAGCTTCACTCTTCAAAGCTGGACTGTGAACTGAGGAAACAGGCATGCGGTTCAATATATTTCAATGGGGTTTTGAACTTAGTTGCATATTTTTGCCCCAAACTTTCAACATGCCTTCTTTGGGAACCCACCTCATGAACAATTGCACTGACATTAGGCAAAGCTGTCTTGAAAGGTGCTCCTGTTCATGAGGTGGGATCATAAGAAGGTTATGTTGAAAATTTGGTGTAAAAATATTCAAAAACAACAGTTATGAGCCTACATTGAATTTTGCGAATTCAGGCTCGTAACTTTGGTAGTTTTCAATATTTTTACTCCAAATTTACAACACAGCCATTTCTTTACAGCACCTCATGAATGTGACTGCTGTAATTTTTCATGTCCTGGCCAAAATGTGTTTTTGCATCCCAAAAGGTGATTTTGCAGTCCCTGCGGGACATCACCTTTCAGAGAGGAGTTGAACATTTTCTCTGCACTTGTTCATGAGGTGGGGTCATAAAAAGGCTATGTTGACAATTTGGGACAAAAATATTAAAACAAAGTTATGAGCTTGCATTGAAATTTACAAATGCAGGCTCCTGACTTTGGTAATACATAACCCACACAGTGCACTACAATGTATCTAGTACTCCAGGGCTTTTGTACCAGTGGTGAACATCCAGCATTGACAAATGCTTGTTAGTATTAAGTAATGTCCTGTTTGTTTTCTGCCTGTTTGTCACAGTTGCATTAGCGCAAGTGGTAACATTAGACCCCAGAAGCCAAGTTTGTCCTACAAGACACTGCATAAAACTCCCCATCTTTCTGCTGTACCAATCACAGCACAACTTGCTGCATTCCTCCCTGGAATCAACAGTACCCTCCTGTGCAAAATGTGTCTTTGTGCTGAACTACAGATCGCTTGATTGTAGCAGCATATCACGCACATACTCACATGCTCTCTCCCACTTACTTAAGTGGGGGGCAGATCCCAGTCATTTGTCATAGGGGGTACCCCCTGCCCCCTTTCCTCCCAGCCCCTCCCCGCAGATGTCCTGGGAGTGAGTTGAGGTGGTGCACTTAGGCCCCCACCAGGCTCTCACCAGATGTAGGGCACAGGGATGAAGCTGGAGTCTGCCCTTAGGTTTAACATCCTAGAAGAGAGGGCTGCCCTGTTCGGCCTACAGGCCATCCAGGCTCCCTGTCCCTGAGTCATCTGTTAACCCCAGCAGGTGCCCTCAATGTAGTGTACTCAGCTGCTGACCAGGGAGGCACTCTTTCCTATCCTCATGCAAGGAGGCAATTAGAGTCTGGCATTTGGCTCTGGAACACAGTCTAGATCCACTGGCAGTTCCTGTTCCAGGTGTCCACCATGTCTTGAAGGACACGCTGAGCAGGTCTCAGTGCAGGACGCATGAATGGGCACTGCTGCCTCAGGGCCAAAACATCTGTTCGGCATGTGGGGCCATCCTGAGTTGGACCTTCTTGCAGTCTTGTACCAAACAAACAAAAAAACACTACCATTACCTGCCACCTCGTTCTAGCGCCTGGAGTTTTCTGGCAAGGTGTACTGTCCCTCTCTTGTACTGGCAAGCTCTGGCATGCCTTCCTCTCCCTTCCTCTAAATTCAGAGGGTACTGATTAAACTTTAAAGGGTCAGGACAACTCTCTTCCTTTTAGTCTGAGGTGCCCTCATTAAGTTGGTTCTCTTGGCTACAACAGTGGGTAATGAACCCTCCAGTACCCCTGCCTTTGTAATGAAGCAGTGGGCCTGGGAGAAGGGAACCCTGGTTCACCCAGATCCCAAGTCACTCCACGGTCATGCCTGACTCCTGAGAACATAGCCACTCATTGAATTGGAGAATCCCCACAGATGACTTATGTCTTGAGGGCTGTGGGAAAGCACTACACTAGGGCCCCTTCTTCATTGAAGTGGCAATGGTTTCCCTGGTGGTCCATGTTCCACATCTTGGGTCCATCCACTGGTCCCATAAACAAGGATCTTCTTTAGGAATATCTCTGTCATCAGGTCACACCTATGGAACTTAGCCGTCAGGTGCTAGGATCACACAGAAGCTTTTATGCAGCAGTAGGGACCACCCATGCCAACATCAAGCTCTGAAGTTATAGCCCTATGTAAGCATGGACAGCCCCACTCCCTCCTCAATTCTTTCCTGCCATTGACCATTTGCACATGGACTCTGCAGAAGCTTCATTGCTCAGTCAACCACCAAAACTCTACTTAACTTCTCTTTTGTTGCAATGTTTGAATCACTTTAATTTAAAGTGATTCCTTTTGTTTTTGTATGTCGAGAAAGTTCTCCTTCATTGGCTCTTTTTCATCACTGCTGCTGCAGATGGAAGATTTCATCAACCAATGACCATGAACTTTGTGTCTGCTGTCTTAGGCCTGGTCACAGTGCTCTTGCCTGCAAGTTTTGCCTGAAGTTCAACCTCACCACCTGGTGATGACACAAGAAAGCCCTGCAGAAGTTCCTCATGGAGCAACAGGCAGCCAGCAGAGAGCAGGGGTCTTCCGCCCCCCCCAAGTCCCCGGCATCCTCTTCAGGCTCTCAGCCACTAAGGCCCAGGGCATGTCCTCGGGGAATCACTGTCACCAGGATAGGGACCAGCCTAAGAACCGTTTCCCTCCCAGTGGCAATCCTGGTCCCCCTTGGATTCTTCCTCTTCTTCTCCTGGGATCACACCGTCAAACACTTCAGCTTCAATGCCTTTCTCCATGCAGGCCTTTACTCCTATCAGGCCCCCCATGGTGGAGAGTTCTCCCAGCCTTCCTAGGGCTGCAGAGGGGTCATAGACCTCTGGGTCAATGGCCTCAGCCCTGTCATCAAGACCTCTTGAACCACGAGGTCTGCAGGCGCTGGGCCCCTCGCCCTGTCCATTGATTTCTTTATTAATGTTTCCCTACCCTGCCAGCATCCTCAATGCAGTTCTTACCTCTATAACCTTGGCTCTCATACAACAGTTTACTCCATGGTCTAGCCCTTCATCAACCTTGCCATTGGGCGATGCTTCAGTGTCGACACCAGTTCGACCTCTCTGCCCCAAGCCCTCTAGAGAGCTGTCGGTGTTTTGGCTGTCATTCTCTGCTGCAGAACAGGCCGATGTAGAGGAGGAATACTACCCTGATCTCATCCTCCATGATGAAGAGGAAGATGTTGAGGTTGACTCCTCTGAGATAGGTCTACTCTCTCCTCCAGGAGGAGGACTCTGTCAAAGGCAACCCAAGGTCCCCTCTGGAGGACCCCCTCCTTTTTTACTATTATGAAACAGCTTTCCTCCTCTATGGAGTTAGAGATGGAGAAGGAGGATGTCATAAGGAAGAACCTGGTGGATTTCTTTGAGATCCCGGAATCTCCATCCAAAGTTATTTCTCCTCTGTTTCCAGCACTGCATGATGCTGCCAATGCTACCTGACATAGGCCCAGCCTGGTACCTGCCATACCCAGAAAGGCTGATAAGCTTTACCAGGCACCCTTAGGGCTGCCTTTTTATGCAGTCCAATCGGAAACTGACTCAGTGGTAATCAAGGCAGCTCATGACAGGTCTAAGGTGCCCAAGCACCTTAGTTTCCTCCCCCTGACTGGGAAATCTCAGAGGATTGACCTCTGGGGCAAGAGGACTTTTGCCTCAGCCACATTGAGCCTTAGAATTGCCAGCTATTTGGCTCATATGATCAGGTACCAGAATACCCTCTGGAAGAAGGGCAAGGCTGCTGCTCAGGCCCTTCCTGAGGGTTTCCAGACACAAGAGCTTCTCAAACTTCTTCAAGCCTCGGAAGATGTTGGTAAACATCTCCTCAGAACCACCTACACAGCCAGGGCAGCTGCCACTGGCATTTGCCTTAAAAGACACTCCTGGCTGAGAGTCTCTGGCTTTGCTGCTGATGTCCAGCAAAAGGTTCTGAATGCCCCTTTTGTGGATCACAAACTTTTTGGCCCTGATGTACGGGATATCATTACTAACCTGCAGGCCTCTGGCAGGACTGTATGGTCTGTCCACTCCTGTTATCATACCCAACCTAGGAGCTGACCAAGGCCATCCTTTCATAAGGCCTCTCACAAGTCTGGCTCTGGAACCAAGCTCCAGAGCAAGCGCAGTGCCAGCTCTGCCTTACTTGCCCCCTCCTCCACCACTGGCCCCTCTGCTAAGCACTCATGGGGAGGGGAAGTGGCCCAGCTGCCAGTTCAGCCTTCACCTGACTCCTTGCCAGACCCTCCTCCTCTTGTTCCAAGCCAGGAGGTGGTGATCAGAAGCTGGTTCTCCCTCCATCTGTCCCATTGGAGAGCCATTCCCACAGATACATGGATCCTGCAGATAATCAAACTAGGCCATGCTCTAGAACTTCAAGAACAGCCTCCTGATGTTCCACTGGTTCCCACTTCTTATCCTCTAGACCACACGGCAGTGCTCCGGGAGGAGGTGTTCACATTGCTGTGCAAAAAGGCCTTAAAGCCAGTGCCCAGGCAGCAAACGAACAAAGGATTCTACTCTTGGTTCTTCCTGATTCTCAAAAGGCCCATTCTAGACCTCAAGGAACTGAATCTTTACATCCAGTACAGAAAGTTCTGAATGGTAACTTTATATGGCCTTCTTCCTCTGCTAAAGCAGGGTGACTGGCTGTGCACAATGGATATGCAGGATACTTATCTGCATATCGTGGTTTGCCCCCCCCCCACAGGTGGTACCTACATTTCCTCTTCCAGGGAGAGCATTACCAGTTCAGGGTGTTGCCCTTTGGCTTATCCTCTGTTCCATGGATATTTACTAAGTGCTTAGTAGCTGTAGCAGTGGCCCTCTGATGTGAAGGCCTTTATGTGTTCCTATACTTGGATGACTGGTTATTAAAAGTCCAGTCCAGGGAACTACAGTACTTTTGCTGACTGTACAATGCACCCTGTAGTTGTTCCAGTCCTTGAGCATCACTGTCAATCTGCCGAAGTTTGAGCTGACCCCGTCCCAGCGGTTGCAGTACATGGGGCAGTTCTGGACTCTACTCAGGGCAAGGCCTTTCTACCACAAGATAGGGTGGACTGCCTCATAGCTCAGGTCCAGGTTGTGGCTCAATGCCGGTGTGTCCCAGCCAGGGAGTTCTTGAGGCTGCTAGGGTTAATTGGCTGCGGCCATTGTTATGGTCCCTTTGGTCAGGCTGCACATGAGGATTCCCCAGTGGAACCTCAGGGTCCAGTGGGATCAATGTTCCAATGATCTGGATCAGCTGGCCCTTGTCTCCTCCCCAGTATGCCAGGTGCTTCAGTGGTGAATGGACCAAGACAATCTCTTAAGAGGTCCTTTTTCTCATTCCCACCCTCACCAAATCCTCAACACGGATGCTTCAGGTCTGGTTTAGGGAGCGCATCTAGTCCCTTTATCAGACCTAGGAGATTTGAGTGCGTGCTGATGCTGGCTGAGGACGGATGCCTAAGCAAGTATCTCTAGACGTCTGACACCTTTTTTTAAAAATTAAGTGCAAAATCCTCAAGTCTTTTTAATTGGGACTAGTGACACTGCCGTAGTTCATTCGGGACTTCTAAAAGCTGTAATTCCAGTAGCTAAGGAGCAGATAT
Organism: Neoceratodus forsteri; assembly: GCA_016271365.2. Classification (NCBI taxonomy): domain Eukaryota; kingdom Metazoa; phylum Chordata; order Ceratodontiformes; family Ceratodontidae; genus Neoceratodus; species Neoceratodus forsteri. Next base: position 335,424,726 of record JADMNL010000025.1, read on the forward strand.
TTATAAAAAAAATAAAATTCCTGTCAGTGGAAATGTCGGTGGCCCATCACCGCACTGTCGTGCTGAGCAGCACAGCTAAACTGCAGGAGCCAAGGAGATTGAGCGTTGGCTCTGATTACCTGGAAAATGATCTTGCCAGCAAGAGTGATGTCCTAGATCTAAAACAAATGCTTGAGGGTCTAAAGGTGGACATCACAGATATCCAACTGTCAACTTCTATCCTAGCCACAAGCAATGAAGAGCTTTCTTCCAGGGTAGATATAAACAACTCCAAAATTAAGGAACTAATAGCTTCTGTGGGATACCTGGAACAACTCACACAAAGGCAAGGTGATCAAATCTCTTATTTACTAAATGAAGTGAATAACCTGGAAAATAGGGGATGCCAGAACAATCTTAGGATACTGGGAGTACCTGAAGGGGTCAAGGGTAGCAACATGATTAGCTTTCTACAAAACTTTCTCCCCGATGTACTTGGACGCCAATGGCCCTGGTCTCTTGAGATAGAAAGGGCTCTCAGATCACTGGGTCCCAAAGCTAAAAATTCTAAACCTAGACCAATTTTGGCTTATTTTTTGTGATTCACTGTAAAGGAGGAGATACTGTGAATTGTTAGGGATAGAAGATCATTATACTGGAGAGGAGAGTGTATTTGACTCTTTCAGGACTTTTCATCTGAAATTGTTAGCAAAAGAAAAGCATTCCAGGAGGTTAAACAGCAATTACAACTTTATGGGGTACAGTATCATTCAGATACCCCACAACATTCATGATTCAAGGAGACAAAGGAGGTTTTATTAAATATGACACTGTCAACCAGTCCTGGGGTTTTATTCAAGGATTTCAGAACTCTAAGGCTTTCAAAAATCAAAAGAGGGCCAACCATCATTCTGGTGCTGAGGAAGCATGAGGCTCAGGTATCTCTGGCCACCAGCCTACTACTGAACGTTCCACTCATAACTCTCATGCCTCCCTAAACTCCTCTCACTCGAACAGCAGGCCTCAATCTATGCCCACAACCCCCCATATGTACTCTACTGTAATGAAGGTACCTGCTACCAGCCCAAATGCATCCATTATCCAGCATAAATCCAGGCCTTTCATTAAATCCTCTGACATCCCTAGACCAGCGGCTGCCCTAAGAAACCCCAGAAAACAGAATCGAAGCAGAGACAGTCTTTAATCCTCTACTTCGCATGCGACGACAGAACTGGAAGTAATAACTAACTCGGATGAAATGTTAGCAGAGCCCCACATCCTTAATGCCCCCTATGGAACTGCATCCATAAAAGGAATTCATTTCCAAACACTTGCTGCTCCTGGTAAGACACTTCCTCCTGCAACGCTAAAGTCGTCATGCACTGTCCTTCCAGTGTGAATGTCCACGAGAGCAGAATTCCTTTTCTTCCCTTCACTTGCTGCCTGTGAGGTGAGCTTTCTTTTCGTGATTAATTCAGGACATACAAGCTCAGGAAGGCTAGGCTGAACCAATCACTCAGTAGTCACTGTGGATCGCTAACTTTTCTAGACTGATCAGCTTCATTGGATTAATCTTTTGAATGGATTAAGAAGTATACTGCCTGCTCTTAAGGTGTATCACCTTACTGTAGAATATATGGGATGTTAACAGATACTCTAGAGGGTTGTATGCTTTCATTGGCCATTATCTAGCTAAATAATAAACCGAGTGTTCTTTAGGACTACCAGTGTTGGTCACCTTATATGTATCCCCCCATCTCATTCTTGTCTTGTAGGTTATGGGCAGTACATTGCTCAGTCAGGTTGTGCTAAAAAAAATGTCAGGAGGTAATCGGCTATTACAATGACATGTATAGGCATGAACAACCTTTACTGAATCTGGCAAGAATAAATGTGGTCAGGCGAGGCTGGCTGCACTTGCTATTAGATCCTAAATGGCTGGAATAGATTTTCTTTTGATGGATCTGCAGGGTTACAGCCAAGGCACACCAAATAATGAAATGCTAAAAAACTCTGCCCTTATATGGTCTGTGTTGTTATGACTCCCCCCCCCTCCTTAAACCCTTTATTTCTGTATGTTTATACCCCTTCCATACTAGTCTCCTACACTCGTCTTGATATATATATATAAATATATATATATATATATATATATATATATACACACACAAATTCTCTTTGGTATCCATAACATCTCAGTTTAATTCTATTATATATTTGATCCTGGCAATCAGAATCTTGAGCATCTCAAGTTATTCAACACATTGGGGTGGAATACATAATATCACCCCTCAGACTACAACCTAGTACCACCTTGGACATTCATTGTTCGGTGGACTACAAGTTGTACAGTAGCTTACAGCCTACTGTCTTTCAGTTTGTTTTTTTTTATTATTAAGTTTATTTGTTTCCTACTACACTCAGTTTGCATATTTTGCAGTTTTTCTTAAGTCTACTTAGTGAAAATAAAGATAGTTCGCTTGTTTCTAGTATTGCTGGGGTTTTACAACCTACACACTTTACAATACAGTATTAGTATTTCTCTAATCTGGAAAAGTATATGCTTTTTGCTAAATAATCTTGCAGTTACAGTTAATACATTTGTTGATCTTTATGTGTCTTTTAGCTAATTTTCTGCTGTGTTCATATTACTGCTGTTCATAGTTTTGTGTTCATTTTAGCAAATACTATTTCACTAATATTAGTCACATCCAAGTGTTTTAGAATAGTAGTTGACTGAATATAATCCCTTATAGTAGATTTTTGGGAATACTATCTCTGGATACTCTTTGTATAACTTGAGTATAGGGAAAACAGGAAATATTATTTGATTATAGACTAAACAAGAGGCTTCGAGCTAAAACAGCCCTTCTGCTATTCATTATTCATGTATATTATCACTAGCTGATTTTATTATCCTCTTTCAGTTAGTAGGTAAGTGTACTGACATAACAAATGGTATCCTCCTACAATATCTCCTCCTGGAATGTCAAGAGATTAGGCTCCCCAACTAAACGCAAGAAGGTACTATCCTATCTTAATAAAAATAGGATAGACATTACATTCTTGCAAGAACCTCACCTGGCACAACCAGAGGCAGACAAACTCCAAAAGAACTGGGTGGGGCAAGATGAAAGCTGCTGTTACACATACAAAAAAAAGGGGGCACGGCAATTCTCATCAGGAGAGGCATTAACTTCTGTAAACTTTCACATGTGGTGGAGAAAGAGGGACAATACCAAATTCTAGCAGGAACATTGGCTGGGCCAAAAGTTGCATTTTATAATGTTTACACCCCTAATGAGAATCAGGGTACCTTCTTAAACTCTCTTACATGTTGGGGGGCTCCTCAAACTATGAACTAGTGGTGGCAGAGGATTTCGATGATGTCTTAGATCCTGTCATAGATAGATCCTCAGTTAAGCAAATATAGTTAGTAACTAAAGCAAGTGCCTCTTTTAGCAAAATATTGCAGACTTAGGCCTAATGGATATCTGAAGAATGGTCTACCCTCAGGGTAGGGACTACTCATTTTTCTCACATAGGTGTAAGTCATACTCTAGACTAGATTGCATATTTGCATCGAACAAAATTCATTCAATCAATGGTGGATGCGAAAATTGATAACATAGTTATCTCAGACCATGCTTTGGTAAGTTTTCACATAATATTAGGGGATGACAAAGAAAAAATGCACCTTTGGAGAATGAATACTAGTTTATTAAAGGAAAAGGAATTCATTGAGTGGATTTCAGAACAAACCAAGGAATTCTTTTCCATTAATAACAATGGAAAAGTATTGCAAACATGCCTCTGGGAAATATACAAGGCATATATTAGGGGCAAGATCATTGGCCTCTCACCCAAAAGAAAAAGGGAGAGGGAAAAGGATATCAGGCAAAACCAACAAGAACTTGCTGCCCTAGAACAGTTTTCAAAAACAGCTAAGACTCCACAACACAATCTACTTCATAAAATAACTATTCTAAAGGGGAAAATTAATAACACCCTTTCTCAAAAGGCCGAATATGCATTGTTCAGAACCAAACAAAATTACTGGGAGGCTGGGGAAAAAGCTGGGAAGTTATTAGCCACTAGGCTTAAAAAATACAGCAACAAAGCACTATCTATCCAAGATACACTGGGGAAGGTAGTTACACATAAACAGGATATTAATAGGGAATTCACCAAGTTCTATTGCAATATTTATTCAGGAAAGGGATTGATTAATAAAGTAGTACTAGATAACTTCTTTAAGAAGCTCAACCTCCCTTTAGTAGCTGCAGAGCATAAGGAGACCCTGGAAAGGGATATTACTTTTGAGGAGGTCCAACAAACAATCCATGATCTACCAGCTGGGAAAAACGCCAGGCCTGGATGGATTACTGGGAGAATTTTACAATGAGCTCTCCAGGGTTTTGGCACCTCCTATCCATGATACACTTAATGCGGCATGGAAAGATAAGTCACTTCCCCACACCATGAAGGAGGCGTTTCTAACTTTCATTCCAAAAGCAGACAAGGACAAGATGGATTGTGCCAGTTATAGACCTATTTCATTAATAAATTTGTATTACAGGATATTGACTGAAGTCCTGGCATGGAGAATTCAAGTGGTTGTCACATATTTAATTGGCCCTGAACAGGTGGGGTTTGTGCTGGGCAGATCTGGGGTAGATAGTATTTGTAGACTTAAATCTTATATGGTGGAATAATAAATCTAAAGACCCCCTCGTGGCTCTATCACTGGACATGTTAAAAGCATTTGATTCAACAAGCAGGCAATATATGTTGAGGACACTCTCTGAATTTGGTTTTGTTGATTAATTTATTTCATGGGTGGCCCTACTGTATGAAAATCCCACCACTAAGGTAATAACAAATGCTGTATTATCACCTGAGATCAAATTAGCATGTGGAACAAGACAAGGTTGTCCGCTGTCTCCTTATTTATTTATTCTGGCATTTGAACCTTTAATTAGACTAATCAATGACAATCTGAGTATAAAAGGAACGAAAATAGGATGTACAGAACATAAATTGTTTGTCTTTGCGGATGATCTCCTACTTACTCTAAGTTCCCCTAACCAATACTGTTCTGAAGTGTGAATGGTCTTGAAATAATTTGAATTGGTTTCAGTCCTGAGAATTAACTGGAGAGAAAAGTTCTGCATAATAATCTAACAGATCAAGATATGGAAGATCTAATGAAGAAACTTTCACTGGATTGGTTTAAATCTGTAATCACTTACCTGGGGTTGCAGATTTCAACAAATATAGGGAAGCTGGTAGAGCTCAACTATGAACCAGTATTACTGGATATGGAGTTAGACTTAGAAAGATGGGGGAAAACTCAGTCTATCACTTTGGGGTAAAATTAATGCAATTAAAATGATTCTGGTGCCAAAAATGTTTTATCTGTTTCAGAACCTTCCCATTGTGCTATCTATTAGTTATTTCAAATGCCTAGAAAAAATATTTAAGCTATTTCTTTGGGGGATCCAGCCCCCCAAGACTGGGGTTATCTAAATTGAGACATCCAAAAGAACAAGGGGATTTGCACTTCCTTGGTGGAAGAAATATCAGCTTGCTTTCATTTTTAAGCAGGTACTAAAGCATGTGGCCAGTCCAGCCCAGATAATGCAGGCCTAAAACAACCTCTTTGCATAGATTTGGAAAAAGTCTTACTGATTTTATATATATGATGATACCCTTGCATGTCAAAGGGAACCCATGCATACAAGGATCAGTAACAACCCTGAAAAAAGTTATAAACATAGTCAAGAAAAGAAAAATACCCCTCACTTGCACACCCATTTGGAACAATATAGAGATCACAAGAAGTAAGAAAGGCCTATTCAATTTAGACTGGCTGAAGGCGGGAATCAAAAACCTTGGCCAGCTAATAGATAAGAAGACTAGGGTTTTACTATCATTTGCAGAGCTAAGAGAGAGGTTTGGTCTGTCAAAATACAAATTTCACTACTATCTAGTGTTTAGAGAGCTTTTAAAAAATAACTGCCTGATAGAATCTTACAGCTTACCACAAAATGAGGAGTGGGATCAGTTAGTAAAGCTGGGTTCACTTAAAAGAGGAGCTAGTATTATTTATTAACTGCTATCCGCTAACATCTGGTCTTCTTGTTCGACACTTAAGGCCAACTGTTCCTGGGAAGAGGAGCTTTCAATATCGCTGTCTATGGAGGATTGGGAGTCCACATGGAGGATGGCCAATAAGTCCATAAAGGAACTGCAAGGTAGTCTCATCCAATTTAAAGTATTACATAGGTTCTATTTAAGTCCTAAGTGGCTGCTTACAATGGGTGCTAAGGGAAATGCTGATTGTTGGAAATGCAACAGCTGGGAGGCTGATATACTACACATGCTTTGGGACTGCACTAAGATTATGGGTCTATGGGAGGAGGTGTTTAAGTTATGCAGCTTAGTTACAGGTACTGAGATTCCCCTTTCCCCATTGATCTTTATTCTGGGAATATTTTTGGAGTGCCTAAATCTGAACAAATTTCAAAAAATCTGGCTGTGTAATGCTTCCCTTAGTGTAAAGAGACATATGAAAATATTGGAAAGACAAAGAGACTCCCTCATTACAAGAATGGTATAACCAGATGGAATTTGTATCAAGCAATGAAAGAATACACTACCAGCTGTTCAGTGCTTAATTTGTAATGAGAGAGGTGCCAGAGCTCTGAGTCCAAACACCAAAGGCTGGGGGTCTGGGGCTGCCAGTCCCCCAGAAGCTGTGGGTTTTTAGATGCTCTGTGGTGAGTTTTGGGGGTTATATTGCATATAAAATACATTTCTGTGTCAGGTTCCCTACCCCTGAATCCAGGGGAAGAATTGTTTTTTGGGGTGGAGTCAAGGTATTGGAGTTTGGCTAACTGGGTGCTGGTAAAGGATGATGGGCATGTATAATGCAATGACAAGATGCTGTGAATTGGCCCAAAGGCCAGGGGTCTGGAGGCCGGTAGGCCCCCAGAAGCTCTTTGGTTTTAGATGCTCTGTGGTGATTTTTGACCAGGGTTATATTGCAGATAAAACACATTTCTGTGTCAGGTTCCCTACCCCCGAATCCAGGGGAAGATTTTTTTGGGGGGAGTTATGGTATTGGAGACTCTGACTAACCTTACTAAGCAACAAAATGTTCCACATAGCATCTAGCATGGTACAAGTAGTAGAAGAACTAATTAAAACTGAAGCATGAAAAGGTTTTTATAGGTGAAGTATCATTGGCATGTAGAAGCAAGGGCAAGGTACTGTGATGACCTAAAGGCTAGGGGAGTGGGGACTGGTAGTCCCCCAGAAAACTCTTGGGTTTTAGATGCTCTGTGGTGAGCATTGGTGCTTTTTTTGAAGATAAAACACACTTCTGTTACATTTTGCCTTATTGAAGATTAAGCACACTTCTGTTACAGGTTCTCTATAAGGGAACCTATAACAGAAGTGTGCTTTATTTTCAATCAATACCCCAAAACTCACCACAGAACATCCAAAACACAAGAGCTTCTGGCCTACCTATAACATTATAACTATGCTCCTGCAATTAATTTGTTACAACAGGAGGTTAGCTGCTCAAGTAAGAACAACATTTCATCATATGACAGGGTCTAAGACTTATCGAACCCCAGGCCACCATGCACAATACCAGGCAAAGTTGTACCCTGCTAGAAGCTATGTGGTACAAATTGTTGTTGCTTAATAAGGTGAGTGACAGTCTCCAATATCCTGACTCCATTCAGGTGAAAAAAACAAAAATTCCCTAGGACTCAGGGGGAGGTACTAGGGAACCTGTAACAGAAGTGTGTTTTATCTTCAATAAAAGCCACAATACTCAAATAGACCATCTAAAACCCAAGAGTTTCTGGGGACTGTCAGAACAGGTTACTAAAATGTCTAGCATTGCACCATCTGCCTTTTAAAAAAATATATATATATTTTCTAGAAGGTTTTATTTAGGTACTTCTCATTTATCTTACAGGTCTTGACATGTCGTACAATTGCCCTATCAGTTAAGTATATGCATTTTTTTAATCTTCTGATTTACATGCGGTGTAAATCCAACCCTTGCTCCTTTGTGTCCTGTTTAAATTTATTGTTTTCCTTTTCAGGTATTCTTCAGGAACCGTTCTGATGAACAGCTAATCCCCAACTTGGATTGTCCAGGTAAGAGACACTACCGTTCCTTAACAAAAGTTACCATAACATTTTGTGTAAGTATCCATCATAATGTAATGGATGCTGGTGGTAGGCCGCCATTACTTTATGATGGATGCTTGTACAAAACGCTACAGTAATTTGGTATGTGTGTGTGTGGGGGGGGAGTTAATGTATGAATATGATGGAAGTAAAGCTGAAGAGCCCAGTAATCAGCAGTGCGGTGTTAGACTGTAGGATTCAAACCTTGGCAGTCTCCACTCTCCTGGATGTACTATACCAGTCTCACACAGCTCCTCAGCCTTTATATAGCCTAGGGGTTTATTTTCTTTTTTTTCAGCTGCTGGAGTGGGAACTGGAAAATATAATATTTAATGAACCACAGTCTGCTGTATGTAACAAGCTCACACACTGCTACTCCTCTACTTTTCTTATGTAGCCTTTTTTGTAAACTTATTTTATACCCAGCCTATCTGATGTATGTACCAAACTCACACATCTTGAGGGCATTAACAAGGTGAAAGAGTCTAACATGTTTAAATATAAGAAAAATAGCAAGACAAGAGGACACAGCATGAGATTAGAGGGAGGTCAATTAAGGGGTAATGTAAGGAAGTTCTTTTTCACAGGAAGGGTGGTGGATGCATGGAACAGCCTACCTTTAGGAAGTGGTGGATATGAATACAGTGCAGGGCTTCAAACAGACATGGGATAGATGTAAGGGAGCAATAAAGATGAGTATGAATAGATAGGCCATTGACAGAGTACAGGCCTATGGCACATTCATAAGGTAGAAAACAAGCATTTGTCAATGCCGAATGTTATCTCGTGGTATTGGCATTGGTATGTAGGAGTTAGAGATGCATAATAGGAATGGCAGTGAAGTACTGAACTGACACCAGCCCCACCTCCACCCTGCAGAGACTGATAGGCGTTGGGGTGTGCCTTTGGGTCGTCAGCTATAATGCTCATGCCATTTTACCTCACCCTACCCTGTAGACACTGACAAGTGTCCTGGTGTGCTTTGAGGTCTTTGGGCATTATACTTACCCCATTTCATTAGAAAATATGCTGAGATGGGTGAAGTATAGGAGAATGGGGTGAACTTTAAGGCCAAACACTCCAAGGCACACCTCAATGCCTGTCACTGGCTGCAGGATGGGGGGGTGGAATGGCGTGAGCATTACAGCCAATGATATCAAGTCACACCCCTGATGCCTGTCGGTCTCTACAGGGTGGGGTGTTACAGTTGGAAACCCTAACACTGTAGGCGTTTGTTGGTATTTTCATTCCAAATTTTCAACATGGGCTTTTTGTGACCCCACCTCATGAAGAGCGGCACTATCAGTTTGTTAGGCGAAAGATGATTTTGCACAGCAACTGTGCCATTTGGCGCCATAGGTACGAAAACACATTTTGCGCAGGATGTGAAAAATGATAACTGTATTGTTCATGAGGAGGTGTAAAACATGGCAACGTTGACAATCTGGAGTGAAAATATGAAAAATTGGTGAAGTCATGAGCATGCATAGAAACTGCGCAACACACATCCATATCCCAATTATTTATGGGAATTTTTAACCACATTTTCAACATAGGCATTTTAGGACCTCCCCTCATGAACAGTGGTGCTGTGATTTTGTTAATCTGTCCCAAAAGTTGATTTCCTACAGCGAGCATGTCATTGTGCGCCACAGGTGCAAAAACACATTTCAGGCAGGATGTGAAAAATGACAGCTGTACTGTTCATAAGGAGGTGTGAAAAAATGGTTATGTTGAAAATCTGGAGTGAAAATATAAAAAAGTGTTGAAGTTACGAGCGTGCATGGAAACTGCGCAACGCATGCTTGTAGCGCAGACATTTTTGGAATTTTTTCACCAAATTTGCAACATGGGCTTTTTGGGACCTCACTTCATGAACAGTGGCACTGTTGTTTTATTAATCAGTTTGAAAAGGTGATTTTGTGCAGTGACTGAGAAATCACCTTTCGGGACCGAGTAACAAGATGACAGTGCATGTGTTCATGAGGTGGGATCCCAAAAACCCCATGTTGAAAATCTGGTACCAAAATTCTGCAAACTGGCTGAGATATCCACCTAAGCTGCAACACCCCATTGCCTGCCATTATAAAGCGTACTGCATTTTGTTCAGTTCCCCATCAGCTTTTGAAGAGTTTAGACATGTTCCTGCTCCACAGAAGATCACAGCGCTGGCCCTCTGGAGGTAAGTATGGGGTGGGGGTGTGTGGGGAGGAGGAAGGGTGCACAGAGGGTGGGTGCGGGTTGGGAGAGGGGGTGCAGCAGGATGTCGAGGGAGACACAGAGAGAAACTGTCAGCAAAGACTCAGTACCCCGTGGTCTTAATATCCTGTCAGTGCAGAACAATTTCTTATGCATACCTCATGCTCAAACCTTGACATAATGAGGAGGAGACCAACGTGTGGCTGTCTGTCTGTGTTTGTCTCTGTCAGTAGTTTAGTTTTGTGGATTTTCATGTGTTTATGCTTGGAGGAACTGAACCATTTTTGGACATGACATCTATGAACGTTTCCTGGACTAAGAAACTGTAAAACATCACCACCAGATATTAGCATTCTCATCATAAATCAAATTTTTTGGAAGCCATCAAAAGCAAAAATAAGGTCAGTAAATCTGTTATACAAGCTCTGAGTTGTGAAGTGCTGCATTGAATCCACATTTCCGTCTGACTTGTTCCTTTAAAGATCTGTGCTTGTCTTTGAGGTCTATTCACAACCATTTTGGGGAACAAAGGGAAGACACTAACAGGATTTTTATATCCTGCATATGCCCCAGGCCAGTGTTCATCACCTTCAGGAATTTAACACATTCTGGGTCTTTGATCTGCAGTAACAACAGTTTACTGGTCCCCAGTAGTTCACCATTTCCTGTGGATTTGATTAGTTTTCATCATTTGATTCCTGGTACCTTGGACAAGATTACTATATTGCATATGCACCTACCTGATCCCAGTAGCTGCACTGATAAACAACTAACCACATTTTTTACACTGCTCATCAAGTCTCCCCCTTGAGGAAAAAGCGCACCTGCTCCTTTGCGACCGTCATGTACCATCTACTTCGTTCTCTTGTCTTACTGTTGCTGCTTCTATCAGGGAATGTGCACCCCAACCCTGGACCCATCTCCACTGGACTGCCTAAACACAAAGGGCAACTCACGATTGTCTCTTTAAACATCAACAGTCTCCTATCCAAGTTCTCCCAATTCCAGGCTTGGGTACATGTGACTAGCCCAGACATTATTGCACTCACAGAAACCTGGCTTTCCCCGAAAATCCTAGATGCAACAATCTCCCTTGATGGATGCAACTCTTTCAGGCAAGACAGAACAACTAAATGTGGCGGAGGGTGCCTCGTCTATACCAAATCTGGAATAAAGGTACAGGCCCTTGACTCCAGCCTACACACAAAAGAGGTCCAAATCCTCAATCTTAAGCTAAGCATAGGTCAACAGAACAAAACACTGCTGTTCTCTACAGTATATATATCACCTCGACACCAAACTACTGGACTAAAACTAGTTGCAGACAACCTGCAGCAGCCAGGTACTAATTTGGAAAAGATCACTATAGGTGACTTTAACATAAACTAGCACTCCCCGAAGGAGACAAATGTCAGTGATCTAATATCCAGCCTATTCTTAACCCAGATGGTAATCGATAACACTTGGATCAACTACAAAACAGGGAGCAGCTCCCTTATAGACTGATTCCTTTCCACACATCCAGAGCATATATAAGTTGTCACCATCCTGCCTGACAGCCTTAGTGATCACTCCCCAGTGAAGTGCACCTGGACAAACAATTTCACCGAAGGCCCACCTAAGACTTGGAGGCAGTATAGCGCAGTGGTCTAAGGCTCTGAGCTGCAAATCTGATGACATCCAGCAGACCAGACCTGGGTTTGAATCCCACAGCTTCCACTTGCGTAGTGTGTGACCCTGAGCAAGTCACTTAACCTCCTTGTGCTCCCAGGTCGCTCCTGTAAAAAAGCTTTCAGCTTAGTGTGCTATACCTGGTTAAACAACTAAATTAAAAAAAAAAAAAAAAAAAGATGTCCAAAAATCACTGCTTGAGGCTGGGGCTACTTGACCATTTCAAGCAGTACCTATCACAACTGGACTGGTCTCCTTTGGCAGGAGATATTGATGGTAACGAGGCCTTGAATTATTTCATAATCAACTTCAGCCGTGCTTGTGATATTTTTGCTCCATACAAAACAAAGAAAGTCAGGGGTACCTCCAACCCATGGCTTACTAACCTCCTGATCAGTTTAATGAAGAATAGAGACAATCTCTGGCACATTGCAAAATCATCTGGAACGCCTATGTCACTCATTGCCTACAGGGCAGTTAGAAATGCCTAAACCAAGCTCATTCAGCAGGCAAAAGCTTCCTACTATAAGGACCTCTTAAGCAAGAGCTGGGGCTCTGGTAGGGAATTCTGGAACTCCATCAAATCCCTAACAGGAAAGACCCCTAAGACCCCACCTGATCTACTAGTAACAAGGGAGGGTCCCCTACAGGAACCTATTGACATCACAAATGAGCTCAACCATGCTTTCACAGACCTATCTGGAGTACTCCCTGCTGATTACTTTAAAGATCAGCTTGGGTAACAACACCCCACTACCCCTCTTAACCCCCCAAAGGATGCAATACCGCCATTCTACTTTAAGCAGGTTACCAAGTCCGAAACCACCAAGCACATTAAGAGGGTTCTTGGCAAGACCAGGATGGGGGCTGATCTAGTGGATATGAAACTCATGGGTCTTCTCCTAAATGAATTGACCGGTACCCTTTCGATGGTGTTTAATGCATCTCTAAGAACAGGGGTGTTTCCAAAATTATGGAAGTTAGACAATGCCACGCCTGTCTTTAAAGCGGGGGACAAAACTCTAATGTCCAACTACAGACCAATATCCATTTTACCACCCCTCTCTAAAGCACTTGAAAGAATGGTCTTGGAGCAGCGTACAGAGTATCTTGATAAATATAACCTACTTTTCCCACAGCAGCATGGGTTCCAAAAAAAGCATTCCTCATTTACTACCCTTATTGATTACTCTTCCCAGCTTTATGATGTCTTAGATGGGGGGGGCAATTGGATCAGTCTTTATCGACCTTATGAAGGCCTTTGACTCTGTTAACCACAAACTACTCCTAAACTGCCTCCATTCAACTAGTCTATACCTGGACACAGTACTGTGGTTCAGAAGCTACCTCACAAACAGGTACAAAATGGAGGCACCACTGGGAATTTGTTTGAATTTGGGAGAAAACAAGAGATGTTTGCTCAGGTTGTGGCTAACAATTTGTCTGTCTGGCATTTGGTAGCCCAAAATCAGAAGCTTTGTGCATAGGGGATTTGCCCAGAGTAGTGCCATCCATATGTGTCGCTGTGTGCCTGTTGTTCATATGCTGCTGTGAGTGTGGCAACGTTTACCAAGGAGCTGTAAAGTCAGACTTTGTGTGACCCTTGCCCTGCATCAAAAAAGAACATTTGGCAGCTTTAATTTTTAAGTTGTGATAGGAAAAAGTATTGTGAACTGTGGGAAACAAAGAGACAATTGTGCCCTGAAATTTTAAAATGCTTGCTGTGTGAACTGGGCGAGTTGCTAGAGAAATTGCCATGGAAAATGGTTCAAAATGGTGCTCCCGCCGTGAAGTTACAGTTGAAAGAAAAAAGTTGTTTTGCAGTTTAAATTTTGCCTGCTCGATGATCACCGTGAAGGAGAAGAGCAAGAGAAAAGAGAGAGAGGCTTATTTGCATGGCGTCGAGTGATTGGTGAGAGTGCAATCAGTTCCGCCACCTAGCCAGCTTCAGAGTGCTGCCCAGTGTGTGAGAGGGAGAGAGCGAGTGGTGTGTGAGCTGTCTAGCCGGGAGGATCATCGCAGTGACTGTAAATGTTCTAAAAGTTAAAACAACAGACGTTTCTGTGATAAATCGGGCTCAACCCATATTCCGTTCGACTGGGGAGAAAGCATGGTGGTTGTGGGGACAATCAGCGGATCGCCAGCCCGTTTCAACCCAGAGGACTTTCAGGACCAGCTTTAGGCCGAGATTTTCCATTGGAGCAAGCCAGCTACTGATTCAGTGAGTATCATTCAGCAAAACTGAGCTCAAACTGTGTGTGATTTTTCAAAAGCAAGCTGGATCTGTGTGTAAACAGTGTGATTGTTTTTGCAAAGGATGACTGTGTAAAGTAATTAAACCCAAGCAAGAATTCTGAGCATTAGACTGTGAGCATGTATTATGGATTCAGCAGCTGTGTAGTTTTCTGAGCAACAGTGAGACTGTGAGTTGTATGAGAGGCTGCAACAAAGTAACTCCTTTTCAAGAAATACTGTGGCTTTAGTGACTTTAAGCAAGTGAAACTGATTGAAAGCTAATGGTAAAGTCCTAGAAAATCATATAGATGTGCTGAGGAAGAAAAGCAGTGCAGTCAGTACAGTTTGAGCAAAATTTAGCAGTATGCAGTAAATCAGATGCGCAGTGGCTTGAGTCAGATACAGATTGTTGATGCGTTAGGAGTGCTTCCACTGCCATTACAGGGTGGGGCAGTAATGTAAACACAGCAGCAGGAAGCCATTTTGTGAGACATGAGACTGTTCAAAGTAATGTGAACTCAGTAATAACAGTGAACTTTTGTGTATGTTCTACAGCCATGGCTTCAGGACCATCCCGCTACTCAGGTCATGCCTGGGTTATGATAGTTGAAGAGGTTACCAAGCTGAAAGAAATAGAGAAATGTTTCTACAATGGAAGTTTACCTTCTCATGTTGCAATTCCCGGATGCCCTGTGAAAGTATGTATAATGTGCCTCAATGCTGAAAGGGATGTATTCATGATTCCTCACTGTTCAGGGTGCTTAGAGAAGTAAGGTCTAACTAGTGCACCTAAGATTCGTTTGGCTCCCACGTGGACAAAGCTACAAAATCCTGCAAGTAGCAGCACACAGCACCAGGTTGAATCTGTTGGGGGAGGCCCAGCAGAGTGTGGCACAAAGGAGGAGGGTGTAGATGTACTGCCAGAACAGAGTCCTCGTGATGTCTCCACACCTGTGTCACAGATGGACAGTGTGGAGGGAGCATCAGTAGATCCATGGAGAGAGGGTTCTAGTCCTAACCTCATGGGAGAGGACGAGGTTTGAGAAACCCTAGATTGGGAGGTGTCTGCCTCCACGCCCAGTGAAGAGTGGACTGTCTCGGGAGTGAGGATGACTGCTCACTCCTGGGCCCAGGTCGTAAGTGAGGAAGAGGAGGAGGAGGAGGGAGCTATGTATCTTTACTTTGAAGGTCCTAGTCCACAGTCTCAGGCCCTTGCCTCAGAGGAACCAGAAGAAGAAGAAGTTGGTGACTCCACAGCCCTGCCCCCAGAAGGAGGGGTCAGGAACAAGTTCTACATGGCTTTGAGTATGCAACACTGGCAGAACCAGAACTGGCCACCCCCAAGCCAGGCCAGGGGTTGCAGACCGATGAAGAGTAGTAAAAAGGAAAGACTGGTTCATAGGAAAGCAAACGAGATCTATGGAATGTCCTTTCCTACCTTTCCTCGGAGAGTCTGGGAGGAGATTGAGAAAAACAGGAGAGCCTGGCTAGAGGAAGAGGCCAACCAGGAAACTTATCCAAGTATGACTTCCTATGTCAGAAACAAAGTGATAAGAGACAAACTGTGGTTTTGGAAGATTAACAGGACACTGTACGATATGTGGAAAAAAAGGGAAACAAGACTTTCCATAATGTGAATTATGAACACCCAGATGGGGTCACAATTCTTGCACCTGACCCATTGTGGTACTACCCTCAATGTAACCATTGTCTTGTGAATGTGCCAATGTCTATCAAGTGGGAAGCAGAGCAGTGGTAGCCAGTGCTGCCATCCAGCCATTGCCGTACCCATGTTGTTCCACCAGTCTGGTGTTCCAGGATCCAAAGGTGCGTCCAGATTCGTTAGCCTTGCAGTGTGCCTTTCCAGTTCCATTGCCTGGCCTTCCAAGATGACATCAATCCAGCTGTTTCCTGATTCATTGCCTGGGATTTCAGATGACTTCATCCCAGCTGTTCCTTTCCTGTTCCAAGGTTCCATCTCCTAGATGACATCAGCTCGAGATGACATTAACCCAGCAGTTTCTAGATGTCCATCCTGTTGTTTCTGGAAGATTTCCACCCAGCTGTAACTGAAAAATGCTGCCAGGGAGAGTCTTCGGCTGGAGATCCAGGTGCTGTTCCATTTTTCGTTCTTCAAGGGACTGGTAAGTCCAGACTTTTCTTACTTTATTGACATTGCAATACACATCCTACACCTGGCAGACTGCAGACTGTTGAACTGTCCACAAAGACTCTCGACTTTGGGACTACAGTACGTTAAGAACTGTGCTTCACCAGGCTCCAGCCCAGGAGAGACTCTTTCATGGACTCTTCCTTCAGGCACCGTTTGTCACTAGTTGGGACATTTAGGGCCTTCCAACCCTAAAAGGTGTATTGTACATGATGTTGATGTTTTCCACTGTTTTGTACTTTTCTACTTTTCTAAAAATATTTTTTGGGATTCTCCAGTGTTTTGATGGTAAGGGTTACTGTTGTACTGTGTGTTTGCAGATTTGGGGTGTGTTTTTGTCTTTTCTCTTTCAGGTGGATCCTGGTGAAGAAAGAAGAGAAGACAAGAAGAGGATTGGAGGGACTCATCGGAGTTCCTCTGTGCTTTAAAGTGTTTTTAAAGTACTGTGTAGTTGTTAACATGTGTTAAGCTTTTCTTTCCACAGGTGTAGTTGTGAGGGAGTGTGGGAGAGTAATGCTTGTGTGTAGTGTTAGCTCCATGTTTGGTTTGCAGGTGTCCAGGGATGGGGGGAGGTTCCCCTGTTTTGGGTAGGTTTGTTTTGGTTAGGTAGGTTTTCCCTAGAGGGCTAGGGGGATAGACAGGTTGTGGTCCTGACCGGCCAGAGGGTCCACAGTTTGGTCTCCAAGGGCTCTGCTCTGGACAGTTCTTCCAGGGCCACTGGTTTCCATAGTAAGATCATAGTGTATGGATTGATGCATCAGCCAATGGCCTCTGGGCTCTTAGTGTTGTCTGCCTGTGCCTGGCACATGATGGGGAGAAGGTAGCGCTACCTCCCCGTAGTCAGCACATAGGGTAGGATGGCCTGGTGCCGGGTAGGTAATGACTGGTGACAGTCATTTTCCTGGCTGGGGGTTGGTGTAACCCCCTTGTTCCCAGGGGTTACTAGAATCGCATTGGAATCAGTGGCAGGCAGGGACAGGCAACTTGTGAAATGCCAGATAAATGGATTTCACAGTGTCACACTCTGTTTTTCAGTCTCAGCTGAGCTGGAGTGATGATGTCACTTGGAACTGTCTCAGCAGCATAAGCCACACTGGAATGCTAGCTGAGGTAGATAGCTTTAGAATGTTCAGTTTAGTCTGCAGTTGGAGTCAGTGGATGAGGTTGCAGGTAGTGCAGTCTCTCTCTTTAGCTCTGTCAGATAGCTACCAGTAGTGTTTTTATTTGTTTCTCACTCCAGTGTGAGCCAGTACAGCCTAGTGGTGAAGTGGTGGAAACCAAGCCAAGTGGTATTCACAGTGCCCCATCCCAGGAGGGATGGGATGGATTCCAGAATTCAGGGGAAATCACCTGATCCAGTTCTGTTTCTTGCTGAAGCTGCCTGAGATTCAACTGCTCTATTAGTACCTTTGACTTTTGTTTGGAAAAGCCCTGGGGCACCTGCATTCCTTGTGGTGAATTTTCTCTGACAAAGGGATCCTGTCACCTAAACTGTTTTCTGTTTAAAAGTGTCTGCTAAAGTTGGGGTCTAGTAAAGAAACATTGCCAATTACAGAACTTTTAACTTTCTGACACCTCAGTGGTGTGTAATGTAGTATGTTAAATGTGAAAGACATTTCAAGATAGCTTCTACAAGTTTTCTGTGAGGGTGTTATTAACCAGATGAATGGTCGAGTATAAATTTGGAAACAAAAAGTGGGAGACCCCCCATCTGGAGTAACCATGTTTACCTCTCTGGGTTCAGTATGGGCACCTGTGTTTTCTCTCAGTGCATTTGGCCAGCGCCTGAAGAAAATAGTTTACCCAGATGTGGGTTAGATTCTCTGTGAACCTGTGTGTGCTCTTTGGGTGGTCAAGGTTGCCACCAGTAATTCCTCATAAAATATGGGAAAGTCTCCTAGTACTGGCCTAGTCAAGGGAAGTGTACCAGTAATAGTCGTGTGTGCCAATCTCCTCATTCAGAACCAGAGTGTTCGCTGTTCAAGTCCGAACCTGAGGGTTTACTCTGTGTTCTCTGTACCTCGGTAATCTGCATTACCAGTAGGAATAGCCCTGTGGGGGTCATCTTCGCTTTGTGATTATTCTCTGTATGTGAATAAAAGCCACACTCTAGAATCCCAACCTGGTTTGGATAGTACTGTTGTTGCTTCCACTGTGTCTGGATTTACTTGGGTGCTCCTGACCAGAAGTACAAACCTAGCATAATTGTGAGCAAATGTTTTCTCTCTCATGGACCCAGGTTAATGGCCATGGTAAATGGTCCCACCAGGTGTGTGCCAGGTAGCTGCCACACTTGGTTGGCCTGTCTGTGCATGGCAGGCTCAGAAGGAAATGTACTAGTAAACTGAACTGTAGTGATTAACCTCCATTCCTCTCTTTGGCGACATGTGGTGAGAGGAGCAGCCCTACTAGTTAAACAAGGGAGGCCGGTGGGGGTGGGTTACACTGCTATACATGGTACAATGTATTATATTAGGAATGATAAATGAAATAAGTTATTAGGATCAGTCTTTTATAATTGAAATTATCATAAGAATGAATTTAAATGAATGTTGTATGGAACTATAACTATATGGATTTGTTTTGGTTTTATAAAGTTGTATTGTATGATTGAAAAAAACTAATAAAATCTATTATGGGAAAAAAGATCCAGGGGATTTGGTCCCAGTGAGAGACCCGCCTCCACATAAATGTTCTAGAAATGCAAGCAGTCCTGTATGACTTACAGGCCTTCCAAAACCATCTCTTTCCTGGACCACTGTTGGTGCAATCGGACAACCTCTGTGTGGTCTATTACATCTACAAACAGACACAGTTACCATGTGCTCAGACATGTTTGTGTGGGTGCTAGCTCAGTTCATTTTTTGCCACTTCTCTCGACACAGCTCACAGAATAAGTCACACTTCCAGGAAGAAAAAGGTAGCCACAAACGCTGTAGTAAGCTGCAAGCAAATACAAATTTTATTTCGGCAGAGCTCCACATAAGAGTGCACTAAACCCCGGTGCTTTGAGTCTTCACATGACCCTTCATCATTGTAGTTGCTTGCAGTTTACTATTGTGTTTGTGGCTACCTTTTTCTTGATGAAAGTGCTGCTTATCCTGTGAGCTCTATTACATCAACAAGCACAGGGGGACCAATTCTTGCACCCTGTGCTGGGAGGCAATGAGGGTTTGGTACTGGGCTCTAGATCATGATCTAGAACTGTCAGCCATCCATGTGCCAGGTGCCCAAAATGCCTTGGTGGACAGCCTCAGCACATCACAGTCCAGGATGCACGAGTGGGAACTGCTGACCTTGGTTGTAGAAGACCTGCTTGACAGGTGGGGTCATCCAAAGTTGGACCTTTTTGCATCCCCATTCAATGTAAAACTGCCACATTTCTGCTCACTAGATCCAGGGCCTGGAGTTTTCTGGTGAGATGCACTGTCCCTCTCCTGGAAAGGGAGGTTTCTTTATGCCTTCCCACCCTTTTCTCTAATTCAGAGGGTGCTCATCAAGCTACAGATGGAGGGTGCCACTCTGATTCTGGCGGCTCCATCCTGGTCTCGTCAGATGTGGTTTCCATTACTGCTGATTCTCCCCATCTTTGACTACTGTGATGTAGTCTATAGTGCTGCTCCCAAATCCACCTTATCCAGATTGGACCCCCTTTTGAACTCTTTCTGCTGCTTTGCCCTGGACTCCACTGTGTGAACTCACCAATAAGACCTTTATTATTCACTATGTTTCCCTTCACTTGTTAACAGACACCTCTCACACTGTGACAAACTTACCTCTAAATACTGGCTAGGCTCTCTACCTCAGTATCTATCCTCCCCTCTCTCTCTCTCTCTCCCCCTCCCCCCCTCACTTCTTAAGATCCACCAACTAGAGCACCTTTTTGATTCCACACTGTTCCACTATTGCAGGCCAGTTAGCTTTCACATACCACCTCCCTAAAATCTGGAGTGCCCTCCCTCCACAAATTCACCACTCCTCCTCTTTCTCCCTCTCCACTGCCCTTCACAGTTTCCTTTCCTCTAACTGTACCTGTTTTCCTTCAGTCTTAATCCTCCAATCTCTCTCTCGCTCTCTCTCTCTCTTGCATTCCCATGCTTAGTGGGGCACGTAATGTTGTATAGAGAATACTGGATGCTCAAAGAATTTCCGAGCTTCAGGCTCTTATGTGTGAGCCTCCTTATTTGATTTTCCACAAAGACCAGGTGTCTTTGCATACTAACCTTATGTTTTTACCAAAGGTGATGTCTGAGTTTACTGTATGTATGTATGTATTTATTTAAAAGTTGGTAACTGGGAAAGGCAC
Organism: Neoceratodus forsteri; assembly: GCA_016271365.2. Lineage (NCBI taxonomy): Eukaryota > Metazoa > Chordata > Ceratodontiformes > Ceratodontidae > Neoceratodus > Neoceratodus forsteri. The sequence continues at coordinate 335,445,500 of JADMNL010000025.1, forward strand.
ACTGAGCCAAGGCTTATTTTCAGGTGCGACCTGGGGGAGAGGGTAATGGGATTTACAATAGTCACAGCAGCAAAACATAGAAAAAATAATTAGGGTTGAACACAGAAGAACAAAATATACATATTGATAAATAAACGTACAATGTACATAATTGAAATAGCATAGATTACAAGGTGCATAGTGCGTTTGGTAGTATAATACAGTGAACAACTACACATAGGCAAAAATAAATATATATAAAGGCATACCAGGTATACACTTGCAAGAGTTAGGACAGGCACATAGGGAAGATTGAGAAGAAGTTAGTGGTAGGAGGGTAAAGAGGTCTCAGAAAGAATGCAGGGGAGTAAAATAAGGGGGGCACATGCTGGGTGGGAGGAAAAGGTAGGGGGAGGAGGTGGGGAGGGAGGAGCAGATGTGGAAAAGAAAGGTGGTGGGAGGAGTAGAGGTGGAAAGAGGGGGATGAGGGGGAAGGAGTAGTGGGAAGGGGTCAAGGTGGTCTAGAAGGGGAGCAGTTGTGGGGGAGGTGCTTTAATTGTTTTTTAAGCATGGCTAGAGTGGGCATGAGGTAGACAGAGTGGGGGAGATGATTCCAAAGATCAGAAAGTCTGAAGAAGAAAGCAACCTTGCCTGACTGTGAGTGTGGATAAGGGAGAGTGAAAGTGCAGGAAACATTGGTTCTGAGGCAATAGCCTGATGTAGATGAGGGGAGTAAGAGAATGGAGAGATGGTAAGAGAGGGCCACAAACCAGAACTTGCTGATGAAAACAGCACAGAGGGCAAGGCAATGATTTGCAAGGGAGGCAAGAGAGAGAGAGAGAGAGAGAGAGGGCAGAGTATAGAGAATAGTGATGGGTTCGAAAGAGGAGGTTTGATGCAAAACAACAGATGGCGTTATACAGGGGGTCTAATTTAACGAGAGATGAGTTGGGGGCCGAGCTGTAGACTACATCAGCATAGTCTATCATAGGGAGGATTAGTTTGGAGATGAGCTCTTTATGGGTCGGGAGGGAAAGACAATCCTTGATTCTATACAGGGCTCCCGGTTTGGGCCGAAGTCTAGAATGGATGGAGTCTATGTGCTGGGAGAAATCTAACTTGGTGTCCAACCAGACCCCTAGATATTTAAAAGACTGCATTGTTTCTATTTTTGTACCATCCAAGGAAAAGAAAGATGGAGGGGATGAGAGCTTGGCCAGCCTTTGGGCGGTGCTGAAAGCCCAGGCAGCAGTTTTTTTGGTGTTGCACTTGAGGAGGTTTACCTCGAACCAGTTGAGGGCATTCTCAAAAGCAGCCTGCAGGGATGCCTGGACTGCAGGGAAGGACTTTAAATCAAGCCATCCACCTGCCAGTTTATTTACTAGAGCATGCCAATCCAGGGGAAACACAGAAACATAGATACTGAGGGCAGATAAGGACCCCTTGGCCCCCCCTAGTCTACCCATTTTCCCCTACCTACTAAAACACTGCAATAAAAACCAGTGGGATAATTTAATGTAGGTTGAGTGGAAGGCTTTGCAAGAAATTCATTCAATGACTGACATAGAAATCAAACCATCTGTCAAAGGTGGCGATGTGGTCATTTTAGATTGAGAGGTATATAAATTAGAAGCATTGAGACAAGTGTCAGATAAAACAACACATCAGAAGTTACATTCGAATCCCACCATGCTCTTTAAAAATAAACTGCAAACTTTTTTACAATTGTCAGTAGAGGAGGGTTGGATCACATATAAAGAAAGTCAGTCATTGAATGTAGAAAACCCAATAACCCTTTTTTTATCACATACCTAAATTACACAAAGATGCTGTAAACCCCCCAGGTCACCCCATAATATCAAGTAATGGATCTTTATTTGAACCTTTAGCTTCATACGTTGATGGCTTTTTACAGCAGAAAGTTAAAACCTTGAAATCGTATATACAGGACACCACTGCTGTGTTAAAAGAGTTACAGCATTTTGAATGGAAACCCACATATTTTTGGGTAGTAGTTGATGTAGTGTCTCTATACACTATTATAGAGCACCAAGTAGGCATAAGAGCCATAGAACAACTTTTGACAGATTCAGTTTATAAGTTTCGCATTATTTTTATCTCACTGGCCTTGGATCTAATTTTAAAAAGTAACTATTTTTTGTTTGATGGATGTTTTTTCTTACAGAGGTGAGGGACAGCCATGGGGTCTTCAGTGGCCCCCTCCTATGCTAACTTATTTATGGGTTAGTGGGAGAGGGGGGCCATTTTTGACCCTGAACAGAATCCCTTTTTTATTAACATTGCTAAGTATCTCTGCTTTATAGATGATGTGTTGATAATTTGGGATGGCGCCAGTGCAGATCTAGATTCATTTCTGGCATACAGTAACAACAATGATGTGGGTTTGTCTTTCACGTTCAAGTCCAGTAACAGTGAGATAGATTTTTTGGATGCAAGATTTAAGACTGTACCCTTTGAAAAAATACAAATGGAGAGCTTTAGGAAATCTACCACCAGTAACAGTTTTTTACATGCCTGAAGTGCTCACCCTAGGCATTTAATTGAGAATTTAGTAAGATTAAAATTAATTTGTTCATCTGAAAATGATTATTTAAAAGCTCAAGATGAACTTTTTGATAGGTTGCATGAGAAGGGTCACAAGGAATCAGTTCTCAATAGAGCTAAAGAGAGGGCCTCTTTACTTAATAGAGAGTCTCTACTTCAATATAGGGAGGTGGCACCTGAAAAGACACAAATAAGTTTTGTATCTACATACAGTCCGGCATCCATGGATGTATGTAGTATTATTAAACAGAACTAGCATTTGTTGGGTACAGATAGAGACCTCAGAGAAACTGAGCACAACAGTCATTCAATTTCATTCAGAAAAGGAAAAAGTATTAAAGACCTTTTAGTACATAATGGATTCAGACAAGCTCGAACATCTGAATCTTGGCTACCTGCTAAACCAAAAGGGTTTTTCCCCTGTAAAAATTGCATTACTTGTAAATTTTGCTAAACGGGAATATTTTTGAAAATGAATTTATTTATTTAAGAGTTTAACCAGGAAGGCATACTGAGTGGAGTACCGCTCGATTCCAGATGTGTCCTGGGGGGAGGGGGGAAAGGATATATACAGTAATGTACACCAGGATTAAGTAAATATATATACAGCATCATACACAAGGATTGTACACTACAAGGCACTTCATGCAACTTAGATTTCAAAAAAGCAGTGGGTGCACAGGGTACAGTAGATGTGTGAAGAGCAGGAAGAGAGCTATCCTGCTAGTGAGTCCAGGGGACTAATAATTAGCAGCTATGCAACACACATGAAGGTCAGCAACCTATGAGTACTAGCAGAATCACAAGTAAATTTTAAGAATCAGCTACCAGCTAATGTGCTCCAGATACTTGAGTTCCCTGTAGACAAGGAATAAAAACCTTAAAAATTGATTATTTCATAACATGCACTACTACCCATGTTGTATATGCACTATGATGTTTGTGTGGATGTACCTATACAGGCCAAATGGCCAGAAAACTGAAAGAAAGAATACAAGAACATTTTTGGGCTATTTCAAAAAAATATTTTTCACATCCAATAGCACGACATTCACAGTCGTGCAGGGAAGGAGTGCATGAACTGAAATACATGGCATTTGATTACAGTCCTCTAAACTATAGAGGTGGAAACAGAAATTTGGTTTTCGAACAGAAGGAATCCAAATGGATTTTCTGTTTCAGAACTTTAAAACCGAATGGTTTCAATGGAATTATGGAATGGAGCCCTTTCTTGTAAAATGTTTGCCTTTTTCAATTTGATAGGGCACAGGACTTAACATAGGGAATGAACAAAACATAAAGGAATTTTTTAAGTTATTTGTTGTTTCCTTTTTTCATATAAAGCTTATGGAATTTGAGTAAGAACAGCAACACATAGAAAATAATAAAAGGCCCACAGAAAATGAAACAAAAATAAAAATAAAAAATGATCCTGAGTTTGTATGAATAGATTAATCAGCTTAGAGGTATGTAGTTTAAATTGTAGTCCTGGGCTCTGTCAAAATAGCAAACAAAGTGAATGGTATGAATTGCCCCTCATGGTCAAAGAGAATCAGCATAAATAAATTTGATACTCCAATGAAGGTTTAAACTTGTACCAACAATTGAGCTATGATTGTAATATAATGCAATATATATATGATGTTATGTTAAGCAACAGGTAATTTATTGTATAGGTACACATTCTTTGATGGTTTTAACTTAAAAAAAAACATTTTTTGACTATTAATATTCATTTGTTTTGTTGAATATGGGGTGACCTCCAGCCGAGTTGGCAACTCGATTAGACATTCAGTATAGTGGATTTACCCTTTAAAAGTGCTTTAAGGTGTCATTCGAGTGTTGTGAGCTGACTAGACTGCAGGCACCCCTTTAATCACATAAATCAGCAACTAGCACAAGTGTTTTAATTAATTGATGTGTAATACATGTAAATGAGAATTATAAAAGAGCACAGAGCACTAGTAGCAACACCCCTGATGAAGAGGTCCTTGAGATCTTGAAGTGCTGGCCTGTTTTGACTCACTGCTATGTCACCCTGTAATTGTTGATTTAAAATAAAAATTTATTAAGTAAAGTGGAATATTTCTCATCAAGCCTGGAGTGCAGTTTTTTCTGTTATCATATTTTTCCCAGCACCCAACTTTATTGTGAGTTCCCTTCTGGTTTTGAATTTGTAAAACATTGCAGACCCTGCTTGATCTCTGGCTTTACTCCATACATTAGATGCACATCGAATTCATAGATACTGTACTATGTTCACCATACGAAGAACTGCAGAAAGTCCTTGTAGCTTTTTGTTTCTTTTGCCCCTGGGAAAGAGGGCGTACCAGTCTCTAAACAGTGCCTATCCAAATGGCTGGCTAACTGTATTACTTTTTGTTACAGGAAATACATTAAGTAACTTCCTGGAGTTGTCTGTAGCCATTGAACCAGAGGCATGGCCACTTCGGTTGCCTGTTTCAAGAATGTTTCAGCTGCAGAAATGTGTGCAGCTGCAACTGGAAGTACTGTCCACACTTTCATTAAACACTACTATCTGGACATTGCCTCTAGAAGAAAGGAAGGCTTCAGCCTGGCTGTGCTTCAAGGCCTCGTTTTTTAGGCCTATAGCCACCAGCCACCCAGACTGTTTCTCTGTCAGTATTGCTTGGGACTCGTTCCATAGATGTGGTCTGATGAAAAGATATCTTTGAAGATAGAACAGTTACATACCTACTGTAACAGTGGATCTTCAAGAGAATCTCTTTCATCAGGCCATGCCGTCCCACCCTCTGTCCTCCTTGGGCATATAGCCCTTTTCAGTCTTGGGGGTTTCACTTGGCTTTTTCTTTGAGATGGTTTACCTGCAGTTTCTCGCTGTGCCTGATAGCTGGAATCACTTGTCCTCTCCTAGTTTCTTAGAGAGAAGCTCTCAGGGCATGATCCATTTCAGAATTTTAGGGATATACCAATGTGGCCCTTTCTTACTAAGGGCCTCTCTGCAGTGTTCTGCCTTGCCTACAGGGCATACTCTAGTTTTTCTCCTGGTTCCCTATAGGAAGATCCTCTGAGCATGGGTCTCCAGTGGGGAACTGAGGAGGGAGGGGACCGACCCACGTTTATATAGGGATGATGATGTCAGACGTCGTCATGGGCAGTCCCCTGGCAAACTACTAGCAAAAGTTTCCATGTGGTCCTAGAACCTGACATTCCATAGGTGTGGCCCTGATGAAAGAGAGTCTCTTGAAGATCTACTGTTAACAGTAAGTACGTAACTGTTATTTTTCAAGATACTTCCTGACCCACAAGAAAAATGGGGAATGGCGACCCATTTTAGATCTAAGATACCTGAACAAACATACCAAAAAGGAAAAGTTCACAATGGTCACACTAGGCACACTGATACCATCACTGTAGTCAGGAGACTGGTTGGAGTCCCTGGATCGGAACCATACCTGCTCTCACATTCTAGTCAGGCTCATTCACAGAAAATATCTCAAGTTCATGCTGGGAAGCTGTCAATACTAGTTTATAGCACTTCCCTTCAGTCTCACCTCAGCACCAAGGGTGTCCTCAAAGTGCCTAAACGCAGTGGTAGCACACCTGAGAAGACCATGTGTTTTTTTTCTACCTGAACAACTGGCTAGTTTCAGGGAAGACAGAGCAAGCAGCACGATGCCCTATCCAAATGGTAAAGAGCTCCCTTAAGAACCTGGGATTCTTGATAAATCTGCATTAGTCTCAGACTGAACCAGTTCATGTTTTGGACTTCATAAGTACAGAGCTGGATGCCCTGCAAAGGAAGGCTTTCCTTCATGGAAAAGGGTATCAGATGTGATTGCTACTACAGAATTCTTCACACTAGGCCACCCAAGGCCTGCAAGGGATTTCCTGATTTCCTGCAGTTACTGAGCTACATGGCTTCGTCCTCAGTAGTGGTGCCATGGGCCAGATTCCAGATGGGGGACATTCAGTACCACCTAAGGGACTATTGCTTACAAAAGTGATCCTCACTGTCCAAGCCAGTGTCAGGCACGAAGACTTGTGCAAACACTAGAGTGTTGGAAGGAAGAAAGCAACCTCAGAGAGGGCATTCCTTTCCTCCAGTGATCCACAACAAGTATCCTTACAACAGATGCCTCATTCATATGGTGGGGCATCCACCTGGGGATCTCACAGTAAGTGGCATCTGAAGCCTACAGGAGACTAAGTGACATATAAATCTAGAGCTCAGGGCAATATTGCTGGCAATGCAATCATTTTTCTCCTAACTACAGGGTCAGTCTGTTCAAATTCAAATAGACAATAACACAACAATGTATTGTGTAAACAAGCAGGGAGGAACAAGAATGTCAAAACTGTGCCCAGAAGCCTTGCGGATCTGGAATCTAGCCTACTCCCTTGGTGCAGAGACTTCTGTGGAATATCTGCCAGGCAAGGACAATGTCCTGGCAGACTCCCTAAGCAGAATTAGCCAGGGAAACCACAAGTGGACCCTGACCCAGCAAGTGCTGGTCTCAATCATAAGAAGATACGGTACTCCAGAAATGAATCTTTTTGCCTCATGGGAGAACAATCCGCTCCCCCAGTTTTGTTGTAGGCCACCAGCAAGGGGTACAGTCCCAGAGGATGCCCTAGTTATGGATTGGGCAGGGAGTTTCCTGTATGCCCTCCCTCCAGTCCCATTGATACAGAGAGTGCTCATAAAGTTCACGAGAGAGCCAGCAGCAATGATCCTGATAGCTTTTTTGGTTCTGAACAAAATGAAAGTGCACTCAGATGTTAGTCTATCACCAAGAGCTCTTGGTAGGTACATCACCCACAGAAACTCAGATGTGTATCAAGTATATGCAAACTTTATTGATCATTGCATCCAAGAATCAACATCAACATGGGATGATATCAAAACCAATAAATGTATAAATATTTAAAAAATGGTGATATACAGCAGCTGTAATTTGAGAAATGCACACCTCCTGCCTAGTGCTGCTGATCCAAGCCTGCCCCAGCACATCCCTTGAAGGAGCTTCGTTAGGGTGCAGCTTTTTGTTATCTGTAGCGAGGTGGGCAAAGGTAAGCCAACAGCTAGGAGAACTATCTCTTGTCGGATAGTCTCCTGCATATAGTTCTGTTATGAAAAGGCTGGTAAAATACCTCCCAGAGGCCTAAGGGCACATTCCACAAAGGGTACCTCTACCTCTATGGCAGCTACAAGAGGCAGATAGAATTTTGTAAAGCAGCTACCTGGAAAACAGTGCACATCTTCACAAAACACTGTTGCCTGGATATACAGTTCGGGAGGGATGCCAGTTTTGGAACTGCTGTCTTGCAAACCATTTTTTTCTTAAATAGGTTGTGGACCCATCCTCCCAAGGTACTGCTAGAGTCTGCATATTGTAAAGCATCATTGGTGGATTCCTGTTGTTTGAAGAAAAAATTACTCACCATAGTAATGTTGTTTCTTCTAACCCCTGGAAACCATCAGCAATGCTTTATAAAATGGTATCAGTCAACTGGATTGAGTTGCCTCAGAGATAAAATATGCTAATTTTGGAACCTTAAGATTAGAACCAAGTTCGAACTGCACTGTGGTCATACTCCCCCCAGCAGCCTAAGCTAAGATTTGTTTGTCTACTTGAAGAGAGCAGTCATCCCGAAGACCAGTCTTCTGGCCTCCAGAGCAGTTTATTGTTCTCAGTTCTTTGTAGTATTATTTCTAGTTATATTTAGATAACTCTGAGTTAAGGTTTTTGATATCAAATTTACGTATATTTTGCGATGTCTCCGGTTCCTGATCATTTCAAGGAACCAGAGAAAGCTGCATGTGATGCGGTTCCTGCCTGAAGGGAACAACCTTCTAGTTGTGTACATATACTAATTTTACTTTAAATAAATTGTTTTTTTTTGCACATTTGTATTCATTTTTTTTAACAGTCACAAAAAATAGCACAAGGAGAGTACAAAATTCATTAAACTAGTATGACAGTATACAAAAAAAGACAGTACAGAGGGACTTGCATTCATTATAGTTATGTGCCAATAAAATGTATACAGGGTATGGGAGAATGTTATTGCTGATGGAATTCTGTGAGTGGAATAACCGTGTTGTGCTGCAGTAGTGACGTCACAATGTTGTGCTGCACTAGCTATGTCACTGCTGCAGCACAAGATAGAATGTCTTTGCGCAGGCACAATAAAGCAGCTGCAGTGGTGAGAGCTGTCCCAGGAAGTGAGCGGTACTGGAAAGAACCACTACAGCCCACGATACAGTAAGCCTGTTTAAGTACTGGGGTAACCTTTTTTTGGACACAGGATACTAGTAATGGTTGCCCATATGCTATAAAAGATTGTGTATGAGAAACCATATACATACAAGGTTGTCCAGGGTGAGGAGGTGCCTTGGTCGTCTGTATTTTTTCCTTGCCCAAATAAAGTTAGACCATCCTTTCCTAATTCTGTTCCATGTTTGTTGCCTAATCTGGATTGGGAGGGAGGCAGATAGGTAAAGCAGCCTCTGAAGGATATTCATCCTATCACTCTACCCATACCATTATAGACAGGAGTATGTTATTCCACGTTTTCATGTCCTCCTCCATAACCTTTAGTACGGGGTGTAGTTTGCCTGAGAGAGGTGCTTACAACTTGTGGGGACTGGATCTCTAGGTAGGAGAAATGTTTGTCTACCCACTTGAATGGACAAGCCCTGTTAAATGCCCCTGTTCTTAGCCACTAAGTAACATTATTTTGTTTTTTTGTGTGTTTGCCTTAAACTCTGATATGGCCCTATTTCTAGGGGCATGGATATGGTGCACTATCCACACATAGGCAGTCTTCCTTTGCCTTTAAGTTCAGCTGAAACATCTTCAAGTCAAGCTCCTCCCACCCTCCCAGGTTGGTATAATCCTTGGCTCTGCCCAGTGATGTCAGATCTTCCTTTCTGCTGGAAGAGTCAGGTCTCCTGCTTCGCAGCTCTACGCGGTGTAGGCCTGTTTTAAAAAGTACACCATTGGCATTTCGTTCTCTCGGTTCCCATCCATTGCCACTATGGTTCCAGAAGAACCTTGGTCTGGTCTGGGATTCAAGCATTGCATTCAGTGCAACCAGAAGATGTCAAAGACAGACTCATACACATCGTGCATTTATTGCCTCAGGGCAGAGCACGACATTGAGGCCTGCGGCCTTTGCAAAACACTTTGGCCTTCATCTTTAGAGGACTGCTGCACATGTCTTCTCCTCGGATGGCTAAACTGGACCCTCCAGTTTTCTCGAGGGATACCCAGAAGGCAGTATCTGCTGTGATGGACTTGGTGGCCCAGGCTGCGGCAGGAGCCTTATAGGCATCAGTGCTGCTTCTGGTAGGGGCCAACACTGGGCCATCATTCACGGGGATGTTCTGGGAGATGTGTAAATCCCTCCAGACCCTCAGGGAGGGCTCTTCATGCCACAGTAGTAAGAAAAAATTTAAGAAATCCCACCATCAGTCAGACCGGGGATAAACACACTCTTCCTGCTCCCGTGATTCCCTCCACCGCTCGATGACCATTGAGTACTCAGCTTTGGGCAAACCTGTTTTGGTCAAGGGCCAGGCTGCTAGCTCCAAAGTAACCCCATCAGGCTTGCTGGTCATGACACAGGCTGACCAAGTGGTCAAGATTTTTCTTGACTCAGTCAAACAGTTGTCTGAAGGGGTCGAGGATGACTCATTCTCCAGAAGCCTGGTCCTGTTGACTTTCTTTCAGGAGAGTCAGGAACAGCCAGTGGATCTGACTGTCTCCTCTCAAGAGCTGCCTCCCTTTGGGGTCCAGCATCAGGAGCCAGTTCAGGTTACCTACACAGCCCCTCCACCTGTCTCTCCTTGCTGTTGATGATCAAGTTGTCAGTTGAGATCCCGGTCTCAGCTGAGATTGCAGTAGACAGATTTCTCGTACTCCCGATCTTGATCTTCAGCCAGGCAGTGCACCAGATGCTGCTCCTCATCATCTGATAAGGAAAGGCTCCGCTGCAGACTGCATCAGTGCTATGAGGAGCTAATGTGGCAGCAATGGGTAGTTGAGCAGGGTAGGCCCTTACCCATGACACTGGTGATCCCCTGGTTGCTCCCAGTCCAGGCCATTGCAGTCCTGCCATGACTGGTGTCACCGATGCCTGTTCCCCTCCCAATTAGACTGGAACCTGCGGCCACAGAAATCTCTGCAAGGAGCCCCTACCAAGGACTCCTGTCTAGCTACTGGCTTGCCAGGCTGGTTGTCCATGGAGATTACCCACTTGGATGGATCCAGGGTGGTGCATGGTGAGAGGGGGCAGAAGGCTGTATTTGAATTAAAGGGAACCTTAGTGATAAGGCAAAGAGGGGATAAGCCAGAGATCAAGTAGGGTCTGCGGTGATGCAGTAGATAGTGAAAAATGGGCAGACTAGGTGGGCCAAGCAGTCCTTATCTGCCATCAAATTCTATGTTTTTGTGTTCTATAAGGAGTCTTTGGACTCCGATGGGTCTTCTATGCAGTCCTCAAGGATCACTGGCTTTGACCGGGAGTCATCCGAGAGCTAAGGACCGGCCCAGTGGCACTGAGGGTTGAGGTGCTGGATGCCACACTTTGTGCCACGCCAGCAACCTAGGTTTGGGAATGAGCAAGGATCACTGGGGGCCGGCCAGGGAGGGAGAGGATCGAGCGTCTGGAGGACTGCTCTCCTCAGTTCCACCACTTCTCGGTACCGCATTTAGAGTTCCCAGTAATTAGAGCACCAGATTTTGACAACATGAACCTCTCTATTTGTAAGGAGGGGGTTGTGCCACCCACACCCCCCTTACTAAAGATACCAACTCCAGGAGGGGGGCGGACCTTGGGGAGGGGGGATGCAAATGCAGTCTGGTGCTGTAATGACTGGGGGCCCTAAACGCAGCTCCCTAATGATGGTAAATGACTCTTCTCTCCCTGGGTGGGTGAGTTGTCACTCACTTCCATTTTTTTCATCCCAGAACATCTGGAGAAAGGAGCTCCATTTGTCCGTCCAGAGCTGACCACTACCATGACAACCAATGTGTCACTGGTGGGATGGGGAGCACACCATGGGGAACAACAGAGCCCATGGGTTCTGGACCCCCAAGGAGTCCCGTTACCACATCAACCTGCTGGAGCTCCACGCAGTGTGTCTTGCTCTAATGGAATTCACTCCAGAAAAGATAGCCAACTCAGTTAAGAAGGGGGATAAAACCTTTTATAGGAATATTAGGGAGCAAAGAAAGACTAAGGCAGGGATACTGAGGCTGAACAAAGAGGAAGCCCAAGACCAGAATGGCTGCCACCACCTGGAGGCCTGGAAGGTATTCCAGGACTGAGGACGACATGAAGGGAGGGCTTTGCAGGACTGCAGCATGTACGCACCTCCACACATGTACGTGAGTCTGCATCAGGGGATGGGAGAAAAATGGAAAATAGGGCTGGCAGGCTTCATGACAGTCCCTACTGTGATACTGATTCCAGTGACCCCTGAGCTTCTAGATTGTGCTCTGAGGGGGGAGCCAGCCCTCCTGCCTATGGCCCCACCACGGGGGGGGGGTCTGCAGGGGAATCACCTGGGGGAAGCTAGGTCAATAGGCAGGGTGCCGGAGTGATATGAGCCCTTTGAGAGGGGACTGGAGCCTGCCTACTAGCCCCGCATAGAGTGGCAGAAAAAAGCAATATATAAAAAAATAATCATCCGAGAGCTGACCACTGACCATGGAGCAGTGTCCTTTGGGGCAATGCTCCAGTTGATCTCCTCTTAGAACCAGTTCTAAAGCAGGCTAAATACCCCCTTATGGAAATACTGGACAGGGATGATTCCCCATGGGCTGAAGCCATCCTGGGACTGGTTCTGGATCTTTGGCAGCATCCAGCCTCCTGCACAGTGCCCTTGGCTCATATGGCCTGCAAGTATGCAGTCCCTACTGGCTCTTTTGTCCAGTTCCTCGGGCCACCACTTGGCCAAGGAATTGGTGATTGACTCCTTTTTCCAGAAGACTGGCAATGTTGGAGACGTGGACAAGCCCCACTGACAAGGAGTCCAAAAAACTGAACCACACAGTGAAGAAAGTGTATGCTGCATCATCCCTGGATTTCCATCAGGCGAGCTATGCCTTCAGTCACTCCCTGATGGGAGTCCTTGACCATGTCCTCCCTCGCCTTTCTGCAGATCTGCAGATGGCAGTTAAGGTGGTCAGAAACCAGGGTCAAGTACTGGCTAAACACCAGCTCCAGACAGCCTTGGACTACACCCATTCCATGGCAGAGGCCATCACGATGCATGGCAGGGCCTGGCTGCAGATTTCCACCTTCACAGGGGACACCTAGCACAAATTGGCCGATGTCCCCTTCTTGGGCACCAATCTTTTCGGCCCTGGGGTGGATGGGCATCTCACCAGGACTGAGAAGTCCAATGCCTTCCTCAGACATCCTCACAGACAGACCAGAAAGGGCAGAAGCTGAAAAGTAGCCCTTTCAGTATTGACCCTTTCAGTCGCAGCAGTCCCAGCAGGGGAAATCTCAGGCTTGGCAGCCCAAGACCAGGTTCGCTGGTCAGTGCTCCAAGAAAAGCAGTGGTAGGGGTGGTGGTGCCCTTCCAGCAGCCAGTGCTGGTGCCCCTGCAGTGGGAGCTGGGCTGCCAGTGGTCTCAGCGCCTAGGTCACCTGGACCAGCCAGTCATGGTGACTCAGCCAATGTGGGATGCCATCCGGTGGTGGCTCATCCTGGAACATCTGGAGGAAGGAGTCCCATTTGTCTGCCCAGAGCTGACCATTACCATGACAACCAATGTGTCACTGGTGGGATGGGGAGCACACCATGGGGAACAACAGAGACCATGGGTTCTGGACCCCCGGGGAGTCCCGTTACCACATCAACCTGCTGGAGCTCCATGCAGTGTGTCTTGTTGTAATGGAATTCACTCCAGAAAAGATAGCCAACTCGGTTAAGAAGGGGGATAAAACCTTTTATAGGTACATTAGGGAGCAAAGAAAGACTAAGGCAGGGATACTGAGGCTGAACAAAGAGGAAGGTGATTGGGCAGAGCGCGACAGTGAAAAAGTAGGGATACTGAATGAATACTTCTGCTTAGTATTCACAATGGAAAAGCAGGGGAAGATACCTAATCCAGTCAATAGAAGCACTCTGGATAGGGGGGTTGATATTAGTCCTTTCACAGAAGAAAGGGTTCTGAAAGAACTCTTAAAACTGAAGGTGGATAAAGCAATGGGGCCTGATGGGATTCACCCCAGAATTTTAAAAGAACTAAGGGAAGAACTAGTAACACCACTGACTACCCTTTTTAATAAATCATGGGAGGATGGTGTGGTACCTGAGGACTGGAGGAGGGTGGATGTGATTCCCCTTCACAAAAGTGGGAGCAAGACAGAGTCAGGAAACTACAGACCTGTCAGCTTGACCTCAGTGGTAGGGAAAATGATGGAATCACTTCTGAAGGAAAGAATTGTTGAGTACCTAGAGGCCAGTGGGGCTCAGGACCCAAGGCAACATGGATTCACAGCGGGAAGGTCATATCAGAAAAATCTAATTGACTTCTTTGACTGGGTGACCAAAGCAGTAGACCGAGGAGGGGCTGTGGACATGGCCTACCTAGACTTTAGCAAGGCAATTGACACAGTCCCACACAAAAGATTAATAAACAAATTAGCCAGCCTGAGAGTGGGTCCTAGGGTGGTAGCCTGGGTAAAACACTGGTTGGACAGCAGGACACAGCGGGTAATAGTAAATGGAGTCCACAGTGAAGAAAGGAGGATTACTAGTGGGGTACCGCAGAGTTCAGTACTGGGGCCAATCCTTTTAAATATCTTTATAAGTGACATTGCAGAGGGACTGGAAGGGAAAGTATGTCTCTTTGCAGATGACACAAAGATCTGCAACAGGGTTGATACACAAGGTGGGGTGGAAAGGATGAAAAGGGATTTGGCAAGGTTGGAGGAATGGTCAAATGTGGCAGCAGATTCAATGCAAAGAAGTGCAAAGTAATGCACCTGGGAAACAAAAACCCAGGGGAAGAGTACGCGATGGGGGGTGAGATACTGACAACAACAAAAATGGAAAGGGAAATGGGGGTAGTCATATCAGATGACTTAAAGGTGGGCCAGCAATGTGAGAAGGCAGTAAGGAGGGCTGGGGGGATACTGGGATGCATAGGGAGAGGCATCACCAGTAGAAAACAGGAAGTTATTGGTCCTCTGCACAGACAGTTGGTAAGACCACATCTGGAGTACTGTGTACAGTTCTGGAGACCCCATCTCCACAAAGACATAGACAGGGTGGAGGCTGTCCAGAGGAGGGCAACCAAAATGATGCAGGGTCTGCATCAGAAGACATATGAAGAAAGACTAAAGGAACTACAGATGTATAGCCTCAAGGAAAGGAGGGAGGGGGGACATGATAGAAACATTCAAATACCTCAAGGAACTCAACAAAGTCTAAGAGGGTAGCAGCTTTCAGAAAAATAGATGTGCAAAAACAAGGGGGCACAATTTGAAGATAGAGGGGGGACAGCTCAGAGGTAATGTGAGGAAGTGTTTCTACACAGAGAAGGTTGTGGATACACAGAACAGCCTTCCTGAGGAGGTCGTAGAGTCAAAAACAGTGGGGAAATTCAAGAATGCATGGGACAGACATCAGGCAATTCTAGTGGGGGGGGTAGAAGGAAGTAGGCTGTTGGTTAACTAGGATCTGCAGCTTATCCGTTAGGTAGGGAAATGGGCAGACTAGGTGGACCAAGTGGTCATTATCTGCCGTCAAATTCTATGTTTCTGTTTTTACGGGGTCAGGTTGTGCAGGTCCAAATGGACAATAACACGACCATGTATTATCTCAACAAGCAGGTAGGCATGCACTCCCTTCCTCTGTGTCAGGAGGCTGTCCACACCTGGATCCTCGTGCACAGCCTGGATGCCAATCTCCCAGTGATTCATGTAGCAGGAGCCTTCCAGCCTACTAGCAGACTCCCTCAGCCAGGTGAAGGAGGTGTCACATGAGTGGTCCCTGCATCAGGAGGTGGTGAACCACCTGTTTTCCCTGTGGGGCACTCCCCTGGTCAACCTCTTCACCTCCTGGGAGAACACCAAGCTGAGGCTGTTTGGTGCCTGCCCCTCACAGTGCAGGACACTGGTGGGGGATGCCTTTGTGAGGCCCTAGACCCCTGATGTTCTCTGTGCCTTCCCTTCCTTTACCCTGATCCACAAAGTGTTGGTCAAGGTGAGGAGGGACAAGGCGCAGATGATCCAAGTAGCCCCAGACTGGCCATTCCAGTTTTGGTACCTGGATCTCCACTGTTTCAGCAGAAGACCTCTGTGATGATTTTTTAAATTTATTTATTTATGACTTTGATAACCAGGTAGGTACACTGGTACAGTGGACATTTATAGGCACGACCTGGGCCACAAGGCAGGAGGGAGAACAATACAGTACATGTACAATACAGTATAACAAGGTTACATGACCTCAAGCTACTGGCCCTAACGCTTGATGAGGTACTTGGGCCCCTCACCAAGATCTTTAATCTCTCTCTTTCCTCTAGCCAATTCCCAGACAAATGGAAAATGGCCACTGTTACCCCAGTTCACAAAAGTGGTGATAAGGCTGACCATGTGAAGTTCTGTCCTATCTCCATTCTGCCTCCCCTATCAAAGGCACTGGAACATATAGTAGCGGACCAACTTACCAAGCATCTGGACAATTATAATATTCTTTGTAAACAGCAACATGGCTTTAGAAAAGGGTCATAGTACATCCTCTGCCTTACTCGAATTCACCAGCTCCATTCACTGCTCCCTTGACAATGGACAACTAACTGGTGCTATTTTCATTGACCTGACCAAAGCCTTCGATACTGTCCACCACTCCCTCCTGCTGAGCCAACTAAAAAATGCTGGTCTCTCCAATGATTCAATCTCTTGGTTCAAAAGCTATCTTGAAAACCGCACCCAGCGTGTAAAAATTGGAGATGTGCACTCTGATTCCAGATCTGTCCTCTCTGGAGTCCCCCCAGGGTTCAATACTGGGCCCCCTACTCTTCAACCTGTTCCTTAACACCCTACCAGACTCCTGCACTGAACATATCACCCTGTATGCCGATGATGCAGTAATTCTTGCCACACACCAGGACCCAAAGAAATTGCAAGAAAATCTCCAACTCAGCTTCTCCTTGGTTGAGAATTGGCTCACAAAGCACAAACTGATCCTTAATCAAAAAAAAACAAAGGCCATGATCTTCAGCAGTTCCCATAATAAACATAAGCACTTCCAACTTTCCATTATCACCAGACAAGGTGCCGCACTGGAACAGGTCAAAAACTTTAAATACCTCGGGATCACCCTTGACCCTCACCTCTCCTACACTGCCCACATTGACCATGTCGCCAAAACCGCTAACTCTCGGCTAGGCCTGCTATTCCGTCATAGGAAACACCTGACACCTGAAGCCCTCACTGTCGCTGTCCAGAGCTCCATCATATCCATCATTGATTATGGCATTATCATTTATGGCTCTGCTACAACCACCGCACTCAAACGTGTATCCACCGCCCTCAACAAGGCCTGTCGACTTGTCACTGGCTCCCAACGCCTAACTCACACCTGTGCCCTCTATTCTCAAACTGGGTGGTTGAATCTTGCCAATCGAATAAAACACCAAACTTGTATTACTACTAAGAAAATCTTGCTGGGCCTTGCCCCCCCTGGAATCTGTGCCCTCATACAACCGGTGCCCTCATACAACCGAGAATCCACACCTGACATACCAGGGGAACGAAACCTCAGCTTCTGCAAGTCCCGCATTGCTGCACAACACAAGGCCAAAGATCCTTTGCTTACTGGGCCACTAGTTGGTACAACGGTCTTCCCAGCAACATCTCATCTTCACTATCGCTCAGCACTTTTAAGACTCATCTCTGCCTAACACTGACTGCCTCCAACCTCTGTGACTGTTGTGGCTAAACATATTTTTTGGTTCCATAGCTGAAGAAGCCCTTTTGAACCCACATCTACTCCTGCACTTTGCCAGCACCCCCCTTCCTATCTTCACCTCCCCTGCTGGCCCATGACAAATGCCACCCGGCCGCACTACCTCTATTCTTATCTGCCTTCCACCTCTCCTCTCTCTGTCCCCCCCAACCTACCTCACCTTCTCTCCATCCACTTAGCCTCCCTGATTTCACCCTCCTCCTTTCCCTTTCCCTTTCCCTTCCCCATAGTTTCACCTTATTGTTCTTTTTTCGTCTACAAGACTATGTGTTGTTTTTTTTTAATTTTATAAACTGTTATCTTTGCTTATGATTGTCTCAATTGTACCAATGATGTGGAAGCTTTGTAAAAGAGCCTTGGCTCAAAGGTATTTGTAATCCTAGAACAAATAAATAAAAAAATTAAAAACATTCGATATAGCAACATATCAGATTACACATTGGTGGGTACAAGGCAGCAGAATAACAAAAAGCTACAGACAGGTAAATAAATAGAGAATATATACAATACAAAGCACTGCAGGTAGGCAATGCTTTGTATTGTCGCTATGCCTGGACCTGTTCTGTTGTCACAAGGGGAAGAAACTGGATCCTCTCTGCACCTGATAGCCTGGTTCTTAAGTGGCTAGAGTTCCAGGTTTTGGGTCTCTCCGAAGAGGCTCTCCATGTTGTGAAGGCCTCCCAGAAAGAGTCAACCCGTCAGTGCTACACCTTCAAATAGAAGAGGTTTTCCATTTGGTGCCAGGACAGAGAGCTAAACCCACTGGCCTGCCCTTTGGCTAGCATTCTCAACTACTGTGGTCCCTCTCCCAATTGGGACTGAGGTCAATGACCCTCAAGGTACACTTGGCAGCCATCGCTGCGTACTGGGTGTTGACTGGTATGTCAATGGTGGCATAGGAGAAAGTGGTCAGGTGTTTCTTTAAAGGTCTACAGCAGCTGTCCCCGCAGGTGCGTGAACCACCACCACCACCGTGGGACTTATTGCTGGTGCTGACAGTGCTCATGGATAAGTCATTTGAACTGATGCACAGGTGTGAGATGTCACACCTGTCATGGAAGATCAATTTCTTGGTGGCTGTCACCTCCGCCAGAAGGATCAGCAAGCTCCAAGTGCTCTCGTTGAAGTCTCCATATTTGGTGTTCCATAAGTACAAGGTTGTCCTCCCCCCTACTGAAGTTCCTCCCAAAGGGTGTGTCTGATTAACCTCCCAGTGTACTTCACTAATCCCACTTCTGAGGCTGAGCCCAGGCTTCATACTTTTGACCTGATGTGAGTGCTTGCGTACTACCAGGAGCACATGGCTAGAGTCTGGAGAGAGGTTTGCCAGCTATTTGTTACATATGCTGAAGCTGCACCTGGCAGACCGGCAGCTACTTGGATGATTGGCAGGTGGATTGTCTCCTGCATCTACCTCTGCTATAGGTTGACTGACAGGGAGCCTGGCTTAGGACTCATTCCACCAAACGTACCACTGCCTCAGTGGCTGCTTCCAGGGATTATTGACCTTGAGTCACACCAGGATGCTGGTTTTGGGACCTTAGTTCTCCAGTCCTTCTTCGTCAAGCAGGTGTGTGCACCTTGCCCCCCCCCCCGGAGAACTGCTAGGAGTCTGCCTAAGTATGAATAGTGCACCATATCCACACCCTTAGAAATGGGGGTTACTCAGCTGTAACCATAGTTCTAGGAGTGGTATATGGTGCACATTCACATGACCCACCCAATCTCCTCTGGCAAGTGATACACTGATCCTTGCTTCCAGCATACAAGATCTGATGTCGAGGGACAGAACTGAGGAGTATACCACCTGGGTGGGAGGGAGGAGCTTAGCTTGAAGACATTCTGACTTGAATGTAAAAGGAAAGGAAGACTGCTGAAGTGTGGATGTGCACCATGTACCACTTCTAGAACTATGGTTACAGGTGAGTAACCCTCATATTCTGATAACCCCCCCCCCAAAACAGTATTGGTATGTTTTTCTTAGGGTCACGCATGAAAAGGAGGGTATCCTCTGCATAAAGTGCGATTTTTACCATTTCTTCATTCACCACATACCTCCTAAGGCCTGTAAGTCTTGTACTCTGGCTGCTAACGGCTCTATACTCGGCGACCAAGAGGGATGGCAGGGGAAAATCTTTTCCAGTCCCCCTTGCTATCCCTGCTTTTTCCAGTCCCTCTTACTATCCCTGTTTTTTTTTTTGGTGAAAACTTGACTTTTACCTGGACAGTAGGGGCATCATACATGACAGTCACCCATTTTAGAAAGTTATCTCTCACACTGACCAGACCAGACCTGGGTTTGAATACCACAGCTTCCAATTACATACTGTATGACCCTGAGCAAGTCACTTAACTTCCCTGTGCTCCCAGGTCATGCCGGTAAAAAAGCTTTCAGCTTAGTGTGCTACTTCTGGTTAAACAACTGAAAAAAAAAACACAAAAAAAATAACCCTGAATGTTTCTAGTGTCTTGGAGGAATTGCCAATCAAGGCAATTAAATGCATTTTCAGTGTCAATAGTTACAACTGCTGTGGTGACTGGTCTGCCCTCTGTTGCTGAGATAACATTCACTAGTTTTCTGATATTATCCTGGATGTGACAGCCAGGTATGAAACCCGTCTGGGCTGCATGTTTAAGAGAACCTATAACTCCCTGCAACCTGTTGGCCAGGATTTGGGTGAAAATCTTTGCATCCTGATTCAACAAGGAGATGGGTCTGTATGACCAACACATTGTGGGATCTTCTCCAGTTTTTGGGACATTAGAGATGATCGCCTCTTGCCATAGAGGAGTATCCCCTCTGTCCTGAATTGCCTGAAAAACCTTATGCATGAGTGGGAGTAACTCGGGGGCAAATTTCTTATAGAACTTACCCACAAACCCATCCATTTTTGGTGATTTGTTTGAGGGTAGCACTTTTATTACCTCCTCTATCTCTGACATGGCAAAGGGTCTGTTTAGGATGTGTGTGTGTGTGTTTGTATGTCTCTGCTCTTCTGACATGTCTGAAAGGGGCACCCTGCGTAATGTCCTGCACCCATTGTTCAAAGCCTTCCCCTCTTTCTTGGCTGTATAGTTTTCTGTATAAGTTGACAAATTGAGTAGCAATCATGTGGGGTCTGCATCATATTCCCTCTGATTTCTGGGTTTACTGAGCTTCTGTGTGTATCTATCTGCCTGTGCCTTTTAAGGCAAAAAGCAAGTAGCCCACTTACCGTTCCTCATGTTCATAGTAGGATTGATTTGTATACCTCAGTTGAGTCTCCACTTTACATAAGCCCAGTTGATTTAACTTCTCCTTCACTTCTTTAATTTGTTTGCGGAGTTGACTGTGTCCTGTTTGTGTTGAAGCTCAGGTGCTACAAGTTACTCAGTTTAGTCTGTTTTTCCACTGCCTGACTTTTTTTGGGGCTTCGTAGGCAATGATGTGGCCCAGCTTCACTTTCTTTTTCTTTAGCAGTTTTGTCCACTACAGGTCGCTGTTCCTGTTTAGAGGGAACCAAACCGCTTCTGTTGCCAAATTTAGTACCTGCCTTCAAACCCACACAATTCTTCTAAAGAACTGTGGTTACCAGTCAATATGCCGTATGAAGTGTAGCTAAGGAATAATAGTGTGTCAAAAATAGTATTTGCATTTATAGTGCACTAATTTGTTGTGTGCCAACTATAGCGTGGACTGGAGTTGTTTTATATATATATTACGGGGGGTGCGGGAGACATTGTGAAGCAATTGCTTCAGCCCTGGTTATAGTTGTTTTCTTTGGCATGGTTCCTTGGCCTGCTTTGCAAGGTTTTGACTACTCAGCATTTTATCAAATAGCTGTTTTTGCCATAGCTGTAGTTTCTTAGTGCTTGTTGTCCAAGACGTTTTTCTTTTAGGTATTATGACCCGATGCCAAAAACTGTTGGTTCTGTGGTAATTCGATCATGGTTCCTATTTTTCAAGGAAGTAGGCAGATAACATTTCTTTTCACAGCTATTTTAATCTTTTCAGCTCTGCTAAAAAAATTATTTGATTGTTTTAGGAACTGGCCAACATATCTACGGTCTTTCAGTGTTTTGCTTGACTAACAGATCAAAGAAAAAAAGAACAGGACCGGCAGGTTTTAGAAATTGTACCAATTATTTCCAGCTCTTGTCAAGGGCAGACTGCCACAAGCTTTGTCTAAGGTGCCTGGGTCCAGACCACAATTTTATTAATTGTGAACTCTGTAAAAAGTTTTGCCCTAAAACATTAAAGAAAAGGGCCAGAAAAGGGAGGACTTCATGGCTTCTCAGTCTGCCTCTGTGTCACCAAAACACAATAAAGGCTCAGAGGGAGTGCCAATGATGGTGGAAAGCACACATCAGAGGGTCCCTCTTCTTAGAAACAGCAGCAGTCCCTGTCAGAGGGAACAGACAAAAATGATAAAATTGCACAGCCATCAGATAGGCACAGTAAAGATGGTTCAGAACCCAGGGTGTCTGGAAGGGGTAACCCTGAGTACAGTGATGCCAAAAATAAGAATAAAAGAGCTTCAGAGTAGGCACTGGAAACAGTGTTTGTTATGAAAAGACAAAAAGAAAAGCATGTATCTGCCACTCCTCCTGAAAGAGGAAAGGAGCAGGCAGTGGACCTAAGACAAATGCCCTCAACAGAGGAAATGTCAAGGGCAGGGTAGTTTTTCCAGGCCTTCCAAGCGATGGGAATATGCTTGCTCCCCCCCCAACTCTGGTTCCACACCAACTGCCTGTGGTGGAGGAGGAAGAAATGTACTATGAAGAGGATAAGGAGGGTGAACCCTTGGAACCAGATGGTTCACCTGAGCGGGAGTTTGGTTCTCCTCCCTTATCTTCAGAGGATTACATATCACACTTCTCCTTTATTAAGCAAATGGTAAACAATCTCGACATCCCCTCCCATGAAGCTGAGGAGGATGAAGAGGAGGCTGAATTTATGGATATGGCGGGTCTAGCTCCCACAAAGAGGTTGCTACTTCCCACCCACAAATCTCTCCAAAAAGCCACTTCCAAAATCATGTCAGCACCTACTTCAGCTGTTAGCATTGATAAAATAAAGTATCAGGTCAACAGGAAGAGGGGTTGAGTACCTGTATGCCAACCCTGATCATGAGGGAGTGATCTATGCTATGGCATGCATGAAGGCCAAGATGCCTTTCTCTGCCCAGCCTCCTGAGAAGGATTCCAGAAAACTGGATACCATAGCCAAAAGGGTGTACTCCGTAGTTGTCACAACCCCACTCTGCAGGTCAGGCCCTCTGCTTCCATAGTGCCAACCTCCAAACACAGTATTGTGAACGGTTAACAGAACAGGGTAACCCCCCCCTGTCTGTTTTGTGGGTTTGAATCAAACTTTGGTCTCAAGTTCTGGAGGGATTCAAACTGTGAACTTCTTGCTAGCATACCCAATGTACAAGCTCAGATAATTCTGCTCTTCGGGAGGGGCAGATATATTTCGCCTATGGGCACCTAACCAGGTGTACAAAATAAACCCTTAAAAACTCTATGAAAGGCCTCAGAATAAACTCTTACCTTTTCCCAGTTTGGTAAAACCAGTAAGCTTTGTACAGTGTCAGCTTTAACCATATATGCTTCACTTGTCAAAGAAAGAATTTCAAAGACACACCAGGTAGTCTCTATAAATAGAGGTTTACTGAAAATAGATAAAAATGTAAAATGTAAAACACAGAACCATATATCACAAAATATACAATCTTTTAAAACAATAAGGTTTTAAAAAGTGCAAATTCCTACCAATAATACACTTAGACCTGTCTACCAAATGTATACTTATCTTCTTATAATGCTGTAGATGTTTCTTTTTTCAGAGTCCAAACATGTGTGTCTGTAAAGGTCTGTTAGAGCATAATTAAAACACTGTCTTGACCCTGCCTTCTCCATGATGTCACCCAGATCCTCCTCTGTTTATTAAAAGTTATACAATCAGGATGTCTTGTGTCAGGAGGTAAATTAATATCAGCAGAAAAAAACTTGTTTCCCCATATGACTTCCTAATTAAGTCTGTAATTTTCCAAGTCCTTTCTTTCATCCATGAGCAGCATCCTCTCTCAAGGACATCAAAGGACCTTTTATGACTTGACACCACAGTGACATAACCTGTACTCTTTTTCTAAATGTCATAAAAGTTTATGATTTTCCAGCCTAGCAGCTGGCAGCTACAATTACGCTAGATAAACAGGAGATCCTTAATTTAAGTCTCTTCTAGCCTGTAATTATCTCCTGGCTTTTTTCTTTTAGCTGAAACAGCAAGTCTCATGAGAGACACTCAATAACACATTTTTATATTACAAAAAGCATAGATTAATCAGAACCAGCTGTACAAGTGTCACAATCCCCCCTACCTAGACGGAATTTGGGGGCTGTATCCCCTGCATGGGATAAGCTTCCCAAATCAGTTCACTCCTCATAGACGTGAGACAACCCATCCGAGTTCTGATTTTTCACTCCAGCCCTATGTAGAATTGTCATGACATACCTTTGTAAAGCAAGACTCCATCTTAGCAATCTACCATTGTTTTTTCCCATCTGCGTCAGCCAAACCAGGGGGTTGTGGTCAGTCTGTACCACAAAATGCTGCCCATACAAGCATGGCTCCAACTTCTTTAGGGCCCACACTATGGCAAGACACTCCTTTTCCACAGTGGAGTATGCCTGCTCCCTGGGAAGTAACTTTTTACTCAGATATGCTACAGGGTGATCTTTCCCTTGGCCGGATGTCTGACTCAGTACTGTCCCAATACCCACGTCTGAGGTGTCAGTCTGAACTATAAAGGGTCTGCTATAGTCAGGACTTATCAAAACAGGAGAACTGCACGGTGCCGCCTTCAGTCTGGTAAAGGCTTCTTCACAGGCTGGTTCCAGGTAATTTTATTTGGCATCCTTTTCTTTACCAGGTCAGATAGGGGAGCAGCCAGGATACTGTAACTGGGTACAGATTTTCTATAGTACCCTGCTGTCCTAAGAAAACTCCTGACCTGCTTCTGCATTCTGGTCTGGGCCACACCTGGATTCCCTCTATTTTTATTTGGTTAGGACGGAGCTGTCCACAGCCTACCACATGCCCGAGGTATGCCACCTCTCCCATGGCCACCTGGCACTTCTCTGCTTTGACAGTGAGCCCGGCCCTATGTATCCTGCCCAGTACTTCCCTAAGGTGGGATAGGTGTTCCTCCCAGTTGGTACTAAAGATGGCAATGTCATCCAGGTATTCCACGGCGTACTCCTAAGCACCATTTAACACCTGGTTCACCAACCTTTGGAAGGTGGCCAGTGCATTCTTCATTCCAAAAGGCATTACTTTAAATTCAGATAAGCCTATCAGAGTGATGAAGGCTGACCTCACCCTAGCTCTGTCCATCAACTCTACCTGCCAATACCCCTTGGTCAGGTCAATGGTCATAAGGTAGGTCGTCCCTCCCAACTTGTCCAAGAGTTCATCCATCCAGGGCATCGGGTGGGCATCTGACATTGTGACTGCATTCAGTCCATGATAGTCCACACAGAAATGAATAAAGTCATCTGGCTTGGGCACAAGGACTACGGGTGAGGCCCAGGGGCTGTGGAATCTCTGGATTACCCCTAAATCCAGCATCTCCTCCACTTCCCAACTAATGTCCTTTTGGACAGCCTCTGACACCTGATATACTGTCCACCGTAGGGGCATCTGTGTCCCTGTCTCCACATCATGAGTTGCTAAGGGGGTCAGTCCAGGCTTGGCGCTAAACAATGGGGCAAAGTCTGCTAAAACCTCCCTTGCTTCCTGGCTCTTGTCCGGGGTCAGCTGGGGAGACAATTGAACTGCCTCCACGGAGGACTCCCGCTTACTTTCTTCCAGCAAGTCCAGAAGGGGGTCTCCTTGGTCCATCCCCTCCACAGGACTACACACTGCAAACACTATGTCAGCCCTGTTTGCATATGGCTTCATCATGTTGACATGGTACATCCTTTCTGTCTGTCTTTGGTCAGGTAAATCTATAATAAAGTTCACGTCATTTACCTCCCTAACCACTTTGTACAGTCCTGCCCACTCAGCCTGCAGCTTGTCTTTCTGGACCAGAATAAGGACCATGACTTCCTGACCCACCATGTATGAGTGAGCTCTGGCTCTGTGGTCATACCACACTTTTTGTTTCTGTTGGGCAGCTGCCAGGTTGCTCTGGGCTGTCCCCATGAGCTCTTTCAGCATTTCTCTAAACCTAAGGATGTAATTCACAATGGGAGTTCCCTGGGTGGCGTGCTTGCCTTCCCAGTCCTCCCGGATCAAGTCTAGGGTCCCACGTACCTGGCATCAATATAAGCGTTCGAAGGGGGAAAATCCTGTCAACTCTTGGGGCACCATCCTACATGCAAACAACAGGTGGGGAAGGTATTTCTCCCAGTCCCTCCCATGCTGTTCAGCAAAGGTCTGGAGCATTGACTTCGGGGTACCATCGAATCTTTCCACAAGCCCATTGGCTTGTGTGTGATACAGTGTCGTGCATCTCTGCACCACCCCACACTTTTCCGATAAACATTTCATCAGGTCCGACATGAAGGAACCCCCTCAATCAGTAATAACCTCCTGCAGAAACCCAACACGGGAGAAAATCCCAAGTAAGGCATCTGCCACTTTGTCTGTCCTCAGTGAGGATAGGGCGACTGCCTCCGGGTACCGGGTAGCATAATCCACCACAGTCAGGATGAATCTCTTCCCTGAGGAGCTGGGAGTATTTAAAGGCCCCACAATATTCATTCCACCCTCTGGAATGGCTCCTCCACTAGGGCAATGGAATCAGGGTGGCTTGGGTTTCTATCCACCTTCTCTGATTTCTTGGCACCAGTGACAAGACCTGCAATCTCCTTCACCTGCTGGGTGAGAAGTTAGGCCAATAAATTCTGGGCCAACGCATAGTGCTGCGCAGATTCCCAGATGACCAGACAAGAATATCATGTGCATCTTGGCAGCTGCTCACGGGACTCTAGGGGAACACAAGCTGTCTGCCCAGCACCCTCCCTCTGTCTGCACAGCCTGAGTATACATCACAGTCCATTTCCCAATAAACCTTATGTCTGCTGTCCCTCCTGTGCTGTCAGAGTCTGCCAAGCCTCAGCTTCTCTAGACTAGGGTCACTTCTCTGAGCAGCTGCAAATTTCACACATTCCCAAGGCATGGGACAGGTCCCCTTCAGTCACTAAACTAGGGTCCCTAGCACTAGCATCAGGGCACTCAGGATCACTGTCAATCCCAACTCTCTGACAATGAGTCACCCCTTCCTCCTTGGAGCAACCCTCTGTAGCTGTGTGGTTAACTACTACTGGGGAAATTTCTACCCCCTTTTCATAAATCGCCATATCAGGAGACACAGGCTGGGGAACCAGCCTCTCAGTGATTTTCACAATGGCTTCTGTGGGGTTCAGGGAACTACAATTTCCCCTTGCCGCTTGGCTACACATAACTGCACACACCATCCCTTGTTTGAGATTGTTTCCCAGGATCACATCCATTGCTAAGGGTTTGGCTACAGCCACCTGTTGCACAGTTCCCCCTGTTTCACCCCAGTCCAGGAGAACACTAGTGAGGGGCAATGTTTAATCTTCACCAGTAAAGTCCTGTACAGTGACGTATTTAGTGGGTATAAGCTGACCCGGCTCTACTAGATCCCCTTTTACCAATGTCAGGGATGCCCCTGTGTCCCTTAACACTTGCGTCTGTACACCATTCACCGTGACTGGGTGCATGTGTTCCCTCATCTTCACAGGCATGCTTCCAGGGACACACAAACAACCCACTTCCTTCCTAGCACCACCTTGCATATTGTTGCTCGTCCAATTGGGACACTGTGGCAATATGCCCAGTTTCTTTACACAACCAACTTTCATTTCTTTTCTCAGAGAAATCATTTCTCTGAAACCTGAGGCTAACTGGTTTTGGCAGAGGCAGTGAGGGTTTTAGCTGCCCTGAAGGTGCGTGTTTCCCTTTCTGTGCTGCCACGCCCACCCCATTCACTCTCAGAGAAGGTCTGCTCTTGGCATAGCGGTCCAAGAGTTCAGCCGCCTCTTGCACTGTTTTGGGATCTTGGTTCTCCAGCCAGGTTTTGAGCTCTGCTGGACATGCCCAGAAAAACTGTTCTAAGAAAATCACATTTTCAATTTTATCAACAGAATTTGCTCCAATTCCTTCCCACCAACATTTTAAAAACTGACGTTTCATGGCTAGCTCCTCGTAGCTCATGTTAGGGCTTCTACTGAGCTTACGGAATTTAGCTCTGTATGATTTAGCAGTTAATTCAAATTTCTTTAACAGTGCAGCTGTAAGTTTGCTGTAATCATCACTGTCCTCATTGTCCATTTGACCCAATGCATCCCGAGCTTTCCCGGTAAGTAGTGGGGATAGCTGAAAGCTCCAGGACTCCCTAGGAATTTTAGCCTGAATACAAACTTTTTCAAAAGAATTTAAAAAGGCATCCATATCCTCCCCCTCTTTAAATTCAGCTATCAATTTGGAATTCAATTTGTAACCCAGTCCTGTAGTCCCAGTTAAACCCAAGCCACTTACCTGCTCTGGTGTTGCTGGTTGGAGTCATAGCTTCTCCAGTTTGTGTTGCCTTTGGTGCTCATGCTCCTCACGGTCAGTGTCTCTCTGTTCTTGCTCTGCCTCTCGGTGTTCTTGCTCTGCCTCCCTCTGTTCTTGTTCCCTCTTCTCCTCCACAGCTCAATGGTGCTCACGCTCCTCAAGCTCAGCCTCCCACTGTTCCTGCTCTGCCTCTCATCTCTCTTGTTCCCTCTTCTCCTGGAACTCCAGCTCCATTCGGCGCAACTCAATCTGCAGCCTGAGTACTTCTGGATCCAGGATACTGGTGACCTTTCTCTGCTGCTGTGGCCCTTTTCTGGCACTGGCCCTGTTGCCCTCCTCATTGGATCTGGACACTGCACTGGCCGCTAGCCCTGTCACACTCAAGGTTCGGTCCTTTTCAGTCACTGTCTGTGACTCAATGCTCTGGGTGTCTGCTACCATCAGGGCATCCACAAGGTTCTGTTTGTTGGCTTTCACCTTGAACGGGACTCCTCTGTCCCCACACAGCTGTTTTAAGTAGTCTACAGTGTGCCTGCTGTAGTTGGAAGCCATCTTCTTCCCTAACTGTGGCTACTCTGACTTGCACTTTAGAAAAAAAAATAAAACGGGTAGGAACTTGACTGTACCCCAATTGAGATAGTTCTGTCTCCCTTTTAAAAATAAATCACTGCCTTTTTACTTTCTTTGCAAGTGAGCTGATGGTCTCAAGCTGACACACTGAACAATAAAAGCTTGTAATACCAAAATTATCACACCGGTGCCAACCAATCTGTCACAATCCCACTCCACAGGTTAGGCCCTCTGCTTCCACATTGCCAACCTCCAAGCACAGTATTGTGAACAGTAACAGAACAGGGTAACCCTCCTGTCTGTTTTGTGGGTTTGAATCAAACTTTGGTCTCAAGTTCTGGAGGGATTCAAACCATGAACCTTTTGCTAGCATACCCAATGTACAGGCTCAGATAATTCTGCTCTTCGGGGGGGCCAGATATCTTTCGCCTACGGGCACCTAACCAGGTGTACAAAATAAACCCTTAAAAACTCTATGAAAGACCTCAGAATAAACTCTTACCTTTTCCCAGTTTGGTAAAACCAGTAAGCTTTGTACAGTGTCAGCTTTAACCATATATGCTTCACTTGTCAAAGAAAGAATTTCAAAGGCATACCAGGTAGTCTCTAAAAATAGAGGTTTACTGAAAATAGATAACAATGTAAAATGTAAAACACAGAACCATATATCACAAAACGTGCAATCTTTTAAAACAATAAGGTTTTAAAAAGTGCAAATTCCTACCAATAATACACTTAGACCTGTCTATCTAATGTATTCGTATCTTCTTATAGTGCTGTAGATGTTTCTTTTTTCAGAGTCCAAACATGTGTGTCTGTAAAGGTCTGTTACAGCATAATTAAAACACTGTCTTGACCCTGTCTTCTCCATGATGTCACCCAGCTCCTCCTCAGTTTATTAAAAATTATACAACGAGGATGTCTTATGTCAAGAGGTAAATTAACAGGTGACGTCAGCAGAAAAAACTTGTTTCCCCATGTGACTTCTCAATTAAGTCTGTAATTTTCCAAGTCCTTTCTTTCATCCATGAGCAGCATCCTCTCTCAAGGACATCAAAGGACCTTTTATGACTTGACACCACAGTGACATAACCTGTACTCTTTTTCTAAACGTCATAAAAGTTTATGATTTTCCAGCCTAGCAGCTGGCAGCTATAATTAAGCTAGATAAACAGGAGATCCTTAACTTAAGTCTTTACTAGCCTGTAATTATCTCCTGGCTTTTATCTTTTAGCTGAAACAGCATGTCTCATGAGAGACACTCAGTAACACATTTTTATATTACAAAAAGCATAGATTAATCAGAACCAGTTGTACAAACGTCATAGTAGTTTTCCTGCTCCTCTGGTAGGCAGTTTACATGGCATATTCTGCTCAATACCAGAAAGCACTATGGAATTCAGTCCTGGCACAGAGTGGAAAAAGTCAACATTGAAGTGGCACAGGACTTGGCTGATAAAGCCAAATCAGTCCTGGATGCTACAAAATACTACTTCCACATGGCCATGGACATCAATGACTGTTTCAAGGGTCCTGGCCAATGCAGTATTTCATAGGAGATTTGCCTGACTTAGGACTACCATCCTAGCCCAGGACACATAGGCTAAAGCCATGGATTTCTCCTTTGAAGGAAATACCCTGTTTGGTGACAAAACAGAGGTGTACACGAAAAAAGTGGAAGAACACAAAACCACTTATAGAAACAATACTAAAAAGAAAAAGGCCTCCACTTCCTACATGCCTTACAGAATGGGAGGCAGGAGTAGAGGTTACTACCCACAGTCCTATACCCCTTATGAGTACCAACCCAGAAGAGGTTACAATAGTGACTCCATCAGCAACCACTCCCCCACCTACCTTCTCTGGTCATCCAAGCTCAAACAGCCCCCTCCCAAATAGCTGTCCATCCATAATTTCAGAAACCCAGTCACCCCAACCTCCTCAATGAGGCACAGGCACTGGATTGGTCTGCCCTCTTATCAGAGTCAAATGTGACCCAGGCAGTCACCCTGTTCACATGGACACTCTTTGCTTTACAGGATAAGCACTTTTTTCCAGTCACCACCAGAAGAGTGGGGGGGGGGCACTCTTACCAGGTCACAAAAGACCTCCTTACCCTTATGAAAGACAGGGATCATGCCTGGTCCACCTACAAAGCATCACCATCCCCTGCCCTCTGGGAGGATTACAGGTGCCAGAAGAACCTATGCAAACACCTGGCCAAAGCTCTAAAACTGGCTCACTTCTGCAATCTCCAACAAATAAACCTCGGGGACCCAATAACATTCTGGGCAACATTTGGATCTTTACTAAACCCACCCTCCAGTAAGTCAGCTTTGCAGCTGGACTCCACCAACGGCCTCATAAATGACCCAATTGAAGTAGCCAGGGCCTTTAATGATAAATTCTCCAGCCTTACCATGCACCTGAGCAAGCTTCCACACAACCTGCTAAATAACCCTGTCCCCCTCCTCAACCCTTCGTCATCACTTGCAGGGCCCACCACCCAGCCTCCAACCCCCTCTTTTTTCTTTGGAGCACCTTCTCACACTGACACTGGCAAACTCCTCAAGGTCCTCCCTAATCACGGCTCCCCGGGAGCTGATGGTTTATCCCGTCTTCCTTAGGCTCATCTCCCCAGCTTTCATCGCTCCTCTCACATTTATCTTCAACCTTGCCCTGACCACCTCCTCCATGCCCTACCCCTGGAAAACTGCTACGGTCATCCCCATCTTCAAAGCTGGGAACCCCTATCTACAGACAACTATCAACCAATCTCGATCCTTCCCCACCTAAGCAAACTACTTGAGAAAGCTGTCCATCATCAGCTGGCCGACTACATAGGCAAACACAACCTCCTTTGCAGCCAACAGTATGGCTTTCATAAAAATCACTCCACAACTACCGCCCTTGCACTCCTGACTAACCACATCCTTCTAAACATGGACCGTGGATACGCCACAGGCGCAGTCTTCGCCGACCTCTCCAAGGCTTTCGACATGGTCACTCATGCCCTACTCCTCTCCAGACTTCAACATCTAGGCTGCTCCATGGAGGTCACTGCCTGGTTCAGAAGTTACCTCACAGGGAGATCCCAATTTGTCTGTATTGGCCCTGCCAGTTCCCCCACCCTGCCTGTTTCCACAAGTGTCCCCCAGGGCTCCATCCTGGGACCCCTCCTATTCTCATTATTCATAAACATACTTCCTTTGAACTATCTCAACTGTCACTCACTCCTCTATGCCGATGACCTTGTGATCTTCTATAGTGGTAAATCCCCTGCCCACATCTCTGTGGCCCTCTCACAGTACTATACTGTGGCCCACAACTGGTTCTCTGACAACCTCCTCCTGGTCAATGCCAAGAAAACAAAATCCATGCTATTCACCTCCAAGCCCTTCTTAGCCAAAAGTAATTCTGACTCCTCATTAATCATCACTTCACCTGATGGCCATATCCTGGAAGATGTCAAGCATTTCAAATACTTGGGTGTCATGCTTGAACTCTCCCGCTCTTTCTCCGAACACATAAGCTCCTTTGTCCTATGGTTCCACCAAAAGCTCGGTGCTGCCTGTCGATTCTGGCAATAGCTCATCCCAGAGGCCCACCTGGCCATTGTCCAGGGGAATCTTCTACCTATCCTGGACTACTGCTCTTCCATCTATTCCAGAACTTCTGTAACAATCAAGATCAAGCTTGCTACAGCCTGCAACAGTGCCTGTCAATTTACCTTGTCAGCACCCTTCTCTACACACCACTGCACACTCTACAAACAACTAGGGTGGCTCCTGCTACAAGGCCATTTTGACCTAGCCCTTTACTGCTTGATTGACTCTGCCATTCCGTGTCAGCCAGGAATCTCCCCTGGCACCCCTTCTCACTGTCTGCCTCTCTCACCGCAGCCTCCAATCAACCAGTATCCCTCCCCTGAACATCCCCAGGGTCTCCTCAAACATGGGCTCTAGAGCCCTGTCAGTGGCTGCCCCCATACTATGGAATAAACTGCCAGTCAAGCTGCATGCTACCAACATTCACCACCAGTTCAAAACATGCCTAAAAGACTGGTTCCTGTTGACATCCACCTGCCATTGCTTTTCCTCAGTGGTGCCCCACCCTCATCCCCCTTACCTGGTCTGTCATCCCTCCACTCCACCCTTATTGCCTTCCTTCCCTTCCTTCCCCCAACCCCCATTCCTAACCTACTTCCAGTTCTAAACATGCCTCACAGTCTGGCTCCTGTTGATATCCACCTGCCACTGCTTTTCCTGAGTCATCCCCCCCATTCCTCCCTCTTCCCGTGGTCTGTCATCTCTCTACCTCACCCTTCTACAGTCCACCTTCCTTCCTCTCCCCCCCCACCCCTGCTCTCTTTTCCAACCAGGCTCTGTTTTCTTGGCTAAGTTGATTTGTCACCAACATCTACTGTACACACTGTGATTTATCTGCTTCCTGCTACTGTGTTCCAAAGGTTGCATACTGTATGCTCAATTGTTTTAGTGTAACCTTCAGTTAAATGTGTTTCCTGCCTTAATTGCCATTCTGTAAGTTCAATTGTATTAGTGTAATCCTCAATTTCATTTGTGCATACTGCTCTTTCTTACTTGATGTATATTTCCAACTTTGCGGCACAGTAGGTGGCCCGGGTCATGCTTGAAAACGGTTCCTGGGACCAGCACACCTACCCAGTTACCAAAGTCATAAATACAAAAATAAATACATACATAAAATACAATAGGGGCAAAAGGGGCTCCAGGCATGCAGCCCAGGCCCCCAAGCCACAGCAAAAGTAGTAGTAGACGGTATTCCTTTGTGGCACCCTTCCCCTGAGGCCCAGGGCACCATTACATATTACATAGATAGCAGCATAAGACAAACCATAGAAACATAGAAATTGTCAGCAGATAAGGGCTGCTAGGCTCATCTAGTCTGCTCGTATGCCCCGTACTTGATTACGGCTTCTGACCCTTCCTCTGCTTTACCTCTATGGTTCCCTAATGCCTGTCCCATGCTTGTTTAAATCCAACCACAGTGCTTGCTCCCACTGCCTCTTGTGGCAGACCATTTTGTGAGTCCACCACCATCTCTGTGAAGAAAAACTTCCTCACATTCCCTCTTAACCTGCCACCTTCCAATTTCATGTCATACCCCCTCGTTCTCGTACTTCTCCTGTATTGGAAGATGTCTCCCTCCTGCATCTTGTTTATGCCCTTGAGGCACTTGAATGTTTCTATCATGTCCCATGTCTCATTCCTCTCCTCCAGTGAGTACATATTGAGGTCCCTTAATCTTTCCTCATAAGTCTTGTATTGCAAGCCCTGTACCATCTTAGTTGCCCTTCTCTGGACCTTCTCCAGCCTGTTAATATCCTTTTGAAGGTGCAGCCTCCAGAACTGCACACAGTACTCCATGTGAGGCCTAACCAGGGTTTTATATAAATATTATTAAAACCATAACATATATACTCAATATTAAATACAGTCAATTTTCTAATAATAACTTACTAAATATATGCCATAACTAAAGTCCATACTGGAGACAGCTCAACAAGGGGGCCCAATCTCCCTGTAGGCAAGTGCAAAAAGATAGGTTTTAAGACCCCAAGGAGGCCTCCCTCAGGGCCCTTGGAAGAGAGTTTCATAAAACCAGGCCCACCACTTCAAAGGCCCAGCACCCAAGATTTAAAGCCTGGCCCTTGGAATGGCAAGGATTCCCTCCTTAGTGGAGCAGAGAGGGTATGTGGCCATGTAAGGATGTAGGAGATCAGACAGGTAACCCGGGCCCAGCCAATGTAGGGCCTTATAAGTTAGTCACCCAACTTTAAAGGAGATACACCACTTAACCAACAGCCAATGCAGTTCACGTAATGCCAGGAAGATGTGATTGGACCTCAAAAGGCCTGTCAGCAACGTAGTAGCTGCGTTCTGCACTAGTTGCATGCATCAGAACATATCTTCATAGATCTCAAGGTATAGAGCATTATAGTAGTCAAGCCTTGTGGTCAGAAAAGCATGCACTAATGTGGCCAGGTCACCGGGGGGATAAGGGATTTAATCTGTGGGATGCTCCTTAGATGGTAACATAGAAACATAGAAGTTTTCGGCAGGTGGGGACTGTATGATTTATCAAGTCTGTCCTTGGTTTCCAACCCCCCCCCGCTTAGCTGCCTGCTTGAGTATCCCACATTGTCTGTCCCATGCCCACTTGAATTCCCCCACCATCTTGGCTCCCACCGCCCCCTCTGGCAGGCTATTCCATAGTTCCACAATGCGCTCTGTGAAGAAGAATTTCCTCATATCACTCCTGAACTTTCCTCCCTTAAGTCTAAGGTCATGCCTTTAGTCCTGTTGTAATCTTTTAACTGAAAGAGGTTCTGCACGTGCACCCTGTTGTTGCCTTTAAGGTATTTAAATGTTTCGATCATGTCCCTGCAATTTCTGCATTGCTCTAGGGAGTATAATTTGAGGTAATTTAGTCTTGCCTTGTACGGTTTCTGTTGCAAACCTTGCATCATCTTTGTTGCTCTTCTCTGTACCGTCTCCAACCTATCTATGTCCTTCCTGAGGTGTGGCCTCCAGAACTGGACACAGTACTCCAGGTGAGGCCTTACCAGGGACTGATACAGGAGCATGATAACTTCATGCCTTCTGCTTGTGATGTCCCTCCCTATGCATCCCGGGATGCCACTAGCTTTTAGTGCTGCCTTTTCACATTGTTTACTGACTTTGAGGTCATCTGATATCATCACCCCAGGTCTTGCTCCTGCCTAGTAGCCACCATCTGCTCTCCTCCCATTGAGTACAGTTTCCCTGGGTTACATTTTCCCAGGTGCATGACCTTGCATTTTTTGGTATTGAATTTCAATTTCCAGGTCCTGAACCACTCCTCCAGTTTTCAGAGATCAGCTTCCATGCTATGCTGTCCCTCTGGTGTGTCCACCCTGTTGACGATTTTGGTGTCATCTGCAAACAGGCACACTTTCCCCTTCAGTCCATCTGCAATGTCGCTGATGAATATGTTGAAGAGGATCGGCCCCAGAACCGAGCCCTGTGGGACCCCATTAGTCACCTTTCCCTCTTCTGACAGAGTACCATTCACTAATACTCTGAGTTCTCCCACGTAACCAGTTTCTGACCCAGTAAATTACCTTGGGCCCAACTCCCAGATTCTCCAGTTTTTTGCCTAGTCTCCTGTGTGGAACAGAGTCAAAAGCTTTGCTGAAGTCCCAGGCAAACCACTTCCACTACCCCCCCGATCCATTGTTTTGGTGACCCAATTGAAAAAATCAACCAGCTTTGTCTGGCAGGACCTCCCTGCCGTGAAAGCATGTTGATTTTTGTCGAGCTGACCAGTTTGCTCCAAAAAAAACTACAATTCTTTCCTTCAGCAGGGACTCCATCAGTTTTCCCACGACTGACATTACTAACCGGACGGTAGTTACCTGGCTGTTCCTTGCTTCCACTCTTGTGGAGTGGTACTACTGTTGCTCTCTTCCCAATCCTCTGGCACCTCCCTGCTCCTCAACGATTTGCTGAAAAGCACTGCTAAAGGGGCTGCCAGTACTCTCCCAAGTTCTTTAAGTATTCTTGGGTGTATCCCATCTGGCCCCATAGCTTTATCTACCTTTAACTTGTGTATTTCCTCTAGGACCCTTTCCTCTGTGAAGGGACTTGTGTCTATTCCTTCAATTGGACACTTCTTTATGCCTATTGTTGGTCTGAATCTGTCTGCTTTCTGTGCGAAGACTGAACAGAAGTACTCACTGAGTGCCTCTGCCTTCTCCCCGTCTTGCTCTGTGGGTTGTCTGTCCTTTTTTGTGATTCTAACAATGCCCCCTTTGGTCTTCCTTTTTTCTAGTATGTACCTGTAGAAGAATTTGTTACCCTTTTTTTCACTTCCTGAGCCATCCTAACCTCTGTCTGAGCCTTTGAATTTCTTATCACTTTTCCTGTCTCTTTTAATTTCTGTTTGTATTCTGTTTTGTCTGCCTCGTTCCCTGACTCTTTGTAGTTTCTGAAGGCTATGCGCTTCTCTTTCACCATGCCACCTCCTTGGAAAACTGTAGTGGGGTTTTCCTCCTTTTGTTCTTACTAACCTGATGGGCACACTGTGATGTGGCCATGATTACTGCATCCTTCAACCTTGTCCAACATTCCTCAGCACTCCCTTCTGTTGTGTTACTAAGGTTGTCCCTCACCCTCAGGCAGGCCTTCATTTTTGTGAAGTCAGAGAGGTAGAAGCCATTCTGGACAACTGCTGACACCTGAGCCTCAAATGTCTGCCCCTTGTCCAGAATGATACACAGATATCTTAGCTTTGCAGCAGCTACAAAACTAGAGGAGCCAAGCTGA
Organism: Neoceratodus forsteri; assembly: GCA_016271365.2. Lineage (NCBI taxonomy): Eukaryota > Metazoa > Chordata > Ceratodontiformes > Ceratodontidae > Neoceratodus > Neoceratodus forsteri. The sequence goes on from JADMNL010000025.1 coordinate 335,482,517, forward strand.
AGCCCCTACTCTCCCCTTATGATCTGGCTCAATCACCAGCACTCCAATTTTATCAGGATTATGTCTCAGCCAGTTCAATGGCATCCAGTCTCAGATCTCAGCCAGGAAAGTTTCAGCACATTGACTGCACTTGGCATCCTGAGTGCAAAGCACAAATAGAGATTGTTATTTTCTGCATAACAGTGAAACCCAACCCCACACTGTCTAATGATCCTACCCAGTGGCAGCATGTACACCACAAACAACATGGGCAAAAGGACCGAGCCCTGGGGTTACCCACAAGGCAAGACCATTGGGAGTAAGGAAAACCTTCCCAGCACTACCCTTTGTATCCTGCCAGTGAGGTAGGACTCAAACCAGCAGATGACTTTGCTGGTGAGTCCTACGTACTCCCTGAGTCAATCCAGTAACAGCCCATGGTCCACGGTGTCAAATGTTAAAAAGAGGTTGAAGGGAATGAGAGCTGACCACTCTCCCCTATCTCTTGCCCTGAACAGGTCATTATGCACCCTACCCATGCTGTCTCTTTGCTATGCCTAGACCTAAAACCAGACTGGACCAGCTCATAGATGTCAAAGGCAGTGAGGTGTTCCCCGAGCTGCAGAGTAGCCACCTTCTAAATAACCTTGCCAAAAAAGGGGAGGTTAGAGACAGGCTGGTAATTTACCAGGATATCCAGGTCCAAAGATGGCATCTTCAGCAGGGGCTTCACAAGTGCATTTTTCACTGCAACCAGAAAAATTCCCTCTGACAAGGAGCACTGAACAATCTTTGTGAATACCAGGCCCAGCTGCTCAACATAATTCACTAGCTGAGTTGGGCCCAGCTCCTGTTCTCAGAATGTTGGCCACAGTACCAAAATCACCTTACCCACTTCCTCCATCGTCATCAGCCTAAACGTTCCCCATGACCCCCGAATGCTAGTGAGTCCTGTTGGCTCAACACTGTTAGGCTATGACAGCACACCTTGCAAGATCCCAACCTGAATAGAGGACACTCTATCTGAAATGAACCAAGCAAACTCCTTGCATTTAGCAGATGAAACAGTTCTAGCTGGATGATGAAGCCTGTCTACAGTCCAGAAAGCTGAACTGGTCGATTACTTCCAGCAGCAATCTACCTGGATGGGAATCTTGTCTTCTTACGGGTAACTGCCCTTTGATACTCACCATAGTGAGTAAAAAAAGCTAGTCTGTCCTCTTGGGCTCTGGACCCCCTCCAACAACACTCCAAACTCCGCCCTTTTTTTTCTCATCTCTCTCAGCTTGCTGTTATACCACAATGAGCCAATGTGTCAAACCAGCGAGCATACATGAACTGGTGCCACATGGTCAAAGGCCAATCTGATGACTATTATAAGCCACCACCACCACTTCCTCTGTACCCATGGTGCATGCTGCCAGCACATCCAAGGTATGCAGCACCACAAATAGTCCCTCCAGCTGAAGCCCTCACAAATGGCAGAACTGGATTACCTCCATATGGAGTGAACTACAGAGGTGGGCCCACAAAGTGAACCTGATGGGGCAATGATCCAACCAGCTCATCGGGTCAATCCTGAGGTCTTCTCAAGCCCCGGAGAGACTACCAAGTCCAAAGCATGGCCATGTTGGTGGGTCGAAGAAGCAACCATTTGTGTGAGGCCCAGGGACTCCATTTCTTGGAGTCCCTGGGCTACTAGAAAGGACGGTGGGTGGGCAGAAAGGGACAGTGAAAAAGCAAGGATACTGAATGAATACTTCTGCTCTGTATTCACAAAAGAGGAGGAGGGGGAGGTGCCTAATCCAATTAACAGAAGCACTCTGGATAGGGGGGTCGATCCCAGTCCTTTCACAAAAGAAAGGGTTCTGAAAGAACTCCTAAAACTGAAGGTGGACAAAGCAATGGAGCCTGACAGAATTCACCCCAGAATTCTAAAAGAATTAAGGGAAGAACTAGTGACACCACTGACTACTCTTTTTAACAAATCATGGGAGGATGGTGTGGTACCTGAGGACTGGAGGAAAGCGGATGTGATTCTCCTTCACAAAAGTGGGAGCAAGAGAGAGGCAGGAAACTACAGACCTGTCAGTTTGACCTCTGTGGTAGGAAAAGTGATGGAATCACTTCTGAAGGAAACAATTGTTGAGTACCTAGAGGAAACTGAGGCACAGAACCCAAGGCAGCATGGGTTCACAGTGGGAAGGTCATGTCAGATGAATCTAATAGACTTCTTTGACTGGGTGACCAAAGTAGTAGACCAGGGAGGAGTTGTGGACATGGCGTACCTAGACTTTAGCAAGGCATTTGACACAGTCCCAACCAAAGATTAATAATCAAATTAACCAGCCTGGGAGTGGGTCCCAGGGTGGTAGCCTGGGTAAAGCATTGGCTGGGCAACAGGACATGGAAGGTAATTGTAAATGGAGTCCACTCTGAAGAAAGAGGGATTACTAGTGAGGTACTTCAGGGTTCAGTTCTGGGTCCAGTTCTTTTTAATGTCTTATGAGTGACATTGCAAAGGGACTGGAAGGAAAAATATGCCTCTTTGCAGATGATACAAAGATCTGCAACAGGGTTGATACACAAGGAGGTGTGGAAAGGATGAGAAGGGACATGGCAAGGTTGGAGGAATGGTCAGAAGTATGGCAGCTTGGATTCAATGCAAAGAAGTGCAAAACAATGCACCTGGGAAACAAAAGCCCAGGGGAAGATTACACAATTGGGGGGAGGTAGTAACAACAACAAAAATGGAAAGGGACCTGGGGGTAACCATATCAGATGACCTTAAAGTTAGAAAGCAATGTGAGAAGGCAGTAGGGAGGGCTGTGGGGATACTGGGATGTATAGGGAGAGGCATCACCAGCAGAAAACAGGAAGTAGTTATCCCTCTGTACAGACAGTTGGTGAGACCCCACCTGGAGTACTGCATCCAGTTCTGGAGACCCCATCTCTGCAAGGTCATAGACAGGATGGAAGCAGTCCAGAGGAGGGCAAAAAAAATGGTGCAGGGTCTGCAAGAGAAGCCATATGAGGAGAGACTAAATGAGCTTAATATGTATACCACTGAGGAAAGGAGGGAGAGGGGGGGGATATGATAGAAACCTTTAAGTATCTCAGTGGAATCAACAAAGTCCAAGAGGGTAGCATTTTTCAGAAAAAGAGATGTGCAAGAACAAGGGGACACAATTTGAAGATGGGGAGACGGCTCAGGGGCAATGTGAGGAAGTATTTTTTTACAGAGAGGGTGGTGGATGCATGGAACAGCCTTCCTGAGGAGGTTGTGGGGTCTAAAACTGTGGAAGAATTCAGGAATGCATGGTACAGGCATAAGACATTTCTTGTGGGATGTAGGAAGAAATAGGCTGTTGGTTAACTAGGATCTGCAGCTTATCCTGTATGTAGGGGAAATAGGCAGACTAGGTCGGCCAAGCGGTCCTTATCTGCCATCAAAGTCTATATTTCTATGTTAATGACAAAGTCCATGACTTCCTGCAGAAAAATCCCCCTTGCGTCTTTGTGACCACTAAACAAGTACGATCATGTAACCTGCACCTGGACTCCCACGCATAGCCACGCATTCAAACGATGAGGTATCCCCCACTGGGTGTACCACCAGGTTCTCTCAGATCTAAAGCAGATGACCACCTCCTCCCACCCCCACAGTCCTTCCTCAGGAAGTGCACCATGGAGAACCCAGCTGGGATGGCTGCCTCCAATACTGGACCAGCATCATCGCCAAGCCAGATCTCCATGAAGCACACTGGATTGACTGAGGAATGAGATACAAAATCTGCTGTATTACCACCCAACCATTGCCAGTGGGGGGAAGGCTGGCTCACTACTCCCAGGAATGGTCAGAAATCACCACAGACAAGTGTGTCCTGGTAGTAGTGAGTCAAGGTTTGTCCCTGCAGTTCAGGAAATTCCCAAAACTGCAGAAGCCCAAATTGTTCCCATCTCACACTCAAACAGAAAATAAATCCGTGCTGGAGTTAGAGGTAAGGAAATGGTTGCTAGCAAGAGCAGTGGAGAAAGTCCCTTCCTCACAGTGGGCAAGGGCCTGTTTTCCAGATACTTTGTAATCCACAAGAAAAATGGGGAGTGGCAACCTATTTTAGACCTGAGATATCTGAACAAAGATATAGAAGTGCAAAGATTCAAGGTGGTTACACAGGGCACAGTGATACCATCTCTTCAGTTAGGAGACTGATTAGGGTCACTGGATATGAAAGATGCCTGCTTTCATATCCCAGTCAGGCATCCCACAGAAAGTATCTCAAGTTCAGACTAGGTCACTGACAATTCAAACCCCAGGAATCCCTCACTTTACTTAACAACTGCATTCATTCCCCTGGATTGAGCTGTCCTAGAGCTTAAAATGTTATGCTTATTATGGAATTCGGAACGAAATTCCAACTCTGCTGTGTGGTCATGCACACCCTGACATTTAAACAGCAGATTTATTTATCTGCCTGTGGAAAGCAGCTGCCCTGAAATCTTCTCTTCAACTTCAGTCCCGTTTTCAGTTTATCATTTTGTAATAGTATTATTGTATTCATAACTCTGCATAATTATGTTGTTTTTGTATCTTTTTTTACCATTTCTCCAGTTCTCCATCAGTCCTCTGGTAATGGAGAAGGCCATTTTTTGGCATGGTTCCCACTTTTACAGACCTGCTTTGAAACTACTTTACTTTTGCTAAATTGCTAAAAAAAATCAACCAGTTTGTGGTTTCTACTGTTTATTATTCTTGGTTCCTCTTTATTTGGAAACTGAGCCAATATTTTACAATTTAGCTTAACCAAATCATGTTAGGCTGCTTTTATTTGCGGTTTCATTTTTAAGGGAAACAAACTGCATGTCGTATACTTTAAACCGTTTTTACATACATGTTTTTTTTTCTTGTTCAATTTTACTTTGATTTACTCTTCCCTGTTCGTCAGTGTTTGATATGACTGACAGAACCAAAAGGAAGATGGGACATACAGGCTTTTAATTTGTAAAGTTTGTTTCCAGCTCCTGGCAAAGGCAAACTGTCATGACTTGTGCTTAAAGTGCCTGGGTCCAGATTTTGTCTAAATTTGTATGAGGTTTGCTCTAAAACACACAAGACTAAAAAATTAGAGGACATTTTGGCTCCTCAGTCTGCCTCCACATCGCAAAAGGCTCAGATGAGGGTCAAGCCCCTCAAAATAAGCTGAATGATAAAGCTGCTAAAGATGGTTCAGAAGTCAGGGTGTCTGAATGGGGGAACCTGAATCAAGCAAAATTAAAAGAGTCTTTGAGCAGACACCGATAAAAAATTTTTGATGCCACTTCTCCTGAAAAAGGAAAGGAGATGCCAGTGGACAAAAATGAAATGCCTTCAACAGAGAACATGACTAACACCTCAGGGCAGGCACTGGAGATGATGCATGCTAAACAAAACAAAACAAAAAAGTAGCTGTCCCTCCTCCTGAAAAAGGAAAGGAGTTGCCAGTGAGTAAACATAAAATGCCCTCAATGGAAGACATTACTAAGGCATGGCAATTCTTCCAGACATTCCAGGGTACAAGGAATTTCAGGAATGTGCCCACCCCCCTTCCCCATGCTCCAGTTCCATTCCCAATGCCTGTGGAGGAGGAGGAGGTAAAAATGTTTTTTGAAGAAGAAGGAGAACCATAGAACCAGATGGTTCTCTTGAGAAAGAATTTGACTCACTTCCAAGACCCTCAGATGACTATACCTCTCACTATACCTTTATGGGACATACAGTATAATCAATACCAAGAACATTTCTTCACAAGACACTGATGCAAATCAGGAGCGGATTGAATTCATTGATATGATGGGCTTAACCCCCGCTAAGGAGTTGATGCGTCCCATCCATAAATCCCTCAGGAAAGCCACTTTTAAAATCATGTCAGCACCCAGCTCAGCTGCTGGCATAGTTTAAATAAATAAATATCAATTGACAAACAGGGTTCTGGGTACCTGTAGTTATTGATCTATAAGGCTCTACATCAACAGGGATCGTGGTATTTGCAAGATCTCCTTTGCCCTTACTGCCCCCCTCCGTCCTCTCCGCTTCGCCTATGAGGGATTGCTAGAGGTTCTTATGGTTTGCTTAAAAACTTCTGGAGTGAAATCTTTCACATATGCTATGCTGACCCTATGGAACGCTCTACCTCACCGGATTTGAGAGTGCTCGACCGTTGAGGCCTTCAAATCTGCCTTAAAAATTTATTTATTTAGCCTGGCATTTATGGATTCATGAATTTGTCTGCTTATAACTAGTTCCCTGAATTGCATTGTTGTATAGATTATACTGTTTTAAAAGTTTTATGTATAACGCTATGATTACTTGCAGAATAGCGTTTTAACAAATAAAGTTTTGCTTGCTTGCATCCTGGTCATGAGAGAGTGGTTCAGCCTGCTGTCTGGGACACTGCCAAAGTGACTTTTTCCTCCCAGCCTCCTGAAAAAGATTTCAGGAAACTGGACACATGGTCAAAAAGTATATGCTTCAGCTTCCTCGCGCCTAAGGTATGCAGCTTATCTGGCTACACAGTGTCGTACTAGAAAGCATTATGGAGCTCCATTCTGGCACTGAGCAAAAAAGCTACTGGAGGCTTGGCCCAGGATATGGCTGACACAGCAAGATCAGCCATAGATGGCACAAAGTACCAGTTCCATACGGCAGTGGATACTAGGATGCTACATCCAGGCCCATGCAGTATTCCTAAGAAGCGTTGTCTGACTTAGAACTACGCATCTGTCCTAGCACTATAAGACAAAAGTTATGGATTTTCCCTTCTAAGGCAAGACAGAGGTTTACATGAAAAGAGGTGGATGAGTATAAAGCCACCTACAAGAGGGTAGGGGATACTTTGGAGGGTAGGGGATACTATGGAGGGTAGGGGATACTACCATCATGCTTAAACTCCTATGGATACCCTCCATAAAGGGCCTGTTATAGGGGCAGAGGTAGAAGGGGGGATTAGGCATGCTGCTACATCATCAGCAACAAAACAGATCCCCTGACAAGCCTATCCAGATTGTGTACCTATTACCAGTGGAAGGAAGACAGGTTCACTACTTCCATCCTAGAGGTAGTGAGCCAGGATTTGACTTTGCATTTAAGAAGATTTCCAAAACTACAGGACAAGGCAAGGGACGTTGCTCTAGATTGTTCCTAACCCTAAAGGAAAATGCACAAGATGCCTGAGGAAATACCTCAGGTTAAGGAACTGCCACTGGCAGTTTATGGACCTCCACTTCAGCCTCCCCATAGTTCCATGGATATATACACCAAGTGCCTAGATGTGGTGGCAACACATTTGAGAAGGGAAGGGGTAGTGTTTTTTTCCTTACCTGCATGACAGACTGATCTCATGAAAAAAAAAACAGCAGGAATAAAACTCCTTCATATTGCTGACTCAAAACATTTTAAAGAGTTTGGGCTTCCTCATAGACCTTCAATGGTCTCAAACGTAACCAGTTCAGGTTCTGGACTTAATCCATGCAGAGCTGGATACCCTGCAAGGGAAGGTATTTCTTCCTTCAGCAAGGGTAGAAAATCCTATTCCAACTGGAGAATCCTTCAAAGTAGGCCAACCAAGGCATGCAAGGGATTTTCTAAGGCTACTGAGTCACATGGCCTCCTCCATAACAGTGGTACCAGGTGCAAGATTCCAGATGAGAGATATCCAGTACCACTTAGGGGACCACTGGTCTCAGAGGTGGGTTACCCTATCCAAACTGATGCCTGTTACCAGAGCTTTGTTAAGGGCGCTGGACTGGTGGGAGGAGGAATGCAACCTCTGAGAGGGGATTCCCTTCCTGTAGTAATTCCCTACAGTCATTCTCACAACAGATGCTTTCTTCCTAGGTTGGGATGCCCACCTGGAGAATCTAACTGTGAGTGACGTATGGTGCGCACATGAGAATCAAGAGCACATAAATCTCCTGGAACTCAGGGTAGGGTACCTAGCAATGTAGTTGTTTTCCTCCCAGATCAGTGGTTAGTCTGTCCGTATCAGAACAGACAACACCACAACCATGTACTACATGAACAAACAGGGAGGCACAAGACCTTCCACGCTATGCATAGAAGCCATGGAGATCTGTAATTTGGAATATTTCCTTGGGGTGCAGCTATCCACAGCACACCTGCCAGGGAAAGGCAATGTACTAGCAGACTCCTTAAGTAGGATCAGCCAGGGAAATTACAAATGGACCCCAAACCAGCAAGTGCTGGCACTAGTGTGCAGAAAGTAGGGTACACCAGAAATAGATCTGTTTGCCTCATGGGAGAACTGTCAGATTCCACTTTTTTGTTGCAGACCCCCAGTAAAGGGGTTCAGTCCCAAAGGACTCTCTAGTCCTCAGTTGGTTAGGGAGATTTCTCTACACCTTCCCATCTTTCCAACATTTTCTGAGTGTACTGATAAAACAGAGAAGGGAGTCAGCAACAATGATTCTAACTGTTCCAGACTTGGTCCAGACAAACATGGCTCTCCAGGGTCCTGTCCCTCTCCAGCAGGCAGTCTATCAACCTGCCCCTGGGGCACAACCTGTTAACGATGTCCCAGGGCAGGATAACATCCCCAGTTCTGAGAACTCAACACCTCAGAGCATGGTTCTTGAGGGGTTAGAGTTCTCTGGGCTGAACCTTTCTGATAAAGTTCTAGAAGTACATAAGGTTTCCAGAAAACCAGCAACAAGGAAAACGTATGCTTCAAAATGGGGAAATATTTTTCCTTATGTTACTCTCCTAAACAGATCAGCCCCCTCCAGGCAGCTCTGTCAACAATCCTGGACTACCTAGCCCACCTGCAGTCCTTGTGCCTAGGCCTTCGACTGAAGGTGCATTGAGCAGCAGTGTCATCTTATACATCAGCTGGCTAAGACACGTCAGTGGCCTCACAAACCATTTCAGATAGTTCTTTAAAGGCCTTAATCATCACTACCCTACAATAAGGGGTCCTGGCCCCCCCATGAGACCTGAATCTGTGTATTGCTCATCTGATGGAGGTTACTTTCAAGCCTATGGCAACTTGTGCTTTGAAGTATGTCACCCTGAAAGCAGTTTTCCTGGTGCCACTGACATCTGCCAGAAGGGTGAGTTGGCTGCAAGCCCTCTGCACAGATCCTAACTGTATCACATTTCTCAGGGGTAAGGTAGTCCTACGAGCTAGCAGAACATTCCTACCTAAAATGGTGTCTGAATTTCATCTGAATCAGTCTCTTACACTTCCAGTTTCTTTACAGCAAAATCCAGCTTTGGAGAAAAAAAGTTCCACAGTCTGCAGGCTAAGAGAGCTCTGGGCTACTACATGGACCATACCAAGGATGTAAGGTCCACTAATAGTCAATTATTCGTCACCTAATGTGAAGTGGGGAAAGGTAAGCCAGCATCCAAGAGAACCGTCTTTGACTGGATAGTTTCTTACATACAGTTATGTTATGGCAAAAGGTGGCAGGTTGCCACCTGAAGGCCAGGCTAACTGCACAGGGGGCACCTCTGCCTCTGTGGAAGCATCAAGAGGTGTTTCCCTGCAGGAAATGTGTAAAGCAGCTACCTGGAAAGTGGTACACACTTTAACAAACAGTACTGTCTGGACATACAGGCCAGAAGGGATGGCACTTTTGGCACTGCTGTCTTGCAGAATCTTTTCCCTAAGTAGGTTCTGTACCAAGCCTCCCAGGGTACTGCTATGGAGTCTGCAGTTGTTAAGCAACAGTAAAGGATTCATGGGGTTTGAAGAAGAAATTACTTACCATAGTAGTTTAGTTTAGTTTTTACCAGGAGGTGAACTGGGCACAGCCCTTTTTCAGTCACACCTGACATAAAAAGACATACAATACATATAATGCAACATATGGCATTAAACTCTACAAATTACAGACATTAACACTGACATTTAACATAAGTACTGCACAAATGTGTTAAAATATGGTTAAAATGCTTAACACAGGGTTTTAAATAAGCTGAAAAAAATGATTAATAGTTTGACGCATGAAAGTGCTAATCAGATATGAAAATGCATAGCACGTGGCACAGATTGATTAGCAACATTTTAAAAAATTTTAAGTTTTATTACTGTGTGTACTGTGTTATGGACTCACTCAAAAATGGTTAGCAGTCTACTGCTAAGCATTTCTGAAAATGGTCAGCAATCCCCCCTATTTTACTTAGCGCTTTGCTGTGCTATCATCCCATTGTGTTAGACAGAAAGCAACATCCCATTGTGTTAGACAGAAAAGGAAGTGCAAAAGAAGAAGGAAACCACTTTGGTTCTCAAATACAGTAACAGAAAAGGTCAGAGCCAAAAGGCTGGCCTTCAGGAAATATAAGGGAACACAGCGGGATGAAGATAGGGAGGCATACCAAACTGCCCTAAGGGAAGCAGGCAAGGCAGTAAGGCAGGCAAAGTCCCAAACTGAGGAAACACTAGCACGAACAGTAAAAGAAGGTGATAAGACTTTCTATAGATACATTAGTGAAAGGAGAAAGTCCAGAGGGGGTATTGCTAAGCTTAATGGAGAAAAGGGAGCATGTGAGGAGGACCCTGTAAAGGCATCTATCCTAAATAGATACTTTGCTCAGTATTTACTAGAGAATGTAGGCAGGGCCACAGCTCAGCATCATGGACACAGGGGGAGGGAGGTGAGCACTACTCCCTTCACAAAAGAAAGGGTCCTACAAGAGCTTGCTAAGCTCAGGGTGGATAAGGCAATGGGACCTGATGGCATACATCCCAGGGTACTTAAGGAGCTAAAGGTGGAACTAGAAGAGCCATTAGCAGAACTGTTTAGTGAGTCTCTGAGCACAGGAGAGGTCCCAGAAGACTGGAGAAGGGCTCATGTGATCCCGCTCCACAAGAGTGGTAGCAGGGAGGAGGCAGGGAACTACAGACCAGTCAGTCTTACCTCAGTAGTGGGCAAGATTATGGAGGCACTCCTTAAGGAAAGGATAGTGCAACACCTGGAATCCATAGGGGCACAGGATCCAAGACAGCATGGGTTTACAAAAGGAAGGTCCTGTCAAACTAATCTCATAGATTTCTTTGACTGGGTAACCAGAGTGGTGGACCAAGGGAAAGCAGTTGATGTCGCCCACCTTGACTTCAGCAAAGCTTTTAACACTGTTCCACATAGAAGATTAATAAATAAGCTGGGTAGGCTCAGGTGGGTCAGAAGTTGGTCAACTGGGTGCAAACTGGTTGTCGGGCAGAAAACAGAGAGTGGTGGTAAATGGTATACAGTCAGAAGAGATGCAAGTCACAAGTGGGGTACCTCAGGGATCAGTCCTGGGGCCAGTCCTCTTCAACATCTTCATTAGTGACCTTGCAGATGGACTAGAGGGTAAGGCTTGTTTGTTTGCAGATGACACAAGATCTGCAACAGAGTAGGTGATCCAGATGGGATGGGCAGAATGAGAAGAGATCTGATAAACTAGCAAAATGGTCAGAAGAGTGGCAACTGGGATTTAATGCAAAGAAGTGCAAGATCATGCACATAAGGAAGAGAAACCTAAGCCACCTATAGGCTGGGAGGAGTTGCTAGCAGTTACAAAGGAAGAAAGAGACTTGGGCATCATCATCACTGATGACCTGAAATCATCCAAGCAGACCTCTAAAGCAGTAGGTAAGGCTAAGAGTGTTAGGGTGTATTAGTAGGGGTATCTAAGCCCAGAGGAAGTGTAATCCTCTTTACAAGACACTGGTTAGGCCCCCATCTGGAGTACTGCGTGCAGTATTGAGGCCACACTTCACAAGGACATTAACAAATTGAGGCAGTCCAGAGAAGGGCAACAAAATGGTGCAGGGACTGCACTGAAGACATATGAGGACAGATTAACAGAGCTCAATATGTATACCCTTGAGCAAAGGAGGGAAAGAGGTGATATGATCGAGGCATTCAAACACCTTAAGGGCATTAACAAGGTGAAAGAGTCTAACATGTTTAAATATAAGAAAAATAGCAGGACAAGAGGACACAGCATGAGATTAGAGGGGGGCTGATTAAGGGGGAATGTGAGGAAATTCTTTTTCACAGAAAGGGTGGTGGATGCATGGAATGGCTTATCTCAAGAAGTGGTGGCTATGAATACAGTGCAGGGCTTCAAACAGGCATGGGATAGGCATAAGGGAGCAATACAAATGAGTATGAATAGATAGGCCACTGACAGAGCAAAGGCCGATGGCACATTTATAAGGTAGAAAAAGAAATGGGCAGACTGGATGGGCCTTGCGGTCCTTATCTGCCGTCAACTTCTATGTTTCTATGTTTCTATGTTCTATGTATACCAGCTATTTAATACTCTGTTAACATTGTGTGCCTTTCTAACAATACATGGCAATTCATTTGTAACCCCCCCCACCAGCTCCCCTTCTTTAACTAGCAGGGCTGCTTCTCTCACCACAGACGTCTGGGGCAAACAAGAGGTGTGGGGATTTACATAAGTGAATACAGATTTGGAAAACAGAGAAATGGCCACCATTAGGTTAGGTGACCCGACTGTTACACTAGAACAGTCAAACCCAAGTGTGGCTACAAGGCACACACCTGGTGGGACCAATTATCATGGCCAGCAACCCAGGTCCCTGAGAGAAAACATTTGTTCACAGTTATGCTAGGTTTGCACTTCTGGACAGGGGCACTCAAGTAAATCCAGACAAGGAAGCAATAACATTACCTGTCCAAACCAGGTTGGGATTCTAGAGTGTGGCTTTTATTCATGTAACAAAGTAGGAATAATCACAAAGCGAAGATGGACCCCCACAGGGCTACACATACTGGTATTGCAGATTACTGAGGTACAGACATTCGTGAATTCCCATTTAGCATAGGCTGAAGTAACACAAAACAGCGAACACTCTGGTTCTGAAATGGAGATTGGCACACACGGCCAGACATAGTACACTTTCCCATCGACTAGGCACACACAGCCAGTACTAGGACACTTTCCATATTTCATGAGGAATGAAGGTGGTACACATGACCACAAAGGAACACATCCAGGCTCAGAAACTTTCAGAACCCACCATACTGGGGTAAACTGAGAGAAAACAACCCACGTCCAGGGGTAACTACTTCCATTAGGCATTGGCCAGATGCATTAAATGAAAAGTACTGGTGCCCAAACTGAACCTGGAGAGGTAAACAGGGTCACTCCAGATAGGGGGTCTCCCACATTTTGCTTCCAAGTTTATACTCAGCCATTCATCTGGTTAATAACACCACACAGCTGTAGAAAACTGTAGATGCTGTCTTGAAATGTATTTCACACTTAACATACTACACACACACACACACACACACACACACACACACTTATCTGAGGTGTCAGAAATTAAAAGTTCTGTATTTGGACGGTCACATACTGGACTCCAACATAGGCAGACACTTTTAAAACACAGAAAGTCAAAGTGACTGAGTCCCTTTGTCAGAGAAATTCACCCCTAGGTATTGCAGGTGCCCGTCCTGGGCCTACTGAGAAGAAACGTTGTACTCACAACAAATGAAGATGTCCAAGGCAGCTTCACCAGACAGAATGGATTGAAAAGATTGCTACTGAACCCTGAAGATCGCCCCCATCCCACCTGAGATGGGGCAAAAGAAAATCCACTTACCAAGGTCTCCACCACTTCAGACACTGTCTTCTATGTTCTTCTTCTAGGGTGAGAACAAACTACCCAAACTAAAGAGGTAGCTCTCTGTCAGAGCTAAATGAGGAGCTGCACAGCAAGCTGCAACCTCCTTCAGGAAGACTCACTCACAGACTCTTGAACATTCTATTGTAGCTGACAACTGCTTGCCAGAGTGTGGCTTATGCCGCTACGAGAGTTCTAAGATTACATCATCACTCCAGCTCAGCTGCGGCTGCAAACAGACTGTGAAACCCATTTACCTGGCATTTCACAAGCTGCCTTCCCTGCCTGCCAATGATTCTAACTGGGATTCTAGTAACCCCTGGGAACAAGGGGGTTACACTACTTTTTCATTTTAAAGTTATTTGCATTTGTTTGTCAAAAAGTGAACAAAAAAATTGAAGTTTCTGCTGGTTTTTGCTAATTATAAATATATCTATAAGATATCTATAAATGAAACACCGCTCATTTTGTAGATAATTTAGTGCTGAACAACTTTCATGCTCACAATACTATGCTATCTTTTTTAGTTTTAAAGTTATTTGCATTTGAATATAGTTAGTACTGGTACTGAGGCCGAACATTCTAAATAAGTTCCGGAGTGACTGTAAGATATCTACTATGGCCCAGATATTCAGAGAACTTGCATAAGGCGCAAGTGAGTTGCACAAGTGCAAGTACGAAGATGAGCCACCGATCGATAGTCAAATGGAGCCATGGCACGACGCAAATACCATTGTGCCAATGTGCAACCAAAACGTATGCAGCACAAGTGCAAGGGGGCATTCCCATGAATAAGTGGCACAATGACATATTCAATGGGAGAGCATGGCGCAAGTCAGGAGCAAACCCCAGGTTGCGCCAGGCAGACTTGAGCCGATAAATATAGGCTCAAACACACAGACAGCAGATGTGCAACACTGAGCCCAGTGAGAGAAGGAGTGAGAAAGAGAGAGAGAGAGAGAGAGAGAGAGAGACAGACAATGCCAGAGAGGCAGAGAGGGAGAGAGAGAGAGACAGACAGGGAGAGAGAGTGACATTGACTGACGGACGGACTGACATAGTGAGAGTGGCACCCAGGGAGACCCAGTGACTGAGCAATGGACAGTGGCTCATTCCTGATGGATGCCATAATGGGGGGAGTGAGGTGGCAGGAGGAACAGCGGCGTGGCTGACAAAGAGCCCGGCAGCGGTATACCTGACACCGGTGGTACCGTGCCAAGATCATGTATGAGAACTTTAGTGACACAGAGATTGTGGTCTGGTACCACCTGAACAGGGCTGTTCTGAGGCAGCTCTGTGAGCTGTGCAGTGACATGATGCAGGCACCCACCAGACGTAGTCATGCTATGGACAGTGGAGGCTAAGGTGACAGCTGTGATGTGCCTGCTCACCCAGTCAGCTACATCCCACCTCCTCACCCAGTTCCTCAATGCTCTGCTGCAACATGCTTCAGAGTACATCCAGTCCCCAGCACATAGGCAGAGCATACAGCAAACATGCAGGAGTTCCACCAGGTGGCAGGCATGCCAGGCGTGATCGGGGCACTAGACTGCACCCATGTTGGCATCCACACACCACCTGGCCCAGAGGGCATGGTGTACATCAACTGAAAGGGATACCCATCCATCAGCTGCCAGGTGGTGTGCGATGCCATGGGGTGCATAATTAATGTCTGTGCTACACACCCCAGGAGTGCACACGATGCCTTCATATGGCACAGTTCTGCACTGTGCCATAGATTTGAGCAGGGAGACATCCCCACAGACCACCCAATAAGTGAGTAGGACGTGTGCCAGGGTGGCCGACAGACGCAGCCGCAGTGGCAGGCGAGGGAGGATGGGGCGGTGGGTGATGTGAATGTGGTGGCTGGGAGGGAGCGGGTTGCAGCACAGCACAGCACAGGGATAACCATGTTGTTACCCACACAGTGAACAATGCATACCCACTGAGGCCATGGCTGCTCACCCCCTAACGGCAACCATCGTCCCCTGTGGAAGAATGATACAACGAGACACATGCCAGCATGCGCTATATCATCGAGCGTGTCTTTGGCATGTTAAAGATGCGATTCTGTTGCCTAGACAGATCAGGCGGTGCCTTACAATACAGCCCATCGAAAGCCTGTGGCATATTCCTGGCCTACTGCATCCTGCACAACATGGCCATTGATCATGGAATAGTAGTCGAGGCAAATGAGGGCGACAGCAGTGTGGACAATGATGGAGGATTGCCAGAGGGCGGTGGGCAGGTGCCACTCAGCAGGAGGGATCCCAGAATGGTGCAGGAGGCACGTCAGCACTGGAACACAATCACAAGGGAGCATTATGGACAACAAAGGTGAGTACGCAGACACACAGACATGGCCCACACAGCAGAGCACACACCACAGGGGATGGGATGGGCACAGTAGTAGTAGGCATGCTGGGATGGGGGCATACATCAGACAGGGCAGGGCCACAAACACATGGGCATGCAGACAGACAGACACACACACACATAGCAGCACATACACAGGGTGAGGGAAGTGGCATGGATCAGATGCATGACACCGGTGCACAGGCAGCACTGGTGCATGGCTGCCATCATCATATCCATGCCACATGCCCCAGCAGTATGGTCCACACACACACAGGGGGCAAGCAGCACAGCACACATGCATGCCACCACATGCAAGGTGCACCACCTCCCCACGGCTGCATGTGGAGACAGCAGTGGATGAGAGGGCAGGGCAGCAGACACATCACACCAACCACGCAGTCCCATGACTGCCACAGCCACAGGGGACAGCCGTGCTGGGGCCGGCTAGCAGATGCCTGCTGTGCATCGGCCAGGGGGTGTATCACATGCCCCCACAGGGGTTGATATGTGGGACCATGATTGATTTCGTGCAGGGGTGTCCTGGTGGCTAAAATCTGATCCTGGCATCTGCCGTGCTGGTGTCACCAGACACTGGGACCATGGGGTGGACAGTGCACTGTGGGGAGTCCTCTACATATGGCCGAGCCCAGTGGCCACTGCCTCAGCCTGCCTAACTGCAATGGCACTGGCCATGTGGTCCATTTACACCACAATGGCACCGGTCATGCGGTCCAAAGCTGCAGTCATGGCCTCCTGCATCTGGGTGAGCCTATCCATCAACTGTGCATTGCCCCTGTCCCGCTGCTCAACCATCTGGCACACCACTGCCTGCAGTGTGCGCACCTCACTAGCAAGCAATTCCTGGTTCTCCACGGGGGCCTGCAGTAACTGGGTGTGCTCCTACAACCTCTCGGCCACCCGATCCTCATGGTCTGGCCGCTGTGCTGGGGGAGGGGTCACGGCATGCCACTGCGCAGCCTCCCGCTCAAGTGGAGGCTGCACAGTGGGCCGTACAGGGGCCACAGTGTTTCCTGGCGCAATGGCGGTGGGCACTGTGGCACACTGCCCAATGTCACCTGCATCCTGCTGCTGCCGCCTGACTTTCAGGGCCCTGCACCTCTGCCGCACCCACAGCACCACCACCACCCACACCGGACATGGCTGCGATGGCACACACAGCCGCACCAGCAGGGATAGGGGGTGGCTGTGGGCACAGCGCTGGGACCTGCAGGTGCCTGTGTGGCAGGTAGGGGCATCTAGACCACCACGGCCCCTATGCTCTCCAGTACCAGTGTGAGGTCATCATCAGTGTTGGATGCCATGCCGAGCTGGGCCTCTGCACACAGCACCTCCAGGCTGTCATTGTGCAGGAACCCAGCCAGGGGGTCATCTGACTCCATGTCAGGCACAGCCACAAGGCCAGCCCTGCTGAGACATGGCCTGTCCCGGCTCTGGATGCCCATTGAGGTTGAGGGTCGGGTATCTGTGTCTGCAGCCACCTCCGCCTGGTCCCCTGCATGGAAGCATGCTGGTGCTACAAAACAAGAACAGTGTGTCAGTGGAACAGCCAACCCCATGGCCACCCCCACACCCCCACCCTATCCCCACCAGCTCCACCCTGACCACACCCCCATCCAGCCCCACCCATGCCACTGTTACCACCAGCCACCGTGCCACACTGTGTGTCCGCATCCACACACGCATGGGGCGGTGGGCATAGCCTCAGACACACCCACATGACATGCCCACGACAGGCACACCTGCCAGTTGGACATACTCACCATGCAGTGTGGGGCTACCACCTGTCTGGAACCCATCACCAGGCACGCCCACCACTGCTGTGTGGCTGATGGTGGATGCCATGAGCTCCTCCGTGGCAGTCAGCAGAGGCACAGTCGCCAGCCTTCCACCGGTAGCCCTGCGGGGTGCCCAGATGGCCACAACCTTGTCCTTGATATGCCTCCTGTCTGTGCCAACCTTCTTCTTGCACTCCTAGGTGGTGTGGTGGTGGTGCCCATGTGGCCACCTCCCCCAGGCCACCACACACTCCCATGATATGCCCGTTGCCCTGCTGACGAGGCCCTCCCAATCCATATAGGCCTCAAAGAGGGCAGTAGTCTCAGCAGCAGTAAAGTATGGCCTGCACTTGTGAATAGACCCCTGGCTCTCCTCTCCTTCACCTCCTGACATTCTTTCACCTGTGGACATGGAAAGCAATGAGGGTCAGTGCCTGTACCTTGCATTGTAGTGCCCAGTAGCAATGTGTGATGATGCCTTGGACCCCCATGTTGCCAGTCACATACCTGAATGTTGCAATACCAGTCTGTGGCCTGTGGTGTAACACAATGCTTTTAAGGTGCAAGGCATGCAAATTAGCCTGTGCGCAATTGTAATGATATGCTGATGCACCCCACTGTGCCATGCATTGGCTCATGAGGTGATTTGCATGTGGCATTCGAATATCGCGTGATTGCACCATGCGCAATGGAGTTGCACCAGAGCAAGTCTGTGGTGCACTACTCGCACATACCCACAATGCACATGTGCACGGCATTGGCCACACCGCTATCGTGCGTCTGGCTGAGCTTGCCTGTTTGGTGTGAAAAAGTGTGCATATTTTAGGCAGAAAGGAAGGGATCATCTTTAAACTGATCTTGTCCTCATGAAATACCAGATAAGGCAGTCTGTGGGATAATGCTTGTAGTTGAACATATAGTGACCATAAGGGTTAAGCGTTTGCCCTTTGAGTGGTAGTGACTGTAGTGACTGTAGAGGTTCAGATGGTGAGTTGGTCATTTCCCAGGCAGTCTGTGGGATAATGCTTATAGTTTGCGTATGCATCTAGCTGAACATAGAGGCCTAGATATTCAAACTGTGCCAGGCTGTGGCACAAGCCTGGGCGCAGCGCAACTTGGCTGCGCAGGGGCATTGACTGGGCGATATTCAACAGAGCTGTGCCATGGCTCAGCATTGTTGAATATCGCACCCTGGCCACCCACAGTGTGCATGGTGCAGTGGCACTGCGCCAGTGCAAGTGGCCAGAGTGGAGCAGGGGGATGCACTAGCGCAAGTTCCATTGCGCAAGGCGCAGCAGCCACGATATTCAAAAGCTAACATGCAAATTGGGCCATAATGTATGCAAGGCACACATGGGGCCATTTGCATGTCATTATGGCCCCATTTGTATGCAGGTGCGCCAATCTCTGATGACTTGCGCCTGGCGCCCTGCCAGGCAGCAGCTGTCGGGGTCCAACGCCCCCTGCTGCACGGCAATGTGCCCCACAGCCCGAGTGCAGGCATTAGTTAAATATAAAAGATTCCAATATCCCTGGTGGTCCAGTGGACAGCTCTCAGCCTGATCGCGGGCACTGGTAAAATAAAATAAGAATCCTATATCCCTGGTGGTCCAGTGGACCACTGTCAGCCAGATCGTGGGCATTAGTAAAATGAAAAAGAGTCCAATATCCCTGGTGGTCCAGTGGACCGCTGTCAGCCCAATTGTGGGCATTAGTAAAGAAATAAAAGACTCTTATATCCCTGGTGGTCCAGTGGACCGCTGTCTGCCCGATCGCGGGCTTAAGTAAAGAAATAAAAGACTCTTATATCCCTGGTGGTCCAATGGACCCCCCCCCACTCGTTACTGATCCCCACCACCCGCCCCCAGTCAGCAGCGGGATGGCACTCACTCCGCTCGTTGCCTCGCCGACCATCGAGCTGATATCGCCGGTAGGGTTGTGCACCATTGGTTCACAGCGTGAGCCACGGGCATGCAACCGCATTACACACATTCCAGATATGTGAATGGATCCATTCACATATCTGAAATGTGGAACACGGTACGGGCTGCAAGCCCATTAGCTCACACTTGGACCAATGGGAGTACAGCCCCACCGACGGTGTCAAGTCGGTGGGCGCGGGCGGCAGGCGGGTGGGTGGCTGCCGCCCACCGCTGACTGGGGGCAGGGGTGGTGGGGACAGTGGGTGGGGAGGGGTCCACTGGACCACCAGGGATATAGAAGTCTTTATTTCTTTACTTAAGCCCATGATCGGCAGACAGTGGTCCTCTGGACCACCAGGGATATTGGACTCTTTTTTATTTTACTAATGCCCGCGATCAGGCTGACAGCGGTCCACTGGACCACCAGGGATATTGGACTCTTTTTTATTTTACTAATGCCTGCGATTGGGCTGACAGCAGTCCACTGGACCACCAGGGATATTAGACTCTTTTTTATTTTACTAATGCCCGCGATCGGGCTGACAGTGGTCCACTGGACCACCAGGGATATTGGACTCTCTTTTATTTTACTAATGCCTGGGATCAGGCTGACAGCGGTCCACTGGACCACCAAGGATATAGGAGTCTTTTATTTCTTTACTTAAGCCCGCGATCTTGCAGATAGCGGTCCACTGGACCACCAGGGATATTGGACCTTATTCATTTTAACTGATGTCCACTATTGGGCATGGGGGGCGCCACCAAGGAGGTGCAGCCGGAGCTTGGGTGGCCACCCACAGGTGGCAGCTGCTGTGTTGCGCCTTGCAATATGACAGCGCACCTGTGGGTGGCCGGCCGTTGATCTTTTTTTTTGGATCAACTTTGGTGCGGCGCAAGTAGGGGTTGCGCATGCATGGCTCAGCACATCCTGAGCTGAATATCGGGATGTGCAGAGTATGTATGGGCACACCCTCCCTACCTGCACCTGCATACATTACTGGTGCACTCCGGCACTTCAGGATTTGTGCCAGGTGCAATTCCCATTTGAATATCAGTGGGTTGCACATGGTGCAACACTGATGCGCCATGCGCAACCCTATTGAATATCTGGGCCACAGTGACCATAAGGATTAAGTGTTTGCCATTTGAGTGGTAGTGACTCTAAAGGTTCAGATGATGAGTTGGTCATTGCCCTGGGTACTAAGTTGAGGGCCCAGGGAGTGGGCCATTGTTTTATCTTAGGATGTAGATTGGATCGATTGCTGCCACTTGCACTGTTAGGGATGCTGGAGATAGTCCTTTATGCAGACTTTGCTGAAGGAACAGAAGTATGTTGGGCACTGTGGCCCCTAGAGGTTGTATTTTTTTTTTCCCTTTCCTCTCACCACCTGTGGAATAATCTCAAATGTCTCTGATATTTTGAGGTAATGGGGTTTCTCCATAGCGCTGGTGACCACTGGGTGGTATCCCTCTCTTAACAGTCTCTCCTATTCAGGAGCCAGGCTGTTAGTTTGAGATTGTTTGGACTGAGGTGACATACCGGTCTCTGGTTGAGACTATCTTCCCTGAGTGGTAGTGTCCATGGGTGGTCTAGTGCCATTGTCACTATCGTGGTGAACCCTGTTTTCCTGGGCCAATGAGGGGTGATGTTTATCACTCAGGTTCTGGTTCTGCATATCTCTTTCAGAACCTGTAGTATCGGTGGAAAGATGTAGGTTACCTGGAATGACCATGTAGCTAATAGTGCATCCACTCCCATGGATTAGTCATCCACGAAGAGGGAGTAGAATCTGGGGTACTGATTGTTTAGTTGGGGGCCATTAAGTTTATTTCTGTCAGTCCCCAATGTCTGTTGATCATTTGGAATATGTTGGAATGAATCTTCCACTCTCCCGGATGAATTAACTGGTGACTTAACCAGTCTGCGGTGGTATTCAGCCTGCTTGCCAAGTGTATGGCTGATATGCTCACCAGATGTTTTTGTGTCCAAAGAATGAGTCCTGAGCCTCTCTTTGCATGGCTCCACTCTTTATTCCTCCTTGCCTGTTGATATAGGAGATGATAACCTGAATGTCCGAGCTCATGAGGCAATTTTCCTTTTTCCTGACTAGCCTTGTGAATTGCAGTGGCACACAGGATAGTGCCATGATTTCCAGAATGTTTATGGCCATTTTTTACCCTTGCATGTACCACTTTTCTAGGTTTCCCAGTGGAGTGACCACTATGTAGAGGCTATTCAAGGGTGTATGGCATTATTAGCAGGCAAATGGCATAGGCAGTGTGCCATTAAGATGTGGGGATTAGCTTGGGTAGTGGGGTAGGAGTTGATGTGACATACCCAACCTTCATCATTGTATTTTTCACTAATGGCTGTATCTGATCAGGCAAACACAATATGGATGTTAGTATTTGTGTAACCACCTCCATCTCTGTTTCTAGATCAGAGTGTGTTTCTGAATCTGGCTGTGATGGGTGGAGTTCTGGCCCTAACTTTATTTCACATGGTGTTTTACACTAGGTGTGCCTGCTTCAGTTGATTATTTTGATGGGGAACTGTTGCTGTGTCTAAATCCTGCCCAGCAGAGGATTTGGGATTGCAGGTGGCATATTTGTTTGTGCCTTGTCTTTTGTGTTTTCATAGGTGTCCTCCTGGTCAGATGGCATGGGTGCATCTGATGCACACAGTATGCTTAGTTGTTTGGGGGCTAGCAGCACATTGTGTTGGCTGCAGCTCTTTGTTTTGGCTATTGTAGTAAGTTGAGAAAGGATACATAGAGAGAGTGGTGTGTGGGGGGGATTAGATATATTGTTTTATTTATTTATTATTTCCTTTAATTCTTCCCCTGCACATTAATCAGTAATGTTCTGCACTGTATAGGCTATTGTTGTGCCTGTGCATTAAAGCGTGAACTGTCCCTATAATTTTTTTTTTATATATATAAAATTAATGGGGCTAAGTCATGCATTCACATTAGTATGCATTACTTTGTCGTACACAGTACATAGTAGCGGCTTCTTAATTAATATGTGACTGTGCCTTTAAGAGGAGGAAACTGTGGATATCAGTAAAATAAATTACTACTAAAGTACACTATTTCCCAAATAGTTATTTTATTGTAATCAAAGTTCCTTGTATGTTGACCCAATATAATACAGTACTATGTTTTATTTATTTAGTTATTTATTTTATTTATATTTTACTTATTTATTCTGGCCCTTTTTGTATGCCTTGGTATTCTATGGGGTAATGTAGGTATGTGCCTTTAAGAGGGGGGAGGTGGGCAGGATGTCTTTGCTAATTCTTGCTTTGCATGTGGCAAGCTAAGTGAGGAACCATCTGCATTTTTTTTTTGCCCTTTAAAATATGTTTCTTCAGTTGTCCTTCATGGTCAGTGTTAAAAGTTAGGGGACTTAGGCTTGAGATGCTCTACAATTGCTAGCTCAGTTCTCCATTGCAAGATATTTGGAAACTATGAAGAAGCATGGGGGATGGTCATGCTGTTTGAGAAGCCATAAAATAACATTTGAGTGGCTCCATTTTGGTCCCTAGAGCTTCCTTTTCTCTGTGGGAGTGTTTTTGGATAGAAAATAACATGAAATGGATGCAGGTGCTTTTACTTACTGCCATGGAATTTGAGGAATGACTGAATCCAGCATGAGCATTTTAAGCACCTTCCAATGCAAGAAAACTTTTCTGGATGAGTTTGTGAGTACCCTTTTTACAAGACAGTGATGCTAGTGGGTCACCATGTTCTTGTTGGTGAATAATACAACTCAGGAACCGCTGGCAAGGAAACCAGGTTGATTATTTGTTATATTACCTCCTGTAAATCATTGCATAGATTCTGTGTTCATTTATGTGGGTCAAACATTGTTTTTAGCTCCTGGCACCGCCAGCAGGGGTGTTCAGGTAACTATTAATCTCTATGCTCGTACGATGTGATAATGTTCATAATTTGAATACTGTGCTAGCAAATTCTCAGCTAATATTTTTCTAGACAACCGATGCTAGTAGACGCCGCAGTGCTAACATCTCTAAGACTACCAGACTTGCAATTTTAAACAGTTGCATATCTGCTGAAACATAGTCTGGAGCTGCTGTGTTGAAATATTTGATAGTACATCTAAACACAGGTACCACTAGCAGGGGTGTCAGATTAATTTTGAAATAATGTCATCATTTATTGTCTGCCCCCAAGGATAATCAGTTACTGTGCCCAGTCATTCAGTCACTGTGTAGGCATTTTAAAGTACTTATATGCTATGCTCATATTGTTATATTAGCAGACGCTTTCAGCTCTTTTGATATCCAATTCTCTGAATAATGTAGTCTTCTTACCTTCATTTTAGCAAACTTAAATTTTTTCAGCACACTGGAGCTGTACAATGTGCTTGAAATATCCACTTGCTGCAGCAACCAAACTCCATATAGGAGTTGTTTTAAATATATGTGGGACAGCACTCCTATGGCTGCTAGCAGGAGACATAGGGTGTTCCCAATCCCACCAGAGTGTAGCAGTGGGTGCGGGCTGAACTGGGACTGCTAGCAGGGATCCCATAAAGCTTCAAACTGCAGTCACGAGTGCTTAATTCATCTTAGATTCACTGAGAGGGAATCTAAGGCATCTGGAATGAAATTTATGGGCATGACACAATACCCTGAGTTGATCTCCTGTAGTGTGCCTCTGGCAATAATTTAAATGTAGGCTGATTGATTGTCTCTGTGATTCCTACTCAGATACCATGAATTGGTTTTGAGTAGCACAAAGGAAGTTATTTTAAACAACCAACTCTCCCTCTGGAATCTAGATTGAGCCATATATTTTCACGATGTAATTCCATAAGACACTTTGCTATGCTAGCATATCCTAAGCTGCCAAAAAACTTAGATATAAAATTGTTAAGCCTGGTGGCCTTACTTTTTGTTTAATATTCTTGAAATAACTGCTTGGGAGCTGTTGTGACATGACTGCAACCTACAGATGCACATTCAGAACTGATCCTGGAGAGGCAGCATCACAGGGAAAGGGGTCGGACTTCTTGGAAGTCACATGTGCATCAAGCAACTTATCAGGTGGACACAACCCATGTGTAAGGAGTGTGGAGTGCCTCAGAGATTATCTCCCACAATGTGAGATTTCACATTTATACACATAGTAGCTCAGATTTATCACATAAGATTTATGCCCATGCCTATTGTATAAATATATATATCCCAATGTCTCCTTGCAAACTCAAGCTAGACGGAAGCGCTTTCTCCAGTATTGTCAAGAGATGCAAGAAATATGAAGCAAGTTCTGCATTTTATACCCATGTAAAGCTCAGATAATTCTCAAAGACACTAAAAAAGTTGATACTAATCAGTTCAAATACTTTTTAGAGAATTATGAAAAAGAAGTTGAGTTTGTGGAGATGAGTGACTCTTATTCCAGGCTTGAATCAGATGATACAAATGTGCCACTTTTAACTACAGTGCCTAAAACTTCATCACCCTCAAAACAGGCATCTCCAACATTTAATGCTGCAGACTCTGAATCATACGTTGAAGCTGTACCAATCACTGTTTCTGCTAGACAAGATATAAGTGAACAATAGCGAAGAAACAGCTGTGTCTGGGAGAACAGCACTGAAGCTTTCAGCTCCTTAGAGTTTACAGGAGGAAAATGTTAAGAGTTTGTCTACCAGTTTGTAGTCCGAAGAATCAGTCTCATTTTCTGTAATTGATTTTAACCGATAAAGAGAACAACATGTATGGAGAAACATAAAAGGACTAGAACAAAATATAGAAACTTATATATGTTTATTCTAAGCAGTTTCTCCAAATAGATGATAACGACTTAGGTAATAAACTTAGAAAGAAAATAAATCTGTTTGGTAAACAGATGGATATTATGTTATCCATCTACTGTACCTGATGAAATAAGTGCTTTTTGTTGAATATGTGCTTTATTATTGCTTTTGCCTTACAATATCCTCTAATTACATCCTACCAAATAAATGCAGTTAGTATTAATTATGTTGTTCCTCTGTTTTCCTTTTTGGTGAAAATTTTAAATTATTGCTATTGGCACTCCCTTACAAAGTGAACTTATGATTTTTCTTGCATTTATTTGTTTGTTTTTAAGATAAAATCACTTTAATGTAATGACCGGGGGTTATGTTAATGGTTTGTTAATCACCTTCTGGGGTGTAATGTTGCACGAGGTGTAGCCGGGTGCCACATGCCCCTAGAGGGTGATTAACTGACCATTAATATAAGCCCTGGGAGTGCCTTATTGCTATTATAATAACGCAAATGTGTGTATGTTAATAAAGCTGGCTCGATGATGCTGGTTCAACAACACTTTTGTCGACCAGCATCTCATTGACAGAAATTATGTCAACTGCAAGTTGCGGTTGACATAATTCCCATTTGTCTCCTGGTCCAGTGTTTTCATTGGGGGGGCTTTGCCCTCCAAACCCCATGGGGGGCTCTGCCTCACCTCCGGAGTTTAGATTATCAACCCAGTCGGAGTTGATTCAGGGTGGGGTGCAGGACTGGGAGACAGTGTGCCCCTGTGTCAGGCACACCAACACAGTGACCTGCTGGCATCCTGTCAATTTTGTCGACAGATTAGTAGGTCACTGTGTTGGTGTCACTGTTGGGGGGGGCATACCAGTAACGCTCAGAGGAGGGCCAGCAATAATGATCCTGATAGCACCGGACTGGGCCAGACAGCTTGGTTCTCCATGCTCCTGACTTTGTACAGCAGGGCCCCAATCAACCTTCCACCGAGGCACAACTCGCTGACTCTGTCCTCGGGCAGGATAACATTCCCAGATGTCAGAACATTATGCCTCAGGGCATGGTTCTTGAGGAGCTAGAATTTTCTAGCATTAATCTATCAGAGGAGGTAATGAAGAGTGTTGAAGATTTCTAGAAAATCAGTAACAAAAAAAATAACGACATATGCCTCAGAGTGGAACAGATTTTCATTCTGGTGTGCACCTAGAAAGATACTGTACCGTACATTATATTCATGGTCAGAATATTTTCTTTATATTAGCTTACTTCTAAAATCCGTGAAAATAACCTGAACGCAAATATAACTGTATAACTAGGGTACGCTATTTGTAAGCTGTTAGTAAGGCTCTGACAACTTTTCGTTGCATTTAAAACTCAAATATTTTATTTTAATTACTTAAGTTTGGGGGGGGGGTTCAAACAAGCAAACAAACAAAGAAAAATAGATCAGGTCAATCATTGCTGCATCCGGCATCAGCACCTGCATTCGTCTACTTCTGTGCTGCATCTGCCACCAAACCCTAAAAAACAAAGACAAACATTTTACTGGCTGCCCTAAGCCTGTATGTAGTCGAAGAAAAGCATACTGTCACAGGCTTACTGTCACAGGTTTACCTGAGTGAGGCAGTTCGTATGTGCTTCCTGAATTCCTGATTGCTGAAATCCACGGACAATGTCATCCTGTCTTGCAGTGAGTTGTTCGCAGCTGTTCTGGAGCCAGCGAGCATGGTGCTCTTTTAGGTATTTTTAGCCTGAGGTCTGCACCCATATTGTCCCCATTGCCAATCGGTCTGAAATGATTCCTGCATACCATGTGGTGAACTTTTTTTTTTAAGGTAGTCCTTGAAGATTTTGTTAACAGAAACATCAAGGGGTTGGAGTGCAATGGTACAAGATGCCGGTATGAATATTGGTATGATGCCATTAGCTTCCAACTGTTTAAGGACTACCTCTGTGGTATGGGCTCTATACAGATCCAGGATCAGGAGAACCTTTTGTTCATCAGGCAGGGAAAGTGCTTCTTTCTCTGTTTTTACGTGTGGTACCAGAACTTCATCGATTAATTTGATTCTTGTTTCTACATTTGTGCAGTAGTTCTCACTGTGAGTTACATTCCACTCACTGGGGAATTGGTGATGAGGGTGAGATGCAGGGCTGTGGCCTTTATAAATCAGTTGTGGGGCGGAGCATTTTGCCTTCTAAAGTGCAGGCAAGCACCACTGTGATTTGTCTTTTGTCCCCCAGTCCCATGACAGGGACTTGCCTAGCACCAGTTGCCTCCATCGTCCACTTTGACACAGGGATCATATTGACCCCTGTCTCATCCATGTTGATCACCAGTTGTGGGTGGATCAGTTCCTGCACACAGGCATTTGAGATTCTGGACAAAAAAGCAGACTTTAAGTTGAGAAAGTCACTTGGCATTTTACACCCTGCTTTTGTCCCTTTTTTTTAAAGAATCCGATTCTGTGACGGTAACCCCACGCCCATTTGATTGACAATTCTAGGTGTCCCCCATTCTCAGCTGGCAACTGAGGAGAGTTGGCTTTGACAGTGCTGACTGCTACTACCCCTATGACACTGGCATTAATGACTGCTCCGTTGGCACGGAGCAATTTTACAATTTTTTTTCAATTGCTCCTCCAGATGTTCCTCTAAATGCGTTGACTGTCCACACAGTTTGTGAGGGAGGAGGGGAACATGGTAGTGGGGTCTGGTGTCTTTTGGAGCTCTGACATATAATAGATCTTGAAACTACAGACAGTACTTACATTGATCCGGTTGCCTGTGGTACTCATGTAGTGGCGAACAGCAGCCGTCACCCCCTGCTCAGCCACATACTTCCCCACTTGAAATCTAACATCAGGTGTGTAATTAACATAAGAAGAGGGTCTGCTCTTCTTTGCCGGTGCTGGGGATGCTGCTGCAAGCTCCCTCGCAACAACCGCTGCTACTCCGAGCTCAACCTCTGAACTCTCTGCCAGATCAGAACCTGAAACGGTGCTTGCATCCACTGGGTACTTGCATTTTGAGGGCTGTGAAGAGTTTATACATTTTAGTAAGGACATGCTGCACAACAACAGAGAGTCTGGACACTGAACAGACACTGAATGGACACTGAGCGACAACTGAACAGCAACCAAGAAAGTAAGCAATACAGAGTGTGTCAGGGGAGTGTTTTAAGTATGCAGTGATCAATTAACGGATCAATTAGGGGAACTGCAGCGTGATTACCTGCTACATACCTGCTATGCACTTATTACAGTATTTGCCGGTGACCAAAGCGCGAATACTAGTGGGAGCGAATAGGTGCAGTAACAGCATCTGCTAAATATATCAGGCGCGAATTCAAACTGCTATACAGTAATTGCTATTCAGGCACAGCTGCCTACAGTCTTTTATTACCTGGTGAACCTGCAGTCTTTAGGCCTTCAACTCTGAAGGGACATTAGCTCAAGCTGTGGACCCTGCAATATGAGCAGACGATAGACCAAATGGCCTTCTTCTGCTGGCTTCTTTGTATGAAGGTGCATTGGGCATCAGTTTCTGCTTTCACGTCAGCTGGCAAAACTAAGTCTTTGCCTCACAACCTGTTCTTTTTAATAAGTTCTTTAAAGGCCTCAGTTATTTGTACCCTCCTGTGAATGACCGTTCCCCTCCCTGAGACCTAAATGTGTGCATTGCACAGCTTATGGAAGCACCATTTATGACTACTGCTGACCTGAAGTATGTTACATGGAAAGCAATATTCTTCATTGCTATTACATCTATCAGGAGGGTGAGTTAGCTGCAAGCCCTTTGAACAAATCCAAATTATGTAATCTTCCGTAGGGATGATGTAGTCCTCAGGACTAATGGGAGATTCCTCCCTAATGTGGTGTCAGTATTCTACCTGAACCAGTCAATTATCCTTCCTGTGCTTTTCACTGAACACTCCAGTGCAGTGGAACAAAAACGTTGCTGCCTGGATGCAAGAAAAGGCACTAAGCTACTACTGGAACCAAACAAAAGATGTCATGTCCAACATTACTACACTTTTTGTCACCAATGGCGAAGAGGGAAAAGGTAAACTAGCAACTAGGAGGACTGTCTCATGCTGGATAGTCTCCTGCATATAATTCTCTTATGAAAAAGCTGGCAGGATAACCCCACCCCCAAAGGCCTATGGGCACATTCCACAAGGGGCATCTCTGCCTCTGTGGCAGCAGCAAGGAGCATCCCCCTTCAACAAATCTGTAAAGCTACTACCTGGAAGACAGTACACACCTTCACAGAACCCTACTGGCTGGAGATTCAGTCCAGAAGGGATGCCAGCTTTGGAACTGCTGTCTTGCAGAATCTTTTTCCTAAATAGGTTCTGGGTCCAGCCTCCCAAAGCACTGCTCTGGATTCGGCATTTTGTAAATCATTACTGCTGGATTCCTGGGGTTAAAAGAAAAAAATTACTCACCATAGTAATGTTGTCTGTCCAAAGGGATCCATCAGTAAGCTTTACAATCCCTTATCCTGCCTTCTCTTCCAAACCCAAAAATAGATTCATAAAAGAATCAGTTCCCTTTCAAGTTGCTTGAGCATTACTTGTTGCAGTTCCTTTGCAATTGTTTATAAGTGGTAACTTTACAAAAAGTTTTTCTACACAAATGGTGTCTGCCTTAAGTTGGTTAATGTTTTTTTCAATATTTGATTAAAAGTGTTTGCTTTAAAAATGTTAGTAGACATTTAACTAGTTTTAATGGTCACAACTCCCTCCAAGCTTTACAAACAAAACTGATATTAGGCTGTTGGGGGAGGAGCATGACCACAGTGCAGAGTCTGAGCTCAGTTCTAATTCTAAGATTCCAAAATTAGTATTAGTTCTATCTCCGGGGAATCTCAATCTAGTTGACTGATTGCATATTGTAAAGCTTTCTGAGGGATCCCTTAAGACGAAATAACATTACTATGGTGAGTATTTTCTTCTTCTCAGGGATTCATCAATGAGATTTATAAACCCTGACCCTGCCTCCCCTTCCAGGACCTGAAAACAAGTTTACACAACAGTCCATTCTTACCTTAAGATTGTTTGAGCATTCCTCCTGGCAGTTCTTCAGCAATTGTTAGAATGTGACCAGTTAATGTTTCATGTTGTCTGCTTTAAATTTGTTTGGTATGTTAAAAAATTTAAATAGAAATTTTTGAAAAATGTTAGTAGCCATTTAACTAGTTTTAGTGTTCACAGGTCCCCTAGCTATGGAAGCAAATCTGACATTAAAACACTAAGGGGAATGTGACCATAGTGTTGAGTTCGAACTTGTATTCTAAGCACTAAAATTAGCATAAAATTCTATCTCTGGAACTTCACACTCTGGTGGGATGATGTATGGCAAGCTGTTAGGGACATAATTCAGAATCTCTGGCTGTATAGTAAAACACATACGTCCAGATATTCAAAGGGGTTGAACCTGGCAAAACAGAGTTGAGCCAGCGCAACACTGCATTGCGCCCCGGTGGGATATTGAAAGGGCTGCCCGGTGCAGCGCAAATCCAGATGCGACGGGGCACAATGTACTCCTATGTGGCGCAGATGCAGGGGGCGTGCCTATGCACATGTAGCACATCCCAATATTCAGCCTGGGATGTGCAACACATATGCTGGTGCAGCCCTGCACTGCATCACATAGGGGGGCTCAAAGTTGAGCCCGTGCAGAGTAGGAATATCTCCTGGCCACCCACAGGCAGGCTGCAGTATTGCAGGGTGCAACACAGCAGCAAAGCCGTGGGTGGCCACCCGCTCGCCCAGCACACTGTCCGCAAGCACACACAGAACCCTGGTGGTCAAGTAGAATCAATCAATCAATCAATCAAAATCTTTATTTATCCAGGCGAACATCGTTGAGCAAAGCTCATTTACAAGATGTACCTGGTTAAAGCCGGTCAAAAAAGAGTTACGTACAACAGTAACAATACATAATTAAGGCAACAAATAAATACAAGACTTATTTATAGGAAAGGTTGGGTTAATATCAGGACACAATTGATTTATATACAACAGTGACAGTACATCATATGAATCAGATAATACAGGATA
Organism: Neoceratodus forsteri; assembly: GCA_016271365.2. Lineage (NCBI taxonomy): Eukaryota > Metazoa > Chordata > Ceratodontiformes > Ceratodontidae > Neoceratodus > Neoceratodus forsteri. Next base: position 335,514,067 of record JADMNL010000025.1, read on the forward strand.
GCTGTTCAATGCAGCAGCAGAGTAAAACCGAATGGAATAATGAGGGTGGGGAGCTGGGAGGGTATGGTGGGTACGGGAGAGCATAAGTTAGGGAGGTAGAGGAACGAAGCTGGAATGCAGGTAGCTAACATGCAGTTGCAACCTAACTGGGCAGAGAGAAATTAAAGGGTTCGGTCACAACATGGGATGGATCCATGGGGCCAGCTGTACTGTAGTCTACACTGAAGGCAGCTGATAGCTGGGAGCCTAGGACTCAGGATAGGATATGAAGTGAGGGAAACAGTTACAGTGTTCCGACACAGTTCGAGCAAATAAGGTCTTGAAGGAATCCAAGCTGATGGGTACGCTCAATCTCAGGATTTTTGCAATTTATTTCATAAGGTTGGCAGTACAACGTTAAATGCTGCTCTACCAAAGCGGGAAGAGACCTTGGGAATGCAAAGTATGAAAAATGAGGCACTTCTTAAGGCATAAGTTCCTGGCATGCTTAATGGGAGACAGTCAAAAATATATTGGGGAAGCTTTTTTGTGACAGCTCTAAGAGTCCAAAATGCTGCATTTCTATTTCGTCTAAACATGAGGGAGGACCACCCTATGGCAGCATATAGCAAGCAGTGGTGGGTAGAAGGAGGAAGGCCTGTTATAAGTCTGATAACTCTGTGAAAAAGCGTGTCCAGTTTAGCAAGGGACACTTTTGGGCACTGACTGTATAAGAAGTCTGCATAGTCAACCAGTGATAGGAATGTTGATTGGATCAGGTGCTTTTTAGCATCTGTGATCAAGAACCAGTTAATCCTAAAGAAGAGGCCCAGCCTCTGCCTTAGTTTCTTAAGCAAGTCCTTAATATGCTCCGAAAATGAAAGATTTTGGTCCAGCCACACTCCCAGGTATTTGAATTTCGTGACAAACTCCAGGTTTTCTCCGAGGACTGTAGTGATCTGAAGTAACGTTCCAGTACTAACTAGTTTCACAACATGACTATGGGGGGAGAAAAGCATCGCTTTTGCTTTTTTGGCATTTAACAGGAGTTTTTTGAAGAGAAGCTGATTTTGAAGATGGTTGAATTCCTCCTGGAGGTCTGCACAGATGGCTTCAGGAGTTGGGCGACTAAGATACAGAACCATGACGCCTGTGAACAGGTGTATATTTGCCTTGGATATGCTATCATCAATATTATTAATATAGATAGCAAATAGTAGGGGGCCAAGTATAGACCCCTGTGGCACTCCCCTCTGGAGAGGTTTTGTAGGAGAGCTCACCCTTAGCCTTAATGTGCTGGAACTGTCCTTATAGGTAATTGGTAAACCAACGCAGTGATACTGTGTCCAGACCTATGCTCCTCAGTGATGAGAGAAGCAGGCTGTGATCCACAGTGTCAAAAGCCTTGCTTAGGTCTAAGAATACGGAACAGATACATTTTTTACTATCCAGATCACAGTACCAGTCATTGGTCACTTTAGCAAGTGCCGAGATAGTACTGTGTCTTGTTCTGAAACCAGATTGCAAGGGATTTAAAAGGTTTTTTGATTCTAGATAATTCCTGAGCTGGGTACTCACTATTTTTTCTATAAGTTTTGAAAGAAGTGGCAAAAGAGATATCGGTCTGTAATTGTTCAGATCGCAAGGGTCTCCTGACCTGAATAAGGGAATGACATGTGCAATTTTCCATATTGAGGGAATAAGCCCTTGCGACAAAAATAGATTGAAAAGGTGAGTGATTGGCACAGCTAGAACATGACATGCAATCTTAATGAAGTAGCAATCTAGTGAATCAGCACCAGCACTTTTCTTCAAGTCCAGCTGAAATAAGAGCTCTTCAACCTCTTTCAGATATACAGGTTGTCAAGAAAAATCAGGAGCGGGGACATCAGAGTCATCATCTTGTACCCCCCCCGCCCGTAGCTGCGATCACATGGTATATGTTGAAAGATATATCCCTAGTAGTCTAGTGGCCCCCCCAGTCCCTGATATATATAAGATATGACCATCCTTGGTGGTCTCAGTGGTACCCCTCCCACTTGGAGTCCCTGATTCCACGATTCATCATTATTAGATCGTCTCTCGGTGGTCTAGTGACCCCCTCCGCCTGCCGTCAATCGTGGTAAAACTCCGCACGGTCAGCCCTGTGATCCAGGCACCATCTTCAAACACCACAGAATTTCTGCCCACTAGCCTCCCCATCATCGGGCGGGCAGGCATCACTCACACACGTCTGCTGTTATTGACGACAGGTACAGTATGGGCTGTAAGCCCATTGGTCCCTAGTGTGGACTATCGGGCCTGCAGGGCATGTTGTATTAGACAGTCCCAAATCTGTGAATGACTCTATTCACATATTTAGATTGTCTCAGTACAGTTATCTGCAAGCCCATTGGTCCACACTAGGACCAATGGGCTTAAAGCCCATACTGTACTTGTCATTTGGTGGGTGGCTAGGGGCATATGGGTGGGATGCTGCCGCCCGCTGATGATGGGGGAGTGGGGGCAAGGGGTTCTGTGTGGGTGGAGGGGTGGGGATGCCACTGGATCACCAGGGCATTTCATTGCAGAGTTTTACCACAATCACGGCAACAGGTTGGGGGGATCCACTAGACCACCAGGGATGGTCATAATGACATAGACTGGGGTATCGGGTGGGAAGGAGGACCACTAGACCACCAGGGATGGTCATGTCTTATATATATCGGGGAGTCGGGAAGGGGCCACTAGACTACCAGGGATATATCTTTCAACATATCCCGCGCAATCATGGCTTCGAGGCGGAGGATGCCCTGGGATCCCTACTGCACACGTCATGCAGTGCAGGGCGCCAGGCGCAAGTCGCTGGGCTGCCCTGTGCAAGATATGCAAATGGTGCCATAATGACATGCAAATGGCCCCATTTGTGCCTTGCATATATTATGGCCTCATTTGCATGCCTCCAGCTGAATATCATAGGTGATGCACCTAGCACAACTGTACTTGTGCTGGTGCATCCCCGTGCTCCCTATCTGTGACTTGCGCCGGTGTAGTGCCATTGCACCATGTGCAGTATGTGCGCTGACCTTGCCATATTCAATGGTGCTGCACCATGGTGCATCACTGTTGAATATCACCTGGTCCTGGCCACAACACATCCCAGTTGTGCTGTACCCAGGCTTGCGCTACTGTTAGATTTTAGGAAAATGGTGGTTGAATGTGGCTTGCCAATGATCGTGGAGATTGAAGGGACTGCTAGGGTTCGAGCATTTCAGCTTCTGAAGGAATCACTGTGGGGGGCAGAGAGGTAGGAGAGTAGGGAAACAGACCAGAATTTGCCCACAAAGCTGGCACAGTGGGCATGGTGTCTGTCCACAAGAGAAGAAAAGGAGAGAGATTTATACATAGAACAGTAATGAGTCCTAGGGGGACAGTCGAGAGTGTAATGGTAGAAATAGTTGAAGAGTGTGTCCAGTCTGGCAAGGGTAGTGACTGGGGCTGCACTGTAGATCACATCACCATAGTCAAAGATTGGGAGGATCATTCTCTGGATAATAGCATGGTGTGCTGGAGGTGGTATACAGTCACAGTTCCTGTAAAGTGCACCAAACTGGGGTGCAGCTTTTTGACTATATCGACCACTTGTTCAAAAAAGTTTAGGTGCTGGTCTAGCCAGATAATAAGATACCTAAAGGTGGTAACATCCTCCACAGGGGAGCCATCCAAGGTGTGAAAAGTAGGAAGAGGGGGGCCAAGAGAGTCTGTGCCTTGTGCCGAAGGACATGGAAACAGTCTTCTTGGCATTGAGGAAAAGCTGATTTGTACACAGCCAGGGCTGAACTTGATCGAAGTCCAGCTGGAGTTTGTGGGTCTGTTGTGTAGAGGACCGTGTCATCCATGTACATGTGAATAGATGCAGACAAGCATAAGGATGGGAGATCATTAAGGAAAATGGAGAAAAGTAGAGGGCCTAACACAGATCCTTGTGGGACCCCAGTGGATACAGGCAGGGAAGAGAGAGGGGGTCACCAATTTTGACTGCCTGGGACCTACCCATGTGGCAGGAGTGGAACAGCCAATGGCTGAGTCAGAGAGGCCTGCAGTCTGGAGTTTGGCTAATAATTGGGGTGGGAGACAGTGTTGAATGCTTTGGCTAAATCGATGACGATAGCAGAGGTGAATAGGCTGTGATTAATACCATTGTGGATGGATTTGACGAGCCTGAGCAGGGAGATGGTGGTAGAGTGGTTCTTGTGGAAGCCAGACTTGTAGTGGGTGAAGAAGGAAGAGGAGTCCAGAAAGGGAGAGAGTTGTGACAAGACAATTTGCTCCTGTATTTTGGAGGGAGGAGAGAAATGGGTCGGTAGCTGTTAGTAGCAGATGGGTCACCACCTTTTGGAGGAGGAGTAACAGTGGCAGTTTTCCAGTCAGCAGGGATGGGGGAACAGCAGAAAGAGAGGTTAGGGAGATCAGCCAATGGGGAAGAGATTGCAGAAGTATAGAGAGATGGAGGAGCTTGCTATCCAGGCCATCTGGGCTCCTATCATTGGAAAGGTTAGGGGTGGGAAGGGTGTTGGTGATAGAGGATGGAGTTACTGGAGAGAAGAAAAATAGGGGGAAGGAAGGAGATGACTGTCATGCAGGCTGGCAGGGGTAAGAGGGAGGTGAGGAAGGGGAGGGGGAGGAGAGGAGAGGAGAGAGGAGAGAGGAGGTGTAGGTGATAAAAAAAAGAATTAAACCTCTGTGGTGATGTAGGAGGGGTTAGAGATAGGGGTGTCACCCACTTTGAGGACAGACAAAGGGGACTGAGTGGGAGAGGAGAAGAGATTGTGGCAATCTTCCAAAATTTAGACAGGTGACCAATGCTGGCACTGAAGGTGGATGTAAAATACCCGCCTTTGGCAAGCCTTCTTGCCCTGGTATGGGTGTTGTGAAGGTGATGATACCTCTGGACGCCACGGGGAATAGGTTACATTTATTTTCTGACCAGGCCAAATCATACACTTGCAAGCAAGCTATGAGTTCAGCTGTGATCTAGTGGAAGTGGAGTACCTTTTCTCATGTTCTGTGCTAGGGGAGGCATGGAAGTCCCATATTTCGAGGAATTTTGTTTTGAAATATGTCAACATGGAGTCATGGAGGAGGCCAATGAGACAGGGGACCAATCAGAGTGGCTTAGGTCACAGCGCAAGGGGGTGAGATCCAGGGATTTGAAGGAAACTATAAGCAGTGTTTTGGAGGAGGTGAGGGGGATTTAGTTGAAAGAGAGGCAGCAGAGGGTTGTGGTTATGGTGTCAAATCAGGAGAAAGGGAGGTCAGGAGTGGAGTGCCACAGGGATCCATCCTGAGTCTTGTCCTCTTCAATGTGCTCATCAACAACGTTTGAGAATGAATCTCGGGCTGTGTCTCTTTGATGATGACACCAAGCTCATGGGAGGGTAGATAGTGACAGGGGAAGTAGGAAACTGCAGAGTGACAAGCAAAGAGTAGAGAGGTGGCCTAAGGTTTGGCAATTTAAATTCAATGCCAAAATGTACAAGGTAATTCACTTAGGGGACAAGAACCCCTGGATAGGAGGGGTAGAGCTGAGCACTACAGCTGAGGAAAGGGACCTAGGAGTCATCATTAGTGACTCCCTTAAACAATCAAGCTAGTACAGTAAGGCCTCTAGTCAGGCAAATAGGATACTAGGATTTACCAGAAGGGGTTCTGATAGTAGAAGAAAAGAGGTTTACTGCCTCTTTATAGATCGTTTGTGAGGCTGCACCTGATGTACTGTGCCCAGTTCTAAAGACTTCACCCCAGCAAAAATAAGGATAGGCTGAAGACTGTGTGACGGAGGGTGATCAGGATGATTCAGAGCTGACAGGACAGATATGAGAATTTGCTGAAGGCACTGAATATGTTTTTACTGGAGACCAGACAAGAGAGGAATGATATGATAGAGACCTTCAAGTTCCTGTAAGGAATAAACAAGGTGAACGGAGAAGAACTACTTAGCATGAGTAACAGTTCAAGGTCACAGGGGCACAAGTAGAAACTGATAGGAGGGAGGATCAATAGGGATATTGGAAAGTTTTATTTTCCAGAAATAGTGGTGGAAATGTGGAATAGTCTGCCAACCGAGATGGCAGGTACCAAAGCCATAAATGGTTTCAAGCATGGCTGTGACAAAGTGAAGGGTATGATGGTTACTCAGGCTGATATCAGTAGGGAGGGGAACAGGGGAGTGGATAGTTGTTGTTGTTTACTCGTTTAACAGGTAAGCACACTGGAAAACTAGTTCCTTTTACAGGTGCAACCCACACAAAAAACATACATACAAAAAGACAAATAAAAAATATACAGTTCATAGTATATCAGACTAAAAATGTCTTCATTACAAATAAGATATATAAGGGATATGCAATGGAAGCAATTGTAATAAATGATTGATCTGCACAAAAGCAGTTTGACCTCGGGTAACCTCATGAGTGGCGTAAGCCACGACTGTGGTGTCCGAGGTCAAACTGCTCGAGTGCAGATAAATCATTTATTACATGAGTTTTCCATTGCATATTCCATTTATGCAATTCTTTTGTTTTTGCTGTTGTAGGGGGCATTTAAGAGTCAAAAAAGTGAATAAAAATGGAATTTTCTGCCATTTTTTGCTGATTATAGAAAATCTAAAAGGAATCTAGAAACAAAACACATCTCATTTTGTAGATATTTGTAAGATGAACAACCTTTGTGCTCAAAGTACCATACTATCTTTTTTGTTTTTATGTTATTTGCATTTGTTTGATGAAACAGTGCACAAAAATGGAATTTTTTGCTGTTTTTCGCTAATTCTGAAAAAACTAAACAGTATCTATAAATGAAACACCACTCATTTTGTAGATATTTCTGTGCCAAATAAACTTTGTGCTCACAGTACCATGCTATCATTTTTCATTTTAAAGTTATTTACAGTTGTTTGCGGACAAAATGAAAAATAATATGAATTTTCTGCTGTGTTTTTGCTAATTATCAAAAAATCTATAAGGTGTCTATAAATGAAATACCACTCATTTCGTAGAAAATTTTGTGTTGCACAACTTTCATGCTCATAGCACTATGCTATCTTTTTTCGTTTTAAAGTTATTTGTATTTGAATATAGTTAGCACTGGTACTGAGGCTGAACATTCTAAATGAGTTCCAGAGTGATTGTGACATATCTACTATGTGAATAAATCTGTGATGATGCATCTACTATGTGGATAAATGTAAAATTTTGAATTTATCTCATAGTAGCTCAGATTTATCTCATAGGATATATGTCCACGCCTATTGCATAAATACTAATATAAAACAATTACAATTAAATTGTAATACAAAAAACATCCTTAGTTCATTTGCAAATACTTTAGCAGAATGCAGCTGTCTTATATCACAAGGGATTTCAATCCAGATAGGTGGAGCAATATAAGCAAAAGCCCTCTGTCTACATTTAGATTTCATAAAAGGTATTTTAAAAACCAAAATATCTATCCTATGTCTGGAAAAATAACCCTCATCGTAAGGCCTCAGCAAATTGCAAAGCTTTTGTGGGACTCCAGAACTAATAATTGTATGTATAAATTTAGCTATACAAAAGTGCAAGTTTAATGGAACAGGGAGCCAACCTATCTCTTTCAAGATTTCACAGTGATGGGACAATTTAGGATAATTTAGAGCGAATTTAGCAATCATTTGTAATAGAGTAGATTTTTTTAGAAATTATTGTAGCAGAAGCAGTATCGGTTATAATAGCAGCATTATTTACTATAGGAGCCAAACAATGGTTAGAAATAACTAACCAAGAGTCCCTAATAAGAAAAGAATGAATTCTATACAAGGAGACCATTCTACATCGAATTTTAGAGGTTACCCTCATAAAATGAGATTCATAACTCAAATTAGAATCTAATAGGACCCCTTGGTACTGAAATGTATCCACTTGCTCAAACAAAGATCCATCAAGGGATTTAACCCACAGGCAATGACCCACAGTCCTTAATCTTGCTGTAGTTCCAAAGATCATCGCTTTTGTTTTTACTTTATTTAAAACCATTCTACTAGAAATAAGGGATGATTGAAAATTAGACATTTCCTTTGTTAAAGAATCACTTAAATCACTAACAGAAAAGCCCTGCATGTATATTATTGCATCATCTGCATAAAGAGTAAGAAAAGTATTGTTGATTACTTTCACTTGCTGATCAGAAAATAATGAAAACAAAATTGGTCCTATTATGGAGCCCTGAGGGAACCCACACTTGACCATTGCAGATTCAGAAATAGCACCTCCAAACTTAACCCTTTGTGACCGATCCTTTAAATAGTCACCAATCCAGACCAATAAGGACTGTGCTGCTCCCAAAAACCCCAGCCTAGAAATTAGCAATTGATGGCTCACTAAGTCAAATGCCTTGGTCAATTCCATGAATACGCCCCAGTCAGACAACCTTTATCCATACCATCCAGGACCGTGTTCGTGAACTCAACCAAGGCAGCCTCGGTACTTCTACCTTTGTGGAAACCATGCTGGTTTTGAGACAGCAGTCCTAGTGAATCTATATAATCAGTCAGTTGGTTATAAACTATCTTCTCCTACACTTTAGCCAGGACAGATGCAATTCAGATTGGCCTATAGTTTCCAAACTCTTGTTGTGAACCAGACTTCTGAATGGGAGTCACCAAGGAGTGTTTCCAAATATCAGGTACAAAGCTTGTTGAAAAGGACAAATTACAAATAATACTAATTGGGTATGCTAGGACTGAGGCAGCATCTTTCAGCAAGCCAGGACACAAACCATCAGAGCCTGCTGAACTATCCCTTTTGATTTATCTCAGTAACTTCTTAACCTCTTTAGGAGTAGTAGCCTTTAAATAAAATGTACGAGTGTTACTAGAATCAGTGAGAGATCCTTGGTGATTCACATCTTGCTGGTCATCACAAAAATTGACAGGAACAGTATATCTTTTGTTGAACTCACTGGCTATTTCAGTAGGGTAGGTCAACAAATCATCATTTAATTTCATAGTGCTCAAATGATTAACATTGGGTTTTATAAGAGTATTAATTGTTTTCCAGAAAGTTTTAGTAAAGGCTAGTACCCTGTATGGACAGTAGGTCCCGAAGTTTAATAGGGAACTAGGGGCAGACTGGTTGTATCATTGTTTTTTTTTCTGCCATCATTGTCTATGTTTCTGTGTTTATATTCTTCCATGATCCCTGACATCTAGTAGACCCACCCCCAGTCGCAAATTTGAGCCCCCCTCCCAAAGCCATCCAACCAGGTCCCTCTACCCCTTCCCCATTGGTCATCCATTTAAACGAGCTTTGAAAACTCATCTTTGGCACCAAGCATTTGGCGACTGATTAGCAGTACTTATTTTAATGTTTTTTGTTTGTTGTATCAACTGAGCTGCTGCAATATGTGGTATGTTTTTTAAATCTTGTTCAGTGCCTTCGTTTTGGAAAGGTGCCATAAAAATAAAGTTTTATTTTTTTTTTTTCATTTTTATTTACCCAAGATTGCAGCCACCTCCCTGTGACTGTGATCGGTACAGCCTCTCAGCTCATTACCTTGGCTGGCCACTGTCTGAGTGAAATGGAGTGAGTGTGCACCTACTGTAGAAGTGACCAGCTGAGGTGGCAAGCAGAAGGGCTGGATCTGTCACTGTCGCAGTGGGAGGGACTGGCAGCTGGGGTAATTTATAGGCCACCATGGGGAGAGGGGTGGAAGGACCTTAATGGGTGGAATTGGGAGGGGGCTCAGACTTGGAATCAGGATGAACTGGATGCCAGAGATCCTCTTAATATACTAAGCAGGAACATCTGAATGGTGATTGGGGGTGGGGAAATATTAGATGCCAGGCATCATTTTACTAATGAGGGTCATCTGAATGTGACTGCGACGAACTACTAGATGCCAGGGATCATTTTATTATAATATCAGGGGCATCTGAATGGTGATCAGGAGGTGGGACTGGCACTGCTCTGTACAATTCCTCCATGCAGTCATGCACAGAGGCATTGTGCAGAGATGTTAGTTTGCCCATATGGGCTGGCAAATATCCCATTAGCACCTTTCCTGCCCTATGGACTTAGCATGCTGAGAGTTGAAAATGACTCATGGGGTAAAGGTAGTATCCTATTTGGGACATGTTGTCTTCCTTTGCTCCTCTGAATCCCTGCCCTGCTGGAGGTTGTCATAGTGCCTAGTCATGTCACAATGGGCTATCCAATGGGAACCAGTGATCACAGTACAGTGTGGTTCAACATTAAGATGGGTGCAGAGGCAAGCCACAAAAAGACAAGAGTCCTTGACTTTAGTAGGTTGGATTTTAAAGAAATGGGAGACTGCTTCAGAAGCAGCCTAGCAGGGGAGGATTTCCAGAGAGGGGGAGAGGAACAGTGGAGAAAATTAAGTAAAGGCATAGGGAAGGCAACCAGCATCTGCATGAAGGAAGTGAGCAAAAGCAGGAGGAAAAAAGGACCATTATGTTACTGTAGAGAAGTGGTCATGAAGGTGCCTGAAGCACATCCCCTAATCGGTTTGGTTAAGCAACTCCTATGCTGTTTTGGAGGAGCAGGATAGCCCCATAATGGCACCCACAGCTGAGGCCAAGGAGGATGAGTAGATCCTCCAGAATGCAGCACCAGGGAAGGGGGGAAGAGAACCCCAGAGGAGGAGGAAGCTTCTCCTGGTGGGGGACTCAGTTGCCTGAACAGTGAAGTTAAGGGAACCTAGCAGGAAGGACAGAGAGGTAAAGTGCATTTCAGAAAGCACTGCATGGCAGGATGAGAAGTGGATCAATAGGATCGCAAGGGTAATGGCAAGGAGGGAGGAACTGGATGTTATCATCCACCTGGGGATGAATGACCTGGCAGGAGACAAAGTGGAAGTAGTTAGAATCCAAAAGGATTTCAGGAAGTTGGGGGGAGCCTGAAGCAAGTAGAACACTCCGTCTCCTTCTCCCAGGTGCTACCTGTCCATGGCAGGGGAGAGGCTAGGGCACTCCACATCTAGAAATTGAACTCCTGGTTGAAAGAATGGTGTGGAAGGGAGGGTTTTGGCTTCATGGGGGATTGGGGCTCCACCTGGATGGATGCGAGCCTGTATAAAGATAATGGCCTTCATCTATCAGGGAAGAGGACCTGAGTAAGAAGTTTGAATGCTTCAATGACAAGCATTTAAACTGGCCGGGGGGGTCAAGAAGGTCAGGTGGCTTAGTATCACCTCCCCCCCGGGGCACATGCAGGAAAACAAATTGAAGTTTGGGACATTGAGAGCAGAAGGAGAGTGGGAAGCAGTGAATTCTAGGCCACACGAGAAAGACAACTGGGGAGGGGCAACGAAGCAGAAGAGGGGAGGAGGAAAGAAGCAGGAGAGCAGCAGCATGGGAAGGAGGGGGGATAGGATACAAAACATGGAAGGCATGGCAACAAACGCCCACAGCCTGGGAAATAAAACCCATACCTGGAGGCATTGATAGTAGAGGCAGACCTGTACATAGTAGCAATAACTGAGACATGGTACACTATTAATCATGGGACATTGATGTACCTGGTTATGCTCTGTTCAGGAGTAATGAGGGTAAAAAAGGAGGGAATGTGGCCCTGTACGTCAGAGAGGGTATAAAGGCGACAGAGATGCAGGGTAGATGGGGAGACTGAGGCACTGTGGGTCACCCTTGAACCTGGCAAACGCTCAGCAATATGCATAGGAGTGATCTACAGGCCTTCAGCATAGGGGGAAGAAGTGGACAGGGAGCTTGTGGATGGAATACACAATATGGCAACAAAAGGTGAAATCCTGCTGGGGGATTTCAGTATGCCAGATGTGGACTGGTCCACCCAGGCAGCTGCTTCAGCCAGAAGCAGAAGCATTCTGGATTCCCTACAAGGGGCAGGTCTCAGGCAGCTTGTGCTTGATCCAGAGAAAAGGCTGTTATTGATCTGATATTGACCAATGGGGACAGAACGCAGATGTCTGTGTGGTGGGGCAACTGGGATCCAGTGACCGCTACATGGTGTGGTTTAGCATAGGAACAGGGACGCAGTCTAGTCACACGAGGGCAAACGTTTTGGATTGCAAGAAGGCAGACTTCACTGACATGGGGAGATACATCAGAATAGCCTTCTTTGGAAGCTTGTAAAAGGGTGGCATTCAGGAGGTATGAAGAAACACAGAAGAATGAGGATAGAGAGGTGTACCAGGTAAAACAGAGGAAAGCAGGCAAGGTAATGAGGGGATCAGTGTCTCAGACAGAAGAAAGCATAGCCGAAGAGGGTATCAAAAGAAGACCAGACTTTCTTCAGGTACATAAGCAAGGAGAGGAAGGCAAGGGGAGGGATTCTGAGGATAAGGAGGATGACAAAGGGAGACTGCACAGAGGGGGATCAGAAAAAAGCAGGTACTTCTATTGTTTTTACAGTGGAAAGAGACAGGGACAGACCACCAAGGAGCAGCACGAACACTGGAGGGGGACGTGGATACAAGTCCATTTTCAAAGGAAAGAGTAGTATTGAAGGGACTTCAAATTTTAAGGTGGACAAGGCCACAGGACTGGATGGATACACCTGCGGGTATTAAGGGAACTACGCAGGGAAGTGCTTGCTGCACTACTCATGGCCTTATTCAACAACTCACTGGAAACAGGAGTGGTTCCAGAGGACTAGAGGAGAGCAGATATGGTCCCGTTTTGTAACAGCGTTAGCAGTGAGGAGGCTAGCAAGTATAGTCTGATCTGTCTTACTTGAGTCATGGGGAAATTAATGGAATCCATACTAAAAGAAAGACTGTAAGAGTATCTCAAATCCAGTGGGCTGTAAGACCACAGGCAGCACAGATTCATAGAGGAAAGGTCATGAAAAATGAATCTGGTAGATTTCTTTGGTATGACCAGGGAAATAGATAAGGGGACAGCAGTGGACATGATTGATCAGGAGTTTAGCTAGGCCTTCAGCACTGTGCCACACAGGAGGCTGATAAAGAAACTGAACCCCTGCCACCTCCAGTGCCAGGGAGCAAGTGCTCCTGGACACGATCCAGGATGGTCTTCTGACACAGCTGGTCAGTGGTCCAACACAACTAGGTAGCACGCTGGACTTGGTGCTGTCAAATGGGGTGACAGTGAGGGAAATAAGGGTGGAAGACCCACTAGCTGGTAGTGAGCAACAAACAGTGTGGTTCACTCTCAAGTTGAGCAGGGAGTCTGGAGGAACAGTAACAAAGGTGGTGGATTTTAGGAGGGTGGACTTCGGGAGGATGAGAGAAATACTGCAAGGGAGACTCCAGGGTATTAGGCCTGAGATGGATGCACAGCAAAAGTGGGAAATTATCAAAACTGGGCTAACAGAGGCTACAGAATCCTGCACCAGGACTAGGAGCAAGAAGTGCAGAGCCAGAAAACCATGCTGGCTGAACAGAGAAGTGTTGGAAGGGGTGAAGGCAAAGAGAGCTGCGTACCAGAAGTTCAGGAGAACGAGAAAGGAAGAGGACAGGGAGGCTTATGTGAGTTGGTCCAAGGAGGTGACCAAGCAAGGGAGAGTAGTCAAGGCCTCCAGGGAACAAAGGTTAGCACAGGGCATCAAGGGAGGGGAAGGGAGAAGGACTTTTTTAGATATGTCAGGGAAAAGAGGAAGTGCACAGACCATATAATGAGGATAAAGTGGGGAGGGGAAGGGTGAAAAAGGGTGAGGAACAAGCGGAAGTATTAAATTAATACTTTTGCTCTGTTTTCATGAAGGAGAAGGATGGTTCACTACCACCATGGACTGGGAGGGTGGGGGTGGAGGTGGAGTGAGGAGAAAATGGATGGAATGATTGAGGGGAATAGAGTACTAGAGTGTCTGAGGGCATTAAGGGTGGACAAGGCACCAGGTCCTGATGGCCTCCACCCCAGGGTGCTGAGGGAGATGGCGGAGGTGTCGGCTGAGCCACTGGCGGACCTGTTCAACTCCTCCCTGGACACGGAATGGGCGCCTCAGGACAGGAGGGTGGCCCATGTGGTGCCCATACACAAGAGTGGCCCTAGGGATGAACCAGGAAATTACCAGCCTGTCAGTCTCACTTCCATAGTAGGCAAACCTACGGAGACTTTACTGAAGGAGAGGCTGGTGTCATTCCTCGAGGGTAATGACCTCCAGGATGGGCAGCAGCATGAGTTTGTCTTGGGGAGGTCTTGTCTGACCAGTCTAATAGAATATTACGACTGGGTAACAAGAGAGCTGGATATGGGTCATGCTGTAGATGTCCTGTATTTGGACTTCAGCAAGGCCTTCGATTCAGTGCCTTATGGGAAGCTGGGGGGGAAGCTGACTGCTGCAGGCGTGGGGATGAAGCTGACAAACTGGATAAGGAACTGGCTGCAGGAGAGGCTGCAATGGGTGGTAGTGGGGGGGGAGCTCTTGACACCTAGACTGGTGATGAGCGGTGTGCTGCAGGGCTCGGTGCTGGGCCCGGTGCTATTTGGGCTCTTTATCTCAGATATTGCACACAGAGTTGGGTGTAGGGTTAGTCTGTTCACAGATGATACCAAAATGGGGGCAGTGGTGGATGAAAAGGATGGATGGAAATAACTACAAGGGGACCTAACCAAACTGGAGGTATGGTCGAAGTGGCAGTTGGGATTCAATGCGAAAAAGTGCAAGGTTATGCACCTCGGGGCAAAGAACCCAAGAAGGGACTATTAGTTGGGAGGGGTGAGACTGGGGATCACTAAGGAAGAGAAGGACCTATGGGTGTTGGTAACAGGGAGCATGAACAACTCTGCCCAATGCAGGAAAGCAGCAACTAAGGTGAACAGGATGCTGGGCTATATCACAAGGGGTTTCTCGTCCAGGCATAGGGAGCTGATCCTGCCCCTCTACAGATCTTTAGTCAGGCTGCACTTGGAGTAATGTGTGCAGTACTGGTGGCCATATCTGAAGAGGGATATTAATTTACTGGAAGGTGTGAAACGGAGGGCAACAAAAATGTTACCGGGGATGGAGGGCAAGGCCTACGAAGACAGAGTGAATGAGCTGAATATGTACACACTGGAGGAGAGGAGGGATAGGGGACATGATTGAAATGTTCAAGTATTTGAGGGGTATAAACAAAGTTAGCACTGAAGGAATGTTTAAACTGAGAAGGGGTAGGGACATGAGGGGGCACAGTCTAATATTGTAGGACAGAAGATTTAGGAGGGAGATGAGGAGGCAGTACTTCATGGAGAGGGTGGTGTTTAAATGGAACGCTGTACCAGACGGAGTGGTAGCATGTAAGGCAGCAGGAAGTTTTAAGAGAGAGTGGGACAGAGCATGAGGGAGGGTCTGGGTTGAGGGGGCTGAGGCCGTCATGGGAATGACAGATGGAGAGGGGGTTGGGGCAGCTGCAATCTAGGAGGCTAGTTGCACACTCAGGCAGATATTGATAGACCGGGTGGTCTGTGTCTGCTGGCAGATTTGTATGATCATATGTATGTTCATATGAATGGCCTAGGGGTGGGATCCAAAATGGTTAATTGGGTTCGATGTGTCTGTGCAACTGATTTTGTGCTTGTGTAACATAGATAATCTTTGGTTGTTCACCTCTCTATCTGTGGGATATACCACCCTGTACGGGTATGAAGGGAAGGAACCTTATAGGAGGGTTCCACCCCTTGAGGTGCCACAGGAGTGATTCCCTTGGCTAAAGATACCTTAGGAAGAAGCCCACAGGAAAGAGAGGCATGCCACTGGAGGAGGAGGGGTGGATGGAGGGGCAAGGAAAAATTGCTTGTGTGTGAAGTGAGGAGAGCAGCCCTTAAATGGGCTGAATGGGGGTGTGTCCTGTTGCACCACCCTCTTGAACTACAGGCTGTAGCCTTCCAATTAATACAGTAGTTAGTTAATGGATAAGAGACAGAGGGTGGTGGTTCACAGCACTCACTCTAATGATGGGAGAGTGACCGGTGGGATACCACAGGGCTCAGCACTGGGACCAATCCTTTTGAATGTAGGGGACACTGCAGAAGAACTGAAGGGAAGATATGTCTTTTTGCAGATGATATCAAAATTTGCAATAGGGTAGACACCCAGGAGTGGTAGAGAGAATGATCAGGGATCTTGTGAATTTTGAGGAGTGGTAAAAAGCATGGCAGTTGGGTTCAATGCCAAAAAGTGTAAAATTATGCACCTAAGGCATAAGAACCCAAGAGCAGAGTTTAGGATGGGGGGGCTATTGACAGTCAATAAACAGGAAAGGGATCTTGGGGTTATTATGTTTGAGGACCTCAAGGTGGCACTGTGACAAAGCAGTGAGTAGGGCTAGTGGGATGCTGGGGTGTGTGGGGAGGATATCTCCATCAGGAGGATGGAGGTGGTGTCACCAGACCCCACCTGGAGTATGATGTAGTTTTGGAGAACAAACCTCAGAAAGAACATAGACAGGGTGGAGGAAGTCCACAGGAGGGCAACTAAAATGGTGCAGGGTTTACATGAGAATCCCTAAGACGAGAGACAGAAGGATCTCAGCATGTATACCCTAGAAGAGAGGAAAGAGAAAAGTGACATGATACAGGCCTACATGCATTTTACAGGAGTGAACAGGGTCCAGGGGAGTCTCTTTCAAATGTGAAAGAGCAGCAGAACCAGGGGGAATTCAATGAAGCTTGGGGTGTGGGGCAAGAGAGATGTGAGAAAATATTGGTAGATGCCTGGAACGGATTGCCAGCTGAAGTGGTGGAGGCTAAAACAGTAGGGGACTTCAAGCACGTGTGGCGTAGACATACTGTAGCAGTATATTAGAGAAGAGGCTGGGAGACCAGACAGCATGTGAGGAGGAAGATGAGGCAGGAAACATCTAGGTAGACTAGGTAGGCCCAGCGGTCCTTTTC
Organism: Neoceratodus forsteri; assembly: GCA_016271365.2. Classification (NCBI taxonomy): domain Eukaryota; kingdom Metazoa; phylum Chordata; order Ceratodontiformes; family Ceratodontidae; genus Neoceratodus; species Neoceratodus forsteri. Next base: position 335,530,895 of record JADMNL010000025.1, read on the forward strand.
TGATGACAAATTCAGTGTTTCTATGTTTCTATGTTCATGATCACACACCTACTATAGAAACAGCTTTTACTACAGTAGGCATCTGATTTGAAGGCAGTATAGTGCAGAGGTTTAGGGCTCTGAGCTGCAAACCAGGAGACCTGGGTTTTAATCCCACAGCCCCCGCTTGCATACTGTGTGACCCTGAGCAAGTCACTTAACTTCCTTGTGCTCCCAGATCACACCTTCAGCTTCAGCTTAGTGTGCCTTTCCTGGTTAAACAATCCCCCCCCAACCCCATGAACTGGTATTCAGTTGGTGGCTGCTATGGGTGTGAGTGGAGGGTCTGTGCTGGTCACGGTACACCATAGGTTGGGGGCAAGTAGGGGCAGTCATAGTGTTACTGGGTGAGCTGGTCGGGGGGATAGATATCATACTTATGGGGCAGAGGAACCACTCAACACCAAGGATATGGCATGGAAGAATTACAGCTCTTGCCAGACTACTAATTAGGGCATGTGGGAAATTCTGGTCTGGATAGCAGGCAAATGGTACAGAGGAATTACTGATCTTATCAAGTGTCTGATTGGGGCCCAGTTGATCAGGGGTGAGGAGTCTGCTGGACACATGGGACAGATGTCTTATTACACAGGCATGCAATTTGGGGGGTGGGGCACTGGACACCTGGACAGTTATGCCATGTACTAGTGGGGGGACCAGGGCTAGTGGTACCCTGACATAGCCAGGTGTTGGGAGTGTAGGAACGCACAGTCCATAACACCTGGTTTGGGGAACACCTAACTAGTGTTGCACCAATGGATAGCTACACCTCCCCAAATCTCCCAGCATGCCAATGTGCCTATGTCCAAGGTGCTGTCAGCTGCTTTAAATAGGTGCACAAAGATGGATTAGGGCCACTTACAAATGGGCTAGTGACTTGGTAACCAAGCAACCACTAACTTGTTTTTTTTCTCTTTTAGATATTTCCTGAAGAAGACCTAAGGTCGTAACGTAGATTTTTAACTCTATTTTCTATTTTCAGCGTGCATTTAATATAACCATTTTGTTTTGCTTTTAGACCACATGCTGACGCAGCGCCTTGTCTTTGTTTTTTTACAATGTGGCCCTTTGCAGAACTATCCTGCTTTATCAATCAATCAATCATCAATCAATCAAAATCTTTGTTTAACCAGGCGATCACCATTGAGTAAAACTCGTTTGCGAGATGGACCTGGGCAAGTTACAATTCACATTATACAACTCAATGAATACAGTAATGTCAAAAAAGAAAATAAACAAATAACCACTTCGGCCAGAAGCAAAAATACAATGTACAGAGTAACAACAATGGCAAGGCCTTGATAACTATACATATACATGAGTAGGTAATTTTAGGATATAATCACTGATTAGACAAAATGAAGTCTAAGGAAAACAGGTGTAAATCAGGAAGCGAGGATTGGGCAAGGTTAAGATTAGGGAGCTGTAGAGCAAATGGCTGGTGGGGGTAAGGTAGGAAAAGGAGGAAGCAGAAAAGGGAGGGGAACCCGAGAAGGTCCCAGAGTATGATAATGATGTCGGAAGGACTGGTTCCAAATGGAGGAAGTAAGGGGAGACATTCAGTAAGATGCAGACACCAGGGAGCAATCCGTACGAGGGATAATTATACTAATTAATGCCACTGTCACCTAAGCAAGGGAGCCAACTAAATGAGGAAAGAATGGATGGATAAGAAGAGGTTGGGGGGGAAGGGGTTAAAGGACATGGGGACATATATGAAGGACTCTGCAATAGGTAACCGGCAAGCCACTAGGAGGTAAGGCGGTGGTCAGGAATAACAGTTGCAGGATTCTTTGAAAGAACGAACACAGAGTGTTTTAAATACTGTTAAGTTGATGAGGTGGGCCAGTTTCAAGGTTTTTTGAAGCTTGTTCCAGCACACGGGTAAGACGTGACTTATGGAAGCCCTACGAAAGTGTGATTTAACCATGGGCACTGCCAGGTATATATAAGAGGCACTTCTCAGCATATACATACTTAGTGTGCTTAGGGGTAAACAGTCCAAGATACATTGTGGCAGTTCCTTAATGATGGCTCTGAAGGTCCAGAGGTTGGCATTTCTCTATCTTCTGTAGAGGAGAGATGTCCATCCCACTGTCTTATATAAAGAGCAGTGATACATACTGTAAGGAAGATCAGTGATAAATCTTAGAGCTGTATGATAGAGCGTGTCAAGCTTAGAAAGCACAGCAGTGGGGCCCTGGCAGTAATGAAAGTCCGCGTAATCAAGAAGGGAAAGGAAGGTGGTATGGACCTGTCTTTTTTTGGCATTTGTTGTAAAAAGATGCTTGATCCTATAGAAGAGACCCAGCCTTTGTCTAAGCTTTTTTGACAGATCTTCAATGTGATCAAGAAAGAAGAGCCTTTGGTCTATCCAGGCCCCCACGTACTTGAACCTGGATACATACTCCAATGGTTCGCCAAGAAGGGTGGTGATCGGTGGTAGTGTTCCCAGTGGGGCCAGATTTCTTACATGCACAAGGGGAGAGAAGAACATTGCCTTAGTTTTTTGGCATTTAGGGGTAGTTTCTGGTTTAGGAGCTGTTGTTGTAGTTGATTGAATTCCTGTTGAAAGTGGCTACAAGCTGCCTCAGGAGTAGGTCTACTGATGTAGAGTACTGTGTTGTCTGCAACAAGATGTATGTTGGCAGTTTTAATGCAGTCATCTAGTCTGATAATGTGCACTGCGAAAAGCAGAGGGCCTAGAATAGAGCCCTGCGGTATGCCTCTCAGAAGGGGTTTTAGTGGAGAGAGTTCCCCTTCCACTTTGACCTGCTGAAACCGATCTACTAGATAATTAGAAAACCATCTCAATAGGACAGGTGGTCCAGGCCAACATTTCGTAGTGAAGATAGAAGCAGATCATGGTCGACGGTATCAAACGCTTTGCTTAGGTCTGAAAATACTGCGCAGACATAATTTTTGGCATCTAGTTCACATTACCAGTCGTTAGTCACCTAGCAAGTGCCGAAATGGTGCTATGTCGTGGTCTGAAGCCAGACTGCAAAGGGTTAAAAAGGTTAGAGGACTCCAGGTAATTCCTAAGTTTAGTGCTCATGATTTTTTTCCAACAACTTAGACAGGATAGGGAGTAAGAAGATAGGCCTATAATTGTTTAGGTCACTGGGGTCTCCAGATTTGAAAAGTGGAATCACGTGGGCAGTTTTCCATAAGGAAGAGAGGACACCCTGAGAAATAGATTAAATAGGTGGGTAATTGGCACGGCCAGGACGTGATATCCAATTTTCAGGAAGAAGGGGTCCAGGAGATCAGCTCATACAAAGTTTCATACAAAGTAGTGAGGAGCTTAGGGGGCCCTTTGGACCCATACACGCTCCTTTCCTTTCACCCATAATATGTCAGCTTATGGCCCTTTAAGATATAGGCATCCAAGTTTCTTTTGAACTGAGCCTTATTTGCAGTGTATACAACTTCCTCTGGTAACCCATTCCATGGAGCCACCACTCTGTGTGTAGAAAACCATCCGTCTATTTGTGTTACTCTTTATATGTCTTAGCTGAAGTTGGTGTCCTCTAGTGCTCAATTTATAATTTTTAAAATGTGGATTCAATTCATTTAAAGAGATAGTGCACTGCTTGGGATTAATAGTAATTTTCAGATGCAGTCAGCTATCACTTCTTATATCGCAAGTATTTTTCTTTTCTGTTTGTCAATTAGATTTTCCACCTGGCAGTACTGGGGTGATGTGTGGAGCAGCACTCTATCTGGAGGGGGAAAAAGTCAGTCTGCCCATTTGAGCTTGTAAGTTCAGTTTGTTTTCCTAGAAGTCTGTTGCCCTTACCCTGACCTCTAGAATTCCTTTATGTCTATCCCATGCATTCTTAAATCCTGTGATTGTTTCAGCCCCACCACTTCCTCTGGCAGGGTGTTCCACTTGTCCACCACTCGTTCTGTGAAGAAATTCTTTCTCATGTTTCCTCTGAATCGCTCCTCCTCCAACTTCATCCCATGCCTCTATTCCTGGAACATCTTTTTCGCTTAAAAATAGTGTATTCCTGCACCCTGTTCCTCCCTGTAAGATACTTGTATGTCTCTATCATATCCCCTCTCTCCCTCCTCTCCTCCAGGGAGTACATATTCAGTTCCTTCAACCTGTCTTCATAGGACTTGTGATGCAATCCATGCACCATCTTTGTTGCCCTCCTCTGAACCTTCTCTACCCTGTCTATGTCCTTACGTAGGTATGGTCTCCAGAACTGTACACTGTACTCCAGGTGGGGCCTCACTAGTGTCTTGTATAGCGGAATTATGACCTCCCTTTTCCTGCTGGTGATGCCCCTGCCTATACATCCCAGCATCCTATTTGCTTTACCTGCTGCCTTGTCACACTGTTTCCCTATCTTGAGGTAATCAGAGATGACAACCCCAAGATCCCTTTCCTGCTTGGTGCATGCTATATCCTCACCCCCCAACTGATATATTGTGCCAGGGTTTTTGTGCCCCATATGCATTATCTTGCACTTCTTTGCATTGAATTTCAACTGCCACTGAGCCTGGTATTTCAGTTTCTGATCCACCCATATACCCAAGTCCCTTTCCACTTCTGACTTTCTTAAGGTTTTCCCATTTATCTTGTAATTATATTCCAGATTCCTATTTCCCATAAGGATCACACAGCATTTATCTGTGTTAAAACTCATTCCCCTTTGAATGGCCCATTTGTGGATTTCATCCAACTCTTTCTGAATTGTCGCTGCCCCTACAGACTGTTACCAGGCCAGCAAGCTTTGTATCATCTGCATACTTGCTTACCCAATTTTGAGCCCCTTTGCCCATCTGTGCAATGAAAATTCTAAACAGCACTGGCCCCAGGACTGACCCCCTGAGGAACCCCCCCCCCCGGTCACAGGGATTTCATCAGACAGATACCCATTTATACACACCCTCTGGATCCTATCCACCAACTATGCCTGGATCCATTGGCATACTCTATAGTCCATATCAATATCTGACAAACAGTTTAATATTTCTTTGTGTGGCACTTTATCAAATGCCTTTGCAAAATCCAAGTATATACATACAGTCCACCAGTTCCCCCCTATCCAATGCTGCCGAAATGTTCTCATAGAAACACAGCATGTTTGTAAGACACGACCAGCCAGCCACAGAACCATGCTGTTCTTTATCATCCTGGCCAGTCTCGGTCAGATACATGTTTATTACATCCTTCAATATTGATTCCATCAGTTTACCTGGTACCGAAGTCAGACTTATGGGCCTATAGTTTGTGCAGTCTGCTCTATCTCACTTCTTATGAATGGGTATCACACTCACCCTTAGCCAATCCCCAGGCACCACTCCGTCCCCCAGTGATTGCTGAAAGATGATGGCTAAGGTTATAGCAATGTTTGGTGAGAGTAATTTTAGTATGTTATTTGATATATTATCAGGCCCTGCAGCGTTTGTATTTTTTAAAGCCCTTATTTTATCTAGAATAATTTCAACAGATATATCTATGCCTAAGTTTTTCTTTGGGTTAAACTTTACATGTCCAATAGATTTAGTAGTGAAAACTGTGCTAAAGTATTTGTTAAAGGCATTTGCCACCCCTCTGTGGGATCCGATATTTGGGCCCTTCCTTCCTTAGTGGTGTGCAGATTATTGTTTGTTTTCCTCAATGAATTTATATAGCTATAGAAACTTTGCATATTATTTTTATGTGCTGAGGTAGCCAGCCCAACTTCCATCCTTTGTTTATTTCATTTTATCAAATTTTTACACTTTGTCTGCACCTGTTTATATTTAACCCAGGTGCTGATATCTGTATTTCTTCTATATTTTTGATACAACCGTTTTTTTCTATGTATTATTTTAATGATTGACTTTGTGAGCCATTTAGGTTTTTTTACTTTCCTATTGTAGACCTTAACCCTTTTAATGTTCTTATTACATATCATATATATCCGCTCTTTAAATATATCCCACATTTCCTCAACTGGTTTACTCCCCAATAAGCCTTCCAAGTTTATAGTATCCATTTCTCGCAATATCTTATCTTTATCTGCTGTTCTAAAGCTAAAAACCTCTCTACATCCTTTCTCTAGAGGTATGTATTGCTGATATGTGAAACTTACCCCCTCGTGGTCACTACTCCCCAGTGGTGCCGTTGTATGGCAACCCTTAATATTAATATCCTTCCCTGCCATAACCAAATCTAGGGTATTGTTCCCTCTAGTAGGGGCTGTCACATATTGAGTCATGTCCAGCTCCTGGCAAAGCTCTAGGAATGCCTTGCTACTTATATGTGTGGTGTGTTGGCTGCCCCAGTTATTGTCACTATAAGTCCCCCACTATTATCACTTCACCTAGTTCACAAGCTCTAGTCATTCTACACTAATCTGATCTGACAACTCTTTTGATGCCCCTGGGGGTCTATAGCATATCCCAATTATCACAGGTGATTGAGTACATGTGATTAACTGTATCCAGATGGTTTCTGGCACTATGTCTCCCACCCTAACCTTTTCAGTTATATCAAGAGCTTTTATATTATCTGATATATATATACATATATATATATATATATATATATATATATATATATATATAAAGACAAAAGAACCTCCGTGCATAAACACTGAGGCAAGGGTTACCCCAAAGGGCATTTGGCTGGGAAGCCAAGTTTCAAGAAAATACAAATCACACATGCCCCCACAATGCAAAGCATCATGGGCTGCATATGCAAATCACCACAGAATGTTATGCTGGGTCCAACTTTAAGCAGAATTGCTTAGTCGAGAAGGCCTCTCACACAGTTTGCAAAGGGTGCTAACAGAAGACATAGACACGTGTTTCGTTCCTACCAGGACTCATCAGTATGCCTCGCTCTGTTTGACACCCCAGTGGAATGGACCAGCTACCCCTAAGGCAGTGTGCCTGGGATATATTGTGGTGAACCCATTAAAATAAAAAACTATTTAAAAGACAAGGAACCTCCGTGCATAAACACTGAGGCAAGGGTTACTCCAAAGGGCATTTGGCTGGGAAGCCAAGTTTCAAGAAAATACAAAATCACACATGCCACCACAATGCAAAGCATCATGGGCTGCATATGCAAATCACCACAGAATGTTATGCTGATCCAACTTTAAGCAGAATTGCATGGTGCCGAAAGGCCTCTCTGTGTCCATTGTGGGGGCATGTGTGATTTTGTATTATATATATATATATATATATATATATACTGCTACCCCCCGCCTCTACTTCCTTCTCTATCCTTGTGGAATAGGGTATAACCAGGGATTTCTTTACCCCAGTCCCTTTCTGACATCCACCAAGTTTCTGTGATAAACACCATATCCACTCCCCCTCCCCCGGATATGAGTGCCTTGAGTTCCTTTTTGTTATTTAAGCTCTATGCATTAATGAGCAAATGCTGGGTATCGGTCTGAGTGGTCCTTACTTTTGGTTTGTACTGTCTCCCTTTCATCAGCCTGGTGCTGCCCTCTCCCCCGTGCCTAGTTTAAATAAATGCTTAGTATTCTACTTTCAGTCACCAGAGTTTTAGTGCCCAGGGGGTTTAGGTGTAGTCCATCCCTTCTATACAGATTTTTGTTATTGATAAACCTCTCCCAAGTGTCCATGAAGGTGACATGTCTTGCTCCTCACCTATTTAAAACTCTAATGTTTATTCTTTGAATGGTACTATTTTTTTCAGGGTTGCATCCGTAATTTGGCAATGTTGCAGAGATGATCGGTATGTGTCCATTAGCCTTTATTAATTCAGTACATTCCATGATCTCATCCACAATATCCTTTTCGTGCTCCCTCTCCACATTGTTTATTCCTACATGGAGCACAACCACTTTTTGTTTTGGAGAATTTAATAATAATTTTGGCAGATGCTGTTTGATGTCCCCAACATTTCCCCCTGGTAAACAGTTTATGGTCATGCTCTTTTTGCAACCTGCAGTGAGTACTGTGTCAGTATTTCTGATGATGGAGTCCCCTATCACCAGAATTTCCATCTCTAGTTGTGCCTCTCAGGGTTCAGTGCCCAGATTTCCATCTAATTTGAGTGTCTCCATGCTAGTTTCTGAATCAGTGCTAAGTGGGGAATATCTGTTTGGCACTGCCACAGCATTTCCCCCCATGGCCCTTCTCCTTTTCTTGTGGGGTGCTTTAGAGACTGTTGCCCAACTGTCCTCCCCCATCCCCTCACTAGCTGTTGCCCCATGACTAACATCGGAGCTATCACTAGAGCTCCCATGCGTAGTATCTTTAAGCTCTGCACTAGCTGTTGCAGGCCTATCCTGTATCATTTGCTCCTTAGTTCTCTCAACCTTGGTTTGTATATCTAGGGGGTATTTTTGCTGCCAATCCTTCAGTTTACATTTTAGTGCAGTAATTTAAACAATAGTGTGATTTAGCATGCCCTCACTGACCCTTCCAAGGTTTCCAATGTTTGGACTTTCAACCGTTAAGCTCCGCTGCCTTCTACCCCTTGATCCCCGCAGGACACGCAAGACATGTGATGCACGTGTCTCTGCACGCGTCTCCTTGGGCTGCACTGCGTGCTCACTGAGCTCGCATCACTCACTCAGGAGCCCTCTTCAGTAGCCCCATGATCTAGAAGTTACATCACTCCTGCCCGCTGTAAGTACAATCCAGAAACAATACTTCTGGAATGATCTTTTCTCTGTATTATCTACAGTGAATACATGTAGTCTCCCAAACGGTGCAGAAACAGTTTACAGGCTAACTCTGAAAGCACCAGCCACCACTTTAGCCTGTCCACATGTGCCTCCCCTATGTCCATCCTGCAACTGCTGAACTGCAGTTCGGGCCCTTTCCCCGTTTCTATAACGTTCTTTGCCGCACACTAGGATACAATATATTTCCAGTACACTTTATGTTTTATTTAATTCTACTTGACGTCTGTGCTATTTTCAATGGATGTACTACCAAATACTGGCTCACACACCCTTAGCAGACAGCTCAGAACCAAGCGGCTTTCACATCAAAAAGCTCCTGCACTTTTTCTAGTGTCCAGCTGTTGCAGTAGATCTTCGACCTCTTTTAAGGATGCAGGCTGCAGGGAGAATGAAGAACGCTTGACAGGGACTTTGATGGTCATATATACCAAGTTGGGAGCACAGAATTTTGGCAGGGGAGGAGTCAAAGGCTAGGCCTGCAGTAGCAAAGTGATTGGTAAGAGACTCAAGGATAGTCAGCTTATCAGAGACTGTGATGTCTCCAAGGCTGATTTTTGCTGGCAAGGAAATTCCAGAAGTGTGACTTTTTACTTCCTTTATGGTTCTCCAAAATTTGGCAGAGCACTTCGAGGCAATGTCAAGCTCTGAACAGTAGAAGTTTGCCTTTGCCTCTCTGACCAATTTGGTACAATAGTTCCAAGCCCTCCTAAATGATATCCAGTCAGCTGGGAGCTTAGTTTTCTGGCCTTTTTCCAAAGGGAGTCTCTATCAAGCAAGGTGAACTTTAGGTGAGCTGAAAACCATTGGCATGATTTTTTCTTGGCACGGACCTTAACTATGGGGGGGGGGAGCTTGTCTAGTGCCCCCAACACAATTTTCTTGAACGATGTCGTAAGCCCTATCCACCGACTTTGCCAGGTAGAAGTCCTGCTAGCACGGAGAAATACTTAGATCTGAGATGAAAGTGCAAGGGTCAAAGTTACGTCGACACCTCTTAAGGGTGAATTTGGATGCAGATGCTACTTTAGAGATAGATCTTAAGCTGGCGATAAAACAGTGGTCACTGACATCAGAGAAAAATACTCCTGTGTGGGAAAATAGGTGTAGTTTGCTAACAATGATAAGATCAAGCAAGGTGCTATTATCTGGGCTCTTCTTGTTGGGATGTGTGGCCTCAGAAATAAGTTGAGTCAAACCAAGGGAGTCACAGATAGTTCTGAGTGGCAGTGAGGCACTTGAAGACCAGTCCAAGTTAAGATCACCTAGGATGATAAACTCAGGATGAGGATCCCAGAGAGTTACTTAGGTGGTTCAGGAGCTGTAATCCTGCCAATGAGGGCCTATAGAACCCTATAACACAAATTGAGATAGTGGGGGATATTTCAGTTTTGATAGACAGACTTTCGAATTCTTTTTGAATTGAGGTAGAGTCAATGACTGAGGCAGAGAATTTATCCTTAACGTAAATTTCAACTCCTCCCCATCTAGACTGCCTATCAGTTTTAAAAAGGGAGTAAGAGGGGACATTTGCTTCCCTGTCAGCAGTTCCAGGTTTGAGCCATGACTCGGTCACCACCAAGACATCAGGCATGGTATGACAGACCTAGGCCTGGATAGATGCGAGTTTTTTTAATAGACTGCATGCACTGACATGCATAAAGCTCACCCCTTTAAGGCTGGATAAGTCAGCCGGAGATGTAATAGTTACAGAAGGACAAGGGTTAAGTCCAACATTGCCAGAGCACAACAATAGGAGGAGGAAGAGAAGCTTTTTTAGTGCTCCTCTTAGAAGCCTATGTGCTCTGGTTCATTTCTGTTTGTGGTTAATAATAGGAGGAATGGGGGGGTCCCCAGAGCTAATACCCAATGAACCTAAAGTCACATATATTAATACCCTGACCGTGTAAGGCAGGGAGTGTTGAAGTATGGCAGTCGAGGTAGATAAGGTGGTAACCTCTTTTGCTGAAACAGTAGAGATTCCTGCCCACCAGGGAAGATGTTTAGCCAGTTCCAGTACAGGGAACTTAAAGGTATATAAGCACCAAAAAGGGAGGACAAAGAGACCCTGGAAATGCACTGAGTTGCTCTGTTCGAACGCGCCATTGGGATGAGGCTGTGGGATCATGATAGGATCTATGAGACATAATAATAGCAAGGAGAGAAGGGGAAACAAAACAGTTACCCTCATTCTTTTTTTTTTTTGAGGTTCAGAACAAACAAGATAGGGAATATATTTTATTTGATATTTATATGCATCAGATTTTTTACCCATTAATGTCGTAATCATCATTACCTCCTACTCTATTCTATTCTAGGGACCTGATCCAAGCTTTCATATTAAATCCTTTCTTTAAAAATATTTTTTCCTTATTATCGAAAGACAATTTTTACTTTATTTTATATAACTTCAGATATAATATCTAAAAAGTGCTGCCAAGTCTTGCCAAATGTATCCTCTTGTCTCTCTTTAACAGATTGGATCCTTTCTAAATTCATAGCATCCACCATATGGTTTAACCATGTTTTAAATGTTGGCGGTTTAGAATCTTTCCATTTTATTAGTATACATTTTTTTGCAGTTGTCATTGCTATTGAAATAATGGGTTGTTGGGCTTGATTACTCTTAGTTCCTTGCCCATCTATACAAAACATAGTGAACACAATCTTAAATGTTATTTGTTTATCACTTTCTCAATCATATTATATATTTTAGACCAAATATTTGTTAAAAAAGGGCAACTATGAATTAAATAAATCAGTGTGCCTGTTGTTGTAGTGCATCTTGGGCATTTATCATTCAATTCTGCATTCATTTTGTGCAGTTTATATGGAGTAAGATATGTTCTATGTAGAATATTATACTAAATTTGTCTTAAATTGGTGGATTTAATATTCATAAATGCTGATCCTAGGATCTCATTCCATATCCTCAGAAATTTCATCTGTAATTTCCTTTCTCAATTCCTCTTGCCATTTACATTTTAATTTATCCATCTCTTTTATAGTAATCATAAACAGAGATTTGTACAAAATTGATATCAGTTTTTTGTTTTCTTTTTGTTCCTCTAATTTTTAAAAAATTGGTGTAGACCTTAGTTTTAGTTCCACATTTATCTTCATTATGTAATGTTTAATTTGTGTATATTTAAAATAATGTGTCAAAGGAAGGAAATATTTTTGTCTGAAAACATCAAATGTCAGGAAGACTTCCTGATCAAATAATTAATCCATTTCTGTCAAGCCATACAAAATCCATGACTTAGTGATCTGATCATTAATGGATGAAAGACATTTCCAATTATTATACAATGGAATGTATTTTGTGATACCTATATCAAATCTCAGAATCCTGTGAAGTTGATCCAACATTTAAGAGTGGTACTCAATGAGACTGGGAGGGATTTTAATTGAACTTTATCCATCTCTTGTCCAGAGAAAAGAAAATTCATTAGAGTTGGGTACTTCACTATTGATTTGTCCATTAAAACAGAATTTGAATTTTCTATCTGGCCATTTAGCCAGCTCCATATTATAGTCACCTGTGTGACTAGATAGTATTTATAAAAGTCGGGTAGAGCCAACCCGCCCTGTTCTACAGGAAGTACCAATTTATTGTAAGCTATCCTTGAGTTTTTATTGAGCCATATAAAGTCAGTAATATTCTTTTTTAAAGATTTGAAAAATGACATTGGAACTTCTATTGGGAGGGCTTGAAATACATACAGTAATTTAGGTAAGACCTGCATTTTTACCAAATTTACCCTACCAATAAAGGTATATGGCAAGCTCTTCCATTTCTCAAACTCTGTTTTTATTGCTTGCAAAAGTGTATCATGATTTACTGCTATTATTTTGTTTAGTTTTTTAATAATTTTAATACCTAAATATTTGAACTCCTCAACTTCCAAGCAGTATTTCATATTTTTAAATATTTCTCCCCCTGACTCTAAAGTTTTTAAGATTGAAGTTTTTTCATAGTTAATTTTGAAACCTGATTCTTTACCAAACTGTTATGTAATCCTTATAAATTCCATTATTGATTCTTGATCATTGTCCATGTACAGAAGAGCATCATCTGCGTATAAACTTATTTTGTGATAGGTATTGCCATATTTAATTCCTCTAATGTTTTCATTCTGTCTGATACACTCTGCTCATGGTTCTATACAAAATGCAAAAATCAAAGGAGATATAGGACATCCCTGATGGGTTTCTGGTGATAATTTAAATGATGGGGACAATAAGTTATTAATTTTTATTTGCACTATTGGATGATAATATATTATTTTTATCCATTCCACAAAATTTCTGCCAAAGTTCATTTTGATCAAAGTTTATATAATGTATTCCCATTCAACGTGATCAAATGCTTTTTCTGCATTGACCGTAACTAATATTGAATCTCTATTATCTCCATTTTCCAATAAGTGTATGGTTTGTCTGATATTTTCCATTATTTTTCTTCCTTTTATAAACCCATTTTGATCTTGATTAACTATGTCTGGCAGAAAGTTTTCTAGTATCCTAGCCAGAACTTTAGCGAAAATGTTATAGTTGGAATTTAGTAATGATAATGATCTATATGAACTACACAGATCCGCATTTTTGTCTTGTTTTAAAATAAGGAATAGTTTTGCCTCATAAAAAGATTTTGGAATTTTTTTCATTACCTTAATTTTATTCAACATCTTCACAAAAATAAGGATTAATAACTCTTTAAAGTTTCTATAAAATTCATGTTGTAAACCATCTGGTCCAGGTGACTTCCCTAACTTTATTTCTTCTATTGTCATGTCTACTTCTGAATATGTGAATGGTTGCTCTAACACATTTTTTGTTTCATTTGTTAATTGTTTTAACTTTATTGTTTCTAGAATACCAATCTGATTTTCAATTCTTTCCTGTGCTGTGTATAGTTCTTTATAATATTCTACAAATATGTTCATTATATCTGTTGGGTGTTTCCACAATTTTCCCTTATTGTCTTTTATTTGGATTATATTATTTCACTCTTGATCTTTCTTTTCCTGCCAGGCCATTAAGGGTTTGCCTGTGTTTATATAATAGTTTGCTCTCATTCTTAATATTTGATTCTCTGCTTTTTCTGTAATCATTTTATTGTGTAAATCTCTTTTTAGTGTTAATTGACTAAAAATAGAAGTATCTTGAGTTGAAGAATGAATTTGTTCCAGTATATTAATATCATTTTACAGGGACTTATATTGTTGTATCCATGTTTTCCTTCTTCCCTCTAATTCCTGAAATAATCCTCTTATCCAAGCTTTAAAGGAATCCCAGATCACCATTATATCTGTATTTTGTTCTATATTCTTTTTAAAGAAATGCTTTATTTCTTTTGCTATTGTTTCATTATTTCCTGTATCCTTAAAAAGCTGTGAGTTCATTTTCCACTGTGGAGTAAACATCATTTGGTGGGTTAATTGTAATTTCATCCAGCAGGGGCCCTCATTCTTAGGGGTCAGGTCCCAGCGAGTGCCCCTTAGCTTAAGTGGCCCTGAATCAGGGTCTGATTGTAGAGCAAATTTACCATAGCCTAGACTAATTGCAATATGTTGGATAATGCTTAGCATAAATCACACCTAGGAAAGAAAATAGATGTCTAACCCCAGCCTTACATGATCCAATGCACAATACAGCAAGAAGATATAGCTTAGGAGGAATGTCCCCTTATGTCACAGGTTGTACTAACAACCAATAAAAGTTTTGTGCAGAGATAAGTGTATGGGTTAGTGAGCATTTAAGGTGGCCTGAGGAGGTGCGAAAACCAGCACACTGCAACCAGCTAAAATTCTAGCTCCAAAACTTGGCACAAGGGCCAGGAAAAGCTGTGGAGAGCAGCCCAGAAATGCCAGCAACCACTCGACCAATCGTGTCCTGGCTGAGTCTGGAATCAGCCAATCAGCTTTATTTCCAGAGGGCTCTGAGACAATCAGTACCCCGGGTTTGAAACCATGGCCGAAAATTCTGTACCTGGAGTGCTTTTTGCAGGGGGATGCTTTGACGTTAGAAGTGCAAATTGGGATTAGCAAGTTAATAACCTGTCTAACACTCACAAAAAAGCTTGAATATTCTACCTTAGGGCTTTTTAAAACCATTGTAACTCTGTTAAATGGTTTCAAAGGTTTATTTCTATGTTTAGTTCTGTGTATGTTCATTCTCTAGGATGTCTTGCTTGATGTCATGCTAGTATGCTTTGCACGCTCATGTCTGTAGTTGCTAATGTTTAATTGCTATATGCTGTAATACAATAATGTACCTTCTACTGCTTCATGTTGAGGAATTTTGCTGTACACTCCCATTTTTCTTTCCCCCAGGATGCACCGTGAGTCAAGCAACTTGTTATTCAGTGTGCCCTTCCTGGTGAAACATTTCAATAAATACATTTCCAGATTGTAGTATGGTAAAAACCATGCTACAATCCACATTCTAAAACTGTGCTTGAACCCTGCTCAGAGGTAAGTAAGAGCACAGTTTTAGACCAACACTGTTGCCTTAACCCATGCTGACATCAGTATGGAAGTGATTTGTGTTGAAACATGGGTTAAGACAACCACAACAAACAGAATCTGTGTTTTTGACTTGTGACCCTCTCTGGCACCATCCTAGAGAGGGCCACTACCTCTACCATGCAGGCCTGACCATGGTTAAGGGGCCTGGGTTCCCATACTTGATATTACTGGGGATCCTTTCTCAAGATCACAAAGAAAATGGTGGTGCCACCCAGAGTACATATAAGTAGGTCTGATCTCTACCAGTACAACCCCCTGTACTGTCGTACCAACCCACCTCCCCAACAGCTGCTCCATACATGGACTTATCAGAATCCCCACATTCCACATCGTCCATCATTAATTTCTAGTAATAGCATGCTTACTAAAATCGGGCTTTTGAATCAGACTTTTTTAAAACTTGAAGGTGCAGAAGCTGCAGCTTGGATCTTCAGCATGACCAAAGGTCTTGCAACCTGTCTCTCCCCCCCACCCACAGAGGCCCACTGCATGGCATCACACAAGGCCCACCAGCCACAAGGAACCCAGACATGGGAGTGTCCCCACAGCCCAGCTCCCCCACAGGTCAGAGCGCCCCAGCACCCGGGCACAAATCCACGATCCCTTGCTCCAGTGGCCCCACTTGATGGTGGTCAGTGAGCTACCCACCTGGCACTGGGTTTAGAATGGATTTTTCAGATAATGTCTGTTCTTTTCTCAATTACCTGCTACAGTGTGCAGTCAAGCAATCTCGGCTACCTTCTCGAATATCAGGCTTTGGGGGGACTGTGCAGAGTCTGAAAATCCAGGGGATTACCACAACAGTCTCCTGTCTTGCTGCATCTCAGGAGCAGACAGCAGGCACCCGCCCACACAGAATCCACTCATCCCCCTGCCCCCACAGTCTTTCAACTCCAACATAGTGGCCACTCTTACGTTCTGGCTCACACAGAAGTTCAGCAACTCTTTTTCAGAACTACATCAAGAAAGTCCCTTTTCTCACCATGCAGATGCTAGTCGACTCCAGACAGAATAGGCTCTCTCTTCAGCTTCTTAAAACCTGGGTTCCAATCCAGTTTTCATATCGATTTTCTACAATCCAGTTTTCTCTGGCCAAAACCAGTCCTTTAACCTTGTCTTTCCCTTTTCCTGTAGGCACCTTGTCTTTGCCAGGGACAGACAGAACCTTTTACACTTTTTCTTACTTCTCTCATCAAAAATACTTGATCATCTGTGGCTCACCGATGTGGTGCAGATGAAACTGAAGAGGCTTTCTACCCATCCTCTTGACACAAACCCATCCATTTCCTTAATCCTTTTTCTCAATCCATTTAACTTTTATTCTGAACACTTTCACCGCTGTGGTGCAATTTCTCTGCACAGCAACAGAATACTATAGTTCTCCCTCTCTGCAGAGCTGCCTGCAAAATCCTCTCTTTTCTTTCTAGATGGGGAAAGGCACAACCAGCTATGGGGGTTAGACCACTGGAAGCCCTCAGGCAGTCCCCCTCATGGTCCTGCAGCCTCACCTTCTCCCTAGGAGCTGGAGACCCCCTCCATGTGGAGGGGCTCCCACTGAACTGAACTCAGAAACCAAAGTTCTTTCATCTTGGAAGCTTTCTGGCAGCTCCCCATTGGCAGGAGCAAGTATCCTCAACCAAACTTAATTTGTACGAGGTTCCCTCGACACCTCACTGGTTGCTGAAAAAGGTGCCCAGATTTCACCCGGTATTTTTCCCCAAAAGACTTCACTGAAGCTCTACTCTTTAGCAGCCTCTTCCATCTGATGACCCAATACAAAATTTAGCATTTTTAGTTATTTTCCAGCTGGTCGTTAATGCTGAAACTTGTTTTTCCCAGCACCAGACAGACTGAGAAATAGGTGTAGTATAACAGCAGCAGGAATGAGGGATACATGTTCTGGTTCTACCTGGATTAGGTGAGTGGGACTCACCAATTTGGTGAGTCCCATCAATCCCACCAATCACCAGACTACCAAGAAATTATTATTTTTTATTGTGTCCAGGACTGATAGTGTGTGTGCGTGCTTGTGGGGGGGAGGTTGCTGGCAGGCTGCGTGTGTGCAGTTAAAACACGATTCCCAGAATCATTAACTAGCACTAACCAGGCAGTGTGTTAGCACTTCCAGAAAGCATTTACTATACCTGTACACCTTATATGCATTAGAGGAACCCCCAGCTGTATGAGCACCTGGTTGTAATTAGTAATCCTGTGCAAAAAGGAAAGAGTGACACGCTAACAGGACAGCACTGCACAGAAGAATGTTTTTTTAAAATAGTTCCAGCCATGCTTATCACAGTGCAGTGCTAATCCTGTCACAGTGGTACGTGGGCCCCCATTTTCAGAGCCAGTCATTAGTGTCGTGCACTCCTAAGTACTGTACTTGCGAAAGCGCACAGCCACAAAAGGTGGTGGTAAATGGCACTCACTCCAATGAGGAAAGAGTGACCAGTAGGGTGTCAGAGGGCTCAGTAATGGGATAAATCCTCTTCAATGTCTTTATAAGTGGCATTACAGAAGAACTGGAAGGAAAGATGTGCCTTTTTGCGGATGACACCACAATCTGTAATAGCATTGATAGGTACAGATGGAGAGAATAAGTAGGAACCTTAAAAAACTCAAAGAGTGGTACGGGACATGGCAGCTTGGGTTCAAAGCCAAAAAGTGCAAAATCAAGCATCTAGGGCATAGAAACCTAGAGCCTGAGTGTAAAATGTAGGGGGAGATACTGATGGTCACTAAGAAGGAAACCTTTTATATAGCACTGTGCTCTGTATGCAGCAGAGGATTACTCGTGTGTATGGCCATAGTAGTACATATGCACATGATCAGGTTGGCATCAGGGGATGCTGAATATGACACCCATCCAACCACGCTGTTCCCACATAGCATAATGTTTAGCACTGCGCTAACCTTCTGAAAACGGGCCCATAATTGACTAAAACTCCTGGCTGATGCCTCTTAAGATGCAGAAAATAAACATAAAAGGGTTATCTTATCTATCTCTTTATGTATTGTTTTATCTTATTTTGCTTGCAAAACCTTTATCCGATTTCAAAACATTGTGATGTGACTTCAAATGTTTATAACAACCTAGTTAAAATACAAGTTTTTTTTTCCTTTCATCTGAATGCTGTCTTTATTTACTTATAAAAACACAGTCTGATGGACTGGCCTAGCAGCTTGGTGGTAACTGTATTGCCTCCTATGCCAGTGGCCCAGTTTTGGGGGTGGACCTGGGTTGCACAGGGGTTAGCTGAGTGGAGATACGATTGAGCATCTGAGAGAATGCTCTCCTCTCAAGCAGGGGAGTCTGACCACCCTGCTCTTTAACATCCACATAGCTGAGTAGGGCTGGCAGGGCAGTGGAGTTGCATAAGGGAGAGGGCTCAAGCAGTCACAAAGCAAGCATATGCCTTTATATGCAATTGCATCATTGCATGCTTGGCTGCCCGGGGGTGAAACCAAAGGTAGAAAACCCCAAATGGCAGAATGATCCAACAACCTGCCACAGATTCCTGCACTACTAACAAGGCTCTGCTCCTGTTTGAATATGTGTCTCCTTGTCAGTGGCCCTCCCCCTCCTGGCCCCAACATGGGGGATATGTGTGTGTGTGTCTGGAGGGGGGGGATCTCAGAGCAGGTAAGTCCCGGGGATGGTGGGTGATTGGGCTGGAGATGTCAGTGGGCAAGGGGGTCGCAGGGTGACTAAGACGATAAAAGCCTCTATGGAAAAAAAGAAATAAAACACAGTTTGAGAAGCTCAAACCACAAAACAGACTGTGAAATCCTCCAGTGAGGCATCACAGTAAAGTAATTTAGTATAGAAACATGCAAATTTTATGCATATGCCAGCTAAGCTCCTGATAAGAACTGGGCACTGAGGGATTGCAGCAAAAATATATATTTTTGTTTCTTAATCAAGAAACTTTTATTAAACAAAACATTCAAATAAAATCAAAAAACTAAATCAAAACATAGTCCATAGAGTACAAACTAGCAAAACTTTTGGCTTACACTATCACAGTTCCTGCAGTGCCTCCCAAGCATTCAGCTCAGATAAGTTGCTGGACTAACACATGTTAGAAATACCACTTTCTCTCAGTGCAGTTTAACCCCTGCAAGGTATACATATTTTTAAATCAAGGATGGAAATGAGAAAGGAAAAGTATGGCCTACTGGGATTCGAACCTCAGATCTCTGGTATGCCGTTCCAGCGCTCTAACCATTAAGCTACAGGCTCACTGATCAAAGCGTCTGAGGAATTTCCCTACAGCCACACACACATTCCTTTCTCTAGTGTTGCGCATTATGCAACTAGGAACCAATGTTAGAAATACCACTTTCTCTTAGTGCAGTTTAACCCCTGCAAGGTATACATATTTTTAAATCAAGGATGGAAATGAGAAAGGAAAAGTGTGGCCTACTGGGATTTGAACCTCAGATCTCTGGTATGCCGTTCCAGTGCTCTAACCATTAAGCTACAGGCTCACCGATCAAAGCGTCTGAGGAATTTCCTTACAGTCACACACACTTTCCTTTCTCTAGTGTTGCGTAATTATGCAACTAGGAACCAATGTTAGAAATACCACTTTCTCTCAGTGCAGTTTAACCCCTGCAAGGTATACATATGGACTAACACAGTAATTACACATAAATCTGATCAAAAATTTAACTTGGAAAAACGCATGCAACCCCGTATGTTTATGTTAGGAATATCCTAAGTATTAGCTTCCCATACAAATGTGTTTTAGCAGTAAATAAGGGCAGCACTTATGTAAAAGAATAAACTACAGCATTTTAAATTAGTTCTAAAAGTTTCTTGTCACATCAGTAACCATGATGAAAGTCTTGAAATATATTAAAAGAGACCTTGGCAAAACTAAAATCACTAGTGACATGCTGGACATGAAATTCATTGCTCTCACCCTTAACAAAATTGCACTCCCCTTCACTAAGTTGTTTAATATCTCACTGAGGACAGGAATCTTCCCGGATAAGTGGAAGTTGCCCACGTCACACCAGTTTTCAAGAATGGGGACAGGACACAACTGAGTAACAAATGTCCCATCTCAATTTCACTCTCAAAGGCCCTGGAAAGAATTGTAGCAGATCAAGTAGTCGAATACCTTAACAAATACACAGGGCCAGCATTAGGCACCCACCAACCCCGCTGCCGTTGGAGGCCCCCAAATGTATCCCATGACTGCAGGAGGCCCCCAAATAGCACTGGCACATAGCGAGCTGCGAGTCAAGTCAGGAGCTACAGTACTCAGGGACTAAACAGCCAAAGAGCCAAATGTTCCCCTGCACAGCATTCAGATTTCCCTGTTCCCATTTTATAGTTGCAGCAAGCCAGCAAATGTGTAACAGTAGCAAAACAGCCCTGCTGCCCAATTTCCCCAGACCACGCTGTCCTGCTACCTCATGGCCACGCCATGAATGCCAACTTAAGGATCATCGACACGCATACAAAATCATACCTTAATTAAACCTTAATCTGGTCATGGGTCAAAGATGTAGGGCCCCAGCACTGCCCTACTTGCCGTTGCTGCCATCGATTTCCCCGGACCCCAAACACCAAAACAAAAACTCCATGCTGGCCTCTTGTCTGTAGCCTATGCCATGCTCGCCATCACAGAACTTAATGTTCTGTTTCTCCACATTCCCCCTATTGTGCTGCACATGCTGACATGACGTGGAAGATGTTGTTGGAGCCAATCACAGGGCTCCACTCAGTCCTTGGCTAAAATTGCACCTCCTCCCACTGGACCTGACAATTTTTGTTCCCCCTCAGGTCTGTAGTGGCAGCATAAAAGTGATTCCTCCGGCGCTCTTGGAACCATTCAGCCGAGGACCAGTTCCAGAGCGCTGGAGAGAAATTTACTGTTGAAGCCACTGGAGAGAGAGAGAGAGAGAGAGAACAAACCACTGCCCACTGCAGCTAGAAGCCAGCCAGACCTCCTGGTTCCTGATCCGACTTCTGGTGTGCTGTTGCTGACCTGCTGCTAGCCTGCTACTGCTAGTGCTGCTTGCTGAGAACAAGGCTGTAAATCTTTTTTTTTTTAAGAGCTCAGCAGCACTGCAGCAAGCAACCTGCCAGCTGCCTGAAAATCCTCCAAACCAGCCATAGAAAACTGCTGGTGAACGGTGTTGAGGAGAGACCCAAAGGAGGAGGAGGATTACACACCCACCCAGAGATAGACCAGTGCCTTGCCATGCTTCCTTTTTTTTTAGGTATGTACATGTAAATATACTGTCAGTAGTCTACTGATATAAGAGATTGGCTAGGAGATGAGATGGTCTGGACTGGAATGGACCATAATTTGAACTGAAAAATAAAAGTTTGAATAGCCTTTAGTCTCGCTCTCCAACTCTGACAGCAACATACACATGATGACAGTCAATAACTGAGCAACTGTGTCATCATGTGAATCTGTTATCAGAGTCTCTATTCTGAACATTTATTTCAGTGCAAATTATTGTCAGTTAGAGTAACATATATAGTAGTATACTCTGCATTTTATTAGTGGGAGTCGAGAGGAGACTGCATAGGCAGAGAGCTGCAGAGCTAGAAAAATTAGAGACAGCTGGAGGAACACTTTTTGCAAGTATAGTATAAATATAAATGTATTTCTAAATTAATATTGCTTGCCTTTAGGTTACTAGTCTGTGTGTCGGGGGGCACTTGTCTGGGGGTGCGCGCGTGCGTGAGGGGCCCTGTCTGTGGGGCCCCAGTCTTCGAGTTTGCTGGAGGCCCCCAAAGTCCTAAAACTGGCTCTGTAAATACAGCCTCTTGTGCGAACAACAGCATGGTTTCAGAGAAAACCATAGCACCATCACTGCACTTGTGGAGTACACCATTCACCTGTATGATGCCCTAGATAGTGACAAGTTGGTGGAGTCTGTCTTCATAGAGCTTACAAAAGCTTTCGACACTGTAAACAATCAGGTACTTCTGGACAACCTAGTGTCGATAGGCTGTCATATAAAACAGTGAATTGGTTCAGCAGCTATCTGTCACAAAGGTCACAATGCGTCATAATATCCGGAGCTTTATCCAGCCTTGAGGGCATGGAATTGGGGGTGCCGAAGGGGTCCATACTAAGCCCACTGCTGCTTAGCCTCTTTATAAACTCATTGCCATCTGCTTGTCCTGCTAACATCGTCCTATACGTGGATGATGCTGTCATCTCTGCCCCTGGAGTACAGACCTCCGTCATCAACACTACCCTTCAGCAGTATATTAGAAACCGCAAGGCACGGTTCAGCAGAAACAAATTGCTACTAAACTATAAAAAAAACAAAAATAATGCACTTCTTACTCCCACAAAACAAAAAGAAAGCAGGCCCCATGTGTTTCCTTAGTAGCAAGGGCGACACTCTGGAACAGGTCCACACTTTTAAGTACTTGGGATCTCATACTGATGATACTCTAACCTTCACGGGACATATAGATCATGTCATCAAATCAGCAAATATCAAATTAGGGATACTAAACAGACACAAGCATTCCATGACCACAGAGGCATTGGACATGGTTACAAGGAGCTCTATACTCTCATCAATAGACTACAGGCTTACTATTTACAGTGCTGCCTCGAACTCAGCATTAAATAGGATAAAAATCCTACTAAATTGAGTGTGCAGACTCGTCCTGGGAGTTGATTACCTTACCCACACCTGTCAGCTTTACAGGGAAACAGGGTGGCTCCCCTTGCAACAAAGAGTCATTTATCAGGCTTGCCTACTTGGAAAGAAATCCCTACTAGGGCCTACACCTACCTCTACAGCCTGCATCTTTAAATGGACTATATCTGAAAAGGCAACCCGGAGAATGGTTAAAAGAGTACTTCAGGTACCCTTTAGGTGCACTACCCTTGCCCAGCATGCTGTCTCGTTTAGGGGACCTAGATGGTTTAATGATCTTCCTGCATTGTTGATTGCATGCAAAAAGTTAGCACCTTCAAGAAGAACCTGCGTAGAATATTTGCCCAAATGAACCCTTGCTACTGCCTAACACACCACTAGCCATATGAAGACTACCTGCTAGCACTCCCCCCTCCTTTCTCCCCCCTCTAGCCCTGTTTTCCCCCTCTTCTTCTCTGACAATGTCTGCAATATGGCAGCTACTTTCTGGAACTCATAACGCCACTTCATATCACAAATCATAAAAGTCCCTAAGCTCACTACCCCATTTCTCCCTACCCCGGTCTCTTTTCCCTGCTCTTTTACCCCTTTGATGAAATAAGTTGATTACTCATACTCTCCGTTACCCTCCTCTGACAACACCTGTTCCTGGTAGCTACTTTTTTTCCTTCTCCCCCTAGTTCTTAATCTCTTTGTGCTCTGCCCCTCAAAGGCTGCACGCCAAGAGTTTTACAAGTGGTTTTCAGCCCTGGCGTATGGAATAAACTGCAACCTAATCGTATATCTTATGGTATTGATAAAAATGTTTATCAGTATTTGATGTCTTATTTATACAGTGTTAGTTCATAGTATCTCTGTGTTAGCTACTAGAACCCAGTTTGTCTTACCCATGTGTTATGCATTACTGGTCTACTCTGATCTTTATTTGTTTTTGTATCTCCACTTGACATGGAACCTTTGTAAAAGATCCTCTGTGCTCAAAGGTATAAATCTGAACTGTTGAAATAAATAAATAAATAACATCACAATGTTCTGAAATTTGATTAAAGGTGTGCAAGCAAAACAAAACAGAAAACCCCATAAAGAATCAGAATAAGAGATAGCCCTGTTTTGTTTACCTTCTGCTCTGCAGCTTTAGACATCCTCTCATCAGGCCAGCAGCTCCTTGAATGCAGCAGGAAATGAGTGCAGGGGCAGGCCATTCAAGAGGGAAGGGTAATTTCAGAATGTAGTCCATTTCAGTATATAGTTTATTTGCTTCAGTATATAGTGTATGTGGATTTTTCAGTCTATAGTGTAAGTATTTCAATACATAGTATATGTGTTTCACCATGTAGTGTATTTGTTTCAGTATATAGTGTATGTAGACTTTTAAATATACTGTGCATGTATTTCAATATGTAATATATTTATTTCAGTATATAGAAAATGCAAACATTTTCAATAGATAGGGTAAGTGTTTTAATATATAGTGTATTTGTTTCAGTATATAGTGTATGCAGATTTTTCAATGCAGTGTATTTATTTCAATATATAGTGGATGTATTTCAATATAAAGTGTAGATGTTTCAATATATAGTGTATTTGTTTCAGTAGACAGTGTATGTGGATTTTTCAATGTGTAGTATATGTATTTCAATAGATAGTGTATGTATTTCAATATGTAGTGTATTTGTTTCAGTATATTGTGTATGCATATTCTCTCAATATATACTGTATGTGTTATAATGTATACAGCATTTGTTTCAGCAGATAGTTTATGTGGATTTTTCAGTCTGTAGTGTATGTATCTCAATAGGTAGTGTACATGTTTCAGTACATAATCCATTTGTTTCAGTATATAGTGTATGTGAATTTTCAGTACTCAGTATGTGTATTTCAGTAGATAGTGCATGTATTTCACTATATAATGTAAGCATTTCACTATATGATATATGCATTTCAGTATACAGTTTGGTCCAGATATTCAGAGCAGTTGCGCATGGCACAACTGAGTTGTGCCGGTACAACAAAGAACTTGCGCTGCAGAGCGATATTCAACCACTGCAGCTATGCAGTGCAAGTCACAATGCACTGTGGCACAAAAGTAACACATGCAGTGCAAGTGCCAGGGGGTCTGCCCATGAATATGTGGCACAATGGCATATTCAACTCGAAATCATGGCGCAAGTCCGGAGCAAATCACAAGATGCACCAGTCGGACTTCAGCCTACAAAAACAGGCTCAAACACACACACACAGCAGATGTGCAACCCTGAGCAAGCAGCAATTAGGATGGATGGGGCACCATTTATTATGGAGCAGATAATGAGTGTGAGGAGGTTGGAGGAACAGCAACGTGGCTGACGAAGGGCCCATTGGCGGTATGCCCAACACAGGTGGTACTGTACCCACACCATATTTGAAGATTTCAGTGATGTGGAGATTGTGGGCTGGCACTACCTGAACAGGGCAATTCTGAGGCAGCTCTCTGAGTTGTACAGTGAGGAGATGCAGGAACCCACCAGACGGAGTCATGCCATGTCCATGGAGACCAAGGTGACAGCAATGATGTGCTTGCTCACCACAGGCACCTTCCAGAGAACAATGGGAGATACCACTGGTATCACCCAGTCAGCCATGTCCCACCTCCTCACACAGTTCTTCAATGCTTTGCTGCCACATGCTGCGGAGTTCATAGGATTCCCAAGCACACAGGCAGAGCTTACAGCAAACATGCAGGACTTCCACAGGGTTGCACGCATGCCAGGCATGGTAGGGGCCATTGACTGCACCCATGTGGGCATACGCACACCACCTGGCCCTGAGAGGCTGGCGTACATCAACAGAAAGGGCTACCCATCAATCAACTGACAGGTGGTGTGCAATGCCATGGGGTGCATCATCAATGTCTGCACCATACACCCTGTGAATGCATATGACACCTACATCTGGCACAGATCCATACTGTGCCAGAGATTCAAGCATGTGGATATCCCCACGGGGCACCTGGTGGGTGAGTAGGGCATAGGGCAGGAGGTGAGTGCAACAAGACTGTGGGAGGATGGCGGAGACACAGGGTGGGTGGGGTAGAGGGGGAAGTGGGCAGCAGGGACAAGGGGGTGGCACCACCACAGCACAGTGCTAACCATGCCCTCTCTCCACACAGGTGACAGCACATACCCTCTGAGGCCCTGATTGCTCACCCCCTACCAGCACCCATCATCCCCTGTGGAGGAGAGATACAATGAGGCACACACTGCCACACTCAATGTCATCGAGTGTGTCTTTGGCATGCTGAAGATGTGGTACCATTGCCTAGACAGGTCAGGTGGTGCCCTACAATACAGCCCATCGAAAGCCTGTGGCCGTTTCCTGGCCTGCTGCATGCTGTACAATATGGCCATTGACCATGGGATAGCTGTCCAGGTGGATGAGGGCGACAGCAGCGGGGATGATGGTAAGAACGGGTTGGAGGAGGGTGTGCAGCCACCCATGGGGAGTTGGGACCCCAGGCTGGCAGCAGAGGCCAGGAGGCACAGGGCCACCATCACACGGGAGCATTATGGAGAACGCAGGTAAGTGTACTGACATGCATGCAGGGGCCACACAGACCACCACCCCACCCACAGGTCCAGACAGGTACAGTGGGATGCATGCAGGGACTGAGGCACACACAGCAGGCATGATGGAGGCAGTGCCACACAGGCACACACACACTCAGCACAGGCACGGTTACTCACACATGGGCTGCAGGACATGGCATGGATCAGATGCATGACACCAGTGCACAGGCACATCTGGTGTGGAGCTGCCCTCATCACACCCATGCCACAAGGCCCAGCAGCCTGGCCAGCACACACAAGAGGCATGCGCCACACCACACATGCATACCAACACATGCATGGGGCACCATCACTACCCAAGTGTGCCCTGGGCAGCAGCAGTGGACAGCAGAGAGAGGCAACACACTCATCAGGGTAACCTCATGGTACCACAGCCACCACAGCCACATGGGCGGCCATGCCAAGACTGGTCATCAGCCGCAGGCTGTGCATCGGCCAACGGGGGTGTGTCCACCACAGCTGCAGGGGTGGATGCCTGAGAACACGACCGGGTTCTCACTGGGGTGTACAGGCGGCCAAACAGGCCCACCCTGAGGGATTTGTGATGCCCATGTCAGAGCCTGGTGTCTGCCGTGCAGGGGTCACTAGACGCCGGGACCATGAAGTAGACGTAGCACTGTGTGGGGTCCTATGTGCACGGCCATGTCTGGTGGTTGCCAGTGATGCAAACCCGGTCACAATTGTACTGGTCATGCAGTCCAGAGATGTGGTCGTGGCCTCCCGCAGCTGGTGAAGCTCATCAGTAAGCTGTGCATGACCTCTGTCCTGATGCTTGGTCAGCTGATGCAACTCTGCCCACAGTGCATGCATCTCTGTGGCAAGCAGTGCCTGGTTCTCCACAGATGCCTGCAGCAACCGGGTGTGCTCCACCAGCCTCTCGGCATCCTGTGCGTCCTGGGCTAGATGCTGGCCTGCTGGAGGTGATGCAGCACGCTGCTCAGTGCCCCGCTCCTGTGGATGCTGCACAAGGGATCGCACAGGGGGCAGTGTTGCAACGGGCACACCAGCGGTGGACCCCATGGTGCGCTGCCCGGTGGTGTCTGCATCCTGCTGTCACTGCCCGACTGTCTGCTGGACAGTGCCCGGTGCTGCTGTGCTTGCCATAGCACCCCCACCCTTGGCAGGCACAGCAGTGGCACCACACACCACTGTGCCGGTGGGGACAGGTGGCGGCTGCGCAATCGCAGGCGCAGCACCGGCCCTGATGCCACCTGCAACAATCCTTGGGCCAACCCAGGCAGCGCGTGCCCGACGCTGTCCAGGATCAGAGTAATGTCATCATCAGAGTCAGACGTGCCCCCCAGCTGGGTGTCTGCGCAGAGCACAGGCATGCTGTCACCCAGCAGGAGCTCTGCCAGTGTGTCATCCAACTCCAATCCCAGGATGTCCACCAGCCCCACACTGCTGCATTGCAGCTGGTCCCTGCTATGGATGCCTGTAGATGTTGATGGCACCTGTTCCTCCTCCTCCGGGACCATGTCTGCAGCCGCCTCCTCCTGGACCACTCTGCGGAGACGTGATGGCGCTGCAAGAAGGAACACAGTGTCAGTGATGCTGTAGCCCCATGCATGTGGCCCCCCCCACCCAGGTGTGCATACCCCCATCACTGCCGTCCACCAGTGCGCCATGCATGGCTGCAGGCAACCCACGTACATGACATGCATCACAGCGGCAGGCACACCTGCATGTGACATCCCACACCCGCCATCCAAGCCAGTAGTGTGTATACTCACCATGCTATGATGGGCTGCCACCCATCTGGAATCCACCACCAGGAACACCCTCAATGGCAGCATGGCTGATGGTGGCTGCCACCAGCTCCTCAGTGGCTGACAGTGTGGGTGCGGTGGATGGTCCTCCGCTGGTCTTGCTGTGGGATGCCCTGATGGCTGCCACCTTTTCTTTAATACGGTGCTTGTCTGTCCCCACCTTCTTCCTGCACTCCTGGGTGCTCCGCTGGTGTCTGCCATGGGTGTTTATGTATGTGGCCACTGCATCCCACCCTGCTTACCGCTCCTGTGGAGTACCCGTGGCACCACTCAGCAGGCCCTCCCTGTCAAGGTATGCCTTGAACAGAGCCTGCAGCTCATCTTTTGAGACATTGGGCCTGCACTTGCAGGCAGGCCCATGTGCCTCCTCCCCTTCTGACTCGAACATTCTGCTGCCTGTGGACAGTGACAGCACAGAAGTGGTCAGTGTCAGCATGGCACAGTACAGCGCTCCGGGCAGTGTTGTTGTAGGCTTCTCAATCCCAACGTTAGCATCCCCTTACCTGTCAGGCTATAATACCGGTCCGTGCCCTGTGCTGTACTGTGGCGCCTATAAGGTGCATCACATGCAAATGAGCCAGTGCACAATGGTAATGATATGCTAATGTCCCCTAATGCACCGCACATTGGCTAATGAGGTGATTTGCATATGGCGGCTGAATATCGCATTCTTGCACTGTGCTCATTTGAGTTGCACTGGAGCATCTCTGTGGCGCATTGTCCACGCATGCACAGTGCACATGCCCGCAGTGCGCATGTGCGCAGCCGTCTGCAGTGGTGAGTCATGTTCCCATGTGAAGTGCACAACATGCCCACATTGTGCATGTGGTACAGCCAGCCAGTTGTGCAGCCACGCATATCACAGAGCATTGGATGCGCTGTGCCGCATACAGCGCAGCACGGGGTCATGCGTGCCATTGTACAGGATCACACCCTGTGCCATGTGGGTCACAGACGTGACCCCATGCACCCACCAGGTCATGCTGCGGGTAAGCGCGATGATGCCGCGCAATACCCTTCACGGCACATGCCTACCGCGCATCCACATGCTGCGTAGTCTCGTACAGTGGTATGCTATTGCGCAACATCCATGGGCTGCACCACATGCCTGCAGTGTAGGCCATTGCACGTCTGGCCATGCTTTTTGGACATGTGCCCCTGCAGCAGCCCAGGACCCATGTGTGGGACTGTGTGGCTATGGCACTGGAGCGCTGCACAGGTGTGCAGTGCACACCAGAACAATGTCGCCACTGCTATGGCAACCTTAGGTGGAGGGACCCATACCGTCTCCATCAATTCCAGGCCCATGTACAGCGTGGTGCTGTGCCACAGCCAGGTCAGCATTCCCATGATACATGCATGGCCATGCAGTACCTATTCTGGACATCAGGATGTGCAGCATGTGCTGCTGATGGGTGGTGGCCACGGTCCTGTCGGTCACTGTGTGCTCTGCATGGGCGGCATGTGCAACATTGTTGTGCGTGTTGCAGTTGTGCATGCACCAGGGCCACAGGATGGGTGCTGTCCCACCCTGAGCAATGCCAGCTGTGTGCTGGGGAGGGTGTTGTTTGTGCATGATCATCTGCTCATCTCTCTCTCTCCCTCCTTCCCTCCTCCATCCACAGAGACAGAGGACCACAGGAGGGCCTGGCAGCCATGGATATGCAGGCACTGCGCAATGGTAGACTAGCTGCTGTGGCTGCTGGATGTCACTGGACAGGTAGGCATGTTCCCACTACAGGACTGTGAATGTGTGGGTCGCTGTTAGCAACAGGGTGCCGGGCATGGTCACCACAGCCATGTGTGGGCACCGCATGGGTGGGCGCATGGACCTGTAGACATGCCGGTGTTGCACAGCGTGTGCATGTACCATGCCCTTCTCCACTGTGCTGCCCGGGGTGGGTTGTGCACATAGAATCCACTGTGTCTGTAGTCCACATCATGTGCCTTGCATGTGCGCCACTGCACCCACTGCACAGTCTTGTGTGCCTGTCCACACTACTGTGGTGTGCTGTGTGTCCGGCTGGTGTGGCCCTCCATGCATGGGACCTGCGGGGCTCAGAGGATGGGATGGGGCTCAGTCTGGCATGTCACTCATTGGCTGTTCTGTCCTTTCACCTAGATCGGGCACATGGGGTGCCACTGATACGGACAACCAGAACAGTGCGGGTGTTGTGTGCAATCCTGTGCCAGCTCAGATGAATGGCAGCAGTAATGGTGCATGTAACGGTGGCCCTGAGGAGTGATATCCACTGCCTGGAGGCCACGGTGCATGGCATCAGACTGTAGCATGCCTCTGAGCCATGGTCCCTCTCTACCCTGCCCTTCCCTGCTGCCCCGCCACTCCTCACTTCACTTTGTACTGCCCCTGTACCCTGTCACCACCTCCCATGCCCTCCCCAGTCCTCTGCTTTTCCTTGTACATAGCTGCCATGCTGGCCCTCACTGCTTTTGTTCTATTAAACACTTTTGTATGCTACTTCCTCTGTGTCTGTGGTTCCTTTGCAGGCGGCATATGGAGCCATGCTGCAGGTGTCTGTTGTGGTGTGCTTGACTGCGTGCCTGATATCCCATTGCTATTCCCTTGGGGTGCTGTGCTTGTGTGTACCTGGTACGTGTGCCGTGTCCCCATTTGGTGTGTCCTATGGTGGCCTGTGCCTGTCCTTGCACCTTGTGCTATTATCTGACCGCTCTGCCCTTCTGTCCACCTGTCATGCTGCACGATGCCAGTGTGTCCCACGGTGGTGTGCCCTTCCCTACATGGTGTGGCTGGCTGTGTGGCCCTGTGTGGCCTGTGCCTCCATCATCCCTGGCTCTTGGTCCTCT
The DNA here is from genome assembly GCA_016271365.2 of Neoceratodus forsteri. Taxonomy (NCBI): domain Eukaryota; kingdom Metazoa; phylum Chordata; order Ceratodontiformes; family Ceratodontidae; genus Neoceratodus; species Neoceratodus forsteri. The sequence goes on from JADMNL010000025.1 coordinate 335,561,989, forward strand.
GTGTTTGTGGGTTGTCCTGGCACCATGGCCATGACCCCCTGCAGCCCAGCCTATTGGATGTGTCTTGCATGGCTCTGCCGTTGGTGTGCCAGTGGGGCCAGTGTGGTGCCCTGGTACTTGTGCCATGGTTGTCAGCCCAGGGTCCTGTTTCTGAAATCCTCTGGTGCCCTGTGCTGCCTCTGGGATTGTGTGCCCAGTTGTCTGTGGTTGGCCATGCTGGTGGGATACTGTGCCCCTCTGCCCCTGTGCTTCCCTGCCTGTGTGTCCCTGTTGCCTGTTGCCTTTGCACAGCTGACTGGGTTGTGTGTTTTGGACTGCTCCAGCACATTCATGGTTGGGCCGGTGAAACTGTGGTTGCGCTATGGCGCTTCCTTGCCATATTCAGCCTGCCTTGCACCACCACGTGTCGGTGGCACATCATCTGAATATGGCTCCCTTTTCCCCATGGTGCATCTGACTTGCGCTGCGCCGGACTTGCGCTCAGCTTTGGCGCATGTCTGAATATCTGGGCCCATATGTATTTCATTATATGATGTATATATTTCAGTCGACAGTTTATGTGGTTCACTACATCATGTATGCATTTCACTATATAATGTATATATTTCACTATACGATGTATGTGTTTTACTATACAGCCAGAGATTCTGAATGATGTTCCTAACGGCTTGCCATAATGATGCTTATTGTAAATTTCACTGATGGATCCCTGAGAAAAAACAACTTACTACATTGTGAGTTTTTTTCTTTCAGCTCCGGACAAAGGCAGACAGCCACAAACCTTGTTTAAGGTACCTGGGGCCAGCTCACAATTTTAAAAACTGTGTACTCAGTCAAAAGTTTCGCCCAAAAACTTAAATGAAATAGGTATTAAAAAGAAGAATTGATGGCTTCTCAGTCTGCCTCTGTCATCAAAGCACAATAAAGGCTAAGAGGGAGTTACTAATGATGGTAGAAAGCACACATCAGAGGGTTCTTCTCCTCATAAGCAGCAGTCCCTCTCAGAGCGGACAGATAAAAACGTTGCTGAACCATCAGAAAGGCACGGTAAAGATGCAAGGGTGTCCAAAAGGGAAATCCTGACTCCAGTGATGGCAAAAATATAAATAAAAGAGCCTCAGAGCAGGTACTGGAACCAACACCTGCCAAAACAAATAACTCTGACACTCTTCCTGCAAAGAAAACGAAGCAGACAGTGTATGAGAGACAAATGCCCTTGACAGAGGACATGTCAAAGATGTACTGTAGCAGTTTTGCCAGGCTATGGGAAATTTATTTATTGTCAATCAAAAAAGGAGAATGAACACCACATGTCATCCAAGGTTACGCACTCTTTATTCTTTAATGCCACACAAAATTTCAGGCAACGTTTCATGGCCAGGCCACTTCCACAGGCCCACTGTGCTTCAGTTCTGTTACAAATTAATAAACCAAAATCAGTAATTCATCTACAGCACCATCACAGTGCACTTCCACACCCCAAACTTACAGTGCTCAAGCACTCTCTCCATGTGTATTGCCTTCAACTATTCACAGTAATGTTAAGATTCCCCAGTATCCAGTTCAGGACTTCTGTACATTGTATGTCTCAATTAATCACTGCAAAGCAAATTCCTTAATATCTATTCAGACAGTATCAGTGCATCAGTAATGGTAGTTTTATACCATGATGGGTGTTTCCAGTATTATATGGAGCCAAAAAGTCCATCAATCACATTATAATCATATATTTTATAGTGTCTAATTGTCACCAAAAATATACTCTGTCATATATAATAGTTTCAATCTAAATTTCAAGTCCTTACTTGACTATAAACGTTACTGGTTTTCCTATCCAGGTCCTTTTGAATATCTAAGTAAAAGTAATATTTGCATATTTTTCTCTTTTTTGTGATTCTAAAACACTCCAGGCTGTTTTCTAGATTGTGCTCTCCTGGTGTGGCGTACCTTAAAAGGTAATACACTTTACCCCACTGGTAGGTTCCATCACTCTATGTCTGCTCTATTGTGGTTATAACAACCCTCCAATACCTTAAACATCATATATGTGATAGGAGAAAGGGAAAGTGAAAGGAGAAAGTCCAGGGGGGTATTGCTAAGATCAAAGGGGATTAGGGGGCACGTGAGCAGGAGGACCATGTAAAATCATCTATCATAAATACATACTTCTGCTCAATATTTACTGAAGAGAAGGAAGGGCAGGGCCCACAGCTCAGCACCATGGACACAGTTTGAAGGGAGGTGTGCACTAGTCCCTTCACAAAAGAAAGGGTCCTACAAGAGCTCGATAAGCTCAGGGTGGACAAGGCAATGGGACCTGATGGCATACATCCCAGGATACTAAAGGAGCTAAGGGTGGAACTAGCAGAGCCATTATCAAAACTGTTTAGTGAGTCTCTGAGAACAGGAGAAGTCCTAGAAGACTGGAGAAGGGCTCATGTGATCTCGCTCCACAAGAGTAGTAGAGGGAGGAGGCAGGGAACTACAGACCACTCAGTCTCACCTCAGTAGTGGGAAGATTATGGAGGCACTCCTTAAGGAAAGGATAGTGCAACACGTGGAATCCATAGGAGCACAGGATCCAAGACAGCAGAGGTTTACAAAAAAAGGTCCTGTCAAACTAATCTCATAGATTTCTTTGACTGGGTAACCAGAGTGGTGGACCAAGGGGGAGCAGTTGATGTCACCTACCTTGACTTCAGCAAAGCTTTCGATTCTGTTCCACACAGAAGATTGATTAATAAGCTGGGTAGGCGCGGGGGTGGGTCAGAAGTTGGCCAACTGGGTGGCAAACTGATTGACGGACAGAAAGCAGAGAGTGATGGTAAACAATATGCAGTCAGAAGAGATGCAAGTCACAAGTGGGGTACCTCAGTGATCAGTCATGGGGCCAGTCCTCTTCAATATCTTCATCAGTGGCATTGCAGATGGACTGGAGGGTAAAGTTTGTCTGTTTGCAGATGACGCCAAGATCTGCAACAGAGTAGATGATCCAGATGGGGTGGGCAGAATGAGAAGAAATCTGGATAAACTAGCAAAATGGTTGGAAGCGTGGCAACTGGGGTTTAATGCAAAGAAGTGCAAAATCATGCACATAGGGAAGAGAAACCCTGAAGCCACCTATAGGCTGGGAGGGTAGTTGCTGGCAGTCACAAGGGAAGAATGAGACTTGGGCATCATCATCGCAGATGACCTAAAATCATCCAAGCAGACCACTAAAGCAGTAGGTAAGGCTAGGGGGATGTTGGGGTGTATTAGTAGGGGTATCACAAGTCAGAAGAGGGAGGTAATAATCCCTCTTTACAAGACACTGGTTAGGCCCCATCTGGAGTACTGCATGCAGTACTGGAGGCCACACCTTCACAAGGACATTAACCAAATTGAGGCAGTCCAGAGAAGGACAACCAAAATGGTGCAAGGATTGCATCAGAAAATATATGAGGACAGACTAATGGAGCTCAATATGTATACCCTAGAGCAAAGGAGGGAGAGAGGTGATATGATTGAAACATTCAAACACCTTAAGGGCATTAACAAGGTGAAAGAGTCTAACATGTTTCAATATAAGAACAAACATTTGTCAATGCCAAATGTTTGCTTGCTGGTATTGGCATTGGTAGTGTCGGAGTGAGAAAGATGCATAATAGGAATGGCAGAGAGATATTTAACTGAAGCCAACCCCACCACCATCCTGCAGAGACTGACAGGCATTGGGGTGTGCCTTTGGGTCATCAGGCATAACGTCCACGCTATTTCACCACACCCTACCATGCAGACACCGAGAAGTGTCACGGTGTGCCTTGGGGTCTTTGGGCCTTATGCTCACACCATTCCATCAGGAAATACAGTGAGATGGGTGCAGTATAGGAGAATGGGGTGAAACCTGGGGCCGAAGAGTCCAAGGCACACCTCGATTCCTCTCACTGGCTGCAGGGTGTGGGTGGGTGTGGAATGGCATGAGCATTACAGGCGACAATTCCAAGTCACACCCCAATGCCTGTCAGTCTCTACAGGGTGGGGCGTTATGGTTAGAAACTCTAACGCCTCAGGCCTTTGTTGGTATTTTCACTCCAAATTTTCAACATGGGTTTTTTTGTGACCCCATCTTATGAACAGTGGCACTATCAGTTCGTTAGCCGAAATATGATTTTGAACAGCGACTACGCCATTTGGCACTGCAGGTGCGAAAACACATTTCGAACAGGATGTGAAGAATGGCAGCTGTACTGTTCATGGGGAGGTGTAAAAAATGGCAATGTTGAAAATCTGCAGTGAAATTATAAAAAAAACTGGTGAAGTCATGAGCGTGCATAGAAACTGTGCAACGCACACCCGTAATGTAATTAGTCTGGGGATTTTTTTACAGCAGATTGTCAACACGGGCATTTTGGGACCTCCGCTCATGAACAACGTCACTGTCATTTTCTTAATCTATCCCAAACAGTGATTTCCCACAGCGACCATGCATTTCTGCGCCAGAAGTGCGAAAATGCATTTTGGCCAGGGTGTGAAAAATAACAGCTGTACTGTTCATAAGGAGGTGTGGAAAAATGCCAGTGTTGAAAATCTGGACTGAAAATATTACAAATTTGTGAACTTACGAGGGTGCGTGGAAACTGTGCAATTCTCACTTGTAACACAGTCATTTTATGGACTTTTGTCACCAAATTTTGTAACATAGGCATTTTTAGATCTCTGGTCACGAACAGTGTCACTGTGATTTTCTTAATCTGTCCCGAACATTGATTTCGCACACTGGCTGCACCATTGTGCGCTACATGCGCGAAAACACATTTTGGTCTAGATGTGAAAAATGACAGCTGTACTGCTCATAAGGAGGTGTGGTAAAATGGCAATGTTGAAAATCTGGAGTGAAAATATTAAACATTCGCAAACTTACAAGCGTGAGTAGGAACTGCGCAACGTATGCTCGTAACACAGTTTTTTGAGATTGCCCAAATTTTCAACATATTTTTGGGCCTACCTAATGAATCGCGGCCACCGTCATTGCGTTACTCTGTCACAAAAGGTGGTTCCGCGCAGTGACTGTGAAATCACCTTTCCGGACCGAATAACAAAATGACAATGACTGAGTTCATGAGGTTGGGCCCCAAGAACCCATGTTGAAAATTTGGTGAAAAAATTCCCCAAAATGGCTGAGATATGCATCAAAGTTGAAAAAATACCATTTATGCCATTATACAGCTTACCGGCATTTCTTCAGTTCGCGGTCGGCTTTGAAGAGCGCAGACGGTTCCTGGTCCATCAAGAGCATCGCACTGGGTCTGAGGTAAGTATGGGGTGTGTTTAGATGGGTGCAGAGGGTGGGCGGGGTTGGGAGGGGGGCAAGACAGTCAACGAGTGACCTTTTTTTACAGTTTTGTTTTTTCTTCTGCAGGAAGATAACGCTGGACTTTTGCCGCGTTGAGGTGGGCTCCCAGCGTGGCAGATGAAAGGTTATTTTTTGGGGGGCAGCAGTGGAGCAGATGGGGGATTGGGCATCCCCCTTGGCCATACCGACTTTGGCCAAGCTGGGGTAGGCTCCCAGTGTGGCATCTTCTTCAGGAAGATGATGTGGGACTTTTGCCATGTTGGGGTGGGCTCCCAGTGTGGCAGCTAAAAGGTTATTTTTTGGGGGCGGCAGGAAGACGATGGGGATTGGGCACGCCTGTCAGCCATATGTACTCTTGCCATGCTGGGTGGGCCCCAGCATGTCACCTAGAGGTCTGTTTGGGGGGGCAGTGGAGTCGATGGGGATTGGGCACCCCGCCAGCAGCTATGTAACGAGGAAGCGGGAAGTGATGAGCACGCTAGTGGGCCTCAGCATGCTACGAAGTGGGAGGCCACTACTAACTGTCTGTGACAGTTCAGATGCAGCGAAGACAAGATAGGCAATTTGCATGGCCCGCCTCGGTAGTATGCAAATTGCCTAAACGTTACCACCGCTGATTGTGGCGGTATTTTCCTCAGAACTGTATGCCACTGCATCTTAACAGCTGTCATAGATAGCTCAGACATTCATTGGCGTGGTGAGCCGCGCCTGCAAAAGGGGCCAGGGCATTGGAAGCGGGGGAGGCACACCTACAAAAATTTGTATGGTGGCGTTATGTTTCTTGCACATGCATGCAAGTAAACATAAAAATAGCAGGACAAGAGGACACAGCATGAGATGAGAGGGAGGCCAATTAAGGGGTAATGTGAGGAAGTTCTTTTTCACAGAAAGGGTGGTGGATGCATGAAATGCCAACCTCAGGAAGTGGTGGATATGAATACAGTGCATGGCTTCAAACAGGCATGGGATAGGCATCAGGGAGCAATACAGATGAGTATGAATAAATAGGCCATTGACAGAGCAAAGGCCGATGGCACATTTATAAGGTAGAAAAATAAATGGGCAGACTGGATGGACCTTGCAGTCCTTATTTGTGGTCAACTTCTATGTTTCTATGTTCTATATTGTTATGCAGTATATATTTTCTAAACAGAAGTAGTATGCTTTAACTTTCTGCAAGTTGGTTACCTTACTCACTTTTAGATATGGGGAAGCATAGCCTGCCAGCAAACTCCCACAGCATATAGGAGTGGCTGGACTGGCATGTACGTGCGGTTTAAATACTGTATTGCGGAGGGGGGGAGGAATGATGTCACTCATGATGTTTCACACTGTCTCTGTCTGTCGCTGCTCCCACAGAGACCTGTAAAGATCTTTTTCCTGGACATCTCAGCCTAAACCTTGAGCAGAAAGTGCCAGCTCCTGGTGGTTGAAAACATTATTACTGGAGAACGACATCATGGCACAGCTCATGTTTCCTGCAAGGCTCCAGGTGCAATATAAAAACAAAACTAGCATATATATGGACCCTGAGATGGCTGCCAAGTTCACAGAGCAAATTGCATCGACATCATCAGACACTCTGGAGAACCAGGCATCAGATGGTGAAGAAGCTGACTTTTACATTATAGTCACTTGTTGCTCTGAGTTACAATGTTGGACTCTTATCTGATAGTTCTTCTGTTTCTCCAGTTAGAATAGTCTGACATAGTGAGACACTCAGCCCTGTATTAGTGGTAGTGACATGATTGTTGCTTACTGTAAATTTTGTTTTATGGGTATTCACCTGTATAGGCAATGTTTGTTTACCGTAACAGTAATGTTTATTATTATCTGTGAGCATGTGCGCATATCTCAATTTGTGGAATACTATATGTCCTACTCTTTAATACCCTGTTCCTGACACTGTATTTTTGTTTGGTACCTTTGTGTGTTGGGGTGTAACTTATAACTTAACTGAGCCCATGCTATCTTTACATTATTTTGCATTACTGTAAATGGATTTCTAGCTCCCCCATGACCATGTATTCCTGCAAGTAACAGGGAGATTCGGTGCTTTGATCTGATTCACCATATACTATGTTGAGAGAGTGATGCCCTACAGACTCACCTGCCAGGACTATTGCATCCTTCACAAAGACCTGGAACTAAGGGCTAGTAGCCAGGTACCTGTTTAGTCTGCCCAAGATATATGCAGTATTCTGTACAACTCTTGTTTGTAATCTTGTCACTGAACTGTTGTTATGCACATGATTGTTGCATGCATAACTCCATAAACAAAATGTTTAAAAAAGAAAAGTCTTGGCACATGCAAAGACACCAAACGGTTTGTCTGGCTAAGGGCCACAATCCTTTCCCAGGACACCTTGATGAAAGCCATTGACTACCCCTTTGAGGGGAAACTCTTTATTTGGTGACAAAACAGAAGCAGATATGAAAAAAGTGGACGAGTACAGAGCTACTGGCAAGAACTCTACTGTAAAGGGATCCACGACGGGTGTTCGACAAATTTCTCGTTGAACGCCCTGACAGCAAAACCGGCAGGTCGACCGCATTTAGCAGTTGGCCGCAGGTTTCCCAAGTACTGAAGTATTTTCTTCAGAGGGCTTCTCCCCCCGCACCTCCCCACTATGGATTATCAACTCTAAGTCAGAGTTGATTCGGGGGGGTGCAGGACCCCCGACAAACAGTGCCCAGTTCCAGTGAGTCCCCTACAGCGGCTTGGCACTGTAGTCACTGTGGGGGACCTCACTGTTGAACTGTCGCTTTTGGGTGGGTATACCACTGTAAAGGAAGAGGCCTCGACTTCTTACAGGCCTTATGGAAGGGGAGGCAGGAGTAGAGGCTACTAACCTAGACACTACACTGGCCATAGGTATCAGCCACATAGAAGGTACTATAGGAGTAGCGGAGTATGGCATGCCGTAACTCCAGCCCTTAAGCCACAGCCAAACCAAAACCCCTGACAGTTTTGCCCAGGTCACCAGCCTGCCATTGAGAGGAAAGTTGGCCTACTACTTTTAGGAGTGGGAAAAAAGTCACCTCAGACAAGTGGGTCTTGCAAGTAGTGGGTCAGAGATTATCGCTGCAGTTTCAGGTGTTTCCCAAGCTGAAGAGACCAAAAACCTCAGCTCACTCACCAACAGAAAGAATTCAATTTCAACTGGAAGTAAAAAAATGACTGCAAGCAAAGGCAGTAGAAAAGGTCCCTGCATCACACTGTGGCAAGAGCCTCTTTCAAGATACTTCCTAACCCACAAGAAAATGGATCATGGAGACCCATTCTAGATTTAAAGTTCCTAAACTTGACATGTCAAGAAAGAAAAATTCAGAATGGTAACACCGGGTACAGTAATTCCATCTCTGCAATTGGAAGATTGGTAGGGGTCACTGAATCTGAAGGATGCTTACTTCCACATTCCACTTAAACCCAGCCACAAAAAGTATCTCAGGTTCAGGCTAGGATACTGCCTGTATCAGTTCACTGCCCTACCTTTCGGCCTTACCTCAGTGTCAAGGGTGTTCACAAAGTGCTTAACTGTGGTGGCAGCATGTCTAAGAAGACAAGGTGTGGTAGTTTTCCCCTTACCTGGACAACTGGTTTGTGTCATGGAAAACAAAGCAGGAGGCATCGTGCTCTATCCAGCTGGCAAGAAGCACTTTGGAAGACCTGTGGTTTCTCATAAATCAGCAGAAGTCCCAGACTGAACCAGTACAGGTCCTGGACTTCAAAGAAGCAGAGTTGGACACCCTGCAGGGGAAATGCTCTTTTCCCACAGGACAGGATAAGAGATTGCCAGTGCAGAATCATTCATCCCAGTTCGCCCAAGACCTGCAAGGGATTTTCGGCAGCTGCTAGGCCACATCACTTCAGCCACAGCAGTGGTGCGATGGGCTCATTCCCAGATGAGGAATGTATGTTACCACCTAAAAGACTATTGGTCCCAAAGGTCAGACCCATTGTTTCACCTAGTGCCAGTCACAAAGAACTTTGTGCAAACACTGGCATTTTGGAGGGTGGAGTGCAACCTCAGAGAAGGCATTCTCTTCCTCCAGTAATCACCCACCAAGGTTCTCGTAACAGATGCTTTGCTCCTAGGGTGGGGTAGCCACCTAGAGGACCTCACAGTAAGTGGCATCTGGAACCCTTGGGAGACTCAGAAGCACATAAACTTCCTCAAGCTCAAGGCTGTTCTACGAACATACGTAAAATGCCAGCAGAAACAGGCCATGATGGTCTATCAAGTCTGCTTGTGTTTGCAACACACAGTTTATTTTACTGTAGCTGCCCCCACCCACTTCCACCCCAGAGTTATCACCCCTCACCCCTTCTCCCCCTCCCCCCTCCGTTTAACCCTGTCCCACCTGCCTCTTAAAACTGCCCACAGTTTTCAGTGAGATCACCTCCTCCGGCAATTTATTCCACCTTGCCACTACCCTTTCGGTGAAATAGTGTCTCCTCATTACCCTTTTAAATCTTCCCCTCACTAATTTCAGACTATGTCCCCTTGTGGACCCCTCCCTGTTTAAGTTGAAAATGCCCTCTGTTCTAACCTTATTCATACCCTTTAGGTACTTGAAGGTTTCTATCATATACCCCCTCTCCCTTCTATCCTCCAGGGAATACATGTTCAGCTCTCTCAGTCTCTCCTCATAGGGTTTGTCACCCAGGCCTAGGATCATCTTGGTCACCCTTTGCTGTATGCCTTCCAGTAGTTTGATGTCCTTTTTCAAGTACGGGCACTAGAATTGCACACGATACCCTAAGAGTGGCCTCACAAAGACCTGTACAATAAGGATGAGTTCCTCTTTCCTTGAGGTGATTCCTCTCGCGATGCACCCCACATTTTGTTTGCTTTGCCTGCAGCTTTACAGCACTGTGCAGAGTGTCTCGTATTCTCCATGACAATTACCTCCAGATCCTTTTTCTCCTCTGAAATGGACACCTGTACTCCTCCCAGCCAGTAGCTAGTCCCAGGGTTCCTGGCTCCCAGGTGCATGACCTTCTTACTGTTAAACCCAACAGCCAAATGCCTGACCAGTGCTCGAGCTTTGCTAGGTCCTCCATGAGCTCCTGTCTCCCCTCCTCAGTGTTCACTCTTGCACAGATCTTCATGTTGTCTGCAAGTAGGCAGATTTTACTTTTGATCCCTGCTGCTATGTCCCCTATAAAGACATTAAATAACACCAGTCTGAGTACCAAGCCTTGTGGAACCCCACTGATTACAGGTCTGGGTTTCGATAGTACCCCCCTCACAATCACCCCTAGCTCCCTGTCCAGTTCCTCATTCTGAGAGGGTGATCTGTACGCCACCCAATCAAATCTGCTGCCCTTTAGTGTTTTGAAGCTGTACCCATAAGGCTTCAGTTCTATTCTCTTCTATATGCTGTCTGCTACCAAGCCCACAGCTGCGCTTGATAACTTCCTTAACATCCTCCCCTCTCTGCAAGATAAGCATGCCCCATCTCTCAGGAAGAGAGTCAGAGGTACTGTTACCAAATGGTTGCATGGTGACCTGCTCTCCTTCATGAAAACCAGAGATAAATACTGGGGTAAATTTAAAACCACAAATGAGTTATCTGACTATCATGAATATCGACGGCTCCATAACGACTGCAAAAAAGCCATACGAGCTGCAAAGAGTGAATACTGCACTACCACCTTACTGTCCTCTGCCAAGAATCCACAGAATTTTTGGCATAACATTAAAACTGTAGCTGGTGGCTACAGCAGGTGTGATGCTGTCGACATGATTGTTGGAGGCAAAAACTATAATAATGCTGCAACCATTGCTAACGCCTTTAATGTCCAATTCTCTGATTTGTCGGCATATACCTCCCTGTTCACCTCTGATAACACTCAGTCAAGCACTCCCACATGTATCTCCCTGCCAGACTCACCGTACCGACCCCCTTTTCTGTCTTTAATCAGCCTCAGCAAGAGAGACTTGCAAACTACTCGCTGGCCTTTCTCCCTTCACGAGTGCTGGCCATGACAACCTGGAACCTAAACTCCTAAAGATGGGGGCCCCCTTGCTTGCGCTTCCCTATCTCCCTCATTCTTAATCTATCTCTTACTACTGGAGTTGTCCCACCTATCTGGAAAGTACCTAGGGTGAAAACTGTTTTCAAGCAGGGTGATCGGAAATGCACAGAAAACTAGTGGCCCATGGCCACCTTGTCTACTGTCAGCAAGATATTAGGTAAGGTAGTAGAGGTGCAGCTGACAGATTACTTGATTAAACATAATTTACTGTCCTCTGAGCAACACGGATTTCGCAAGAATTACAGTACTGGTACAGCCCTAGCTAAGGTGACGTCTGAAATTAGGACTGCAATGGACCATGGCATGATATCTGGGGCAATCTTCGTTGTCCTCTCCAAGGCCTTTGATTTAGTGGATCATGCCCTACTTTGTACTAAAATTTGTTCCCTTGTCATGTCTGGTCCAGTCCTAAGCTGGTTCTCCAACTACCTCACTGGCAGACTACAGCTTGTTAAGTATAATAAGAGTTTTTTCAGAACCTATTCCTTTTAAGGTTGGGGTTCCTCAGGGGTCTATCTTAGGTCCCACTTTATTCTCCCTGTTTATTAATGACTTCCTGCTGGTCCCTACCCATAGCAACATGACTCTGTATGCCAACGACTTGGTTCTTCTGTCCAGCTCGAATGATATTAATGCCATAAATCACCATTTACAAGCTGACTTCCATAAGCTGCAAACTTGGCTCCTGACAAATAAGCTTGTTCTAAACCTCAAGAAAACTCAGATCATGGTGTTTGGTTACTTGGCCAAACTTAAGCTGTGTTCTACCCCATTAAAGGTTTTGAGTCTTGATGGGTCCCCAGTGGGCACCACATGCTTTTTCATATACCTGGGAGTCACTCTTGACCCCCAATTAGACCTCTACTTACATATTCAAAATATGTGCAGGGCAGCAAATATCAAACTGGGCCTTGCGTACCAGGCCTTAAGGCCCTTACAGTAGCTGCACAACTTGCCCTTGCCAAAGGACTATTTCTCTCCTCACTCAGCTATGGGCTAATAAACTTTCCCCTCACCACAAAAGCTAGCCTTGCCAAGTGGGACGTGGCCTATAATAATATTTGCCGCTTTGCCCTTGCTGTCCCTCAACTCACCCACCATTGTGAATTATGTGAAAAACTTCACTGGTTGTCCCTGAGTAACTATTGCTCTTTTGTCCTGGGCTGCTTCATTGATAAAATGATCCATACTGCCACCCCTCCTGCCCTGTCTAAATTCCTTCAACCGGCCCAACCGTCATACCTACTCAGGTCAACTGATTCTCAGTCCTTCTTTGTCCCCAAATCCCACACTTTGTTGGGTGACTGCACCTTTGCTGTCTGTGCCTAGAGATTCTGGAACTCCCTTCCAGTACTCACTAGATGTACTCCCATCTATCTCATGTTTAAGAGATCCTTATGGACACACCTGAAGTCTACCTCAGTCTGTAACTATCCCTAGATTGCTTGATGTATCTTACTCCTGCGCAGTCTCCTGATTCCCTGAACTAAAAGAGGTATCCTAAACCTTTTACTACTCCATGTACTTAAGCAATTACTGCCTTAAAATTTCATTATACCCTGTCCTACCTTAATTGCTCATGTATTCTTCCATGAAATGCCTTTTACTGTATTATTGTCTTTACCATTGTGCTCATGCTCACTGACTGTACACCCCTTCTTTGTTATATTGCTTGTATAATTTTCTTTTTCTTTGTAATCTCCTGGGTCGTACCTGAAAATAGGCATTTTTTGTCTAGTGTGCTTACCTGGTAAACAAAAGTTAACTAAATAAATAAATACATCTCCTCCCTGCTGCATATCCCTTACGACTAAAACTACTCCTCCCTTCCCACTTCTCTCTATCCTTCCAGTATAATCTATACCCAGGGATCACAAGGTCCCAGTCATGGTATTGGGTGGCCCATGTCTCCGTGATGGCGCTATGTCCACCTTTCCCTCTGCCAACAGTGCCTGTAGTTCTGCCATCTTGTTTGCCAGATTCCTTGCATTCAAGGATACCACCTTCCAGCGTGACCCCTGTACCTCATTTCCACCTACCATCCCACTATGTCCCTCCTCTTTCCATTTCTCCTCTCCCTCTCCCTCCCCCTGACCTACGGGAGGCCCTTCGGTCTCCCTCACCTGATGACTCTGATTGGAGTCCTCCTTATTGCCCTCCCCAATCAGTTTAAGTCTAATTGATAAATATTCCTTCAGTTTATCTTTCAGGACCCTCTAAATGCAGCCTGTCTGGTGCATGTAGGTCCTTATTTTCCCACATTATACCCCACACCCCCACCAGGCCATACCCATTTGTCCCCCCCCCCCCAACCATCCGTTGAATTCATTGATTCTTTGTTTTCTAACAGTACTTGCCCTAGGGACTGGAAAAAATTCAGAGAATGATACTGATCTTCCTGCCTCACTGCAGATTTTTGCTACCTCCTTAAATCTGTCTTGCACCTCCTTTGCCTTGCACCCTGCAAGGTCGTTTGTGCCTAGGTGCACCACAACGTGAGGTTTTAACTTGCTCCTGCCCCACACACTTAGGTATAAACTACCCCACTCTCCCCGCCATCATGCCTCGTATACACTCCACCTATGTGTGGCTGTTCCTTGCAACCTTGCCTCCCCATCCCACTCCCTTCAGTATCAAGTCCCCCACTATAACAACCCTCTCTCCACTTCCTCCTGCCCACCCTTTCTTGTGCTGCCCTTCCTTCAGTCCACATTCCAGAGCCACACCTCCCATAATTCCTGCTTCCACATTCCCACTGCTTAGCCCCTGCATTACCCCCTCTTTTGGCCCCTCAACCCCTCAACCCTCCAGACTCCTCACCGGGGATATCTCCTCCTTTCTCATATATCCCCCTGCCAATCACCCTTACACTTCATCATCCTCACTTTGCCCCCCCGCCCTACTTTTCTCCCTTGTCACTGTTTGTGGCCCCTATACTTTCTTGATCTTTAACCTCCTCCTCCTTTGCCCCCTGTTCCTCTAAACTGGCCAGTACTGTAAACCTGTTCATGGATGTCCCCATGTCTGGAACTACTTATGTTCTCCCACCCTGTACCATCCTCCCTTGTTCTAGCTCTGATTCCCTCCTCCCCCCACCCATGTTCTTTACCACCTGCCACTTTCCCATCCCAATTCCCCCAGGTCCTTGGGGTGTTGATGTCCCTGGACCCTTTGGCTTCCCCTATGGCTCTGTCCCACAGCTACCTGCTGTGCTGTCCAGAGGAGTCATCCCCTGCCCTCTTGGCCCCTGATGCTCCCCCCCCAACCTCTCTCAAACTCCCATCTCAGCCTCCAAATATCCTCCCTAAATTGTTCAAGCTGCCTACACATTGGACAACCCCCTGCTCCCCACGTTTCTAAAAAGATGGCAACCCGACACCCATTGCAGCTGACCACCCTCTCCATCTCTCTTGTGCCCCGCATCCCCCATCCTTCCTCCACCTCCATGCCTCCTCACTGACCCGCTGCCTGCTCCAGCTCCCAGGACCCCACATCTTCCCTGGCTTCCCTTCTTTATCCTCCCTGCTGTTTTCCTGATTTCTGATATGGGATATGTGACTCAGGCAGACCCAAGGCAGGGAATTACCACTGTCCTCTGTTTATGTTTTGACCCACTACCTTTGCATTTGGCATATAGACTCAGCCCTTCAGGTAGGTAGACTTACTTACCTCTTGCTGTCCCCTCACGCCTCTTGCCCTGTCCAGCCTGGCCTGCAGTCCACCCTGCAGACACCCTACAGATGCCTCTTAGTTAGATGCCACACTCCTGCTTTGTAGCACTCATGCTTCACGCTCCAGGGTCACTCATGCTTCACGGTCACTTGGCCCCCTGAGAAATATACTGGGACTACAGCCACCCTATTGGCTGTGCCATGTGTCCCTGGCATCCTGCTCACTGCAGTCCCTCCCTCAAACTCCGTCTTTTGGCATCCTCCCTGTCCCATAGTCCCCAAGTTATAGAATTTCTCCACACCAGAACAGAAAAAATGAAGCACTTCCCTGCACTAGTCGGCTTCCTGTTCTGCACGGCGGCTGCTCTGGGAACAGACTACAAATATCCATTTCTGCTGGCAATGCTGTCTTTTTCCTCCCAGTTACTAGGTAATTCAGTCCAGATACAGACAAACAACACCACAATGATTACTACATAAACAAACAGGGAGGAACAACAACCTCAAAGCTGCATAGAAGCTGTGAAGATCTGGGATCTACTGTAGCTTACTCCCTGGTCTTAACATTTCTGTAGTGTATCTGCCAGGCAAAGACAATGTGCTGGCAGACTCATCAAGCAGAATCGGCCAGAGAAACCACAAATGGACATTGATCCAGCAAGTGCTGGCTTCAATTTTCAGGAGGTGGGTACCCCAGAAATAGATCTGTTTACCTCTTGGGAGAACAGTCATCTCCCAAAGAATTGTTGCAGGCCCCCAGCCAAGGGTACAGTCCGCAAAAGGACACCCTAGCCTTGACTTGGACAGGGAGGTTTTTGTATGCCTTCCCCCATTTCCCGTCATAGAGATGGCACTCATGAAACTCGGGAGAATTAACAACAGTGATTCTGGTGGTTCCTGGCTGGGCCAGGCAGGCATGGTACTTGATACTGCTGACCCTGCCCTGCATGACCCCAATCAATCTACTACTGAGGTATCATTTGCTGACTCTTTCTCACGGTAGAAAACCTTTCCAGACCTCAGAACATCACGCCTGAGGGCATAGTTCATCAGGAGTTGAGAGTTTTCTGATTTGAATCTGTCACAAAAGGTGCTAAAAGTTTTAAGGTTTTTAGGAAACAGCCACTGGGAAATCAGACTCTTGTCACACACCACCCATTAGGCATAATCCTGGTATAGACTATGGTAAGGCTGATTTTGTTTCCACTATATATTTCTTATGCTATTGATTACTTATGAGACATTGTTGATTTTCTTTTGTTATGTACTTATGGTGAAATTTCAATAAAGATTATTATGGAAAAAAAAAGGAAATCAGACTCTTCAAATTGGAAGAGATTCTTATTCTGGTGTGCCCACAAAAAGATAACCCCAATGTAGACAGGGCTTTCCACAGTCCTGGATTATTTGATACACCTAAAGTCCTAGTACTGAGACCCTTGACTTGGAAAGTGCATCTGGCAGCTGTGTCAGCCTGCACATCAGCGGGCAAGGAGAGGTCCTTGGCTTCACAACCTGTTTTTAAACATTTTTTCCAAGGCCTCTGTCATGAGCCCAACCTCATGGGCATGGCAGGACCTCCTGTTTGCAGTGAGTATCCCCCTTTTTACAGAACTCGTGAGCAGTTGTAGGATTCAGAAAGCATTACCAACCTTCCTTTTTCCCAGTGGGAGGGCAGAAACTGTAGTTTTGAGTCCTCTTGACTCTGTACTACGTTCAGGTTTGAATTCCACCACTGCCACTGGCAGCCTGTTGTCTAAGCAGTTTTAGAGGATAGCCGAGTGGACACAATCTTTGTTATCAAGGCGTACAGTCTTTTACAAAACCCTTCTGTTAAAATGTTAGCTCACACAATCAGACCCCAGGCAGAGTTGATAAGAAAATCATAAAAGTTTACTTAAATAAACACAACACAGTAAATTCTACAATTTGGAAGATCTTTGAACTGCAGACAATACCAAAAATAACACTGGGTGGTTTACAGAAAACACTATATACTGTTGTTCTAAATTATACCTTCTTCTGAGGTTTCAAAGTCCAGAAAAGTGTCCTTTTTGAGAATAACCTTCTCTCTATATAGGTGAAGTTCTTTGGAAACACAAGAATTGTTGGGATTAAAAATCAGTCTCCGAGTGTTCTTTTTCAAAACTCAGGGATTATCTTGAACAGAGAAGTCCTTGTTCCCAAATTCTGACTTAAAATCAGAATTTCTGTTTTGCATGTGAAAAATCAGGTTTCCACAAAAACACAGGTGTTGTTCTCAAAGTAGTCCAAGAGACCCACATATACTTTAACCAAAGTATATAACAGCTTAAGTTCTTTCAGCTCTGAGACCCTTCAAGTCCACAGGCTTTTGACTCCAAGCTAGACTGCACTGATGTTCAAAGTGTGTGCCTGATAAATACAGTCTGAATGGTCATTGTCACACCATAACCACCCCTATTGGGGCATAGAGTTTGGGGTGCAACAGTTTCACCTCATCCTGCAGGTGTCACTGTGGTTCCATGTCTAACCCTTATAACATCTGGTTTGTGCATAATCTGGTTCTGGTTGACCTTAAGCTGGCCTCCTGCTGGCCATTCCCTGCTAGTGGAGGCTAAATGTCTAGTTTGACCCTTCAATCCAAGAGTTATGACTTTTATGGTCATAAACCTGTCTGTTTCTTATCTAAATGGGTACCAGAACCAAGCTAGGTTTTGGTAATTTTGTTCTATTTTGTTTAGCTCTTTCTGGACTTTTAAAGAGACTGTGTCTTAACGCTAAAGTACATTACAGCACATACAATATGAACATTAATAAAGGATATAGGCCTATCTTGCCACAGCCTCAACCACTTGCACCCTCCTGTGAGGGAACCAGTCCCCTCCATGTGACTTGAACATTTGTTTTGCCTACTGATGGAGTCTACCTTTGAGCTTATGGCTATATCAGACTTAAAATATGCCACATGGAAAACAGTTTTGCTAGTAGCCATGACATCTGCCAGAAAGGTAAGTGAACTGCAAATCCTCTGTACAGATCCAAACTACATAATATTCCACATAGATTAAGATAGTCCTTAGAACCAATAGCAGTGTTGGGTAAGTTACTTTTTCTATTACTTTCTATTACTTTTGGAAATTTGTTCCAGGAAGTTCTGTGCAGTCACTAGCAAGGATAGAGAAGTACTAGAAAAAGTAATACACCTTATAATTATAGTTACTTATTTATTTTTATACAAAAACAATACAAAAATAAACTGTAACAGATTATATTTTTTGAAAGTAATAGGTTAGTTACTAGTTACTTTCAAATAAATCTAATCAGTTACAGTTATGTATCTCTTTTGTATAAAAAGGCATAATTAATTGTAACTGTAAGGTGTATTACTTATTTCGGTACTTCTCCATCCTTGCTAGTGACTGCACAGAGTTTCCTGGAACAAGTTTCCAAAAGTAATAGAAAGTAATAGAAAAAATAACTTACCCAACACTGCCAATAGAAAATTCCTACCTCAATTTGTCTCAGAATTCCACCTACTCAGTGAGTGAACCATCCTGTATTCATTCCAGAACACACCAGTACAGGTGAGCAAAAGTGGCACTGTCTGATGTAAAAAAAGGGCATTGGGTTACTACATAGACTGGATGAGGGATGTTTGGTCTGATAGCACACAACTCTTTGTTACCTATGGAGAGTTTGGCAGAGGTAGCCTAGCAGCCAGGAAGAATATCGCTCATTGTATGGTCTCATGTATACTGTTCTGCTATGAGAAAGCTGGTAAACAATCCCCAAGAGCCTACAGGCACACTCCACAAGGGGCACCTCTGCCTCTGGCAGCTACAAGTGTCATTCACTTCAAGATATTTGTAAATCGGCTACCTGTAAGATAGTGTACACCTTCACAAAGCACTACTGGCTGGATATACAGTTCAGGAGGAAAGCCACTTTTGGAACTGTAGTCTTGCAGAAACTTTTTCCTAAATAGGTTCTGGACCCATTCTCCCAATACTTAATGAGTCTGCATTTTTGTGTGGCATCAGTGATACAGTCCTGCTGTTAGAAGAAAAAATGACTCACCATAGTAATGTTGTTTCTTCTAACCCCAGGAATCCATCAGTATAGTTTTACAATAAGTCAGTGCAGGTAGACTCTTGGAGACAAGATGGCCATCAGAGGAAGCAACTTGTTTGTGTAACTCCATGAATGCTGAAAGTAAAAGTTAGTTCTAATATTTTTCCATTGCCAGTTTTCTCACAAATCTCTCAGATCTGTTTAACTTCTTGAGCTCTTATGAATCCTGCAAGTATGGACCTAGCCAAACTGATAAAGAAAGAGAGGAAAATGCTTGAGCATGAACATAAGGAGAAATGCAAGGAACTCAGCTCATACAAACATACGAAATTTGCCAGCAGATAAAGACCTAGAGGTCTATCAAGTCTGCTCGAATGTGCAGCTAGCACCCCTTATTCTGCAGCTGCCCCTCCCTTCCACCCTTCCCCGTCATTAACCCTCCCCCTTGTCCTGTCCCATCCCCTTTTGAAGCAGTCCACTGTTCTACTGGATACCACTTCTGCAGGTAACGCATTCCACCCAGCCACCACCCTCTGTAAAAAGTGTCTCTGCCTCCTCCCGAACCTTCCTCCCTCCAGTCTCATATCATGGCCCTGGTGGCCCTCCCCTTCCTTACTTTGAACAGCCCCTCTGTACCCATCTTGTTTATTCCTTTCATGTATTTAAAGGTTTCAATCATGTCACCCCTGTCCCTCCTCTCCTCCAGTGAGTACATGTTCAACTCCTTCAACCTCCTCTCGTATGATAAGTCCCCAGCCCCTTGATCATCTTTGTCACCCTGCACTGCACCCCCTCCAGTAACTTAATGTCCCTCTTCAGATACGGGCGCAAGTACTGCACACAGTACTCCAGGTGTGGTCTAACTAATGACCTATACAGTGGCAGAATCACCTCCTCCCTCCTCGAGGATATACCCCTTGCAATACAACCCAGCATTTTGTTGACCTTTGCAGCTGCCTTCCTACATCGTGCTGAGTTGTTCATTGACCCTGTAATGAGCACACCCAGATCCTTCTCCTCCTCTGTCTGGGCTAGCTGCACTCCCCTCAGCTGGTAACTCCTCCTTGGGTTCTTCATCCCAAAATGCAGCACCTTGCACTTTTTGGCATTAAACCCCAGTTGCCAGGTGTCTGACCAGGTTTCAAGCTTTGCCAGATCATCCTGCAACACCTGCCATCCCCCTAGGTCATCCACCACCGCGCCTACCTTGGTATCATCAGCAAACAGACTGATCTTGCTTTTGATGTCCCATGATATGTCTGCAATGAATAACCCAAACAACACTGGTCCCAACACTGAGCCCTGTGGAACACCACTCATCACTGCCCTTGGGTGTGAGAGCTCCCCACCCACCACCACCCTCTGTTGCCTTCCCTGAAGCCAGCTTCCTACCCATCTCACCAGCTTTGCACCCGACCCTGTGCCTACTAACTTCCTTCCCAGCCTTCCATGTGGCACGAGTCAAGCCTACTGAAGTCCAGATACAGGACATCCACTGCATGGCCCCTGTCCAGTTGCCTAGTTACCTAGTCATAGAACTCCATCAGGTTGGTTTGGCAGGATCTGCCACGTAGAAGCCATGCTGTCTGCTGTCCTGTAGTCCTTGGCCTCTAGGAGGGCCACCAGCCTCCCTTCAGGATAGTCTCCATTAGGCTTACCCACGATGGATGTGAGGCTCACTGGTCTGTAGTTTCCGGTTCATCCTTGGGGCCACTCTTGTGGAGGGCACCACATGAGCCATCCTCCAGTCCTGAGGTACACACCTAATGTAGTGAGGCATTAAATAGGTCTCGCCAGGTCCTGCAAGGACCTCTGCCAGCTCCTTCAGTACCCTGGAGTGGATGCCATCTGGGCCTGGCGCTTGTCCACCCTCAGTGCCTTCAAACCCTCTCGAACTCTGCCTCCATGATTTCCCCATCTGTCACCCCTTCCCCTGCTTCTGCCATTTCTCCCACCTTGGGTGTCACCCCTCTTCTTTTAGTAAATACTGAGCAGAAGTACTCATTTAGTGCTTCTGCCTTATCGCACCCTGCTTCCACCCAACCCCTCCTTCCTAATCCTTACTATGTGGTCCTTACAGCTCCTTTTCTCCTGATGTACTTAAAGAAGTCCTTCTCCCCTTCTTAATGTCTTGTGCCAGCCTGAGTTCTGTAGATGCTTTGGCCCCACCTGCCCTTGTCACCTCCTTCGATTCTGTCAAGTACTCCTCCCTGTCTTCCCCCTCCCTGTTTTCTTTGTACTTCCTAAAGGCAGCTCTTTCTTCCTTACCTTTCCATGACCTCCTTGCTCAACCAGCTCGGTTTCTTAGCCCTAGCCTTCTTGCTCTGGGCCTTGCAGCAGGTTTTGGTTGCCTCCACTATCTCCAGCTTTATGAGCTCCCACCTCTGGTTAGTGTCATCACCTACAGAAGTTCAAAACCCTGAGAAAAAGAGCATTCAGATCTGATGGAACGTTACCTGGAGTCAATATCCTAAGGTAGCTCTAGGACAGACAACCCATCACCCATCAGCCATGGTCGAGAGCCCCGGTCCCATAAATAAAGATACTACTCCTTCCAAAGCCTCCAATCCTGAGTCCTCAGTATCAATGTAAACATCTCCTATGAAGTCAGATTTGTTTGATTCTATAAGAAAATCATACAGCAGCTTGATGTAAAATGGGGCTCTGTGGTGAAGAAATGTTACACAGCGGAAAACAAACTCAAAGGAACAGAAAAGATACTTGTTCAACTTTCTAAGGTTCGGGTTTCCCAAGCTAATAAAATAGATTTAAATACAGCTTTAATTACATCTATTTTGCAGGACAATATTACACAAGCTAGTAAACTTGACAATTTAAAAAAACACCACAAGGAAAAACAACCTGCGAATCATGGGCATGCCTTTGCTCGAAACAACTAAAAAAATTACATGGGACTTTGTGACAGGGAGATCCTGCCACTATTGAGGATCAACCTTTTCTTAAATCAGTTGCAACAGTTCTTCTATTTCTTAACCTAATCTATCCTTTACAATTTCTAGTCCTTGAGATTGGCCACCTATGGGTGCCCCCTCCCCTTTCTTGACTATGCTATAGTGTCCTCTTGAATTTTTCCTTTTCCTTCTCAGGTCCTCATACAGGGAGGTTATTATGGTGACCTCCAAGCTGATGTAAAATAACAGGCTGTGTTCCTCATTGTTGGATTTAGTATGCAATAGCACTATGTCATAAAATACATTGATGTATATGCCTTATGTGTATGAAATCTGTAAATGTTAAAAATACCATGGCACTAGGTGTTTTTGATAAAGGTAAAAAGTTACTAGGAGACTGAATTATAACAATTAAGTTACCGGGGTAGAGATATCAGAAACCCCCTGTTGTGTTATTTAAAATGCATGTAAATTACAGATTGTTTGAGAGGCCCTTTGGCACCATGCATTCCTGCTTTAAGCTGAACCAGCCTAAAATGTCATGGTGATTTGCATATACATCCCATGATGCTTGGCATTATAGAAACATATAATCTGTCAGCAGATAAGGACCATATAGCCCGCCTAGTAGGCCCATTTCCCTACTCACTTCTGCAGCGCCAGATCCTATTTGATCTGCGATTCTCATGCTTTGCACATCTCCAGGGCACCCTTATGTCTATCCCATGCACTCTTGAATCCCCATATTGTTTTCACACCCACCACTTCTGCTAGAAGGCTGTTTCATGAATCCACCACCCTTTCAGTGAAAAAGTACTTCCTAACATTACCCCTGAGCCTTCCACCCTTTAGCCACATATCATGCCCCCTTGTTCTTGTGCAGAGTTTTCTCTGAAATATGCTTTCCACCTGTACCTGGTTTATTCCCCTAAGGTATTTGAAAGTCTCTGTCATATCTCTCCTCTCTCTTCTTTCCTCCAGTGAATAGATATTAAGGTCCTTAAGTCTTTCCTCGTAGGGCTTCTGGTGCAGTCCATGTACCATCTTTGTTGCCCTTCTCTGGACTGCCTCTTTTTTGTCAATATCCTTCTGGAGATGTGGTCTCCAGAACTGGACACTGTACTCTAGCTGAGGCCTCACCAGTGATCTGTACAGTGGCATCACCACCTCCTTCCTCCTGTTGTTATGCCTCTCCCCATGCATCCCAACATTCTGTTTGCTCTCCCCACCACTTTTTCATACTGTTTGGTCACCTTCAGGTCATCAGATATGATAACCCCCAGGTATCTCTCCTGACTTGTGATGGCCAGAATTACTCCACCCATCCTGTACTCCTCCTTTGCATTCCTGTGACCCAGGTGCATGATCTTGCACTTTTTAGCATTGAAACTCAACTGCCAGACACCTGACCACTCCTCTAATAGGCTTAAGTCCTTTTTCATTCTTTCCACCCCCTTCGTTGTGTCCACTCGGTTGCAGATCTTGGCATCATCTGCGAAGAGGTACACCTTTCCCTCCAGTTGTTCTGCAATATCACTAATGAAGACATTGAATAGGACTGGCCCCAGCACTGACCCTTGTGGAACCCTGCTGGTCACCTCCTTCTCCTCAGATTTCATGCCATTTACCACCACCCTCTGAGTCCTGTCCCTTAGCTGGTTTCCAACCCTCTTTACCACCGTAGGACCCACTCCCAGGCTTCTCAATTTATTAGCACTCTCCTGTGCGGGATGGTGTTGAAGGCCTTACTGAAATCCAGGTAGGCTACATCCACCACCCCTCCCTGATCTATCACCCTGGTTACACAATCAAAGAAATCTATAAGATTCGTCTAACAGGACCTTCCTGCTAAGAATCCATGCTGCCTTGGATCCTGTGCCCCACTATCCTCCAGAAACTTCACAATCCTCTCCTTAAGCAAGGACTCTATTAGTTTCCCCACTACTGAGGTCAGGCTTACAGGCCTGTAATTGCTTGCCTCCTCTCTGCTTCCACTCTTGCGGAGAGGGACAACATCTGCCCTCCTCCAATCCTCAGGTACCTCTCCTGTCTCTAGTGATGCATTGAAAAGGGAAGCCAGTGGTTACGCCAGCACTTCCCTGAGTTCCTTTGGTATTATGGGGGGATGCGTGATGTTGTGTTTCTTTGAAACTTGGCTTTATTGCTAATGCCCTTTGGGGTAACCCTTGTTTCACTGCTTCTGCACTGAGGTTCTTTGTCTTTAGCTTGTTTTTGGATTTTACTTTTTTGAGCTCCCCATCACCCAAACACACAAGACCAACATAGGGATTTAAATAATTTTCACTAAAGAGATAGATCAGTAGATCAGTAGGTGCTGACTAAGTGCTGAGGAAGGACATGCATAGTCTGCTGCTGCAAACTGATGTATTGAAGAAGGGATATTTGCTTAAAGTTATTCCCTGTGTTTTAAATAAACATCACACAGAGATTGTGTGTTGAACCTGAAGTTCTGTGTCTGGTCCATCTGTTATCCCACAACCCCTCCACAGACTGGGTGTCAAAAGTGGGATAACTTGCTGGAAACATCTGGACTGGGCTAGGGGGACATTTTCTGGTGGATATCACCCAGATATCCCAGGTGGACTAATGCACCAGGAGTTGCCAGACGATAACCTGGAGAAGGAAGTCCGTGGAGTTCTGACCAGAACCATGGCCAACAGACTGGGAGAGAAGCTGCTGCCTGGACTGGACCTGGGAGCTCGGAAGATGGCCAAGCTTGAAAATAATAAAGAGATGCAAGGGGACGAGGATGAATCAAGGGAACTACCTCCTCTTGAAGATACTCCACCTGAGGACATAGGGGAGTTGTTGAAATGGCTCTGCATAAAACAGGTGCAGATGGAAAGAGACAGAGACATTGAGTGGAGAGGTAGAGACATTGAGCGGAGATGGCAAGATGCCAAATGGGTGGATACCATGAGGGTCTTGCAAACCATCAATGCAGGGCAAACAGAAAGAGCCAGTAGCCCAAAAGACATTAAACTGTCTAAACTTTTGGACAGTGATGACATTGAAGCCTACCTCACAATGTTTGAAAGGATCACTCGAACATGTGCATGGCCAAGGGAACAGTGGGTCATTCGACTGGCATCGCACCTGACAGGCAGTGCCCATTTGGTTTATAGCCACATGGACTCCCAAGAGGCAGAGGACTATGATCATGTGAAGTAGGAGATCCTCAGGTGCTATGACATAAACACTGAAATCTATCACCAGAGGTTTAGGTTTCTTAAAATGCCGTCACTGGACACCCCCCCCCGAGAGACTTATGCCCATCTCAAGGAGCTCTGCTATAAATGATTGCAGTCAGATAACAAAAGCAAGGACCAACTTCTGGAGGTGGCAATTATTGAACAGTTTGTTAAAGTTTTACCCCAGGATGTACAGCTTTGGGTTCAGCAGCATAAGCCTGATTCTGCAGATAAAACCATCATGGTGGCAGAAGACTTTCTGGCAGCCTGACTATCTAGACCCAGAGGGTTCCAAGTCATATCAGCAGCTGCAACCACCAGCAATCCGGTAAGGAACTCTTGTACTTATAAACTGTCAAATCCAGCCCCAGTGGAACAAGACTGCAGAGCAGAGAGAGGGGAGGAAATCCAGTAGCAGAGATTATATGTCATGGGTGCTAAAAGAAAGGACATCATGTAAGAAACAGTCCTAATATAAAGAAAGAGACAGCTCACATAGCCTTAGTGAACTGGGGTCACTTTATGGCTACTGTGCAGATTGGATCACAGCAGATGATGGGACTGATTGATTCAGGGAGCAGCCAGACTCTTGTGCGAACAGATCTGGTGACTGGGAATAATAAAGGGCTGGATACAGCAGTCATCTGTGTGCATGGAGATACCCATCACTACCCTACAGTCACCATACAAATGGCTGTTCAAGAACAGAGACATGAGGTAGAAGTGGGGTTGGTACCTCACCTACCCGTGCCAGTTGTTATTGGGCATGACCACCCAGACTTTGCTTCATTTAAACATTGTCATGCTGCCCAGGACTCTACTGTAGTTGCCATAACCACCAGAGCTCAAGTGAACCAGGGACATTTACCATATGTGTTCCCATTTCATGATGATGTTTTTGAGGATCCTGGTAAGGACCGTAAAACTAAGGCGGAGAAGAGGAAGCTGAAGAAGGACTGGATTGATACTCATGCTGGTGTACAGCCAGACTTGGGACACATTTTAAATGTGATATGCAGCATGAGCAAAAAGCAGACCCTTCACTTAACCATTTTTTTCACAGGTGGGGAATGGAGTGGAAAAAGGTGCCCCTCAGTTTGTTGTAAAACAGGGAATATGGTACAGAGAATACACTAACCCCAAAACTGGAGAGACAGTAGACCAACTAATGGTTCCAGAAAAATTCCACTCCTAAATCATATATCTGGTGCATGATCTCAATTTGGAGGGGAAGGGAATCTTTAAGATGAAAATAGAGGGGTTCATTGGTAAAAGGTGGGGTTTAAACTTGTGAAGGGGGGAGGGATGGGAGAAAAGGCTGTCAAGGGGGTGCCGATAAAGGAGTGACTCTGTCTCCACCCCCCTTGGGAGCTGGAGGATTGCTGGAAAAGGCCGACTGGTAAAGTGCAGACCAGGAGAAAACAGAATACCCATGGGAACACGAGCAGGGGAAATGGAAGTATAGGAAAAGGGTGGAAGGTAGTCCTGCTAAATGCCAGGAGCTTGGGAAATAAAATGCCTGAGCTCCAGGCGATGCTAACTGAGGGAGCAGTGGATGTGGCAGCAGTCACTGAGACCTGGGCCACTGCAGGACATGACTGGGACCTGAACCTGGAGAGTTACACTATGTTCAGGAAGGACAGGGGGGAGGGAAGGGGAGGAGGGGTAGCAATGATAGTCAAAAACTGCATTGGCATAGGGGGAGTAGAGGAGGCGGAGGGAACCGTGAAGGCCATTTGAGTCACCTTGATAACAAGGGGGACAAGACAGTAAAAATAGGAGTGGTGTATAGACCCCCTGCCCTGGCAGAGGAGCTGGAGGAGAGTTTGGTGGCAGATGTTGGGAGACACTGCAGACTGGGCAGAGGAACGGTGGTGGTGTTGGGGGACTTAAACATGCCAGGAACAGACTGGGAGACTATGACATCCTCTGTGACCAGGTAACAGAGGTTGTTGGATGTCTTTCAGGACGCGTTCCTAACTCAGCAAGTGGGGGAACCGACCAGGGAGGCGCGGGTACTGGATGTGGTCCTGGCAGACAGTGACCAGATTGGGGGCCTGGAGGTAAGGGACCCATTGGCGGGGAGTGACCATGCCACAGTCTGGTTCTGCGTGGACCTAGGAGGGCTAGAAGGCTGCACAAAGATGGAGGTAACTGACTTCAGGGGGACAGATTTTATGGAAATGGGAAGGATCCTTAAGGAGCATTTGGATGTGATTGAGTCAGACATGGATGCTGATAGTAGGTGGGAAATCATCAGGAGAGGGGTACAGGATGTTACCAGCACCTGTGCAAGAGTAAGACGAAAATGTAGTAGGGCCCGGAAACCCTGCTGGTGGACCAGGGAGGTCCAGGAGGTGGTGCGGGGAAAGAAGGCAGCCTATAGGCAATTCAAGTGCTCAAGGAGTGAAAGGGATCGAGGGGAGTATGAGCTGATGGCTAGAAGGGCCACTAGGGTGGTGAGGGTGGCTAAGGCAAGGAAGAAGCAGAACCTGGCCAGGGAAATTAGGAGAGGGAACAAGGGGTTCTTCAGATACATTGGGGAAAAACAAAGGGTGAAGAGGCAGATTAGCAGGATTAAATCAGGGGAGAGATGGACACAAGACCCATGGGAGCAGGCTGAGGTACTAAATGAGTACTTCACTTCAGTTTTCACCAAGGAAAATGGGGGTGCTGCATCATACATGGGAGGAGACAGAGATACTGGGGGGGGGGACCCTTACCGATCGGGC
Organism: Neoceratodus forsteri; assembly: GCA_016271365.2. Lineage (NCBI taxonomy): Eukaryota > Metazoa > Chordata > Ceratodontiformes > Ceratodontidae > Neoceratodus > Neoceratodus forsteri. The sequence continues at coordinate 335,589,947 of JADMNL010000025.1, forward strand.
AGGTCTGGGGAGAGGGGAGGCATCACTAGCAGGAGGGGGAGAGGCTAAGCAGGAGAAGAGGTACTGGAAGTGGACATCACAGCAGAGAGAGTGAGGGAAGCCCTCAGCTCCCTTAAGACAGAGAAAGCACCGGGGCCGGATAAATTACATCCCAGAGGGCTGAAGGAACTTGCAGATGTCCTTGCAAAACCCCTGGTGGAGCTTTTCACCATCTCTCTGAGGACAGGGTGGGTGCCCCAGGACTGGAAGGTGGCGAATATAGTGTCTATCCACAAGGGGGGATCAAGGGAGGTGGCAGGGAACTACAGGTCTGTCAGCCTGACATCGGTGGTGGGCAAGGTGATGGAGGGCATTGTCAAGGAGAGGCCGGGGGGGACCTGGAAAAGTCAGGGTGCCTGGACGATAGAAAGCATGGATTCGTCCCGGGGAAATCATGTCAGACAAACCTTGTGGAGTTCTATGACTGGGTGATGAGTGCCTTGGACCTGGGTAGACCAGTGGACGTCCTCTTTCTAGACTTCAACAAGGTATTTGACTCTGTTCCTCATGTGGGCCTGTTGGATAAGCTGGGAGAAATGGGGGTTGGGAACCAGATAGTCAGATGGATAGGCAATTGGCTCCAGGACCGGAAGTTGGCGGGATAGTCTCATCCCCAAGGAGGGTCATTAGTGGGGTCCCACAGGGATCAGTCCTTGGGCCCTCCTCTTCAATGCCTATGTCTCTGACATAGGGACAGGAATCAGGAGTGAGATGAGTCTCTTTATGGATGACTCAAAACTGGGGTGGTGGTAGATGGGAGGAGGGGGTGGCCCTACAGGGGACCTGAGGCTCTGGAAAGATGGTCTAGAAAGTGAAGCTGAGGTTCAATGCAGGGAAATGCAAGGTACTCCACCTGGAGCCAGAAACCCAGGCCAAGTGTACACCCTGGGTGGGGGAATGCTACAAGTCTCGATGGCTGAGAAGGACCTGGGGTGGTGGTGGATGTCAAGATGAACAACTCAGAGACTTGTAGGAGGGCAGCAGCCAAGGCCAACAGGATGCTGGGATGCATCGCTAGGATCACCTCCAGAAGGAGGAAGTGATACTCCTCTGTATAACTGCTTGGTGAGGCCGCACCTTGAGTACTGCATGCAGTTTTGGAGGCCACACTTAAAGAGGACATTACCCTCCTAGAGAGGGTCCAGAGGAGGGCAACCAAAATGATTTGGGGCTTGGGGACAGGACCATGAGGAGAGGCTCAAGAGCTAAATATGTACACATTGGAAGAGAGAAGGACCGGGGACATGATAGAGGTCTTCAGGTACATGAAGAGGGTAAATAGGGAGGAACAGTCAGGGTGCTTTGAAGGAAGGAGGAGGGGGCCACTAGAGGGCATGGGTGGAAGCTGGAGGAGGGAAGATTCAGGGGAGAAAGGAGGAGGTGCTACTTCACTGAGAGGGTGGTGGAGCCATGGAATGCGCTGCCTAGGGGGCTGGTGGAGGCAGAGACAGTGGAGGGGTTCAAGAGGGGGTGGGACAGGTACAGGGGAAGGGTTCTGGAAGCAAAATCCAATGCAGCAAGAATATCCGGAACTGGGAAGGGAGAAGCCAGAGGAGGCAAGGGGGGCTGCAAGGTCAGCACCCAGGGTGGCGGCTGACCAAACGAGCAGACACGAAAGACCGTTAGGCCTATTCTGCTGGCATTTTAGTATGTTAGTATATCCCTTTAGCAGGCCATGCAGGCAGAGATAGCACCCTGAATAGGATATTACCAAGGTTTTATTGTCGCTGTATCCACGAGAACATAGCTGAGTACTGCAAAGCATGTGCTGAGTGTCAGAAGGTAGCTCACACAGGAAAAAGGGATGGAGTACCACTACAACCCATCCCCATTGTGAATAACCCCTTTGACAGGATAGCCATGGATATAGTGGGCCCCCTAGAAAAGAGCTCCAAGGGTAACAGATTTGCACCGGTCATATGTGATTACGCTACCTGCTACCCAGAAACTATCCCCATGAGAACTGTCACCACTCCGTGGACAGCAGAGGAGCTAGCAAAGGTATTTAGTCACATGTGAGTCCCCCAGGAAATACTTACTGATCAGGGGAGTAATTTTAATGCACACCTGCTAAAAGAATTGTACTGTCTGCTGGGCGTGATAGCAGTGCATACTTCCCCAGACCACTCACAGACTGACAGCCTCATAGAGAGGTTTAATCATACTTTCTCAACATTCTCTTTAATGTCTGATTAAACCTCATAGAGAGGTTTAATCAGACATTAAAGAGAATGTTGAGGAAGTATGTAAAAGAAGAGGGTAGAGATTGGGATAGGTACCTCCCCATTTACTTTTCACTTACAGAGAGATCCCTTAAGCATCTACTGGTTTCTCTCCTTTTTTATTATCATATGGGAGGAACCCAAGAGGGCCACTGGATAACCCTCAGTTATGCAAATGTCTGGTGAGGTATATCAGCTTGGCACACCAAAGCTTAGAACAGAAGCAAGACTTGCAGAAAGAAAGATACGACCAGGATTTGAAGACTAAAACATTTCAGTCAGGGGACAACGTGTTGTTACTCCTTCCCTCCACAGAGAACAAACTACTCATGAAATGGCAGGGCCCTTCACTATTTTGAGGCAAACAGGAGCAGTGAATTATGAGCTTAGCATGCCAGGAAAGAGACCCCCCAGAAAATGTATCATGTGAACCTCCTTAGGAAATGGCGACAGAAGCCTAACCCCTTCCTTTATATCCACCCTGAAGGTAGGAAGTCAGAGCTGGAGGTTGCCTATAAAAGGCTAGAGCAGTCAGGACCATTGGGGGAGATCCAGATAAACCCTGAATTGGAGCCTCAGCAATAGAAAGATTTGCAGGGGGTATTACAAGAATTTGAGCCCATATTAACAAACATCCCAGGGAGGGCCAAAGGAATTGTGCACACCATAACTGTCACACAAGACTAGCCCATATACAAAAAGCCCTACAGATTGCCCATGAAGTTGAGGGATGAGGTGATTCAGTAAGTAAAAAAAATGGAGCAGTTAGGCATAATTGTGCCCTCAAAGAGTGCATGGTCTTCAGCCATGGTCATAGTGGACATGAAAGAGGATGGGATACGTCTATGCCTAGATTTTAGAAAGCTTAACAACGCATCACTATTCGATGGCGATCCAATGACCCTAATAGATGACATCATTGACAGGCTAGGCAATGCACAGTATATCTCCACCCTTGACCTTACTAAGGGATATTGGCAAATCCCCTTGTTACCTGATTCACAAGATAAAACTACATTTAGCACCCCAATCAGTTCATGCCAGTTTGTCACAATGCCATTCGGACTACATGGGGCCCCAGCCACTTTTCAGTGTTTTATGGACCACATACTAAGACCACACACTGAATACCGTGTGGCTTATTTGGATGATGTGGTCATATTCAGCCCCGACTGGGAATCCCATGTTAGACACTTGACCCAGGTATTGCAAGCAATAAAGGAGTCAGAAGTGACCATTAACCCTGCTAAGTGTGCCCTAGCAAAGGCCGAAATAAGATACCTAGGATTCATTTTAGGCAATGAACAAGTGAAGCCCAAGGTAGAGAAGGTTACAGCAGTAGCAAACAGCCCAATACCTACCACAGAAAAGCATGTGAGATCTTTTCTAGGCCTGGCTGGTTATTACTGGAGATTTATCATTAATTTCTCAGCCTTTGCTAGTCCTTTGACTGATCTCACTAAAAAGAGGTGCCCATGGTGCAGAGGGTTGAGGCGCTGGTGCCTTACCTCAAACCACACCGGCGACACGGTTTCGGGAATAGACTCAGGCGCCGTAGGGTCAACAGGGGAAGGAGAAGGATCAAGCATCTGGAGGACTGCTCTCCTCTCCTGGGGTAGGTTAGGCAGAGGCATCGCTCTGTAGTGGCCCCCGGTGGAGACCAGGGGTAATGCAGATGTGGCACACAGGGGAATTGGAGGAGGAAAATAGAAAATGGTGCCTCCAATCTACCGGATGATGGCCACCCGGACCAGTGCCTCCTTGGAACTCCAAGAAAGCTGAACCAACCTCAGCAGCACCCAGGGCCAACGCTGTTGGCAGCCAGGCCCTTCCTCCTTGGAAGAGGAGGACCCATCCAACAAAGGGTTATGTCGGGTTACCCTGAGGTGGCTGTGATGTGGGGTCGGGGATCAGCGTCAGAGCCATGGGGGAGAGTGTCCTTGGCAATTGTCCCGAATGAGTGTCAGATAGAGGCGCAGGGGAGATAAACAGATCATACAAAAAAAAAGAGGTGCCCGAATAAGGTTCAGTGGACCCCTATTTGTGATGAGGCTTTTAGGAATATCAAGGCCATTCTATGTACAGCTCCTGTATTGAAAAGCCCTGACTTCAACCAAGTGTATGAGGTTCAAACCGATGCATCAGAGAATGGTACTGAGGCAGTCTTATCTCAAAAAATAGATGGGGAAGAACATCCAATCATGTATATCAGCAGGAAACTACAAGAGCATGAGAAAATATATGCTACCATAGAGAAAGAATGCTTAGCTTTGAAGTGGGCAATTGAGTCTCTGCAATATTACTTGTGGGGGGCTGAATTTAAGGTTGTAACTGATCACAATCCCTTTTCCTAGTAGCACCAAACTAGATAAAAAAAATCCCTGTATAATCGGTGGTACTTAGCTCTTCAGCCCTAACAGTTTACTGTGTCCCATAGGGCAGGGACAAAACATGTAAATGCTGATTTCATGTCTAGATATAGTGCAGGAATTGATGTCAATGAAATATGACGGACTTTTCCTAAAAGGAGATAGTGCAGGGAAGGTATCATCAGTCTCTGTTGAGAAATGGGTTAATATCTCAGGGTAAAGAATGATGATATCCACTATGTTTATCATGGAATTTTTATCGTTAATAAGGACTCTGAGATGGAGCTTCTGAAGATGGATGGATGGAAGCTCCATCCCTTCCTGGGGCAGGAAAATGGTAAGTAGTCTGAAATAACTGCTTCCCTCTTAAGGTGGGGAATATGTGACAGGGAGATCCTGCCACTCTTGAGGACTGACCTTTTCCTAAATCTGTTGCAACAGTTCTTCTATTTCTTAGCCTAATCTATCCTTTACAATTTCTAGTCCTTAAGGTTGGCCACCTGTGGGCGTCCCCTCCCCTTTCTTGACTATGCTATAGTGTTCTCTTTAATGTTTCCTTTTCCCTCTCAGGTCCTCGTACAGGGAGGTTATTGTAATATTCTCTGAGCCGATGTAAAACAACAGGCTGTGTTCCTCATTGTTGGATTTAATATGCAATAGCACTATGTCATAAAATATATTAATGTATATGCCTTATGTGTATGAAACCTGTACATGTTGAAAATACCACGGCACTAGGTGTTTTTGATAAAGGTAAAAAGTTGATTTATTTTATTTGGTCAGTAATAGGAATTACAACCCTTTGAATCATAGACTCATTTACAAAGGTTCCACATCAGCATAATCATACATTCAGAGATAGTACATTAGTGGGATATCACATTTCAAGAATTTACATATAATAGCCAAGGTGGCTGAAAATCTATACATGTAGTAGCTAGGGTATTGATATTATTACAGCGGAACAATTATAGAGCAAGTGCAGCCTCTGGGGCATTGTCGTATAGTAGGAACAGTGATCAATACATTAGTGAGACAGCACAGTTTAAGCAAGTATTTACATATAATAGCCTGGGTGATGGCTGACCTATACATTTAGTAGCTAGAGTATTGGTATTAGTACAGGAGCTATAGTTACAGTGTGGGTGCAGCCTCTAGGGCATTGTCATATAGCAGAGACAGAGATCAGCAGCAAAGGGCATTGTCAGCACAACTGTTGGTCGACCAACTTCAGAACATTGGTCTCTCCCCTGACACGGCCTCTTGGTTCAAAAGCTACCTTGAAAACCGTTCACAAAAGGTGAAAATCGCCAGTGCCCACCCTGACACCTTACCAGTTCGATCAGGTGTCCCACAAGGGTCAATCCTGGGCCCGCTCCTCTTCAGTCTCTTTCTAAACTCTCTACCACAATCCTGCACTGAGAATATCATCCTATACACAGATGATGCTGTTGTTTTTTCCTCTCACAAGGATTCCATGGCCTTACAACAGAATCTCCAACTTGCCTTCAGTACTGTTGAGTCGTGGTTTTCTAGGCATAAACTTGTCCTTAACCACAAAAAGACTAAGTCCATGCTATTTTGCAACTCCCAAAATCGGCACAAGCTTCACCCGTTGACTATTATCACGTCGCATGGGAATACCCTGGATCAGGTCCCACACTTCAAATACCTGGGGATACTGTTGGATCCCTACCTCTCTTACGGTGCCCATTTCAACTCTGTGGCAAAGGCGGCGAACACCAGAATTGGTCTCCTCCTCTACAGACACAGACAACATCTCACCCCAGAAGCCTTGAAGATTGCTATACAGAGTTCCGTGGTCTCGATTATTGACTATAGTCTCATCATTTACGGCTCTGCCACAGCGACTACCCTCAGACATATCTCAACCGCCCTCAATAAGTCTTGTCTGCTCTTCTCTGGTGCACACCGTCTCACCCTCACCTGCTATCTGTACTCTAAAACTGGCTGGCTACAGCTCTCAAATCGCATAAAGTACCTGACCTGCACAATGGGCAAGAAAATCAGCCTTGGCCTTGCACCTCCGGGCGTTGCAGCCCTGCTACAAAATAACAGGAATAGCATGCAGGCCACCAGGGGGTCAAAATATCAACTCCTGCAAGTTCCCCACTGTCGCACCTCCCAGGGTAAACATTCTTTCACTTACAAAGCTCCCCTTTGGCTGAACAGCCTCAACCCTGCCATCTCTACTGCCCCTACACTTGGCACTTTTAAGTCTAGACTACGGTCGCACCTTACTGCCTCTAGCTCCTGTGACTACCCCCCACGACTGTAGCTGACATGTCCCTGGGGTCTCCTCTGCCTCTCTCGACTCCCATCTGGCTGCACCATTACCCCTCTGATGCTCTTATTTCATCAACATCCCAACTTCACCTGCTTCCACTCCCCCCTCTTCCCACCCCCTCTTGTCGCCAGCACTTATCCCCTGTTGTATTTGACAACCGCCTATGTCTGCATAGTTGTTTGTTCCTCCTTTACCCCTCCCTTCTCTGTCTTCTTTACCTTTGTTTCCCTTCATCTAACCTCGCCCTCGCTGCAGGTTATCTGATCTCATCTGAACATCTAGTACCATGCCTTAAAATGTTATTTTGTCTGTCCTATAACTATAGTGCCATATTGTTTGACTATTGTTGTAATCCTTCCTACCACTGTATGTCTATTTCCTATGATGTGGAACCTTTGTAAAAGAGCCTTGGCTCAAAGGTATTTGTAATCCTAGACTTGAATAAATAAATAAAGATGTCCTATACAGTTAGTCCTATACAATTGGTAGCAATGTCAATGGGGAGTGGCCTAGTGCAGCTCTGTGTGGGTCAGTTAGGAAGATTAGCAGTTGCACTGGCATTGGCACAAGGAGAGAATGTGTTTTTTTAGAATGGTCTTGAAGTGTCCTAGATTGGGAATGGAGGTTATGGCTGGGGGGAGCTCATTGTACCAGGCGGGAGCTCTTTAGGGGAATGATCTCTGAGCTAGGGAGGTTCTGACCCTGGGCACAATCCACAGATGTTTGTTGGCCAAATGAGTGGTTGCAATGCGGGAACACAAGAGTAGTGAGGCCGAGACCCCCAGTGGAGTTAACCCTAGGTGGATTTTTTGGTGAGGAGACAGGATTGATATTGTAGTCTTTCCTCCAGGGTGAGAATGTTCGTAAGAACGTAGAGGGTGCATGTATGGGAGTGTTTATCTGCGCCTAGCAGGAGTCAGCACAGTTTATTAATGGCTATATGAATTTTGTTTAGGGTGGTGTTGTCTGCAGCAGAGTAGATGGGGAGCCCATAGTCAGCGAGAGAGAGGATAGAAGACGTGACAGCCAGGTTGAGAGCCTCTGGCATCAGGCAGTCTTTGTGCTGGTATAGGAGGCCGATGCGGGTATTAATGGCTGAGGTCAGGATGTTAATGTGGGCATGGAAGGATAGGGAGGTGTCAAAGGTAAGGCCGAGGTATTTATAAGTGAGTACTTGTTCCAGGGGGAGGTGAGTGCGGGAGAGGATTTTTAGTTCAGTGTCCTTGGCCTTGCTCTGCCGGTGGGCAAATAGCATGGCTTTTGTTTTTTTGATGTTGACCACAAGTCTGCCACTGGTGAATCAACTTTCAATCTGGTTGAACGAGTCTTGAAGGGAGGACTGTAGGTTGTCAGGGCAAGGGTGTGCAGCGTAGAGTACCGCATCATCAGCATATAGCAGTAAGTTACCAGAGCAGGATTTGGGTAGTGCATTTAAGTAGATACTGAAGAGTAGGGGGCCCAATATGGATCCCTGGGGGAACCCCGAGCAGACAGGCAGTGTGGAAGAGAGGGTGTCATTTATCTTAATACATTGGGATCTGGAAGTAAGGTAGCTATTGAACCAAGAGAGTGGTCTGCATTATAGACCAGTGTGGTGGAGTGTATCCAGGAGGAGGGGGTGGGAGACCGTATCAAAGGTCTTAGAGAGGTCCACGAAGATGGCTCTGGCCAGATGTTTACGGTCAAGGGCAGAGTGAATGAAATTGGAGAATTTGATGAGGGTGGTGGTTGTGCTATGGCCTGATCTGAAGCCATATTGTTCACTACATAATAAATTGTGGACTCGCAGATACTCGGTGAGTTGGTTGGAAATGATTTTTTCAAGGGCTTTTGAGAGAGGGGGAAGGATGGATATGGGCTGATAGTTGTTGGGGTTGGTATTGTCTCCACTTTTTAGTATTGGGGTAATTGTAGCAGTTTTCCAAGCGGTTGGGAACTGCCCCAAGCACAAGGAGCAGTTAAGGAGGTTGTTCAAGGGGGAAAGGACAGTGTCAAGAACCTAGTAGAGGATTTTCATGTCAAAGGAGTCTTTGCAATAGTTGGAGCCACTGAGAGCATTGGAGAGGTAGGATTTGGCTTCCTGCTTTGTAATGACCCTAAGGTAGAAAGGAGGGTGCTGGAGGTTTGGTTCAGAGGAAGCTGGGATAGGGTCAAAAAAGTGGCTTGGGAGGACTGTACTAAGATCGGAAAAAGTTGAGTTAAGGCAGTTAGCGATAGCGTGTGGGTCACTTGAGGTGGCATTGTTGATGCAGAGCTGGGAGGGTGGGGGGATGCGGGATTTGTCATTAAGTTCTTTAATGTTGTCCCAAAACTTTCATGCACTCCCCCAGGAAGAAGCCAGGGTGTCTTTATAGTATTCAGCCTTGGCCTTGCGTATGGCCCAGGTGCACCTATTACGTTCAGCTTTGTAGGCTAGTCTGTCTGCTTGGGAGCCAGATTCAACAGTTCTGTGCCAGAGGTCATTCCTTTGTTTCAGTTGCTGCCGTAATGAGGGCGTGATCCCAGGGACATTATATTTTGCAGTTTTCATTTTAGTCAGGGGGGCCAAAATGTTGCATGCTTTGTTGAAAGAGCATGTGAAGTAATCAAGGGCCAGGTCAATGTTAGGGGCCTGGGTTATAGGGGCCCATTCCCACTGGTCCAGATAGTGTTTTATTTTTCGAAGGCCACCTGGTCGTAGGCACCTGCGGGTGGAGACACTAGGTTGGGGTTTGGGTACGTGACATGACCAAGAGCAGAGGATAGGGGAGTGGTCACTCAGAGAGTCTGGGAGGACAACTAGGTCAGAGATTCTATGTGGTCAGTTAGTAGTATGTCTAATAGGGTCTGGGATCCATTTGCAGTGTTTACTCTGGTGGGTTTGGTGGACCAGTTGGGTATGATTCAGCACCGCAAAGGCATCCTTGATGGCAGCTGCCAAATTGGCGAGCCAGTTTACATTTAGATCACCAACCAGGATATGCTCCATTTTTGGAGGGAGGTTGGAAATATAGTTTGTGAGGGATTGTATGGCCATAGCTTGGTTGTGTGGGGGAACATATGCCGTTGTGATGGTTAGGGGAGCCCTAGTGGGGTCCAAGGTAAGTTTTATGGATAAGGCTTGGGAGCTATGGTCTAGTGAGAGGATTGGGAGAGCTTGGTTCAGTAGGGGGTCTTGAACATAGAAGGCACATCCACCACCCCGTTTTGCCACTCTGTCAGCTCTGTGTAGGTTGAAGCCTGGGAAGCTGACAAAAAACTTACTAGGAGACTGAATTATAAAAATTAAGTTACCGGGGTAGAGATATTAGAAAACCCCTGTTGTGTTATTTAAAATGCATGTAAATTACAGATTGTTTGAGAGGCCATTTGGCACCATGCATTCCTGCTTTAAGCTGAAACAACCTAAAATTTCATGGTGATTTGCATTATGGGGGTATGTGTGAGGTTCTGTTTCTTTGAAACTTGGCTTTATTGCCAGTGCCCTTTGGGGTAACCCTTGCTTCAGTGCTTCTGCACTGGGGTTCTTTGTCTTTAGCTTATTTTTGGGTTTTTCCTTTGTTGAGCTCCCCATCACCCAAACACACAAGACCAGCATAGGGATTTAAATAATTTTCACTAAAGAGATAAATCAGTAGATCAGTAGGTGCGTAGGTACTGACTAAGTACAGAAGAAGGACATGCTGGTCTGTTGCTGCAAACTGATGTATTGAAGAAGGGATATGCCATTGCTTAAGGTTAGTCCCTGTGTTTTAAATAAACATCACACAGAGACTGTGTGTTGAACCTGAAATTATGTGTCTGGTCCATCTGTTAGCCCACAACCCCTCCACAGACGTTAAGAGGTTTGTGTAACTGCTTTTGGTTCCAACTCAGAATCTATGCTGCTTATTGACTAAGGTGTTTCATCTTCCTTCCAGATTTAGGCAATCAGTTCATGCACCTGTGGCTGAATCAAATGCAACACCTGTAGCTGCTGCATCAGCTGTTACTACTAAGAGCAAAAAAACACCAGCAATATTTGTCCACTTTGCCCAGGAGAATGATCGGGTGTACATTATAAAAAAGCCAGATTGAAGGGTGCAGTTACCTTTCATGATACAAAAATGGAGAATACTGGTTGGGCAGCCATGCACAACCAGCCTATGCTGCTACTAAGAGGTTCAGATCACAGCAGACCTTGAGAGCGAAGCTCGAGAGGTCCATTGTAATCTGAACCAGGAGGTGGCAGCACGGCTGGTTAGGCATGGTTTTGCCCAACCAGTATTTTTTGTAGTGCATGGAGATCAAAAATATATATTTTTTAAGTGTTTAAACTGTTTAATTCCATTATTATTCTCTAACATTCTCCCACTGTCAACTATAAGTGACAGCTAATACAGAGAAACAGATTATTTTTTTTTAATACAATTAAGTAAGTTAATGTCTGTATAAAAGTTTAGTTTTATAACATTTTGTTGAAAACAGAGCAGGCTACCAAAGATCTACACTATGTTCCATTTTACGTTATCCACTGGGAGCGTGGTTTTTTTTTCAGCTCTGCTTTCATTAGAGCTGGTTGCGCAGACATTGTGTTCAGCTGTGTAGAGCACTGTTGTACTACAGAAGAGTACAACCATGTTCCATGACATTTGCACTGTGGTACAATAACCTTCTGCTTAGGATGAAAATCCATGGAGAACAAGCTTCCTCTATGTAATATATATCCATTTACCGAGGCACAAGCCATGCGGAGTTGGTTTCTTCAGTCTTGTTCTGAAGTTATGGAACTGGGTGCTCACTTTTTGTTGCTCTATCCATGTAAGGTTAGAGTAATTTTTGATGGCAACAAATATGTATTTTTTAATCCTGGACAACTAGCAGAGTTTCTTATGAAACAGTCTTCAAAAATATACCAGGATGTGGCGTCTTCTGTTTCCAGCGAGTCTGTTGATGACTTAACTGTATACACAGCTGAAAAAACATCTGCATCAAGTGAGCTTTCAACTTTAAAATGTTTGCGCCAAGCAAGCTTTTATGTTTTAATTCAGAACCTGCAGTGCCATGTTAGAAAGAGTTAATGGGACTATTCAAGTGTTTATTTTTTTTTTCCATAGTGCTTTTTGTTCCCCTTTTACCACCTGCACCTTTCTTGGCAATGGGGGAGACGTGTTTTTTCTGTTTTTTTCTCCCCATTACCCCAGGACCCTGGAATGCGGTCACGCATGCACGTGGAGGTGCACATGCGCTCTGCAGCTCCAGTGTTGGTCCCTTCCCCCCACCTGGCCTAATGCCAGGGTTCCCTTGTGGCTTGGCGCTACCACCTAACCTCCATTGGGTAGCAGCCAAGAGCCAGGGAACCCTCACGTCCCACCCCAGAGAGGAGAACTGCTTTGCGGCATCTCAGTCCTGCTCTGCTCTGATCCTGGTGGCCCAAGCTTGCTCCTGAACTCGGGTCGCCAGCATGGTGCAAGGTGTGGCATCCATCACCTCAGCCCTCAGTGCCACTGGGCTGGCTCAAGTGTTTCATTTTTAAAAGACTGAGGGTTTTCAGGTTTTCTTTTTTTTTGGACTGTTTAAATATGTGATTGTTAAAGGCCCTCTGAGTTTTCATGGCAATTTCATTAATTAATAATTACATATAAATAATTTCATATATGACTTAAAGGGTAGCATTTTTCTTTGAAGTATGTTTCCCTCAGACTGTAATTTAAAATGTATGTAACTCAATGTACTGTGTTCTCACCATGTTGGCTTTCTCGATAATGCTTTAAATGGCTCATTTGAAGACCAACACTCTTATAATAATTTTTTAGATCAACATGAGATATAACTTGGTTCAGTTTTTTAATAATATGCCTATGACTGCACTTATACACTAATTAATTGGGGGTGTGGAGATACATTATTTTAAGTAGTCTAAAAATGTATTAAACACTTTTGAACTGAGATACTATAGGATTTTGGAATGATTTTATTCAGTGTTTACTATACCAGATGAATTATGTTTTGCTTCTCTGTCTGTATATTTATGAAAAGGTAATTATTATTTGTTAAATGGCTATTTTCCAATGATTATGCCTCACTCCACCCCAGCTTTAAGAACTTTTCCCAGTCCATTAAATTATTAAATTATCTTATTGTTGCACTAGACTGCAACTCATTATGTATGCTTTTCATGTTTACCTATAAGTTTTTTCTTTTGGACTGGCTATTATGAATGTAACCTCTCAATATATCTGTTTTATGTATATTGAAATACTCAAAAATTAAAAGTTTTAAAAACGATCAGCCCACTGGACTGAGTTGCCCGGAGATAGAACGTACGCCTATTTTGGAATCTTAGAACTCTGTCAGCCTCCATGTCACCAGAACACAGTAAAGGTTCAGATGAGGGTCCTTCCTCACATAATCGACAGCAGTCCCTGTCAAAGGGGATAGATAAAAAAGATAAAACTGCACAGCCATCAGAAAAGCAGGGTAAAGATGGTTCAGGACATAGGAGCTGGATTTTCAGCCAATCGGGGACTAAGTCCCACTCCACACTGGCCGATGTGGACTGAATTTTCTGCACCTGCGGGCTTTGGTATTTTCAGCCTACGCAGCATGTTACGTATGGTCCCACCAGGGGTAACACTTCAGCACAGCTGCATCGAAAAAATAGCTGCAAGCTGCTGTAAATCAGGGAGCCAGTTGTAAAAATGGCTCCCGCTTTGAAAATATGGCATGTGCGGGAAAAACTGCGGCTCCACAAATGAAGCCCCACTTGCAGCATTTTTTTCCCTGGACCTGCGCTGATTTCAGGGTCTGAGACTGCAGCCTGTCTGAAAGGGGGGACCCTGAGTCCAGTGATAGCAAAAGTAAAAGTAAAAAGTCTCAGAGCAGGTACTGCAGGTGTCTGCAAAGAAAAAACCAAAACATGTCTCTCTCACTCCTCCTGAAAAAGGAAGGGAGCAGACAATGGATGCAAGACACATGACAAGACATGGCAATCTTTCCAGGCCTTTCAGGCTGTGGGAAATGTTATGGATATTCCTGTCCCTACCCCAGGCTCCAGTTCCACACTAGCTGCGTGTGGAGGAGGAACCAATGTATTATAAAGATGAGGAGGAGGGTGAACCCCTGGAACCAAACGGTTCACCACAGCAAGAATGTAGATCTTCTCCTAGGTCTTCTGAGGATTGCACATACCACTACAGTGTAACCTCGATTATCTGAACTAACCTGGAGACATAGTTACGGTTTTTATAATCAAGGCGTTTGTAAAACCCGAGCAGCATGGGTTCCAGAGAGGTCACAGCACCACCACAGCCTTGCTTGAATATATGTCCTATATCCACAAGGCCCTTAATCAGGAACATTTAGTTGGGTTTGTCTACATTGACGTAACTAAGGCATTTGATACTCTCCACCATGCCTTTCTCCTCAAATCCCTTACCTCCATGGAGGTGTCTACCGATACTACAACCTGGTTTGAAAGCTATTTATCTAATAGGACACAACAGGTCAAAATCAACTCTACCCTCTTTTCCTGCCTCCCTGTTCAGTCTGTTGTCCCGTAAAGTTCCATCCTGGGTCCTCTTCTTTTCAGTCTCTTTCTAAACTCCTTGCCAGAGGGCCTGTTCTGGTTGGTTACTTCTTTATGCCGATGATGCTGTCATTTTCTGGAGCAACCCTCATCCACTACTGTTGCAGGAGGCCCTCCAGAAGTTGTTCGCTGAAGCCGAAGCCTGGGTTACAGAGCACAGGCTTGTATTAAACTATAAAAAAAACTGAGACCACGATTTTCACCAAATGCCAAAACCCTTTCAATGGCTCTTCACTATCTGTCCACACCTCCCAATGCTCCTCAATTGAACAAGTTAACTGTTTTAAATATCTGGGCATCACCCTTGACTCCTCCCTCACCTATCATGCTCATATCTATCTCCTCTGTTCCACCATCAATTCCAGAATAGGCCTCCTCTGTTGGCTCAAACACTGTCTACCCCCTGAAGCACTCTGCTTTGCTGTGTCTTCCTCGGTCCTCTCCGTGCTAGACTATGGAATTGTGTTCTATGGCTCAGCGGTTAATACTGCTCTTGGTCGTATAAGGATAGCTCTTAACAAAGCATGTTGTCTGGTAATAGGTTCCAACAGAATGACCCACACGTGTGACCTCTACAGTCGCTCAAACTAGTTAAACTTCGAATACCAGCTTAAATATCATACTTGCCTCCTTGCTAAAAATATCCAGTGGAAACTTACCCCCCCCCAAGTCTGCATTGTCTCATCCTGCCCTCCCTGCCTCCCTCCCTCAGAGAGTCTCCAGGAATACCTCTCTTGACTCCGTTCTGGTTCCCCACTGCAGGACATTCCTGAGCCAAAGAGCTTTCTATCACAGAGCCCCCTACTGGCTAAATGGCCTACCTGCTGCTCTTTCTGCTGGTACTAAGATAGGCCCTTTCAAAACCTCCCTCAAGGTATTCCTCGCTAAGAACTCTACCTGTGACTGTCCACAGTAAGCTGTATTATTGGTACTATATTACTACACTCCCCTATTTTACCCACCTGTTGTACTTTTCTTTGCACTGTTTTAATATTCTCTAACTGTTCAATTTGCCTTATTTCTGCTTTCTTGTTACACTGTATTAATATCTACTGGATGATCAAATGCCTTATTTCCGTATATCTTGTTTGTACCAGACTCTGGGCTGTTTTCTACCCTCAGCATGTAATATTAATCCTAGCCAATTGTGTCATATTGACTGTTGTTTAGTAATGTACCTTTATTCAATCCACCTTGTGTTTAGTGATGTACCTTTCTCAATCCACCTTGTATTTTGTGTGTATACCTAGTTAACTGTGTTGTTTGTATACCATATTAACTGACGAGGAGCCTTCGCAAAAGAGTCTATGACTCAAAGGGTTGTAATTCCGATTTCTCAATAAATAAAAAAAACAAGGGACCCATTGAAATGAATGGAACTTGCCAGTCTCTGTTTGCAGTTGGTACTAAAATTAGTTAAAACACTGACATTGCTCCGATCATCCCAAAACAGCAAACTTTGCCAACCTTTGCCTTCCCACAATCAAGTTTTTCTTTAAATAAAAGCCTCGGCTGAAACAGACTTGTAGATGAGAAGCAGACTACCACAACTCTGAGCCAGGACTCAGAGTGTTCTCGTAGACAGCTGTATTTAACCTGCCACTTGCACTCTGATATTAAATGATGTCCTTACCAGAAAACTACAGTACTGCTGACTCAGCAGTTTATAACACGCTTACATCTCAGGTCAACTACTGCCGAGTCAGCATTTTCAAGTAAGCCTGTATCTCCCTTTCACTATCCACTCTCAAATGAAAACATTGAGAAATGTAACCAAATCTGTCAGAAACTTTTTCGGGGCAGAAGCTGCAGGGTAAGTTCAAACTGTGCCATGGTAAGGCTAAAATGAAATACAAAATCACACATACCCTCATAATGCAAAGCATCATGGGCTGTATATGCAGATCACCACAGAATATTATGCTGGTTCAGCTTTAAGCAAAAATGCATGGTGCCAAAAGGCTTCTCATACAGTCTGCAAAGAGTGCCAACAGAAGACACATACATGTGTTTCGTTGTCCTTTCAGGACTCTGGGAACTCTTTATCTGTTCATGCAAGTGCCTTTGAAGCACAGTACTTTTTTTTTTTGCCCCAAGCTCTTTGCAGTGGAACTTGTTTCACTGTGTACAGAACAACCTCGATTAGAAGCATGCTAACTGGGTGTTAATTGAATTCATTGACTCAACTGTAAAAACAAATGGCACATCGGCGGACATGGCACGGGTTTGGATAATCTGGAGATTTGGTTAATGGGAGTTTGGGTAATTGAGGTTGTACTGGATTTCTTTGTTAGGCAAATGGTAAACACCTTTAATGTCCCCTCCCATGAAGCTGAAGAGGATGAAGAGGAGGAGGAGATTGAATTTTATGGACATGATGGGTCTGGCTCCCACAAAGAGGCTGGCTGCTACTTCCCATCCACATATCTCTCCAAAAAGCCACTGCCAAAATGACATCAGCACCCACTTCAGCTGATGACATTGATAAGATTGAAAAGAAATAGCAGGTGGACAGACAACGGGTTGGGTACCTGTATGCCCATCCTGATCATGAGGAAGTGGTCCAAGCTGCTGCATGTGAGAAGGCTCAGGTGTTTTTCTCTGCACAAATTGCAGAGAAGGATTCCAGAAAACTGGATATCATGGCCAAAAAAGTGTACACCTCAGCCTCCTTGCTCCTCAGACAGGCAGCTTACATAGCATACAAGGCTCAGTACCAGAAGGCACTATGGAACTGAGTCCTGGCACTGAGGGAGAACTCAAACAATGACATGGCACATGATTTGGCTGACAGCCAGATTAGCACTGAATGCCACATGGCCATGGACACCAACGACTCTGCTTCAAGGGTCCTGGCACATGCAATATCTTTAAGGAGGTTTGCCTGGCTTAGGGCTACCATCCTATCCCAGGACATGCAGACTAAGGCCATGGATTTCTCCTTTGAGGGAACCTTTTTGTTTGTGACAAGACAGAGGAATACCGTATATGGAAAAAGTGGATGAATACAAAACCATTTAAAAAATAACACAGAAACGTAATAGGCCACCACTTCGTTCAGGCCTTATGGAAGGGGAGGCAGGAGTCAGGGTTACTACCCAAAGTCTTATGCCCTTATGAGTATCAACCCCAAAGAGGCTACAATACTGGTAGGGGGGCAGTAGGCATGCAACTGCAGCTGCAGCACCAGTCCCTAAACCACAGCCAAAACAAACCCCCTGACAGTTCTGCCCAGGTCACCCAATCATTACCAGATGGGGAAGACTGGCTCGCTGCTTCTAGGAATGGACAAAAATCACCACAGACAAGTGGATCCTGGAAGTAGTAAGTCAAGGTTTGTCCCTGCAGTTCTAAAAATTCCCAAAACTGTAGAAACCAAAATTGTTCCCATCTCATTCTCCAACAGAAAAACTCCTACTGGAGTTAGAGATAAAGAAACTGCTGCTAGCAAGAGTAGTGGAGAAGGTCCCTTCCTCACAAGGGGGCAAGGGACTGTTTTCCATATACTTCCTAACCCATAAGAAAAATGGGAATGGTGACCCATTTTAGACCAGAAATACTGAACAGACAAATAAAAAAAGAAAGATTCAAGATGGTCACACTGGGCTCAGTGATACTATCCCTACAGTCAAGAGACTGGTTGGGGCCTTTGGATCAAAAGACACCAACTTTTATATTCCAGTCAGATATACAGAAAATACCTCCAGTTGAGACTAGGTAACTGCCAATACCAGTTCACAGCCCTTCCCTTTGGCTTTACCTCAGCACCAGGGGTTTTCATAAAGTGCCTAGCTGTAGTGGCAGCACATCTGAGAAGGCAAAGAGTGGTGTTTTTTTCCATACCAGGGTGATTGGCTAGTCTCAGAACAGGAGGCAAAGTGCTCCATACAGGTGGTAAAAAGCATCTTACAGGGCCTAGGCTTCCTGATAAACATACAGGAGTCACAAACAGAATCAGCTCAAGTGTTGGACTTCATAGGTGCACAGCTGGATACCCTGCAGGCAAAAGCTTTTCTTCCTCAGGCAAGGGTATCAAATCTGATCACTACTGCAAAATCCTTTACAATGGGCCAGCCAATTCCTGCAAGGGGTTTTCTGCAACTTCTGAGACACATGGCCTCTTTCACTGCAGTGGCACCAGGGGCCAGGTTCCAGATGAGAAACATTCACTACCACTTAAAGGATCACTGGTCCCAAATGTGGGACCCTCTGTCCAAACTAGTTCCGGTCACAAAAGATTTGATAATGGCACTGGTGTGCTGGAAGGAAGAGGACAACCTCAAAGACAGCATTCCCTTCCTCCAGCAATCCCCAACAAGTATCTTCATAACAGATGCCTCATTCCTATGGTGGGGCACTCACTTGGAGGACCTCACTGTGAGTGGCACCTGGAGCACACAGGAGACTCAGGAAAATATCAGCCTCCTGGAGCTCAGGGCAGCATTCCTAGCAATTCAAGCCTTTTCTCCCAAATACTGGGTCAGTCTGATCAGATCCGAACAGACAACACCACAATGTATTACATAAACAAGCAAGCAGGAACAAGATCCTCAAGGCTATGAACAGAAGCCATAAAGATCTGGAACCTAGTCAATTGCCAGAATGTAGAGCTGTCTGCATTACATCTACCAGGAAAAGGACAATGTCCTGGCACATTCACAAAGCAGAATCAGCCAAGGAAACCATGCATGGACCCTGAACAAGCAATGCTGAGAAGGTGAGGTACACTTAAATAGATTTGCTTGCTTCCTGGGAGGACAACCAGCTCCAACAATTCTGTTACAGGCCCCCAGGCTTAGGAACAGTCCCAGAGGATGCCCTGATCTTCAACTAGACAGGGGGGGTCCTGTATGCCTTCCCTCCATTCCCACTCTTGCAGAGAATACTCATAAAGCTCAGGAGGGAGCCAGCAACATTGATTTTGATAGCACCAGACTGGGCCAGGCAGGTCAGGTACTCAGTGCTCCTGAGTAGGTCTAGCATGGCTCTGATCAACCTGTCACTGTGGCACAACTTGCTGACCCTGTCCCAGGGCAGGATAATATTTCCAGACCTCAAAACCCTATGCCTGAGGCCATGGTTCTCAAGGAGCTAGAATTCTGTAGCTTAAATTTATCAGAGGAGGTGATGAGAGTGTTGAAGGTTTTTAGAAAATGAGCAACAAGGAAAACATATGCCTCAAAATGGAAGAGATTTTCATTCTGGTATGCTCCCAGAAAGATAATCTCTATGCAAGCAGTACTGCCTACAGTCTTGAATTACCTTGTGCACCTAAAGTCCCTAGGCCTAAGGCCCTCAACCATGAAAGTGCATTTGCCAGCAGTTCCAGATTGTACAACAGCTGGCAAAAGTAAGTCTCTGGCCTCACAACCTGATTTCAAAAGGTTCTTTAACACTTTCTGACCAGGAGTAATTCTTTCCCTGAATGTAGCTAACTGTATGAAATATTCTGGAGTCTGAAAATCATGACTGTGATGTTTCCTGGGCTGTAGCTGTCAGTCTTAGTGCAGACATCATATGATATCAGTTTTGCACTGACAGCCAGTCTGAACAAAAGTGTACTTTGAAAACTGGGATATTTAGCCAGTTGTGTTTAAACCCACTTCCTTTTTTCATGTTCAGTTCCAGACTAATGGTACTAGAACAAAGTCAGGAACAAATGTCTACTAGATTTACAGCGTTAGGCAGCATAAATACTACTGCTAATCCATTGCAAGATAACTTGCCACAGATCACCCCTCTTGTAGGCAACTTGAAGGACTCTACGGTTAACCACAATAGCACAGAGGCAAATGTCTCTAACACCAGTCACAGAAAACTGCCTAGGGATGATGAGTCTAATGGTAATCTAGATGACCAATGATACAGGGTTTTATTTAACTCCAAAAATTGATTAGTGTTTTGCTCATAAAAGTGCTAAAACGTTATGAAAGTGCATAGCACTTACCTCACTGTGTTTAACAAACATAACACTTCTAGAAAACCTATATAAATACTTTCTGCACAGTTAGCATTGTCCCAAGAAAAAACTGCTAATCAATTATTTAAAACCCTGTGATATGAAGTACAGAATAAGAGAACCTTTAAGAAGGGGCGTAAAATCATTGTATTTTCCCTTGACATTCATAACCAATTTACCCCTCTGGTAGAGCCACTTAGTAATACTGGAAATGACATTGTAGGCAACCTTGCAAATGGCCAGTCAAATGAACATAGTCACAAATTGTGTGACACCTCAAGCCATACAGATAAGGCTAATCAGATAGGTCAGTGCCCCCTATCCCCCTGATACTATCTTCTGTATCTTTACCCCAAGAATCCCTGGTATCTTCCAATAGCTCCAACTTATTGAGTACAAGTTCCTTCTCACTGACTAATACCCCTGCCTTGCCCATGGACACTACCCCATATCCCTTACCACTTATTGCTGATCAAAGACAGATATATGTATTGGGGGATTTGATTATTAAACATCTGGACAGGGATATATGTGAGCAAGAGAAAACAAATCGTACCTGGTCAAGTTTCTGGGGAGCTAAAGTAGCTGATATTACCTTAATGGTGAACAATATCTTAAGCAACTGCGGGACTAATCCCCTAGTAATACTGCATGTGGGCACTAAGAACATCATGCATCATGACTTACTTGAAATAAAAAAAGATCTAGTTGCCTTATCTAATAGACTGGTAGAACATGGATGTGATATTGGTTTCTCTGAAATCCTGCCTGTTCCATGGGCACCATATGAGATCAATCAAAAAATAAAAAAATACAACGAGTGGCTTAGGAAGTGGTGCCTTAGACAAAAACATGTATGTATCGCTCACTGGGAAGAGTTCTCAAGCAAGATTGAACTCTTCTGTGGTGATGGACTCCACTTGAGTCGTCTGGGCATCTCTCTATTGGGCAAACACATCTTAAGCTAGATAAACATTTAAACTGATAGATTTGGGGGAAGAGGCCGGCTGATCCTCCCTCTCTGAACAGAAGAAACTTCAGGAGAAACAATTGGCATGGGAACCATCTGAATTTCTTATATTTCAATGCCGGGAGCCTACTTAATAAAGTTGATGAGCTTACATTAAAATTAGTCTCTGACAAAATTGGCATCGTTGCAGCAACAGAAACATGGGATGATGCTAAATCCAGCTGGAATAACCACCTACTAGGCTATACCCCCTATATACTAAATAGAGTAAACAGAAGAGGTGGGGCGTGACGATTTTTATGAGATACCCTGCTGACAGAAAATATCTCAGACAAGATTAAACCTCCTAACAGCCCCACTGAAACCATCTGGATTAAATTGGTCCTAAACAAGGCAAAGTATGTTATCCTGGGAATTTGTTACCGCCCGCCTAATACACCATCTGAGACCTTAGATGCAATATTACAGGAAATTGAAATAGCCTGCACATTAGGAGATATTGTACTTACGGGTGACTTTAATCTTGGTGATATAGTCTGGAAAGACCAGATGGCTTCATCAGGGTCAGGCAAAAAAATGATCAATGTATGCCAGCAGTGTAATCTCACACAAAGAATTAATCAGCCTACAAGGGGGGACAGTATTCTGGATCTTGTAATGCATAACAGAAATGTGGAGGTAAAACATTTTGTGATTCAATCACTGGTTGGCAATAGCGACCATAATGTCATCAAATTCACTATGGAAAACACTTTCACTTTCGTTGATAGTGCCACAAATACATACATGTATGAGAAAGCGGATATTCCTAGTATCAAATCTAAATTGAATGAACTTGACTGGGATAAAATTCTCTTAACTTTACCAATCAAAGATAGTTGGGATAAACTTTATGACACCTTATGTAATCTAAGAGATACTTATATCCCCTTCAAAATTGAAAATACCAACAATAAACATTATCCTAAATAGATGAATAAATCTATAAGGAAACTCATAAAACAAAAAAATAACAAACATTCAACTTATCTTAAATCACTAACACAAAATAACTGGATTTCCTTCCTAAATAGTCAAACAAAATGCAAAAAAAAGCATTCATAGAGCAAAGACTAAATAGGAATATAAACTAGCATCTGAAGCTAATAAGACCAACATTAAATTGTTTTGCTCGTATATTAACTCACTTAAAAAAAAACATATGCCAGGCAGGCCCATTACAGTATAACAACACCACACTTTACGAACCCAATGAAATGGCCAATATTTTTAACACAAAATTTTGTGACGTGTTCCAGTCTTCACGAAACACTGTTAAACTAGTAAATTCTAAGGAGGAATCCATTCTTATGTCCAATGAGTGCATCTTCAAGAAATTATCCTCCCTTAAGGGCAAAACCAGTACTTCACCTGACCCCATATCTGGCCATCTCTTACATCTTCTCGCCGACTGTCTGGCACATCCCCTGAAGATATTTTTTGAAAAATATATAAACTTAAATTACATCCCTGAATTATGGAAACTAGCTTATGTCATCCCTATACATAAAAAGGGGAATAGGAATAGCTGGGAAAATTATAGACCTATAAGCTTAACATCCGCTCTTTGCAAAGCATTAGAAAGTATAATAAAGGACTTAATTTCCCCAGCTCTAGACAATTTGGATGGTGCACAGCACGGGTTTAAAAAAGGTCGAAGCTGCCTAACCAATCTGCTATGTTTTTACGAGGAAGTTAGCAGTCAGCTCAACAATAAAATACCATATGATGTTATTTTTTATCGATTTTAGTAAGACATTTGACACAATGCCCCACTGGGCCTTAGTTCTAAAATGAAATAGTATAAATATAAACAGGAATAAATCCAACTGGATTTCTTTTCTTTTTTTTTTTTAAATTTAGTCTTTTTTGTGTCCAATCCACTTGCCGGGCATCTGCCCGGTCATGGACCTCTCAGCTGCAGCATCCCCACATGAGCTGCTCTCCTGGGACCCCCTGGATTCCCCGCCCCCGGGTGGAGATGCGGCACCCCTGGCCTTAAGGTGCCACGAACAACAGGATAGGGTGAGAGTCAGCCTGGGGAGCCGGTTGCAGCCGAGGGGCTTCATTTAGGCAGCAGAGGCAGGCTTGATTTTTCCCCCATGGGGAGCAGGAACGTGCAATGATGCCAGCATCCATCCTACCCCCTTGCAGCCTTGCTGGCATTGGTTGCTGTGGTGTCCTTGGCCTCCGCTAGGGGTCCCCCATGCACCGATGGTGTCCCTCACCCTCCCCCTGGAGAAGGAGAGCAGTCACGGGATGCTCAGTCATTCTCCCCCCCGGCCGGCCCTCCAACGACCCAAGTCCGTTCCTGAACCCGGGTCACCGGTGCCGCAAGCAGAAATCCAACCACTGCACCGGAGGGCCAGCAGCCAACTGGATTTCTAATTGGCTAACAGACAGGACACAATGGGTTCTAATCACTAGAAAGCTTTCTGATAACGGCAAGGTTACCAGCAGGGTCCCACAGGGCTCTGTGCTGGGCCCATGTCTGTTCCAAGCTTTCATAGCAGACTTGACTAATAATTGTTTTTCTACCACCACAAAATATGCAGATGATGTTAAAATTGGAGGTCCCTGTTCAAACCATGAGCAAACAGCTTCCATTCAGAAAGACCGTGATTCTATCACACAGTGGGTAACTAAGTGGGAGATGAAATTAAACTACAGCAAGTGCAAGGTTATGCACCTGGGTCCAAATAACCCGTGTTTTACATATAAATTAGATGGCAATACACTAATATCAACGTCCAATGAAAAAGATCTAGGGGTCAATATAACTGAGGATTTTCTGCCAGCCACTCAGATTAATGGAGCCATTCTAGAGGCAAATAGAGTTACCTGGTCAATCAAAAGAAACATAAAATCCAGAGACAGCAAAGTGATGTTGCCATTGTATAGAGCATATGTCCATCCACACCTAGATTATGCTTTGCAATTATGGAGCCCATTTAGGACATCAGTCATCATACTATTAGAAAACGTACAATCGAAATACACCAAACTCATTGCAGGTTTTTATAATGTCCCATACGAATCAAGAACTGAATCACTGAATCTTATGTCACTATCCATTTGTTGTCTTAGGGGGGATCCCCTCTTTATGTATGACATCATGCAGGACCCATTCTTAATAATTGAATTAGGATTTGAATTTAAAAACAATGGCCCCAATATTCAGAGCTGCACCTGGCAATGGCGCATGTGGTGGCACAGTGCAACTGAGTTGCGTTGTTGCAGCTCAGAGATATATTCAAAAGAGATGAGCAATGGCGCATCTCCTCTGAAAATATCAGGCAAAACGCACTGCACAAATACCTTGCACTAGCACATCCCCCCAGACAGGGCTGAATACCAGGAATGGGAACTGCACCAGCGCAACAGAGTTACACTGTGCACAAATTCCCAATATTCAGCCGTCCGTATGCAAATAGGGCCCTAATGTATGCAAGGCACAAATGGGCCTCTTTGCATGTCATTATGGCCCCATTTGCATGCATTCTGCAGAGCAGGCCAGCAACATGTGCCTGGCACCCTACACAGCATGCGGTGCCCCCAGTGGACGTCTAGTGGTACCCCCCTTCCTGTAGCTGCGATTGCCAAGTATAACTGTAGTAAATATCCCTGGCAGTCTAGTGGCACCTTCATCCCTCCCCATAGTGGCGATCACCATAAAATAAGTCCTAAATATGCCCTGGCAGTCAGTGGTATCCCTCTCCCTCCCCATAGCAGCGATCGCCGTAAAATAGGTTTTAAGGACTCCCTGGCAGTCCAGTGGTATCTCCCACCCCTCCTGATGACCTGATAACCAGTAATCATAATGGAAAAACATCCCTGGTGGTCCAGTGGCACTACCCACACCCCACCTCACAGGACCCCCGCCCACCCAGCACCCCCATCATCGGCGGGCAGCTGCAATCACATCTGCTTACTGCCCAGCTCCCTGCCAAATGACAGCTTACAGTATCAACTGTAAGCCCATTGGTCCACACTGTGGACCAATGGGCTTGAAGTGCATACTGTAATAGTCATTCACAAATATGTGAATGAATTGGTCCACAGTGTCGACCAACGGGCTTACAGCTGATACTGTAGGCTGTCATTCGGTGGGCAGCCGGGTGGTAAGCGGGCGGGATTGCAGCTGCCCACCGATGACAATGGGGGTGCTGGGTGGGCAGGGGGTCCTGTGTGGGTGCAGGGGTGAGGGGTGCCACTGGATCACCAGGGATGTCTTTCCATTGTGATTACCAGGATCGGGACATCGGGAGGGGTGGGGGTACCACTGGACTGCCAGGGAGTCCTTAAAACCTATTTTACAGTGATCACCAATATGGGGAGGGAGGGGGTAGCACTGGACTGCCAGGACATATTTAGGACTTATTTTATGGTGATCACCACTATGAGGAGGGAAGGGGATGCCACTAGACTACCAGAGCATATTTCAGACTTCTTTTATGGTGATTGCTGCTACGGGAGGGAGGGGGTGCCACTAGACTACCAGAGAAGACTTTCAATGATATACTACGGTGACTGGGGATACGGGGAGGGATGGGGTACCACTAGGCCACCAGGGATGCCATGGGTGCTTCTGCATAGTGTACTGGGTGGGTGGGTGGCCACCCATGGCTGGTGGCTGCTGTGTTGCACCGTGCAGTACAGTAGCCCATCTGTGGTTGGCCACCATCTGAGTCATTTTTTTTCAGGCTCAACTTTGGGCATTGGTATGCGGTGCATCCCAGGGTTGTGCAGGCATATGCGCTGCACATCCCGGGCTGAATATTGGGATGTGCCACATATGCATGGGCACACCCCCTGGGGATGCACAGCATACATTATCTTTGCACCCTGGTGCACTCGGACTTGCACTGCACAAGTCCCCCTTTTGAAAATTGCCCCAGGATGCATATCTGGGGTTGCACTGGCACAACTCAGTTGCACCAGGTGCAACCCCTTTGAATATCTGGCCCAACATACACCAGAGGTCATCCTCTGCAGTTATAGAGAAGAAAATTTAACTTGTTGGCACGGAAATATTTCTGTACCCTAAGAACTATTATACTATGAACCTAAACCACTGACCAATCACATTCCCAGACTGGCACCTTAACCCCGTTACTTATCTACTGATAATCACTGGAAAATGTGCCAGTCTGCCACTGTCCTGTGCCACCCTATCACTAAATCCCTCCGACAGCTGAAACAACTTCAAAGTGCTACCATATTCCCTCCCACTAATGCTGCTCGGTACCATCGGAACTGACTAAACAAAAAAACATGGACACCTCCTTTGAACTCATAGACAGCGAAGAACTGGACACAATATTTAATACTCTAGAGAATCAATTTAGCCCAATTCGCAAAAGTAACGTACTTTTACAGGACTTACATTCTCCGGTACTCCGTCCATCTTCAGCGGCTGAAACCGTCAGCATTTGTATTAGCACTGACCCCGCCACAGCATCACCATCCCCCACAGTGCACAACTCGAATTCCGTGGTCCTCGCCGTCATCCTTCAACCAGCCAATCCTGAGAAAAAAAAAAAACAACATCATGAGGAAGTCACAGCCCAAGAAATGCTTGACCTAGAAAGGGAATGTCGTGAAATAGCAACGCAGAAACAAACTCAATGGGCAATAAATGTTTTCTTTGACTGGTGTACACAAAAAGGTAAAGAAATACAGTTAAACACCATAACTCCATCACAGCTAAATAACACACTACGAGAATTCTACAGCACAGTGCGTAACAGTGACGGAAAATAATATTGTCTGACTAGTTACACATGCCTAAGAGCTGGATTAAATAGATATTTAAACAACCCTTCCCTAAGTCGAAGCTTTAATCTAATGGGTGATACAGAATTCAGTACTGCAAACAACATTTTTAAAGGTGTAGTAAAGTGCTTCAGAAAAGAAGGGAAAGATAAAACTCAACATCACTCTTTGCTAACAATAAGTCAGCTAACTCAACTAAGAAATTCTCCAGCTTTAACACCAGACACAGCCACAGGGCTTGTAAAAAAAAGTCTGGTTAGACATAGTATTGCATTTTGCTCGCAGAGGAAATGAAGGGATAAGACAGCTCACAACACAATCCTTCGAAATCAAGACAACAGAAAATGGAGAAGAGTATTGAACCGAAAGTTTCAATGAACAAAGTAAGAACCACAAAGAAATCAATGACCCCACTAAACAATTCACAAGGATGTATGTTCGCACAACCAAACGATCCTTTGTGCCCACTCAGCAGCTATAAAAAATATCTCTCCAAACTACCTGAAAATCCACCCAAAAATTTCTCCATCTCAAAAATGTAATCAATCACTCCTCAACGACATGCCAGTCTGGTACACTGCAGAGCCCATGGGAGTCAACTTTCTAGCTAACATGGCAACGACATGGCAGTCTGGTACACTGCAGAGCCCATGGGAGTCAACTTTCTAGCTAACATGCTTCCCCGTATTTGCAAAGAAGCACATTTTGAGACACTATTCACAAATCACTCACTCGGTGCCACTGCAGTCACTGTATTGAGCAATTCTGGCATGGACGCCAGACAAATAATGACCATAACAGGACATAAAAGCAAAGCTTCACTATGAAGCTATTGGTGCCCAAATCTCCAAGAGTTTAAAAAATGAGGTCAAATCATAAGTGGAGAAAGCAGTAACGAATGTTTCCATGCTCCACCCGAACCACACCGTACCAAAGAAAACAATAATTCAGAAACAGCTCTACCTTTTCCATGCACAAAGATTTCAGATTTGCCACAGAAAGCCATCATCAATGAAAACAAAAGCACCAATGAAAAAAACAACGAAGAACTTACACCAATTGCTCATGCACCACATCAAGCTGCGCATCTTTCAATCCAGAAAGCAGCCACCAGAAATAACCAATTGGATGATGAGCCATGTCCGAAAATACCTTCCATAGAAAACCTAGTTAACTATGGAACAGTTAATTTCATCTACAAATAGCAAGTAAGAAAGTAAACCTTTAAAACAGCTTCACCACCATTGCAAATAAATAAATAAATAAATGCTCTTTCTTTTCTCCTCTCCAACAGGTCACAGCACAGCACATAGAAGGTCATACACAACCAAGAAAAAAACACTTAAAGCAACAAAGCCTGCAATGCAAAACATACTGGATGAAAAAAATTCCATACCAATTCTGCACGCAAGTTATGAACTTTTACTGAAAGAAAGACTGCACTTACAACAGTTTCTCTGTCACCAATGTTCTTACAACTTAACTGTTCTAAAATAAATGTTATCACTTCAAAAACTCAAATGTTTCAATCTGTTTAACTTTGCACCTTTCTATTGCTTACTCACAAATAAATGAATATTTCAATTGTAACTAATGGACTACTTTTCTCTTGTAGATGAATATCTCCTCTATAAATATCATTTTTTTAATAAAACAAACAAACAATCTAAATAATTACATAAACCTAATAAAAATTAACATAATATAGTCGCAATAAGCCACTCAGGGATGTGGGTTATTGGGGGATTTACCACGGTTGGGGTGGTTTGCCCACGAGGCACACCCCCCTCGTGGCTTATTGCTTAATTAATCTTTGGAATGTTCTCCCTATTGAGGTAATTACAAGCAAGTCAAAACTAGTATTCAAGCACAGACTGGATACATTTATTCTGTCAGGTACAAAAATAAACTATTATTAAATAAAAGGAGCAACTATGGGCCTCCAAGCCTCCTAGCACCTATAACTCCTTAGTACGATGCTTTTTGCTTTGTACCTGGTATGCACTTTGCCCAAATGTCCATATTGTGCCCATGTGTGAAACCCTGTAACGTATCCCATTTTTTGTATATGCAGTATCTCCAGTGCATGTTGCTTCTTGGAATTTTCATTTGTGTCCTGTGCAGTAGTTGATGCTTATCCCATGTTTGTATCTTTGTTGTGTATCAACCTTCCTGTACTCATTTCTGTCTTCTCCCCGTCCAAGGTCCTTAAGAAAATAGCCTCTGACCAACTTGTCAGATATCTCGCAAAATACACTGGCCAGTGTGTACAGCAGCATGGCTTCCAGAAGATGCACGGCGCTGCTGGAATACATCGTGTTCATGAGGCTCTTGATAGTGGTGATCTTGTCGGAGCTATCTATATTGAGCTTACTAAGGCCTTTAGCTTGGTCAACCTTAAGCTCCTACTTAAACTCCTTGGCCTGGGTTTGTCACAAAACACAGTTGACTGGTTTTACAGCTGTCTCACCAACCACTCGCAGCATGTGAAGATTGATAAATCTTTGTCCAACAGTAGGGGAGTACCCATTGGTGTGCCCCAGGGCTCCATCTTGGGCTCACTCCTACTTGGTCTCTTCATAAATCAACTACCTGATGCCTGTCAGACAGCCAGTGTACTCCTCTATGCCAATGATGCAGTCATCTATTCCAAAAACCCTGACCTTAACAACCTTACCACCGCTCTCCAAAGCAACTACAGGTCACTAGAAAGCTGATTCTCCAATAACAAACTGGTCCTCAATTACAAAAAAATAAAGACCATGCTCTTCTCTAGCTTCCCACAGAGGAGGAAAGTGCCACCCTTTGTCATTTGAAACTGCCAGGGACAAAACGTTGAACAAATGGAGACCTTTAAATACCTTGGAGTAACTCTGGATGACACCTTATCTTTTGTCCCCCATATTGAAAATCTAGTGGCTATAGTTAAAAGAAGACTGGGTCCCCGATACCATAACTGGAAAAACTTCACTGGGGATGCTAGATGCCTTTTGGTAGCCAGTTCCATTCTTTCACTTATAGATTATGGCCTCCCTCTCTATGCAGCTGCCTGTGACATAATGCTGAACAGAGTAAAGCTGATCTGTAATAAGGCATGCCACTTTGCACTTGGTGCAGATAACTGCATTCACAGTTGTACTCTTTATGCACTCACTAACAGGCTACCTTTAACCTGCAGAATAAAGCTCCAGACCTACTTGCTAGCCAAAAAGGCACTCCTGAGCCTAACACACCCTGCTTTAACAAATTGTTTCTGTACTATTTCCAATCAGAACAACACCAGGAATATGACCCAGAAATACCCTTAAGCCTCCTTTATGGTGTACTCAGCTGGGCAAGCAGTCATTTGCTGTCAGCTGCTAACTGGTTAAACAAACTGCCCGATACTCTGCTGAATCTCCCCAAGATTAGTCAGTTTAAGAGATCTTTGTGGTCGGCCCCTGCAGTCTAATGCAATTGTAACCATTAAACCATTTTATTCGGTTTCTCACTGCATAGCCTGTGACTTTTATACAATGATCTGTATGGAGTTCTTCAAAACTGTATGTATTTGATCTGGCTTAAGTGCTTTGAGCCGAACTCAACTGCATTTCCTTTGGAACTGCTTGTTGTAATGTTTTTGTGACTATGTATTTGACTTGGAACCTTTGTAAATGAGCATCTGTGCTCAAAAGTAATCTCCAAAGTTTCCAATAAATAAATTAAATAAATAAATAAAGCCTGGTATTATGAAATGTTACTGTATGTAATTAACTCCAGATCGTCCCTGAAAAATGGACGTTTAGTTTCAGTGGGCCTACCTGGTTAACAAATTTAAATAAATGCAATTGGCTAAATTTCATGTGCTAAGACAGCATTTTGTGCTGCTGTGCTGACAGGAGAATTGCAGTATTAGAGTATTAGTAAAGTTGGCAGGACATGCTTTGTTCAGAGCAGAGTCATTTGAGCAAGAATCGAGCGTAGCACTTTGAACATTTTTTGCTGCATTATTGTCTCTTTAGATACTATTGAATTTGTCATTAATGAATTTTAAAAGAGGGAATCTAGTTTATGGACATCAGTAAATGGAAATACAGATTTATAGAAAACAGGGACATTTAATTAATTTTCATCACTCTGACCCTAATGAATCATGTTGTCAAAACCGGAGACAGAATAAGCACCCTGAAATCATAAATAAATGATTAATCATTACAAAAACCCTCAAACATTACTACATTACTTGAGGATTTTACCAAATAAATAAAGTGAAACTGGTTTTGAGTGCTTTGTTCAGAGCGGCGCTGTCTAAGGAGATAACGAGAGTAGTCCTTTGTGCAGTGATTTCAGTATCATTCTCTTTGCACAATATATAAAAACTTACTCTGTTCATGTGCACTAGAAAAATTTGTACATTACTAGTGCTTGCAGATTTTTTGAAACAAAAAAATAGTCAAAGTGGCTTCTTGAGTGCAGTGTGTGAGTGTGAAAGTCACGTTTTTAATTTCATTTTACAAAAACTAAAACACATATATGTGCAGCTAATTGGTCTTCAAATACTTGACTGTATGTTTTCCAACTGAACATTAAGCCCTTTTAGTCTGTTTTATTGTTAGTAGATCATGCAGTGTCTGCAGATAATTATATACCAACAGCTTTAGAAACTAAGCAACTAGACTGACTTAAAAACCAAAACAAATGTTTATTATTTTTTGTCCCATGTAAGTTTTTTTTTGTTTACTAATAACTCAAACATGTGAACAAATAATTAGAGTACACTGTGTTCATTGATTTGACTGTGTACATTGTTTATACTCACTGGGCCAGATATTGAAAGCTTAGCACCGGGCGCACATCCATAGCGCTGGACTAGCGCAGAATTTGCGCCCGACTGCAATATTCAAAAGTACATTTAGCGCCAGCGTTAGGTGTTAGTGCCAATGCTAAATTATAATGCATGCAAGGGAGGGACTGAGGGGAAGGGCTCTGAATGCCCGCACACCAGCATATTCAAATGTATATCGCCGCACTACAGGCATTAGCGTGATCTGTAGCGCAGCGCTAAATACTGCAAAAAGAAAGCCGGCGGTACTGCGGCGGTGCCCCCCCATCGCAAAACCAGACCTTCAGTAGCCACATGAATATGTACATATCATTGGTGGTGTAGTGGTCCCCCCCCCCCCCCAACATGATCCCCGTCCTCCGGTAGCCACGGGAAACAGTAATTAACATTGGTGGTGTAGTGGTCCCCCATGCAATCCCGTCCACCGATAGCCACGGGAAACAATAGATAACATTGGTGGTGTAGTAGTCCCCCCACTCCCCACCGCGATCCCGTCCTTCAGTAGCCGGAACCGTTCAGTTTTCACCACCACGGGCCGAACGATGACTCGCCATATGCATGAGTACTATTGAAATGTCTGCTCAGTCATTTCAATAACGCCATGCATATGGCAGTCGGTGCGCCAGCCGTGGTGGTGGTGAGAGGAGGGCTGAGCCAGTCGCCGGCTCCCATAGGATATATTTAGGGGCAACGGGAGGTGCACGGGGGGAGGGCACTTCACTACCAATGAACCTTACTGTATTTTGCGGCTACCAGAGGACGGGGATCGCGTTGAGGGGTGGGGGACCATACACCATTAATTATATTTATTGTTTCCCGCAGCTACCGGAGAATGGGGATCACGTTGGGGGGGGTCACTACACCACCAATGTTAATTATTGTTTCCTGCGGCTACCGGAGGACGTGGATCGCATTGGAGGGTGGGGGGGGACCACTACACCACCACGGATAAAACCCATTTTAGCGGCTACTGGAGGTCGGGGATCATGGGGGGGTGGGAGACCACTAGACCACCAGAGTGTGCAACAGGCACACATGAAAACAGGGACCATGATGGCAGAGAGGCCTGCCTGGCCCAGCCAGTCTGCCCTGTTCCCTATCTAATGGATATACTGCATATCCTAGTGAACATGTGGTCTATGGCCTCCCACCCCAACCAGGTTTGCCTTATGCCTGGCCTGTACATTGAGTTTCCCCACTGTGTTTCACCCACTACTGCAGTGGGGTACCTGTGTTGTTAGGGGGGCCTCCTCCAGGGCACGTGTGGCCACGGGCCGTGTGTCTGTGTGTAGCTATCGATCTGTATACATACATATATATATATATATATATATATATATATACACACACACAGGTCCTACGTGCACATATGCATGGGTGTGTTGTATGCACTGACTGTGCCTGTCAGCACACAGTTCCTGCTGCTTCCAGCCTGTGCTTCTATTCCGACCAACAGGGGATGCTGTGGGCATGCCTTGGCCTGCAGCATCCAGCCTGTACTTCCATTCCGACCAAAAGGGGGAGCTTTGTGCTCCATGCAGTAGCACTGGGCAAACTGCATGGCAATGTATGCTAAGCAGCACATCATGAGATGCAAATGTGCCTGTTTACCCACGGATTACCTAAGTAGGCTCATTTGCATGGGAGCTTTGACTATAGCTCCTGTTTGCCCTGGGCTAACCAGTTTGCACTGGGCTAATGTGTTAGCACTGTTCAATCAGGTTAGCCCCTGGCAAACCTCACTTCAGCATAGCAGAGCACGCCTCTCAACCTTTTGCCCCCAAATGTGGAACATTGCCTCTCAAAATGTGGAACAAATGAGCAAAATGTGGAACACTTAATCAAATCTTTACCTAGGAAGCTCAGAACACTTAAAATGTCTGCATTTATCTTCAGAAGGTCTGTTATTAATTGACTAATACATGTTTTGCATCATTTACTATAGATTTTTGCTTTAAAATGTTAATACTGAATGTGGAACAAGTCCTCATAATGTGGAACAGGGAGCTTTTGTGAAGTGACATGAGAAATGTTCCTCGTAATGTGGTACAGTTGAGAGGTATGTAGCACAGTTCTACAGTGTGTGGCTTACATTGTTGTTTGCAGTAGATGTCGGACATCTCTGTGCAGTCACACACAATGTTCTTCACCTGCAACACTGGCTTGCTCCAGAGTCTAATGAGCTGCAGTTGCGGTGTGCACTTCCCTGTTACTATATTCAGTGCTGTCTTATTCCCGGGCAATTTTTGCCCTGCACTCCTGGCCCTGTTTGCTCGGCTTTCTTTGCTTGCTATATTCAGCTGGTTTTGCACTGTGCTATTTCCTTTTGAATATAGCTTGCTTTGTGCTCCAGGCTATGTTTTCTCACCTGGCAGTGCTAATTTAGCCCAGGGGCAAAGTTTTGAATATCTGACCCACTGTATTTTGTGATTGTATACATTGTGTGTATGTGTGTGTTTATACTCACTGTATTTTGATTGTGTACATTGTGTGTGTTTAAACTCACTGTATTTTGTGATTGTGTACATTGTGTGTGTTTATACTCTCTGTATTTTATTTATTTATTAGCTTTTGATGACCGACTAAGTACGTTAGGCAATAACCCTGCCTATTTTCAGGCACTACCCGGGAGAGCACAAAATACAAACTTTCAGACAGTCACAGGAAGCATACAACCAAAACATGACAACTTCCAACAGGTATCCACACAGGGATAGTTGAAAATTATACATACAAGTAAATAACCATCCACGCAGGGATGAGAAAGTCAAATGTGGGAAAGCCCAGTGATACACATGGAGTATTGAGAGGCAGTAGCCGAGGCAAGGAAGAGCAGAAGAACAAGCAAGGTTAGTTGCAGTCACAAGTATCAAGTGCATAGATTGTGATTGTGTACACAGTATGTGCATATACTCACTGTATTTTGTGATTGTGTACATTGTGTGTGTGTTTATATTCACTGTATTTTGTGATTGAATACATTGCGTGTGTTTATATACAGTACATTGTGTGTGTTTATACTCACTGGGATGGGATATTCAAAGGAATTGGGCATGGCGCAACAGTGTTGCGCCATGCGCAACCCACTGATGCACCCTGGCACGATATTCAAAGGAGATGTTGCGCTGCACAAATCCCGATGAGCCGGGATGCACCAGTAATATATGTGGCGCAAGTGCGGGGGGCATGCCCATGCATATGCGGCACATCCCGATATTCAGCCCGGGATGTGCGGCACATATGCAGGCACACACCTGCCTTGCACTGCACAGGGGGACACAAAGATCCACCATTAAAAAAAGGAGCAAGGCCTGACCACCCACAGATGAGCTGTCGTATTGCAGGGCACAACACAGCAGGGACCAGCTGTGGGTGGCCACCCGACCTCCAGAGCAACAGTCCGGTCGTCGTCGCTCCCTCCCCCGTCTGCTCACAGGCTTAAATAGTAAGAAATACACCCTGGTGGTCCAGTGGACCTGCCCCCAAGCCTGATTGTGGGCTTAAATAACATTAAATACTCCCTGTTTGTACAGTGGACCTGCTCCCAAGCCCAATCGTGGACTTAAATATATTTAAATACTCCCTGGTGGTCCAGTGAACCCGAACCCAAGCCCGATTGTGGGCTTCTGAAAATGTAACATCCCTGGTGGTCCAGCGGTACCCCCCACTCCACCCGCCTGCTCAGATCTGCACCCGGTCGGTGGTGGGTGGTAGCTCCCACCACACATACCGACCTGACCTGGCGTACATTACGGTTGCACTTATTGGTCCACTGCGTGGGCCAATGGGCGCATAGTTGTATCACTACACAGTCCTGAAATGTGACTTCATTCACATTTGGGATTAGGTAGTACAGTATGTTGTAGCCCATTGGTCCACACAGTGGACCAATAGGCGCACAGCTGTACTGTACGGTGTCAGTCAGTGGGCGGCCGGGTGACTTATGGTACTCGACACATACTTACATTTCAGATATGTGAATGGATCCATTCACATATCTGAATGTGTACGGCACGGATTGCACGCCCATTGGCTCACGCCAGGACCATCGGGCGACAGCCCTACTCCACGGTGCTAGTCGGTGGGTGGGGGGCGGCATGGTGGGTGCTGCCGCCACCACTGACCGGGGGCAGGCAGTGGACCCAGTGGGCGGGTGAGGGGGTACCGCTGGACCACCAGATATTGGATGTCATTTGTTTTATTACAAATGCTCGTGATCGGGCTGCAAGTGGTCTACTGGACCACTAGGGATATTTGAACTTATTTTATTAATACTTAAGCCTGCAATCAGGCTGACAGCAGTCCACTGGACCACCAGGGATATAGGAATTACTTTTATTTCACAAATGCCCGCGACTGGGCTGACAGCGGTCCACTGGACCACCAGGGATATAGTAATCACTTTTATTTATACGTAAGCCCGCGATTGGACTGACAGTGGTCCACTGGACCACCAGGGATATAGGAATTTATTTTATTTAACATATGCCCGCGATTGGGCTAACAGCGGTCCACTGGACCACCAGGGATATAGGAATCTATTTTATTTTACACATGCCCGCGATCGTGCTGACAGCGGTCCACTGGACCACCAGGGATTTTGGAGAGTCATATTTGTACGTATGCCCATGATCGGGCATGGGGGGGCGCCGCCAGGTGCAGCCGGAGCTCGGGTGGCCACCCACAGGTGGCAGCTGCCGTGTTGCGTCCTGCAATACAGCAGCTCACCTGTGGGTGGCCAGCTGTTGTTCCTTGTTTTTTTGGCTCACCTGTGTGCGGCGCTAGTAGGGGTTACGCGTGCATGGACTCAGCACATTCCGGGCTGAATATCGGGATGTGCAGAGTATGCATGGGCATGCCCCCCCACCTACGCCGCATACATTACTGATGCGCTCCGGCGCATCAGGATTTGTGCCAGGCACAATTCCCATTTGAATATTGCGCCGGGGCGCATCAGTGGATTGCGCATGGTGCAACACTGTTGTGCCTTGCACAACCCTTTTGAATATCTGGGCCAGTGTATTTTGTGGCTGTGTACATTGTGTGTGTTTATACTCACTGTATTTTGTGACTGTGTACATTGTGTGTGTTTATACTCACTGTATTTTGTGATTGTGTACATTGCGTGTGTTTATACTCACTGTATTTTGTGACTGTGTACATTGTATGTGTTTATACTCACTGTATTTTCCCTCTCTCACTCCTCTACCCTTTGGACTATTCTGTAATTGCAGGTTGCCTAAGTAGCCCCTCCCACTCCCCAAAAAGTTGTTATGACAACACAATTGTGTACACAATGTCTCAGTAATCTACCCTCTGGACTAGTGTGTTACTGCAGGTTGTCCACAGAAAAAAAAATTAATTATATGTCAAAACTGTTGTTACCCAGTGTCCATAGCTCCGATCTTTATTTTGTCCCTTAATAAGCTACTGTACCTTCTGCACTAGGTTTGGGCAAGTAGCCGCCGCCCCCTGAAAAAGTTTATATGACAGCACAGTAGTGTACACTGTGTGCATAGCTCCACTCTGCGTTTGTCTCTCAAAATAAAATACACCTTGGACCAGTGCATTAATATGGGTTGACTAAGCAGTTAAAAAAAGATATAAAACTGTTGTGTACCTGGTATCTGTAGCTCCAATCTGTATCTGCTCTCTAACTAAGCTACCTTATGGACTAGGTTGGGCAAGTAGCCCCGACCCCCCCCCCAAAAAAAAATGATACGACAACACAGTAGTGTACACTTTATGTGGAGCTCCTGTCTGCATTTGAGAGAGTTTCAGACCTAGACTCCGGTCAATGACCCGATCAATTTCACTGAAGTCACTTTAGGCAGACCAGCAGCTGAAAAGATGACTGGTTGATGGATCATGTCATACATCACTGTTTTACCAGCTGGATGGGCAGGAGTTGCCCGCAGGGCTGAAAGCTTGCTCCGCTACTACTACTGCCTCTGTTGCTGCTGTCAGGTATATTTCAATCAAGGAGAGCTACAGGGCTGTTATGTGGTTCAGTGTGCACTCGTTCATATGCCACTACATCATTGACATACTCAGTTGTCATAATGCTGCACGTTGGACCTCTATCCTCTAGTCATTTTTCACCTAATTTGGGTGAGCATCTTGCCCCCCCCCACTCCTCCCACAGGACTGCTAGGAGTCTGCCTAAGTGGGGATAGCAAATTGAATCTAAATAGTTAGGTTACTCATCTGCAGTCATAGTTCTACTATTTGCATTCAGTTAACATCTACACTTCCCACCTGTCCCCCAGCAAGTCTTGTTCTGGATTCCTCCTTCCAGCAAGCAGATCCGACATCAGGCGGGGCAGAGCCACAGAACAGCACCATGGGTGATGGGAGGAGTCAGGCCTGAAGATGTCCACTGACTGAACAAAGCCCAGTGGAACTGTCCAAGTGCAGACATGAAATGAATACTAGTAGTTGACCTATGTTTACAGATGAGTAACCTCTGTTTCCTTATGATATTGTTTAGACATCTGGGACCAGATACTCGAAAATTTGCCCAGTGGGCAAAGTGATTGCACCCTGTTTTCCTAGGATTTGCATGTGTGCAATATTCAAAGGGGGCCTTTGCACATGCTAACAAGGTTAATGCATGCAAAACACAGTAATGTGTGCAGTGAGCAAAAAGAAGGGCAGGAAAAGGAATACTGGTGCAGCACTCTATTCAGCACATTTGCACTGTGCAAACAAGTTAGTGCAGGCCACTTTGTGCAGCACAAATACTGCTGAAAAGAAGCTCGACTTACTCCAGGCAACCCTAGTGGCCGATGGAGGCACTGCAGTCAACAACCATGTTGACAGCTAGAGACACACACCTGCCCATGGTGCCTAGTAGTCCCCCCCCCATCTTCTAATTGCCATCCCCGTATATGTAAAAGTATTCCCTTGTGCTAGTTATCCTCCACCCTCTAAATGCCAGCCACTTACAAGTATCATTATTCCCTGGTGCTAATGGTCTCCCACACCTTCCAAGCACTATCCGCTCACATGTACAATTATTCCCTGGCACTAGTGGTCCCTTCCCCACCCTCCAGTTGCCATCTCCGTCAAATTATAGTAATGTCCCTGGTGCCTTGTGGTCCACCTGCCCTCTAATCACTAGCCCCAGTATACAGAATGTTATCCCTGGTGTCCAGCGGTTCCCCCCTGCCCTCCGATTGCTGGCCCTGTATGATATGTCATATTCCCTGGTGTATAGTGGCACCTCCCCACCCAGCAATCCCCCATCACAATACCAACATATTCTTCCCTGGCATCTAGCCACCCCCCACACTGCAGGCACTGACAAACCCAGCCTGCAAACCCTCCCTTAACTTAAGTGCTGGTGCCGTGGAATCCCTATGGTGACTGGCACAGCTCTCCTCTCACCTCTTCGGCCAGCTGCCATATGGAAAGCCAGGGAGCATTCATCCAATGTGCTGTACAGGCTGCACGCTCCCTGTACAGTACACAGGCTGTGCTCCCTGTGCAATACAGAGGACGTGTGCTCCCTGTCTTTCCATATGGCATCAGGCTGAGGAGTTGAGAGAAGGGTTGTGCCAGTCACCATATGGGCTGCTATGGCAACAGTGCTTAAGATAAGGGGGTGGCAGGGTAGGTTTGTCAGTGCCCATGATGGGGGGGGGCTGCTTGATGCCAGGGAAGATTATGTTGGTACAGGGACAGGGATTGGTTGGTGGGGGGGGTGCCACTAAATGCCAGGGAATATGACATATCGTGCAAGGCCAGTGATCAGAGGGCAGGGCGGAACCACTGGACACCAGGGATAACATTTTGCATGCCGGGGCTGGTGATCAGAGGTCATAGGGAACTCTAAGCACCAGAGACATTACTGTAATTTGACAGGAATGGTGATCAGAGGGTGGGGGGACTACTAGGCACCAGGGCAGTCATGTTTTCACATGGGGCCGGTGATTGGAGGGTGAGAAGGACCTCTAGGCACTAAGAATTATATGTAACATAACCAGACAGGCAATCAGAAGGTGGGGGGACCACTAAGCAGCAGGGACTTCTATGTAACATGCCAGGGCTGGTAATCAGAGGGCAGGAGGGTCCTCTAGTGACCAGGAATTATGTGTAACATAACGGGGCTGGTGGGGTGGGGTGGCCACTGGACACCAGGGACTTTTCTTCTTTTAATGGGGCCAGGATTCGGAGGGTGGGGGGTGCCACTAGATACTAGGGAATCTGTGAATTCTACAAGATTGGGCAATCATGGTGGGGTGGAACCAGTCACAGGGGCATAACTATGCCACTGCTTCTCATGCAAATGTGTCCATAATGGGCATGCAAATGGCCCCTTAGCACCATGCATATCCAATGGGCTCATTTACATGGCGCCATCTGAATATCACACGGGGAGTTACCAGCATCTATTGGGTCTGGTGGCCCTATTCCCTGCACTGCTGGGTTCCATGTCAGGGTAGCACTGCTCAGCTTAGCCCTGCACCAACATGGCTCTGTATTCAGTCTGATAGCACTGGTGTACCATCTGGCTAAATGTAGCATCCTCATGGTCATAGGCAATGGGCAAGCGAAGCACAAAACGTGGCGGTCTGCTTTGCCCATTTTTGAATATCAGGTCCCTGAGGACTAATACTGACCACTAATAGTCTCTGTTTTTCTTCAGTGTTAGAAAGTATCTTAAAAAGAATCCCTTTCCCAGCTGGCAAGGCAACACATTTTCTATTGCTTTTAACTGTCCCTGCTTCCCACAACTGACCTGGGCTCCCTCAACTTACTGCATCTTGAGTCCCTCACAGACCCCCCGTGAATATTCCAGATTGAGCCCAGAAGTCAGTTGTAGGTATGGTCCACAGGAGAGCAGGCAGGGCTTCATGAAGCCTGCCCTCCCTACTTTCCTTATTCTCCCATCCCTTGCCATGACAGCATATCAGAACATGTGCATAAGGGGCATACACCCTAGAGAACCGCGGCCCTTCCCTTCAAGCTGCTCATATACCTGCACTACCTCTGAGCCTCCAATTGGTGGAAGTCGGAGGCTGAGACTACCGGCCACTCTTCCCCGGGAGAGGAGAGCAGTTCCTGGGACACTTGATCCTCTCCCATCCTGGCTGACCCCGGCAACCCGTGCTCATTCCTGAACACAGGTTGCTGGCGTGGCAGGAGGTAAGGCGTTCAATGCTTCAGCCCTCCACGCCACTGAGCCAGCCTTTTTCCTCACTCTTGAAGATAAGGAAGGTGCCCCCACCCCAACAATAGGATTTTCTGCCTACTGAAATGATGGAAATGGTGGATTTCCACCAACTTGTACATTACAAAGATTCTGAATATGCCGCAGAACTCAGCAAAAGCAGAATCATTTTTTCCTTTTGCCAGTCTCTCACCAAAAACTTACCAAAATGTGGTGCAATATTACCAAACAAGCCAGTGCAAGCTATTTGGCTCCTGCTGACTCTTGCTTTTAATGAAACAACCCTTTCTGAACAATGTGAGGTACGTCCTTCAAGCGAAAAGGTCTAACAGCAGGTCCATTGGTGCAGGTCCTGACACTGATGACTCAGGTTCTGGAAAGAGCCTGAAAAGTCAGGGGGGCAGCAAGGGAAGGAGGATAGAACATCTCACAGGACAGTCTCCTCCACGGAGGGAGAGAGCCAGCACCCGATGCTGTACCACCACATGGGTGACCACAGGTCGCAGTGCAGCTGGAGCAGTAACAGGAGAGGGGAACACCAGCTGGCTCTGACATGCAGAGCATGCTTCGCATGCCCATGTGTGCCACTGAGTCAGACCCTTCAACGTCGCAAGGACAGGGACAGAAAATGAATAAATCCCGTAGTTACACAGCATGATGCTGGCACCCTTGAGTCCCATGATGCCGATTGCCCACCTCCACTGCCCAGAACCTGGCTGTCCTGTGGTGGTAAGCCGACCCCTGAAAACACCGCACCACAGAGGGGTAAATCTGTGGTAAGAGGTGGGTTGGGGGTAAGTGACTGAGAAGGCAGGGTGGGGGGAGGGGGAA
Source organism: Neoceratodus forsteri (assembly GCA_016271365.2). NCBI lineage: Eukaryota > Metazoa > Chordata > Ceratodontiformes > Ceratodontidae > Neoceratodus > Neoceratodus forsteri. The sequence continues at coordinate 335,632,002 of JADMNL010000025.1, forward strand.
ATTGTTTAATCAGGAGAGGCTCACTAAGCTGAAGCCTGATTCCAGGTGTGACCTGGAAGCACAAGAAAGTTAAGTGGCTTACTCAGGGTCACACAGTGTGCAAGTGGGGGCTGTGGGATTCAAACCCAGGTCTCCTGGTTTATAGCTCAAAGCCTTAAACCACTGCACCATACTGCCTCCCAGGGGTGGGGCTGAGGGGGTTCTAAAATGAATAGGGTGACTTTAGAGGAAGGAGCAAAAGACAAAGATAAGAGAAAGGTCTAACAAACCATTGATTTCTGTTGTGCCAAAATGACCCTAATATTGCCAGCCCCTCAGTGCAGCAGTGAAGTGGGTTCTGGAACAAGCCCAAGACCCTTGAGGACCAGTGGAGGGAAGGAGGATCGAACGTCCCAAAAGACACTGTCCTTCTCCAAGGGAGGGAGATTCATTGCCTCAGCAGCAGCAGCACTGCCATCTAGGTGGCCATGAGTGGTAGTGCATATGGTGGCATAGTGGCTGGGTGCAGGCCAGTTGGGCTTCACATCAGCACACTTGGCGTATGTGCACTTGCTGCCCCATGCATATCAGTTTCCTGAGGATAATAAGAAACAAGCTAGAAAAGCCCTAACTTTCGCAGGATGAAAATGGGTCCCGAGTCCCACCAGGACAAATGGCTATCTCCCCAATGACGAATCCTCAATCTGAGGGACATCCTGAAGGGCACAGCTGACCCAGAGGGCATCACCTTGGGGGAGAAGGGAGAGGAAGCTAAGGAGAAATAAGGGGGTTGTGCCATAGAGAGCCTGATGTCACCATCAATATGGGGCAGAACTGGTGATACAGCAGCAGAAAATTAAATTGTTAAAAAAAAAGAACCCTTGATGTCACAGTGAAACGTTGGCAAAATAATGAACACATTTCAGCCTTCTTGTTTGCTATATTTAGCCATTGCATTTTCATAACTATATGCATCAACAAGATCAGTTCCCTGAACCTCATCTGCTCAGCCTGCTTGTCTATACTTGACATCCATACCTCTCCACCTTTCATGTGGGACACCATGTGCCATACAATGAAAAGAGAAGCTCAGACCATGGTAGAAATCGAGCCTTTTGTGTCTGCAGAGTTTTCTGTAGAGTGAGCAAAAGGGATTACTAGGAATTTCTACTCTAAGATGTACAGTGGCCCAGCAAAACGTGGGCATCATCTCCACAAGAAATTTGGTTGGAACTTAGAATCTTTTTATGGCTGTGGACAGAACCTACAGCCATCTTGCTGTCTGTAGCTGGAAAATGGAGGAACGTGGAACTCATTTTTAGATATTTCAATGTATCCTTCCACAACTATAAACCACTATGCCAAATGAAATAAAATACTCCCTTCTTTCTGTTGAGAATGCTGGAGAAGCACTAAAGCTGCTTCTCAGATGGCCATTCCACTAGGAAACTGAAACAGCTTTCTTTCTGTTTAGAATGTTGGAGACAGCAATAACGTTGCTTATTAGATGGCCATTAGGAAACTGAAACAGCTTGTTAAACTTGTTAAATATTGGTTGCCTATTAAACTGGAGATTTGTTTACTCCCTTCGATATGCAACAACTTGCACATTTAAATATTTTGCATTTAAACATTTTCTTGCTATTATCTTTAGTTGGGCAACTATTGTCTTTCAAGAAAGATTCATACCTCAAAAATGTCACCCTTTCTCAGGAACAAATGATTTACACTGTTGCTTAATCTCTTAAGACACTATCTGATAAACACTGTCTCAGACATATGCCAGGTCTTCTGTGAACTATCTGGGTTAATTATATAGCAATCAGCAGGCATTTTGCTTTCTGGGGGGAAAAATGTATTGAGCTACAGCAAACACACACCCACACACACTGTACACATCATCCTCATGGCCACAACATTCAAAATAAATACTGTAATCTAATATATTATAAAACAATAACCTGTTTGTTTATGTCAGTGAACATAGTGAAGTTCAGTCTAAAGTAGATTTCTTTTAAAGAGGTAGTGTACTGCCTAAAACTAATATTAGAGTTTAAAACAGCCAACCATTACCTTTTATATCTGAGGTGCTTTTTCCTTTCCTTTGTTTAATTAGAAGATTGTTTACCTGATGTCAATAGGTGTGATGTGTGGAACAGCTCTTAGCCTGGCAGCTGACATATCTTACTCTACTGCCCCACACTACATCATCAGCATTGTGACCTCAATGACTGTGACATCACTGCTACTTAGGAACAGCAAGTGAGTGACTGCCAGATCATTCACCCATGATGTCACTGTCAGTGAGATCATAATGCTGATGATGTAGTGTGGGGCAGTACAGTTAGGTATGTCAGCTGCCAGGCTCAGCTGTTCCACACATCCAGCACAATATTATCATATAGAAAACTCTCTAATGAGCAAAAGGAAAAAGAAAAATACTTCAGAAATAAAAAAGTTGCAACTGACTACTACTTAAAATTTGTATTATTTTCCTGCCTGCCTGTTCTGACTCCACTAGTTCTTTAAATATTTCTTATTCTATATTTTGTATCCTGGATAGCAATGGGGAGATGTTACATCTCACTGTCATTGTGATCTTCATTTTATGCATTTTTGCACTGTATTTACTCAGGTTGTCCCAGATTAGATGCAATATCTTGTTTTCAGTGGGGTCATGATTTTACCATTTTTATGATGTATTTATCCAGGGTAGCCTAGTCCAGATGTAAAATACTGTTTTCAGTGTGTTCTGATTTTATGCAATGCAGCATACTGGTATGTAGATGTAGAGCCCCACTGAAAATAAGATGCCATGTCTTCTGTGAACTATATAGGCTAAACATATAGCAATCAGCAGGCATATAGAAACATAGAAATATAGAAGTTGGCAGCAGATAAGGACTGCAAGGCCCATCCAGTCTGCCCATTTTGTCTGTCTTATGAATGTGCCATAGGCCTTTACTCTGTCAATTGCCTATTTATTCATACTCATCTGTATTGCTCCCTTATACCTATCCCATGCCTGTTTGAAGCCCTGCACTGTATTCATATCCACCACTTACTGAGGTAGGCCGTTCCGTGCATCCACCACCCTTTCTGTGAAAAAGAATTTCCTCACATTACTCCTTAATTGGCTTACCTCTAATCTCATGCTGTGTCCTCTTGTCCTGCTGTTTTTCTTATATTGAAACATGTTAGACTCTTTCACCTTATTAAAGCCCTTAAGATGTTTGAATGTTTCTATCATACCACCTCTCTCTCTCTCTCTCTCTCTCTCCCTCCTTTGTTCTAGGGTATACATATTGAGCTCCCTTAATCTGTCTTCGTATGTTTTCTGATGCAGTCCCTGCACCATTTTGGTTGCCCTTCTCTGGACTGCCTCCATTGTGTTAATGTCCTTGTGTAGGTGTGGCCTCCAGTACTGCATGCAGTACTCCAGATGGGGTCTAACCAGTGTCTTGTAAAGAGGGATTATTACCTCCTTCTTACGACTTGTGATGTCCCTACTGATACACCCCAACATCCCTCTAGCCTTACCTACTGCTTTAGTGGTCTGCTTGGATGATTTCAGGTCATCTGTGGTGATGATGATGCCCAAGTCTCTTTCTTCCCTTGTGATTGCCAGCAACTCCCCTCCCAACCTATAGGTAACTTCAGGGTTTCTCTTCCCTGTGTGCTTGATCTTGCACTTCTTTGCGTTAAACCCCAGTTGCCACTCTTCAGACCATTTTGCCAGTTTTTCCAGATCTCTTCTCATTCTGCCCACCCCATCTGGATCATCTACTCTGTTGCAGATCTTGGTGTCATCTGCAAACAGGCAAACCTTACCCTCCAGTCCATCTGCAATGTCACTGATGAAGATATTGAAGAGGACTGGCCCCAGGACTGATCCCCTGAGGTACCCCACTTGTGACTTGCATCTCTTCTGACTGTATACCATTTACCACCACTCTCTGTTTTCTGCCCACCAACCAGTTTGCCACCCAGTTGACCAACTTCTGACCCACCCCAAGCCTACCCAGCTTATTAATCAGTCTTCTATGTGGAACAGTATCCAAAGCTTTGCTGAAATCAAGGTAGGCAACATCCACTGTACCCCTGGTCCACCACTTCATTTACCCAGTCAAAGAAATCTATGAGATTAGTTTGACAGGACCTTCCTGTTGTAAACCCATGCTGTTTTGGATCCTGTGCTCCTATGGATTCCAGGTGTTGCACTATCATTTCCTTAAGGAGTGCCTCCATAATCTTACCCACTACTGAGGTAGGACTGACTGGTCTGTAGTTCCCTGCCTCCTCCCCGCTGCCACTCTAGTGAAGCGGGATCACATGAGTCCTTCTCCAGTCTTCTGGAACCTCTCCTGTGCTGAGAGACTCACTAAACAGTTTTGCTAATGGCTCTGCTAGTTCCACCCTTAGCTCATTTAGTACCCTGGAATGTATGCCATCAGGTCCCATTGTCTTGTCCACCCTGATCTTAGCGAGCTCTTGTAGGAGTCTTTCTTTTTTGAAGGGACTTGTGCACACCTCCCTCCACTCTGTGTCCATGGTGCTGAGCTGTGGGCCCTGCCCTACCTTCTCCTCAGTAAATACTGAGCAGAAGTATCTATTTAGGATAGATGCTTTTCCTGGTCCTCCTCCACGGTACCCCCTTATCCCCTTTGATCTTAGCAATACCCCCTCTGGACTTTCTCCTTTCACTAATGCATCTATAGAAAGTCTTGCCCACTTCTTTTACTGTTCATGCTAGTGTTTCCTCAGTTTAGGCTTTTGCCTGCCTTATTGCCTTCCCTGCTTCCCTTAGGGAAGTTTGGTATGCCTCCCTAACTTTGTCCCACTGCGTTGCCTTATATTTCCTGAGGGCCATGCTTTTGGCTCTGATCTTTTCTGCTACTGTTTTTGAGAATCAAAGTGGTTGCTTCCTTCCTTTGCTCTTGCTTTTCTCCCTAACACAATGGGATGTTGCTTCAATTATTGTATCCTTAATGCCTGACCACTTTGCCTGTACCCCCTCACCTGTATTCTTCTTGCCAGCGCTAGCTTAACTCTTTTGCCCATCTTATCAAAGTCAGCTTTTCTGAAGTCCTATATGTTTGCCTTGGAATAGGATGATTTAGTTCTAGTGGCCAAGTTGAACCATACCATGTGATGGTCACTGGCCCCCAGGTGACCTTCTATCTGGAGATCTGTGATCCTTTCCCCGTTAGTCAGTACTAGATCCAGGATAGCCCTGTCTCTTGTGGGTTGTTGCACCAATTGTTTCAGGCCCTTCACCTGCAGGGAATCCACTATGTGTCTAGTTCTGGCAGATGTTCCTGCTGGTATTGACCAACCTGCATCTGGCATGCTGAAGTCTCCCATTATCAGAACCTCCCCTTTAGCTGTCATGTTTTGTATATCTTCTAACAATGTGTCTATGTCCTCCCTCTGGTTTGGAGGCCTGTAGACAACCCCAGTTCATATGGCTGTCCCATTTCCTGTTTCCAGGCTGACCCACAGTTCTTCTGGCTCCTTATGTGCATTCTGAATTTCTGTAGCTTTGATATTTTTATTGACATAAAGGGCCACTCCCCCCTCTTTTTTGCACCTCAGTCTCTTCTGAACAGTACATAGCTGGATACTGAATTCTCCCAAGTGTGGTTACTGGTGAACCATATCTCACTAATGGCTTCTATGTCCAGTTTAGCATCTGTCATTTTTGCCTCCAGGTCTGGGATCTTGTTTCCCAGACTGCAGGCATTTATGTACATGATTTTCCATTGGCCAGAATTTGGTGTGTTGGTGTGGGGCCAGGTCCGGCTTTTCCCTTGCACATCATATGGGGAGACTGACCTTTTTCCTTACCTAGTGATGCAAATGAACTACAAACATGGTGAACTCTTGTTTGATCACTAGCTGAGGGGGGAGGGGTGTTCTTCCCATTTGATGTATTGGGTGCTGCACCCCCTCCCCATTTGCTAGTTTAAATATTCTGCAAAGATATCAAACTTCTGCCCCAATGCACTGACTCCCTCCTTAGTCAGATGCAGTCCATTGAATTTAAAGAACTTTCACTCCCAAAACTGTTGCTAGTTGCCTACAAATTTGTGTCCTTTTTCCTGGCACCAGCCCTTGAGCCACATGTTCAGCTCCCCTATCTCCCCTTCTCTTCCGTCCATCTGCCCCCCTCTCCCAGATGGGCAGGATCTCAGAGAAGGAGATGCTGGATGAAATGGATGACAGTTTGTCTCCCAGCCTGGTCAGGTGTTCCTTGGTCTCCACAACTGATCGGCTGGCGAAAACGTTAGTCCCTATGTGTACCAGGACGTTGATGTTTTCTCCTGCTTCCTGCATGATTTTAGCAATGCAGTCAGTGTCTCTTCACGCTGATGTACCTGGGAGACATCTGACCATTACCCCCAGCTGGTCGGAAAACACATTGTAAAAATGTGTAAAAGGAAGACCACATTGAAACTGCCTCTCAGCAGATCTGTGTTGTGCAAATTCATTAGAAATAATGGGTAAAAACATCCCAAAAGCTCTCCACGGCCATATCTGCTCTGACCAGAATTTGTTTAAAGATGCTCTCTCTGTGCTGGTCTTGAACCTCCTGGCATTCCAACAGTAGATCTTTAGCTCCCACTGAAAAGAGAGCTCGCCCTAAACTCCCAGCAAAATTCAATGGATAAGTCCTAAAGATTTACTGTTTTCAAAGTTTCAAATATTTTTTTTACTTTACACATTCTATGCTTCCTTGATTACCCTCCCAATTTGGTAAAAGAGACAGTTGGCAAATAACTAGAGACAGTTGGCAAATAACTGAAGATGACAGACAACTAATGTCTAGTAAAAAAAAAAATGTTATTTTTATTTATTTATTTTTTATTTATTTATTACAGTCTTGGAATTTGACATACCTTTGAGTCAGAGACTCATTTACAAAAGTTCCACGTCCAGAAGAAATCATAACAATTAACTAAATGCAACAATGTAACACAAACATGACAAGGATATAGCAAAAACAAACAAAAAACAATCCGAGCCGTCATTAATATCAGACTTTGTCAAAGTTAGCAAATAAGAACCAAAAATAGATACCAGGATAAAAGCTAGGATAAAATTACAATAAAGTATCAGTATGTGACAATAGGCGGTAAAGAATAACTTTGTTGAAGTCAATAGGTTAATATGGGTCAGCCAAGACAAATAAAAAGAAGCAGTGAGAAAGAGGGGAAGAGGGAAGAGATGGAATAAGTGGAAATCAGAGTTCAGGAGCTACAGAGTGAGGTGAAGTAGAGAGGAAACATGTCAAGAGGGGTACCTGTGGGAGGGGAGGGGTGGGGAGAGTGGCAGCTGTTTAGCTAGGAAATGAGGGGATACGTTAGGGTGAAGTAGCTTAAGTTGAGCAGCTGCAGTGGTTGAAAGAAAGAAGGTACTGTCTGAGGTTGCATTTAAAGTGCCCTAACTTGGAGGCAGTTTGTACATCAAGAGGGAGATCAGATAGCCAGGTGGGAGCTCTGTAGAGAAAGGCCAGCTGCGCTTGATTAGTCTGACAGAATGGAGCCTGATAGGTAGGTCTAGTTGCGCTTCTCGTCCCTCGAGGATTGGTTACTGGGGTAAGGAGGTGTTGTGTTGTTGGAGGGGTGAGACCCAGACAGATCTTCTTACCTAGTAGGCAGGTCTGGTAACATGATCCTGCCACTAAGATTCAGCCAGCAGGTTTGGGTATACAGATCACAGGTGTGGGTGTACCTGTGAGCCCCAGAAACTAATTGGCAGGCCTTATTGAGGGCAACCTTAATACATTTAAGTGAAGTATCAGTAGCTGCTTGATAAATGACTAGCCTGTAGTCTACAAGAGAGAGGACAGAGCTGTTGACAGCAATACAGAGTGTATCAGGGTAAGGCTGTGACAGTGTCTGTAGAGGATCCCTATTCGAGTATTAACAGCTTTAGAAATTATGTTTATATGGTCATTAAAGGATAAGGTGCTGTCAAGTGTAATACCTAGGTACCTCAAGTTGTGTACCTGCTCCAGAGGATCACGACAGTTGTTAAGGATGGTGAGTTGAGCTGACTTGTGCTTGTGAGAATTTGCAAATAACACCACCTTGGTCTTTTTATAGTTCAGGATTAATTTGTGTTCTGTAAGCCAGGACTCGACCAAGGCAAAGCTATGTTGCATCTCTCTAGTAAGGAGGGGTCTGGCTGGCTCGTGAATAAGACGGCATCATCCGAGTAGAGGAGGAGTTGACTGGGGCAGATCTGGGGAGGAAATTGAGGAAGAGACTAGAAAGAAGGGGGCCAAGAATGGAATCTTGTGGTACACTGGAGAGCACAGGATGGGAGGTGTTAAAATGTTTGCTGTTCTTAATTTGGACTTAAGAATGGCAATATATCTAAGTCATCATTCAGACCAGACAAATGTAGGGCATGATGGAAATAGATCCATCTAAATCCCACTTGGAGCAATGTCCTCCCATGATCCCCACCTCTTGGGTTGATTGGTACAGTCAGTACAAATGAACTGTAGTGAGGAAGGATTTTTTGCATGGTGGGTGGAGAGTGGAAACCCAAATGGGTGTCTGGTTGTTCTTGTGTAATGAAACATACTGTAATGGTCTTGGATTCTTTTTTTTTTCCAGAGCACTCTCATAATGAAGTGATGTTCTAATAACGAAGTAATTGTATCAGTGAGGGTGATTTAATGAAAGAAACTACCTTTCCTATGTTGTACCACCACATGTATTGTATGTATAGCTGTATGTAACTTGAATCAAGGATGTCATAGAAACATAGAAGTTGACGGCAGATAAGGACCGCAAGGCCCATCCAGTCTGCCTATTTCTTTTTCTACCTTATAAATGTGCCATTGGCCTTTGCTCTGTCAATGGTCTATCTATTCATACTCATCTGTATTGCTCCCCTATGCCTATCCCATGCCTGTCTGAAGCCCTGCACTGTATTCATATCCACCACTTCCTGAGGTAGGCCGTTCCATACATCCACCACCCTTTCTGTGAAAAAGAACTTCCTCAAATTATCCCTTAATCAGCCTCTCTCTAATCTCATGCTGTGTCCTCTTGTCCTGATATTTTTCTTATATTGAAACATGTTAGACTCTTTCACCTTGTTAATGCCCTTAAGGTGTTTGAATGTTTTGATCATATCAACTCTCTCCCTCCTTTGCTCTAGGGTATACATATTGAGTCTGCTAATCTGTCCTCATATGTTTCTGATGCAGTCCCTGCACCATTTTGGTTGCCCTTCTCTGACTGCCTCAATTTGGTTAATGTCCTTAGGAAGGTGTGGCCTCCAGTACTGCATGCAGTGCTCCAGATGGGCCTAACTAGTGTCTTGTAAAGAGGATTATTACTCTCTTGGACTTGGGATACCCCACTAATACACCTTAACATCCCCTAGCCTTACCTACTGCTTTAGTGGTCTGCTTGGATGATTTCAGGTCATCGGTGGTGATGATGATGCCCAAGTCTCTTTCTTCCCTTGTGACTGCCAGCAACTCCCCTCCCAGCCTATAGGTGGCTTCAGGGTTTCTCTTCCCTATGTGCATGATCTTGCACTTCTTTGCATTAAACCCCAGTTGCCACTCTTCAGACCATTTTGCTAGTTTATCCAGACCTCTTCTCATTCTGCCCACCCCATCTGGATCATCTACTCTGTTGCAGATCTTGGTGTCATCTGCAAACAGACAAACCTTACCCTCCAGTCCATCTGCAATGTCACTGATGAAGATATTGAAGAGGACTGACCCCAGGACTGATCCCTGAGGTGCCCATTTGTGACTCGCATCTCTTCTTACAGTATACCGTTTACCACTACTCTCTGTTTTCTGCCCGCCAACCGGTTTCCCACCCAGTTGACCAACTTCTGACCCACCCGAGCCTACCCAGCTTATTAATCAATCTTCTTTGTGGAACAGTATCAAAAGCTTTGCTGAAGTCAAGGTAGGCGGCATCAACTGCTCCCCCTTGGTCCACCACTCTTGTTACCCAGTTAAAGACATATATGAGATTAGTCTGACAGGACCTTCCTGTTGTAAACCCATGCTGTCTTGGATCCTGTGCTCCTATCGATTCCAGGTGTTGCACTATCCTTTCCTTAAGGAGTGCCTCCATAATCTTGCCCACTACTGAGGTAAGACTGACTGGTCTGTAGTTCCCTGCCTCCTCATTCTTGTGGAGCGGGATCACATGAGCCCTTCTACAGTCTTCTGAGACCTCTCCTGTGCTCAGAGACTCACTAAACAGTTTTGCTAATGGCTCTGCTAGTTCCACCCTTCGCACCTTTAGTACCCTGGGATGTATGCCATCAGGTCCCATTGCCTTGTCCACCCTGAGCTTATTGAGCTCTTGTAGGACCCTTTCTTTTGTGAAGGGACTAGTGTTCACCTCCCTCCCCCCTGTGTCCATGGTGCTGAGCTGTGGGCCCTGCCCTACCTTCTCTTCAGTAAATACTGAGCAACAGTATCTATTTAGGATAGATGCTTTTACATGGTCCTCCTCCACACAACCCCTCTTTTATCCTTTGATCTTAGCAATACCCCCTCTGGACTTTCTCCTTTCACTAATGTAGCTATAGAAAGTCTTGTCACCTTCTTTTACTGTTCGTGCTAGTGTTTCATCAGTTTGGGCCTTTGCCTGCCTTACTGCCTTCCCTGCTTTCCTTAGGGAAGTTTGGTATGCCTTCCTATCTTCATCCCGCTATGTTCCCTTATATTTCCTGAAGGCCATGCTTTTGGCTCTGACCTTTTCTGCTACTGTTTTTGAGAACCAAAGTGGTTTCCTTCTTCTTTTGCACTTCCTTTTCTCTCTAACACAATGGGATGTTGCTTCAAGTATTGCATCCTTTATGCTTGCCCACTTTGCCTGTACCCCCTCACTTGTATTTCTTTTTGCCAGGGCTAGCTTAACTCTGTTGGCCATCTTATCAAAGTCATCTCTTCTGAGGTCCCATATTTTTGCCTTGGAATGGAATGATTTAGTTCTAGTGGCCAAATTGAACCATACCATGTGATGGTCACTGGCCCCCAGGTGACCTTCTACCTGGAAATCTGTGATTCTTTCCCTGTTAGTCAGCACTAGATCTAGGATAGCCCTGTCTCTTGTGGGTTGTTGTACCAGTTGTTTGAGGCCCTCCCCCTGCAGGGAATCCACCATGTGTCTAGTTCTGGCAGATGTTCCTGCTAGTATTGACCAATCTATATCTGGCATGTTGAAGTCTCCCATTATCAGAACCACCCCTTTAGCTGTCATGTTTTGTATATCTTCTAACAGTAATGTGTCTATGTCCTTCCCCTGGTCTGGTGGCCAGTAGACAACCCCAGTTCTTATGGCTGTCCCATGTCCTGTTTCCAGGCTGACCCACAGTTCTACTGGCTCCTTATGTGCATTCTGAATTTCTGTAGCTTTGGTATTTTCATTGACATACAGGGCCACTCCCCTTTCTGCACCTCCGTCTCATCTGAAAGTACATAGCCAGGTACTGAAGTCTCCCAAGTGTGGTTACTGGTAAACCACATCTTGCTAATTGCTACTATGTCCAGTTTAGCTTCTGTCATTATTGCCTGCAGGTCTGGGATCTTGTTTCCCAGACTGTGAGCATTTGTGTACATGATTTTCCATTGGCCAGATTTCGGTGTGTTAGTTGTTGGGTGAGGTCTGGCATTTCCCCTGCGTGTCGTATGGGGAGCCATACCTTTTTCCTTACCTGGTGATGCAAATGAACTGCAAACATACTGAACTCCTGTTTGACCACTAACTGAGGGGGGAAGGGTGTTCTTCCCATCCGACGTATGGGGTGCTGCACCCCTCTCCCCATTTGCAAGTTTAAATATTCTGCAAAGACATCAAACTTCTGCCCCAATGCACTTACTCCCTCCTTAGTCAGATGCAGTTCATCAAATTTCAAGAACTTTCACTCCCGAAACTGTTGCCGGTTCCCTACAAATTTGTGTCATTTTTCCTTGCTAATTAGCTCCTTTTTTGTTTTGGAGCTGATCTTTTCCACACTGTGGAGCCTATTCATTAAGGTGCAGGTTATATGCTCAAAATGTACATATAACTCCTGTTTAGCTACGCAGCCCTGGAGAGGTGCAGGGTGTGCACTATTCACAGCTGCAAGCACCCATAGGGTACCTGTCCATGGCCCTGCCCCCCTGGCATGCAGCCATGTGGGGGTGGATCACAGCTGCATGGGGGTGGATCATGGGGCTCAGGCGGGCATCCAGTGGGATGCCTGTCCTGGGTCCTGCAGTGCATTCAATGCTGAAGTCATGCAGGGGATCCTGAGAAGGTGGGGGACCCAACTTTTCTGACATCATGGGCATGTGCCGACTGGCTGCCTCCAGCCCTCCCCGTCAGCCCAATGGGCTGAGGCAGCACTGTGGAGGGGGTTCCTAGTCCACTACTGCTGGTGGGTTTTCATTGCGGGGCACATAGTAGTTAGGCAGGGTCCACCCTCATGTAACTCATGCCCCCCCTTGCCCAGCACTCTGTACTAACTCTATGCCTTTGTGCATGTTATGGAGTGCAGGCATGCACACTGGCACACCCCTGGACTGCTTGTGCATGTAGCTGTGCGGGTAGCCAGGGGATCAAGTATGCACTGGGCTTGCATACCAACTGTGAATGCCACCGGGTCTTTACTGGACCCCCACTGTGTGGCATTCCAACATAGGGTTGCCTATGCATCTCAGATGCATGGCGTGTAGGCAATCCGCATGTTTGTGAACAGATCCCTGTATGCTGTATGCCCTCCTGCTCTCCACCAGGGATTTGCCACCATGAGGCTTTCAGGACTTTGAATATTACCTGAAATTAGTGTTCATCTAGTGATTGAGTTTGCATGCAGTTTGCGTGGTGCTTTAGCCTTTTGAGGCTCTGATTAACTCCTCTGAGTACTGATGTTCCCACTGAGGACTGATCCTTTTATTATATCCCTATTTATGCTCCTACAGTATTTCTACCCTGGCTCATGGGGGGGGGGCTCTTCCTTTCCTGTTCCCTGCAGTATACCTCTTTTTGTTTCCTTGATCTCTTTTAGTATTTTACCTTTGCTCCTTTGGTGACACTGGGTGTTTTTGAATGTTTTAATAGAGCCATTTTGTAACACTTCTCTAGCTTTTTCTAACCATGTGTTTCTTTGTTGATGCGCTTTGCAGGCTCCTTCTTTAAGAAATTTGAAATGATGAATTTAAAGTGCATAGCTGTAAGAACACAGTATTTATTGGATGCTTGTACTGCATGGAACCGCCGGCTGACAAAGAGTCACGCCTATGACTCGAAGCACTGGGTTCCTCTTGCTGCACCTTCGGCTGCCTTTTTGCTAATGACCTTTACAATGGAAAACAGAGATGGGAGAGGAAGCGTAGGGTAGAGGAGGAGGGAGAGGCATAACAGGAGGGGAGGCAGCAAGGGGGAATGATGCAAACAGCACAAAAGATGCAAATGAGGGATGTAAGGAGGCATCGGGGTTCCGTGGGGAGTGGACAGGGATCACAGTGGCAGTTGGGGGCAGGATCAGAATGATGGGGGGGGGTGTTTGTGCTGGAGGACTCCATATTGAAGGGGATCAGATGGGGAGGAAGGGGGAAGGCCCAGTCATATCTGGGTCGAGCCAATTCCGGGGTTGATCAAAGACAGGGCAGGGCAGGCACTTCTGAAGTGCGAAAGTAGAGGGAGGATGAAACCACACATGGTGGTGCATGTGGGAACAAACGACTTGGCTGGGGAAACAGTTGAGGTGATAAGGGGAGGTTCGAGGAATTGGGTAGGCAGTGTGAGGAGGTGGGAGTATCGGTGACATTCTCTGAGGCACTACTAGTATCATGTGCAAGTACAGGGGAGGAGTTCAACAGGTGGCTGAGGGACTGGTGACGAACCAGGAAATACAGACTGGTGTCAGACTGGGGCAGTACCTGGGACAACAGCGACCTATACGCAGGGGACAGGTTACATTTGACCAAAGAGGGGAAGAGCGTACTCAAACAGGGATTGGAGGGGTATATTTCAACAAGGGTGGATTTAAACTAGGAAGGGGGGTTGCGAGGGGATCATTGTTAGAAACAATGTCTGGAAAGGGGAGCATAGGATGCTCATCCCCCTAGTTAGAGGTAAAAGCAGTGAGGAGGGGGCACAGAGAGGACCAAAGGGGGGAAGAGGAATGGTAAGGTTGGGGAGGCAACAGGCTGGAAGTTGGTCTCACTGAATGCAAGAAGCCTAAGGTACAGAACTGCAGAGTTACAGGCCCTCCAGGCGGTGGAATTAGTGGACATAGCAGCCATCACAGAAACATGGGCCACCCAGTACCAGGACTAGGATATGATGAACCCAGGGTACAGGCTACTCAGAAAGGATAGGGCCAAGGGGAATGGGGGAAGGGTGGTGATCTATGTGAGGGAGGGGATTAAGTGAGGAAGGGGAGGAGAGGAGGACAGAAGCTCTGTGGATGCAGTTCCAGGATGCGAGGAATAGGACACTGAGGATGGGGGTAGTGTACAGGCCACCATCACAGGGTTGTGACCTGGACTGGGAACTGGCAGATCAAATTCAAAGGGTAAGCAGGAAGGGAAGCACAGTGGTGGTGGGGGATTTCAACCTACCAGGGTGGATTGGAGCACACCTGCCACCATGAGTGCATGAGAGGGGGTCCTTTTGGAAGCTCTTCAGGACAGCATGTAAACTCAGCTGGTGCAGGGGCCAACATGGCTGAAAAGGACTTTGGACCTTGTACTGGATAATGGGGAAGCTTTAAGAAACCTAGAAGTGGGGGAACTGCTTGCTGGGAGTGACCACTACTCAGTGTGGTTCACGCTAAACATTGGTAGGGCCATAGGGGGCACGGGCACAAGGGTGGTTGAGTTTAGGGGGCAGACTTTAGGATGATGAGAGAAATTCTGAGCAAGCATCTAGCAGACATCCAACAACACACGGATGCAGATCAGAAATGGAATATAATAAGGGGAAGGCTGGTGGAAGCAGCAGAGACCTATACTAAGCAAAAAAAACAAGAAGAGCTGGGAAAAGAAACCCAGCTGGCCATCACCGAAGGTCAAGGAAGGGGTGAGAGCCAAGAGGGTGGCATTTCAGAAGTATAGGAAAATGGGAATGGGAGAAGATAAAAATTTATACAGGGAAAAGTCTAGGGAGGTCACCAGACTGGTCAGGGGACCAAAGCATCTAGAGACCTGAGACTGGTGCAGGGGATCAAAAGAGGAGAAGAAGACTTCTTCCATTACATAGGTGAGAAAAGGAGAAGGAAAGACCAGCTTGTGAAGATCAAGAAAGATGGCGGGGTGAGTGGAGAAGGGGGCAGAGCAGGCAGAGGCACTGAACGAGTTCTTCTGCTCTGTGCTCACGCAGAAAGTGGGGCAGACACCTCAGGTAAGTGGGGTGTGTGTAAGGGGGTTGAGAGGACAACAGATGTAGGAATTACAGAGGGCAGGGTGCTGGAGGGGTTGAGGGCATTAAGAGTGGACAAAGCACCTGGGCCGAATGGCATTCACCCTAGATAACTGAGGGAGCTGGCTGAGGTCCTTGTGGGGCTGCTGGCAGACCTGTTCAATACCTCCCTGGACATAGGATGTGTGCCACAGGACTGGAGGATGGCCCATGTGGTGCTCATCCATAGAAGTGGGCCAAAGGATGAATCAGGGAATTACAGGCCAGTGAGCCTCACCTCGATTGTGGGCAAACTCATGGAGACCATCCTAAATGAGAGGCCCGTGAGCTTCTTGGAGGCAAACGATATCCAGGACGACCAGCAGCATGGGTTTGTCGCAGGCAGATCATGCCAGACAAACCTGGTGGAGTTCTATGACTGGCTGACATGGGGAACTGGACAAGGGCCATGCTGTGGACGTCCTGTACTTGGACTTCAGTAAGGCCTTTGATTCAGTGCTGCATGGGAGATTGGAGGGAAGCTGTAGTATGTGGGGGTAGGACCAAAACTGGTGACCTGGATCAGGAACTGGCTGAGGGAGAGACAATAAAGGGTGGTGGTAGGGGTGGAATTCTCATCACCGAGAGTGGAGATGTGCGGGGTACCACAGGGATCTGTGCTGGGGCCAGTACTGTTCGGGATTTTCATTGCAGATATCTCGAATGGGATCCGCAGCAAAATCAGTCTGTTCACAAACGATACCAAGATGGAAGCTGTGGTAGATGACATGGGGGGGGGGAGGGGTTGCAGGAGGGCCTGAATAAGCTGCAGGAGTGGACAGATAAATGGCAGCTGGGATTCAATGCCAAGAAATGCAAGGTTCTGCACTTCAGAGCCCTGAACCAGGGGAGGGATTATCACTTAAATGGGGTTCAGTTAGGTTGCTCTACAGAAGAGAAGGACCTAGGGGTGATAATAACGGGGGAGCATAAACAACTCGGTTCAATGCAGAAAGGCGGTGGCAAAAGCCAACAAAATGCTGGGGTGTATAGCTAGAGGGATCTCCTCCAGAAGGAGGGAGGGAGGTTGTCCTGCCCTTGTATAGGTCACTGGTCAGGCCCCACCTGGAGTACTGCATGCAATACTGGTGCCCGTTCCTGAAGAAGGACATCAATTTGTTGGAGGGGGTACAACATAGAGCTACAAAGATGATCCAGGGATTGGAGGGCAAGCCATACGAGGAAAGGCTGGGGGAGCTTAATACATACTCTCAGGAAGAGAGAAGGGACAGGGGAAATATGATTGAGACCTTTAAGTAACTGAAGAGAATAAAAAACAACTGATACAGAGAGGATTTTCCAGAGGAGAAAGGGGAGGGACACAAGAGGACACCAACTGAGATTGGGGGGGGGGGGGTAGATTCAGGACAGAGATGAGGAAACATTTTTTCACAGAAAGAGTGGTGGACAAGTGGAACTCCTTGCCGGTTGAGGTAGTGGCCTGCAAGATGGTAGACAGATTCAAGAGGGGTTGGGACAGGGGAAGGGAAAGGGGTAATAGGATGGGGGAAGGGAGAGGCAGCAGCATCACAAGGCGCTAGCTGCGCACTCGAGCAGACCCGACAGACCATGAGGTCTGTTTCTGCTGGCATTTTCATATGTTCGTGTGCTTGTAACTTTTTTCACTGCAACAGATATCAGCTTTTTGAGCTTCTTTATTTTATTAGAGAGAGAGAGAGTGTAAGCAGTTGTGCTATTTTTGTCTCTTTATGACTCGCACCCATTGCTAGCTGGGAGCACGTGGTAATAATCATGTTCCAACCAAAGCAAAATTCCCATCTCACAGGTACAACCTACAAGTGCACTTGCCCCTAACAGAAACATGAACTACAATGAACAGGCTACACTTTTCCCCAATACCTGTGGTGGAGCCAGCACCTAGTAGGCTGTGCAGCACATAAAATCAACTAGACACGGCCGGCCCAGTGATGCTGAGGGTTGAAATTCTGGGCGTTACACCTCATGCTACGCCAGTGACCTGGGTTTGGGAATGAACTCGGGTCACCAGGGTGCCGGCAGGGGGGGAGGGGGAGCAGGATTGGACACTGGCTTTCCTCTCTTGGGTGAGGTGGGGTCCTGCCGTGGTCCATGCCATCACCAAATGTAGGTTCGGTACCAGCGCGGCAGTCAACAGCACCACTGGAAGGGAGAGGCATCCCGAACGGTATTACGCGTTTCCACGCGCACGCAGGTGTCGGGGACACGTGGGTGTAGGGGTCAGAAGAAAACCAGCAAAAACTGAGAAATTACATATAAAAAAAAAACTAGACACTGTGTCTTTGTTAAATATATAGATGCTTCATGAGTTCAGTTACTTCTATGAGCACAAACATCAGAGATTGCAAACTGATAAATATGTTTTAGGCCAATGATATGCCTTTATTCACATCTATTTACACCTGGAACAAAACATTTTTAAAACTCCATTTATTAACGACTTTATTGTGAGTGTTTTCTTCATGGCAGTTTAATGTTCCTAATGAAAACTTAAATAAAGAGTCCAAAAAACTGGTTTAGTGTTTGATTATGTTTCACCAACATTCATAAATAGGCACTTCCATGCATTCCTTATTGCAGCATAAATCTGTGCTTCAACCATCTAATTTGCATAATATGAAGGTAAAGTAATGGCTACTTCACTCAACAGTGGCAGTTCAACAAGCAATTCTAGACAGGATTTTCTTCAAGCCCATTGAAACAGTCAGACTATATTGTCAGTTTTTTTTCTCTATGGTAGTTGTCAACTGTCTAATGAGAGTGAAAAACAAAGGTGCAAAGTGCTGTGCAAATACTAATTTATTTTTTAAGTGGTCCTTGCTAGTTAAGCGGTGGCCTTGATTTGATATAATCGGAACTCTAAAGTATAATAAAAAGCAGTTAGAAACCATCCCTGTTCTACTCTATGGCATGCGCCCATGCGTTCTCCATTTAATGACATTGCAAAACGTGAGCGTGGGGAGGGGGGTGTCTCAACAATAGGGGAAGTGGCAGCATTTTGACTGTTGTCTCCAAGGAGCCAAGTACGATCTCTTGCCTTATTAAATATAGGCAGCAATAAATTAAAAAAACATACTGCAGTCCACTTGTGGCCAGGTAAGAGTTATAATATATTTGGGGTGGGCCGTGCTACAAAAGTAAAACTCTGCTCTTTAAATGAATATGTGGGAAAACAATGGAAGAAGCCCTATTATCAATGAGGCAGATAATGCTCATGATGGAAAACAGATTCCTCTTGGATTTAGAGAAATCAGACTTGGAACCCACACAGAATTTCCACTTGTTTGGAGCAGAACTGAACACAGTCAAGTGAGAGCCTTCCTCCCACAGGAAAGGGTCCAGACTCTGATTCAGTACGCAGCCTCCTTCCACTTGAGGACAAGGAGGACTGCACATTATTTTCTCAGAATGATAGGCCTCATGTCAGTCACAACCTCTGTGGTACCATGGGCAGGGCAGCACATGAGGGCAGTTCACTGGTATTTGAAAGAATACCTCTCTGTTCCAGGGACGCCCTTGTGAGTGCTTAAGCCAAAGCAGCTCACCTCCCCTTCAGGGCACGGCTTCATCTGGCTGCCGGAACCCATCATCAGCCCAGGTGCAGCAATATCAGGGATGCCTTTGTGGGCACTTAAGCTGAAGTGGCACACCTCCTCTTTGGGGCATGGCTTCATCTGGCTGCCGGCCCCATCATCAGCCAGGCCGCAGCAATATCAGGGCTGCCCTTATGGGTGCTTAAGCCAAAGTGGCTTGCCTCCTCTTCAGGGTGCAGCTTCATCTGGCTGCTGGCCGCTGGCCCCATCATCAGCCCGGCCACAGCAATATCGGGTAATTTTGCCACACTGCCCTCGCCGATCCGGCCCGAACTCCAGAGTGCGGCTTCAGCTCT
Organism: Neoceratodus forsteri; assembly: GCA_016271365.2. Lineage (NCBI taxonomy): Eukaryota > Metazoa > Chordata > Ceratodontiformes > Ceratodontidae > Neoceratodus > Neoceratodus forsteri. The sequence continues at coordinate 335,651,307 of JADMNL010000025.1, forward strand.
GATTAGACAGCCTCGGGGACCTCCACTAAGCCATTGGCTGACAGCGGCATCTTATCCCTTGTGATTGGCCAGGCAAGCTCACCACAGGCCTTCTACCTAGCTCGGTTCTCTTTAAGCAGGAGTTGGGACGGCGCTACCCCAGCGGCTTTTCGGTTGCTTGTTCTGGGTTTGAATTTTCTCCCGCCCACCCATGGCATCTATTAAATCCAGGCTAACACCTCCCACTCCTCAGCCACTCTCTATTATTGGTCCTTCCTCTGTGCTATTCTGTTTGTTCTCTCCCAAAGCCTATTTAGTAATTCCACCCTATACTACCTTAGCTCACTTTGGCTCCATTTATCCACTACATCTAGCCCTGTTTCACCCCTCTAGCATATTAACTGATCCACTGTGCTCTCTGCCTGTTTCTGTGTCTCATCCTCCTACGCTACCCTCAGATAACTTCTCTGCCCTCTCCACCTCCTATCCCACCCATTAATTTTCATTTCTTACCACCCCCTAATTAATTCCTTCTGTCTCAGACCCCTCCATCTCCCCCTTTTTTAATCTCTTGACTTCCTTCCAGGGTTAACCTCTCACATACCCAAAGCCCACTTGATAACGTGCTCTCCCCAACTCCTCTGTACTCTGACAATGTACCTAATAAAACTAATAGGTGTTCTAGCACTGTATCAGGGAATGGCACCCATAACAACACAGCTCCAAGAGCTAGCTACCCCTTTAATCACTCTTAAGTGCCCCTTACCTGTAAAAATTATCGCGCTCTATCAAGTTAGCCTGAAATCAACCTCCACTCAGGCGTCAATCACCTCTTGCAAAATAACTCTGCACCCCGATTCAAGGTTGGTTAAGCAGCACAACATATATCCCCTCCCACCCCCTCTCACAAACCTGATATTCACCAGTTCCATGGTTAAAAAGCTAAAATCCCAAAAATTTAACCACTCGTAGTATTGACATACCTAAGGTGGCAGCTAATCCGCATAGCCTGGCTACTTTTACTTCTCTCTAGGAATATACACCCTAATCCCAGCTCCTTTGCAAAGACCACAGCCAGACCCATAACGCACAGCAGCCTGACCCTAGCCTCCGTTAACATTTGCAGCCTTCTGGCAAAAACTGACTCCTTGCAAGTCTGGGTGACCCAACACCAGCCAGATATCCTATCAGTAGTTGAAACCTGGCTTAACCCTAGGATTGATGATGTGGCCATTCTGATACCAGGTTACACTTTTTTCAGACTCGACAGGACAGGCAGGTGGGCTGGTGGTTTTGTTCTGTACTTGAAGGACCACATACAGGCACAAATGCTAGCTCCCATTGTTACCAGCAGAAACACTCAACTCCTACCAATAAAATTATTGCTTGGCACTAATGGAAAATCTCTAACCATGGCATTGGTGTATATCCCCCAAGGACCAATCCAATGGTTTTAAAGTTGTCCATGATTACCTGACTGACCAACATCATGTCATCCAGGCACAGGTCAGGAAGCACAGGAAAACCAGGGGCAGTTGTAGAATTCACCAAAAATATTTATTTACACTAGCAGTAACATAAAAAAAAGAAACTTGTTCAGTATAACTATTTACAAAGACAAAATAAAATAGAGAATATCCATCAGAGTTTTCCATCAATCTCTGTGTCCATTCTTCTCTCTAGCAGTTGCAACTCAGCTCTCTTTCAAGTCCTTCCAACCCCCATTCTTAACAAGCATCCTGTTCTTGTATGTGTCAGGCAGGTGCAAGGCAGAAACACAGTGTGCCTGAGCTGAGACCCCTTTTGCACATCTCCTCTGCAAAAGGCTCAAAACTTGCCCTCATTTAACCTCTTGAGTTCCCAATAGCTTTATGCAATCATCTGAAACCACAATTATATACATTTCAAAAATTAACACTATATAATTTCTAAACAAAGGGATCCCAATATCAGTTATATTTTCACATAATGATTTGCATATATTTTTATATCAGCAGATTTGCAAGGGAGAAAAAGACAGACAGCAAGGGAGACAGTGAGAGGAAAAGAAGTGCGAGACTGTCAGGGTGATCAAGTCTGAGGTCTCACAGGAAAATTTGGTTATTCAACCAGACAGACAAGAGATAGAAAAGAACAGAACAGATCCCTGCATTCAAACTCTTTTCATAACAACTGGGACAGGGTCCTATTTCACCCTGTCACATACACCCTTGTCTGTAAATCAAAACCTAAGGAATATGAGTTAGCATCCCTGAAGTTGCACCTTCCTTCTACTGAATGCATTACAGTTATTGGTGGTTACAGGCCCCCAGCTGGTGGTACTGATATCCTTTACATTCTTAAATCCTTAACCACCACTGCCACACATTTGTTCTGCTAAAGCAAACTTCTATGTTTCTACTCTTGAACAGGCTAAAGGGAATTCCCATAAAATCTGGAAGACACTTAAGTCTATCGAAGGCCAGCCTGCTACCTCCTCCATCCCAACTGAGATCAACAGCAATGGCAGGGTGGTGGAAAATAGTTGTCAAATACTTGAAGAAATTAACTCCCATTTTGTCACTGCTAGCCTAGCCTTCGACTCCTCACCATATGCAGGCCAAATTAATAACCGAGACAGCAATAACACAGCTCCCCAAACCTCGACATGTCCTTTCAGCTGCTCCCTCTCAATTATAAAGAAGTCAAAGATTCGCTCCTCAATTTGGATACTAAAAAAAGCACCAGAGATGACAGACTGGAACCATTTTTCTTAAAAAATAGGCTACCTCCACCTCACTGCTCCCATTCTTTACATATTCAACCTCTCTATCTCCACTGCCTCAGTTCCCTCTTGCTGGAAGTCCACCCACATCCTTCCCTTATTTAAATCAGGAGACCCAAGTGACCTAAATAATTATAGACCCTTCTCTTGCCCATTCTATCCTTGCCAGCACTGAGGAACTCCAGCGACAAGCGGCACTTTACGGCCACCACCACCACGGCCACCTCCCCGACTCTCGGGGACCACTCTGCCTAACCTCCTGGTACTCCCAGATGGATCCCTCACTACAGGTATGAGCACTACTGCTACCAGAGAACGTAAAGCCCTGAGCTGCCTCCTGATTGGTGCGGCATCCCATCAGGTGGACTGTGATTGGACCTGCCTGTTCTTGCTCTTTTTCTATTCGGGCGCTTCCCAGCCACTCTCTTCAGTGGGGAAAACTATGTTTTCTACTGGACTTATTATTTCTAGCACAGCTACATGCCTGCACACATTACTGACTGTTTTTTTTAACTGTGTAAAATGCTATCTCTTTGGGCACTAGGCAGATAAAATGCATATGTACTGTGTGTTAGTTATAGCCAAGTAATATGGTAAAGGTACTATGTTTAGCCAGCCAGAGTGAAAGAAATTTTTCTTGTCTAGCTTAAAATTGGTTAAGTGTTCCATGCTACTGTAGAAGCAAGCCCACCTTATTCTCCTGCTTAATCTCTCTCCCCCATGGCTGCAGCCTGAACAGCATTCTCCAAAAGGTGATTTCATACAGTGACCGCGAAATCACCTTTCGGGCCTGATTAACACCATGACAGTGACAGAATTCATGAGGAGGGCTCCCAAAAACCCCATGTTGAAAATTTGGTGCCAAAATTCCAAAAAATGCCTGAGATCTGCAGCAAAGTTGAAAAAACCCTATTCATTACATTATACAGCTTACCGACATTTCCTCAGTTCGCGGTCGGCTTTGAAGAGTGCAGACGTGTTCCTGGTCCACCGAAGATCATTGCGCCAAGCTCCGGAGGTAAGGGTGGGGTGAGGTGGGGGTGGGGAGGCAGGTGCGCAGTGGGTGGGCGCTGGTGAGAGGGGGCAGACAGCAGTGAGGGAAGTTTTTTTCTTGAAGTTTTTTTTATTTGGACTACACAAGATGTTTGCCACGCTGGGGTGGGCTCCCAGCATGGCAGCTGGAAGGCTGTTGGGGAAGCAATGGAGCAGATGGGGGATTGGGCACCCCCGTCGGCCATAGAACCTGTTGCCACGCTGGGGTGGGCTCCCAGCGTGGCACCCAATAATCTGAGGGGGGGACAGTAGAGCCGACTGAGGATTGGGCACCTCTGTCGGCCATACACACTGCAGGGGGGAACAATAGAGTTGATGGGGATTGGGCACCCCCGTCAGCCATACAGTGTGTGCGTGGGGGAGGTAGGAGCACATGAGCACACAATGTGCATGCTCGCATGTGTGTGTGGAGAGGGGAAGCACTGCTCACTCAAGCGGTGCTCTCCCTTTCAACTGTATGGTACTGCATTTTGGATTGTCGCACTATGTTTCTTGCACATGCATGCAAGCAAACATAATGATGCAAAGGATGAGAATTACGCAAGCTAAGTAAAACAAAAAAGCAGATGAAATGGCCAAAACTAAGCCCCAAAGTGTTCTAAACTAGTCCTGCAGGAGAATACTGGCCCTTAATAGTAGCATAGTCAGGTTTGACCACCTGCTTTGGGTCTTTTTATATGCTCTTGTGTCCCTTAGACCAGCTCTGGCTGGTCCAATGGTGACAGACATCTTAAGCACAAAGACAGGACTTACATTCTTTGAAAATCCCAAATAAGGGGATGGTGCATCATTTCAGTGATGCAGGCATTTTTTTTTGGTGCAAGCATGGGGCAAGCCACTCTTGCACATGCAAACCTGTTTTTGACTCAAGCACCATTTGAAAATCAGAACTGGTGCAAGGTTTGACACATCCTGCTCCTTGTGTCAGTTGTTTTTGATGCAAGTGCCTGCGTCATTCTCTGGCCTTTGAAAATCTGGCCCCCTCTGTTCAAACAGTCCCTCTCAATTGAAGAGCAAAGTCTCTGGAATCTGATTGGCTGCCCAAACTGTCAGTCACAGTCCAAGCATCCTCACTGGTTAAGATTTGGGTGCCTAGAATTGTCCCTGCTTTTCTCTCAAAAGCCTCTGTACAGTCCCAAAAGTCTCTTTGTAATCCTGGCTTTCCCTCCCACTGGCTGGCTGGCAGGAGACATGGTGGCTGTTACACAGTTTTTATGCAATCTATCCAATGTCCTCCCAAATAAAGTTCTGGTGCAGCCAGTACATTAATTTTTTTTTACATAAACCCTACAGTTAGGCAGACACTTCAGTGCCCTATACAGTGATCACGTTATTTTGTATTTATCTTTCTTCCCCAACCTGTCGCTGTCACAGAAATACGGTCCCCCTAGGTGAGAGGCAGGCGACCTCATTAATATTCATGAGGCCCAGAACATTGCCCATTTCAGACTTGATTTTTACTTAATAATGAGGCTTCTCAATAGCCTCCTTCTGGTCACCGGTCCACAATCAGGTAAACAGGGGCACTGGGACCACTGGATTAGCTCCTGAGTGACCGCAGCAGCAGTCGGAAAATTAGATGTGCCCACATACATGCGTGAGCTGCTGGCCTATCTGAGAAAATTCTGGTGGCTTGTGGTTAATGTTTCAAGCCCAAAATGGGCTGAAACAAATTACAGAGGATGTTCGGGGGCCCTGGGGCACATAAATGGGCTCGGGCCAGACGGTGAAGAAAATGGGGAAAACAGTGGACATTAGAGGCAGCAGGAAAAACAGGAGGCATTAAGGTAAGCCCCCAATTGGGGGGGGAGTTACACTCTCCCCTGCCTAGGAAAGCTTGGTGTCCACATCAAGTCTATAATAGACTGGTAACCATAAAGACATATTACCATGTATACACTTTGCTATATACAAGGCCTATTATATACATCTGACTAGCATTCTATTATATACAAGTCTGGCCAGACACATAGTAACTATCTACAATATAGCATGTAAGCAATAATACCCAACAGGGTGGGAGGCATTGGGTTATACCTGACTGACCAGGGGCATAATGAGACCCGACGCTGCAGGTGGAGGGCCTTATAGCCCCTGGAAGGTTCGGTATAGCCCAATGCCACCCACCCTGGAGGGTATTATTGCGCTTAGAAAATGGGCCACTGTATTATATATGCTTGAAAAAAATAATAATTTTACAATTAAATGTTAAAATTCTTAGCGGTTTCAATTATTTTCTAATAAAATAATTCCTCCACCTGCTTTAGAATGCCATGGGGTTTTTTTTTGCAACTGGGATATGCATAGAAGGATTAACCCTGTGTAAAACAAGTTCTTGTTATCCCTTTGCTGTGCCATGTTGACCTGTGTTTTCTGCAGGGATACTTTTTGGAGAGCTCAACGATTGGGACAATCAGCCTGAGGAGTGAAAACATACAGTATACTATTGAGTTTAACTTGGAGCAGTTTGCTTTGTTGTATCAGCTTGAGTGTGGTTGCAACAACAACAACAAAAATCCAGTACTGAGTTTAAACAAAAATTCTAAACTGGAATAGTTTTCCTTTCTACTTGCCATGATTGCGGTACCATTGGTGGAGCGAGGGCGCTTGAGTTTCTCACGGATGCAGCCAGAGAGTGAGTGCAGCTGCAGTTTCGTTTTTAGTGCAGGTTTCGGCAGTTTGTCAGCATGTGTGATCACTGCTTGGATATTCGTGGTTCTAACAAAAAAGAATAAAAAAAGGAGTCAGTTTCACCTATAAATGATGCAGGGTGATGTGAAGAGTGCTGTGGGCTGTCTTTTGTGTGTGTGTATTAGGGAGAGTGTTGTCTGGAGTGGAGCGGGCAGCAGCTTTAACAAATGTGAATGCTCATGGAGTCGGGAGAGTTAGGTGGTTGTCGGAGAGTGGCTGAAGGAAGAGAGTGAGCATGAGGAGTTTTACAGAGGTGCCAGCAGTTTCGGGGTGCTGGGAGCAAAAAAAGAAATGAAGTGTACTGGTACTTTTTGTGTTTCCTTGAGCATAGTTAGGTATATAGTTTTGATGGGGGGGGTAGTTAGCAGGGTATTATACCACCTGTAATTGCAATTGCCCAATGTGATCCCAATAATTGGGATGACCAGAGCTGGTGGACTTTAACTTCCGCTCTCCAGACATGGACGTGTTGCCAGCTTGCACCAAATACTACATCGGCCGTTTTTTATGGGAACGGGAGCTGCGACTTGTTTGCTTGCTATGTCGCACCACATTGGTCTGTTTTGGTTGAAAACCTTACATTTTATTTTAAGAACATTTGTTTTCATGCTGGTGATGGTTTGGGTATACGTGATGGTGGGGGAGAACTGCGACCTAACGTTTTTCTAGGGAATCTCCATTACCGAGAAGAAAAAAATAGCGTGTCCGACATTTCAAAATTGCCAGTGCCCATTGATACTGGTGATGAGGTTGGTTTAAGCTGGAACTTCTAATACCCGGGCTCTGCTGTTTGATAGATACCCACCTTGGCAGGGCTATCGGCCAATCAGAGCTCAGAGATTTCTTGGCTACCTTTCTAAGCTATAACATTAGTCTCACTTAGATGAGGAACGTCATGTAATAATTTAAAGACAATGTCACAACATTTTAAATTCACATAGTATACATTAAGCAGTTTAGAAACCACATTTTTTTCCAGTTAAATCATCATTTATCTCATTTTACCAGTGCACTTCCCCCAATTCCCCTCTTTGTACCTGTATACACTTTTTTAGACTGGGTGGAAGCTTTAATTTTGGTGAAGGCTTTGGTTTTGGTAGTGGCAGTGAACACAATTCTGGGCAAGGAGCTGGGTGTAATATATTTTCCTTTGTGTACAACATTCACAGGCAGATTAACAGTCTATCCTGGAGTATCATAAGTGAGCTTTAGTACAGGTTTTACAGCTCTTGTAGAACGACGTGGCAAAGTTGGCACTGGCACTTCCACTTCCACTACAGCATCCATAGTGATCAGTTCTGGTTCATTATCCAGCAACAGAACTGCTTCAGAAGAAATGGGTACCACTGCACTTTCTTGATGGTCATTATTAGTTGTGGGCCTTTTGTCTTGAACATCACCATCACTCTCCGGCTCTTTAGACTCATCCTCATTCATGAGGGGTATATCTACAAAGTCTGTGTAACCCCCCCGGTCCCCTGTCTAGGGGCATACATTCTTTCACAGATGGTCCGGGGCATTAAAGGAGGGGTACCCTCAAGCACTAAACACCGAGACCAATGCACTTCACACAAGGCAGGAAAAGTTGTGGCTTACCTTTCTGGCTTCTTCAATACCCGTGCACTCTGACCTTCACCCAGAGAATCTGGATTCTCCCCGAATGCTGGCACACCAGACCAGGAACTCCATACTGTACATCTACCATCTCTGGAGCCCCCTGAGCCCCTCGGCCCTGCCAGGGGCCGGATAAAGATTTCATCTGGAATGCAATTTATGACAAATTAATCTAGCTGAAAAGAAAGGGGGAAAGAGAAGAAGGATCTCATTCATTAATTTCCCCCTTTCAGTTTAAATAAGGCCCATCACTGCTATTTTTCTCGCAACTAGCTTCTTTATTTAGCTCCTGCACAGCAAATGAATCCCAGCAATGCAGGGGTCACGCACTTCATTTAAATAAATAAAGCAGGTCCATGGGGCTAATCAAACTTTTTACAGACATACTGGCTGGACATTTAAGGCAGCAGAAACAATGGATCTTAAGGCAGTAACAAGCAAAGTTTTTTTTCTGCTCTCTCTCTCTCTATCTCTCTCTCTGTCTGTCTGTCTGTCTCTGTCTGCCTCTGTCTGTCTCTGTCTGTCTCTGTCTATCTCTGTCTATCTCTGTCTGTCTCTGTCTGCCTCTTTCTGCCTCTGTCTGTCTCTGTCTGCCTCTGTCTGCCTCTCAGATGCTTTACCCAAGACCTCTCAAACTCAGTTCCCTGCAATCTCCTAGCTCCCTGGATCTGGTATGCCAAACCTTTTTTCTGGTCTACTGCCTCTGGGTTACCCATTCTCAATGGCACTGGTTATCACCCCAAACTCTGGCACGGGAAAGTGGGCTGCTTCCCCCACCTGGACCCCTGGGTGCTGGACCATGCCACAGGGGGTGCCAGGATTTTTCCTTATGACCCAAGCCCCATAATCCACTTCAGGTTTGGCTCTGTACTGGTACTACTTCAGCACCTGCCACCTTCACTCTGCTCAGCCTCTCCTCTTAACAGCTCCACTGGTGCAGTGGCCCCAAAACCAAGCCCTGCTCCAGTACTCCAGCCCCCTGCTACTGGCTGTCCTGCCACTGGGGAGATCCTGGGCACCGCCACCACCCAGGTCCCTTCGAACTGCCTGCCTTCTCACACTGATGGCCCAAAACTGCTCCAGTTTTTGCTGTTCCTCTACGGGGAATCCCTGCCAGACCCACATCCCCTTCAGCACCTCCTGAGCTTGTGTTAAGTTCCAGCCAAGGGCTACCCTCCAAGGCCTGCCATTATGGCCTGTGATCTGCCCAGCCTTCAATAAACTGGTACCCCAGGACCTGCCCCTCCAAGTAAGCCCCATATTTGGGTGAAGGGCCCCCTGGGTTCCCTCTGCCCCCAGGCTGCCATGCCACACTGGGTATGAGGGAGAGCCACTGCACCAGCTTCCCTCCTGTGGGGACTCTGCCACTGCCCCACAGCCCTAGCGGCCCAGGGATCACACTTCACAGGGGTCTGTATGGGTTCCTACCTTTCCTGGCTCCACATGGCCACCTACATTCCCTGCCCCCAATGACGCAGAACCTGGCTAGCCATACTTCCCCCACAGACTTTCACTGCTCCAGCTGCTCGTCAACCACGAAGGCCATCCTGTTTCCACTTTGGGGGAGTCCCCCCACTGGCCCACCTGGACCACCGAGCTCACTTACTTGCCCACCTAACTCTGCTCCTCCAGCCACCCCTCTCTAGCCCCGCCTAATGCCCGGGTTGGAAAGGCCCTGAAACTTCCTGTCTGCTCTTTAATATACTCCCTAAACCTACTCTCTGCTGCCACCTTGAGACATCCAGCAGCCAATATCCTCCAGAGCACTAACATATTCCCTTAGCTCTGGGGGGTTGGGTAGGAGCAGGAAAGGAATGCCTAATTGGGAGCATAAGCCCTTCTTTCAAGGTGGGGCTACATTTTAATCACCCATTACATAATCTGCGGTTTCTGGAACAACAACACTATCTCTGGAATGGAACAGTTCACTTATTCCATCTAATGCAGTTGTACCATCTGATTCACTAGGGCATTCACTGAGGTCTGTATGTGTTTCAGTTAACTCCACCACACAAAGAGTCAGCACTGTCAGAATTCATACTGTGGACATCACTTTCTGTAGGTTCAGGTACAACTGATAGATTGGAGTCAGTTGAAATCACTGGATTTTAAGAGGTATTGCTTTGAATAGAAGAGGGAAATCCCTGGAACAATCTTGCAAGTTCAGAGGATGGGTAATAAACAGTACCAAACTCCTCCTCATCAGTTTCGGAATCAGTGTTTTCAGTGTTGGCATTGTTAGAGACATCACAGACAGGAGCAAAAGGCTGAGAAGCAGATGTTTGCTGACTTTGTTGCGTAGCTTTGGTAGCAGACCTGGTCACAGGGTATTTAGGAGCCTCAGACTCTTGAACTTCATTGAGTACTAACTGGCAGATAGACAAAAGGCAATTTCTGTGTCTGGTTTTGACAGCATGAGGGTTCCTTTCTGGACGCACTTTATACCCAGGCAAATCATTCAGTTTACTGATTATAATATAGGGGCTACAACTCCAGCGGTCAGTTATTTTATGCTTGCCTTGAAATCCTAAGTTGTGCATCAGCACACGGTTTCCTGCCTTGAGTTCTTGGGCCTTGACACGTTTGTCATGACGACCTTTGTTGGCCATATTTCTTTTTGCTGCTGTAACCCCTAGATGGCGCTATCCCAGGGGCTACTACCCCTGCCTGATTTGCCACTAACAGGTTGAGAGGCCTGGATCCAATGGCGGGTGCCTCCACCCAGAGGTCAGGGTTTGCAATAGTTAAACTAACTTGGTCACAGCCCTCTGGGACACTGCAACCCCCCTTTCTTCCCACTAGTGGCCCACACAATATATCAGAATTACCATCACAGTATACACTTACCCCAGGTCTGGTTCCAGCACTGGGACCTCCTGTGAAATAAGATACAGTGCAACAATCACAGTACAGTACTTTAACATAGACAAATACCTCAGGCAGGATAACTTTGCTGGAAACAAGCAGCTCTGATTTATTTAGGGGATATAACAAGGACAGGGAAATCAGGTTAATTAGCTTATCACTTTACTATCTACCTATGGCTCTGTGCACAGGCCTATCCCTACCAGTTACTGTCCCTGGGTACCCAAGCCCTAGTGGCTAGTCCAAACCGTTGGCAGCTGGTAGGGGCCCTTCACACAGTGAAAAGAAAAATTAGCTTAAACAGTCAGCAGTACAGTGATTCCATTTGGATTTAATGTGGCAATTCAACAGGGAGCGACCCTGAATTAGTACTCACGACCTCCAAACAAGATAGGGTCCTTCAACGTCAGCAGGGCTACTTTTGAGCTCCACGAGACTCTTCACACATTTATATGGTAAAAAAGAAAGTACTATACCAGGCAGGCTGCTTCTCTATCCCGATCGCAATTACTGCACAATACCTGGGAGAACACACAGCAGATTCAGTTCCTGACAGACCGAGTGCAATTCAACAATTTCTTCAGTCTTCTACAGGGTGAGCCTGGTTTCTACTCTTCAGAGATCCTTTGATTCTTTTCACAGGACGGATTCAGTCCTAACAAGCAGTTACACAAGCTGCAGACCGGAACTCTGGGCCTTACACACGTTTTTTGACTGAAACTGTGCACTGAAGGAGCACAGGGTTTCTTTCCCCTTCACTGCCAGATCTAAAACTGAAACTCCAACAGACAAAACCGGGCACTTCCTTTTAGTTCCTCCCAGTTCTTGACTGGATTGGCTGTCACTCACAATAGACTGCTGTTGTTGGTCCAAAAGGTGCCAAGTCTAAACTACATCTCCCAGAGTCACTGCCCATACAATCCTCTTGTGGCTGGCTCAGATTATGAGTCCAAGTTCTGATTCGTCCAAGGCACCATTTTAGAGCTAGCTTACCCCACACTGATTGGTCCAGTTCAGCAGTTCAAAACCAGAATGGGAACTAGGCAGACACAGTTCTGACTGCAAAGAAAGCAGGTTAGACAAACTGTAATTTCATTATTACTGTAAATGATTTCTGGCAAACAGTTACATCTTTCAGATAGGTTCCCTTTGCACTCTAGTGACTGCAAAATGGAGTGAATTGGCAGCAGCTCGAGTGGTACTCAAACAGAGAAGCACACAGTCCCCCCATACAAACTAATTATGTCTGCAAGCAGACAGCTCTTAAAGAGACAGTACCAGAGGTTCTAAAAACACTCACTGATAAATGGCTTAAACGCCAAACACCATTCAGGCTTGGAGCATTCAAGCAAGCTCCTGGAAGTCTTTTGGGAACCCCCATTTGCAGGGAGGTTACACTGCCATGGCATGAGCAAGCTGGTATGCCTGGTTCAATTGTTCTTTTAACTTTTTAACATACCGAAGGTAGTTTTCAGATCGGCACCATCAGAAGAGACACCAAAGCACACATCCACAGGGAGACGAGCTTCTCCACCAAACATAAGGTGGTACTGTGAAAAAAATGGTAGCGTCATTTTTCGTACAATTGTAGGCATGTACTAAAGCACTTATTTGTTGGTTCCATTTAGGCTTATCTTTTGGGTTCAGGGTGCCAGGCATATCTAATAAAGTATGGTTAAATCTCTCTAGTTGCAGATCTCCGTGTAAGTGATAGGGGGTAGTTCTGGATTTTCTGACAACCCAGATAGATAATAGTTCTTTAATGAGTCTGCTCTCAAAATCTCTGCCTTGATCAGAATGAATGCACTGATGGGCGTCATAGTACACAAAAAACCTTTCTACGAGAACTTTTGCCACTGTAGAGGGCTTATGGTCCTTGGTCGGGTAGGCCTGCACATATCTTGTGAAATGATCAGATACTACCAGTACATTAGCAATGTTCTTTGAATCTGGCTCTAGGCTAAGAAAATCAATGCATACAAGCTCCATTGGAGAACTTGTTGTTATATTGATCAGTTGTGCTTATCTCTGAGGCTGGGCCTTTTTTGAATGCATCTGCTGCAAGATTTACAATATTGTTCAAAGTCTATGCCCATTTTAGGCCAGTAAAAACATGATCAGGCCAAATCCAGAGTTCTTTCACTGCCCAAATGTCCCATGTCATTGTGTAATGCCTTTAGCACAACATTTTTAAACTTAGTTTGCAACACTAGCTGTTTTTTAACAATCTCTCCTTGGCTATCAGTCAGTTCTCGGTACAATAACTGGTCACACAATTTGAGTTTAGGCCCCTCTCAATAATAAAGCAGTGTCGGGGTCAGTGGACCACATTTTTGAGACATCCTCTCCCCTTTTTAAGGCATTAATGACTTTTCTCATCATTGGATCACAATTCTGTTCTCTTTGAATGCCAGCTGGGGTTAGCTGGGGGTAGAGAGCGTAAGTCTAGAGCTGCGAAATTACAGAAAGCCATTGCTATGCAGGTACCTCGAAGTAACAAGCAATAAATCAAGCAATTAACATTTTCTGAGGCTGGAGATTCATCTCTATCAAATTTGTGGCATGGCGCTTTTACAAATTGTTCAGGAATATGCACCCACTGCCATGCGGAGGCATGTCTGCGTGAAAGAGCATCAGCATCGAGGTGATTTAAGCCTGGATGGTACTCCTTAATCATATGTTGAGAGAGCAGATAGCCATCTGTGTCCAGCTGCATCTAGTTTGGCAGGGGTCTGGACATACGTTAATGGATTGTTGTCGGCCTTGACCAGGATCTTTGCACCATATAGATACTTGTGAAACTGATCCACTATTTCCCACTTGAGTGAGAAATTCTAGTTTGTGAACAGGATAATTTTTCTCTGAAGGCATCAGACCCCTGTTAGCAAAAGCTACTGGGCGTAATTCCTCCATGTATTCTTAGTGAAGTACAGCCCCTAGGCCGCTTAGACTGACTGGCATCTGTGTGTAACACATAAGGTTTTGAAGGATAAGCATAAGCAAGTACAGGAGCGTGAGTCAATCGGTAGATAATTTTTTCAAAAGCAATCTGGAGTCCATCACTGACCAAAGGGTTCATGAGGCTAAAAATAGTTTTTACAGTCTCTTTGCCAGTATCTTTTCTGAACCTTTTATGAGTAGGAAGATAGCCTTGACTTAGGTTTAGAAGAGGCCACACTACCTTGGTATAGTCTTTGACAAAGCGGAGGCAATATCCGCAAAATCCAAGAAACCTCTGGAGCTCTTTTAGGTTATGGGGCTTTGGCCAGCTGGTTAAAGCTTCCACATTGCTGGAGTCTGTTTGTATACCCTCGGGAGACATAATATAACCTACATAGTTCACAGAACTCTGAAAGAATTGGCATTTTTCTATGGATTGCTTTAAGCCGAATTCCTCGGGTCTATCAATCACTTTAAACAGACTGGCTTGATGTTCCTCAAGGGTCTTTCCAAAGACAATAATATCATAGAAGTACACTAGGCATTGAAGAAGGTTCATGTCACCCACTGCATGCTCCATAAGTCTCTGAAATGTGGCAGGTGCTCCCAAAATTCCTTCTGGCATATGGAGGAATTCATAGAATCCCAGGGGACAGATAAATGTTGTTTTCTCTCCATCTACTGGAGCCATTGGGATTTGATAGTATCCACTGCGAAGACTAAGGATGGAAAACCACTTACTTCCATTCAAGTAGACTAATGCATCCTGTATGTGTGGCATAGTATATTGATCATGGACAGTTCTTTTATTGAGTATCCTGTAGTCCACACACATTCTGACAGAGCCATTTTTCTTTCACACTACAATAATCAGAGAGGAATATGGGCTCTGTGACTCTTGTATTATGCCAGCTGCTATTATCTCTTGCAGATGACAACTCAAATCATCTGTGTCGGCCAGGGCTAGGCATCTGGATCTTTCCTGGAAGGGTCGCTCATCATGCAGTCGTATGTGTTGTTCAGGACCAGTAACACATCTGGCATCCCACTTCTTGAGGGAGAATACCTTGGTTCTCTGGGCCAGCTTTTTGCCAATTCTGTGTTTCCAGCTACTCAGGATAGTGGAGTCCCCGAAGTCAAACATGTCAGGTGACACTTCACATTCTCCTCCAGTCTGGCACTTGGATGGCAGTACAGCAGTGTCAGCACAGTAAACTTTAGCCAGAGTGCAACCTTAGTATACCTTGATATCTCAGTCTGTGACATTTTGAATCTGGACCACCACTCTTCGGGTGTAAGCGTGAGCACTGACAGGAAGTACACTGTGCTTAACCAGCAGACCTTCAGGAACTTTTCCCTCTTCTGGGGCATCCAGCATCAGTATTTTGTTGGTCACATTTTTCCACAACTGCACTTCCCCACTGACACTGCTCTCAGCATTGGGAAGGAGTATGATAGCAAAGTAATCCTTCTTCCTCACAATACCAATAGGCTCATCCTTGTCACTCTCCTCGAGGTGCACTTGCAACTCATAGGCTCTTTGGATCATGGCATGAACATGCAGGGCCATTCCAGTCTTCTTATGCTGCCTTTCTTGACGTAGCTGGGCAAGGCGGCCAAATATATGCGCATTGGTACCAATTAACACAGGGAGTCCATCATATGGCGCAGTGGGAAGACAGATCAGGGTTAGTGTGTCCACAGGGTCTCCCATACCTGCCACAGAGAATGGAAAAGAAAGCCACACTCTTAGGTAACTGAGATGTGGATATGACTTATCACTCAATCCCCATACATGCAGTCCATCATAGGGTTGTAGTGGGCGGTCAGATAAATGCTGATCATACCTGTCTTTGAAGATTATTGTAACTTGGGGCCCGCTGTCTAGTACTGCTCGAGAAGGGATTCCATCTACATGCAAACTAGTCTCCATAGAAGGACCCACTAATTCTGACCCGTCAGGAGAGGTATTTGCAGGCACGTTAACAGATGACTTTGCAACAAAATGCATAACTGATGTCTTTGCAACAAAAGGCTTGGATGAAGACTTGGCAGAAAGTTTGAGATTGTTTTGTTTAACTTCATTTAACAGCTTAGCATTCACCTTTCTTAAGTCTTCGACTGACTGGCATGTCCTTCTGGTATGGCCATCCTCCCCACAGTGATAGCAGAAGATACCAGACTTTGAATCTTGTAAATGAACACGATCTTCTGTTAATTTGCCACTAGGGTATTTCCCAGCCTTGGGTTCTTCTGGTTGCCTATAGGGATGCTCATACCCACCAGGCCTTCGCCAGGGTGCGCTTTGGTTAGAAGACTGAGCAAGGTCATTTACTAGGGATCCCAACTCTCTCATCTCCCTCAACATGTCATTGTTAGCCTCCTCTTTATGGACTTGAACACTGGCACTGTTTGCAGAGGTTTGAGCCTCACTGGACACTTCAGCAACATTAATTCTGGTGGTCTGGCCTTTTACGATCTCTGCAGCACTTTGGACACTTATTTTTAGCTCTCTCAATTCTTTTAGCTCTCTCAATTCTTTTAGCAAATCTTTCAACTGCTATGAATCAGAAACATTCTCTACATGCTCTCCTGGCACAGCCCTTGACCCTTGAGTTTCAGCCGACTGGACACTATCTGTGACTTGTGTGACAGCTGCAGATGCAGCGGGTGTCCCCATGGTGCCCTTCTCAGTTCAACCTCCCATACTTCCTTCATCAACAAACTATAGGAGGGAGGTGAGTCCTTCCAGTCTGGCAACTGCAGCTTCAGCAATAACAAGTCAGAGCATGGAGAAGACTTACGTATTTGATCCGATCTAGCTGGTTCAGTTCCCCTGAGGTCACGCTTCCTTTCCTAAAGTATTTCTGTAGGGCCTTCCCAAGCCGAGGTACATACACAGACAAGGACTCTCCCTGACATTGATAGGTTGTTTTGAACCTTCACAGAAGGTTCTCACCCGAGTCTAGGCTCCCAAATACATTTTCTAAAGCAGACAAGTAGTCCTGTGCTGATACCTCTTGGTTATCAGCTCGCACCAAGCGAATAGTATCCAGAGCTGGACCTCGAAGGCGCTCACTTAACCTTTTCCTTTTCTCCGCCTTGAAACATTGCCATTCTTGCACTAAGGGAGCAGCATAGTCTGCCCAGGTCTCCCAATCACCTTCTCCAGCAGGAGTAGGAGTCACTCCTGAAAACATTTTTAACCTTCTATATGAGTCTGGCGGGGCATAAATGGGCTTAGGTCCTTCATCCCAGAAGGGGCCCCTCCACTAGAGCCTAGTAGCATCTGAAGCACTTCAACCCCATACCCTTCAATCAGTAACAATTTTGCAAACTTTTTTTCAAAACTTTCAGTTACAGATGGTTGCTCCAGCTCTGGGGAAGTTTCAGAGTCCTTGGTTACCACCCACCATGTTAATGGGGACTCAGAAACAATGACCTTGGGCACTCTTGAAATGGCCACTGAATTACTGCACTCTATTAAAGCTACTAGAGTGTGTGTATCTCAAGTCAGTATCTCAACCCCTCACTGTAGCTCGACCTAAGCACTTTATTTTAGACAGAATGTTTTCTATGGTGCCTTTATTGGTACCCAAGGGTATGTCTAAGAGCATCAAAGCTTTTTGGAGGTCGACCTTTTCTTATATTTAAATTTTTATTGATTTTAAAGTAGTACAGGAATAGTCAAAGGCATTACATAAAATCAACATACAAGTCTATTCAAAGAAGTAATACAAGTATCATTATGAATAAGTACAGCTATAGCTAAAAAGTATATTAGTATCCTGAAATAGTACAGTTGGATCTTAAAAAATATATTATAGACAGCCAACATTGTAATTATAACTAAGGAAAGGGTAATAAGGTCTAAGTAACAATGATATACCTGTCCAACAACTTAACTGATTACAGGTTCCACTGTTTCTGGAATTCAAGAATGGGCCTCAAACTTGTTCAAATAAATCTGTCTTTCCCTGAAGTGAATAACAAATTCTTTCATTATAGCTGTTGCACCCATGTATTGATGCCACTGCAGCACTGAAGGAATTGTGTCTGATTTCCAGTGGGTGAGTATTAGGCGCTTAGCCCCCAGGAAGGCTGCTAGTTGCCATAATTTTGAGTTTCTCCCCAAAAGCATATTATCGGGGAAGATGCCCAGAATAAAAAGGGACGGTGTGAAAGGAAGATTAGTTTGGACTACTTCTGAGCATGTGCTATGTACTGAGGACCAGAAGTGTAAGAGCTTAGGGCATTTCCAGAACATGTGTGACCAGTCAGAGTGCTTGTGTGAACACCCCCAGCATGTTCTGTTTGTGAGGAACTCCATGCTGTCTAGTTTGTACAGAGAGAAATAAAAGTAATGCAGCATTTTATATTGTATAAGTCTTCCCTTGGTCTCCCTGCTAGACAATTTAGCATTACCCCAGACAGAGTCCTAATCTGTGCTGGAGATGGTGATGTTAAATTCACTTTCCCAATTGCCTATTGGGGAATTTGTTAGACCATCACTAGGTTGAGTTAGTAGTTTATAAAGTATACTTGTCCCTTTTTGGGCTGCTGCCAGTTTCCTAAATTGTGACCACTCCAAGGGATTTGCTATGCTAAAATTCATACCAAGAACCCTATGCAATGCTTCTCTGAGTTGCAAGTAATAACAGAAGTGAAATATGTGCACACCAAATTTTAATCTGAGCTCACTAAACGAGTTTAGGGTTTTTGCATCATCAGCCAAAATATGAGCTAGATGGAAGATTCCCAGTTTGCCCCAACCCGGGTCATTTAGTGTTCTCCAATTGTATAAAAGATGGGGATTATTCCATAGGGGAAAGTCAAGATTTGGGGGACATACTGGGTTATAGTGAATATTAATTTTCCAAAGTAATGTAATGGAGCCATCTATAATAGGGTTATCTCTAATGGTTTTAGGGGGTCAACCTCTTCTGCCTCACATCAACCAAGCAGCCATTTTATCAGTGGGAAATTCAAAACTTGAACTAGTAACATGCTCCATATTTGTGGGAGTCTTCATGTGGGGCCCAACTGGAATTTTGTGTTTTGGTCACTAGAGGATGGTAATCCCAGCGGTGCCTCCAAAGATGTAACCCAGGCACCACCTCCCTGCAGGCCACTACCCCCGCCTGCCTTCCTAAATGCAGGTTGAGGAGCCTGGGTTCTGAGTTAACTAACACAACGGGCTCTATTCTCACAATAATGCTATTAGCATGGTGCCTCCACCCAGAGAATTCTTTAAGTGGGTTAGATATTAAGCTAGCACAACCCTCTGGGAAGCTGTACCTACCCACAACCCCACCCAGTGGTCCAAAACATGGAGAACCATAACTCTTTACTTAACATTCAATGGTGCAATTAATGGTGAGTGTTAATAATATGCTCACAGTGACCACACTTGCCAACAGGGTTCTGGTGTCTGGAAAACACCCTGCACACCAGCAATAAAAGAATTTCAACAACAGCATTGTACCTTTCAGTTATTTTCAGTAAGCCAGCACTCAGTAATAATATGCTCAGAGGCCAATATAACATTCAAACTACTAACTGATTTATATGGGGAAGTGAACAGGGGAAAGGGACATGAATTAAGCTTAATTTTAAAGTACTGTTTTAGATTTTGATCACCTTGTAAATACATTTACCCCCTGGACAGTCAAACTACAGCTGCTGGGTGCCCAGAGTCTAATTAGGTGCAGGCCTGAAGTGTTGCCACAGGTTGGCCCGGCGTTGCAGCTGGCTGGGGCCCTTAAATAAAGAAATGGTTAAGGCTTTTTTTGTATTTGGCTGTAACAACATAAACAATGAGAACTTGAAAGGCAAATCGGATGGAAAAACTCTTATTTTTGTGTTGCAGGGTTGAACCCTGTTGTACTCACTGAACCATGGACCTCAGGACCTGGGCTGATTTCCAAGCTGACTCCCCTCGAGGCAGAATTCGGTTCTCTGTCATGTGGCTTCAAGCTGCAGGACTTCATCCTTTCTGGCAAGGACCAGGATACAGGGACCAGGGCTGGAACGACTCACACCCACATCCAGGCTACCAAGGATGGCCATAACCTGCGATAATCTTCTTCGGAGGAGCTGACTCCCTTCTCTGGTCTTCTAGCAGCTTTGGTCTCACAGGCAGCAACAGTCTTTCAGGAATGTTATTTGGTATCAAAGGTTTAACTTTTGGTACAGTTCTGGCATAGGCCACACAGCTCACCCGCTTGCAAGTGGCAGTCCCTGGTATGTAAGCTGCCAGACAGAAATTCAGGTCTCTCTTTGGCAAACAGGCTGTAGACAGTTCCGGTAGCACCAGGCTTGTGATTTAGGCCACAGTCTCTGAAGCAAAACAGTTTCACCGAGATGTAGATTGGGGATCTTTCAGACACTCTGACCCCACTTCAGTCTGGAGTTTCAGCTCAGGAGAAAATCGCTTCTTTTCTACCATGGGAGGCTTTAGACTGGTCTGCAGACTTGGCAGTCCCACCACTTAACACAGGTGTTCAGGCCAAGAAGAGGTTTAACAGGCCTCTCCCCACATTCCTCGAACTGCGCATAGGGCCTCCTTACTCTTTGAAAGCTCTCTCCAGACTGCTGTCTAGACTGACTCAGTTCAAACAGTCCCTCTCAATTGAAGAGCAAAGTCTCTGGAATCTGATTGGCTGCCCAAGCTGTCAGTCACAGTCCAAACATCCTCATTGGTTAAGATCTCGGTGCCTAGAATTGTCCCTGCTTTTCCCCCCAAAAGTCTCTGCACAGTCCCAGAAGTCTCTGTGGTAATCCTGGCTTTTCTATTGACTGGCTGGCTGCAAGCATGGTGGCTGTTACAGTTTTTATGTAGTCTATACAATGTCCTCTCAAATAAAGTTCTGGTGCAGCCAGGACATTACATTTTTATTTACATTAAACCCCAGTTAGGTAGCCACTTTGGTACCCTATACAGTGATCACATTATTTTACATTTATCCTTTTTCCCCAGCCTGTCGCTGCTGCCAAAATACTGTCCCCTTTGGCGGCAGCCAGGCTACCTCATTGATATTCATATGGGTGATCTTAATATTCCTGAGCTCCTAAACATTGCCCATTTTAAACTTGATTTTTACTAAATAACAAGGCTTCTCAATTGCCTCCTTCTGGTCACTGGTCCCCAATCAGGTAAAAAAGGGCACTAGGACCACTGGATTAGCTCCCGGGTGACCACAGCAGTGGTTGAAAAATTGGATGCATCCACGTGCATGCACGAGCTGCCGGCAAGTCTGAGTAAATGCTGGTGGCTCGCAGTTAACATTTTAAGCCAAAAATGGGCTGAAACAAAGTACAAAGGCTGTTTGGGGGCCCTGGGGCACATAAAAGGACTCAGGCCAGGCAGTGAAGAACAGGGAAAATGGGCAGACAGCAGAGGTAGGAGGAGAAATGGGAAGCATTAAGGTAAGCCCCCAATTGTGTGGGGGGGGATGTTACACTGGTACTGATGAAAGACACAAATTTAGTTTTACAGACATTGAGAGGGTACAAATGGGACCTAGGGGTGGTGATTTGGAGAACAAAATCCTGAAGAGAGAGCGAGAGAGAGGCTTTCTGTGTTTTTCAGTTAGGTGCACTCTGCTCTTTTGGTCTCTTAATGACAACTTTAATGTTCTGCTTTTGAAAAAGTTTAAGTGGCGTCTCTATGTCTCCATGTGGCACTTTTTGTAAGTTAACTCTTTTTGCTATTTAATAAATTACTGCAACTTTATGTAAGTGGTGGTACAGTGCTGTCCTTTTGTTGTGTGCAGCTTTCTGTCACCTTGGAAGTTGCACATTTATATGACGGAGCAGTCTTTTCCGTTTGCTGGATTTACCCAATCTCATGTGGTACAGGCACTTGACCTGCAGCTTTCTGCTATACCACATCAGTCATGGACAAATTCCCCAGTGCAGCATGCCCTGTCGTGTCTTACTGCTTAAGTAAGCAACAAGGGGGAGTGGGCCTTCTCCATGTGGACACAGGGTTTCTGAGAGGTAACATGAGGAATGTCCCTCATAATGAGGGGCAGGAGGTATTCTGATACAGTTGTCTGTTTATGACACCATAGTCATTTCCACAGCAACAGACTGTGATGTCAGGTGTAGGTAAGCTGCCAGACCAGATCATGTCTAGGGAACAGTGATCCTCTTTTCATGTTAAGGGACACAGTAAGAAAGAAATCGGGGGGCTAAATAAAGAACATATGGCAAATTTAGCTGGCCCATTTGTGCAGCTGCATTCCGGGTTCAGAAATAGTCCTGTGTTATTGGGGGCTGGTTGGGGAGGAGGAGGAGGAGTAAGCATCCCAGAGCACTGTCTCCTCCAGGGAGGGAGGGAGGGTTACTGCCTGTGCCACAATACTAACAGCTTGGTGATCAGAGGTGGTAGTGCAGCTGAAGTACCACAAAAAACGAAGGCGAGGATGCTGGCCAGAATCCATGATGCCATGCTTTGAACATGCATGCACTGAATTCCCCAGTGTACAAGGTCTTCAGGAGCTAGGTGAATAAACAAGGAAAAACCCCAACGTGAAGCTAGATGCCTGGCCTGACTAACCAGCCACCCTAGCCTGGAGGTCTTCATATATTAAGTCCAAGAATTTGCCTGGTGTGGCCAGCAAAAGATAAGACGTGTTCCAAAGAGCTTAAGCCAAGGGGATGGAGTGGAGAAAGTGCTGAAGAAGATCAGGTATAGGGCTCGGTGGTAGCCACCAGAAGGGGGCAGCACTGGAGAGAAGGGGGCATAAATAATAAATATAAAAACAAAAATATGTGAAATATAAGCTGAAATGTCAGCCAGTGATGTTTAGTTCCCCCTGTGACATCAAGAGCTTTTTACATTCAAAAAATCCATGATGCACATACACGGTTAGTCTGGCTAAATAAAGACAAACATAACTCAAAACTGCTGCCTTACAAGAGATTCCTTGAAGAGCTAACTGGGACATCAGTTCCTCTATAACAGAGGGGGGTGAGATGGGCGATCTCGATAAATCCAAAACCCATAATAGTTTGGAAAACAGACAGGAGTACAGGTCTGAAACAAAATATAGTGCATTACTGTATGAATTATTAAAGTTGATATCCAAAATCCATCTAATCAGGGTTTTGGAAATCAACACAGACACAAGTTCTTTGTTTTATTATTGTGGTTAGAGTATAGCCCAGTTTAAAGGGCATCTATTGAAAAAACAGTAATTTCTTTTGGTAAGGCTGTCAAGAGAGTAGCATTTTAGGAAAATAACACCCTGGGTTACGGACAGGACTAGAGAATTACTCTGTACCAGCACCTTAAAGGAAATGACTTCTGAAGTAAGCCTTGGACAAGAAGAAATGGTGTAGCAAGAAGTGAACTAAGTATAAACAAGTGTATTACAGCCCAACAAACATGGTTGTACTGTGAAAACGGAAAATACTCTGTCTGTGTTATCATAATGCACTTACGGCATTCCAATACCTGTACCATCACTGAGTATACTGCCTAACCTGTCAAGTTTTGTTTTTTCTCGGTAAAATTATCGGTTTCAAAATAAAAAAATGACAGCTATCAATAAAGCTCAAACATACTTTTTTATATTTCACATATCCAATTTCATAGCCCCAACTTGTTTCTCACACATTTGTTTAAAAATTGTTTACTTTCCCTTAAGTTAGTTCTACAGAATAAAGGGATGGGGACCTGTGATGCCTTCCTATCTCATGCAAACAGTTACAGAGTTCAGTCATTACTGCAGCCCCGTGTGCACTCTGGGAGGGTGACACAACAGAAATGAATCGAGCAGAACTTGTAGTGTGGAGCTAAATAGCTAGACATTTCTGAAAACTACATCCCGTGTATCTTGGAGTCTCTGGGATGTGTGTCCTAAATTTAAAATGCAGTTCTTTTCTTCTGCTTGATGTGGTGTGCTGGTATGAGGCATGACTTTCAAATTAGGTTTGTTCTCCAGTTGTCCCAGGCTCCTTTGCACAGCAATACTTGCTTTCAGGCAAATGACCTTGATGTCACGGAGCAGTGAAGGGTCAGTGGAAGGGCTGGGATCAAAGGGACGGCAGCTCAGGCCAGGATTTCATACCCCCCCCCCCAACCAGGAAACCAAGCACTCTGGCATTGACTTGCCTGTGACTTTTTGATCTCTATGTCACAAGAATGAGGCATTTTGAGACTACATGGGAAATGTACAGACTCCAGCCACAAGAAAGGGGTCTGTCTGGAGGCAGCCGTCTGCCAGGCTGTCTTCAAAGGTGCTGCATCCCTCTCCAGAGGCCCCATTCTGGCAGTACGTGCGTGTGTGTGTGTGCACGTGTCCCACAAAACAAGAACAAGGCCAGCTTTAAATACAGGAGTGACTGGAAACACCAAAGACTGAAGAAAACTATGAACTTGCCCCCCAGTTGGACTAGCGATGCCCCATGCCACAACTGACTGTGGCTCCACTTGCACCTTTTCTCATGCAGTGGCTTTGCTGTGTAACTAGCCAGCATACATTGCCTCTCAAGTGTACCAGGTTATGTGGAATCTTCAGCCACACTTCAACCTTTTGTCACTGAAATGAGGGACATGAACATTTTCAGACATTCAAAATGTGGGACAATGAGGGACACAGACTCTCAGAATGAAGGCTACATCTTCAGACATGGAGATAAAAACTCGGAACAGTGCAGAACCCATTGTGTTTACTTACAAAAAGTTAACTTTTGATTTAGCATCTTAGAATATTATGATTTTCTGCTTTAAAGTCTGAATTTACAGCACGTTCTCCGTGTGGGCAGTGCCCTTTCCGTGAGGGATGGATGAGGGACAGAGCAATTTTCAGGGGTAAAATGAGGGTGGTCCCTTGTAATCAGGGACAGTTGAGAGGTATGTGTTTAGCACTTTTTTTTGCCCTCACTACTTTTCCCCTACTTTGTTTAGTCTGTCCCCCAACGTGTTGCTCAGGGTTGCTACAGCTACACCCTTTCTTTGAATAGGAGAGCAGGCAGGTGTCTGCGTTTACATCTATTGCCAGTGCCACTCCATGATCAGGTGGCGGGGGGGCACAATCACTATGTGGCCCACCTTCTCTATCTGGGAGCTGAACATTATAAGTTCCTTGAAGTGCTGACCACCAACTGCCTTCAGTATGGGATTCTGGGGCATTCACGTGAACCCCAGCCTCTCAGGTCCCAGAATGACTCAACTGCTACAATGCTGCTGGGCTTGCCAAGAAGGCACAATATTTCAGCCCCAACAAGTGGTCTGTTCCACATGGTTCAACACAGCACAACATACCATTAGCATCTCCCAAAATATCAATGTGTTCTAATGTATGCAACAGCCTGCTACCCTATAGGCAAAAAGCACAGTATTATACGTGTACATCTGAGTATTCAAGCACACCCGCCTTGGGGAGATCATTTAGAAAAATCAAGAACAGAATGGGTCCTATGACACAGCCTTTGGGCACACCAGAACCGACTGATACTGGGAAGGTCAAGATGGAATCATCTACTGGGACGGATTAGGACCTGTCTGCCAGGCAGAAGCTGAACCATTTGATTGTGAGGTCTGATACTCGAGCCACTGCAAGCTTGTCTAGTAGGATAGGGAGGGTAATAGTGTCAAAGGCTTTTTTTGTTTGTTTAACTTTATTTATGCCCACCTCTCTATGGCTGGCACTATTCCACTTGTCCCCTCAGCTCCATCATCCGTCATCTTTGTGGACATCCATTCTTCAGTTAGCCCCCCCCGGCTAACCCCCCATGGTCAGTCTCATCAGGGCTGACCAGCTAAGGACCCCGAATCTTCTTAAGCTAGCATTTAAAAATGGGCATTGCTGTTGACAGCATGAGGGCTAGGACTGGAACGACTTTATCCTGCTGTAGCTGAGGTGGTTTTCCCATGCATTTCTCACTGCCCCTAGGAGACTGGCATGCTCAGAGCTACATGGGGATAGGGTGACTATGATGGCATGTTGTCCCCGAGCCTGGCTGACATCCACCCTTCCACTCTGCCACCAGTGTACTTCCACTCGTGGTCATCCAAGTAACAGTACTGCGGTACAGGAAGCAACCCTGCCACCCCAAAGGAGGAGAGCGTCCTCTAGGATGCTCAATCCTCCGCCCCATTGTGGACCCTCTGTTGACCAGGGTGTATCCCATCAAGGTGCCAACTGAATATTGGCACCACAATTAGTATGTCACAACAAGGGCAAGAGTGACAGGGACAATCTTGATTTTTGATCACCCTGCACTATGACGTCCTTTGCACCCACACAGTTTTCCTCCCTTTCAGGGCATGCCCACCCCAAAGTTTGTTATAATTAGGTCTGGGGAGGGGCAAAGCCCCCTGCAAAATAGGAACATTTTTCTGGATGGCGCTTTGATGCTCTAGTGCTCTGACCCCAGGAAGCTGCAATGCCTAGCACTGCAGAACCAAGTAGTGTATAGCCTGTGCCACTATCTGTGTTGACAAAATGATTGTCGCACCGATAGGGGTGAACCTGACTGGGGCACATTCCCCAATCCAGGTGGCTGACACTGCAAGCTGTAGCTCTCCCACTACGATGATGGAGCGGCAGTGACCAAGGCTTCAAGGTTTTGACCAGATCAACAAAGGTAGAAGATGTGATCAGATCCTGATCATCACCTTCTGCATAATGTCACTGAGCAGAGATGTCATAGTCATAATGGAGTGGGACTTCTGAAAACCAGAGAGACAAGGGCTTAGGAAAGAGAAGTCATGGAAGGGGGAGAGTCTGGAGAGTACCAGGTGTTCCTGGAGTTATTCAGGAGTGGGGTAAGAGATATGGGGTGGTAGTGAGCTGGTGCAGAGGAGTCACTACTTTTATGAAGGTGGGATAACTTTAACCTTCTTCTAAATACCAGGACGTTTTCCAGTGAGGAAGTAGAGATTAAGGAGGGCGGGGATGGAGAAAGAAAAGTCAAGAGTAGTCTGGCTTGGCTCCAGAGCAATAGTAGAAGCCAGCAATGAATGCAGGAATGGACAAGAGAAGGGAAGGGAAGGGAAAGTTGGCCAGATAGAAGCTTATGTGATGGAGTATGGGAGCAGTGCACAATCCTGAACCAATGGCTGAGGGAGATATACAATATACAGTCACTCCACTACCCTTCTTCAACTTGGTCCTGTCGAAAGAAAGTATAGTCAAGAGGGGAGATGGTTCAACACATGTACCAGGTATGAACCAGGTCTTGGAGATGACTATCATAGTAGACCATATGGTTAATTTCTCTTGTATTACGAAACTGTGTATTTTCTTTCTGACACTGCTGTACCTTTCCACTGTGTGAAGCATTTTGGTGTGCATGTTTAAGAAAGACTATAAATAAATAAATTCACTGCCCTTGCTGCTGAGAAGGTAGGATACAAACATGTTTTTATAGCCGAGGAGTCCCCAGTATCTGCTATATAATATTACAGAGTTCCACGGCACCCCCAGCAAGTCAGGCAGGTCTGTATGGATTAAGGATCTGCCCTCACTTTGTTCAAGCTGAGGTAACGAGGAATTTTGGCCAGATAGCTACACAGACAGGCTGAATGGCATCGCTACCCATGCTTCCTTTTTCGTTTTTTAATCCTTCATTAAAGAAGACCATCATGGTCAGAACATAGGCTCCAACTTTCATTTTCTATTTTTAGCATGTAATTAAGATTGTCTTCCCACCCTCTCCAGTGGTGCTACTGCATCGGAGATGTGAATTCACACTGCAGACCTTTAATTCTTAATTTAAATTTTAATAAAAAAAAAAAATCATTGGTGGAGTAGTGGTTAGCATAACTACCTTTCAAGCAGCTGACCTGGGTCTGATTCCTGGCCAATGCAGCAGCTAATGTTATGATGACATTCGAAAACGTGTAAGAAGATTTTGGAGCTGGCAGTGTAGCCTAAAGTAATGACTCGAGCTGTGAATGAACTTGGTACATCCAGCAGACTTGAATTTGATTCCCTCAACTTCCACCTGCATACTGTGTGACTCTGAACAACTCACTTAACCTCCCCAGTGCTCCCGGGTCACCTCTGAAAACAGACAGTTGTGTCTGGTGGGCCTTACCTGGTTTCCGTCTTTCGGGTGAGACGTTAAACCGGGTTCCCATCTGCCTGGATTGGTGGTAGTTCAGGTGGATGTTAAAGATCCCATGGCACTTATCGAAAAGAGTAGGGGAATTTTCCCAGTGTCCTGGCCAAATTTCCCTCATTCACTAAAAATACCACCAACAGCTTAATCTGGTTCAAGGTCAGTTGGCATTCACCTGTATCCCCCTTCCCTGGGTCGTGCCTGAAAATAGGCAGGATTTGTCCAGTGCACTTACCCGGTCAACAAAAACTAAATAAATAAATAAAATAAAATCAAGGAATAAATAAAAAAAACATTTAAATAAATGTAATTCTTTTCTTAGTTTACATTTACTGGGAAAGGAGGACTAGGAAATACTGCCTGTTTTCATCCTTGTCCGGGATACAGATGCAAAATGACAGGCGGAAGTAGGTTAAGCTGTTGATGTTTCTATTGAAAAGAGGAAATTTGGCCAAGGCACTGGGGAATTTTTCTGTTTTGTGCCATAGGATCTATTATGTCCACCTGAACAACTACCAGAACAGACAGCGGGGACCTTGGTTTAACATCTCAATCAATCAAATTTTATTTAATATAGTGCATTTCTCATTGTGACTCAATGCACTTCGCAACAATAAATCTACAATTTAAAATACTATATAAATACAGAAAACACATAGATAAATAAACATACTGAATGTCAGTTAAAACTTTACTAAGTTCCCAGAAATGCCTGTCTGAATAAAAAGCTCTTTAGCTCCCATTTGAAAACATCCACCATGGGACTATCATGGATCTGGTGAGGGAAGGAGTTCCACAGGATTGGGGCTGCAAAAGAGAAAGCACGAGCCCCCGATATCTTTAAATAAATCCTGGGAACTCCTCATAATCCCTCACCAGTGAAACAAAGGGAGCTGGTGGGCCTATAGGGACACAGGAGGTCTTGCAGGTAGCCAGGCCCCTGACCGCGTAGGGCCTTATAGGTCAGCAAACCGACTTTGAAGGAGATCCGCCACCTAAACAGCAGCCAGTGCAGGAAGCACAGCATGGCTATAATATGACATGACCTAGGTAGGCCAGTCAACAACCTGGCTGCTGCATTCTGCACCAGCTGCAGGTGGTGCAGATCTACCCCCACTAGCCTCAGGTTTAGGACATTACAGTAATCCAGGTGCAAGGTCACAAAAGCATGGACCAAAGCTGGCAGATCAGTTGGGGGTATCAGATGCTTAACCCTGGCCATGTTTCTAAGATGGTAAAAAGAGGTCTTGACCATGGTAGACACCTGTGGTCTAAGTGTCAGGCCACCATCCAAAACAACGACAAGGATCCTCATCCGATCAGAGGTAAGCAACTGAGAGTCCCCAAGCCTCAGCCCTGAGACTCAACCAGATTGCACTTTCACCCCAGTTAAGATTCCAGCACCAGTACCTCAGTCTTATACAGGTTCCACCTCAACCAGTTCATCCTCATCCAGTCTTGGATCTTGGCACGGCAGGTTTTCAGCACTGAGACCATCTCCTGCTGCTTGGGTGCAAAGTACATGTAGAGCTGAGTATCTTATTTATTTATTTATTTATTTATTTATTAAATTCTCGGATTACAAATACCTTTGAGCAGAAACTGCTCATTTACAAAGGTTCCACGTCAAAGGATAAGGGTCAACATACATACAGAGGTAGTAAAAGAATGCACAGTAAACAACCAAAACAACTAAAAGAAAACATAAAGATACTTAGTTATAACATATCATGTTATAACATATCATCTGCATAGCAGTGAAAATTCAGTCCATACCACCTTATAATGTCCCCTAGTGGTGGCATGTACACCGCAAACAATAAGGGGTCAAGACGGAGCCCTGTGGGACCCCACATGGTGGGGGCATGGGTGCTGAGGAATAAATCCGAGACACCACACATTGCCACCTGCCAATGAGGAAGGATTTAAACCAATTGAGGACTGTACCAGCCAGTCCACAACAAACCTGCAGATGCATACATCAGTATCCCATGGTCCATGGTGTTGAATGCTGCAGAGAGATAGAAGAGAACAAGAATGGAATGTCTCCCTTGATCCCTCGCCACCAGGAGATCATTCAGCGCCCGAACCAGGGCAGTCTCACTACTATGCATTTTCCTGAAACCCAACTGGAGAGGCTCGTAGATGTTGTGGGTTGTTAGATCGGTCAGCCACCACCTTCTCAATAACCTTCCACACAAAGGGAAGGTTAGAGACCAATCTGCAGTTTGCCAGACAGTCCACATCTAGTGAGGGTTTTTTCAAGAGGGGCCTCATGACTGCCTCCTTCAGGGGCCCAGGAAAGTTCTCTCCCCCCCCCCCATCACCAGAGAACATCGGACTATCTTGGCTAGGATCGGGACGATAACATCAACACACCCCACAAGGAGGTGCATTGGTCCTGGGTCCAAACTACAGTAGGTCAGCCGTAACTCCTAGGTGACCCTCACCACATCTACTACCACTACCTAGTCGAAGTCGAGCTAAACAAACTGAGTGCCTGCAATCTCAAGCCCTTCACCGTAATGCCTATTTGAGGGCACTGGCTGGATTTCCGATTTGATGGGGCAATCTTATCAGCAAAAACAGAGCAAACTCTTTGCATCTCGACTGTGATAAAGCTCCCCCAGACTGGAGACAGGCTGGATTACACTACCTGTTCACAGTGCGGAAGAGCTGAACCAGTGTGTTAATTGCTGCAGCAATCTCCTGGGACAGGAACTCTGCCTTCTTACAGGAAATTGCTGATTGATAGTCTCTATAATGGACCATCAATATAAGCTTGTCCTCCTCCAGACCAGTTCTCCACCAGCACCACTCCAACCTTCGATCCCTCCTCCTCATCTCCCTGAGAGTCCCATCAACCCAAGGGACCTCTGGTGTGAGGTGAGGAGTTGAACACAAACAGTTGTGATAGAGTCAAGGGTTTTGGCAATAATGCTGTTATAGGTCAAAACCAGTTCACCCGGCTTTTCGCACGCACTCATCGAGCCTGATAGATCCAGCACTGCCATCAGACCCTGTGGGATCAAACCCCTTAAAGGGCGGTACTGGGCCATCTCCGTAGGGGAAGGTCTATTTGGGGGACCCTTGAACGAGAACCTCACAGTATAGTGGTCCGACCAAGCGACCAACTCTACCTTAAGGTCGGAGATCTCCATTCCCAGCAGGAAGACGAGGTCCAATGAATGCCCATGTATATGGGTTGCAGAGGGTGTCAAGCCCAACGAACGCATTAGTTGGAGGAAGTCTTGACCAAACTGTGAGAGTTCTTCGTTGATCCAGGTACTGAGGTCACCCAGAATAATCCATCTGGGTGACTCCAACACCATTTTGATGACGAAGTCTGCAACTTCCTGCAGGAATTCCTTCCCATCCCCCGGTGGACAGTAGACAAGAAGGATCCTGCAACCTGCACCTGCACACCCTTGAATGGCCACACATTCGAAGGATCTCATTGTTCCTACTGGGAAGACTGCAAGATTCAAGTCCGACTTGAAACCAGTTGCCACACCCCCACTACTATGATCCTTTCTAGGGCAGTGTACCACTGAGTACCCAGTTGGAATAGCTGATTCCAACATTGGGCTGGCATTCTCATTCAGCCAGGTCTCGGTGATGCATGCCAGATCAGATGTAGCAACAAGATCAGGTCCATATTCAGAGGACCTGCAAATCTGTAAACACAAAACTTGGCATTGCCTATAGAACCAGATATGCCCTCACCCCATCTGCCAGGCTTGCTGTAGCCCGTGGGATACTCCTACCATCACTTACCTATGGGGAAGCTACCCTATACTTCTGCAAGCAAATCAAGTCTTCATAAGTGGGATGTTACCTACATAATATATGTCGCTATGCATACTCCTCTTATCGGCTGAAACACCATTGCCTCCTTTACTTTGACCTTGGTTGGCTTCCTCCACATGCGTCAAGGTCTTGTTCTTTCGGCTCCATCATTGACAATATAATCAGGTCTCAAATACCTAAACCTCTAGCGGAACTCTTCCAAAACCAAGCTTCCTGTTATGACCTTCACTCTGCTGACAATGCCTCTGTCTGTATCCCTAAACATACAACCACCAAGGGTGCTAGTGCTTTTGCCTGTCAGGCCCCCCAGTACTGAAACTCTTTCCCTCTAACCATTCGTCAAGCCTCTTCCCACACCTCTTTTAAGAAAGCATTGTGTCACCATCTCATATTGTCCGGTACTTGCTTCTGTTTCAAACCTCCATAGACCCTCGACCTAGTTTCTGATTCCCCTTGTCTTTTTTTAGTTTTGACCCTATATTTGCTGCAGCACTTTCTCTCAATCCGACAGGGCTACTCCCAAACCTTGCTGTCTTGCTCTTCCTATTCCTATCCCTACACACTTCCCTGTATTTTTTTCTCCACTGCTACTTGTTACTATTTCCTTCCCTAGATTTTTTTCTTTCACTCAGTCCTGCTCTGGTCGTTAAAAAATTACTTTCTTAATTCCTCTCCTTCTAATCTACTCTGTTTTGTCTGCTAAAGTGACACTGTATTTCTGTACTCT
The DNA here is from genome assembly GCA_016271365.2 of Neoceratodus forsteri. Taxonomy (NCBI): domain Eukaryota; kingdom Metazoa; phylum Chordata; order Ceratodontiformes; family Ceratodontidae; genus Neoceratodus; species Neoceratodus forsteri. The sequence continues at coordinate 335,683,829 of JADMNL010000025.1, forward strand.
ATCCTCCTCATATTAATGAGCCCTAATTTTTCTTGCAAATTGTCTGTGATGTTTACACATACCTGTGATATTGTATTACCTATGTTGCTACCTGCTTGTATGTCCCCTTTACTTTGACTGCTCCTAAACTGTACTGTTACTGTGTTTTCAGAAGTTTGTTTTGTACCCTCCAGGGTCATGCCTGAAAATAGTCATTGTTATGACTAGTGCACCTACCCGGTAAACAAAAACTAAATAAATAAATAAAATAATTGCCGTCCTGTTTTTAATAGATCCGACATTGCACAACACTACCCGAGAAGGACAGGTCAATGAGGCTGGTACAATAGCCTGCCCACTAGCAGTGGAGCCCTTAGGTATGGGCACCAGGCAAGGAGGGCCCCTTTCCTGGACCCATTTCGTCCCAGGGCACCTCCTGGTTCCCAGCACCCCAATCTGCACCCCCCCGTAATATTCCTCCCACCAACCTCGGCAGATCTTTGCTTCCTTCCCCTACACACTATCCCCAGCACTCTACAACACCTATATACCTCGGGTGACAATGGGGGACACTTGCAGTGTCAGAGATCATAGAGATCATGGACCCTGGAGGGGGAATAGCATCTTCCCTTGGGAACCACTGACTGACACATTTTATCAGCTTATCAAACTACTATTCCCACTTTAAGTCAAATTACAACAAATTAACAAGACAATGACTAAGAATTTAAACCATTCACTTCACACGTTACAACCACCACTCACCATTCACAAAATCAATCCAACAGCCAAACCTCTCCACCCCAAAACTCTCCCAACAATAAAATTCAAAATCAAATCAATTAAGGGGAGTTTTCAACTCTGTGAGGCAGTCACTTAACAGACCAATTATTCGCCCTGCAAAGTCTTCAGCATTTAAAGGACTTATCCAAAAGACAGCACCTCCACCAGCATTACAGTACTTTTAACCAATGGGAGAGTACCCCCTGCAGAGCTTCCAGCATGACTTCCTGCATCACCTGGTTGAATGTCTCCCATCCTACTACTAACGGGTCCCAAACCTCCTTAGCTTCTGAGATCTGATGGGATCGGGCTTTGAGGTGATAAGGGTTGCCCCTCACTCTGGATCGGCTGAGTCAGGGACACACTGCAGAGGTGGTGCATTCAGACTTCGGGGGGGTAGGGACACCCACTACACGAGTGCCTCCTATGGTGGTTTGGCATCATGGTCCTGTCTGCATGGTGACCACAAGCAGCCACCCAGGCCCTGCTCTGTAGAGGGAGGATGTATGAGGAAAACAAAGGCAGAGCCAGGCAGATTAATTGGCCACTGTCATCATGCCCATAAGGAGCCATTCATGCTTCCTTCTCTGCTCACTTGACTAAAAGATCTTTCCCCCTTCCTGTTGGTTCACCTGTCCTTAAGAGGATGGGCTCAAACAGACCCCCCGAAGGCTGGGAGGGGGTTAAGTCCTCTGAGAACAGTCCCCTCTGTGAAGGTTGTCTGACATGTGCTGTGATGGTAGGGAGAGGGACTATTAGCAGAGGTGGAGGTCTGACTGATGAAGAGGAGGGGGAGTAAGTCCACCCTGGCCTGGTGTCTGTGAGTAGTCACCCAAATGGTAAGGTTACTCATGGCAGATATGGCATGCTAACCACAGAATGAGGTGTTAGTCCTGGCCCTAGTCAGGGGTGAAAAATGTAGAGAAAATAGATAGCTTTGTTAAGTACCCACAACCAGCTTGAGGGAAGGGTGAGAAGTTCTGTCCTTGCCATCATGGATACTGGAACATGAGGATGAGTGAGGCAGGGGGAGGAGCTGTAGTAATCACAAAAAAGACACTGCTTTCTTCTGACCTTGCATGCATTAAAGGGGCACTTTGAATGCTCATGGGCAAAAGTGGGGGTCTGCCGCCACGCCTCGCCCATAGTTTCTGGCACCTATGCTTGCAACTTCCAGGTTGATGTGTGTGGAAAAATATATTTTTTTTGCAGTCCTGTTTTACATTCTGACTCTGGAAAGCTAATGTATTGTCCTCACCTCCCCCATGTAAACCCACTGTCATCCATTCACAGTCACTGCAGCTGGTTCTGGCATGCGTGCAAGAGACAACAACAGGCATAACTGTACAGTATATAAACCTTTTCTGTTTGAGGAGGCGGCGTGGCATGGGAACTGGGATATCATAGGTTTAAACCCTGCAAGCATTGCATGCTCACTGTGTACCCTTGGCTAGTCACTTAACATCTCAGTGTTCCAGCCCCCACCCCCAGCCAGCTGTGGAAATGGGTTGCAACAGAACCCCACTGGAAATGAGGTGTTGCATGTCAGTTGGGCTATCATAAGCTCTGTTTACATGGTGACATTTGCACATAACAACCGAGCATTTAGGTTGCTGCGGTCTAAGCTCTTCGTAATAATGGACTTTGGACACTTACTGGATGTGATAAGTCAGTCATTTACTCGCTCCGCGAGTCCCAGAAAGTCTGGGGAACACATTCTGGAGTGAGCGCATGGCAGCAATGGGGACAGGTTGCACCGCTGGCTTGTATACGCCACACCTTGCAGGCATCTTTTGGCTGTTTTTAGCCGACTGCCACTTGACTCCCAGGCCATTTCCAGCACATCTTGCATCGGCACTGAGAGGAGCTGTGTAGACACAAAAGCCAAGTGTCTTCCTGCATTGGGCAGTGCTTCAACGCTCGACAGAAGGTGCGAAGTCAGCTGTGTAAACACAGCTATAGATAAATGAAAAAAACTCCTTGCACCGTTGCCTTTTACAACACATGGGTAATACTTACCATGCTGAAATAATCTCCTAAAGTGCACCTGTAACTCCCCTACTAATTTGAGGTTTACCTAATGTCTTCCTGGGCCCCTAATGCCCACTGTCAGACTGGTGTCCCGTACTAGTGTAATTCTGTGTATTTGCGTGACAGTGCCATATTAAGCCTCCGCGCCTGTCCCTTTAATAGAATAGTTAGTCTGTGTTTAGAAAATGGTCTGTGCTGGGTTCAAGTGATTTAGGGCTTGTGACTGGCCAGACAGTGATCTAATTTGCTCCATTCTGCAGTTGCTATTTGCACAGAGGGTGCCTATATAGGAACTGTGATTAATTACTGTTTATCTGCCATTATATTAAAGATAGAGAAGTTTGTCTAACCTGCTTTGATTGCAGCTCAAACATCTGGATGGAAGCCACCATGTTAAATCCTGGACTTCCAGTAATTGAACCACTGGGGACCTAAAATGGATCCTGTCCCCAGGAGTCTTGTGGGAAGAAAATTATGTAGTCTTGTAGTTTTATCCAGTTGGTGCCCAAATGGACCTGGAGAGGGAGCTCTTATTGTGACTGACAGCTCCTTTATCCCACCAAACCTTTGGACTTACAAGAGAAATGCTCTGTGTGCCAAGAGACAGTGGATCAGTTAGAGTTGGAAGTTGAAGTGTGAACAGCTCGAGCTTTCGAGCAGCTGCTCCCAGAAGGAGCATAGGGGAATCGGCGGAAAGAAGCTAGACTGGCCTTTCTGCCACCTTCTTCATCAAACTGCCCATTGCAAAAGTCAGACCTGTCCCATTCCAGCCTGGAACTGCGGCAGAAGAGAAGAAGTTTGCCAGCGCCACTTGCAATTTGGACTGAAGACCCGCTCCTGAAGTGATCGGCCCAGCTTCTGTGAGAAATAGACTCGGATCAAAAGGTTTGCAAAGTAAAGCTGATGATTAGTAACTGGACTGACTCTGAACTGTTTTCCAAAGTAGTTATTGATTTAAATGTGCTGAATGTGTTTTGTGGGTTGCGATTTGGTTCCCCATGACCGAATCTGTTGCGCCAGCTGGAGGCTTCACCAGCAGATCACGAGCTTTGCCAGAACTGAACTGTTCACCTTGCCTTGGCCCTGCCATCTTGATCTAGGCCATTACTCCAGCACCAGAGACCATTTCGGCAAGAGACAGGCTTGGGGATTAGACCCCAGCACATAACCATCAAGCAGTGTGCAGCCATCTGGAGGTGTGTTGTATTGGCACAGCTTCCCCCTGCCCCTTGATCATCACCATGAAGTCTTCATATCGCCTGCAGTGCAGCAAGTTCCTGGTAACATGAGTACAAATCAGGGTAGCTCCCTGCAATGAAAGCTTAAATCATTGTGGTACCATCTAATTGTCTTCATTGATTGGGTTTTTGCAATGGACTGAGCCAGCCGGCTTGGATTGCAAATAATTGGGCATGTTTAACTGCCTTTTCTTCCAACAAGGGCCTCAACATCAGCTGCAACGCTGACCACCCAGGGCAACGCTTCAGGCTACCCTGCATAACATTCTGGGTACCCAGTGTTGTTGAACTGTATATTTGAGACTTAAAGTGCATGCCAGAAAAACCTGACTCAAGTCAGATTACTAATCATTTGGCTAGATTCACGCCCCTCGCTTGTTCACTGCCCTTAAATAAACCTGATTGTCTTTTTTATGTTTAACCTGGCTAGTGTGCATATTATTAGTTGGGTTACAATATTCAGATTGTACTGCTGCACGGTTAACCTTATTTTCCAGGGAGTCTCCAGGGCAGTTGCCACAGGTCCAGCCCTGGTGGTAAATGTGAAGGTTGTGAGCATATTATTACTGTTGCCTATTGGTTGTGAATTTACCATTGAGTTATATCTTAGGCCACTAGGAGGGTTGGTGGGTGGTTATAGCTTCCCAGAGGGCTGTACCATAGCAGATAAGCAACCCCAATACCATTTCTCTGGGTGGAGGCACCTTTTTAGAGAACTCAGGCCCCTCAACCAGTGTATAGCCAAACAAGCAGGGGTAGTAGCCCTTAGAATAGCACCACCTAAGGTTACGTCTTGGAGGCACTGCTGAGATTAGCGCCCTCTAGTGGCCAAAGTCAGATTTTTCAGTCCAGTGTAATTTTTCTGGAAAATTTGAAATGCAGGCCCTTACTACACCAAAGTGGAAAATTTCCCCCCACAAGCTGGTCATATACCACATGATGGAGTGGCGTGAAGCCGAGGGGGTCAACCCCCACCATGCCTTATTACTGCTTGATATCCCCGTGGAGTCTACTAACAATACTGTAGAGGGCACTGTGGGGAAAGTTAAGTGCCCGGTGAAGGTTGAAGTACAAGGGCGGGACACAGATTTGTTTGCCCAGACCTTGGTGACCCTCATTTTTTGTAGCCTTCCTATAGACCCTGAGACAGTACCCCGTTATCATGCTAGAGGGGTCCCAGAAGGGGTGGAGAGTTATTCATTTACACAGCGACCCATCTTCCCCTTGGGGGGTCCACATGGTAGAAGGTTTTAAAGACAAGCTATTGAGACTTCTAGCTGCTGAGGGACAGCCAGTCAAGGATTTGCAGAAGGCTTTGGAAAACTCTGAGGAGGTTGCCCCCATTCAGTCTCCTTTGGCCTCGCCAGCATCCCCTTTGGTCCCTACTGTTGTGGCATCCCCCATTGCGATACAGTCAGTGCACCTAGACTCTTATCGCAGGCTCAGACTGTTTTCGGGTGCTAGTCCTGTACCAGTGATTAGGATGACTTGGAAACTTGGATGGACTATGCCACCCCCTCCCCCCGGTCCAAGAGTGGCAGTTCTCAGAAGGGGTGAAATAAAAGAGACTTATGGAAAGCTTAAGGGGCCCTGCACTGGAAACCATTCGGTTCCTTCGGTCCACTAACCCAGAGGCCTCTGCAGCTGAGTATTTATCTGCTGTAGAAGGGGTATTTGGTAGCACTGAGTCCGGGGACGATTTAATGTGGAAATTCAAGTCTGCTAAACATTGGTTTCATAACCTGGGCTGAACAAGCCCTGCAGCGGGCGCATCGTAAAGGGGGTATCTTGGCTAGTGAACTGAATCACGACAGGCTGGAGCATATCCTTAAGTCTGCCCGTTATTCAAGTGTACTTATGCTGAAAAGTTAAAGTTTCAAGACAGGAAAGCTAACCTGCCTGAATATTGTTAGCTAATGAAAGAGATCCGGGAGGCTGAGAATGACGAAGATGGCGGGAACCGTATGCAGGGGATGCTCACACTACCCCAACCCCCAACAGACCTGTTGAGAAAGAGGAACCCTCTGAGACACAGCAAGTCCATGAGCTGCTGAAAGAGTTAAAAAAACTGAGAGCCAGCTGGCAAGCTTCGGCCGAGGCAGCCAAACATTCTAGTCTTTACGCCCCTAAGACGGAGTCTGGCAGTGAGGCCCCACATGTGGGTATGGGAGCCCATGCCCTTGCCACTGAACTTCGAGCTGATTCTAAACTGGTGGAAGAGATGAGAGAACTGTGAACCATGGTGAGAGATATGAGTCTTGCCACCTGATCACCCGTCCCTTGGTGGGACTGCAGGAGAATGGAGCCTGAATTCAAATTGAAAGAGGATAGTAGGACTCCCAGCCCCAGATCACTACAAACCTCGTGATAAGTCAACCTGCCCTGTTGACCCCTGAGGCAAAGTGTTCCGTTATAGGTGTGGAGAGGACGGGCACACCCAACGCAGTTGCAATTCTTCTGAAGATCTGCAGAAAGTCACTACTAAGCTACTTAATCTAGTCTGACAAAGCAATATAAAACCTTAGCCAGGCCCACCCCGAAAATCTTTCTCCTCTAAAACTGCCGAGGGCCAGTACACCAAACAAACTCCTCCACATTGGTCTGAGCTGATGGGCCCATTCATGGAAACTACAGTGACTGTTAACGGCATCTCCACTTGAGCTGTGCTAGACAGTGGCTCACAGGTCACTACTGTATTTAAAGACTGGTATGAACAACACTTGTCCAATACATACTAACATACTAAAATGCCAGCAGAATAGGCCTAATGGTCTTTCATGTCTGCTCGTTTGGTCAGCCCCCACCCTGGGTGCTGACCTTGCTGTCCCCCTCACCTTCTCTGGCTTCTCCCTTCCCAGTTCCGGATATTCTTGCTGCATTGGATTTTGCTTCCTGAACCCTTCCCTGTACCTGTCCCACCCCCTCTTGAACCCCTCCACTGTCTCTGCCTCCACCAGCCCCCTAGGTAGTGCATTCCATGGCTCTACCACCCTCTCAGTGAAGTAGCACCTCCTCCTTTCTCCCCTGAATCTTCCCCCCTCCAGCTTCCACCCATGCCCTCTAGTGGCCCCCTCCTCCTTCCTTCGAAGCACCCTCACTGTTCCTCCCCTATTTACCCTCTTCATGTACCTGAAGACCTCTATCATATCCCACTCTTACCCCTAGAAGGACTGCATGTGTGTGAGTTGAGTGACAAATCCTCTCCTTACCAAGGCTATGTATGAATTTGGCTGTTTTTCCCTACTGCTATTTCTGGTGTGGATGAATAAGTGGAGACCCTGGCCCTGGTGTGCCCACCAATTGGAATGTATGATGGTATCTCTTTGTTGACTAGCACCAACGCCCATATGTTCGACTGGCTAGCCCAGCTTTGTCAGGAGAAACAAGCCAAACTGACTGGAAAGGCACTACACATTCCGGCCATGGTGCACCGAGCCTATGACTTACAGATGCAAGCCAAAGAGGTTGAGAAAGATGAGAGTCGATGGGGATAGTATGGAAGAAAGACCCAGAAGCACTGGTGTTGCCTCCTAATGCTCAGTGTACCATCAGTGGCAAGGTACAAATGAAGAAAGATATCAAAAACAAAATTCTCATGTTGGATGCCCCAGAAGAGGGGAAGCTATCTGAGGGACTTTTGGTTAAGCCTAGCATCCTGCCAGCCCAGGCTCATGCTTACACTTGGCAGGTAGTGGTGCAAGTCCAAAACATGTCCGACCGGGATATCAGAGTAAATCGAGGCTGCACCTTGGCTACTGTATATTGTGCAGACACTGCTGTGCTACCTAGTAAAAAATGCACCGGAGAGACTGACGAGGTGACCCCTGATCTGTTCGACTTCAAAGAGTCTCCTATTCCTGAAGAGTGGAGAACTAAAATCAACTGCAAGCTGGCCCAGAAAAGCAAGGTGTTTTCATTGAAAGAGTTGGATGTGGGATGCATCACTGGGGCTGAACATTATATTAGACTGCATGATGAAAGGCCTTTCCATGAGAGAGCTTGACGCCTAGCCCCAGCAGACATCGATGATGTTCACCGCCACCTCCAAGAGATACTGGCAGCTATAATTATTCAGGAGTCTTGTAGCTCGTACATCTCTCCTATCATGGTAGTCCAGAAGAAAAATGGCTCAGTAAAGATGTGTGTGGACTACCGGACGCTGAATAGAAGAACTATCCCTGACCAATACACTATGCCGTGCATCCAGGATGCCCTTGACTGCCTCAATGGGAGTCAGTGGCTTTCTGTGTTAGACCTCTGGAGTGGGTATTACCAGATCCCAATGGCCCCTGAAGATGGAGAAAAGACAGCTTTCATTTTTCCTTTGGGTTTTTATGAGTTTCTGCACATGCCCCAGGGCATTTCAGGAGCCCTCACTATGTTCCAAAGGTTAATGGAGTGAGCCATGGGGGACATGAACCTACTAGAATGCCTTGTCTACCTAGATGATGTTATTGTGTTTGAGGAACACGTGACTCACCTGTTCAAGGTTCTAGACCACTTGGAGGATTTGGGTCTAAAGTTGTCCATCGACAAATGTCAGTTTTTCCTGCAGTCTGTTAAATATGTTGGACACATTGTGTCATCTGAGGGGATCCAAACAGACCCAAGCAAAATGGGATCTCTGACCAGCTGGCCCCAGCCTAGCAATCTTAAAGAACTGCAAAGATTCTTGGGGTTCTGCGGTTACTATCGACGATTCATAAAAGATTACACCAAAGTCATCTGCCCATTGCTTAACTTAACTCAAGATTACCCACCCACAAATAGAAAATACACGGGAAGCACAGTCAAAGAGGAAGAAAAAAATTTACTTTTGGACAAATGAACCTTTTGGAACCAGGTGGACTCACGAGTGTGAGGCGGCTTTCTATGATATCATTCACCAACTCATCCATGCACCTGTGCTTGCGTATGCAGACTCTGCCAAACCCTATGTATTGCACATTGATGCCAGCCTGAAGGGACTATCTGCTGTTTCATATCAAGAGTATGAGTGGACTTACAGGGAAAATGCCCTGTGTGTCAAGAGACGGTGGATCAGTTAGAACTGGAGGCTGAAGTGTGAACAGCTCGAGCTTTCGAGCAGCTGCTCCCAGAAGAAGCATAGGGGAATCAGTGGGAAGAGGCTAGACTGGCCTTTCTGCCACCTTCTCCTGCCTCAAACTGCCCATTGCAGAAGTCGGACCTGTCCGATTTCAGCCTGGAACTGTGGCAGAAGAGAAGAAGTTTGCCAGTGCAGTTGCGATTTGGACCGAAAACTTGCTCCTGAAGTGATCTGCCCAGCTTGTGTGAGAAATCCTACCTGTACCAGCTTGTTTGTATCTATGTCTTAATTTTACTGTTATACTTATGTGTTGTACTGCTATACTGTGTATTTTGGCTTGTCTTACTGTGACAAGGTACCTTTGTAAATGAGCCTATGGCTCAAAGGTTTTCCAAACTGCTGTTTAAATAAAATAAAATAAAAAATTAAAAATAAATAAAATAGAAATAGACTCGGATCAAAAGGTTTGCGCAATAAAGCAGATGATTAGTAACTGGACTGAATCCGAACTGCTTTCCAAAGTAGTTATTGATTTAAATGTGCTGAATGTGTTTCGTGGGTCGCAATTTGGTTCCCCATGACCGAATATGTTATGCCAGCTGGAGACTTCACCAGCAGAAGATCACAAACTTTGCCAGAACTGTTCACCTTGCCTGGGCCCTGCCATCTCGGCCTAGACTGCTACTCCTGCACCAGAGACCATTTCGGTGAGAGACCAGCTTGGAGATTCGACTCCCTGCATAACACCATCGAGCAGTTTTCCACCATCTGGAGGTGCGTTGTGTCAGCCTAGCTTCCCCCTGCCCCTTGATCATCACCACAAGGTCTACATATCGCCTGCAGTGCAGCAAGTTCCTGGTATCATGAGTACAAATCAGGGTAGCTCCCTGCAATGAAAGCTTAAATCATTGTGGTACCATCTAATTGTCTTCATTTATTGGGTTTTTGCAATGGACTGAGCCAACTGGCTTGGATTACAAATAATTGGGTTTTGTGCATGTTTAACTGCCTTTTCATCCAACAAGGGCCCCAACATCAGCTGCAATGCCAACCACCCCGGGCAACGCTTCAGGCTAGCCTGCATAACATTCTGGGTACCCGGTGTTGTTGAACTGCATATTTGGGACTTAAAGTGCATGCCAGAAAAGCCTGACTCAAGTCAGATTACTAATCATTTGGCTAGATTCATGCCGCTCACTTGTTCACTGCCCTTAAATAAACCTGATTGTCTTTTTCATGTTTAACCTGGCTAGTGTGCATATTATTAGTTGGGTTACAATATTCAGATTGTACTGCTGCACTGTTAAACTTATTTTCCAGGGGGTCTCCAGGGCAGTTGCCGCAGGTCCAGCCCTGGTGGTAAGTGTGAAGGTTGTGAGCATATTATTACTGTTACCTATTGGTTGTGAATTTACTATTGGGTTATATCTTAGGCCACTAGGAGGTTTGGTGGGTGGTTATAGCTTCCCAGAGGGCTATACCATAGCAGATAAGCAACCCCAATACCATTTCTCTGGGTGGAGGCACCTTTTTAGAGAACTCAGGCCCCTCGACTGGTGTATAGCCATATAGGTAGGGGTAGTAGCCCTTAGAATAGCGCCGCCTGAGAGTTACACACCTCAGGCTGTAATCACTTTAAGTCTGCATTCAGAAAAATATAAAAGCTTTCGGGTGCAGCGTCAACACAATTCACACCATGGATTCTACCTCAGTGTCTGTTCTTTGGCTGCTGGCTGAACTAAACATGCGTATTCTGCTAATTCTGTCAACAGTAGCCAAAAGGTTTGGGGGAGGAATGTGGCGTTATTTTTTAGTGCAATTCAAATTATAACTACTGTGGTTATAAACAAAGGCAATTTAAGGTTGGGGCTGGGGGGGAGTGGATTCTCTATGCCCTGTTTAAATGTTTTTAGGTAAAGGATTCCACAAATCAAGAGATGAACATTCCAGTAAGTCTGGCAATGGGACTCAAGTTCCTTTAGAGCTTCAGAACTTTGTCTCTGCTCCCAGGCACCCTGTCCCCCATCCCCACCCTAACACTAAGAGAACATGTTGCGGCACCCACCCTTGGCCACTCGGGACAGTGGACTCCACTACAACTCCTCGGCTGCAGGTGGTGCTATAGAGCAACTCACCGTAACCCTTCCTCCCTGATGGAGCCCATCATCTCTGTGCCGCACACGCCCTCCACCAGCCCTGTAAGCGAAAGAGACGAAGGTCGCCCTTGAATCCAGGTCTCCAGTATAACAGCATACTAAGCCAGCTCCAAAACTGGTTTTGTATTTTTAAAGCCAGATGCTCGAACCCGGGCAACACAGTGTCCCCCTGCTGTGGATACTTAAATGCCCAACATGTGAGAACAGGTCTGGGGCACGCTACAGAGAAACTATAGTCTCTAACCATCAATAAGTTGGAAAGCACAGGCCCTGCAGTGGTACAATGTAAGTATGGGGTACCCAGGTCCATGAACAGAGCCACCTCTGTTTGCCCCGACTCCTGGATCCAGCAACATGAAGTGGGGTAGCCCATGCAGCACTGCTGCTGTTCCTAACTTTCCCACTCCTCTTACCACTAACTGCTGCTGCCTTGCTCCAACTGTTTGAATACTCTCCAGCATTTATAATGCATGTGTAACAGCCCCAGCTTCCCACCTGGCAGTTCCGGGGCCCTCGGGGTTTCCACTGTACATACCTCCCGAGGGGCCAGACTGGGTTCACTAATGGGTGTGCTACACTGGAGTAGAATGGCATGGTGCCTCCTCCTAGGGTAGTGGGTATGGGGTACCTGGTGGATAAAACACAAGGTTACCATCCCCCAGGAATAAGTATTTGTTCACTTTTCCCCACACGGTAGTAATACACAACAAACAATAACCATGAGCCAGTATTATATTTATTTTTATTTATTTATTTATTAACTCTAGGATTACAAGTACCTTTGAGCAGAAACTGCTCGTTTACAAAGGTTCCACATCAGAGGATGGGGGTAACATACAGCAATGGTAAACATGTGTAACCCCTAGGTGGCGCTGTCCCAAGGGCTACTACCCCTGCCTGTTTGACTATGGACAGGTTGAGGGGCTTAGGTCCTATGGCAGGTGCCTCCACCCAGAGGTCAGGGTTTGTAGTGGTTAGACTAGCTTGGTCACAGCCCTCTGGGACACTGAGACCCCCTTTTATTCCCTCTAGTGGCTCACACAGTACACCGGAGTTACAGCCCCAATACCCCACGTATACACACTGTTCACTCATATAGATACCACTTACCCTCAAGACTGATTCTTCAGCACGTCTCTAAGGACCCCCTGTAAAATAAGGTTAAACAACATACACAGCAAACACAATACTGTTTCCTAAGTACCAACACCACAGACAGTATATAGTATAATAACAACAAATCTGATTTATTAAGGGGGCAGTAACACGGGAGGGGGAAATCAGGTTAATTGGTGGCATTAAATCACAGTACTGCGCACACATACAGGGGCTGAAAAGTCACACTCTTGGTACCCAGGTTGGGGGTGGCTAGCCAGGTCCGTTGCCCGGGGTTGGTCGGCAGGTGCAGATGGATAGGGCCCTGTAGAAGAAAATATATGCACAACATCCAATTGTAATCTGGAACCAGATGGCTCAGTCCATGAAGCAGTGAAACAACAAGAATTAGATGACACACTTGTGATTGAAAACAGGCTGCAGGGGAATAACCTGACTTGTACTCACAATACCCAAGCTGAAAACCAGATGGTGGATGTTCTTCTGGATTGCCAGAACAACATGGCATGGAGACAAAGTCCTTGTGACTGGACTCCACTGCAGTTGATAGCAAACGGATTTAGTCCGAGACAAGCTGGGGTTTGCTTCCAGCTTCAACACACAGCACAGGGGATTGGAAATAGCGATTCCCCAAAAGCACTACGCACATTCATATGTAAAAAGAAAGTACTATACCAGGTAGACTCCTCCTCGATCCCGATCGCAATTACTGCAAAATAGCCGGGAGCACACACAGCAGCTCCAGTTCCTGACAGACCAAGCGCGATTCAGCAATTTCTCCAGTCTTCTACATGGTGAGCCTGGTTTCCACACTTCTAGTGCTTCTTTCTCCTCACAACTTGGATTCAGTCCAAACTGGCACTCACAAAGGCTGCAGACCGAAACTCAGGACCTCACACGCGCTTCCCACGCGAAACTATACACCGCAGAAGCACAGAGCTCCTTCTGTCTTCACAGTCACAACTGATCTAATCTTTCCAGTCACAGAGCAGGGCATTTCCTTTAGCTCCACACCATTCTGTTGGCTGGTTCGGCTGTCACTCACAATAAGACTCCCTCTGTTGGTGGAAAAAGGTGCCAAGGTTAAAACTACATTTCCCAGAGTCACTGCCCATACAATCCCCTTGTGGCTGGCTCAAAATTGAGAGTCCAAGTTCCAATTTGTCCACAGGCTCCATTTTAGGGTCTCCTTATCATCCTGATTGGTCCAAGTCAGTTATTCAGGACCAAAATGAAAGGGCTACACTGAAACAGTTTGTGCTGAAATGAAGACAGGTTAGACAAACTACATTTTCTCAGTCACTCTAAATGATTTCTGGCAGACAGTTATATCTTTCAACAAGGCTCCCTCTACACATGTAGCAACAGCAGAAATGGAGCGAATTGACAGCAGCCTGGGCGGGATTCGAGCATTAAATACACAGTCCCCCCATACAAACTAATTAAGTCTGCAAGCAGACAGCTCTCAAAGAGACAGTTTGCGGAGGCTCAAATAGCACTCACTTGGAACCACATCTAAACAGCCCAGATGCCGAACACCGCCCAGACTTGAAGCATTCAGGCAAGCTCCTGGAAGACTTCTGGGAACCCCCATTTGCAGGGGGGGCCACACATGGTAACAGTCATAACATACAGAATAACAAGTACATGATATAGTTCAGTCAATCCATTGCAGAAGAACAACCACAAGCTAGTTTCTAACAGACTTCATGGTGAAGCAGTATACTTGGTAGGAGAAGTCAGTAGGAAGCCAGTCGATAGGTGCCATTGTCAGACAAGGATGAAAAGAGCGAGGAGGAACAGGGGCCAGTGGCCATACCAAAGAGTGAGTCCGAGAAGAGGGGATGGGGGGGGGAGGCGAGAGGGAGGAGGCTGGTGCCAAGAAAACGAGGCTTGCATGTCAGGTTATAGCTACAGCTAGGGTAGAGGATGGTGACCATTTCTTAGGGGAGGCAGACACAATAGAAGGTGGTGACCATTGCTTAGGGGAGGCAGTCACAGGTTGAGGTAGAGGGAAGGAATAGTCGCAGTTGCCTTTTAAAGTGGCTTAGCGTTGCAGTAGCAAGAGTCTCTTTGCTAAGGATGTTGAACCACTGCGGAGCCCTGTGCATGAAAGATCTCTGACCCAACGAGGTCCAGCGCCTGGGGACATATAAAGCAAACTAACCTCAGATTTATTATAGGGGAAGGGTGAAGGGGAATAAAACAGCATAAACCAAACAACTTTGTTTTCAACAGGTGTTCGTGTTCCCCAACAGTTCCAGTACACCCCCCACCCTCCCCCACGGGTGCACCCAACTCCCCCCAAAAGGCCATAATGGCGGTAACTGTCTGTTGTGGTGAGTACCTCACCAAGTTGCTGGTGGCCAACCAGAGCATGCAGGGCTGTTGCACTGTGAGCGCTGAGATACAATGGGAGTAACAGTTTAAACTTGGACTGCAGAACTTTGTAAGGGCCCCAATAAGATCCAAACAAACACTGTAGAACTTTGTCCAATTTGTCTTCTGCCTGGGCTTATCCTGCAGATTACAAAGTCCTGTTGAGGACTAGGTGAAGCCCTTATACTATCTAGCTAACTAAATTGAAGCAGAACTCCTGGGAGCCGCAGCCCAGAGGTATTTAAAGTTTCTGAAGACTTCAGGGGGGGTTAAACTAGGACAGAGACTTGTGGTACCGCTCTGGTATCAGCAGACAGTCTTTCTTTGCACCACAGCAGCCATCTGTAGATGTACAGCAAATGCAGGACCATTCACCTGTGACAGGCCTTTCATCATATTCGCCCTTCTGGCCATTCGTCGTCTTAGCCTCTCAGGCCTGTCATCATTCCAGTGTTATCTTGACAGGCTTGTAGTCATCCAGGATGTCCAACTAGATACACAGCTTCCTCTGGAATTGAAACACAACTGGGCTCCTAAACATTCTCAAACCTAGCACAAATAACTTTTTTTAAATGTAGTATGCTGTTTTCCTCACCTGTCCGGCCTTCATAGGCCCAACCTCCTCCTCGGGCCCTGTCACCTGTCCTGTGGGGCTTACCTCCCCAGTATTCCTCCCTGCGTTACCACCCCCAGGGTGGGGCCTTGGGGTTGGCACCATTCCCCCATCAGACCTCTAGCTCGGTATCTGGGGATTGCCACGGAGTAATGGTGCAAGGCCTGTGGAGCACGGCAGGTGGCACACTGCTTGGTCAGCATTTACCGATTTTCTGTCATTGGAGAGGCATGGTTTGCAATTAACTTTTCTTCCACACTAGGAAGAATTCAAACAGTCCCAATATGTTTGCTGGCTTCACAGCTAAGAAACTGCAGTTTAACTCGATCCCCAAAGGGAAACAGATCAGCAGACCAATTTATTCTCTGCTAGCTAGGTGATCTCATAGGTCCTCTGCCTAAATTTATTTGAAGTGTAGACTAGGCGCCATGTGCCAGCAGGCTACTACCCTTGCCTGCTGGCCCTCTAGCAGGTTAAGGGGCCTGGGTCCTGTTACAGTGGTGATCAGGAGTTCTGTCCCAAAGATAATAAAAATAGCATGGTGCCTCCACCCAGAGAGGGAATTAGAAGTGGGTCAGGTGACTGGCTGGCACAGCCCCCTGGGATGCTGCACCTACCCACCTCCCCCACCAACCACCCCACACGCTGGATGCCCACCAGTTCAGTAACACCATAAACCATGAACAGTAATGACCTGACAGATTCAAAGAATCCCGAAACACACAATTTCAAACAGTAAATCACAGCTTTATTGGGAGTAAGGACTAGGGAAGGGATACCAGGATAAAGGGTAGCTGTGAAGAGAAATATGGTTAGTGAGAACAAAGAACAATAACCACCTGGGCCCGTAGGCCAAGCTCATCCCCGGAGGCCCACCCCCACTGGTATCAGTGTCTATCCTGATAGTCCTTAGGGGTACCCACAAGGTGCAGGCCTGGTCATTGCTATGAGTTGGCCGGCTGTTGGGGCCCTGATAAAGAAGAAGAATTATTTGAGGAAATAATTAAATCCCTTTCACACTCCCTTGCTTGATTTCCGAGAGGCAGGTCCCGGGTACTCACGGTTTTGCAGGACTCAACCACACTTGGGATATTTGCCTCCAGATGTCCTGGATCACAGAGCTCCATGCAGCAATGGGCAGATGGAATCTTGCTCGAGGATCTTGCAGCTTTTCCCCTTGATTGGAAGTCCATCCGCTTGTCACCTTCAACTGCTTCTGGCCCATTGCAGAGCTCTGTGGCAGGAACACACCAGCCCCAGAATACCCAGACCCAGGAGTGGCTCCACAGCCCAGCTCTCCACAAGGTTCGTAGGTGCCCTAGCACCCCAGCAAGTGCCGGTGACCTCCAGAGACAGTGGGTCCCACTTGGAAGGGATTAACTTATTTATTTTATTTATTTAAGAATCAGTTTACAACCTTTGAGCCAGAGGCTCGTTTCCAAAGGTACTTCGTCACATAAAGACATACATTGCGTTTCGGTTACATAGCAAAGATTTGCAAAAAATCAATAGGCATTCACCAGAGGTGCCACGTCACATTGTGGTCAGACAAATACAATTGGGTACAGGGTACATGTAATTGATAACAGGTATTACACAAGTCGGTATCAAGTGAGCATTCTGGTAGATAAACATTGAAAACAGCTGGCACTGGCCAGGTTAAACATAGGCATGGTGTACAGGGAAGTGGTGGAGGGGATGGTTGGGTGGAGAGCTGCCCGGGGGGCATTGTCAAGAGAAAAAAGAAGGTGGAGCTATGTTCAGAGACAGGAACAATTCTGAGTGCTGAAGATGTGGTTCCAAGTGCGGTTTTGAATGTGGAGATGGTGATGGCATTGGTGATGGTGGCAGGGAGAGAGTTAAACCAGGTTGGGGCTCTATAGCTGAAGGACCTCTGGCCACGGCTGGTTCTTGTTCTGGGGACCTTTAGAGTGGTCTTGTAGGAAGACCGTGTTGCAATGAGTGGGAGGGCTCTGGTGGATGGATGCACCGTTACCCCAGGAGAGAGCCGAGTAGGGTTTTTGGTGAGGAGACAGGTCTGGTATCGGGCCGTTCATCCAGGAGTAAGCAGGTTAGCATCGACATATAGCTGACAGGTGTGTGTGAGCCTGGGGGCACCAGTAATCAATCTGCATGCTTTATTCAGGGTTAGGTGAATTTTGTTGAGTGCAGTGGTGTCGGCAGCACGTATACTGGTAGACCATAGTCTACAAGGGACAGAACAGACGATGTAACAGCTAGCCGGAGAGCATTTGGGGAAGAGCAGGTTTATGGCGGAATAGGATGCCAAGCCGTGTGTTGGTGGCGGATGTTAGGGCGTCGATGTGGTTGTGAAATGTGAGGGCTGAATCGAAGGTAACCCCAAGGTATTTGTAGGAGCAGACTTGTTCCAGTGGTTGGTTGGTGCTTGGAAGGATATATAGTGGGTGGTTGCTAGCTTTGTTTTGGGGGTGTGAAAAGAGCATAGTTTTGGTTTTCTTAAGATTGATGACGAGTCTGCGCTCCTTAAACCAAGCCTCAGCACTGTTGAAAGACTGCTGTAGGGAGTCCTGTAGGGAGATCGGATTACAGTGGGTGGCAAAAAGGACAACGTCGTCTGCATACAGCAGAATTTTGCCAGATTAACTAGTTCCCTCCCTGGCTCTGGGTGAGTACTCCCAAACAGTAAGAGTCTTCCACAGTCCCTGCACTAAGTTGGTAACTAGGCAGTGCTTCTAAGGAAACAGCAGTAACGGTATGCCAACGGGTGCTAACCCTCCGATTTGCACTCAGACTACAGCAATCTGCAGGGGAAATTCAGAATCAAGGAAATCCCTGTTCACTTCAGTGCTTTCAGTTCTAACTGTCCACAAGAGATTCCTTTCAGATTCTGGTGGGACACAGCTCTCAGCCTCTCAGCTCAGTCCACACAGCAAAGTCACAGAACTGGGCTAGCACCGTGCACCAGAGACGCTTTGCCTCTTCAAAATTTTAAACAGAGTCCCAAACTGTAAAACAAGTCCTCTGCAGCCAAGGTTAGGTTCAACTTCCAAATGAAAACAGCACAGTCAGTCCACTAGCGCGGGGTCTCTGCAGCAGCTATTTTTTCCCTCAAGGCAAAACAGCTCACAGTACCTGGAGAAATTCAATATCAATCCAGTCTCTCACTCTCTCTCTCTCTTTTCCTCTGGAAATCCTTTCCCGTAATGGCAGTCTCCAACTGACACCTGAGCAAGGCCTCTGAAAGTCCACTTCCCCTCACACAGGATCCTACTAGCTCGAGAAGAGCCTGGGAACAGACTGAAGAAATTCCAGCAAGTCCATGGGTTTTCTCATGGGAATCCAAAGATACATGGATACATAGACAGTGTCTGCAGATAAGGGCCTGTGGCCCACCCAGTCTGCCCATTTGAGCTTGTAAGTTCAGTTTATGTTTTCCTAGAAGTCTGTTGCCCCTTACCCCTGACCTCCAGAATTCCTTTATGTCTATCCCATGCATTCTTAAATCCCATGATTGTTTCATCCCCCACCACTTCCTCTGGCAGGATGTTCCACTTGTCCACCACCTGTTCTGTGAAGAAATTCTTCCTCACGTTTCCTCTGAATTGTCCTCCCTTCAACTTCATCCCATGCCCTCTAGTCCTGGAACATCTTTTTCGCTTAAAAATAGTGTATTCCTGCACCCTGTTCCTCCCTGTAAGATACTTGAATGTCTCTATCATATCCCTCTCTCCCTCCTCTCCTCCAGGGAGTACATGTTCAGTTCCTTTAACCTGTCCTCATAGGACTTGTGATGTAATCCGTGCACCATCTTTGTTGCCTTCTTCTGAACCTTCTCTACCCTGTCTATGTCCTTACGTAGGTAAGGCCTCTAGAACTGTACACTGTACTCCAGGTGGGGCCTCACTAGTGTCTTGTATAGTGGAATTATGACCTCCCTTTTCCTGCTGGTGATGCCCCTGCCTATGCATCCCAGCATCCTATTTGCTTTACCTGCTGCCTTGTCACACTGTTTCCTACCTTGAGGTCATCAGAGATGATAACCCCAAGATCCCTTTCCTGTTTGGTGCATGCTATATCCTCACCCCCAACTGATATATTGTGCCAGGGTTTTTTGCCCCATATGCATTACCTTGCACTTCTTTGCATTGAATTTCAACTGCCAAACCCTGACCATTCTTCAAGTTTCTGCAGGTCGCTTCTCATTCTGTCTACACCCTCTGGTGTGTCTACTCTATTACAGAGCTTTGTGTCATCAGCAAACAGTGAAATTCTGCCTTCTAAGTCCTCTGCGAATGTCACTGATGAAGATGTTGAATAGGACCGGTCCCAGCACTGATCCCTGTGGCGCCCACTGGTCACTCTTCCCTCTGTGGAGTGACAGCCATTTACCACCACCCTCTGTGTCCTTCCACCCAGCCAGTTACCTACCCACCACACTACTGTCCTGCCCACACCCATATTCCCCAGTTTGTGTAATAGTCTTCTATGTGGCACAGTGTCAAAGGCCTTGCTGAAGTCCAGATGGAGGCCGACTCTGCCCTCCTGATCCACCTCCCTAGTCACCCAGTCAAAAAATTCAACAAGGATGGTCTGACATGATCTCCCCCTGGTGAAACCATGCTGCCTTGGGTCCTGTAGTCCATTGACAACCAGATGTTCCACCAATCTCTCCTTCAGTAGTGCTTCCATGATCTTCCCCACTACCGAGGTGAGGCTGACTGGTCTGTAGTTCCCCGCTTCCTCTTTGTTCCCAGCCTCCTGATTGGCCATTCAAGCCATCATTCATCAATAAACATAGCGATAAATATTTCCTAATTGTTCACTGGAGCATAATCTGGGCACCTGAATTAGTGAAACTCCCCTTCCCAGAAGTCCTTTGGCTCAGTTCTGGATGCCTAGAAAGGGGTTTGGCTGCTATTCTAGGTCAAAGCATCATCAATATGTCAGCCCCCATTCAGCTCATTAGCAGTCCTTATGTAGCCACCCCACTCCCTGACTGTCTAGGAGCACCCGATGTTACTAGAGGGAAGGGGGCCTACTCCTAAGGAAACCCAGAACCGAAACATTAACAATCTGGCAGGAACAAAGTAAAGTGTACCTTACCATGGCCTGGGTCCTATCTGCCGAATGATGTAACTGCTACCCCTCGCATCTGCTTTAGATACTTAGCTGAAACCAGGAGTCCTTTTCTCTTTCTCATCTTCTCCAGTGAAGTCCCCTTCCAGCATCCTTGCCCAGGAAGCACAGGATCAAGCACAGGCTGAAACTTAGAAGCTCCCCCCAAAAGAAGTCTGGTTAGAAATTCATTAGGTCTTCTACAATTCATCATAAAGCTTTAAAAACTCTTGACACTCTGAATTCAGCAACAAACCAATTTATTTCACCTGAGGTCTCAATAATTAAAAAAAAGGACCCAGGGGTCCCATTGCTTGCTTAAACACCTTCTCCTCCAGCTGCATGGAGCACAAGTATTTACAGAACCAGGGGGCATATTACTGGGAAAACATGTCCTAGGCAGCATTTTCTTAGGCAGATGCTGAAACCTTGGATGGCATACATGGGACCCTTTTCTGGATTCTTCAACAGCCTGCAGACCCAACCCACCCTCTGGCACCGGTAAGCTGGTCTCTAACTTACTTGTTCTTTTCCTTTTCTTTACCTGGTCAGACATTCACCTGTGAAGAAGCGAGCGGCTTAGTTCCACCTGGCCCTGTGCCACAGGGATGCAGGATGTTGCCACCCTGACCAGTCCCTTGTAATCATTAAGTTGCCATTAACGTGACTGCAATTCCACCAGTTTTCCCTTACTCTGGCAATGGGGGGGGTGATCCTCCTGAATACCTTTGGCCTGCGTCCCCACAACCTTACCGCCCGTGCTTGCTATAAGACACTGGGTCCAAAGGGCTCCCCAAGGCCTAATCCTTTACTACCTGCGGCCCGCCCGAACAGCTTGTGATTGGGCCCCAAGGCCTGCCCCTCCAAGCAGGCATCACAAAAGGTGAGAAGCCTCCAGCACCCCCCTTTCCCCAGACCTGCACCACCCAGCCATACCGGGAACTGGGAGGGGAACTGCTACCACCCCTCCCCTGGAGGAATCCTGCAACGAAACCTCCAGCCCTGGCAGTGCAGGCCTAAAACTTCCACTGGGCCTGGGACCCAACAACCTCCTACCCTGGGCACTCTCACTACCCCTCACTCCCTGAAGTCCTGTTTAGAAGAAGAAGGAGAATCAGCATTTATATAGTGCTTTTCATACACAATGTATCCCAAAGTGCTTTACAAGCAATGCTAGACTGGCAGTGAAGTGACTGAATGTGTAATGGCAGCCATATCGCACATCATCACCCACACACAGCTTGGACAACTGCATGAACCGGTTTTATGGGAAGGGGAATACCGGCCAGGACACCAGGAATGTCCCCTACTCTTTGCAAAGAATGCCCTGGGTTCTTTTACTTCCACCTGGACACCCACCAGGACAGCACCAGCAGGACCTCGTTTTAACGTCTCATCTGAAGGATGGCACACCCCAACACTACAGCACCCCCCTTATACCGCACTGGGGTGCCAGCGTTTTAGGTACGAGTCCATTCATGGCGTGGGACAAGAACCCACAACCTTCTGGTCCAGAGGTGGATGTGCTACCAACTGAGCCACACTTACACCTACGATGCCTACATTTACCCCCTGCGATGCTGGCAGGCTAACTACTGCCCTCCCCCACACACTGTCCACCGGCGCCATGTCACTGTACATACCGGCACTACCTTTACTTATGATGGGGGGTTCCTTCCTCGAATCAGGCCCAACCAGGACAGATGAGCTCATCCCTGCCTGCCTGCCTGTCCTGCCATCTCCCAGCCAGCCTCTCCTCCTTCTCCATTCCTTTTCCCACACCCCCTGCTTCTATGAGCTCCAAACCTGCCTCTAGTGGCAGTTTGAAGTATAGCCCGGAATAGTGTCCCCCCCAACTAGCTACTGAAACCTTTACCGGGGAGGGGACACCAAAAGTGGGGGCCTTACTTACTCGTAAGCACCCCTCAGTGAGAGGGAGCTTACACTTATGTTGTCTCTAAATAAAGTTCTCATGCAACCACAAGTACTCTCACATCATTTCCCCACTGTTTTGTAGCCCCTGTGGTGTCCTTTTGAACAAGCCCACTCTCAAATATTTGCCCACAGTGGATTCCCTGTTGCTGCCACTGAAACATGGTCCCCCCAGGCGGCAGGTGGCAACTCATTAATATGCATGAGGGCTCATGCATTATTCATGAGCCTTCGCTAGTGCCCCGAGACAAACTTTAATTTTAAACAATAAGGATGCTTCTCCCTTGCCTCACTAAGGTCTCCGGTCCCCAATTGGCTCAAGGGGCACAAGGACCACTGATACACTCTTCGTTTTTGACCGCAAATGGCAGTCGGTTAACTCAAAGCACTTTCTTAACACATGCGCAGTCACCGGCTGCACAGACAAATGCTGGTGACTCGCGACTGTGCTCTGTGAGCCCAAGCGGGCCCAAAGTAACTACGGAGCTGCAGAAATGGCATCCTGGGGACAGAAAAGGAATCAGGGGTGCAGGGGAACTCCAGGGGACACCAGGGGAAAACCGAAAAATGGGGGAACACAGGGGCAATTCAGGTAAGCCCCAACAGGGGACTTACACTCCCCCCGCCTTTAATGCTTGGCTTCTACGTCAAGCCTAGGGACAAACACCATGAACACAGTAATGAAGAAAAGTTAAACACCAGCACTTAATAACATGTCTAACTATACACCTGAATCCTATGTATTATGTTGTAACCATTTGTTAGAACAAGAAACATTCAAACACAAAACATTATGTATACTTCACTTTATCCCATTTAGAGTCACTCTCGATAATGATAAATCTCCTTTCACCACAAGAGAAACAATCCTTGCAGAGTTGGGCTAATAGGGGTCTTACATCAATTTACAAAATTACAGATGAAATGGGTGTAATCCTTTTTCTGAAATTACAGAAAAGCTATAGGCTCAAACCACAAGATCACCTGTTGTACCTACAACTTAAAGAATCAATAGGACAGAGGGTGATTAGCACAGGTTTCTTACCTAAACCCCTCTCCCTGTTGCTGCACCTTGCTATAACTACTAGAGGAGGTCACATTTCATAGGATTATTTTATAAGAGTCTCCAGGAAATGTCAAAGAGAATCCACTAGAGATATACTAGAAGCTTGGAATAGAGAGCTTCCTATGCCAATCCAAATAGATGAATGGGAAAAATATACTAAGCTCGCCTTTGGCCTTTTAAATGCATCTCATTGGAGGGAGTTTGCATGGAAGACCAGAAAAATATTTTTTACACCCCCAAACTTTCTAAATTCACAACTACTGTCACAGGGGAATGCTGGAGGAAATGTGGGGAATAATATGGGGGTCATACCCATGTGTTTTGGTCCTGCCCAGCTCTGAGAGAGTTCTGGCACCTGATATCACAGTCCTTGATGGAATTGGTTGGAAAGGAAGTGGTTTTGACCCCAGAGTTGGTCCTTTTATCTATCCCACCAGAGAGCTTACATATTCAAAAAGGCTCCTTATTGATAACCTATATTCTGGTAACAAAGAAAGTCATAACTAGGAGATGGGGAAGACCCCCCATTGTACAGGATTGGCATGGGATGCTTAAAGAGATTTATAAATTAGAAAGGTTAATTTCCAGGTCTGGGGATAGAGTAGATTTATTTGAACTGAGATGGAGAAAATGGGTATTTTATATAACACCTTTGGATCCTTCCTTTGTCCCATGAAGGTCTATTTAACTGTAACCCCTAGGTGGTGCTGTCCCAAGGGCTACTACCCCTGTCTGCTTGGCTAGTAGCAGGTTAAGGGGCCTGGGTAATGAAATGGGTGCGTCCACCCAGAGGACAGGGTTGTTACTGGTCAAGCTAACCTGGGCACAGCCCTCCGGGACACTGTAACCCCTCTCTTTCCCTTCTAGTGGCCTGAACAATATACAATAATTACTTTCACAATGACCCTTATTCACCAGGCAATTACCCACACTGTTTGCACTTACCACCAGGGCTGGCTTCTCTAGCTTGACCCTGGGGACCCCCTGCAAAACATGGTTAAGCACAGCAAATAGCAATAGTACAGCACTTTTGGCACAAACTGGAACCAGTCAGGTTAAATGCAAACAAAGTTAAATCTAACCTATTCTGGGGACTTGAACAAGGGAGGGGCATAATCAGGTTGATTTGCTTAAAAACTCTATTAATCAGACAGTAATGCATGCCGTTCAGAGTCCCTATACAGTCACACACTCTGGGTACCCAGGTAGGAAAACAGTGGGCTAGCCAGGAACGTTGCAGCTGGTTGGGGCCCTGTGATGGAAGAAAGCAACGTACACAACACACACTATTTGTGATCCAGAGCCAGAGGGCTCAGTTCATGAAAGAAAAGGCAACAAGACAATCAGATGACAGCACTTTTAGATTTAGTTGTTGTTGCAGGGAGCTACCCTGATGTTTACTCACGATATCCAATACGGAACACAGGAAGGATGAAATCGAGACTGCAGGCTGTTGAGCTGGAGTGCCTGGAGAAGCAGGACCCACACGAATCACCGAGGCATTGCTCCTGTTCAAGGCGTTGAGCAGGGGGCTGATCCCCAGGCCGGTCTCTCGTCGATGACTTCCTCTGCGTAGCAAGTATTCTGGCTGGGCCAGTGTAGCAGGGCCCAGGCAAATGGAAATGGATACAGATTCAGTCCGTGGAGCTGGATACAGCCTCCAGCAAGCAAAACACAGTTCAGACACACAGTGGGGAACCAAATCACGACCCACTATAAGCACACAGCACATTCACATGTAAGGAAATTCCACTGTACCAGGCAAACGGCTCTCCAGTCGCAATTACAGAGTCTCTGCACAATCTGGGAGTTCAGAGGTACAGTAGCTGGAAGTCCTGACAGGCTGATTGCATTCAGCAAATCTTCGGTCTTCTTCAGGTTAAAGCCTGGTCACAATTCTGTGGCTTAATTCGCTCTCCAAATTCGGATTCAGTCCAAAAAAAGCACAAGTTCCCTCTCAGGAACAACAGGCAGGCATTCAGGCCAAACTCAGGCCTTTCCACAGTTCTGCCATGCAAATCCACTATGGATTGCTGCTCAAACTATCTCGAGCTGTTACTTCTTCACTTCCCAACTCAGATCTAACTGAAACTACAAGCAGTGTGGGACTTTCCCCAAGATCCAAAAGCTTTTGGTTGGCTGATCTGTCAGTCACAACAAGGGCTCCCCGTCTAGGTTATTTTAGGTGCCAAAAGCCCAAAACTACAATTTCTACAAGTTTTGGCCCTACCAAGCCCCTGTAGGCAGGCTCCATTTTAGAGTTCCAAATGTACCGATTGGCCCATTCTGCAGTCCAGGACCAAGATGATGGAAACAAACAGAACTGCCCATGCTGGAAAGAAGACAGATTAGAACAAACTGCAACATCATTACTACTCTAACAAATTATCAACAAACATGTACATCTTTTTAACAGAGCTCCCTCTCAGATTAATTATGACTGCAATCCAGGCAGCTCTTAAAGAGACAGTACACAGAGGCTACACTGGCAGTCTCTGGCAATCACATTTAAACTGCTAAAACGCAGGACACCAGCCTGGCAGTGAGTATTTAGGCAAGCTCAAGGAAGACTTTTCGGGAACCCCCATTTGTAGGGGGGGTTACACAACTATTTTCCAGAAGGAAATTAAGAAATACCC
Organism: Neoceratodus forsteri; assembly: GCA_016271365.2. Lineage (NCBI taxonomy): Eukaryota > Metazoa > Chordata > Ceratodontiformes > Ceratodontidae > Neoceratodus > Neoceratodus forsteri. The sequence goes on from JADMNL010000025.1 coordinate 335,709,905, forward strand.
ACTGATCATATGGATTCAACCAGGCAATCGAACACTCAGTATTTGCTTCTACAGGAATAATGGACATTTTACTGAACTTACAACTTACCTACTTGCACTATGTATGATATTGGCTAACACAGAATTACATTTTATTTATATTTATTGAATGTAACTCCTAGGGAATCATTTAGACATTATGTTTTAACTAAGCTATATACACACACTGTGTGTATCTCCAGATGCACCTCAATGCTGATTTTTATCTGAACAAAATCAAATAAACAATTAAAAAAAAAACGCATTATGTACACTTCAGTGAATTCCTTTTCCCTTTATGAGCCCCTTTGGCCACATGAAAAGTAGCACCCATATGATTAGCCCATCAGCCATAGGATACTGAAGTCCCAAATAGTGCACTTCTTCCCTCAGACTCTCCTAAGTACCCTTTTCACCTCCTTCTCCTTCCCCTGGTCACCTTTCCCTGGGATCTAGGGGGTTTAGCATTAGCAGGACACATAGCCACTTTCTGCAGTGACCTAGGGGTGATGTATACTCCCTTGTGCACTACAAATAGGGGTAAGTCTGTGGGAACTCCAGGGGCATCATAAGGCAGTTTATGGATAGGCCATATTGTCCTCCCTGACCTCCTGGGGGTCTCCTGATCTCCAGAACCATCGACCACCTCTTGCTCAGAGGTAGATTCCTCATCATTATTATCACATTCCCCCTGACCGGTCTCTTCCTCAGCTATAGGGGCGAAGAATTCCAGCACAGCATCACCAGTTGCTCCAGGGGAACTAACCTGGGACCTTTCTTTTTTTATACTTCTTTTATTGAAATTTTAAGTACAACATTACCATTTAATGGTACATATGCATTTTCACTTCATTCATAAGAATTCACAAATGCATAGTACAGTAAAAGTTTACATAAGAAAAAAACGGAATTAACATTTTAAAAAAAACGAACCAGTGTTGAGTCTCAGCTATACATAAAATATTATAAAATAATATAAAAGGTCTGTAAATGAACAGAAAGAGGAACATTGAACTGTCTATACTAGACATATATGTGCATTCCCTAAATAGTTATCCCTTAAAAACTCAAAGTTCTGGAACCTCCTCTAATAAATAATATCTGATGAGATTTCTTAGGGATCAAGTTAATCAGTAATACAGTAATACAATAATACCCATCTTTCCAAGGAGAAAGAAACCGCTCCCTCCCCAGTAGGCCAAAATGTGCTTAATCAGTTAAGGTATCCAGCATGTCCTCTAGATAACTTAGGTCCCATCTGTTCCATCTATTAATATACAGTATTTATCTATCTTTTGAACTAGACTATAAGTTATTCTTTACATTTTTTGGATGTTTCCCACTATGGTGATCCATTCTGAAATATCTGGAGGAGCACTTTGGCACTACCTTTTAGTTATTGATTTCAAAGCTGCCGCTACCACAATGGACCAGAGATACTTCTCTTCTTTTTGCTTTATATTTTCTGGAATCAGTCCAAGTACCAAATGCTCTGGGCCTATCTGAATTTGTGTTATAAAACGTTTTTTTCAGATGTTTTAAGACCTGGGTCCGGAACTGTGTGAGTTCTGGGCATTGCCAGAAAATATGTGACTGCTTGGCTAGGTCAGTCTCACAGGCTCTCCAACAAGTGGGAGGAACCTCTGGGCAGTAGTGTGTCACCTGAACCAGAACCAAGAAAAAGCGAATCCTCACTTTCCAACAAAACTCTCTCCAAGTTGTTGTGGAAGAGGTGCTCCAAGTACCCCTCCAGATCCTTAACCACTGCTGTTGGGACAGAGCAATAGCTAGTTCTGACTCCCACTTTTGTTTAATAGATTGTGTTGAGAACACTATTAATATAATTAGAATATGGAATTGTAATGGCTTTTTCTCCATGAGAGGATAGCCAGAATTTCATAAAAGGAATCTGAGCAAATTCTCCCCACTCTCCCCTGGCCCACATCTGTCACTGCTTAATAATATAGTCTCTTATCTGATAAAATCATAAGATATCTGAGGTTGCCCAGCTGAACTATCATCGTGCTTCTTCAAAAGAATTTACTGTGTTGTTATGTAGTAACTGGTATGGAGAGGTAATTCCCTGTCTAGTTTGGGACAAAAACCACCTATCTTACTTCACTGGTTCGAATTTGGGGTTCTATACCCACCATCTAAATTACCATAGATGTTTTTTAGTGTTATCTGCCAGTATTTCCCTCCTACAACCCTCCAGAGCCGCTTGTGTGCCAGAGAGATAAATATCACAGACAGTCCTTCCAGGTTTTTGGAAAAGTAGGGCCTGCAAAGGCAGCCCTGTCTGGACTGTCAGATCAATTCTCTTCCATACAGAGTCATACTGTCTGTTACCCCATAATGAGGGGCACCTGCATGTGGGCCACCACCCAGTACCCCGCCAAATCCGGAAACGCAAGTCCCCCCTGCTGCTTCTTGAGAAATAATATCTTTCCATTCACCCTCGGTCAAACCTTACCCCATGCGTAAAAAAAAAACTGTTGCCAATTCTTAAGGGTTTTCAATGGAATTTGACACGGTACATAATGAAAAAGATACAGTAGCCATGGAAGGGCATTCATTTTCAAGGCTTCGATTTATGAAAACAGGGGTAGTGGTAACACCGACCACCTAGCAAAATCATTTTTAAGGTGGCCAAGTAGAGGGACATAATTCAGGGAGAAAGGTCTGTTAAAACTCCTAAATTAATACCAGGATAACTCATTTTTGTCAGACCTCATCTCATTGGGAAACAACGAGTAATGTCCACAGAGGGGTGATAATGGAAATTGAGGACCTCTGTTTTAGTTTTATTTAACATATAGCCTGAGAGGGAGGAAAATAATTCCAACTGTTGAAAAACCACTGGGAGAGAGGTCTCAGGAGAAGACAAATATAACAAAATGTCATTCGCATATAGGGTAGACTTGGGTTCCATCCTCCCTAAGCATAATCCCCGGTATAACCCCCTACAAATGGGCGTTCCTGAAAGTCTTCCTTGGGTGTGCCTAGATGCCCACTGCCAGGCTGGTGTCCTGTGTCCTAGCGCTTTAAAAGTGTTTGTGTGAGAGTGCCTTAATGCCTCTGTGCTCTGTCTCTTTAAGAGCTGCCAATAACGTGGTGCTTATTTAATCTGGAGGGGGCTGAGTGTTTCTATGCTCGAGTCCTGCCTGGGCCACCAGATAATCGCCCTGTTCTGCCATTGCTATTTGCACAGAGGGAGCTCTGTTAGAAGTTGTACTTATTTGCTGATTACGTATTAGCATAGTAATGATATTGTAGTTTGTCTAACCTTCCTTCTTTGCAGCATGGACAGTTCTATTTATCACTACCTTCTTGGTCCTAGACTGCCAGAATGGGCCTACCAGTACCTTTGGGTACCCTAAAATTGAGTCTGTCCCCAGGGGTCTTGTGGGAGTGAATTTCTGTAGGAATTGTAGTTTTGAGACTTTGGCACCTAAATGCACCTGGAGGGGGAGCCCTTGCTTTGACAGACTGATGGATCAACCAACAAGAACCTTTTGGACTGAAGGGAAATTCCCAAGCTGCCTGCTGCAGTCAGTCAGTCTGGAGTTAGAGTTTGAAGAGTAAACAGCTTGAGTGTTTCAAGCAGCAGCTCCTGCATAGTTCGCATGCGAGATTGGTGTAAAGGCTGAGTTTGGCCTGTCTGCCTGCAGTCCCTTGAGAGGGAATCCTTTGAAAGGCTTAGCAATTGGACTGTATCTGAATTGGAGTGTGACAAAGCCACTGAAGAGTGACCAGATTTAAACCTGAAGAAGACCAAAGATTTGCTGTATGCGATCGGCCTGTCAGGACATCTATTTACCAAAGAATTCCTGGTTTTGCTCAGAGACACTGATATTGCAGCCGGACTGCCTTCTGCATTGTGGTATAGTGATTGCTTTACTATAAATGTGCTGTGTGCTGTTAGTGGGTCATGATTTGGTCCCCCACTGTGTAAATGTGCCACGCTTGCTGGAAGCTGCATCCAGCACTACCGGACTCAAAATCTGAACTGTTCCACCTGGCCTGGGCCTTGCCACCTGGCCCATCCAGCTACTTCAGGCACAGAAACCATCATTGACGAGAGACTCGCCTGGGGATCAGTCCCCTGCTCAACCATCTCGAACAGGAATGACACCTTGGTGATTCACGTGGACCTTGGTTCTCCTGGCAAACCAGTCATCAACCTGGAGTCTCCATTTCATCTAGCCTGTGTCTCGTATTGGGTAGCACGAGTAATGATCAGGGTAGCTCCCTGCAACAACAGCTAAATCTCAAGTGTTTTCATCTGATTGCATTGTTGTTTTCTTTTCACGAACTGAGCCTTCAGGCTCTAGATTACAAATTGTGTGTGGTTGTGCATACCTTTTCTTTTCATCACAGGGCCCCAACCAGCTGCAGCTTCGGCCTACCGCGGGCAATGATCCAGGCTAGCCCACCTTGCTTCCAACTGGGTACCCAAGCGTGTGACTGTGCAGGGACTAAGAGTGTATGTACACAATTGCCTGACCAGATCAGTTTTAGAATCAATCAACCTGATTACGCCCCTCCCTTGTTCAATTCCCCTGAATAAATCAGACCTAACTCTTTTTGTATTTAATCTGACTGTGGTTCCAGTTTGTACCAAAAGCACTGTACTGTTTTTTGCTGTGTCTAACTTTGTTTTACAGGGGGTCTCCAAGGTCGAACTGGTGGAACCAGCCCGGGTGGTAAGTGAAAACAGTGTGGGGAATTGTATGCTGAATAGGGGCTACTGTGGAAGTGTTTGTTGCATATTGTCTAAGCCACTAGAGGGGAAAGAGGGGGGTTACAGTGTCCCGGAGGGCTGTACCCAGGGTAGCTTTGTTTCTGACAACCCTGTCCTCTGGGTGGAGGCACCTGTTTTAGTACCCAGGCCCCTTAACCTGCAACTAGCCACACAGGCAGGGGAAGTAGCCCTTGGGATAACGCCACCTAGGGGTTACACTTGTAGTTGTGGGTTTTGCCTAATACTCGCCGCCAAAGGCTCAATATATAGGGCAAATAACAGTGGGGAGAGGGGACACCCCTGTTGTGTCCCTCTCCCCCGCTGAAACTTCGAAGAAATATGCCCATTCGCCCCAGCATAACCCTCCAGTCGTTCATAGAGTTTAAAGAGGCTTTCAGTAAAGGGTCTAGGAAACCCAAACTCAGAAAGTCCCCAGAAAGTTCCTGCTGTAGAAAAGACCACAATACTTTATCAAATGCCTTTTTGGCATCTAGACTCATCAAAAGGAATGGGATTTTTGAGGCATTAATATGGTCTATAATATGAACCGTTCATCTTAGATTGTCCTGTGCCTGCCTACTCAGGATGAAGCCTGTCTGAGAATGAGACCCAGTAGGGCAACCTGCAGGCGGCATGCCAGGATGGAGGTTAGCAACTTGTAATCATTATTTAACAGTGAAATAGGATGATATGAGGGGAACTGGGTGGGATCCTTTCTGGGCTTGGGTATGACCAAAGTGATGCCTGCTATTTGATTTGTATTATTCATACCTGTAATTACCATTACTTTTTACTGATATGTTTTGTACATGGATGTGGAGCTTTTGAAAATGAGTCCCTGACTCAAAGGTTATAATCCGATATTCTCAATAAATAGATAAAAATAAATAAATAAAAGCATCTGTTATCTCTGGCATCTTATGTAACACCCCCCCCCCCAGCTTTTGGATGATGCAAAGCCATAATAGTGGCCCTCACTTTCTGTATCCTGAGTCTGCTGGCCAATAACCTTAAAGATCTAGGTCCCCCTTCATAATATTTTTGATGGAGGAAGAGCAGCTTCTGCTCAACATAGTAATCTAACAAGTCTCCAAGTTCTTTCTTGAGGCCTCTCAATTCCTTTTCTCTATTCCTATCATATTTCTCTTTTTGTCTGTCTTCCAGCGTTAGGATCTGCATTTGTAATCAGGCTCTTTTGGCTTCCCCTTTCTTTCTTCTTATGGCTGGCTAGCTCTATAAACTTCCCCCAGAGCACAGCTTTTGCCGTGTCCCATACTATCCCCAGTGAAACATCTTGGTTATCATTGTCACTTAAGTAAGTCTATAAGAGTCTTTAATTATTTCCTTGATCTCTGGATCTTGTAACAGCTATATATTTAATTGCCATAGCATGTTTCGGTAGGTTCCCCCCCGTGCCATTTTTAGAAAAATCAGGGAGTGGTCTAATAGAACCATATCCCTCATCCATGAATCTTCTGCCCTATATAAATCTTCTTTAGGGAGAAAGAAGTAATCTAATATCGAGTACATCCGATGAGGGGCAGAGTGAAAAGTATAGTTCCTCCACCCCCCATTCAGATGCCTCCAAACATCCACAATTCCCAACTCCCCTATCAATTTACTAACCTGTTTAGCTACCTTGTGTGCCCCTCTAGGAATCCCGGAGGTAGTGTCCAAGGAGGGATTAAAGACCAAATTGAAGTCACCCCCACAAATCACAGTACCGTCCTTCCACTACTGCAACAACACAAGGAAGGATCGATACTCTGAATATACGGCCCCCGATGGAAAGTATACTGAAGCCAGGGTAAGCTTAAGTCCCTTATATGTTCCCTTCATTAGGACATACCTTCCTTCCATCCTTGCCTGTTAGGGTGTCTTCAGCCTGAAATGTCACCCTATTAGGGACCAAAATGGCCACTCCTCTTCATCTGCCTTTTTTGTATGAGGAAGTGACGAAACAGCCGAAACCCATCCCAGCAAGCTTCCATGCTCCTGCTTTGAGATATGAGTTTCCTGCAGCAGATAAAATTCTGCTCTGGATTTTTTCAGAGAAGTCAGTATCTTGTTACGTTTGATAGGGGTTCGTGAGCCCATGTACATTATTAGAGCATATTATGGTATGTTCTTTGTCCATATTTAAATAACTTTGGTCTAAGGGACAGCATTAACACAATGATCTCCATTATACATCTTAACTGTAACATCCTAAGTGTCTGGGATATTGGTAACAGACCTGAAACATAAAGTAAAATTAGACTCCAAAAGTGAAGCATGAACTGAGCCAACTGGGCTGTTTTAAACTAGGAAACAATCAACTCCCAAGGTAGGAAGCCCAAAAGAATGGGCTTCTATTCCTGGCTAGGGCCTGTGCAAGGTCCCAGGAAGGGACAGGAAGAGGTGATTTATGCCTTCAAGAAATGGCCCTACCCCTGAGCTGAAGTGTAAGTATAACGGCTTCAGACAAAAATAAAATTTTGCCACCGGCCCTGCACAAAAATGCCTCTTAGTGACCTTTGAGTATCCACCAACAGGGTGTCATTCCCCACCCCCACCCCCAAACTCTAGTCATCCATCATCAAAACATTTCCCCATCTTAATCTTCACATTAAAAAAAAAAGAAACAAAAGAACAAAAAAAAAAACACAGTTGTTAGAGAGTGTTCATAGAATCCTCCTGAAAACATGTAGGCCTGGACCAAGTAACCTCGCAATTGGAAGGCATGTGGAGAACTATAATTAAAGAAAAATCATGCCATGTATAGGGGTACCAGATTTTAGGATGCCAAAAAGAGGACACTTAGTCCCTCCTCCAATGAGCCCTTGCGCCAGACCCTGAGTAAATAGGTTTAAAGTCTCCACCACCTTCACAGCTCATTTACAAGGAGATCCTGGGTAGGAGCGAGTAAACAAATTATAAAAATAATAATAAAACAACAGGACAGAGAAGGTACATGAAAAATATCTGGCAGCTGGAAAAGAGGACATGTCCTCGTAAAAGAGGACATCTGGTAACCCTAGGCATGTACAACTCTATAAGTAGTGGGTGCCCTTCCTGTAAATATTTAGAAACATATTGTTAATTCGGACCATAACTTCTCCGAGATTCATAATCTGAAAAAAGTTTTATAAAGGAGTCAAGATTTATAGTCTCAGGAGTCAATATCAGTCAGGTCCTTTCTGAAGTTCTAAATAATAATATGTTATTAGCGACAGCACATTCAAACTCTCCTCGGGCTGCTGCAGAACAAACAAAAACATCTAACAGATTAAGGAGTATGTATTCATCTCCAGTAATATTTCAGCTCCCGAGGGTTAAACTAAACTAATGTTAAAACTTTAACATGGTCACTGCAGTAAAACGGTGAATCACAGACTGCTCACCGGAGAGAGTGTTCTTACTCTAGAATATCCAGTAACTCTTGTGTGTGCCACAAGTCCACCCGAGTCATTCAGGTATCCACAGTTGATGCAGCCATTGTCGAGCTTTTTGCTGCATGCGCTATCACATCCGCCACTCTCTTGATCACCTCCTGAGCAGACATCCTCTGCATTCTGTCTGTTTCCTGCTTAAAACTAATTGCAAGTCCAGCTGAAACAACTGCTTCCCAATCAAACGTTCTGCTGGCAGTCCTGGTATTTGGAAGCCTTTTTGAATAAAGGCCTGCTTAGCTTCGAAGGCAGTTTCATATGTAATAGTGCCCCCTTTCCAGAACACTCACAAATGAGCAGAAAATGGCATCTGGAAGCGGATATTTTCTTCTTTAAGAATCTTCAGCAAAGGAGCGGATTGTTATCTAGTTGACTGCAACTCTGGAGGATAATCATGATCCAGGGTGAGTTTGGAATTTAAATATGTAATGGTCTTTTTTGTCCAGGCTCTCCTTAGCAGGTCTTCTTTAGTTTTGTAGCTGGAGCATTTAATGATAATTGACAGTGGGTGGGCTGCAGGATCAATGGGTTTTCTAATTATGATCTGTGCACCCGCTCTATAGAGAGCACATGATCAGGAGGGAGATCCAGCATATCCCGTAGGGGATTTTCCATGAAGTCAGTCATTGGGTAGGTTTCTGCCCCCTCAACCAACCCGTAAATTCTCAAATTGTCTTCTGGATTGTCCCTCCAAATCCAGGGTTTTACTGTAGAGAGCCGTGGTTTGGTGAAAGAGCACCTCCATAGCTCCACCAAGGTGGTGGGTCTAATCTTCCGCAGAGGTAATCCTCTCTTCCGCCTTGTCCATGGGTTGATCTAACTTGGAAAGCTTATCTGAAATATTTTTGAATGCCCTCTGATTCACCATTCTGGAATCCTTAATCTCTTTTAGGAGAGTTTCAAACCTATGTCTTGATAAATGCTCCAACTGCTCATCTATATCAAGGTCTGAGTCCCTAGTGCTAGCCGGGGAGGCGCTTCTTTCTTGCTGCAGTAGGCCCTGCTCTGATCGAGAGGCAACCAGAGGTTTGAATGTTTTTTGGGATGATTTCAGACCATGACTATGTTTTGCCTCGCCACCAGACATTTTCAGGTGGTCGGAAAGTGTTTCTCTGGGAAAAAATGAACTTTATACCGGGGGTGGAGCTCTGAACTCACACTCTACACAAGGTTGTTATGAACCGGAAGTCCCTAACCTGGGACCTTTCAGAGGACACAGTCAGACCTGTGTTCAGTTCCAATGTGGGCACTCCGAAAGTTGCTTCCTCCATTCCGGCCATTCTGAGGATCTAGGTGGACTAGTATACAAGTCCTCGGTGGATCCTACAAAGGGCATATCTGCAGGGAAGCTGCTCCAGTACCACTCACAGGGCTCAGCTGAACCAGTATGCAGGTCCAGAGTGGTCCCTCAGAGAGGCCTAGTGGGAGCAGCCTCCCCATCCCCACCCTGTTTCCTACATATAGCCGTGTGCACCAAATTCAGGGGCGATCCCTGAAACAATCTGGCTAGCTCTGTAGTAGGGTAAAAGCTTCGGGGGTACTATCATCTTCTCCCTCAGCCTCATCATCTGAGCTTTCTTCACCTGAGACCCCCACTCCCACCCTGGGCATGCCCAGCCCCCATGGAATCACTACTTCCATGCCTCCGTCTCCTGCATGCAGCAGCTCGAGTGGTGGTGGGTGAAGGGAGATCTTCCTCAGGAACCTCACTGTCTGTTATTTGGTTGCCAATGGGCAGAAGATGATTTTGGTGAATGACTATGTCCTCTAGTTTCTCCTTCAGGGTGAATCTTGTCTACCAGGAGACCCTCTAACTTTTCCAATATCACGTATGGAGTGCTTCCCCACCAGTCTGCAATCTTGTGCTTCCCAGGTATGCCAAGACTATGCAGCAGCATTCGATCCACTGCCTCAAGATCCTGAACTCGTACCTTTTTATCATATCTTTGTTAGCCTGGTTTCTCTTAGTGGCCATCTCAGTAGCGAGGCGATAGGCGTCGTCAAGTTGCTGCTTCAGCTTCTTCACATATTGCAAGTAGTCTCCTGTTCTCAGATCATCGGTGGACACCCTGAAATACAGATCCACTGGCAGACGGGCTTCCCTCCTGAAGATGAGTTGGTAGGGAGAGAACCCTGTTGCATCGTTGCAGGTGCAGCTGTAAGCATGTACCAGGGTAATCACCCGCTGACTCCAGATACACTTGCCCTGAGGATCCAAGGTGCCCAGCATATCTAATAAAGTCTGGTTAAATCTCTTCAGCTGAGGATCTCCTTGGGGATGGTATGGGGAGGTCCATGATTTTCTGATGCCCCACAGTGACAGAAGTTCTTTAATGAGGCAGCTCTCGATGTCATGACCCTGGCCTGAATTAATCCTTTGGGGGGGCCCCATAATGCACAAAAAAATTTTCTACCAGGATCATGGCCACTGTGGAAGCCTTTTGATCTTTCATGAGGTAGGCTTGGGCATGTCTGGTAAAGTGGTCGGTGACTACTAGGATGTTTGAGATGTTGCATGAGTCAGGCTGTAGAGTAAGGAAGTCGATACACATCAGCTCCATGGGTCCACTTGTCCAGATATTCACCAATGGGGCTGCCTTTTGGGGAAGTGCTTCCTGTTGTATGCATCTCCTGCAACTCTTACAATAGGCCTCTACATCTGCTTCCATTTTTGGCCAGTAAAATCGGCTTTTTACTGGTTCCAGGGTGCGCTCAGCACCCAGGTGACCAACGTTGTGCAAGGCCCTTAGCACAGTCCTGATATGCTTCTCTGGTAACACCAATTGTTCACAGGATGGTTCTGCTGGTTCTGCATCTCCCTGTAAAGCAATCCTTTCCTCAACTGCAGCTTAGGCCATTCTCATAGCAAGAGCTTGGCGGGAGATAAATGGTGTCTACTTGAGCCTGATCCTCACTGTGTTGAAGCACCCAAATTATCTCCCCAGTTACAGGGCTGGCTCTCTGATCCTTCTTTAAGTCCTGAGTGGTCAGTTGAGGAAGGGAACTCACATCTAGGGCAGCCAGCCGGCAGTAGGCAACTGGTAGACAGCTTCCTGAAGCCCCTAATCATTACACTAAATGAGGGGCATCCTCTTCCGGGAGAGACTCTTTGCCGTCATGCTTTTTACACAGGGTCTTCATGGCTTGCTCTGATATCTTCTCCCAGGTACAATGCTCAGTGATGTAAGCGGGAGGATGCTGGGACAGAGCATCCACATCCACGTGATTCAGGCCAGGACAGTACTCCACGCAGTAATCGTAGGTGGACAAAGCTGACAGCCACCTATGGTCTGCTGCACCCAGTCTGGCAGTGGTCTGCACATAAGTAAGTGGGTTATTACCCATCTTCACTGTAATCTTAGCCCCACACAGATAGTCATGGAACTGGTCCACGATAGTCCACTTCAATGCCAAAAATTCTAGTTTATGGACTGGATATCTACATTCCAACAGGTTCAAACTTCTGCTGGAAAAGGCCACTGTGTGCAGGCTCTCCGGTTACTCTTGATATAGGACTGTGCCCAGGCCACTGAAACTGGCATTGGTATGGAGAACATAGGGTTTCTGCGGGTCTGCATAAACTAGCACCAGGGCATGTATTAGACGGTAGATGATGTCTTCAAAGGCCCGATCACACTCTTCATCCCACTGGGAGCCAAAGGGTTCTGATGGCCATAAATAGCTGGCTTGATTGGGTCTTGTCCCATGTGAAGTAGCTTTTTTGCTTTTGTTGGTTGGCGGATACCCATGCAGCAGATTCAGTAGGGGCCAGACCACCCTGGTATAGTCCTTCACGAATCTCCGGTAATTCCCGCAGAAGCCAAGCAGGCGCTGAAGCTCTTTCAAGGTCCGGGGCTTAGGCCAAGTGGTGAGGACTTCAATCTTGCTAGGATCAATCTGGATGCCCTTTGCGGACATTATATGCCCCACATATTTAACTGAAGCCTGGAATAATTGGCACTTATCAATCAACAGTTTCAATCCAAATTCTTCCAGGCGCTCCAACACTTTGAGCAGCCAGGCCTTGTGCTCCTCCAAGGTCTTTCCAAACATGATAATGTCATCCAAATAAACCAGACATTCCAGTAGATTCATATCACCCACGGCTTTCTCCATCAGGCACCGGAAGGTGACGTGGGGCACCCGAGATCCCCTGAGGCATCCAGAGAAATTCATAGAATCCTAATGGGCAGATGAAAGCCATCTTCTCCTAATCCTGGGGGGCCATCGGAATCTGATAATAGCCACTTTGCAGATCCAGGAACAAGAACCACTGGCTGCCATTCAAACAATCCAGGGCATCTCATATTCTGGGCGTCGTATATTGGTTGGGTACTGTCCGTTTGTTTAATGTGCGATAGTCCACACACATCCTTATTGACCTACTCTTCTTTCTTACCACAAAAATTGGGGATGTATATGGGCTCCTTGACTCTTGAATAATCCCAGCAGCCATAATTTCCTGAAGATGTCGATGGACATCGTTAATGTCTGCTGGAGCTAGCCGCCTGAACTTCTCTTGAAAGGGCCTCTCATTGGTAAGACGTATGTGGTGCTGCTCTCCACTCACACACCCTACATCCCATTCATAAGGGAAAATATCCTCATCCAGGCAGCCACTTTCCCCCATACTCTCTATTTCTCTTTCCATTCCTCTGGGATTGGGGAATCACTTAAGTCAAACAGTCCAGGATCAAGTCCCTTGGGGGTGCCACCTCTTGCTGCAGTGGGTTGCACTGCTGTGACAGCACAATAAACTCTTGCTAAAGTCCGTCCCTTTCTCACTACCATGTCCCGATCAGTGACATTTTTTACTTGTACAATGACTCTTCTAACATAGGCATGTGCTCTGGCAGGCAAAACACTGGGTTTTACCAACAATCCCATGGGTAATCTGTGCTCCTCCAGGGCATCCAACATCAGCAACTGATTTGTCACATTCTTTTTTAACCTCATTACCCTGGCAATGTTACACTCCATGTTGGGCAGTTGCACAGTCTCCTCCCCATTTCACCTCCACACTATGCCAACAGAGTCATCAGGCTCCTCGTCAGGAGGTTGTCTTTTTCTGTAAGCTTCTCTAATAAAAGGGTGAATAGGGAGCTCATCACCTTTTCTCTTGGCCTCTTGGGTTTGGCACAGCTGGACTAAACATCCAAACATATGAGTATTCATGCCCCCAAGCATAGGCACTCCACTGTGTATGCCGGACTCAGGGCAAATCAGAGGCAGGGTCTCCAATGCATCTCCTATGCCAGCTACTTTTATTGGAAATGCCAGCCATACCTTCACATATCTCAGATAGGGGTATGACTTCTCACTGAGTCCCCACACATGTAAACTCTCAAGCGGCTGCAGCTCAACATTGGACAGGTGCTGGTCATACCATAACTTGAAAATGATGGAGACTTGCAAACCACTATCCAGGACGGCTTGGGTGGAAATCCCATTGATGGTAATGATGGTTTCAGTTGACAGACCCATGAGCTGGTTCAGGTCAGTGGGAGCTGATGTGGTGGCTTTAGCTGTAAAGGCTCTTGAACGAGCCATGGAGCTGGACCGTCAAGGGGCCCCGGTGCATTCCTTTACCGGGCCCCTCCGTAGTTTCCCTGGATCTGATGGGAATTTTCTTGTGACCTATCTCTACTGAAGGCATGGTTTAGTGGCACCCTACACCCCTTCTGGCTATGGCCCTCATCTCCACACCTATAGCATACAAAGGGTACCCACCGAGGTGGCCCAGCTGATGCCACGGGGTGGGTTCCTGGAACTCCCACCAGGGCACTTGTCACTACCATTCAGCAACCTCATCATTCCCGTGAACTCGACTAGGCCTTACCGCCTTTCTGTAACTCTGCTACTCTGTGGGCTAACTCATCCATCTAGGCCTTTACTCCAACCTTGGTAGTGGGTGCCTGCACAGTAAACCCAGGGCCAAACATGGCAGAAGCTACACTGGGGGCGACCCCACTCACCCCTTGGGGTTCAACTATCCCTGGATTCATTACCAACTTAGCCAACGTGACTACATCCTTACATTCCTTTAGTAAAGTCTTCAGTTCTTGCATTTGCATTTCCCCAGAGGGCGCCTCTTTCCCTACCTGGGCAGTGGCCATTGAGGCCCTCTGCACTCTCAATCATCCTTGCTCCTCCTCTGCTTCCCTAATCTCTCGCACTAAGACCCAGTATGGGGATGGTTATTTTTCCTATTAGTTAAGCGAAGCTGTAACACCAACAGGGTAGAATGGCAAGCTACTTTTATTACATGTTCCAACCTCAAACAGTTCCAATCCTGAGTTGCCACTCCCTCTTTTCTAAATACCCTTTGTACTGCTCTCTCTACTGGGGTTAAGAAGGCGGACAAAGACTCCCCCTCCTATTGACAGATAGTCTTAAATTTCCACATAAGATCTTCACAAGATTCGGGGCTGCCAAAAACACTTTCAAGAGCAGCTAGGTATACCTGGGCTGGAGCAGGAGGGTCCGCGGCTTGCAATGAGCGAATCACTTCCAGGGCAGACCCACGGAGGATCTCTACCAAGCGCTTCCGTTTTTCAATTTCAGAGCACTGCCAGTCTTGTACTAGAGGGGTGGCACAATTCATCCAATCGTCTTCACTATTAAGGCTGGGCTTAACCCCCGAAAACATTCTGAGTTTGCAATAAAGAGTCAAAAGCTACAAGTACAGGCTCGGGCTGGTGTTTCTCAGCCTTAGGAAGTCTTGGTGGAAACCCGGACTCTTGTCCCCCTGTCCCTGGACAGATCCCACTAAAGGAAGTAATGATGGGCAAAGCCTTGGACATCCCCTCTACCTCCAAAGCCTCAGGTATCCAGACAGCCTCTATCACATTGTTACTTTCTACTAGCACAGTTAATGTACCCCTTCCAGAGTCAAGCATTCTCCCCTGTATTTTCACTTTACCCAGTTTGGCTGTTTTGGTCAGGTGTTGTTCTATTTCCCCTTCATCCATCCCCTGTGGTACTCCCAGCAACAAAAAGGATTTTTGGGGATCCATTTTTATATCCCCACTCCATTCCACCAATTTCACTTTGTTATCCTCCGTAAACCTAAATCTTGGCCGGGGGGGGGGACAGACCTTGGTGTTGGGGACCGCAGGAAGGGGTCTCTGCATTCTGGTTTTCCAAAGTGGGCATGGCTGGCAAACAGGAGATCCCAGCAGTGCCTCCAAAGATGTAGCCCATGAGCCGTCCCCTGCCTATTGGCCCTCTAACAGGATAAGGGTCCTGGGTCCTGTTATGGTGGTGATCGGGGGTTCTATCCCAAAGATAATAAAAATAGTGCAGTGCTTCTACCCAGAGAGAATTAGAAGTGGGTCAGGTGACTAGCTGGCACAGCCCCCTGGGATGCTGCACCTACCCATCTGACCTACCAACCACCTCGGTACACACTGGATGCCCACCAGTTCAGTTATACCATAAACCATGAACAATAATGACCTGACAGATTCAAAGAATCCTGGAACACACAATTTAAAACAGTAAATCACAGCTTTATTGGGGGTAAGGACTAGGGAAGGGATACCGCGATCAAGGATAGCTGTGAAGAGAAATATGGTTAGTGAGAACAAGGAACAATAACCACCTGGGCCCGTAGGCCAAACCCACCCCCGGAGACCCTCCCCCATTGGTATCAGTGTCTACCCTGATAATCCTTAGGGGTACCCACTAGGTGCAGGCGTGGTCATTGCCACGTGTTGGCCAGCTGTTGGGGCCCTGATCAAGGAGAAGAATTACTTGAGGAAACAATGAAATCCCTTTCACACTCCCTTGCTTGATTTCTGAGAGCCAGGTCCCGGGTACTCACAGTTTTGCAGGACTCAACCACACTTGGGATAATTGCCTCCAGATGTCCTGGATCGCAGAGCTCCATGCAGCAATGGACAGATGGAATCTTGCTCGAGGATCTTGCAGCTTGTCCCCTTGATTGGAGGTTTGGCTGCTTGTCACCTTCAACTGCTTCTGGCTCATTGCAGAGCTCTGTGGCAGGACCACACCAGCCCCAGAATGCCCAGACCTGGGAGTGGCTCCACAGCCCGGCTCCCCACAAGGGTCGTAGGTGCCCTAGCACCCCAGCAAGCGCCGGCAACCTCCAGAGACAGTGGGTCCCACTTGGAAGGGGTTAACTAGTTCCCTCCCTGGCTCTGGATGAGGACTCCCAAGCAGTAGGAGCCCTCTGCAGTCCCTGCACTAAGGTGGTAATTAGGCAGGGCTTCCAAGGAAACAGCAGTACTGGTATGCCAACAGGTGCTAGCTCTCCGATTTGCACTCAGACTATAGCAATCCAGAGGGGAAATTCAGAACCAGGCAAATCCCTGTTCACTTCAGTGCTTTCAGCTCTAACTGTCCACAAAAGATTCCTTTCAGCTTCTACTGGGACCACTCAGCTCAGTCCACACAGCAAAATCACAGAACTGGGCTAGTATCCTGCACCAGAGATGCTTTGCCTCTTCAGAATTTTAAACAGAGTCCCAAACTGTAAAACAAGTCCTCTGCAGCCAAGGTTCAACTTCCAAATGAAAACAGTACAGTCAATCCACCAGAGCAGGGTGCAGCAGCTACTTTTCCCATTCAAGGCAGCACAGCTCACAGTACCTGGAGAGGTTCAATATCAGTCTGGTCTTTCAGTCTCTCTTTTCCTCTGGAATTCCTTTCCCGTAGTGGTAATCTCCAACCAAGACCTCAGCAAGGCCTCTGAAGGTCCACTTCCACTCATACAGGATCCTACTAGCTCAAAAAGAGCCAGGGAACAGACTGAAGAAATCCCAGCCAGTCCATGGGTTCTCTCTCTCTCGGGACTCTAGCCTCCTAATTGGCTATTCAAGCCAATCAATCATCAATAACCATATTGATCAATATTTCCTAATTGTTCATTGGAACATGATCTAGGCACCTGAATTAGTGAAACTCCCCTTCCCAGAAGTCCTTTGGCTCAGTTTTTGGGCACCTAGAAAGGGGATTGGCTGCTGTTCTGGGTCAAAGCATCATCAATATGACAGCCCCCACTCAGTTCATGAGAAGTCCTTGTGTTGTCTCTAAATAAAGTACTCATGCAACCACAACAAGTATTCTCACATCATTTCCCCAGTCTTGTAGCCCCTGTAGTGTCCTTTTCAACAAGCCCACTCTCACATATTTGTCCACAGCGGATTCCCTGTCACTACTACCTAAACACTGTCTCCCCAGGCGGCAGGCAGCAACTCATTAATATGCATGAAGGCTCATGCATTATTCATGAGCCCTCGCTAGTGCCCCGAGACAAACTTTAAATTTAAACAATAAGGAGGCTTCTGTCTTGCCTCAGTAAGGTCTCCAGTCCCCATTTAGCTCAAGAGGCATCGAGACCACTGATACTCTCGGCGTTTTTGACCGCAAACGGCAGTCAGTAACCTCAAAGTGCTTTCTTAGCGCATGCGTGGTTACCAGCTGCACAGAAAAATGCTGGTGACTTGTGACTGTGCTCTGTGAGCCCAAGCTGGCCCAAAGTAACTACGGAGCTGCAGAAATGGCACCCTGGGGACAGAAAAGGAATCAGGGGTGCAGGAAAACTCCAGGGGACACCAGGAGAAAATGGGGGAACACATGGGCAATTCAGATAAGCCCCTACAGGGGGTTACAGAGGGCTAAGAGGGGCCGTTGCACACCCAGGATTGCCTTCCAGCTAGTGCAACCCCTAGCACAGTCTCTCCCTCTCGGTTCTTGGCTGAATTCTCCCTTGCTTCCCAGGCTCAGGCTCTTTTTCTAACAGTCCAAAACACCCCACCTGATCGGCCAGTCTGTTCCCAGATTCTGGATGATGCCCTTTCACCCCCTTCCAGTGGTCCCTGCAGCAGGAAGAATACTGGGGGCTGCCATTACGGTTTACATTTGGCTGCATTACCAATGCAGCTCATATTTTTTTTAATATCAGCCCTCTTTGGGTGCAAATACCACTCATTCCACACTCTGAGGCATTCGTTACTTGATCTCCAGCTCTGCTGCCTGCCCTAGAGCCAGGAAAGCCGCCCAACAGTGCCCTCACCACCAAATACATTTTTGGACCCATGGCTCCTTTAGGTCCAACCACGCATGCATGGAACTTCCACCAAATTTCCTGTTCTTCGGCCCCATAAGAGAAATGGGGCCGAGGTCCATGGTGATGTTTGTACCTCTGGGCACCAGGGAGGTATTCTGCCTGGTCTACGAATAGCCCAGAGTGGACCAGGATGTAAACAAATATGGTGACATGCATAATAATTTTAATAACAAATTACTATTAAAATTATTATGCACACCGTCATAGTTGTTTACATCTTGGTCCACACCAGGCTACTCCCAGACCAGGCAGAACACCTCCCCGGCACCCAGAGGTGCAAACATCATCACAGACATCAGCCTCATTTCTCTTATGGAGCCAAGCAACAGAAAATTCAATGGCCACAGCCTCGGGGACCACAGGGGAAACCCTAGCCCAAATCCCACCAGGGACTCCTTGGGGGAAAGCCCTCCAGTCCCGATTCACAGTCTGTGGGACCGGCAGCAGAAAACAGGACTTAGTGGGCAAAATGTGGCCATAGCCCAAATACAGGTAAGCTCCAGATTGGGGCGGGGCTTATACCTGTCTAGAACTTATCTGTTTATGTGCAAAATGTGGCTCTGTGAATAACATTTCAAATGTTGCATTGTGATTGTACTTTGGTGCACTCTGTCTTTTCATGTTCACGTGCAGAGCATGCAGACATATTGGTAACTGTCGGAACTGTGAGAGGGCTTTTGGATCCTCACCCCACCTATACCTGTCACAGTTTCAGAATACCAAACCTCCACCCTAATTCCACCCATTTGAAGTCCTTATCTAACCAAATGCAAGCTGCAAGATTTTCTTCCATAACTCCTTATTTCTGTTTGAAACCAGTTTTGTGATTTTGGTTCTGCTGCTCTGCTTTTACACTGGGGCATTGTGACAAGGAAATGAAATGGGCATTCCTTGGAGAACACTCACAAAGAGAACATTCTGAGCATCAGTTTAAATTCAATGAAAACTACTTTACTTTCGGTAACATACAAGAACACAGAGCTTGGATTCAGATTTCCCAAAAAGGTTCTTGCAGTTCAGTCTCCTCATAACAGAAAACAAAATGTCCTTTTACCCCTTGTTCATCCTCCCACTTTATTGGGCTCAGGTGTTACTTGTTAAAGAGCAGCTGACACCTTAAGGAGAACTTTAACAAACCATAATATTAAGACACAATTCAGCTTGTATTTCACATTAGTTTTTTATTCCTCCTCCCTATTATTTATTACTGAGGTCATTTGCAGGAAAACAGGATCTTTGCTGCTGAAGAGTTAATCTGTTCCTGTTGCTTTCTCCCTACATGAGGGCATAATTAACTGCTTGTGACATCACAGTTACTCCCATGGCAACAGATTGTGATGTCACAGCAGAGAATTATGACTTGAAGTAGGGAGTAAGCTATATAGGCAGATAAACTCTAAGGCAACTCTAAGGGATAAAAATCATGTAGTCGTGCAAATTTACTCAGCAATAAATAATGAGGAAGAGAAATATATAGAAAATATATAGAATGCAAGGTGAATTGCACTCAATTACTACTTTTTCAGAGTTTTCTTTGAGGCATCAGTAGTTCTTTAACCAACTTGTTACTTGCTGAGGCTGATAGTATGGCCTATAGAATTAGTTCTCAGAGCCTCCTCCAAGCCATGGAAAAGATTTTGAGCCTTCCTCAAATATTGAAGTAATCTTTGGCCTCCAAACAGAAAAACAACATACTTTGCACAGTACATCAGGAATAAAATGAAACCCCTCCCTGTAACACCCCCGGCCCTGCCTGCGTACCTAGTCAAATATTATTCCCCCTTGGTACATTACCTTCATGGGTCAGACTACATTCTCTTTGTTTCCCCGCTGTCTGGAATAACCTTCCTACCCACCTTTGCCACTCTCCTCTTACCTTGCTCTTAAGCAACTTCTCAGGATCCTTTTGCTCCCTCCTGCCTTTTGCTCCTAGTACCTCTCTGCTTTACGCTTGTATTTGGGCTGTTCTGCCAGCAGCCTAATTGGCTGTTACCTCTCAATATTTGTTCATTGTTCCTGTTTACACTGTTGTTCATTTTGTATTGCTGACTGTTTTACAGTTACCTTTTGCATTGTGATCAATCCCTATCCTTTCCCAGGTACACCCAGAATGAGCCTTGGCTCAGCGTGCCTTTCCTGGTCACCGATTTGTAAATAAATACATACATTCACTTACTATTATCCGCTTTTATTTTGCCTCATCCCTTGACACAAAATATCTAAAATTCAAAATTGAAATGCTGTACTTTTTCAGACTTGCTTGAGCCTCCCCTGGAATAGGCTGGGGCCTCCCCATCTGAGAAACCCAGGCCTAGAGCATTAGTTCTCACACTTTGTGATAGTGAGCCTCCCTCAAATTTTGGGCCTCCCCATAGAAAAAATATCATACTTTGCACAGTACAGCAGGAATTCTGTGAGATGAATGAAGCTGAGTATATTCTCTTTTTATTCAACTTATTGTTCCAGGGGAGGCAGGTGCCGGTTTGTGGGGGCCTGAGAAGCTGCCCCAGATCCTGTGAGAAGAAAAACCTCTATGAAAAAAGGAAGGTGATTTTACTGGGGCCTGGCTTCTTACCTCATAAGGCATCCAAAGTTCTGCCAGCGTGATCCTGAGGACAAAAGAACACGTCTGAGCAAGGTGGCCCCGAACGGACGTGAAATTGTTCAAGTTATGTGTAACCCCTAGTTGGCGCTATCCCAGAGGCCACTACCCCTGCCTGATTTGCCACTAACAGGTTGAGGGGCCTGGATCCAATGGCGGGTGCCTCCACCCAGAGGTCAGGGTTTGCAATAGTTAAACTAACTTGGTCACAGCCCTCTGGGACACTGCAACCCCCCTTTCTTCCCACTAGTGGCACACACAATATATCAAATTACCTTCACAGTATACACTTACCCCCAGCTCTGGTTCCGGCACTGGGACCTCCTGTGAAATGAGATACAGTGCAACAATCACAGTACAGTACTTTAACATAGACAAATACCTCAGGCAGTATAACTTTGCTGAAACAAGCAGCTCTGATTTATTTAGGGGATATAACAAGGACAGGGAAATCAGGTTAATTAGCTTATCACTCTAATAATCACCTATGGCTCTGTGCACAGGCCTATCCCTATCAGTTACTGTCCCTGGGTACCCAAGCCCTAGTGGCTAGTCCAAACCGTGGCAGCTGGTAGGGGCCCTTTCACACAGAGAAAAGGAGAATTAAACAGTCAGCAGTACAGTAATTCCATTTGGATTTAATGTGGCAATTCAACAGGGAGCGACCCTGAATTAGTACTCACGACCTCCAAATAAGATAGGGTCCTTCAATGTCAGCAGGGCTCACTTGAGGTACACAAACCTCTTCACACATCCATATAAAAGAAAGCACTATACCAGGCAGGCTGCATCTGTATCCCGACTCCACTACTGCAACACCCGGGAGAACACATAGCAGATTCAGTTCCTGACAGACCCAGTGCAATTTTCAGCAATTCCTCCAGTCTTCTACAGGGTGAGCCTGGTTTCTACTCTTCAGAGATCCTTTGATTCTTTTCACAGGACCAGATTCAGTCCTAACAAGCTGTTACACAAGCTGCAGACCGGAACTCTGGGCCTTACACACGCTTTTTGACTAAAACTGCACACTGAAAAAGCACAGGGCTCCTTCCTTCTTCACTGCCAAAGCTCAACTCAATCTCCAACTGACAAAACCGGGCACTTCCTTTGAGTTCCTCCCAGTTCTTGACTGGATTGGCTGTCACTCACAATGAGACTGCTGCTGTTGGTCCAAAAAGCACTGAAGTCTAACTACATCTCCCAGAGTCACTGCCCATACAATCCTCTTGTGGCTGGCTCAGATTATGAGTCAAGTTCTGATTCGTCAAGGCACCATTTTAGAGCTAGCTTACCCCACACTGATTGGTCCAGTTCAGCAGTTCAAAACTAGAATGGGGAACTAGCAGACACAGTTCTGACTGCAAAGAAAGCAGGTTAGACAAACTGTAATTTCATTATTACTCTAAATAATTTCTGGCAAACAGTTACATCTTTCAGATAGGTTCCCTTTGCACTCCTAGTGACTGCAAAATGAAGTGAATTGGCAGCAGCTTGAGGTGGTACTCAATCAAAGAAACACACAGTCCCCATACAAACTAATTATGTCTGCAAGCAGACAGCTCTTAAAGACAGTACCAGAGGTTCTAAAAACACTCACTGATAAATGGCTTAAATGCCAAACACCATTCAGGCTTGGAGCATTCAAGCAAGCTCCTGGAAGTCTTTTGGGAACCCCCATTTGCAGGGGGGTTACATATGCATATTTTAAGTACTCTGAGATAAACATTTTGCCTGAAGCGGGATTTGCTCTAAACATGGTTGGCAATATGTTTTTTATATTGAAAAACGAGCATGGGAACACTTAAAACTGTTGCTCTGAAAATAGGAACTGTGACTTGGGGCATGTGCATCGGGCCCAATGCTGATATGCATGCCTTGAGTCACAGTTCCAGTTTTGAGGGCAATAGTTTAAGTGTCTATGTGCTCATTTTTCAGCATAAAATGTACTGCCATGCTCAGAACAAAGCCTACTGTAGGCCAAATGTTTATCTCCGAGCACTTGAAATATGCATAACTTGTGCACGCACAAGATCACATCAAGTTTGGGACCACCTTGCTCAGATGCATGTTCTCAGGTCCTCAGGATCGTACAGGGGCATCAGGCTGGCAGAACTTTAAACAAACTATGAGGTAAGAATCCAGGCCCGAGTAAAATCACATTTTGATTGAAAATAACAATAGGCTGATGAATAAGGCAAAATGGGCAGCCTAGATACAGTCAGCAAGCATGTAGTCTTTGAAGGGCAGTCTGGTCCCATAGCACCAAAAATAAATACTAAAAGCTGACAGTGACCCAATTTTAACAAAAAATACAGCCCCCCCCCCAAAAAAAAAGGGTGGCACTTTTCCTGCTTTAGCAATTTGGTTTAAAGGCACAATAATAAACATCAGTAAAATTATATATATATATGTTGTATGTTTGTGGTGCTGTGTCGATATATTATATGCATATTTCAACATCCGTTAATCAGAGAACATTATCTGATGCACCAAGTCCCATTGTCAAAGCACACATTTAGAATGCATGCGTAACTGCTACGCTATCCCATTGTCATAGCAGAGCACTCATTCAGAATGCATGTGTAACTGGCACTGCTATGCTATCCCATTGTCACAGCACACATTCAGAATGCATGTGTAACTGCTACACTATCCCATTGTCATAGCACACATTTAGAATGCATGCTTAACTGCTACGCTATCCCATTGTCATAGCATAGCACACATTCAGAATGCATGTGTAACTGCTATGCTATCCCATTGTCATAGCACACATTCAGAATGCATGCGTAACTGCTATGCTATCCCATTGTCATAGCCAAGGCCCCTGGAATTCTGCGGTTCTGCGGTTGTGGAATTTGCCGTAGAATTTGCATCATGCCGCAGAATATATATAGTGCCGCAGAATTCATTGTTTTTGGTGAATTTTCATATAAATATACTGTTTTTCCAGTGTCAGACTTTCTTTCCCATCCCGTTTATCCAGAAGCTCCTCCTCTATGCTCGGCATATGATGTCATCGATGACATCACATCATATTTAGCCAATGACAGGACTGCATTCTGCCAGAGAAATGAATAAATAATGCAGCAGAAATCAGAAAATGGTGCTGCAGAAGTCAAGGAGCCCTGCCGAAGAAATCAGAAAATTGTGCCGCAGAACACCAGGGGTCCTGGTCATAGCATAGCACACATTCAGAATGCATGTGTAACTGCTATGCTATACAATTGTCATAGCACACATTTAGAATGCATGCTTAACTGCTACGCTATCCCATTGTCATAGCATAGTACACATTCAGAATGCATGTGTAATTGCTATGCTATCCCATTGTCATAGCACACATTCAGAATGCATGCGTAACTGCTATGCTATCCTATTGTCATAGCATAGCACACATTCAGAATGCATGTGTAACTGCTATGCTATCACATTGTCATAGCACACATTCAGAATGCATGCGTATCTGCTACGCTATCCCATTGTCATAGCACAGCACACATTTAGAATGCATGTGTAACTGCTATGCTATCCCATTGTCATAGCACACATTCAAAATGCATGCATAACTGCTACGCTATCTTTGCCCAACAACTACACAGTGAATACCAGCAAACGAACATGATAGGTGTTAGCCCATGCTTGGTTATGGGTTTATGTGTGCTCCCATTACCTTAGTCACCCAGGATGTACCTGGAAACAATTTGTATGCAGCTCAGTGTAGGGTTCATGGCCACAAATTGCAAATAACTAAGCAAGCTCCGATTACCCACACTGGGACCAGTGGTGGAAGGGCCAGATGCATTGTGCAGGGGAGGTATTCCTCTGTTGGAGAAAGAATGTGCCCCTCCCCCCAGCATTTGTGAGCCCCCTGCCAGCTAACCACAGACAGGTGCTTGTGTCAGCTGCAAAGGCAGTTGATCATCCAGTGGGCAAGTGAGACGCAGTCTTGCTATCCAGGGTGAGGAACATGGGGGGAGCTGGGAGAACACTGCCACTTGAACTACAAAGTAAATGACAACAAATTAATATTTTGAACAGATAAAAGCTACCATGTTGCAATGGGGCAGTTCTCCTCAACGAGGGTGGGCATGAGTTACCTGGCATCTGCCTCTCTTCATCCCATCCAATCACGACATGGCAGCATTGGTGTTAGCTGTGTAGGTTGCTGCCTACCCACCCCTCTGGCCAGAGCTTGAAGGTACAGTCATAGCATCCACGATGTCATGGTGAGGCCAGGAAGGAACTGTGGGGAGGTGGGTATTCCCCTCCCCCAAAAAATGGTCTCTACAATTTGTATCCACTGTGTCTTGGACCTTTTATCTCATTTTAAATGTTTTATCTGCAGCAGTGGCTGAAGCCTATACTGATGTCCAGGGAACCGGGGGCACAACAGCTGGCAGCCAGGGCATCTATTTATTGTTGCTATGGGGGTTGCTGTACACCACATGGGGCACAGCATTTTCTTTAACCAGGGCATGTGTCCTGGTGTACAGCTGCCACTGTTTGTCTGACCACGTGCAGTATACTGGTGGCGCTTTAATGTGCTGCACTCTACCTCAATCCTACCCTGACTCTTTTCTTTAGCCCATATACCTCCATGCCTACCTCTATCCCAGAATCCACTGCTACCTCTATCCTACTGACTACTCCCCCTCACACACACACCCACACACACATACACAAGCATTCTAAAGATTCTAAAGTAAACACACAAGTTAGTCCTTGAACTTCTGCGGCACTGTAGTGACCATTTCTGTCAATACTGGCTGAACAGTGGGACACTCCATGACATAACATGAACACCAAAACAGGGAGCCTGATAAACAAGTTGGTGTGCCCTTTGACAAAGATACTATGGAAAACACCAGCCTTTAGTCAAGCATGTGTCAGTTACAGCCCTTCAAACAAACACAAGTCAGAGCACACCCTGACTCCCCCACTCCACTGTAACAATAAACATATATTCTCTCAGCCTGGATTGGCAACTTACTATTTTGATTTCAAAAGGAGTAGGGGTCTCTTAATATTCACCTCAGGGCCCTGCTGTGAAGTCACCCAGCTACCAACGTTGAGGTAGACCACCCATCTGCTGGGTCTCTACTCTAAACTGCATCTGCCTCAAATGGCTTACCTTTATAGGGTGCATCAGCCTAAAACTGGCTTAATTAAGGTGTGGGTTCAGCCAGTGTGCAGGTAGCTGATGGGGGGCTAGTTAAATGAGAAAGCCATGCTTCTCCATTTACAAACCAAATCCAATATTAACTGCTCACCCTTGCTCATTCACAAACTATAAATGGGATTTTAAATGAGGGGTGCTACTGTGTATGGCATGCATAAACAAAAACAATAAGTCAGAGCACACCCTGGCAACCCCGCTCCCCACCCTCCCACCCCCACCCTTGCAATGTAAAGATAAACATATATTCTTTCAGCCTGGATTGGCAACTTACTATTTTGATTTCAAAAGGGTGGGAGTGTCTTAGTATTCACCTCAAGGCCCTGCTGTGAAGTCATCCAGATACCAACGTTGAGGTAGACCACCCATCAGCTACGTCCCTACTCTAAACTGCATCTGCCTCAAATGGCTTACCTTTATAGGGTGCATCAGCCTAAAACTGGCTTAATTAACGTGTGAGCCCAGCCAATGTGCAGGTAGCTGATGGGGGGGGGCTAGTTGGTCCTCCAACCCACCAGTTGAGGCCCATGAGCAACAGGGCAGAAGAGAACCTCCTACCTGGAATCTGGGAACACTGTTTCCATAGCTCCCTTATGTGACCACACACCCTGTGAAGGGAGTCGGACCTGAGCTTCAAACCTGAGTCTCCTGCATTATAGCACAATCCGCTACCGCCATGTCACCAGACAGGCTGTGGCAGGGAGTCAGAGCAGTCTATGCCACTTGCAGCTAAGGTTACAGGTTGCAACACACTCATTGGTAGGGTGAGGGATGGGAGTTTGAGAGCGAATGCATCATACAGCTGGTGGGGAGGGAGGAGTAAGCAATGAATGTTAAAATAAATGCTCATCTTCAAATCAAATAACTGGTGGCTCCTTCTGGGAGAGGCAGTGACTGGAGTAGCTGTGAGACTACAGAATATTACACCCAGGTTTTTTTTGTTAAAAAGGTTACAAATCATAGGAAGTAGCTGGCCCAGTGGCACAATGGGCTGAGGCACTGGTTCCCATACCAGTTGCTACACCAGTGACCTGGGTTCTGGACCAGACCAGGGTCGCTCGGGGGGAGTGTCTGGGGCAAGGAGGATTGAGCATCCATAGACAAGCTCTTCTTTGAGGACTGGGGGGAAGGGACAGTGCATGCTGCTACCTGGCTGCCACCTAGTAGAGATCAGGAGGCACAGCAGCTGCCGCCTGTTAGAGGACCAGGCGTAGATGCTGAGTGTGTGTGGCGTCTTTGAGCCATATGTCTGTGATATGGCATGCACATCAACCTCAGCATGGGGAGGAAAATCCCACCAGCAGAATGACACCTGCCACAGGTACTCAAGCAAGGACGGAAAGATGGCGGCCATGCTGGGTCGACTGTCGGATGCTTTTTAATGTTTGTTAGTTTTCTTTATTCTTATGTTTATTTTTAGTTATTTTAACTAAGCGACCGTTTGTGTCATTGTGTCACCGTGTTTTGGGACTACTGATTTGAGGATGCTTCTTTTTAGTCATTTTAACTAAGCGACCGTTTTATGTTATCGAGTCGCTGTGTTTTGGATCATTGAACTGTGGATTATTCCAGGCTTGCCGAGCATTTTGTAACTCGACATATTCTGCTGTCCGGGGGACTGTGCTGGTGATTGCATGTCCAAGCAACCTGTTTTTGAGTCGTCGAGTGATTTCTGGACTATTCAGGATTTCGTGACACGAAGCAGTTGCTGCCCGAGGGAGTGTGTCGGTGTTTGCAGCTTGGACTTTGTAATGGAGTTACAATGGACTCTTCTCCACTATTTGAAATTTATGGATCAGATTGGTTTGTATGATCCTGTATGAAACCATTTTGGAAGAGGCCATTTATGATTTACAAGATACTTTTTCTGCAAATTGTTTCTCCAGTGTGTATTAAACTTAAGTCTGTCTGGTTTCAAGGGGACTGCACTGAAGGTATTTTGTGTACAGGGACCCCTGATTTTTGTGACACTTGAGTCCTGACTGAGTTAAAGGTTGGATTGTTGTGTTCGGGTTTCGTGAAGGAGACAGTTGGAGTCGAACAGCTTCTTGTTGGATGGCAAGTTTTGGCGGTTCCTCCTGGGAGTCTTCTCGGCCCTGGCCCAACTCAGTGGTGTGCTGCAGGCTTGCTGTCATAGGGTGGTCGGTGCTGTGGTGCTTCTGTTCGTCAGGCGGTAGCTGGTGGGCTGCCGTTCGGCTGAACGGGTCTGGGGAAGGGTTTTGGGGCTGGGTTGGGGCTGGGAGGTGTTGCCGAAATAATTTTAATTTGACTCAGGCTGGAGTGAAGAAGATTATGGAATTATGAGGAACGTTGAACTTGGAGATTTGATATTTGAATTTGCGTAACTTCGCTGGGATACATGATTACTTTTGGTTTTCTGTGGAAGTGAGAGCCCACAGGAAGGACCAATTTATATTCATGGCTCCTTAAGATATGAGCCTTTTCTGAAGTGATAAAGTTGGTGGACTGACTAAGATTAAGTGACTTTGTTGATTGACTATTTTAGTCTAAACAAGTATTAAGTTTGAAATTTATATTATTATTCCCCCCTCTGTGTGAGAGACAGTGGGTGGGATTTGTAAATTTTCCTCTCCTTTCCCCTACTTTGTGAGAGAAAGTGGTGGAGTTTCCATCAGAGAGTGTTTTTTTGTTTGTTTTTGTTTGTTTTTTGGTAATAGTTGATTGGGGGTGTATTATTAAAGTGTTATTTTAGTAATATTAATAGGTTTTAATGTGTTGGGTTGGTGAAAGCACAGTTAGGCGGTACTCCCCCTCAAGACTGAAGGATGTCTGACCTTTTGAATGTCCCGCACTTCCTTCAGAAGTGTATAGGAAATGCCGGGTACTCGGCATTGCGAGACATAGGAGTGGTGGGATTAGGAGATCCTGGAACTCTTGGGGGGATGGGAAAAGAGTGGGCAGATAGGAACAGTTAGAACCAGGAGGCCCTGAAGTGAAAATGGATGCAGGAGGCGAGGTCCATCGTATCTTGCGTCCATACCCAAGGGCACTGACTTGGTCAGGCAGGAAGCGGAGTCACCCTTGCAGTCTCGTCCCTTTCGGGCGGTGCTAAGCAATGTGAGGTCCATTAGAAACAAGACTGCTTTAGTGGCATATCTTGTTGCATCTGTGGACTTAGCTTGCATCACCGAGACCTGGCTTGATGAAAATGCGGGCCCCATTTTGGGGTCCGCAGTTCCGGACGGGTTCTCGGTGATTCACCGCTTGAGAGTGGACCGTAGGGGCGGGGGAGTTGCAGTCTGTTTTAGACAGGAACTGGACCTCAGGGAGGTACCGGTGGGGCATACCAACTCCTTTGAATGTATTGTGGGTGCAGGTGCAGGCTTCAG
This sequence comes from Neoceratodus forsteri, assembly GCA_016271365.2. Taxonomy (NCBI): domain Eukaryota; kingdom Metazoa; phylum Chordata; order Ceratodontiformes; family Ceratodontidae; genus Neoceratodus; species Neoceratodus forsteri. The sequence continues at coordinate 335,739,322 of JADMNL010000025.1, forward strand.
GATACTTCTCATTTATCGTCCACCAGGTGATGGGAGAGAATTCCTGAGGGAGGTGTCGGATTTTATTGCCGAGAGGGTTTTGAAATCCCCCCAATGGTTAATTCTGGGGGATTTCAATGCCTGGGTCGATGATGAACTCGCGCTTTTTGGACAAAACCTCCTCCAACTGACTGATTCGTTGGGCCTGACACGGGTTATTACCACTGCAACCCACCAGGGGGGACATTCATTGGACTTGATATTCCATCTGGGGATGGAAGTCTCTGATGTGGAGGTGGAGCCCATCAGTTGGTCTGACCATCATGCCCTGAGGTTCAGTTTCGTGCCCCGAAAGAGGCCTGCCCTAGGGAGATAGTACAGTTCCGTCCTTTGAGAGGAGTTACCTCAGAAGGCCTAATGGCGAGCTTGACTTCTCGGGATTTCCAATGGACAGCATGGATCCAGGGTCTTTAGTGCTGACCTATAATAGGGCAGTTGTGGGGGCCCTGGATGTCATTGCTTCTTTCCGTGTTCCCCTGTACTCTTCACCCTGGGGCCCCATGGTTTACCATGGAGATCCGTGAGTTGAAGAGACAGGGTCGAAGATTGGAGAGATGTTGGCGGAAGACTCACCTGGAGGTTGACAGGCTTAGACTGCTAGATCATTATAAAATCTATCAGTTAGCAATCTCCCATAAGAAGGCAGAGTTCCTGTCCAGGGAGATTGCTACAGCAAAGAATAGACCGGCCCAGCTCTTCCGGACTGTGGACAGACTGTGCAATCCAGTCTGTCCTCATGCTGGTCAAGCATTGTCACAGTTACAGTGTGAGGAGTTTGCGACATTCTTTGCTGATAAGGTGTCTGCTATCAGAGATGACATCAGCCTGGGCCTCCCCATTGGGTCTTGCAGTGATCAATGGAGGGACACAAATACCCATTTGACCTGGTTCACGTTCAGTCAACCGGTAGTCATGGATACAGTGAGAATCATCCAGACTTTGCGTCCAACTTGCTGTGGTTTGGATCCTGGCCCTACTCACCTACTTGTGGGGTGTGTAGAGGTTATAGACCCGATCCTTACTGGGATAGTAGTGGCATCATTGGAGAGAGAGATCTTTCCTGATCCTTTGAAGGAGGCAATAGTATGTCCCCTCCTGAAAAAACCCTCCCTTGATCCCGACTACCCAGGAAACTACATACCGATCTCGAATCTTCCCTTTTTGAGGAAGATTATCAAGAAGGTGGTCACCTTGCAGCTGGAAGATCATTTAAACATCTACAATATCTATGACCCTCTCCAGTCTGGCTTCAGGAAATGGCATAGTACTGAGACGGCTCTTGTTTGGGTACTGAATGATCTCCTGATGGCAACAGATCAGAGAACTCATTCTATCTTGGTTCTCCTCGATCTTTCAGCAGCATTTGACACCGTGGATCATGGGGTGTTGCTCAAACTCTTGTGGTTTCTTTGTGGACTAAGAGGGTGGTCCACAGTTGGTTTAAATCTTTTCTGTAGGGTAGGACTCAGAGAGTAGTGTCGGGGATTTATTCCTCAACCTCTCGCTGTCTACACTGAGGGGTGCCACAGAGTTCGGTGTTGTCCCCCATGTTATTTGCGATGTACATGCTTCCGTTAGGGGACATTATAAGACATTATGGTTTGAGTTTTCATTGCTATGCTGATAATTCTCAACTCTATATGTCTTTTGTGCCTGAGCAAGAGTCTGATTCAAGTACATTGTTTAACAACTGCCTCCTGGAGATACAGAACTGGATGAGTACCAATTGGCTGAGGCTGAACCCGGGAAAAACAGAGGTATTGGTGGTGGAACCGGGGGCGAGGATAGCAAGTCCATGGGTGGGAAAACCCTCAGGTTTATTTCTGGGAGGAATCCCGCTCATGGCATCTGGTCAGGTGCGTAACCTTGGTGTTATATTTGACGAGGGATTGACCCTGAGGGCGCAGGTGTCAGCCGTAGTCAAATCATCCTTTTTTCATCTAAGGAATATAACACGGGTGAAACACTTGATTCCATCAGAGGATCTTCCTACCCTGGTCCACGCCTTTGTTGCCAGTCGTCTTGATTACTGCAATGCCCTTTATCTAGGGCTGCCGGGAGTGGATATCCGCCGCTTACAGCTGGTGCAAAACAGCGGCAGCTAGGTTGTTGACTGGAAGCCAGAGGTCCAACCATATAACACCTGTGCTTGCGGTGCACTGGCTGCCTGTACAGTGGCGGATCACTTTCAAGGTCATGTTGATGACCTATAAAGCCCTACGGTTTGGGACCTGCTACCTGAAAAACTCCTGATTTCTTACTGTCCTTCCCTCCCTCCAATCCTCTGGTGAGGATTGCTGGAGATTCCTAGGGTAACCTTAAAAACATCTGGTGGAAGAACATTTGCCTTTATGGCCCCTACCCTATGGAATTCTCTACCTTACCAGATACGCAATGCCTGACTGTGGAGAGCTTTAAAAAAGCTTTAAAAACCTTCATTTTTAACCAAGCATTTTTAATGACTTGAATTGTGTTGGATTGTGTTTTGAATTTAAATATTGTTTATAATTATGGTTTTAATATTATATGAAGGATATTGTAAAGGTGCCCCGAGCTTTGGAAGAGCGCCTTATAGAAATAAATATTTACTTACTTACTTACTTACAGGCCCACACCACCAACTGTGTATTGGTCAGGACGAGGTAAGTCGCAAGGATGGTGGGCAAAGGGGTTGGACAGGCCAAGGGCTAAAGGGGCCAGTGGCAAAACAAGAGATAAATACTAGATGGGAAAAAAATCACAAGAAGCTTGAGGATTTCTCAGATCTGTCCAAGGCTACAACTCTCAGAAAAGCCTAGATTGTTCTGACCCCAGAAATCCTTGGACTCCTATTTTTTTTTTGGGGGGGGGGGGCATTCAGCTTTTCTGAAACATGGGTATCCAAGTAAAAATATTCTTGGAAACAGCTGGACTTTTAATGTGAGACAACTGTAGGATGGCATAAGCAAGGAAAAGTTTGGACTTTTGAGTTTGGAAGTTTGAAAAGTTTTACACTTCAGCAGTCTGTGAAAAATTCAGTGCAAACTGCTGAAAAGAGAGCTGACTACAGGAATAAAAGATGTGTGCAGTTCATAGGCAATGAGAGGTAAAATGTGGATACTGGGCGTTTGGCTAAGAACATCTTTTCTACAACAGTTAGTCAGTCACAGGGCCCCTCATTATACATATCTGATTGCATCTGTCTGTTTACTGCTTGGTCTCATATGTACTTTAACATCACCAATCTAAGGCTTAATCAGTTTGTTGCAAGTAGTTTAAGGTAGAGTCCTCATTTAAGAGCAGGGCCTGAATTTCAACGGGACGAGAATGCCGCAATCCCCAGGTACACCGTATACATGGTGCACAGGGCTTGTAGCATTCTTCTGGCCAGCAATCGGAATTTTTCTCTACCTTGTGCCAACTGCCACGAGTTAGAACACCTTTTTCTGCTCTAACTTGCAGCAATCCCAGGTACCCTGTGTACAGTGCTTGTGCTAAATATTTTGCGCAAGCTGCCGCAAATCGGGTAAAGTGTTGCAACTGTGCCGGACATACCAAAATCGGACACAGTTGCAGCAAAGGTGTTTGGCACAGCTGTGCCAAAAAAAGGGCTTGATAAAAGCCCTGCATCACCCTTTGAAAACTGGGCCCCAGATCTTTAAAAAAGATGTAAGCCCTCACTGTTTCAGAGGGGCTTATGCCCCCATTAGGGATCCACTTCCACCTTCTAACCCCCCACCCCCGAGCTTAGGGTTTTATTAGTGCTCTGGGGGTTAATTCCTGCTGGATGCCTGAAGGTGGCAGCAAAGAGTAGGCAGATAGGGTATAAATAGGGTTTAAACAGGAAGTTCTGGGCCTTTTCCAGCCCAGGCAGTAGGCCTGAGGCTGGAGGGTGGCTGGGAAGAGTAGGCAAGGCAGGCAAGGAGGAAGCTCGACGGTCCTAGTTGGGCCTATGGGGGAGACCCCCTCCCCATAAGTCAGTAGTCAGGGATGGCTTCTGGGCAGCAGTGTGGTATCGAGGAACAGGGATGGGAGCTCTGAGGGAGGATGGCCAACTAGCTGGTACTGCATCATTGGGATGGGGGAGGCCTAGATAACGGCTAGATGGTAGGGCAGGTAGGACCCCCTAGGATCCCATGCAGGTGTGACTTGGGCTGCCAGGGCTGTGGGAACCATGGCAGGGTTCTCACAGGGGAGGGGCCGGTGGAAGGGGATCTCTCCCTTTCCCTGGTGTGGCAGGGTAGCTCAAGCGTGTAGAGGGGGCCTGGGAGTGTTCTTCACCCACTTAAGGGGCCTGCTTGGAGGGGCAGGTCCTGGGGCACCGGCATTGTAAGGGCCAGGTGGGCCAAAGGTCTTTGGACAGGCCTTAGAGGGCAGCTCTGGGCCGGGAGCTTATTTCAAGCCCAGGATGTGACAGGCAGGGATGCAGAGAGGAGGTTGGGCCATCCCTGGATGGTCATCTGGGGCACCGCAAGAGAGGACAGGATGCCAGGGAGGCCAGGAAGCATTCAAGGTGTTCGGAGGGCCTGGGTGATGGCAGGGCCCAGGTTCCCATCATGGCAGGGCAGCTCGAGGACAGCAAGGACACGAGAATGAAGGAGATTCAGAGCCGTTGGGGGTAGCCCCAAAGCATTTGAGTGCAGGCTCAGTAGAGGAAAGATAAAAAGGTTACAGGGCCTGGTTCAGGAAAGGAAAAATATATTTTATATTTATTTGTGCCATGAGTTTGTATTTCCAGAAGGTTGTTGCAGCAGTTTGCACTGGGATTGAGGGGCTTAGGAGCCAAGAGAGAGAGAGAGAGAGAGAGAGAGAGCTAAAGGCTGCAGAAAATGAAGATCTTGGATCTGGCAGCGGAAGTATGGGGCCAAGTCAGCTAATGAGAGAGAATAAGGGTGCACTAGAAAACTGAAGCCATCAAGAGGTAGGCTATGTCTTCCTACTTTATTTCGCTGTGCAAATGCTTGGAGATGTTTCACTGGCTGTAGACCCTTTCCCCTGGTACATCAGCAAATTCTTTCATGCCCCTAGACAGTTTGGAGAAGGGGGGGCTACAAAGATGTCACATATTGTTTAACATGTTTTGTGTTTTTATTGTGTGTAGTACCTCCTGGACATCCATCAGCTCTGGTAAGTTACCTACCATCTGGAAATGTGCTAGAGTTGTGTCCCTCCACAAAGGAGAGACTAACAAGATCTGAACCAACACAGACCTATACTGATCCTTCCTGCTGTCTCCAAGGTTCTCAAAAAGTACATTTACAGATAGCTAATGGAGCATCTCAATCTCCACAATATGCTCTCTCCTATGCAATCTGCTTCTGGGAAGGGCATTCCCCCAGATCTGCATTACTTGAAGTCATGAATGATCGCCACATAGCCACAGAAAATGGTCCCCTCACTGGTTCTATCTCTGTGGACCTCTCCAAGGCATTCGACTTGGTGCATCATGCTGTACTCCTAATCGAGCTAAAGACACAAGGTCTCAGCCAACTAGTAATTAAATTGCCTGAAAACTACCTGAGTAGCTGAACCCTGCAAGTGTCCATGCAAGGCATTACTTCAAACCTTGCTGGCATAAATCTTGGGATTCCTTGAGGCTCAATCCTTGGCCTTCTACTGTTCTATATTTTTGCTAATGACTTCCTCAAGTTCAGCAGTGAATGTCATCTACATATGTGTGGAGATGACACCACACTCTACTAAAGTGCAGTGACAGTGTCCAAGGTTAATTCCATCCTCCAAGCTGATTTCAACACAATCTCCTCCTGGTTCTTCAACAACTGTCTGACCCTTTATGCAACTAAAATGAAGTCTATGGTGTTTGGATCCAAGAACTTGCTCATTCAGCAGATCCATTTGTAATCATAACAGCAGGTGGCAACACGATCAAACAAGTCAGCATATTCAAACACAGTATCTAGGAATCTAGCTTGATGTATCCCTTGCATACAGTAGGCACAGTGATCATTGTGACACTTAGGCAGCTGGTTCTGATTACTCTATGATTTTTGTAAAATAAAAATATAGTGTGATTGTCTGCCATGGTTATGTTGTGCTCTTGGATGACCCCCCCCCCCCAGGTTTCACTTTAAAGGACAGAATATATGCTAAACAGCAGATCTCTGTATGCAGTTAATTGCTCAGTTTGCTTTAAAAGCTAGGAAGTGGAATATCCATTTTATGACATCCTCAGGAAAACCCAGTTAATTGACTGGTGTCACAAAGCATATGACACCTCAGTGAGATCTGGCAGAGAGTCATAAAAAATCCTTTGATGTCCTTGAGACAGGAAGACACTTTAGATCAAACGGACATGGGGGAAACAAGTTTTTGCTGATGTCACCTTCTGAAGGATGAGACATCCTGTTTTGTATAATTTTTTTATATCCGGACAGGGAGGAGCTAGGTGACCTCATGCAAAGAGGTTGGCAAAGCCAGTTTTAAACTGTAGTCTGTATTCCATTTATATACACACACATTTGGACTCTGAGGAAGAAACATCTACAGCACTATAAAAAGATAAGAATACATTAGGTAGACAAGTCTAAGTGTATTATTGGTAGGAATTTGCACTTTTTAAACCTTATTCTTTTAAGTGATTTGTAGGTTTTGTGATATATGGTTCTGTATTTATATTTTACATTTGTATCTATTTTTAAGTAAACATCTCATTTTAGAGACTACTTGGCGTGCCTTTGAAATTCTTTCTTTGACAAGTGAAGCATATACGGTTACAGTGGCACTGTGCATAGCTTAATGGTAATTCCAAACTGGGAAAAGGTAAGAGTTTATTCTGAGGTCTTTCATATAGTTTTTAAGGATTCATTTTGTACACCTGGTTAGGTGCCTGTAGGCGAAAGATGTCTGGCATCCCCCGAAGAGCAGAATTATTTGAGCCTGTACATTGTGTACGCTAGCAAGAGGTTCACAGTTTGAATCCCTTCAAGAACTTGAGACCAAAGGTTGATTCAAACCCACAAAACAGACAGGAGGGTGATCCTGTTCTGCTAACTGTTCACGATACTGCGCTCCAAGGTTGGCACTGTGGGAGCAGAGGGCCTGACCTGCTGAGTGGGGTTGTGACAGATTGGTTGGCAGCGGTGTGCATAAGTTTGGTATTACAAGTTTTATTGTTCAGTGTGCCGACTTGAGACTGTCAGCTCACTTGCAAAGAAAGAAAAAGGCAGTGATTTATTTTTAAAAGGAAACAGAACTATATCACTTGGCTTACAGCCGAGTTCCTACCTGTTTAATTTTTTTTCTAAAGTGCAAGTCAGAGTAGCCGTAGTTAGGGAAGAAGATGGCTTCCAACTACAGCAGGCACAGTGTAGACTACTTAAAGCAGTTGTGTGGGGACAGAGGAGTCCAGTTTGAGGTGAAAGCCATCAGACAGAACCTTGTGGATGCCCTGATTGTAGAAGATACCCAGAGCTCTGAGTCACAGACAGTGACTGTAAGGGACCGAACCTTGAATGTGAAAGGGCTAGCGGCCAGTGCAGTGTCCAGATCTGAGGGGGAGGCAGCAGGGCCACTGTCAGCAAAGGGCCACAGCAACAGGGAAAGGTCACCAGTATCCTGCAGCCAGAAGTACTCAGGCTGCAGATTGAGTTGCACCAAATGGAGCTGGAGTTCCAGGAGAAGAGAGAGCAAGAACAGCAAGAGGCGGAATGAGAGAGATGAGAGGCAGAGCGAGAACAGCGGCAGGCTGATCATGAGGATCATGAGCGGCAGCAAGCTGCAGAGGAGAAGAGGGAACAAGAACAGAGGGAGGCAAAGCGAGAACACCAGGAGGCAGAGCGAGAATGCCAAGAGGCAGAGCGAAAACAGCGAGATGCTGACCATGAAGAGCGTGAGCACCAGAGGCAACATGAACTGGAGAAGCTAGATCTCCAACCAGCGGCACCAGAGCAGGTGAGTGGTTTCGGTTTAACTGGGACTACAGGACTGGGTTACAAATTGAATTCCAAATTGATAGCCGAATTTAAAGAGGGGGAGGATATGGATGCCTTTTTAAGTATTTTTGAAAAAGTTTGTATTCAGGCTAAAATTCCTAGGGAGTCCTGGAGCTTCGATCTATCCCCACTACTTACTGGGAAAGCTCGGGATGCATTGGGTCAAATGGACAATGAGGACAGTGATGATTACAGCAAACTTAAAGCTGCACTGTTAAAGAAATTTGAATTAACCGCTGAATCATGCAGAGCTAAATTCCATAAGCTCAGGAGAAGCCCTGATATGAGCTACAAGGAGCTAGCCATGAAACATCAGTTTTCAAAACGTTGGTGGGAAGAAATTGAAGCAAACTCTGTTGATAGAATTGAAAAGGTGATTTTGTTAGAACAGTTTTTCTGGGCATGTCCAGCAAAGCTGAAAACCTGGCTGGAGGACCGAGATCCCAAAACAGTGCAAAAGGCTGCTGAACTCTCTATGCCAAGAGCAGACCTGTTCTGAGAGCCTATGGGGTGGGCATGGCAGCGCAGAAAGGGAAAAGCATGCCTTCAGGGCAGCTAAAACCCTCACTGCCTCCACCGAAACCAGTTAGCCCCCGGTTTCAGAGAAAAGATTTCTCTGAGAAAAGAAATGAATGTTGGTTGTGTAAAGAAACTGGGCATATTGCCAGACGGTGTCCCAAAAAGGCAAGCAATACACAACAGGGGGCTAGGAAAGAAGTGAGTTGTTTGTGTGTCACTGGAAGCATGCCTGTGAACATGAGAGAGCACATGCACCCAGTCATGGTGAATGGTGTACAGACGCAAGAGTTAAGCAACGCAGGGGCCTCCGTGACCTTGGTAAAGGGGGATCTAGTAGAGCCTGGTCAGTTTATACCCAATAAATATGTCACTGTACAGGACTTTACTGGTGAGGTGAAAACATTACCCCTCGCTAGTGTTCTCCTAGACTGGGGTGAAACGGGGGAATTGTGCAACAGGTGGCAGTAGCCAAAACCTTAGCAGTGGATGTGATCCTGGGCAACAATCTCAAACAAGGGATGGTGTGTGCAGTTACCCATAGCCAAGCAGCAAGGGAACACTGTAGTTCCCTGTACCCCACAGAAACCATTGTGGAAACCTCTGGGAGGCTGGTTCCCCAGCCTGTGTCTCCTCATATGGAGATTAATGAAAAGGGGGTAGAAATTTCCCCAGTAGCAGTTAACCACACAGCTACAGAAGGTTACTCTGAGGAGGGAAGGGTGACCCATTGTCAGAGGATTTGGATTGACAGTGATCCTGAGTACCCTGACACTAGTGCTAGGGACCCTAGTTTAGTGACTGATGGGGACCTGTCCCATACCTTGGGAATGTGTGAGGGGTTTGCAGGTGCTCAGAAAAGTGACCCTAGTGTAGAGAAGCTGAGGGCTTGGGCAGACTCTGATGGAGCACAGGGAGGTGACGGCAGACATAAGGTTTATTGGGAAAATGGACTTAAGTATACTCAGGCTGTGCAGACAGAGAGAAGGGTGCTAGGCAGGCAGCTTGTCGTTCCCCAGGGATATCGTGAGCAGTTGCTCAAGACTGCACATGATATTCCCTTGTCTGGCCATCTGGGGATCGCATACACTATGCAGCAGTTGGCCCAGAATTTCTATTGGCCTAACTTCACGCAGCAGGTGAAGGAGTATTGCAGGTCTTGTCACTGGTGCCAAGAAATAGGGAAGGCGGGCAAGAAAACCCAAGCCGCCCTGATTCCATTGCCCACAGTGGAGGAGCCATTCCAGAGGGTGTGAATGGATATTGTCGGGCCTTTAAATACCCCCGGTTCCTCAGGGAAGAGATTCATCCTGACTGTGGTGGATTATGCCACCCAGTACCCAGAGGCAGTCTCTCTATCCTCACTGAGGACAGACAAAGTGGCAATTGCCTTACTTGGGATTTTCTCCCATGTTGGGTTTCCGCAGGAGGTTACCACAGATCGAGGGGGTTCCTTCATGTCGGACCTGATGAAAAGTTTATAGGAGAAGTGTGGGATGGTGCAGAGATGCACAACACCGTGTCACCCACAAGCCACTGGGCTTGTGGAAATATTCAGTGGTACCCTGAAGTCAATGCTTTGGGCATTTGCTGAACAGCATGGGAGGGACTGGGAGAAATACCTTCCTTACCTGTTGTTTACATACAGGGAGGTGCCCCAAGAGTTGATGAGATTTTTCCCCTCGAACTCTTATATGGACGCCGGGTACGTGGGCCCCTAGACTTGATCCAGGAGGACTGGGAAGGCAAGCATGCCACCCAGGGAACTCCCATTGTGGATTACATCCTTAGGTTTAGGGAAAGGCTGAAGGAGCTTATGGGGACAGTGCAGAGCAACCTGGCAGCTGCCCAACAGAAACAAAAAGTGTGGTATGACCGAAGAGCCAGAGCTCACTCATACATGGTGGGTCAGGAAGTCATGGTCCTTATTCCGGTCCAGAAAGACAAGCTGCAGGCTGAGTTGGCAGGACTGTACAAAGTGGTTAGGAAGGTCAATGACGTGAACTATATTATCGAGTTACCTAACAGAAGACAGACAGAAGGGTTATACAATGTCAACATGATGAAGCCATATGCAAATAGGGCTGACATGGTGTTTGCAGTGTGTAGTCCTGGGAGGAGGATGGACAGAAGGAGACCCCTTCTGGACTTGCTGGAAGAAAGAGGAGAGTCCTCTGTGGAGGCAGTTAAATTGTCTCCCCAGCTGACCCTGGACAAGATCCAGAAAGTAAGGAGGTTTTAGCAGACTTTGCCCCATTGTTTAGCGCCAAGCCTGGACTAACCCATGTGACGCATGATGTGGAGACAGGGACACAGACGCCCATACGGCAGACAGCATATCAGGTGTCAGAGGCTGTCCAAAAGGACATTAGGAGGGAAGTGGAGGAGATGCTGGATTTAGGCATAATCCAGAGATCCCACAGCCTGGGCCTCACCCATAGTCCTTGTGTCCAAGCCAGATGGCTCTACTCATTTCTGTGTGGACTATCATGGACTGAATGCAGTCACAAAGTCAGACGCCCACCCGATGCCCTGGACAGGACGAACTCCTGGACAAGTTGGGAGGGGCAACCTACCTTACGACTATTGACCTGACCAAGGGGTATTGGCAGGTAGAGTTGACGGACAGAGCTAGGGAGAGATTGGCTTTCATCACTCTGATAGGCTTATTTGAATTCAAAGTAATGCCTTTCGGAATGAAAAGCGCCCCGGCCACTTTCCAAAGGTTGGTGAACCAGGTATTAAATGGTGCTGAGGAGTACGCCGTGGCATACCTGGATGACACTGCCATCTTTAGAACCAGCTGGGAGGAACACCTATCCCACCTTAGGGAAGTGCTAGGCAGGATACAGAAGGCCGGGCTCACTGTCAAAGCTGGGAAGTGCCAGGTGGCCATGGGAGAAGTGACATACCTCAGGCATGTGGTAGGCCAAGGATAGCTCCGTCCTAACCAAATAAAACTAGAGGTACTCCAGGCATGGCCCAGACCAGATAGGCAGAAGTAGGTCAGGAGTTTTCTCGGGACAGCAGGGTACTATAGAAAATTTGTACCCAATTACAGTACCCTGGCTGCTCCCCTATCTGACCTGGTAAAGAAAAGGTTGCCAAAGAAAATTACCTGGGAATCAGCCTATAAAGAAGCCTTTACCAGACTGAAGGAGGCACTGTGCAGTGCTCCTGTTTTGACAAGTCCTGACTATAGCAGACCCTTTATAGTTCAGACAGATATCTCAGACGTGGGCATTGGGGCAGTACTGAGTCAGACATCCAGCCAAGGAAAAGATCACCCTGTAGCATATCTGAGTAAAAAGTTATTTCCCAGGGAGCAGGCATACTCCACTGTGGAAACGGAGTGTCTTGCCATAGTATGGGCCCTAAAGAAGTTGAAGCCATACTTGTATGGGCAGCATTTTGTGGTGCAGACTGACCACAACCCCCTGGTTTGGCTGATGCAGATGGGAAAAAACAATGCTAGATTGCTAAGATGGAGTCTTGATTTGCAAGGGTATGACATGACAATTCTGCATAGAGCTGGAGAGACCAATCAGAACTCAGATGGGTTGTCTTGTGTCTACAAGGAGTGAACTGATTTGGTAAGCTCATCCCATGCAGGGGATATAGCCCCCAAATTCAGTCTAGGTGGGAAGGATTGTGACAGTTAGACAGCTGGTTCTGACTACTCTATGATTTTTGTAAAATAAAAATATAGTGTGATTGTCTGTCATGGTTATGTTGTGCTCCTGGATGACCACCCCAGGTTTCACTTCAAAGGACAGGATATATGCTAAACAGCAGATCTCTGTATGCAATTAACTGCTCAGTTTGCTTTAAAAGCTAGGAAGTGGAATATCCATTTTATGACGTCCTCAGGAAAACCCAGTTAATTGACTGGTGTCACAAAGCATATGACACCTCAGTGAGATCTGGCAGAGATGCATAAAAAGTCCTTTGATGTTCCTGAGACAGGATTACACTCTAGATCAAAAGGACATGGGGGAAATGAGTTTTTTGCTGCTGTCACCTTCTGAAGGATGAGGCATCCTGTTTTGTATAATGTTTTTATATTCTGACAGGGAAGAGCTAGGTGACCTCATACAAATAGGTTGGCACAGCCAATTTTAAACTGTAGTCTGTATTCCATTTATATACATACATGTTTGGACTCTGAGGAATAAACATCTACAGCACTATAAGAAGATAAGAATACATTAGGTAGACAAGTCTAAGTGTATTATTGGTCAGAATTTGCACTTTTTAAACCTTATTCTTTTAAGTGATTTGTGCATTTTGTCATATATGGTTCTGTATTTATATTTTACATTTTTATCTATTTTTAAGTAAACATCTCATTTTAGAGACTACTTGGTGTGCCTTTGAAATTCTTTCTTTGATGAGTGAAGCATATATGGTCACAGTGGCAATGTGCATAGCTCAATGGTAATACCAAACTGGGAAAAGGTAAGAGTTTATTCTGAGGTCTTTCATTGAGTTTTTAAGGGTTCGTTTTGTACACCTGGTTAGGTGTCCATAAGTGAAAGATATCTGGCATCCCCCGAAGAGCAGAATTTTCTGAGCCTGTACATTTTGTACACTAGTAAGAGGTTCACAGTTTGAATCCCTCCAAGAACTTGAGACCAAAGATTGATTCGTACTCACAAAACAGACAGGAGGGTTACCCTGTTCTGTTAACTGTTCACAATACTGTGCTCCGAGGCTGGCACTGTGGGAGCACAGGGCCTGACCTGCTGAGTGGGGTTGTGACAATCATATCTTAACAACCATGGGGACCAAGCTCAGCTTTCTCTACAGCTCCAAAAGCTGCCTCAGTGCTGACGTAAGGAAGCAGATGGTCTCCAGCGTCCTGCTCCGATCCATTGACTACAGTGGCATCATATACCACTGTGCAAACCAAATCACTCTTCTGCCCGTTAATTATTTGTAAAACAGGTTGTGTGGCTTCATCCTCTCCTGTGGATGGTCAGCCCATCATTGTCTGCTGTATGACATGCAGAACTGGACCAGTTCCTCAAGTAGGCACGACCATCACTGGCCTTCTCTGTTGTACAGCTGTGCACAGTGAAAAGGCCGGTTAGTCTCCTAACACTCCTCACGCAGGTGAGCAGTGTCTATTCATTCCATTTAACAGTAGCACTTACCTTCTTAGTTCCCAGGCTGAAGTGTGTATTTAGTAGAAAGGCCTTTCCATTTTGAGCATCGCACACCTGGAATAAACTCCCTCTCATGGAATGTTTCTAGCTTGCAAGTGATCAAGTCCAGTCTATCCAGCCACCTTAGAACTCCCTGTTTTCGTTTTGGCCCAGAATTCCCCTCTCTTACCCATGATCATCATGCCTTCTGTTTGCACTGGTCCAGTTTCATTAGTTTGCTTTTGATTGTTCTTTTGATGTACTTACACTGTTTCTGTGCTGTGTATATTTTAGCCTGAAAGTATCTATTCCTGATGGGCTATGTTAACCTGTTAACTGCTACTGTCCTCTTTGGGACCACCATGAAAACAAGATGCAGCATCTCTTAGGGTTATCCTGGTTGGAGTAATTTCAAATAAATAAATAAATCCATTTCTCGGTGCACCAGCCACTGCTTTTTACCTTACACTAATGAAGCATCACAGGTTACATTGCTCTTCTCTTTGAATTTTGTGGTGCAGCTTTAATTTTAAAGTATGGGGGAAAAGCCTGAAACTGATGATAATACAGGTAAAATAACTTAGTCAAAACCATTCCTGAAGAACTGAGGCTGCCACTGGGAAAAATAGAGAACAACTGGGACAAACTGTGGTAGTGCGTTGGCTGTAGCTGCGCAGTAATAAACAGATTTGACTGAATGGCCAGAGGATAAAAGCGCAGGGCCCAAACACCATTCTTACCCTTAGCGCCATATGGCATCGGAACTATCCATTGGTTAACCTGACCCAAAATGGCTGCACAGGATGAATGGCTAATAAACTGCAGATCTAGTTCTCCTTAGGGGCACAGGCCATCATGTCTAAGGAAATCTGAAGGAATGTTAGCAACACTAACAACCTTTTTTTAGCAAGCTACCTCCATAGTTTGGCAAAGCTTAGACTGAGACTTACAAATGATCCAGCCTTTTCCTACAAAATCCAGGTGCCAATGCCATTGTATCTGTTCTATCAGAGACCAAGGAAAAAGAATCAGTAGAAGTTCTGAGCTTTTCCAAGCCAAACCTTTCATTAAAGTTCTAAGGATTTCTCCCCTTAAATTGACATGAGTGCTTCCCAACCGCCAATGCTCCTGTAACATTTTCTACAGTGACTTCTGCTGGAAGAGGCTGGGACTGGAGCAGCCGTGCCCTCCCCCACCACCAACACTCCTATGCAACCCTCCCCCATGGGTGGAGCTTACCTTGCTGCTCAGCCCTCACAGCCAGTTCAGGTTCTGTAGTGTCTGCTACTGCTCCTGCCGGCCCACAGGTTCTGATCCTGTGGAAGGAGGACCAGTGAAGTGCATGTTAAAAGAGTTAACTCACCCATTTTGGTGAGGTGTCAGTACTGCTGCCATGCAGCTCGTGTCATGGGTGTGTGAGCTGGTGGGTGAGCATGCACAGTGACAGTGCTGCAGTGCTTCTGTGACAAGCCACTCAGCAGCTCCCTCTGTGACTTCTTTACAGTTCTTGTGTATGCACCAGCCCCTGTGGGCATAAATAACAGAAAGGGGGTCTGGAGGCACTGGGAGAAAAGAAATAAAATGTTAAAAGTCAGCGCTCTTAAGTGCTACTATTAAAATGAGGAGGCATCTAATTGAATGTTAATGAGCCCTGCCTGCTGCCTGGGGACATTGTATCTCAGCAGCAGCGACAGGCAGAGGAAGTCTCTTGGTAGCCCAACTCTGCCACCAAGTAATAGTGCAGAGAGGCAGCTAATGGACTGTGGGACAGTTATTAAAATGTACTGTTTTTCCTGCAAAAAGACACTTAAAGCTGGGACCACCAGAACTGTTTACATTAGAAGCCATATTTGTTGCCTTTGACCCCAAGCCAGCCAATCAGCTATCATGGAGCCCAAGAACCTACAGTTGAGGTTCCCGGGAAGGGGGGAGACAATGTTCTTGGCACCCAAACAAGTGACCAATCAGGTGAGGATAGGACTTCGTGTTTATTAATTTTGCAGATGGACAGCTGTGTATGGCCATTCAGAATCTGCCATCTCTCATTACAAACCCCAGGGACAGTTATAGTTCTTGGAGCCTGGCTGAAGCTCTCGGAGAGTCAGGAGGGTTTGGACTGTGTCAGAGGAAAAGTGTGGGAGTCTGCCTAGGCTTCCACAGCCAAGTGTCACAGGACTTTCCAGTTTTTCTACTGCCTGGAAAGGCAGAGTGTTTGCAGCTGAACCCTGCATCCATCCTGAAAGAGCCCTCAGCCTGTTAAGAGGGTTAAACTGTTTGCCAGAGATTAAAGTTGGCCTTAGGCCTGAAGCCAAAATTGGAAAGAAGCCTGTGGAGCTCCTGTGCCTGGGAGCCAGATAATTCTGTGAATCCCTGCTGTTTGAAAGCTGGTGCACTCACTAAGAAACTGTTTGCTGTTCAGCCTGGAGCCACCCCGAATCGTCTGCAAAAGCATTTTTGCTCAGGCCACTTCAGAGCCATGTAAGGGGCCAGCTAGTTCTTATCAAGTTGGGTGGATCGGAACACAAGGAGCCATGGGTGTGTGCCCGAGTGCTAGGGTACTCTTGACCCATTTGGGGGGAGTTGGACCATGGGGTTGCTCCTGGGGTCTGGGCTCCTTGTGAACCAGGAAAACGCTGTGCTGTGCTCCCATATTTTGGTCAAGCCAGAAGGTGACAACCTACCAGACCCTGTAAGCCAGTATGAAGGTGACAAGCTGCTAGACTATCCTGCCACACCCAGCAAGCCTGCTGCCAACTGGTTTTACTGCTCAAATTCCCAGCTCTTCAGCCTGCCTGTGGTTGCTGTTTCAGACCCTGTGAACCTGGACTCCAGAATTGTGAGTAAAACAGGGCCTGCCCTGACCTGGGGAGTTAGATTAAAGTTCTGCAAAAAAGTTACAGTTTATTCAAAGTGCACCAATGCCAGCCAACCCATGGCAATGTACAGGCCTGCGTCTTAATCTGGGTACCCAGTTAGGACTATTTAAGGGAACTGGTACCAGTGAGGAGGTGGGTTATGTTAATGCTGTGTTACTGTTTGGGAGTGGGCACAGTTATTAATGCATCTTATTGCTGTTCCCAAATTCCAAATTGCAAGCGTTATATTTTGCATTTCTCATTCCCTTTTCCCCTGTTTAATAAATCTTTTATTGTTGTTGGTTAAAACTGTCTGTGAGCATATTATTAGCTAGTCAGTAACTGCATGCAAAGTAAAGAATTGCAGCCATTTATGGTATTCCATGGTCGGGGTGACTGGAAGGAGAAGTGGGTAGGTACAGCATCCCAGGGTGTTGTACTATGCAATCATCTGTCCCACTATAATTTTACTCTGGGTGGAGGCATTGCACTATTACTTATCTTTAATTGGGAAAGAACCCCCAGTACCATCAGAACAGAGTCCAGGCCCCTCAGCCTGTGTTGTGGTCATCAGGCAGGGGTAGCAGCCCATTGGTACATGACACCAGGGTTACACCTATAACATTTTCTACAGTGACTGCTGCTGGAGATACTGAGCCTGGAATAACTGTGAGCTCCCCACAGCCAGTGTTGCTATACCATTGTCTACAGTGACTGCTGTTAGGAGATACTGAGCCTGGAGTAACTGTGAGCTCCCCACAGCCAGTGTTGCTATACCACTGTGTACAGTGACTTCTTTAGGAGATACTGAGCCTGGAGTAACTGTGAGTTCCCCACAGCCAGTGTTGCTATACCAGGATATTTGAGGAGGGAGAGAGGGGATATGATAGAGACATGCAAGTATCTTACAGGGGGGAACAGGGTGCAGGAATACACCATTTTTAAGTGAAAAAGATGTTCCAGGACTAGAGGGTATGGGATGAAGTTGGAGGGAGGACGATTCAGAGGAAACATGAGGAAGAATTTCTTCACAGAACAGGTCATAGACAAGTGGAACACCCTGCCAGAGGAAGTGGTGGGGGCTGAAACAATCACATGATTTGAGAATGCATGGGCTAGACATAAAGGAATTCTGGAGGTCAGGGTTAAGGGGCAACAGACTTCTAGGAAAACATAAAGTGAACTTACAAGCTCAAATGGGCAGACTGGGTGGGCCGTAGGCCCTTATCTGCCGACACTTTCTATGTATCTATGTACCATTGTCCACAGTGACTGCTGTTAGGAGATACTGAGCCTGGAGTTACTGTGACCTCCCCACAGCCAGTGTGGCTACACCATTGTCTACAGTGACTGCTGTTAGGAGATACTGAGCCAGGAGTAACTGTGAGCTCCCCACAGCCAGTGTTGCTATACCATTGTCTACAGTGACTGATGTTAGGAGATACTGAGCCTGGAGTAACTGTGAGCTCCCCACAGCCAGTGTTGCTACACCATTGTCTACAGTGACTGCTGTTAGGAGATACTGAGCCTGGAGTAACTGTGAGCTCCCCACAGCCAGTGTTGCTATACCATTGTCTACAGTGACTCCTGATGGGGCTTACGTTGTTGTGAGCTTCTCTACAGTCAGTGCTCCCACACTGTTTTTTTTCCCATTTTGATTGCTTTTTGAGACATACAGCAACACTCTTCAATGAAGCATGTACCACATTACAAAACAAGCAACAGCATATTGTGTAAACAGGCAGCAGACAAATTGCCAAACTAGTCCAATCAGCATTACCAACAGTCATGAAGTAATAAAATGGGGTCTGTTTACGATTTGAAGAATCTACAGTATTTTTTTTTCTGCCCATCACCATTCAGACACACATAAACATCAAAGTTGAAACAGAGCATTTACACGTTTAAAACCAGCCTCATAGTTCCAGGACTGGGTTACAGGCAAGGCAGTAGCAGTGTGCGCGCGCTCACATGCAATGCAGAGCACTGCTCACACCACTGACATTTCAACATGCCCACATCTTTGTGGCATGAGCATGCGCTCTGGCACCCTTGCCTGTTACCCGATTTGGGAGGATCCAAAATAAAATACTGCAGATTCTTCAAGTGGTGTTTTTTTTAGTATTATTATTATTATTATAGTTTTTATTTCACCTCTATCGTACATGCCGATCGGACTGGTTGTAAATTTGACAGCTTCCTATTTGTACTGTTCCCCTGCTAGTGAACATTCCTGAGTTATTCTTTGAGCCCAGGACACCTGTGTTTTGTTTTAACCACATTCCGGTAGGAACAGATTATCATTCTCCCCACTAACGGATTTAGCTGTGTAGTGAGGTACCACCTGCTACTCCATAGGCCAGCAATAAGTAGCTGTGTTAACCCACTCTGAGCACTGAAATATAATGTTTTACCCTTTTTTGGAGAAAGGGCCACCCCCTTGATAAAACTGCTACCCACTTGAAAGAATTCTAGATCTGCTGCTGATTCTCCTACTATGCTACTCATGGTCGGGGATATTCCATTAGTGAGCTCATCACAGCTGGTGCTCTTACACCCCTGTCAACAATAACAACTGTTGCAAGAGGCTGGGACTGAAGTAGCAGTGAGCTTCTCTACAGCCAGTGCTGTAAGGGAAAGGGGAAATTGTTTAACCAGGAAAAGAACACTAAACTGAAGATTGTTACCAGATGCAGCCTGGGAGCACAAGGAAGTTAAGTGACTTGCTCAGGGTCACACAGTATGCAAGTGGGGGCTGTGTGATTCAAACCCAGGTCTCCAGGTTTGCAGCTCAGTGCCCTAAACCACAGCACCATATTGCCTTGTAACACCATTGTCTATAGTGACTCCTGCTGGTGAAGGCTGGAAATGGAGTAACTGTGAGATCTCCCACAAGCAGTGCCTGTGAATGCCCACTCTTGAGCCAGTACTGAGTGTGGCGAGCTGCCCGGCTGCTAGCCCTTATTTGTAGATATTATTCTGTTTTATATATATATATATATATATATATATATATATATAAAATTGTATGTAATCCTTTGTATTTGTACATGCCAGTGTCAGCAAAGGCACACAGATAAAAGACTAGATTTTTTTTAAAAGGGGTTTGACCTTCCTCTGACCTACAAGGCCAGCCTTGCTTGAAGGAATCTCACAAGTTCTTGTCAAAAAGCTTGTGGATACATGATGAAAGAGTATTCCTCTAATGTTAACTGGCCAAGGGAAACGGAAGTAATAAAATCAGCTTGTATAATCATACAAGTTACAGGATCTTCCTCATAACTAATTAAGCCAGTTCAAAATCCCAGGATGAGAGAAGCTATTTCCACTGTTGTAAACCCATAAGATCAGAAGGGAAATTGTCTTAGACAAGACGTGACGGAAAAGGTTCCCACAGTACACTGACATTTTTTTATAAGTGCCAGGAAAAATCCTTCTAACAGGCCTGTGTGAGATTGTAAAACCTGGATTAACCATAGGAATCTGACCCAGCAAAGGTTATCAGGAAAATAAAACTTTGGAAAAGCACAAGAGTGACACCCGGTGGCCTAAAAAAAGAAAGGCCAACCTCTACTCACTGACCTGGAAGGGCCAGTCTTTATTCACAGACTGGGGGGGTTCTATATAAACTCCCTAGCACAGACACTCAGGGCCATTTTGCCCTTCTGGCTGGACTCTTTCTCCTGACCACAAGCAAACAGCTGTCAGCACAGAGACTGCCTAAGAACCAAAGGCTGCTACAGAAAGACTGAAATATTTTGCAAACCAGCAATTTTCTGGACTTTGAAATCTCATACCTAAGGTAGACTTAGTTAACATGTTTTAGTGCATTTTTCTGCATATTTTTCCATTTTGTTTCTTATACTATAACCTAAATTAGTATACGTTCTCTTTTAGTTGTAACTGCTTTTATTTAATTATTTTAGTAAAAACTTTTGTTTTCCTAAAGAATATCTGCCTGTATGAGTTTTAAATATATTTGTGTGTGAATTGTGAAAATAGTATTGATAATCTGTAACAACTGTTAATTGCTTAGAGAGGTCACCAATAGCAACCAAATTGAAAAAGGGTCTGTAAGGGACATCTGAAAGGATAGGGAGAATAACAGAGTATGTAAAGATTTTGAACCAGGCTGTTGCATGGTCCTGTAGTGAGAAGGCCAAACCAGGCTTACACTGCAACCCCAAAGAGAGTGTGATACCTGGGTCTTCCTCCTGTGTAATAGCCAAGGAAAGGTTCATATTTGGCTACAAGACTTGAGACTGGTATTGTGCCCTTATCCAGAGCTAGAGGGACACCCAGGATCCTCGTGACAGAGGTGCAGTCGTGACCTCGGCAAGCATTCTAAAGGATGAGGAGGGTATTCCTGCCCCCCCCCACATCACAGATTGCACTTAAGGGTGGGCACTGTGAGCTCAGTGGGCCTGACCCCAGGAGTGGGTTCATGACACTGAGTACAGATTTACAGGTGATAGCCTTTTATCTCTCTAAATGGACAGGTGATACTTGCCCCCAACCCCCACCAGGAAAGATTCATTGAGGCTTGTGCAGCCTTTCTTGCACTGTTCTACATGTCCTGACACCACATGCATGTCCAATGCACTTGTGCTGTATATACTGCATGGGATTTGAAATCCAAACCTTGATTCCATCGGTGGTTATCCTGCACTGGGCTTCTGATACTCTACCATACACACAGCTATAAGGAGGAAAGACTATTGATTCATCAAGTTACTCCCTCCCACCACCTCAGTGGGGATACTCTGTCATTCACACCTGTTTTTTACAGTACTTGTCAAGGTCAAATTGTGTCCTTGACAAGTTGCCTGACAGTGGATTCAAAACTTGCACCCTCTGCCTAGTAGTTCAGTGTTCTGTGAGCTGAGACATCAAGCCAAAGACTTTACAGAATGGTATTATGGGAAAAAGTGGGTCAGAAGCAAAGTTGCTGGCTGGAACTGGGTAAAGTTTGAGAAAGGTTGACAGTATGGAAGTAGTTGGAGGGTTGCATAAAAGGGAGGAACTGGGCTGAGGCAAAGCAAAGGGGTTGGAGAAGAGGTAGAGGAGATAAAGGAAGGAGTGTGGGGAGGTTAGAGGAAGGAGTGGACATTGATGGAAGGAGGGAGCAAGGTGTGAGATGGTTGCTGGGACAGAGTTAGGTGGGGCAGAGGAAGGAGAGAAAGGGTAGACAGAGAAGTGAAGATGAACATGGAGGTAAGTGTCTAGAAGGTTAAGGCAGGATTGGGTAGAGGATGGGACTGGAGAAGGTAGGGATGAAAGATTGAATGGTGGCTCAGATAGAGGTTATTCTGGAGGTTGGTAAGCTGGAGAAAGGAGTGAGGGTAGGATAGAATCAGAGGTAGGCAAGCCATAGGCGTCTTGAGCCTTTCTAGTGCTCCCTAACAAAGCACTATAGTAGGGTGACGTGCCGGGGCTACTGTAACATTTGTATAAGGTGACATAATAAATTTAAATATGTAACTTCTTTTCATAGCCAGCCTTGTGTGGGCTCCAATTTCTTGTTGTCTGATCGGGTGCCCAATATTTGGCTCTTGCTCAGGTCTCTATCCTTAATCTGTCAGGTGCCAAGTTTGAGCCAAACTACCTGTGATTTATTTTATTTATTTATTTTGCAATTTTTAGCCAGGAAAGACACACTAAGCTGAGGCTGGTTTCCAGGTGCATCCTGGGAGCACAGGGAAGTTAAGTGACTTGCTCATGGTCACACAATATGCAAGTGGTGGCTGTGGGATTCAAACCCAGTTCTCCAGGTTTATAGCTCCATGTACTGATTAGCATATAGCGGTCGTTTGCTCCTACTGACCTATGATTGTTCCATTTTAAAGTCTGTAGCTGGTTTTCTGCTACTCACCTCTGCAAACTGGTTACTGTTTTGTTCAGATTGTACCTACATCCAATTATGTGTCTGTATTCTGCAAACCAATTATTGCACCTATGTGCTGTAACTCTGCTACCCCCAACTCTCCTCATTGTTGTTCACCCCTGCTGCTTGTATTTATTACCCCTGCTATAGTTACCTGTTTACTGCTAGTCTGCCTCTGCTGCTATTTACTCTGTATATAGTGTACTTACAACAAATTGTATTTATAATTGTATAATCGATGTGCCTATATGCTGTAAATGTTGTACCTACCCCTCTACCCCCATCCCCCAGGACGCTTCTGGAAATGAGCACTATTCAACTCAGTATGCCCTCCTGGTGAAACTTTTAAATAAATAAATAAAATATGTTTTTTGTTCAGCCTGAGCCCAGGTAATACAGTGATTTGAACTTTCTCCTCATTATTTACTGCTGAGGTCATTTACATGAAAACAGGATCTTTACTCCTGAAGAGTTCATCTAGTCCCCTTATTTATGCCCTACCTGAGCTCATACTACACTGCTTATGCTTATTCCCTGCCTGAGGTCATAACACATTTGCTTGTGACATCACCGTTACTCCTACAGCGACAACATATTTATTTATTTATTGATATTTATTGACATATAGGATTAAAATACCTTTGAACCAGAGGTTCTTTTACAAAGGTTCCACGTCGCTATGATAAGGACATACAATATGACAAGTGGTTATACACTATGGTAGAGAATAATTCAAGATGGTTACAAATTGTACAAGGTAATCGGCAGTGACATGACAAAAACAACAACAAACAGAAGGCAATCAATAAGTTGACTTTGTCAAGTAAAGAGCTAGACAAAGACTTGACTAAGCAGGAGGTCAGCTAGTAGGATGGGGGGAGAGAGAGTAGAGGTGAGCGTGAGGGGAGAGAGGGGTGAGGAGCCTGGGCAGTAGGACAACCATTAGCAATTATGTGGATACAGTGGTAAGGTGGTCACAGAGGAGGGGGGTATTTGAGACAGCACTTAGGGTATAAGGAGAGGTGCAGTAGCTTAGAACACACAGTCACATCTGCTGAGTGTGGTGAGGTGTTGGCAGAGTTTAGATTTAAAAGTGCATAATTTTGTTTTGGATAAGACTTCAGGTGGGAGGCCATTAAGCCATGCAGGTGCCCTAAAACTGAAGCTCGCTGGGCCTGAGTGTTCCGGCAGAGAGGGACAAGGCATGACTTTTTGGCTGCACTACGTGTGTTACACTGGTTTGGTGATGGCAGTATAAGAGACTGGTAGTTGGAGGAGTTAAGCCGAGGCAACGTTTTTTGGCCAGTAAGCAGGTCTGGTAGGTGACCCTGCCCTTTAGGTGCAGCCAATTGGACTGCACATAGAGGTCACATGTATGGGTGTGTTTGTCAGCCCCAGATACAAGTCTACAAGACTTATTAAGTGTAACTGTGAGTCTTTCAGTGGTGGTATCAGTAGCTGCTCCATAAATGACTAAACCATAGTCAATTATGGATAGGTTTGAACTAGTTATGGCCAGCCTTAATGCCTCAGGTGTCAGGCAGTGACAGTACCGATAGAGGATCCCAAGTCTAGAGTTTACCATCCTAGAAATTTGGTTAATATGTAAGGAGTAAGTCAATGAGCTATCTAATGTAATACTAAGGTACAAGTATTTGAATTCCTGGACTAGTTCTAGTGGTTGGTTTTGGTTATTCAGGATAGTTAGGCAAGCTGATTTATGTTTGTTATGGTGGCTTGAGAAAAGCATAGCCTTGCTTTTTTTGTAATTCATGAGTAATTTGTGATGAGCAAACCAGGTCTCGACTGACGTAAAGTTAGATTGAAGGTCACTTGAAAGAGGGAGAGGGTCTGTGTGGCTAGAAAATAAGACCACATCATCTGCATAAAGGATCATGTTGTTGTTAGTCTTTGGGGAGGTTATTAAGGAACAGACTGAACAGTAGTGGTCCAAGAATGGACCCTTGCGGGACTCCTGAGCGCACAGGAAGGCTACAGGAGAGGGATTCATTAATCTTGACTTGTTGCATTCTACTCACAAGGTAGTTTTTTGAACCAGCTGGTGACCACAGTGGAGATACCAAGGTCTGGGAGCGAGCACAGAAGGAGAGAGTGGTTTACAGTGTTGAATGCCTTTGTTAGGTCAATGTAGATTGACCTACTATGTGGCCTCAGTCAAGGGCCTTGTGAATGTAGTTGCTGTTTTCTAGATGGGCTGCGGTGGTGCTGTGGGCTTTTCTAAAGCCGTGATGCTGAGGAAACTGAATGTTGTAATTGGCCAGGTATTCACTGAATATTTAAATATGATGTTACAACATAGGATATGACTTCAAGTAGGGAATAAGTTACAGAGGCAGATGAACTCTTAACAGTAAAAGATCATGCATTCATGCAATTTCATCAGTAATAAATAATGGGGGAGGAGACATCTATGCAAGATATATGGAAAACAAGCTGAACTGTACCTAAATATAATGTTTCAAAAGTTTTCCTTAAAGCGTCAGCATCTCTTTAAAAGCAGATGTAAATAAGTATGTTTTGCAAACATGCACTCATTAATAGGGATTTCCCTACCCTGTCTAGTAGTTGGGGTACCCTGATAGTCCCTTGGTAAGTAGAAATGTGTCCAGGCTTATCTTGATGGCCTGTACTGTCTTCATGTTCACTGTCTCCGCTGGAAGATTGTTGCAAAGATTCACTGCCCTTTGGAAGAAGCAGTACCTCCTAGCATTATCCCTGAATTACCCACCTCTGAACTTCAGAGCACGTCACTCCATCCTGCTGGAGGACACTAGAGTGAGTATCTCTTTTTTTCTATAGAACTTTTTGCTCACCGTTGCCTCCTCCCACCTGCTTCAGCAACGGGGAGACATAGCATATTTTCTGGTTTTCTCCTTCCTATTCCTGGGCCCCAGAACATGGTCATGTATGCCCGTCGAGGTGAGCATGCACCCCATGGCTCCGGTGACAGCTCCTTCCCCCCCACCCGGCCTAACATCTAGTCTCCCACTGGGCTTGGCGTTTCCATCAAGCCTCCACTTGGTGGCAGCCAAGAGCCTGGGAGACTCCAGATCCCTCCCCTGGAGAGAAGAGCTGCCTATCAGCTCAATCCAATTCCATGCCATCCCCCCAGCTGACCCACGGCAACCCAAGCTCATTCCTGAACCCGGATCACCAGCACGGCGTAAGGTATGGCATCTGTCACCTCAACCCTCAGTGCCACCGGGACAGCTCTAGAGTGATTATCTCTGTATGTTTAATCCAGTTAATACCCTTAAGTATGTAGATGACCTGACCTCACGTCTCCTCTCTGCCTCCAGTTCTCCAAAGGGAACATGTTAAGGGACTCTTCTCATAGCTTCTGTCCCCCAAACCATTAATCAGTTTAGTGGCATTGTGCTCACCTTCTCGACAGCTACAATGTTCCTTTTGTATTGAGAAGTCCAGAACTGCACACAGTACTCTCGATGGGGTCTGACCGGGGTCTTATATAGTGACAGGATTATGTCCCATGCCTGCTTGTCATCCCCCCCCATGCACCCCAGCATTCTTCTAGTGCTCTTGACCCTATGTGTCATGATTCTGCCCCTTATTTATTATGGCTTGCAGGCCCTTTTTCCTCCTCCACTGCAACAAGAGGGGAACCACCCACAGTTTAGGTCCTACCTCTGGTTTCCTCCCCAAATGTAGCACCTTGCATTTTGATACACTGAATTTGAGATTCCAGGAGTCTGACCAATTGGCCAGCTTGGTCAAGTCCTCCTAAAGATTGTTGCCATCCTCAAGGGAGACCATCATCCTGGCCAGCATAGTGTTACCAGTGAACTTAAGCAGCCTTCTGAAGACCCCAGCTTCCAGATTATTGATGAAAATGTTAAACACCAGTGGCCACAGCACAGATTCCCTGAGAAACATGGCTTAGTGCTCTTCTCAACTCAGAGCAGAGCCTGCCCACCATAGCTCTCTGCTTTTTGCACCCCCAGCCATTTAGCAGTCAACCTAGTGTATGCTTTGCGTATACCACATTTCTGTAGTTTGCTCAGAAGCTTGTCATGTGCCACAGTGCCAAAAGCCCTGCTGAAGTCCAGACAGACATCTATGGCCCTGTCCTGTCCACTTTCCTGGTCATCTCCTAGAAGAAGGTGGTAGAGTTGGTTTGGCATGATCTGCCAAAGCCATGCTGATAGGGGCAAGAACCTTGGCCTCAGCCAAATGCTCCATTAATCTGTCCTTAATAATGGCTTCCAGGACCTTGCCAAGTGTTGGCGTCAGGCTGACTGGCCTGCACTTGCCTGGGTCAGACCTTGCCCCTTTTGTGAAGATGTGGAACAAATTGGCCACTGTCCAGTCCTCTGGCACCACACCTGACTAGACAGGCTCCTGAAACATTACTGCTAATGGCCCTGTTAGTTGTTCATTTAGCACCACTGTGATCCTGGGGTGTATTCTGCCTGCCCTTTGGTACTTACCTGGCGTGATCTTCACCAGGTAGTCAGCTGCTAGTGCAGGCCTAATGTTGATACCATGGGCTCTCCCAGTGAGTGCCCTTCCTCCCTGGGAGCCCTTTGTTGAACACCAAAACAAACTATTCATTTGGCATCTCAGCAATTAGCCCAGCTCTTTCCCAGGTTCCTCCTTCAGATCCCATTTTCAGGAGCCCAATCCCTCCTTCAACTTACTCCTTCCATTTATGTACAGGAAGAAGGCTTGGGTGTTGTCTGCAGCTCCTTCTACTATCCTGGCCTACAACCCCTTCTTGTCTTCCCTAATTCTAGTCCTACAGTTCCTCAGTGCTGCAATGTACGCCTCTCTACCTGGAGGCAGCCTGTCTTTTCAGCAGTCATAAACATTTTGTTCTGAATCAGTTGCCTTTGGTCACTGTGGTTCTAGAAAGGTCACTTCTTGGCCATTTTTTCCCTTATTGCTTCTAGGGTTGCAGACCAGTGTGGCTCTTTGAGCACCCACTTCAATGAATCCCACATGTGCTCTGCATTGCTAACCTTATGAAGCTGCTGCAGGCCCTTAGACACCAGGTCTTTTGTATCAGCAGGGTCAGCCTTTCTAAAGGTCCACGTCCTGGTGGCAGAGACCCAGCTAGTCCTGCCTGTCACCTCAGAGAAGGAAAGCCAGTTGTACTCTATGCCTCCTACTGGTTCCTTCACATTCACACTGCAGATGACCCCATCCCCACTGTAAGGACAAGATTAAGGGTGGTCTCAGGCCCATTCCTCACATGCAGCTGTAACCCCCCTACAAATGGGGGTTCCCAAAAAGTCTTCCTTGAGCTTGCCTAAATTCTCACTGCCCAGCTGTTGTTCTGCGTTTTTAGCAGTTTAAATGTATTGCCAGAGAGTGCCTGTATAGCCTCTGTGTACTGTCTCTTTAAGAGCTGCCTGGATTGCAGTCATAATTAATCTGAGAGGGAGCTATGTTAGAAGATGTACTTGTTTTCTGATCATTTGTTATAGTAGTAATAATATTGCAGTTTGTTCTAACCTGCCTTCTCTGCAGCATGGACAGTTCTGTTTGTTTCCATCATTTTGGTCCTGGACTGCAGAATGGGCCAATCAGTACATTTGGGACTCTAAAATGGAGCTTGCCTACAGGGGCTTGGTGGGCCCAAAACTTGTAGGAATTGCAGTTTGGGGCTTTTGGCGCATAAAATAACCTGGAGGGGGAGCCCTTGTTGTGACTGACAGACAGATCAGCCAACAGAACCTTTTGGATCTTGGGGAAAGTTCCACACTGCTTGCAGTTTCAGTTAGATCTGAGTTGGGAAGTGAAGAAGTAACAGCTTGAGATAGTTCGAGCAGCAATCCATAGTGGATTCATGTGGGAGAACTGTGGAAAGGCCTGAGTTTGGCTTGCATGCCTGCCTGCTGTTCCTGAGAGGGAACTCATGCTTTTTTCGGACTGAATCCAAATTTGGAGAGCGAATTAAGCCACTGAAGTGTGACCAGGCTTTAGCCTGAAGAAGACCGAAGATTTGCTGAATGCGATCAGCCTGTCAGGACTTCCAGCTACCTCTGAACTCCCGGATTGTGCAGAGACTCTGTAATTGCGACCGGAGAGCCATTTGTGTGTACAGTGGAATTTCCTTACATGTGAATGTGCTGTGTGCTTATAGTGGGTCGTGATTTGGTTCCCCACTGTGTGTCTGAACTGCGTTTTGCTTGCTGGAGGCTGTATCCAGCTCCACGGACTGAATCTGTATCCATTTCCATTTGCCTGGGCCCTGCTACACTGGCCCAGCCAGAATACCTGTTACACAGAGAAAGTCATCGACGAGCGACCGGCCTGGGGATCAGCCCCTTCTCAACGCCTTGAACAGGAATGATGCCTCGGTGATTCGTGTGGGCCCTGCTTTACAGGGCCCCAACCAGCTGCAATGTTCCTGGCTAGCCCACCATTTTCCTACCTGGGTACCCAGAGTGTGTGACTGTGTAGAGACTCTGAACTGCATGCATAACTGTCTGATTAATATAGCTTCTAAGCAAATCAACCTGATTATGCCCCTCCCTTGTTCAAGTCCCCTGAATAAATGAGATTTAACTTTGTTTGCATTTAACCTGACTGTGGTTCCAGTATGTGCCAAAAGTATTGTACTGTTGCTATTTGCTGTGCTTAACCTTGTTTTACAGGGGGTCCCCAGGGTCAAGCTAGAGGAACCAGCCCTGGTGGTATGTGCAAACAGTGTGGGTAACTGCCTGGTGAATAAGGGTCATTGTGAAAGTAATTATTGTAGCTTGTTCATGCTATTAGAAGGGAAAGAGGGGGGTTACAGTGTCCCGGAGGGCTGTGCCCAGGTTAGCTTGACCACTAACAACGCTGATCTCCGTGTGGAGGCACCCGTTTCATTACCCAAGCCCCTTAACCTGCTACTAGCCAAGCAGGCAGGGACAGTAGCCCTTGGGATAGCACCACCTAGGGGTTACACTGCTCTAGGAAGCAGTCCTAAGATGTGGATAAGAACTCTGTATCAGCTCTGCCATCAGTGCTCTTGAGACACCAGTCTATGCCCAGCAGATTGAAGTATCCCAGGATAACCCAGGATAGGATATTAGGGCTGGCCTAGAGGTTAGAGTAACAAGTTGTGAATCAGCTTGATAAATCCAGCAGACCTGGTTTTGATTCCCACGGCCTCCACCTGCATACTGTGTGACTCTGAGCAAGTCACTTAACCTCACAGGTCACCCCTGAAAACAGGCACTTGTGCCTAGCGGGCCTTACCCAGTTACCAAAGACTAAAATAAAAATAAAAAAATAACCACTGGCTTTGACTGCTCTTGTAGTTTCCACAACCAGCTGGGAATCATGTCCCACTTAGCTGTTTGGGGGCTTTTAGTACCCAAAAGATACAGAACCAGCTCACACTAGTGCTGGGAAGGCCTTGGTACTTGTCTGGTCACCACACCCGAAGATACACACAAACGAAAGGGATAGTACTCGGACTTGAGAGGGTAACTTCAGACAAAAGCATAAAGACTTGCATACACTTCAATTATTTATGTACAATGCAAAAGTACAATAGTGCTTGTGCAAATTTATAGGTACAGATCTTACAAGAGTCCCAAATGCACAATCAATTCTGCTGTGACGCTTCACTCATCTGAGCTTTATCAGGGGGCCTGGTTAACAAGAATGTATTCTTCCTTTATACCTGTCACCAGATAATGACACTATAATTACAGTAGCACCCTCTTCAGGATGACTCTTTTACAGACCAACAAAGAGGTCACCAGGGGAAAAATCAGGTGTGCATAGGGTTGATAAATCAAGGACACCAAACCGATAAAAAGACCTTGCAGTCCCACCAAAAAAAAAAAAAAAAAGATAATGAGAGGCAAAACATCAAGAACTGAAGCACAAAAGTTTTTATTTACTTACAATACAGGTGAATATGTGCTAGGCATATCGTCAAATACCAAGGTGATCCCCACAGCCTGAGGTTATTACCTGATGCTGTTTTGTACTGAGACTGGCACTTTCTCAAGGGTAACAACAAGATGTAACAAGGTGATTATTATAGGTAGATACAAATGACGTCACAGTGAAGTCAGCAAAAGTGGCCGCAAATTTCTTGAGGTGACAGTGCTGCATTGCTAAAAAGACACAGTTAAACGAATCCATTGACTGACCCCTGTATCTAGGGAGGTCAATACTTTCCTCCAAATGCCCCCTTAACTTGGTTAAATACCTTTAGTTCAAATGACCAGATATTTATTAAATAGACACAAGTCTTTGCTGTTTTTCTTATTCCCCTCATTTCAGATGTATACAGATTCTTGCAGCTGATTGCCCTTCTGATAAGGGTTAGGCTTTTTCAATCTAGAGTGCATAAAGAGGAAACAAACCAAAGCCAAGTCACTCACACAGTGGTGGAAGTCAAGGCTGAATGCAGAACATGAAACACAATGTTAGAGACAGGATTTGATGCATATGGTACATACATGGCAATACAATGGTATAAATCAAAACAGAACATCCAAACAGAATGTATCTACAAACATTGAATTTTATAATACACAGGCAGGACATATTTACAAAAACACAGAATGCAGTATAATAACAGAACAGTTATCACAGAAAAGGTGTTACTTTGAAACTTTCATTTAAACCTGGGGTTGAAGTCCCCCAACAGAACCACCCAATAGGACTCACATTTGAGGGTTTGTTAAGGTATCCTCCTACAGGTCCCCAGATTGACAACCTCGATCCCCTGAAGGTCCAAGCATAGTATCCCCCTCTGTAAATTTTATATGGCCAGGTAGTATGTTTTCAGTGTCTTCTGCAAGGATCTTTCTAACGTGTTCACCCACACATTATTTGAAAGGTCGTATGGGTTTTCTGACATAGAATACCCCATGTTCACAAGCAACACCACACTTGTCATATCACAGGTAATCAAATGTCAGCTCTCATACACTTTGCCTGTGGGTGGATGTACAAAGTTCTTATCTTTTTTGATGTACCTGCCAAATTTGCACCGACCACATGGTGCACAATAAATGGGACATGACCCTAGTGAATTGATTCTATCAACTGTGTCTTTTTAACATTGCACCATTGTCACTTTAAGAAATTTGTGGCCACTTTTGGTGACCTCAGTATGACGTCATTTGCATTTGCCTATAAAAAACACCTTGTTACGTCTTGTTGTTACCCTTGGGAAAGTGCCAGTCTCGACACAAAATGCTGTTGGGTCCTGGGACTGCAGTGGAGGTAGGAATGTGGAACTGAGGTAGAACTAGGTATTATATTTGTTTGTGATTGTTGACCAGGAACGGCATACTGAGTATCCTATGGGACTGGGGTTAGGGAGGGAGTGTTACATGGACCTATTTAGTTGACAGGGAAAATGTTGTCCAGGACACCGGCTAAGATCCCCTACTCATACGATAAATGCCATGGGATCTTTAGCTTCCAGATGGACAGCTGACACAGATAGGCAGAAGAGACTTTGGTTTAATGTCTCATCTGAAGGATAGCACCTGTGCAGAAACCCATAGTGGTGCATTACAGTGTCAGTATAGCCTGATTGTTTAGCATCTGCGTCCCACCTGCTTAAGACCTTGTACAAGCTCAGAACTATAGCACTATTGCTAATATAGCAAGAGTCCACAATGTCTGTGTAAAATAAAAGAAAACACATTTGTTGGTGTGAATAATGTACAGTATATATGGTTTCTTTAATTAGCATTATTTGTTGTGCCCCAGATAGTTTTTCAAAATGAGAGGCTGATGCTGTGCTTGCTTTTGTTCATGTAAATGCCACGTCAGTTGCTCATTACCTTGAGTGCCTTTTTGTGTTTATTACTATTCCACTACTCCCGCTCCTAACCTGGGGTCCATAATGTTATATACTTATTCAGCTTGATGTCTATTCTTCTTGCATTTGATCGTTGCTGATATGTAATTATATGTCAACTGTATGTAACCACTAGATGACGCTATCCCAAAGGCTACTACCCCTGCCTGCTTGGCTAGTAGCAGGTTAAGGGGCCTGGGTAGTAAAACAGGTTGTTAGTGGTCAAGCTAACCTGGGCACAGCCCTCCGGGACACTGCAACCCCCCCTCTTTCCCTGCTAGTGGCCTGAACAATACACAATAATTACTTTCACAATGACCCTTATTAACCAGGCGTTTACCCACACTGTTTGCACTTACCACCAGAGCTGGTTCCTCTAGCTTGACCCTGGGGACCCCCTGTAAAACAAGGTTAAGCACAGCAAATAACAACAGTACAATACTTTTGGCACAAACTGGAACCACAATCAGGTTAAATGCAAACAAAGTTAAATCTGATTTATTCAGGGGACTTGAATAAGAGAGGGGCGTAATCAGGTTGATTTGCTTAAAAGCTATATTAATCAGACAGTTATGCATGCAGTTCAGAGTCCCTACACAGTCACACACTCTGGGTACCCAGGTAGGAAAATGGTGGGCTACCCAGGAATATTGCAGCTGGTTGGGGCCCTGTGAAGGAAGAAAGCAACATGCACAACACACACTATTTGTAATCCAGAGCTGGAGGGCTCAGTTCATGAAAGAAAAGGCAACAAGACAATCAGATGACAACAATTTTAGATTTAGCTGTTGTTGCAGGGAGCTACCCTGATGTTTACTCATGATACCCAATAATGGACACAGGCAGGATGAAATCGAGACTGCAGGCTGTTGAGCTGGGTGCCCTGAAAATTAAGGCCCACACAAATCACCGATGCATCATTCCTGTTCAAGACCTTGAGCAGGGGGCTGATCCCCAAGCAGGTCTCTTGTCGATTACTTTCTCTGCATAGCAGGCATTCTGGCTGGGCCAGTGTAGCAGGGCCCAGGCAAACGGAACTGGATACGGATTCAGTCTGCGTAGCTTGATACAGCCTCCAGCAAGCAAAACACAGTTCAGACACACAGTGGGGATCCAAATCATGACCCACTATAAGCACACAGCACATTCACCTGTAAGGAAATTCCACTGTACCAGGCAAATGGCTCTCTGGTCGCAATTACAGAGTCTCTGCACAATCCGGGAGTTCAGAGGTAGCTGAAAGTCCTGACAGGCTGATTGCATTCAGCAAATCTTCGGTCTTCTTCAGGTTAAAGCCTGGTCACAATTCAGTGGCTTAATTCACTCTCCAAATTCGGATTCAGTCCAAAAAAAGCACAAGTTCCCTCTCAGGAACAGCAGGCAGGCATGCAGGCCAAACACAGGTCTTTCCACAGTTCTTCTGCACAAATCCACTATGGATTGCTGCTCGAACTATCTCGAGTTTTTACTTCTTCGCTTCCCAACTCAGATCTAACTGAAACTGCAAGCAGTGTGGGACCTTCCCCAAGATCTAAAAGGTTCTGTTGGCTGATCTGTCTGTCAGTCACAACAAGGGCTCCCCCTCCAGGTTCTTTAGGTGCCACAAGCCCAAAACTGCAATTCCTACAAGTTCTGGCCCCACCAAGCCCCTGTAGGCAAGCTCCATTTTAGAGTCCCAAATGTACTGATTGGCCCATTCTGACAGTCCAGGACCAAGATGATGGAAACAAACAGAACTGTCCATGCTGTGAAGAAGACAGGTTAGAACAAACTGCAACATTATTACTACGCTAACAAATGATCAGCAAACAAGTACATCTTCTAACAGAGATCCTTCTCAGACTAATTATGACTGCAAACCAGGCAGCTCTTAAAGAGACAGTACACAGAGGCTATACAGGCACTCTCTGGCAATACATTTAAACTGCTAAAACGCAGGACACCAGCCTAGCAGTGAGCATTTAAAGAGCAGCTTCTACACTCTTGAATAGCCCCCCCACTGACACATATCCCGCAACTGACCTGGCCAGGAGTTGTTTTCTATAAATGATTCCTTTGTGGGCTACCGTTTAAAAATGTTATTTCACTCATAACTTCATTCCCTGACCCGCCGGCAAAAAACTGAACCAGTTCCGCATCCTACGGCCACACCCCCACACCGGCACACACAGCCCCGTTTTGTGATATCAGTAAATGAAGGCTGCGTGTGCGCGCCCCATTGACTTGAATGGGGGTGGTTTTCCCAAAGGCTTTATGTATCTTTAATGTTGGGATTTTAAGAAATCAAAGTGACCGCCCGATTAAGAGGGTCTCTCTTACTCAAGCGGTCACCTTGCTCTCTTAAAATCAGATTCATTCACATATCTGGACTGTGTAGTATGGTATGGGCTGTACACCCATTGGCTCATGCTGTGAACCAATGGGCATGCAGCCCTATCGAGCTGTCAGTCGGCGGGCGTGGGCGGCAGGTGGGTGAGGGTGCTGCCGCCCGCCAGCTGACCGGGGGGAGGCGGTGGGGCTCATTGGGTGGATGGGGAGGGGTACACTAGACTACTAGGGTAATAGGTTGTCTTTCATGTTTTCTAGATGCCCTTGATCAGGCAGAGTGCAGTCCACTGGACCACCAGGGATATTGGCAGGGGGGGGGTTTACACAGATGCCTACGATTGGGCAGCGATCGGTCCACTGGACCACCAGGGATATTGGACGGGGGGGCGTTATTATACCGATGCCCGCGATCGGGCACATAGCAGTCCACTGGACCACCAGGGATATTAGACGAGGCTTCTTTTTGGGAGACAAATGCCCGCAATTGGGAACATAGCGGTCCACTGGACCACCAGGGATATTGAGGGGGTTTATCTACACAGATGCCCATGATGGGGCATGGGGGGGTGCCGCCAGGTGCAGCAGGAACTTGGGTGGCCACCCACAGGTGGCAACTGCCGTGTTGCTCCCTGCAATGCAGCAGCTCACCTGTGGTGCCATCATTGTTCCTTTTTTTTTGAGCTTAACTTTGTGCAGGCCAAGTAGGGGTTGCGCATGCATGGCTCTGCGTCCCCACCTGTGCCTGCATACATTATGATGCGCTCCGGCATCGAGTTGTCTTGGTGCTTTTCCTTTGAATATCACGCTGGGACACATAAGTGGGTTGTGCATGGCGCAACACTGTTGCGCCATGCACAACCCTTTTGAATATCTGGGCCCTAGTATGAAATCTAGTATATTAACCCTGAGCTTACTGGCCTATCACAAAGCCTGCCTGATCAAGGTAAACAATTTGGGGTAGCATGGTTTCCAGTCTCTTCATAAGGATAGAGGTCAGCATCTTGTAGTCCACATTCAATATATAAGTAGGATGGTAAAAAGCAGTGTGTGGGATCTTTGCCAGACTTAGAAAGAACAGAGATTATGGCTTTGTGCCATGATGGTGCCAACTGACCCTGTTTAGATAAGGCATAAAGATAGGCATCCTTGAGCAGGTGGCCACATCATTCCTAAACTTTTTGCACTATTCCCCTCCAAAACCATCTGAGCTGGGATATTTCCCAGCCTTAAGTCGGGCAAACACTGCCTCAATTTCAGATGTAGTGATCGGAGCTAACAGGGAGGCATTCTGGGCCTGTGAAACTTGTGGAAGGTTCAAATTCATCAAAAAAGTATTATAATCCAACCAGTGACACTCCTTGTTTAGCAGTATATAACTTCTCATAAAAGGACTGGAATGCAGTAGAAAATCCCTCAAGATTCGTAACTAGGACTCCTGACACTGGATGATGAAATTTCACTGTATGGGGTCCGACATGTGTTTGGAGACATCCAGCTAAAAGTCTCAATGCCCTAGGACCACCCTTTCTTTTTGTTCTACCTTGTAACCAGGGCCCTTGTGTAATTCTTTTTTCAGTTTAGTAAGCTGTTTACCCCTCTTGTCTATTTAATTTCACCTTCTGGTGATTCTCTAAGGTCTTAGCTCATGACTCCAGGTCCCTCTGTTTATTTTCCCTAGCCCTTATCTTCCTAGGCAATATAGCTATTAAATATACCCAGAGTATGACTTTAATGGTATTCCACAGAATAGTAGGTGCTATGTCTGGGAAAGAGTTCTCCTCCTTGGCCTGCTGAATTCCATTTGGGATTAATTCAACATCTTCATCTTTTAATAAAGAGAGACTGAAGTGACAAAAGGTGGTTGTCTGTATCACTCACAAGCTAAGCTTCATACATACGGAACCATGGTCTGACAACCCAATTTGCCCCATCTAATTAGACTCCACCTTCTCCATAATTTCCTTAAGGGTTAGGGAATGGTTGAGTCTGGAACAGATCTGATGAGGAGAAAGAAGTGTCATTTGCATGCCCATATAAATTTCTCCAAACATCTATGAAACCCAATTCCCCTAACGGTTTGCATACCCACTTAGCCACCTGATGTTTCCTTCCTGGAATCTGGAAGGAGCTGTCTAAATAGGGCTGAAATGTTAGATTAAGGTCTCCTCCTACTAGGAGCATTTCCTCCCTCCCTGCAGTTCGCTAAGAGTAACAAAAAGTTCCCCCAAAATTATAGTCTGCTCCGAGAGGTGCATAAATTGAAACTAAGGCTACCAGTACATCATTATAACAACTCTTTCCTATCACATAATGACTGTCCTTATCAGCTTTGCAATCCAGGGGTTCAAAAGTGACGGTGTTAGGGACCAGTATGGCCATTTTGGTTTACAGTTTAGTTTCTGACAGAAGGTTCATTTACATATTCCAAATGCCTTTTTTGCTAATTACCAAATTCCAAGTATGTTTCTGTACATACAGTGGCGTGAAAAAGTATTTGCCCCCTTCCTGATTCTCTCTATTATTGCATATTTGTCACACTGGATGTTTTCAGGTCTTTAGACAAAATATAATATTAGATAAAGGGAACCTGAGTGAACAAATAACACTTTTTTTTTTTTACTTATTTCATTTATTTAATGAAAAAAGTTAACCAACACCAACTGGCACTGTGTGAAAAAGTAATTGCCCCCTAGTTAAATCAACCCAATTAAAAGGATAATTAGAGTCAGCTGATTGAACACAGCCAGGTTGATTACAGCCAGCCCTGCTCAATATAAACCTCACTTATTTTGACCCTTACCATCAGAGTCACGTTGCCAGCACAAAGATTCAACCAGCACATTATGTCATGATCAAAGGAAGTTCCTGAAAAGATCAGAAAAAATGTGTTGCCCTCTATCAGTCTGGAAAGGGTTACAAAGCTATTTCTAAGGCTGGGACTCCATCGAACCACAGTGAGAGCCATAATCTCCAAATGGAGAACACTTGGAACAGTAGTGAATCTTCCCAGGAGTAGGCGGCCTGCAAAAATTACTCCAAGGGCGCAGCGTAAAATCATCCAGGAAGTCTCAAAGGATCCTAAAACAACATCCAAAGAACTGCAGGCTTCTCTTGCCTCAGCTAAGGTCAGTGTTCATGACTCCACAAGCAGAAAGAGACTGGGCAAAAATGGGCTTCATGTGAGAGTAGCAAGGCGGAAACCACTGCTAACCAAGAAGAACATAAATGCTTGTCTCACATTTGCCAAAAAGCACCTGGATGATCCACAAGCCTTTTGGGAAAATGTTCTATGGACAGATGAGTCCAAAGTGGAACTTTAAGGACGACATGGATCCCATAATGTCTCGCGTAAAGCAAACACAGCATTCCACAGTAAGAACACCATACCAACAGTCAAACATGGTGGTGGTAGTGTGATGGTGTGGGGATGCTTCTTCAAGGACCTGGATGACTTGCCAAAATTAAAGGAACCATGAATTCTGCTCTGTACCAGAAAATTCTTAAGGAGAATGTCCTGTCATCCTTCCGTCAGCTGAAGCTGAAGCGTAGGTTAGGTCATGCAGCAAGACAATGATCCAAAACACAAAAGCAAGTCCACATCAGAATGGCTAAAAGAAGTAAAATTAAAGTTTTGAGTGGCCTAGTCAAAGTCCAGACTTAAATCCAATAGAGATGCTGTGGCAAAACCTGAAACAGAGCAGTTCATGCTCGAAAACCTACCAAATGTTACTGAATTAAAGCAGTTCTGCAAGGAAGAGTGAGTTAAA
Organism: Neoceratodus forsteri; assembly: GCA_016271365.2. Taxonomy (NCBI): domain Eukaryota; kingdom Metazoa; phylum Chordata; order Ceratodontiformes; family Ceratodontidae; genus Neoceratodus; species Neoceratodus forsteri. The sequence goes on from JADMNL010000025.1 coordinate 335,777,597, forward strand.
ATTCCTCCACAGCGATGTGAAAGACTGATATTGAATTATAGGAAGTGTTTGGTTGCAGTCATTGCAGCTAAATGTGGCATAACCAGTTATTAAGTGTAAGGGGGCAATTACTTTTTCACACAGTGCCAGTTGTTGTTGGTTAACTTTTTTCATTAAATAGGTGAAATAAAAAAAAAAACAAGTGTTATTTGTTCACTCAGGTTCCCTTTATCTAATATTACATTTTCTCTAAAGACCTGAAAACATCCAGTGTGACAAATATGCAATAATAGAGAAAATCAGGAAGGGGGCACATACTTTTTCACGCCACTGTATTTGCCTACTCTGAGTGCCTTTTTTGTGTTTTTTGTTATATGCAGTCTGATATCACTGCACAATGTCCTGTAAAAAAAAGTATTCTGACTGGCTGATATGGTCACCTCAATATAATATAGTGATAATGTTAAGGTGAGGCGGTTGTACGAGGTAATAAGGGCAGGGGACACAAGAGATAAAACTGAGGCCAAAAGCCAAGATCTTTATTATTGCCCAGTGTGCCTATGACCTTGTGCCACAGCATCAACTTAACATCCTCACTTTAGCAACGGCATGAGGCACTGTACTGCAGACCGAGACGAAGGCCAACAGTATCTACACTGTCCAGTGCCATTATTCCTGAGGACTCATCCTCCAACACCTCACAAGATTGCTGTTATAGTGAGGTGCAAGAAATAGAAACAGAGACTATGTAAAACTTTAAAAACTTTATTTTTTGGTTACCTTACAACAGCAGCTTGTCAATCATTGACAACACAGTGAGGGGTAAAGTGAGGGACCTTCCTCATAAGCAGAGAGCTGAGAAGTATGGTTAGTGGGGTGTATGGAGAAACTAGCTTTGGTGGTCGCAGATGGAGTTCTGGGGGTTGCTGCTGCGGATCACTCCCATCTCCACCCCCCCAACGTCTCGCCTCTTTTCCTGCTGAAACTCGTCAGGCTGCATGAGGTGGGAGGGTTCATTCATGTCATCTATCATGTCTTTAATGTTCTGGGAGTGTTTTGCCCAGCGACATGCCATACCAAAGCAAATTGTGCTTCGGCTCTACCGACTCCAACCAGCACGATGACCAGCAGCTAATAAAGGAGCGCGGAAGGAGGGCTGTGGTAAAGACGTACTGGCTAACTAGCAGATACCTTGGAGACTCAGCAACTTCTGCCTCTGATTGACCTCCCGGGGATAGAAAAGCCGTGCAGCAACTTCGGCTGGAACTTCCATAGGACCCCTAACAATATAACCAATGAATTACCAGCTGCAGCACGGACCAGCTAATTAACCGGGTCGACGCGCTAACCCTGCCTGCTTGCTTCCCTCGCCTCTCACCCGTTTGCTTCAGGTAGGGTGACGCTCCTGGGCTCTGCTTTGTACGGACTCGGTTCAAGTCCCCGCTACCCGCGCTGCAGCAGCGGCGATCGGCGGGCTGCTCTGCCCTCAGGGGCTCCTCATTCTTCGACCCTTGTGACTTTCACAGTTGCCCCAGGGGTTGTCTCGGCAGGACGGCGTGACTTGCGACTCTCGGTACCGCGTCGGAGAAGGTCACTCTCGGCAGTTCGATCGCACGTTGGTCGGTCGAGCAGGACGGAGCTGCTTCGGAGAGGAAAGCGGCTTAGGGAGCCTCAGTTCGGATAGACTGGAGTCCTTCGGCTAGCAACTGACCAAACAAAGGAAAGTGAGCTGAAACGGAGGGTCCACCTCTCCCGGACAGAAACTGACCAGAAACAAGCGGGGAACCGACCAGAGACAGATAATCCGGCTCCCTGGGTCAAAAACTGACCAAAGGGAGACAATAAACCGACCACAACTGACCATCGAGAAAGGAATAAACAGTCAGAGGATCCATCTGTCAGCACAGAAAGTGACCAGAGAGAGAAAGAGAGAGCAAAGTGACCAAAGACGGAGGACCTCCTCCCCAACACTGATGCTGGTGTCAGTCATCTTTTCCCTCCTCTCTGCCTTGGCAGTAGAGGCCGCCATCCTGCCCTCCAGCAGCTCTGGAAGCCACCCAGGGGTGTGCCCCAACCAGTTAAACCCCAACCTGTGGGTCGACGCCCAGAGCACATGTGAGAGGGAGTGCCACACTGACCAGGTGAGTGTAAGGGGGGGGGGGTGACTAAACACTGACACCCTCAAGGGTGTTTCATTGCTTCTACTGAGTAAAATACCATTACCTACTTGTATTAATTAATTTTTTCATTCATATTTTATTAGGATTTCCAGAAATACCCCTTAACCTCCTGACTTGCAAATCAGGGACAAGGCTTACAGAAATCAGGGACAAGTGGCTGTAGCCAGGGACATATCTTAAAATAAGGTTACATTAGCACAGCAAGTCTCATGTGTGACTTAGTGTAAAAATAATTTACTGAAGGGGAACTAAGCTGTAACACCAAAAATCTATTTTTTTATTTATAGTTAACATTTTTTTATAAGTGAGATGTACAGATTTGATCCACAGTGAGAGCAGTACCAGTTTGAATACCACATACATTACAGTAGGATTGGCAAAGCTTGTCCCAGCCAACATGCTGTTACATCACAGAGGACTGGAACATAAACGCAATAAAAAAAATAACACCCTCCACGGAGGAGCTTGCAGATGTTATATAAAATGTGCCAACCTAGTACCATCATGCAAGGACCCACATATTAAATCCTAGTTTCCCCAAGTATTTATGAGCTGTACAGACTACCGAGGGTCCAGTATCATCACTGTATAATTTGTTTATTTGAAGATTGGTAACTGGGGAAGGCATGCTGAGCCAAGGCTTGTTTCCAGGTGCTACCGGGGGTACAAATAGCACAACAGCACAGTTTTAGTGATAACGTACAAAGAAAAGTGCAAAACTAGAGTACAGTATAATAGGCTGACAGTACAGTCACGAGGTAGGCCCATGAGGTTGGATACTGGGCAGTAAATATGTTCTATAAAAGGGCCTTTTACACTACCAGATCTGCACCAGTGCCAGCAGTGCAGATGAGTTGTGCCGGTGCAGATCCGGCAGTGTAAAGAGCTGTCGGAGTGTCGCAAGCCACTGTGTTTAAGCACAGAGTGTTTCCTGATTTGTTAGTAATGCAGAGCAGAGTGTGCCGGTAAAGGCATTTTTTGCAAGCATGTAAAAACACTGCTTCGCCTCCACCGGTGTCACTGCTGTTCACTAACCCCTCTGCTAGAAATGCCCCCAAAACACGGGAAAGCCACTGGGAATGCTGCACAGCTCTAGCATGTAAAAAGAAAAGGTGGCGGTGCAATCGGAGTGGAGCAAGCCAATTCAAGACGGCAACACTCCAGGTACGCTGCAGTGTAAAAGGGGCTAATGTGACAAAAGTGCAGGTGGAGAAAAAGTAAAATAAGAAGCAATAACTGTTGAGTACAAATTAATTCAAGCAGTGGCTGTACACAAGTGATAGCAAACCTTGAACACAAGTATGGCAGGGCCTAGCAGAGGAAAGTCAGGAGGACTGACAGGAGCAAGATTGGAGAGAGAGAAGTTTAAGTTGGCGCTTAAGGGATGGAGGGAAGATGGAGAGTGGAAGGGGACAGGTTCCACGAGGGAGTGAAAGAGAAAGCGGGCTGCCTGGCTGAGGAATGTGGGTGAGGAGGGGAAAGGTGCAAGAGTCTCTGGAGCTAAGGGAGTAGGAGGCAGAGGGTTTGAGAGCAAGGACAGATGAGAGGTATGGGGGAATCAAACCACTATTTGGAGATATGAAGAATGTACAGTGGTACTGGCAATGTGAGGGAAAAGGGGAAATATTTTGGGAGGAGTAAAGGGAGCAATGGTGAGTTTGAGCAAGGAATTAGTAGCAAAATGACAGAAAATATGGAGGGTGTCCTGTCTGGCAAGGGAAGAGGAGGGGCAGTGCTGTAGACCACATCCACATAGTCAAGTACTAGGAGAACCATTTTGGTGACCAGCTCCCACCAGTCCTTGGGAGAAAGGTAGCCCTTGTCATGGTACAGGACCAAGTTCAGGGTGGAGCTGGGAGTAGATGACATTGATGTGAGCAGAGAAGTCAAGTCTGCAACCCAGCCACACACCGAGGTACTTGAAGGAGAAGACCACTTCAAGAGAGGTACCATCAAGGGTTGAGAAGATGGGGGGGGGGGCAAAGGTTACAGACACAGTTTATTTATTTATTTATTTATTTATTTTTTTAGTGTTGACCTGGAGTTGGTTGGAGTGGAACCAGCACAGAACGTTGTGGAAGTCTTGCTGGAGTGAGGCTTCCACAGCTGAGACCAAGGGGCTGGAGGTGTAGATGACTGTATCATCTGCATACATGCAGATATACCAGCTGGCACAGGTAGAGGAGAGGTCATTAAGAAAGACAGAGAAGAGGATGGGACCCAGGATGGAGCCCTGTGGGACCCCAGCCTGGATATGAAGGGGCGGGGACAGGGCACCTCCAAACTGCACCAACTCCAGATGTCCTGAAAAGGTAGGAATGGAATCGGTCAACAGCAGGTCGGGAGCTAAGAGACCACAGAGTTCAGCTTGTCCGGGAGGAGTGGGTAAGCCACCAAGTCAAAGGCTTTGGCCATATTGATAAATATAGCTGCAGTGATGTATCCTTGATCCATTCCAGTGAGGATAGAGTCAGTGACCCGCAGCAAGGAGGAGGTGATGGAGTAGTGCTTCTGAAAATCGGACTGGAAAGGAGAGAGGTAGTTGGAAACATAGAGGAAGTCCACAAGCCTGGATTAGACCAGTTTATCTTGCAACTTAGCAAGAGTAGGGAGAAAAGAGATAGAGTGGAAGATGCTCAGGCAGGAGGGGTTGCCCCCCTGAGTGAAGGGTGAGAACCTTGGCAATCTTCCAGGACTAAGGGACATCACACAGAGAGAAGGAGATACTGAGAAAGTGAGTGAGGGGGAGGTGACGGCAGGTGCAGAGAGATGGGAAGGTTTAGATCCAGCCCGTCCAGGTTGGATTTAGACAGGTTGAGTGAGGAGAGGGTAAGCAGGGTTTCCTGAGCAGTAACAAGGGAGAAATGGAACACCAGAGGTGGATGGGGTGGCGAGGAGGGAGAGGGAACCAGGAGGGGAGGAGAGGGAAGGGCACAGGTACTGCAAATTCATTAAAGTGGGCAATAACAGAAGGAGGGTTAGACACAGGTGAAAAAGTTACAATGAGAACAGGGGGTATGAACTGGGTAGGGAGGTCAAAAAGTGAGTGAATAACCTTCCAGAATTTTGCTGTGGAGTTAAGGTTATTCTGGAGTTTGGTTTTGAAGCAGAGGGATTTAGCAAAGTGGACAGCCTTCCTGCGGGAATTTCTAAGATTCCTGTAGGATAGGAGGTCTGGCTGGGAGCAGGATAATTTGAAACAAGACCAAGCTTGATGACGGGACTTGCACAGGTCAGTAAAGTCAGAAGTGATTCAGAGGCAGTGTGAACCTTTGACCCTAGATTTTCTGAGGTGGGATTGCATGTTCCAGATGAGTGTGAATTTAGTGTGGAACAAGGATAGGCCCGTGTCAGTGTTAAGGCAGAGAGGATAGGGGACCAGTCCATTGCAGCAAGGCTGTTTAGGAGGGAGTCAGTGTTGAGCAACCGGAGGGATCTAGACAAAATGTATCCGGCGGAAGATGGAGGAAGTCAAACTTTCCTGACATAGAAGGTTGTACAATGGTCACTGAAGGTGTCTGGTAAAATACCAGCTGCAACAATTCTGTGGGGGTGTGAGGAAATTCCCCAGTCTGGAAGGGTGTGGTTGGGGGAGTGAGGATTGAGTCAGGTGGGTTCAGTAATGAGAGGGCAACACCACCACCCAGTTTGCCACAGTCCTACCTGATAAAGTGAGGTGTACAGGGGGAAAGTCAAGATTCTGAAATGCAATGAAGGTCAGGAGAGTGCAGTGAGATCCAGACTTTGAAAAGATCAGTTTTAGGAAGAAGGCTTCTAGCGTTGATATGGAAAATAAGGCCTTTGGGAGTAGAGGAAGGGGAAGGAGCAGGAGAGAAGGGGCCAGGGTTTGATTTAACATCACCAGCTAGGAGAAGGAGGATGGAGAGGGACTTGTGTCCTCTAGAGCAGGGGGAGAGAGGATGGAGGGGGAGAAGGGAAGGTATGGCATGGTGGAGGAACTCGAGGTTGAGGGAGGTGGAGGGGGAGGAGATGAGACCAGAGTAAATAGGAAGGGAGAAGGGATGGCTAGGAGGAGGGTAGGTAAATGGGGGAGGGAGGACAGGGGAAGAAGGAGAAGACAGGCGAATGAGGCAGGGTGCATGAAAGAACAGCAGAAACAAATTTAACCAACATAGTTAACAGTGGCAATCAGTACAGCAGTAAAAGGCAGTATGTGGCTAGAAAAGTGCAGACTAGCTAGGCAAAATAAGCAAGCTGAACAAGTTAAGGCTTACTAAGGCAGTATAGCGCAGTGGTTTAAGGCTCTGAGCTGCAAACCTGGAGACCGGGGGTTTGAATCCCACAGCCCCCACTTGCATACTGTGTGACCCTGAGCAAGTCACTTAACTTCCTTGTGCTCCCAGGTCGCACCTGGAAACAAGCTTCGGCTTAGTGTGCCTTTCCTGGTTAAACAATTTCCCCTTTCCCTTACTAAAAATTTAGCGGTATGAATGTAGAAAATAGGGTACACCCCCAAATAGTGAATAAAATTTATGCAATGCAGTCTAGAAATAAGGATAATTAAACTTGGAATAGAGAACTGATCAGATAAGTAAGCTAAAATAGGACCAGTCCAGAAAGAGGCACAATGAGCAGTGTCTAGCAAGGTCCACATGGAGGGGAGCAAACACAGCTGAGCAGGTGCACGTATGGTAGCGCACACCATACTGATGCAGGAGAAGTCCGAGGGGCAGCGTGTAGAAAGAAAACCAGTTGACTTGGTGGGAGGGCAGCATGTCTGGACGATGGCTGCCTCCAGACGGGCTCCTCTTCTTCTTCATTGTCCTTTGCAATGCAGACTGCTCTTCTTCACTGTCCTTTGTGTGTGGTCCTATGTGCTCTGGACTGCTAGAAACTGAAGCTTTTGAGGGGAGGCTGGATGAAATCTTACAGCAGGTCACAGCACCGTATTTGATTCTGACTACACAAATCGTGCACCAGATATTGTCAATATATTGAAATATAAAATTGCAACAGTTGGAACCATGGTAATGATTGAATCAGAATACAAGCAATTCTGAAGGTTGTCTAAACTGGGAAGCATCAAGGAGAACTTATTATAATGTTAAAAAAAATTGATATAAAACTGTTGTGATTCTGAACCCGACTACCAGGTATATTCTTTCCTTCAAAGTAACCCCAAATCGAGGGGCAAGTTAAATCAACAGTTCATGGAGAAAAACATCTCCTAAGCAGCAAGTCACAGGAGATGGGAAAAGAGAATAGGCAGGCGGGAGGGTGGGAAGGCAGAAGGATCACATTATGGCCATAAAGTTGGTGCCATTTTAAAGAGTGCTGACAATCAGAGTTCAAGTCCAGCAATAAAACTCTTTGCAAAGCAAAGATGTAGTAGCTGCCTGCCACTTAATGCATATTACACAGGATTAATCAGCAAAGGACGTGCTGTACCTCTGGATGGTCTCCTCCCAAGCCTAATACCTGAAGCTGAATACAGTCTCAGTAGCAAACCGTATCTGTTTGATCAGTCCTCATCTTCTCAGAAAGCCACCAGCTACAAGCCAGAGTCTCTAAATTTTATTCATAAGTGCTCTGGCTTCCTTGAGGTCGTTGAAGATATATACTTTCCAAGTTAAGTTACTTTGAGCTTGGCAGGAAATTGCATACTATGTGATATGTCCAGCTCTCTCGGAGTTGTACGAATCAAATTAAAAGTCTTGCGTCTGGATCTGGTAGCAAATCTCGGTTATGGAAATGGGGAGACGTTTTGTCCATCCTCCATTGTTTTGGCCCCATTCTAGCTGCTTCCAGTATGCAATCCCAGTCTGAGCATGGGTGAGCACCATTAGTAAGACTCTGGCACCTTCCAGTCATTCTAGGGCACTGTGTGGTGTTATCCTGTAAGGTTTGCTCACAGGGAGAGATTGTAATTCCTGGTGAGTCAGTCGTATATACGTTTTACCGGTTCCTCCCCTTCTGTATGTTTAGGCAAGCCTACCACCCTTGTATTGCTGGCCCTCACTTGATTTTCTACATTTTCAAGGCAATACCTCAGAACTTTATTCTCTTTGCCAAGTCCCGAAGTCACTGTCAGTGATTTTTCCCCACCAGTCCAGTTCACTGCTTTGGTCTCTGAAACTGCACCATTCACTTTCTGTTCACATGATAACAGTTTAGTGCGGATGTTTGCTACCTTTTGGTCAAGCACTTTTAGCCTACAGTCCATTGATTTCACCACTTGCAGAACATCATGGTGTGTTGGCTCCTGTGCAAGGAAATCTGTTGACAATGCAACTTTCGTGCCACTGGTAGTCGGCCTGGCCTGCTGACCATGCTTGCTGCCACCATCAGCGGTCTTGTTTCATCAGGTTCCCCATATTATTTCCCATCAAAACAAGTTGCAAGCCATTCCTTATTCATTCCTGCACTCAGTAGCAGAGTAGAAAGCAGAAAACGGCCAAGTTACAGGTAAAATATAATTAGTTTTAGGCAATATTTCCCAGAGCTCTGGTAAAGTGTGTCTAGCTGTGCTGGTAGCTGGCCATGTCCCCTCAGTCAAGCATTATTTTATGGTTTGAAGCACTTTTTAGCAACAGAAATGCCAAATTTAGGAGAGATGCTGGCAATGTTTGAGTGGCGGTCCTGGAAACCGGGGACAGTTGAGAGGTATGGTTATGATTGCCTCTAGCACAAGATAATACAGATAGTAACATTATGCAGCCTTTCAGTCCTCCATGAGATTATTTATTTATTTATTTGAGTTTTGGCTACTGGGTACGTCCACTGAGACAATTACAGTCCCTTTTTCAGTGTCGACCCAGGGTCCAGAATCAACCACGAAGGTCTAAGTGCAACAAGCAATGCAGTTCTCATATTATGAGGATGGCAATTAGGCAGAGTACATGACCAAGACAAAATGTTGCAAGTACACAAGCAATTGACAACAGATTTGACAAGCGGTGCATGAATTGAATGCCTGATGGGCTATATACAGGGCAGTTATGATATAAAACTTCATAGTAACCATACATGGGAGTGGTAGGACCAGAGAATTCTACACGCATTAGTCTCCTATTATGCAAGGTGCAGTAGTAGTGGAGTGGGAGAAAAGTAAGGCAGGAGGAGGCAGCCGTAGGTAAGGTGGGGGAGTTTATGGGTAGGCACCCTTCAGCAAAAGCAGAAGCAGGTAGCAGAGAAAGACAGAAAAGTAGACAGGACTGAAATTGTGAGAGAGAGGAGCAGGAGAGAATGGAGGGAGGGAGTTCCAGTCAGTTAGAGCGGCATATGAAAAGGAGTGTCTGGATACAGCAAGGCGTCATTTGGGGACAATGAGAAGGGGGAGAGAGGTAGAACGAAGTGTGCGTAGTGCTGGTTTGAGGCATATAAGTTCCCTGAGGCAGGGAGGGGTGAATTTGTGGACAAGCTTGAAAATGAGGCCCAAGGTGGAGTGACTCAGTTTTGCCCCGTAGGAGGGCCACCCCAGCGAAGCGAGACCATCACAGTGGTGAGAACGGGTAGGTTCCCCCATGGCAAAACGACCAACCCTGTGGTATGCCTGAGAGAGGAGGGACATGGAGGAGGAGTTAGTGAAGAGGAGGAGGGGTGCAGCATAGGATAGTTGTGGAAGGAGGGATGCAGAAGCAATTTTTTGGCAAGAGGCAAGTGTGAGGTGTGGGCGCACATGATATAGGAGTCTGAGTTTCTGATTGAGATTTTTGATAGTGCTAGAGACATGGGAGTTGAACGATAGGGCAGGGTCCAAGGTAACACCCAGGTATTTGAAGGAGTGAACTACTACTCAGGTTTGTCAACATGCTTCGGTGCCCTCAGTGCTGCTGTCAGCCAGTATGGTATTCTGTTGCTTCTTTCATTTAGAGATGTCTCTGATCCGGAGGCCACAAGGAAGGAACATGAAATTAATTGATCCTTTAAACAAAAAGCATAGATATTGCACCATGAAGAGGAATCCTACAGCAAGAAACATCAGTAAATACAGATGAGCATTGAAATAGCTTAGGGCCGCAATTAGAAAAGAAGGAATGAACATAGAATTTAGGTTAGCCCATTCCAAGAGTGATCTAAAGAACTTTTATTCTTACATTAATGAGAAAAGGAGTAATACAGAGTCATCGGTCCCCTTATAAAAGAGGAAGTGATTTATAGCAATCAAAATGACATGGCCAGGTTGTTTAATGAGTATTTTTGTTGTGCATATTGTTTGTTTATTTAAAATGGAAAGGCACACTGAGCCAGAACTAATTTACAGGTGCGACCCGGGTGTATGTAACACTCTTGATGAGGAAGTTCTCCTCCCCAGTCTAGACCAGGCTCACATTATCAATAAAGAATTTATCACTAGTAAGCTCATTCATGAAAAAACTATGAAAACTAAATGGGAATAAAGCAGCGGTCCTGACGGACTGCACCCTAGGTTGCTAAAGGAATTGGCTAGTATTTTGTCCCCTATTTTTGCAGCAATTGGTAATAAATCTCTCTATAAGGGCCGAATCCCCTTGGACGGGAAAAAAGCAGTGGTGGTATCTATCCACAAAAAGGGAAGCAAAGCCATCACTGGAAACTATAGACCAATAAGTCTGATGTCGGTCGTGGGAAAAATAATCAAGAGTTTCATCCATGAAGAGTTGAGTGCATTTTTAAATACCAAGGGCTTGGTTGACTGTACTCAACATAGCTTCTCCAAAAACAGATCATGCACCACTAATTTAGTTGGATTTTATGATTTTATCAGTAGAAATCTTGTTGAAGGCAATGAGGATTTCAAAAAGGTGTTTGACACGCTACTACATCGCAGACTAATTTCAAAGCTGCTGAGTATTGGAGTGGACCTAACACTAGTTAAACGGATTACTTACTGACTCACTGATAGGAGGCAGATGTGAGAGTCTATGATTTATCACCTGAGGAGAGGGTGACCAGTGGGGTCCCACAGGGCTTGGTACTGGGACCTCTGTTATTTAATATTTTTATCCATGGCCTACAAGTAAATTAATTAATTAATTAATTAACTTTATTTATTTATTTCTGTTCTCAGATAAACCATTTGAGCTCGGAGCTCATAGGTTCCAGGTCGGGACAATTCAGAAAAACAGGTGAGAGAAGTAAATGGGTGGAATATGCTAGATAAGTTTGCAGATGATACCAAATGGGGGGGATTGGTTGACAGTAGTTCAGGGAGGATTAGCATGATGAGGGATTTGAAACACGTCGTTGATTGGGTAGATGCAAACCAGATGCAGTTTAACACTGAAAAATGTGCTGTTATACATTTTGGAAGAAATAATAATTTTGAAGGACTAGATTATTCATGGAATGAAGTTGAAAGTAGATGAGAGGGAGAAGGATCTGGGTGTATTTGTCAACAGTACCCTTAAGCACAGTTATCAATGTAGTCAGGTGGTCAATAAGACCACCCATTTAATAAACTGTGTGAGGAGATCCTTCTCCAAAATCCGAAGCAGTGCTGCTACCCATATATAAATCACACATCAGGCCCCACCTGGACTGTGGCTCCCAGTTTTGGAGTCCACACCTGAGACGAGTTATAGAACTGGTCGAGAAAATACAGCATAGATTTACCAGGATAATCCCACGTTACAAAGCAAAACCATATGAGGAGAGAATCGGGGCTTTGGGAATATGGCCCCTAAGGAGGAGAGCACGTGGTGATTTGCTCTTCATGTTCAAGATACTGGAGAACACTGATCTAATGAACATAATGGGACTGGGCATAAGGAATTCAGTCATAAATTGAGGGGTCACAGATGACAACTGGTTGATAATATTCCAAGGACTGAGCTCTGAAAGTATGCCTTTATCCCCAGGACAATCAGATTATGGAATCAGTACTCTCAGGAACAAGGTACTGCATCAGCAATTCTAAACTGGAAGGACTCATGCTTAATTTCAAAGCATATTTACTGAAAAAAAATAAAATCTCAGCATACAGGGAGATGCTTTACAAGTTTCAGATCAAAATCCTTTATCAAAAGCTTTTCATAAAGGATTTTGATCTGAAACGCGTAAAGCGTCTGCCTGTATGCTAAGGTTTTATTTTTTTGCAATAAATATGCTTTGAAGTTAAAGCATGATTCCTTCCAGTTTAGAATTGCTGATGCAGTGCCTTGTTCCTGAGAGTACTTGTTTGTGTTTTAACGAGAGCACCATCGTTCTAGTGCGCACTTCTCTGGCTTGTACAGATTATGGAATCAGTTGCTAAGAGACTTGGTGTGTGCACCAAATTTAACTACATTTAAGTCAGCTCTGGATAATTTTATACATGAGGGTAAACTCACTGAGTAACATCACTGAGTAGTGGGGACAGCATTTATGGGCTTACACCTACTGCTGTCCTAAATCACAGTATTAACCCACAGCAGTATTATTAAACAAAGGAGTTTTATTCACCTGATGGCCCAGTGGTACTGTGTCATGCTTTCACGCTGGTGACCCAAGTTCAGGAGCGGTTTCCGGAAGTCATGCTGGGTAATGCGCTACCACTGGTAGTGCATCCAAGTGGGGAAAGGAGTGGTGGCACACTCCGGCACCATAGTAGCCTGTGCTGTTGGGCCAGGGGGGCTTACTCTTCCAGCAGAGTACATGCTGCATACTTCCAAGACATGTTAAACTAGAATGCCGTATGCTGTCGGGAGACAGTGGAAAACACAAGCCCAGCTACAGCAGGATGATTGACTGACCCGCTGCAGGCTGTTCAGTGTTGACCATGGCCCCAGCCTCTCTTCCAAGGACTCTGGAGGGGTGCTCAGCCCCTAAAAGTCTGTGCTGAGCTGTACTTTACAAAGTCAGAGAGGTACAGGCATATTCAGGATAAGGTGGGTGATGTGGCATGGTGAGTTGGTCAAGATAGGGGCAGGTTGTGGCAACAGGAGGAAATAAATCTCTATAGAAACAAGCATTTGTCAATGCCGAATGTTGGTTTGCTGATATTCGCACTGGGCATGCAGGAGTTAGACAGATGCAGAGTAGGAATGGCAGTGAAGTACTGAACTTCACGCCAACCTCACCTCCAACCTGCAGAGACAGACAGCCATTGGGGTATGCATTTGGGTTGTCGCTCATAACATTCATGCCATTTCACCTCGGCCTATCCTGCAGACACCAAGTGTTGAGGTGTGACTTGGGATGTTCGGCTTTACAGTCACCCCACTCCTTAAGGATATATGCTGAAATGAGTGCAATATAGGAGAATGGGGTGAACTCTGGGGCCGAAGAGTTAAAGGCACACCTCAGTGCCTGTCACTGGCTGCAGGGTTGGGGGGGGATGGGGGTGGAATGGCATGAGCATTACAGTTGGCAATCCAAAGGTACACCCTTGATGCCTGTCAGTCTGTACAGGGTGGGACGTTATGGTTAGAAACCCTAACACCCCTGGTGTTTGTTAGTATTTGCACTAAAAATTTTCAACATGGCCTTTTTGTGACTCCCACCTCATGAAAGCATTTGGGACCTCTTCTCATGAACAGTGGCACTGTGAGTTTGTCAATGTGTCCTGAACTTTGAGTTCTCACAGCAACCGTGCCATTGTGTGCCAGATGTATGAAAACACAGATCGGGCAGGATGTGAAGAATGACAGCTGCACCATTCATAGGGAGGTGTGAAGAGATGGCAATGTTGAAAATCTGTAGTGAAAATATTAAAAATGCTAGGACTTCCGAGCGTACGGAGAAACTGTGCAACACGTGCACGTAACACAGTCATTTAGTGGAATTGTTTCACCAAATTTTCAACATAGGCATTTTGTGACCTCTGCTCATGAACACTGTCAGTATGATTTTCTTAATCTGTCCCAAACATTGATTTCCCACAGCAACCGCGCTATTCAGCGCCAAATGTGTAAATGTATATTTTGGGCAGGATGTAAAAACCTGACAGCTGTACTGTTCATAAAGAGGTCTGAAAAAATGCCAGTGTTGGAAATCCGGAGTGAAAGTACTACAAATTTGCGAAGTTAATGAGGGCGAGTGGAAACTGCACAACGTGCACTTGTAACACAGTTATTTTATGGACATTTGTCACCAAATTTTCAACATAGGCATTTCAGGACCTCTGCTCATGACCAGAGTCACTGTGATTTTACATATGAACATACATATGAACATATGAATCTGCCAGCAGAACAGACCAATCTATCTATCTGTCTAAATCTGCCCAAGTGTGCAGCTAGCACCCTAGATTGCAGCTGCCCTAGCCTCCTCCCCTCAGTTCCTCCCTCGCTTGTCCCAGCCCTTGCCCCCTGACTCTTCCTTTTGCATTATCCCAGTCGTCCTTAAAGCTATTGACTGTTCTACATGTTAACACCACCTCTGGCAGTGCATTCCAACTAGACACCGCCCTCTCAGTGAAGTAGTGCCTCCTCATTTCCCTCTTGAAACGTCCCACTTCCAACCTTAGTCCATGCCCCTTTGTCTCTCTTCCACTACTCAGTTTAAACACCCCCTCGGTGCAAGGTTTATTTAACCCCCTCAGGTATTTAAATGCTTGAATCATATCCCCCTATCCCTCCTCTCCTCCAGTGTGTACATGCTCAGCTCATTCAGCCTAACTTCATATCCCTTTCCTTCCATCCCCTTTAACATTTTAGTTGCCCTCCTTTGCACCCCCTCCAGTAACTTTATATCTCTCCTCAGGTATGGTCCCCAGTATTGGACACAGTACTCCAGGTACGGTCTGACCAATGATCTGTAGAGAGATAGGATCACATCCCTGTGTCTGGATGAGAACCCCCTTGCGATGCACCCCAGCATCCTGTTTGCTTTCGCTGCTGCTCTCCTACACTGGGCTGAGTTGTTCATGCTCCCAGTTACCAACACCCCGAGGTCCTTCTCCTCTGTGACCCCCAACCTCACCCGTCCAACCAATAGTCCCTCTTCTGGTTCTTAGGCCCAAAGTGCATCACCTTACACTTGTTTGCATTGAATCCTAGCTGCCACTCCACCGACCATGTCTCTAGTTTGGTTAGGTCCCCCTGCAGTTTTTCCCATCTGTCCTCTTTGTCCACCACTGCCCCCAATTTGGTATCATCTGCGAACAGGCTAACCCTGTTCCCCACTCCATGTGCTATATCGGAGATAAAGAGCCCAAATAGCACCGGGCCTAGCACTGACCCCTGCAGCACCTCGCTTGTCACTGCTCTAGGTGCCGAGAGATCCCCCCCCACCACCACCCTCTGCACCCTTCCCTGTAACCAGGTCTCTATCTATTTAGTCAGCTTTTTTTCCACCCCCACTGCCATCACCTTCCCCCCCAGTCTCCCATGAAGCACTGTATCAAAGGCCTTACTGAAGTCCAAGTACAGGACATGTACCGTATGGCCCCTGTCCAACTCCCTTGTCACCCAGTCATAATACTCTATTAGGCTGGTTTGACAAGATCTCCCTGAGATGAACCTGTATTGCCGTCCATCTTGGAGGTCATTACTCTCTAGGAATGCCACCAGCCTCTGTTTCAGTATCGTCTCCATTAATTTACCCACTATGGACGTGAGACTGACCATCCAATAATTTCCTGGATCCTCCCTAAGCCCACTGTTGTGTATGGGCACCTCATGGACCACCCTCCAGTCCTGGGGCACACACCCTGTTTCCAGGGAGATGTTGAACAGATATGCCAGTGGCTCAGCCAACAGCTCCGCCATCTCCCTCGGCACCCTGGGGTGGATGCCATCGGGACCTAGTGCCTTGTCCACCTTTACTGCCCTCAGCCTCTCTAGCACCCTAGTCCCTGTGATCACTTTGTCTGTCACCTTCTCCCCCTTTTCCCCAGCCCATGCTGGTAGTGGATAATCCCTCTCCTTAGTGAAAACGGAGCAGAAGTACTCATTTAGAACTTCCACTTGCACCTCCCCATTTTCCACCTAATCCACTCCCTGCTTTATTCTTGCAATGTTCCTTGTACTTCCTCTTTTCCTTGACATACCTTAAAAAGTCCTTTTCCCCTCCCTTTATGCCCTGTGCTAACCTTAATTCCCTGGAGGCCTTAGCTTTTTTCACCCTCCTGGTCACCTCCTTTGACCAACTGCCATAAACCTCCTTATTCTCTCCCTTCCCTGTTTTCCTATACTTCCGGTATGCAGCCCTCTATGCCCTCACCCCTTGCAGCACTTCTTTGTTCAGTCAGCATGGTTTCTTGGCTATGCTGTTCTTACTCCTGGCCCTGGTGCAGGCTACTGTGGCCTCTGTTAGCCCAGTCTTTATGACTCCCCACTTTTGTTCTGCATTCATCCCCGGCCTTATATCCTGGAGTCTCCCTCATAGTATTGCTCCCATCCTCCAAACTCCACCCTACTAAAGTCCACCACCTTAGTGCTTGTGCCTATTGTCTCCCTGCCCAGTGCGAGAACGAGCCACACTGTTTAGTGGTCACTACCCGCTAGTGGGTCCTCCACCCTTACGTCCCTCACCGCCTCCCCATTTGCCAGTACTAGGTCCAGAGTGCTACCAAACCTTGTAGACCCACTTACCAATTGCATCAGAAGGCCATCCTGAAATGCATCAACGAGCACCTGCTCCCTGGTACTGCTAGTGGCCGGGGTGTTCCAGTCAACCCTTGGTTTAAAATCCCCCACTATCACCCCCCCACAGACCCTCCTTGTCTGCTCTGCCAACTCCCAATCCAGTTCCCGGATTGGGCTGGTGGTCTATATACCACTCCCAGCCTCAGCTTTCTGGCCTTGGAGTCCAGGAGTTGCACCCAAAGCGCCTCTGTCCTGTCCTCCCACGTCCATTATGCATTTGATCCCCTTCCTCACGTAGAGTGCAACCCCCCCCTTCCAACCCCCTGGTCCCAGCTCTATATCCTGTATCCGGGGATTGCCGATTCCCAATCATGGTACTCTGTGGTCCAAGTCTTTGTCACTTCAGCAGTGTCCACCTTTCCCTCTGAAAGGAGTGCTTGAAGGTCTGCAGTTTTGTTCCCCAGGCTTCTTGCATTGAGAGAGACCACCTTGCACCTGTACCCCTCTTTCTCCTCATTCTTCTCCTTGGCCTGTGTCTCTCCTCCTGGTAGTCCACACCCTTTCTCCTCGTTATTCTTATCGGGTGGTGGTGCCTTCTGTATTACACTCAGACCACTCTGCCCACCCCCTCCCAGGGTTACTACGCCTCTGCCTTTGCCTGTGTCTGGGGGGGGCTCATTAGGCTCCCCTGTCCGGACCTTTCTACCAACCTCAGTCTTTTGCCCCCCCACTGGTTTAAATCAACCTTCATAAATACTCCTGTCCCCTCCCTGCTCAAGTGTAGCCTGTCTGCCATATACAAGTCACTATTTCCCCGGACCCTACCCCAGTTAGTCACTAACCCATAATTTTTGGTGTGGCAACAATCCCTCAGCCACTCATTGAAGTCCTCAATCATGCTTGCACATGGTACCAGGAGTACCTCCGAGAATACAACCAACTCCCCCATGCTCTCACACTGCTTGTCCCACTCCTAGAACCTGCCCCTCACTACTTCCACAGTCTCCCCTGCCAAATCATTTGTACCCACATGCAACAGTAAATGAGGTTTCTTCCTTCCCCTTGCTGCACATTTGAGCAGTGCCTGCCCCTTCTGCAGTCAACTCAGAGATAGCTTCAACCGAAATACGGCTGTACCTTCCCCCCCTTCTGACCCATCTTACCCCCTTCAGTATAGAATCCCCCAGGACACGTACCCCCATCCCTTACCCCTTTGCCTTCTAATGCCTTCCACCACCCCAGTATTCATTCTTCCCTGCACCCCTGCCAGTCGCACCCTCTGTGACTTCTGTATCTGCACCCCCTACTTCTGCCTCATCCCTTTTCTCTGCCTTATTCCTCCCATCCCCCTTGAACCCCTTCCCAGCTTGACTACATCCTACTGGGCTTCCCATGTTGACCTCCCCTCCTTCCCTGCTAATTTCCAACCCCTCTCCTATCACCATTGTTGTCAACTTAGAGCCCCATTCCCTTCGACCCCAACAGTGATGCCCCTCCCATCCTTCCCCTTCCCATAGCCTTCTCTCCTCCAGTCACCCCACTCCTTCCTTACTAGCTCCCTTCTACCCTTTCATCCTTGCTATCTCTTCCCCTACCTGTTGCCATCCCTCTCATGCCCTGCTTGTCCTCCCCCCTTCAGTATGTTCCTGCTCCCCCCCCCATAGCAGAGGTTTGAATCTATTCCTAGTCGATAACCCTGCCTACTTATCTTCCCCTATCATTTCCCCTCCTACTTGTTCCTTTCTATGCCCCCAGTCCCACCCTACCCACAGTCATCTGCTCTCTCCCTGGTACTCCTCGTGATCTCTTCCTCCCCCATCAGGAGGCCCCCTCCCTCACCTCGGGCACCCCGTCCCTTCTTCTCTCTTTTCTGCTAGTGTCTCTGATACTGGTGTCAGTTTCAGTTCATAGTTGTTCTTCCCCGTCCCCCCTTGCCATCCCCTATTTCCCCCACCAGCCAGGATGCCTACCATACTCATTTACCCTGCCACTTAAGACTCCTCTCTAAACTCCACAGTTTCTCCCTCAAACTAGCCAATTGTCTACAGAACATACACCCCTCATTCTCCAAGCCCAGTCCAGGATCATGGCGAAACCCACACCCTGTATACCCCACCACCCTTCCAAAGATGCCCGCCCTATTGACACGCAGTACCTGCCCCATTTTGGCCCCATCTTACGTTATGAGCTCTTACTCCTGGTTTCTCTACCCTACTACCACTGTTAGGGCCCTAGTAACTCAAATTCCTGTTTCCCCCCACACTAGTCCCCCTACTGCCCGCTTGCTGAATGGGTTAATTCAGTCTCAAATCTCATTCATTAGATACTGTATTACTGTAGCAATCTTTAAGCCTCCTTGTCCATTTTTCAACCCTCAGCTACCATACTTTTTGTTCTCAGCCCTCATAGTTTCACTTAGCCCAGTCAGAAATTGTATTGCACTCCAAGTATTGCTCCAACTCAACTCAGTTAGAGAAATAAACATAATAAATAAATATGCATTATTACGGCAATCCTAACAGTATACAGTAGCTCAGTACTTAGCTCAGTTAGAGAAATAAACAGAACAACTAAATCTGTATTATTACAGCAATCGTAAAAGTATCCAGTCATTGTGTTGTCTCCAACCCTGAGACCCTGGCGTAATATAAGACAACACAGGACCCTGGGCAGGTGGGTGGGCAACTCCAAAGTCCCGACAGAGCTCCGTTGAGCTCGCTCACTCCCCCTCTCTCTCTCGCGCGTTCTATTTCTCCCCCGTGCTGCAGGCTGACCTTTTGTACTGGGCTCCTGCCTGCATTGACGCCTTTTTCTGCCCACAAAGAAATATGCAGCAGTCCCGACGGAGCTCCGTTAAGCTTGCTCAATCCCCCTCTCTCATTCTGTTTTTCCCGGTGCTGCAGGCTGACCTTTTGTACTGGGCTCCTGCCTGCATTGGTGCCTTTTTCTGCCCACAAAGAAATCCGCAGCAGTCCTGACAAAGCTCCGTTGAGCTCACTCACTCCCCCTTTCTCGCTCGCTTGTTTTGTTTCTCATGGCACTGCATACTGCCCTTTTGTACTGGGCTCCTGCCTGTGTTGGTGCCTTTTTCTGCCCACAAAAAAATATGCAGCAGTCCCGACAGAGCTCCGTTGGGCTTGCTCGCTCACCCTTTCTCACTCACTTGTTGTTAATCTGTCCCAAACACTGGTTTCCCACTGCAACTACACTATTCTGCGCCAGAAGTGCGAAAACACATTTCGGCCCGGATGTGAAAAATGACAGCTGTACTGTTCATAGGGAGGTGTGAAAAAATGGCAGTGTTGAAAATCTGGCATGAAAATATTGCAAATTTGTGAAGTTACAAGGGTGCATGGAAACTGTGTAACGCATGCTTGTAACACAGTCATTTTAGGGACTTTCGTCACCAAATTTTCAACATAGGCATTTTAGGACCTCTGCTTATGAACAGTGTCACTGTCATTTTCTTAATCTGTCCCTAAAACTGATTTCCCACAGCGACCGTGCTATTCTGCGATGGAAGTATGAAGACACATTTTGGACAGGATATGTAAAATGACAGCTGTGATGTTCATAAGGAGGTGTGTAAAAATGCTGATGTTGAAAATCTGGAGAAAATATTACAAATTCACAATGTTACGGAGTGTGGGATGCGCCAGTAATGTGCTTGTAAGCGGTCATTTTTAGGATTTTTTTCACCAAATTTGCAATATAGGATTTTTGAGAGCCCACCTCATGAACGGTGGCACAGTCATTCCATTAATCTGTCCCAAAAGGTGATTCTACACAGTGGCCACGAAATCACCTTTCAGGACCAAATAACACCATGACAGTGACTGAATTCATGAGGAGGGGTCCCAATAACCCTATGTGGAAAATTTGGTGCCAAAATTCCCAAAAATGCCTGAGATATGCACCAAAGTTTAAAAAATAAATGTGTGCCATTATACAGCTTACCAGCATTTCTTCAGTTTGGGGTCAGCTTTGAAGAGTGCAGACGTGTTCCCAGTCGCACCAGGCTCCGGAGGTGAGTATGGGGTGAGGGGTGTGTGGGGAGGCAGGGTACACAGCGGATGGGCACGGATTGGGGGAGGGGCAGGACAGACCACGAGGGACCGTTTTCTTGTTTTACAGGTTAAAAAAAAAAAAAAGACTACGGGGGTCGGTTTTCTTCTTTCACAGGTGTTGTTTGGTACACTGGGTGGGCTCCCAGTATACCACCTGCAGTTGTGGGAGGGGACTGAAGCCAATGGGATTAGGCCCCCATCGGCACAGAAACAGGTGGGGGCATGATGCCGAGAGGTTGGAACCCCTCAGCACACAGCAGAAATCAGGGGGTTGGGACATTATGCCAACAGGTTGTGGGCCCCCTCCATCAATAAATTGAACTGGGAAAGGGGGGACTGAAGCCGACGGGGATTGGGCCCCCCATCAGCAAAGAAAGACTGTTGGGGGTGCGTGATGCTGAGGGGGATTGGGCACCCCCTCAGTACACAACATAAACTTGGGGGTGGGGACATTATGCCGACGAGGACTGGGCTCCCCGTCAGCAAATGAAGGGGGTCGGGGGCATGCTGACAGGGGGGATTGGGCACCCCCCATCAGCTCTGAGGTGGCCGCATAGAGCTGCCATGTTCCTGGTACTGTTACACCAGGCGAGGTACTGCCCTGCAATGAGGGGTCGCTCCCTCATTGCAACAGAATTGCTGATGCTGCAATGACGAGGTGGCCCCACATTGCAGTGGCCAAATCGTTTCAAGTTGGTGGCACTTCTGCAGAATCGGTGATATCAGGACACAGGGCCTGCATTGTGTGCATACCGCCAAGCCAACAAATACAGTGCTGGCATTGGCCGACACACTGCTGCACCTCCACAACCCACTTCTCTCCTAAGCTGCTGCATAATGTTTTGTGTGCAAGCAAACATAAAAAGAACAGGAGATCTTAACAAACAAGTGTGGTATACAGTATGTCATCTAGGCAACAAGCCAAGCCATGCACTAACCCCATCACTGTCATGAGGAGAGGAGAGGAGAAGAAACATACTGGCCTATAAAATTGTGTATGAGTGCCCATGCACAGCACAGCCGTGTTTTCATCGAGGGAGGTTAGATGACATAGACCTCAGAAGCCAAGCTTGAGAGGTCTCTATGATGTCGTCTCATTTTGAGATGGGAACTCAGCTTTGTTGTGCACGGGTGCCCATACACTATTTTTTATAGTGTATAGTTTATTGGAAAACACACAGAAAACTGCCATTTTTTGATAGTACTTGTTATATTGTATGATATTTTTTGAAACAGGAAAAACGTAAAAGAACACAAATACGTCAAAGATAACTTTTCAAATACTAGGTGCAGTTCCCTCTGTTACTTGTGTTGAATCAGGAAATGCAACAAAAAACTGAATTTTAATTAATTGTAAACAGTTTGGTAGTCAGGAAAATCCATTAAATGGCAACAGCTTATGTGCTGTGTTGGTGATCTGGGTGGAGAGAAAAAAAATATTTGTATTATGAATGGAATGTACTCTTATGTGTTTTCACCAGTTTATACATTTTTTCAGTTTGCCTTACACTGAGTCTTCTGAAGAATCATCAATCTTATCAGTGTTGTTTTTTTTCTGTGGGTAGTCTGAGTAGTTCACAATTTTCACAGATCCTGGCTGACTAAGGTTGCAGTAATCGCAAAATGGATGCATGCTTTTGTTGGCGTCAGGTTGCAGTTTATCCATTTAGACTACTCGGAGCAATCATGCAAGAGAGGCAGTTTGCAAGGAAAGCAGTATATGGGATCCATACTGGGATACTAGGAGAGAAGTAATGTTCAAGCTGTTTGGTTTTTGTGCATCTCTGCAAACCTTACACATACCGGACGTTCCATTTTGTGGGCTTGTCAGGCTGCAGCAAGCATGTTGTGCTCCACTGTTCACTCACACCTGCATTATTTTCCAACACAGGGGATGGGAGTGTGTCCTCCCCTTGTCAAAACAGAGGTGGAGTTCAAAAAAGCCTGGGGTAGGCACAAGGGAATCATAGGGAAGGGGGGGGGGAGGGACAGCACCATAGATCAAGTTGGTCTGCAGCAAAAATGAAGGTAGAGAATAAAAAATGTTTGGGCAGACTGGGTAGGCCAATTGGTCTTTATTAGCTGTCAGATTCTATGTTTCTATGGTTGTCTGTCTGCACCAGGAAGGCCTTTCCCTAAACATGTGGAGCCAGGGCCTTGAGCCTGTACAGGACCACTCTCATCTCCAGCACTTTTATATGGAGAGTGTGTCCCACTGGGGACCAAGCCCACTGAGTCCTGAGGGTACCAGGGTAGGCATCCCACCTGAGGTTGGACACATCCAAAGTCAGAGTCGCCTGAGCAGGGTCCCTTAGAAAGGGAGCCACAAACAGCAGATGATGCCTTCATTAACTCCACAGGCCTGCTTCCCATAGAGGGGCACACTCCCTGATGGGGTGCTCAAAAGACTGGTGTGCCAGAGACCACTGAAACTGCAGGATCCATTCAAGAATTCTCATATGCATCCATGACAAAGGACCATGGATATGAATGCTGACATAAAGCCCAGTAACTGGGGCATGGTTCTAGCCATGACCATGATGCTTCTGGCAACTAGACTCACTTGAACTAATAGTGCATCTACCTGATCTTCCAACAAGAAAGCTTTGGCCAGAGACGTGTCCAGCATGGCTCTGATGTACTGTAACCTCTGGCAAGGGGTGAGAATGGACTTCAGTATATTGATCAGAACACCTACAGTAACTGGTTCAGCAACTGCTTTGTCCTGTTCGTTGTGTGACAGAAGACCCCTTTAGGAGCCAGTGGTCCAGATTAAGGAACACTTGCAGCTCCTCTTGAGAAAGAGTTGCGTAGTTACATAGTAGATGTCAGCAGAAAAAGACCTCTTGGTCTATCTAGTCTGCTTTTGTACTGTTGTAAAATTAATTCTTACTTCCTGTAAGTTGCTGCTACCACTGCAAAATGTTTGGTAAGTACACACAGTGCCAAAGATAAGCCAAATGGCAATACTTGTAATTGAAGATGATGACCCTCTAGACAGAACTGCAGGTATTTTCTGTGGCATCTCTGGCTTTCTGTATGTAGATAAGCATCCATTATATTCAGGGTACACAGCCTTTCTCACTGGGACAGAAGGGAAAGGAGAACTTAGAGAAAGCATGTGAAACTTTATGTAAGCAATAATCCAGGATGGGATGAAACCAAAATATTTGAAATCCATTTCTAAACATTCAAGACTGATGCCAGATCTAAAGTACATGATGCCTGTAGATACATTACCATCTTGGATATCTGAAAAAGATAAAAATACAGATTACTACAGAATCCCCAATATTTTAAAGGAAATGTTCAATATAAGGTATTGGGCTTCATAGCCCAATACCTTATATCATCCTGAGCCGACAGGCACAAAAATTAAAATTTAAAACGTCTTGCTTTCTTTTGTGGAAGGGATCGTAACTGGTACCGAAGCCTCAGCCAGTCGATCCTTCCAGCCTCTAGTGCCCTGTCACCCCACTCTCTGAAATTTTGGCGTGTGGCCAGGAGGCATGGGCGAGCCCCATCAAAGTCTATGGGGCTATTTTTAAAGCTGGATTTTAGCCACTTTTAACAGTCTTGGGGGTTGAATTAAAGCAATCACTTAACTAGTAGGAACCTAGTACTGATTAGCGACTGCTTAATTTTCCCTAAGACTGTTAAAAATAGCTAAAAACTGGATTAAAAATAGCCCCCATAGACTGTATGAGGCTCGCCCCTGTCTCCTCCTGGCCACACGTCACAATTCTCAGAGCTGTGGTAGGTGGAGATGAAGTGAGTGGGGCAATTAGGAAGCTGGAAGGGATCAAGTTGGCCAAGGCTTCAACGCCAGTTATGATCCCTTCCACAAAAGAAAGACATTTTAAATTTACATTTTTGTGCCTGTCAGCTCATGCAGCTATAAGGTATTAGGCTGTGAAGTCCAATACCTTATAGCGGTAGGTAGGAAAATTACTTAAACATGCCTCTATTACAGGAAAATTATTCATAAAACTTTGATTAGCTCGACTCAATTATTTAGTCCAGGGAACATTGTGGCTTGGAGTTTAAATAGCCAAAAGTTCTCCAGTTGGAACAAGATCAAGTCCAAATCCCCTCCCGTAGGTCCCAAGAATACCTGCTAGAAGCCTTATTCTTTCTGTAGCACAGACTTCCTCTCACCAGTCTACAGTTCCCTTTTTCCTCTTGACCCTCACTCTACCCTAGTCCCCCACAAAGCTTTTCAATAGGCTGTTTTAATTTAAAGCAGTTAACAGCCCTGTACTACGCCTTACCTAACTTTCCACCTGTCCTCTCAACACTGGCAGTGTGGAAATTATTGACTTTATTTGGTTTTCAATTTTGCTTTAACTTCATAGAGTAGTGATAATTTCTGCTTTAACATCTGACAGCATCTTTTCCAGGTGGAGTGGATGTGGGACAGAGCAATTCTAAGGGGTAAACTGAGGGATGTCTCTCGCAATGTGGGACAATTGAGATATATGATGCCAGCTCCTCTGTCAGAATAATATAATTCTGAAAAAAGGGGGCGTTTGTGTTTGTAACTCACAGAAGCCTGTCAGACAGTCTGGTCATGAAGGGCAAACTTGGCAACCGAGACAGTTGGGGGAAGGTTGAGAGCAGTAAGAGCAGCCAACTGTGACACAGGTAAAGCTGCTCTGACTCACTCACTGTAAAATGGAATCTCTTTCTGTAGAAACTGTGTGCTCAAATTTACATTGTTTGCCAGCAAAGCACCAAAACTCCCTGTCCCCGTGGTTTGGCATGGCTATGCGGGAGGCCCTGGTTTGGGAGAGATCTCAGGTCTCGAGGTCACTCTGCTGTGAGGGGTTAGTGCCTCACATTGTTGATGCACTCACTGTCCATGGGGGGGGGAGTTGTGTGTTGCTCTACAGCACCTCCCTGTAGCTGTGCTAGAAGTGGAAAATGGTGGGCACTCAGAAGAGACGAGACTACCACCTGCACTACTAAGCACTGAGGCTGGAAGCTTCATTTTGTTTTATGAACACAGCAGGCAGGGGGAGGGGGGGCAAAAAGGGGAACAACCAATATCTGACCAAAGCAAAAAGAAACCCCAAACGGATGCAGGTTATTTTATTTATTTATTGAAAAGTTTCACCAGGAAAGGCACACTGAACAACAAGTTGCTTGTCTCCCAGTGTGTCCTGGGGGACAGGGTAGATAAATAACAATCATACAAGTACATTTGCCAAGAACAAGGATACATTAATACATAAAAATAGAATTATACAATGTGTATATAACCCCTAGGTGGTGCTATCCTATGGGCTACTACCCCTGCCTGCATGACTATGCACAGGTTGAAGGGCCTGAGTTCTGTGAATGGGTGCCTCCGTCCAGAGGAATGGTATTGGGGTAGCATAGCTGCTTTGGTATAGCCCTCCGGGATGCTATAGCCACCCACCAACCCTTCTAGTGACCTGAACAGTAAAACAATAGAGCATTCACAGTCACAGAATAATAATAATAATATGCTCACACCCCCCCTTGCACTTACCACCAGGGCTGGATCGTCAGCAACTACCCTGGAGACCCCCTGGAAAATAAGATCAGTGATGCAACAATACAATAGCAATATTGTAAACCAACCAGTAAGGTACACACTAGCCAGGTTGAACAAGAAAACCAACAATCTGGTTTATTTAGGGGAAGTGAACAAGGGTGGGTGTGAATCTAGCAAATGATTGGCACTTCTGATTTGATTCAGATTGACTCAGCATGCACTGTAAATCCCTTTGTTAAACAGGCTAGCCTGAAACGTTGCCTGGCGTTGCAGCTGTCGTTGGGGCCCTTAGGAAGGAAAAAACAGTTAACATGCACACAACTCAAATATTTGTAATCCAGAGCCGGATGGCTCAGTCCATTACAATAGACCCAAAACAAGAAAATCGGATGGCACACTATGATTGCAGCTGTTGTTGCAGGGAGCTACCCTGAATTGTACTCACGCTACCCAGACCATCCTGGACAGGCAAGATGAAGACCTTGTGGTGTTGCGCTGGATTACCAGGGCCTACACAACTCACCTCCTGGTGGTCGCTACCTGTTCAATGGTGTTGAGCAGGGGGCCGAATCCCCAAGCGGGTCTTTCGCTGAGAATGTCTCTGAATTGGGAGTAGCGGCCTAGGCCGAGGTGGCAGGAGAAATGGTTCAGAAAATGTCTGTGGTTGGATGCTGGAAAAGCCTCCAGCTGATATAACGGAACTTGCCATGGGGAACCAAATCGTGACCCACGAAACACATTCAGCACATCTACAGCACTTCACTTCCTAAGCCATAGTTCAGATAAAGTCCGTTTGCCGATCAGCTTTACTGCACAAACCTTTCCATCTGAGGCTGTCTTCTAACATCAGGTGGGCCGATCACTTCTGGAGCAAGTCTTCGGTCCACTTGTACATAGTAGTAACACTCTTTTCTCCCCTCCGCTGATGCAGGTCTTAGCCAGCAATCAGAGAAGTTCAATTTTCATACTCAAGACTGGAGAATGTGACAGGTGGGCCAGCAGAACCTTCCCGCCAATTCTCCTATGCTCCTACTAGGAGCAGCTGCTCAACAGCTTGAGCTGTTCACTCTTCAACCTCCAAATTTCGACTCACTCTGCTTCAGGCAGTTCTGGGCATTTCCTCTGAGGTCCAAAGGGTTCGGTTGACTGAGGGACCTGTCTGTCACAGCAAGGGCTCCCCCCTCCAGGTCCATTTAGGCACCAAATCCTTAAAACTACAAATACTACAGCATTTCCTTCCTACAACACCTCTGGGAACAGTCTCCATTTTAGGTCCGCTGAGGTTTGATTATTCCAACACTGGAAGTCCGGAACCAAAATGGTGGCCCCTATTCAAAATCTCAAACTGTAATTTAAAGCATGTTAGACAAACTCCCCTATCGTTGTTATTATAGCAGATAAACAATAATTATACAATGGCAAGAACATTTCCTGGACTCTGATTGGTCAGTGTGTGCCTGAGACAGTGATGATATTACTCAATAACATCACTGTGTTGATTTTTTTGGATGATATGCATTTTTTTTTCAGAAACAAAGATATACTGCCTCACTAAAAATCTACTAAAAACATTTTTATTTTTATTTTTGTTTTGTATAACATTGAGCCATTGTATAATTTCAATAAGGCATGACAAGGTGTGTGTTATCGTGTAATAACGTCACTCCTGGGGTGGTGGAAGCACTCGGCTTCGCCTCATGCTTCAACCCACCCCAGGAGTGACGTTACTACATGATAACACACACCTTGTCATGCCTTATTGCTTAAATAATCACTTTTCCTAACAGGGCTCCCTCTGCACAAGTAGCGACTGCATAACTGAGCAGAAAAACAGACTGTCTGGTCGCAAGCCTTACACCACTCAGACCCAGCCCAGACTGATTTTCTAACACAGTATAGGTGTTTTTTTTAAAGAGACGGGCACAGAGGCTTACTAAAGCACTCTCATGCAGACAAATAGAACTACTGCAGACAGGACACCATCCTGACAGTGGGCATTTTAGAAGCCCAGGAAGACATTTTAGTAAACCCCAATTTGTAGGGGGGTTACACTCTTCCCTGCCTGAAAAAACTTGGCGTCCGCGTCAAGTCTATACTTAATATAACGTTCTATATAGAAAACATTATACAAGACTACATGCATGACTCATTTGGTATACCACAAAGAAAAAGGCTGATGCATCAGTAAAAATAAACTGGTTCTAAGCATTACTATACTTTTTCATGACAATAACACTTTCTACCAGGATACAGTTTTCATACTTTTTCATGAACATATCAGCATATTCAAAACGGTTTCAAACAGATAACCACATTACTCTGACCATCCGGGTCTGTATTACCTCCTGTACTTTAACCCACATGGCTTGGGGCCTATCCCTATCCTCTTTATTAGGGCTGCATGGGGCAAGGGCATGGGCACCATGGTTTGAGGGCTGAACTAGTAGCTTGGAAGTAGCAGAATAGCTCAGTTTGGGAAGAGAGCTTTTGGAGATATACACCCCTTTATGAACAACATGTAAGGGAAGATTCATAGGCCTCCCAGAGGAGTCATAACTGAGGCATATCACTGGTTTGGTGGCTCTTCCAGACTTTCTAGGAGGAACAGGCACAGGCTCATTCTTTTCAGCAGGCGTGTTTGTATCTGCGTCCGAAGAAAAGGGTACCTCTGCACTGGCTGCTTATTCTGCACTGGAAGCACTGTCAGCTTCTTGTTCTACAACACTACATTCATTTGGCTCTGACGAAATTCCAGGTTCGTCATCTAGGGGGAATTCCATGGAATTTAAGTCTTGCAACACATTACTGATATTTTCAGAATCATTGATGTCATTAACATAATTTTCCATAACATTGTCAGCTTCATTATCGCAAGCAGTTTTATGTTTACTGGTATGTCACCAGCAGTGTTTTCTGTTTCAGATTATCTTTCCTGCAACTCAAATAACTCTACCAGACACACAGAGTCAGCTACATCAGAAGTCACACTTGGCACCTCGCTGCCTGGGGGCACAGGGTTTGTGGAGAAGGCTGGGAGGTAAGGCAGTCCTGAAGGTCCAGCTTCACCTCCGAAACTGTACATGGGGTTACCCTGGAACAACCGACTCGGTTCATAGGACGGATAATAGGGAGCTTCACACTCACTGCCATCAGATTCAGACGGACAATCAGTGTCATTGTGGGCCTGCCTGGGGGAATGCCTTGAATCCTTGACAGCTGGAGAAGGGGTTATCTGTTTCTTTTTAGCTGCAACTCTAGTTACAGGCCCAGGAGGTACAAAGGCGATGATTACTTGACCAATGGGCAGCAAATGATTCCTAAGTATTGTCTTGGTAGCTCGTGAGTCATTTTCAGGGTGCACTTTATAGACTGGCACATACATCTTCTAGCTTACTGACAACAATGTAGGTGATGCCACCTATTAGCAATTTTATGTGTAACCCCCAAGGGGCGCTATCCTAAGGGCTACTACCCCTGCCTGCCCTAACTGTAACAGGGTGAGGGGCCTAGATCCGTTGGCAGGTGCCTCCACCCAGAGGTCGGGGTTAGAACGGTCGAGGATGACTTGGTCACAGCCCTCTGGGTTGCTGTAACCCCCCTTTCTTCCCATTAGTGGCCCACACAATTCAATTACAGTGTCCTTATCATATACACTTACCTCCCCCGGCTCGAACCAATTAGCTTGCCCCGCGGACCCCCTGAAAAGTAAGGTGCAGTTATGCAATATTCACTGTGCAGTAATTCACCATTAACACACAAACTAGCCAGTGTACCTTTGCAAAACAAGCAATCTGATTTATTTAAGGGGCGATAACAAGGACCGGGGGGAATCAGGTTGATTAGCTTACCGCTACACTATATGAGTATCTACCTAGAGCTCTGTGCACAGGCCTAACCTATAAGTTACTGTCTATGGGTAACCAAGCCCTAAAGGCTAGTTCCTCGATGCAGCTGACTGGGGCCCTGACACAAACGAGCATTTAATTCCTACAAAGATTAAATGGAGCCAGCAGGCCCAGATAGTGTCACCAGTACAGAACCCAAACCGTCCTGCCCTCACTAGGACCATTGGCCAGGGAGCTACCCTGATTTAGTACTCACGACTCCAGCAGACAGAGCGCTCATTCACCTCTCTCAGGACCGAGCCTGTACTTTAAGCACTTCTCCACACATTTATATGCAAGGTAGAGGGGTACCATACTAGGCAGCTGCTGTCCTTTTCGATCACCTGCCCGCCATACACTGGGCCCAACCGACGCAGCTTCACTATTCCTGACAGACCGAGCGCGATTCAAGCATATTCTTCAGTCTTCTACAGGGTGAGCCTGGCAGGTAGCCGCGCTCCTGCATGGCCTCCTCTAACCGCTTCCCAGTGGATTTAGTCCAAAAATTACTGGCGTTTAAAAACGCCCGATGCTGGCCTTACACGCGCTTCCCTCACGACCGCTCAAACGGCACCAGAGCCCCAAGCTCCTTACTTGGTCACAGCCACAACGTCTCTGCCCCTTGGACAGTATGGGGCAAGACTCTCTGTTCGGGTGCCACCCGATCCCATTGGTGGGCTGCTGGAACCAGCCACTAAGTTCACCCCTCATTGGTGCAAAAAAGGCGCCATGGTCCAGAACTTCACTTCCCAGAAAATCTAGCTGTATCCCCATTGGTCAGCAGGCTCCATTGAGAGTCCCGATCCTGGTTGGTCACCAGTTACTCCATTTTAGATACCCCCTGCCCCTATTGGATCCTTCAGACAGTCCTGGTCCAAAATGGAGGTGCACAGCACACAAAGTCCAGCTGCAAGAAAGGCAGGTTAAACAGCTTACATTCTCATGACCACATCTAAAGGTATGGGACAAACAGTTACACTTTCTGGAAAGTGCTCACTCTGCCCCTTCAGCAACGGGCCAACACCGGAGCAATTAGTCAGCGGCTCGAGTGGGACTTGAGCAGGAGAACACACAACCCACCTCATAAGCAGTGAATATGTCTGCAAGCAGACAGCTCTTAAAGAAACAGTACGGGGAGGCTCTACAAGCACTCACAGAGCCATTTAAATGGCTTTAAGCACCGAATGCCGACCACCAGAGGGATGCTTAGACAGCTCCTAGACGGCTGTTAGAAACCCCCATTTGTAGGGGGGTTACACCCCTTCCTGGCCTGGAAAGAACTTGGTGTCCGTGTCAAGTAGTTACCCTTAAATCACTTTAAGGTGAAACTGTTTAAATTAACAGCACATTAGACTTTTGATTACACACATTACACAGTTTACTTTTTACCTATACAACAGTACACATATTACAACCCCTTTCTTTTATACATCAGGTCATTACTTCCTGGTTATGACACTTGGATAAAGGGGGCCCTTCCCTATCCACTACCTGAGGGCTAACTGGAGCAGTAGTACTATACTCGGAGGGTAATACTAACAGTTGTGTATCGTTCCCCAAAACTAGCTTGGGCAATGAACTCAGAGATACATAGACCCCCTTATGGACTACATTTAATGGCAGGTCCACAGGCTGACCCAGAGACTCATAACTTAACCTTATCACAGGCCGTACTTATTGGCCAGTGCGTCTAGGGGTCTCAATAAAATCAGCTACGGGCCCTGGCTCCATTTCCACCTCATTTAGATTAGTAGAGGGAACCTCTACATGAGAAGGGGACCCCGTGCCTATAGTGCTTTCGGGGACATGACCCTCTATATCAGGACCCACACTACTTAGTTCAGTCAAGGGCACTTCTGGCACTACTGGGATGCTATCAGGGCACTCAAAGTATTCTTCTTGCTCAGGCGGATCCCAAACAGATTCCCCCACATCACTTTCCTCTTCTGAAAAGTCAGACAGTTCAACCAGCCCAGATAATTCAGCCAGACTCATAGACCCTACTTCTTCGGCTTTGAGGTCACTCACTTCATCCTCTGGGAGTATGGGCTCCAAAGACAAAGCTGGGGGCTCAGACAGTCCACAAAACCCAACTTCATCCCCAGAGTGAGCTAGGGGGTTGCCTTTAAAAAGTTGACTCGGTTCATAAGAGGGGTAATACTCCACATCATGTTCACCATCTTCAGCCACAGATGGGGGATCAATTTCAGCAGAGGGGAGAGGAGAAGGCCCCCAGGGTTTAAGTTCTGAGGAGTCCACCCCTCAGAATCTCTTTTTGGCAGCAGCTCTAGTTATAGGCCCAGAGGGAGGGGCATTAAGAGGCTCAGTCTCTATCAAAATCTGTCCAATTGGCAGCAGGTGATTTTGGTGTAAAGTTTTTACATCTTTTGAATTGTTTTCCGGCCTTACTTTGTACACAGGCAGATCATCTAGTTTTCCCACTACAATGTGAGGGAGATGGTGCCATCAGTCAGCAATCTTGTGTTTGCCATGCAGTCCCAGATTTCTTAGCAATACCCGATCCCC
This sequence comes from Neoceratodus forsteri, assembly GCA_016271365.2. Lineage (NCBI taxonomy): Eukaryota > Metazoa > Chordata > Ceratodontiformes > Ceratodontidae > Neoceratodus > Neoceratodus forsteri. Next base: position 335,810,204 of record JADMNL010000025.1, read on the forward strand.
CTCCTGGAGTTCCTGTGCCTTCACCTTTTATCATACCTCTCTTTGTTGGCCAAGTTCCTTTTGGCAGCTATGGTTTGAGCCAGTTGGTACGCATGATTGAGCTGGGCCTTTAACTTTTGCACATACTGTAAATAATCATCAGCTTGAACCCCATCAGGAGAGACTCCAAAACACACATCTACCGGCAATCGAGCTTCTCTTCCAAACATCAGGCAGTAGGGGGGGAGAACCCAGTGGCATCACTTTTGGTGCAGTTATAGGCATGTACCAGGGTGCTAATTTGTTGGCTCCATCTAGGCTTGTCTTTTGGGTGGAGGTGCCTGGCATATCTAGCAAGGTGCGGTTGAAACGCTCAGGCTGGGGTCCCCTGGGGTGGTAAGGATGGTTCTGGACTCATCACTTCCCACAATGATAGCATCTCTCTAATCAGGCGGCTCTCAAAATCTCTCCCTTGATCGAATGGATTCGCTGGGGGCCCTATAATGAACAAATACATTTTCAACAAGGACTTTAGCCACGTGGTTGCCTTCTGATCCTTGGTGGGGAAAGCCTGGGCATATCGAGTGAAATGATCAGTGACCACCAATATGTTGCTGATATTTTCAGATCAGGTTCTAAGCTCAGGAAATCAATGCAGACCAACCCCATAGGGGCGCTGGTAGTGATATTGACCATGGGGGCAGCTCTCTGAGGTAGGGCTTTTCTTTGCAAACAGCGGCCACAGGTCTTAACATACTGCTCTACGTCTGCACTCATTTTGGGCCAGTAGAATCGGGTCCGCACCAGGTCAAGAGTTCAGTCTATGCCAAGATGCCCCATGTGGTCATGCAGGGACCTCAACACCAGTTCTCTAAAAGCGGTGGGCAGCACCATTTGTTGTTTGTCTATTCCCCCCTCTTTGTCTACGGTCTCCTGATATAACAGTTTATTGTTCAACTTCAACTTTGGGCTTTCTTTGTATTACAGAGCAGTTCTCAACTCAGCAGACTGCAGTTGGGACACATCTCTCCCCACTTGCAGCGCCTCTAAAACAGATTGTATCATGGGATCTTGAGACTGAGCCAACTGGAGGCTATCTTTATTGAACTGAGGCAGCATACTAGTGTCTAATGCAGCAAAGTGGCAGTAAGCAGCAGGCACACAGTTCTCAGATGGACCCAAGCAATCCACCATGCTGTCCACAGTATCAGGAGTCACCTGTTTCTCCTTGTTGAATTTTTGGCAAAGGGCTCTAATGTCGGGTTCAGACAACCTGATCCAATCAGCTCGGGACACAGGCCTCCGTGAGAGAACATCAGCATCTATATGGTTGAGGCCTACTCTGTATTCAACAGCGTAGTTGTAGGTGGATAACGCAGAGAGCCACCTGTGACTAGTGGCATCTAGCTTGGCTGAGGTCTGAATATATGTCAAAGGATTATTATCAGTTTTCACCAGTATCTTAGCCCCATACAAACAGTCATGGAATTGATCAACAATAGCCCACTTTAGAGCCAGGAACTCTAGTTTGTGCACTGGATAATTCTTTTCAGAAGGAGTCAAACTACGGCTGGCAAAAGCTACAGGTCTCAGACCGTTCGAGTGCTCTTGGTACAATACGGCCCCCAATCCTTGCAGACTGGCATCAGTATGAAGAACATAGGGTTTAGCTGGATCAGCATAGGCCAGCACTGGGGCGTGAGTAAGTTGATATATAATGTCATAGAAAGCTTCCTCGTAGTCAGCAGTCCAGCGAGTACCAAACACATCATTGGGGCAGAAATAAGTCTTTTCAGTCCCAGATTGTGCAGTCTTCTTATATTTCTTATGGGTCGGGGGGTACCGTTGAGTGAGATTAAGCAGGGGCCGGATCACCCAAGAGTAGTCTTTAATAAATCTTCGGTAGTACCCACAGAACCCCAGAAACCGCTGTAGCTCCTTCAAATTTCTGGGTTGGGGCCAAATGGTTAAAGCCTCTGCTTTGCTGGGGTCAGTATCTATGCCTTCAGTGGATACTATCTGGCCCACATACTTCACGGAGGTTTGAAAGAATTGGCATTTGTCTATAGATAACTTAAGACCGAAATCCTCCAGCCGGTCCAGGACCTTGAACAATCGACTTTCATGTTCTTCCAATGAGCTGCCAAGCACTATGACATCATCTAAATAAACCAAACACTCGAGCAAGTTCATGTCCCCCACAGTACGTTCCATCAGGCGCTGAAAGATAGCTGGGGCACCTGAAATCCCTTGAGGAATCCAGATAAACTCATAGAAACCTAGGGGGCAAATGAACGCAGTCTTCTCTTGATCCTCTGGAGCCATTGGGATCTGATAGTACCCACTGCAGAGATCTAACACAGAGAACCACTTATTGCCATTTAGACAGTCCAGGGCGTCCTGTATGCGTGGCATGGTATACTGGTCAGAAATGGTTCGCCGGTTCAGGGTACGGTAGTCCACACACATCCGAACGGCCCCATTCTTTTTCCTCACTACTACAATAGGGGAAGCATAAGGGCTCCTGGATTCTTGTATCACACCAGCAGCAAGCATCTCTTGCAGATGCTGTCTCACATCATCTATGTCAGCAGGGGCCAGGCGCCGAGACCTCTCGTGAAAAGGCCTTTCATCATGCAGTCAAATGTGGTGTTCGGCCCCCTGCACACATCCCACATCCCATTCTTTTAGGGAAAATACCTGGTCTCTTTGGGCAAGCTTTTCACTGATCCTTACTTTCCATTCAGCAGGCAACGGGGAGTCACCCGAAATCAAACAAGTCGGGCGTGACTCTCTCATCCTTCTCCAAACCCTTGCTATTGGAGAGCACTGCAGTGTCTGCACAATGCACACTAGCCAGGGTGCAGCCTCTATTTACTCGAATCTCTTTGTCAGACACGTTATGAACTTGAACCATCTCTCTCCTGGCATAAGCATGGGCTCTAGCAGGCAAGATACTGGGTTTAACCAGCAGTCCCCCAGGCAACTTTCCTTCCCCAGGTGCATCCAGCATCAATAGTTTATTCTTGACATCCTTTTTAAGCCAGACCTCCCCTTGCAAAACATACTGGGCATTTGGGGCTAATAGCAATGGCTCCAGATCCTTCCTCCAGACAACACCCACCGGGCCTTCAGGCTCCTCCTGACTAGCCTTTCTCTGAGTCTCGTAGGCCTTCTGGATCAAAGCGGGTATTCTAAGAGCTCGCCCAGTCCTGGACACTTGCTTCTCAGAGCACAATTGTGCTAGTCGACCAAACATGTGGGCATTAGTCCCAATCAACAAGGGTGCCCCATCATACAGTCCAGTGGGGGGGGCAGACTAAGGCCAAGGTTTCCACCTGTTCGTCCACCCCAGCCACAGAAGTAGGAAATGACAACCAGATCTGGATATACCCCAAATACGGATAAGCCTTGTCATTCAGCCCCCATACATGTAGACCATCCAAGGGTTGTAGTGGCACCTCAGGCAGATGTGTCTGATACCAGTCCTGGAACATAATGGTCACCTGAAAGCCACTATCCAATGCAGCTCGAGTGGGAATCCCATTTACTCGCACCGGGGCCTCCATTGAGGGTCCTACCACATCAGACCATTCGGGGGGGCACAGCATTGACAGTTGCTTGGGCATTAGCCCGGGTCACAAAGCCCTTCCTAGGGGGTCGGACGTAGGCCCTGCGATGCGAGGTGATCAGCCTGCTGTTGACCTTCCTTAAATTCTCCGGCAACTGGCACTCTATCTGAAAGTGTCCATCCTCCTCACAATGGTAACAGAACTTGGGGTCCTGGGGGTCTCTATTGGGAGGGGAATACTTTATCTGCTGGGGGCCATCCGGAGGACGAGGGGACTCCCCTTGGCTAGGGCGTTTGTTTCTAGATAACTCTGGTTCCCCAAACCTAACAGGGTGGGTAGTGGTTTGCTTCAAGTCCCTCACCAGTTCTCGTAAATTTCTGATCTCAGCCCTCAACTCACTTTCTACTTGGGGATGAGAGGAAATGGCACGCACCCCCACCCCTCCTTGTAACTCTGGGGATACATCAGGCCCCCCCAAAGGGTGGGCCTCATCGGGTTCGCTAGACTCAGGGGTTTGGCACAGATTCACAGCCCCCACATAGGGTTCCCACCCCTCCTCATAAGTCTCTACTTCTCAAATCTCCCTCATCAATTGACAGTATTTAGGTGGGGCAGCTCCCGATCATGCAACTTAAGTTTTAACAGTATCACACTGGAAAATCTAGCAGATTTTAAAACATGTTCCAACCTGACCTGGTTCAAGGCTGGGGCGGTGATCCCCCCTTTTCGATAGGCCTTCTGTAAAGCCCTTTCCACCCTAGTAACAAAAGCAGAAAGCTTTTCATTCTTCCACTGCTTAGCAGACTTAAATTTCCATAATAAGTCTTCCCCAGTTTCTGTGCTTCCAAACACTCCCTCTAAAGCAGAAAGATACTCTGCTGCGGTAGCTTCCGGGTTAGTAGCCCGCAAAAACCAAATGGCTTCTAAAGCCGGGCCCTGCAGGCTCTCCATCAGTCTCTTTCATTTCTCCCCCTCAGAGCATTGCCACTCCTAGACTAAGGGGGTGGCATAGTCCATCCACGCCTCCAAATCATCCTCCCCTGAAGGCACAGGCACTGTGCCAGAAAAAAGGTTTTAGCCTACGGTACAAATCTAGCTGTATAGAAGGAACCACTAGGGGCGGTGGGGCCAAAATAGAACTCTTGTGGGGCCCAGGAGAGGTACCAGGGGAAGCCTGGGGGGTGGGATCACTGGAAAGATCCAAAGCCTGCAGTAACTCTTGGGTAGTCCTCCCCTCCACGGCCAACAATTTAAGCAGTTTATCTTTGAAGTTATTAGTCTGGGGAGACCCCCAAGGGTAACTGACCTACTCCGGATGTGAATGACCCTCCACCCCTGTTGGGCACTTTCCGGGTAAATCACTGGGGGTACCCTCTCGGGGTCAATGGCTACACTACATAACAGTAGCACCTGCAAAGTCTGATCAAGTAGGTCAGCCATACGCCCTCTCACCTCTACCTTACCCAAATACTTAACTCGCTCTACTACGGAAATAAGGTCAGCGTTCGTTGTCCCTAAAGGTACATCTAGCAGTAACACAATTCTCTGAGAGTCCAACTCTTCAGCTTCACCCCAACCCATCAGTTTATGTACCATTGTCTTAATGGGGTCCAACTTGATTTTAGCCATGATATCCCCTTCCAGCTTTTCCTTCAATTTATCCATAGTTAGGTACTTCGTCCACTCGGCCACTAGGGAACGCTAATCCCAGCGGTGCCTCCACAATGTAACCCCCAGGAGGCACTATCCTAAGGGCTACTACCCCTGCCTGCCCTAACTGTAACAAGGTGAGGGGCCTAGATCCGTTGGCGGGTGCCTCCACCCAGAGGTCGGGGTTAGAACGGTCAAGGATGACTTGGTCACAGCCCTCTGGGTTGCTGCAACCCCCCTTTCTTCCCACTAGTGGCCCACACAATCAATTACAATGTTCTTACCATATACACTTACCCCCCGGCTCGAACCAATCAGCTTGCTCCGGGGAACCCCTGAAAAGTAAGGTGCAGTTACACAATATTCACTGTGCAGTAATTCACCATTAACACACAAACTAGCCTGTGTACCTTTGCAAAACAAGCAATCTGATTTATTTAAGGGGAGATAACAAAGACCGGGGGGAATCAGGTTGATTAGTTTACCACTACAATATATGAGTATCTACCTAGAGCTCTGTGCACAGGCCTAACCTATAAGTTACTGATTATGGGTACCCAAGCCCTAAAGGCTAGTTCCTCGATGCAGCTGGTTGGGGCCCTGACACAAACGAGCATTTAATTCCTATGAAGATTAAATGGAGCCAGCAGGCCCAGATAGTGTCACCAGTACAGAACCCAAACTGTCCTGCCCTCACTAGGACCATTGGCCAGGGAGATACCCTGATTTAGTACTCACGACTCCAGCAGATAGAGCGCTCTTTCACCTCTCTCAGGACCGAGTCTGTACTTCAAGCACTTCTCCACACATTTATATGCAAGGCAGAGGGGTACCATACCAGGCAGCTGCTGTCCTTTTCGATCACCTGCCCGCCATACACTGGGCCCAACCGACGCAGCTTCACTATTCCTGACAGACCGAGCGCGATTCAAGCATATTCTTCAGTCTTCTACAGGGTGAGCCTGGCAGGTAGCCGCGCTCCTGCATGGCCTCCTCTAACCGCTTCCCAGTGGATTTAGTCCAAAAATTACTGGCATTTAAAAATGCCCATCGCTGGCCTTACACGCACTTCCCGCGCGAACGCTCAAACAGCACCGGAGCCCCGAGCTCCTTACTTGCTCAAAGCCACAACGTCTCTGCCCCTTGGACAGTATGGGGCAAGACTCTCTGTTCGGGTGCCACCCGATCCCATTGCTGGACTGCTGGAACCAGCCACTAAGTTCACCCCTCATTGGTGCAAAAAAGGCGCCATGGTCCAGAACATTACTTCCCAGAACCTCTAGCTGTATCCCCATTGGTCAGCAGGCTCCATTGAGAGTCCCGATCCTGGTTGGTCGCCAGTTACTCCATTTTAGATACCCCCTGCCCCTATTGGACCCTTCAGACAGTCCTGGTCCAAAATGAAGGGGCACAGCACACAAAGTCCAGCTGCAAGAAAGGCAGGTTAAACAAATTATATTCCCACAAACACATCTAAAGGTATGGGACAAACAGTTACACTTTCTGGAAAGTGCTCACTCTGCCCCTTCGGCGACGGCCGAAACCGGAGCAATTAGTCAGCGGCTCGAGTGGGACTCAAGCAGGAGAACACACAACCCCCCTCATAAGCAGTGAATATGTCTGCAAGCAGACAGCTCTTAAAGAAACAGTACAGGGAGGCTCTACAAGCACTCACAGAGCCATTTAAACGGCTTTAAGCGCTGAACGCCAACCACCAGGGGGACGCTTAGACAGCTCCTAGATGGCTGTTAGAAACCCCCATTTGTAGGGGGGGTTACATATGTTTTCCATGCAGTCCCAAATTCCGTAACAGAACTCTGTCTCCAGGTAGTAGGTCCTAAGCCTTGACACGCTTGTCGTGCCTTTCTTTATTTGCCAAGTTTCTCTTTGCTCCCATGGTATGTGCTAATTGCTAAGCATGGTTTAACTTGGCCTTTAACTTTTGAACATATTGAAGGCAATTTTCAGCTTTGTCTCCATCAGGGGACACTCCAAAGGAAATGTCTACCGGCAACCGGGCTTCCCGATGAAACATCAGATGGTAGGGGGAAAACCTGGTGACATCACTTTTGATGCAGTTATAGGCTTGTACCAAGGTGCTTACCTGTTGGCTCCATTTTGACTTGTCCCAGGGGTGAAGTGTGCCCAGCATGTCCAGCAGCATTTGGTTAAACCTTTCAAGCTGTGGATCCCCCTGAGGATGAGGAGTAGTAGTTCTGGACTTTCGTACTCCCCAGAATGCGAGCATTTCCTTGATCAGATGGCTTTCAAAGCCCCTCCCCTGATTGTAGTGAATTCTGAGGGGCACCACAGAATGAATTCTCTGAGGGACACTATAATGGACAAAGAACTTCTCAATTAGGACCGTGGCCATTGTGGATGCTGTCTGGTCTTTAGTTGAATATGCCTGGGCATGCCATAGATACATAGATACATATACAGTGTCGGCAGATAAGGGCCTTTGGTCCACCCAGTCTGCCCATTTGAGCGTGTAAGTTCAGTTTATGTTTTCCTAGAAGTCTGTTGCCCCTTACCCCTGACCTCCAGAATTCCTTTATGTCTATCCCATGCATTCTTAAATCCCGTGATTGTTTCAGCCCCCACCACTTTCTCTGGCAGGCTGTTCCACTTGTCCACCACCCATTCTGTGAAGAAATTCTTCCTCATGTTTCCTCTGAATCATCCTCCCTCCAACTTCATCCCATGCCCTCTAGTCCTGGAACATCTTTTTCGCTTAAAAATAGTGTATTCCTGCACCTGTTCCTCCCTGTAAGATACTTGCATGTCTCTATCATAGCCCCCCTCTCCCTCCTCTCCTCCAGGAGTACATGTTCAGTTCCTTCAATCTGTCTTCATAGGACTTGTGATGCAATCCATGCACCATCTTTGTTGCCCTCCTCTGAACCTTCTCTACCCTGTCTATGTCCTTATGTAGGTATGGTCTCCAGAACTGTACACTGTACTCCAGGTGGGGCCTCACTAGTGTCTTGTATCGCTGGAATTATGACTTCCCTTTTCCTGCTGGTGATGCCCTGCCTATACATCCCAGCATCCTATTTGCTTTACCTGCCTTGTCACACTGTTTCCTACCTTGAGGTAATCAGAGATGATAACCCCAAGATCCCTTTCCTGCTTGGTGCATGCTATATCCTCACCCCCAACTGATATATTGTGCCAGGGTTTTGTGCCCTATATGCATTATCTTGCACTTCCTTGCATTGAATTTCAACTGCCAAACCCTGACCATTCTTCAAGTTTCTGCAGGTCCCTTCTCATTCTGTCTACACCCTCTGGTGTGTCTACTCTGTTACAGAGCTTTGTGTCATCAGCGAACAGTGAAATTCTGCCTTCTAGGTCCTGCGCAATGTCACTGATGAAGATGTTGAATAGGACCGGTCCCAGCACTGATCCCTGTGGTACCCCACTGGTCACTTTTTCCCTCTGTGGAGTGACAGCCATTTACCACCACCCTCTGTGTCCTGCCACCCAGCCAGTTACCTACCCACCACACTACTGTCCTGCCCACACCCATATTCCCCAGTTTGTGTAATAGTCTTCTATGTGGCACAGTGTCAAAGGCTTTGCTGAAGTCCAGATAGGCCATGTCCACTGTCCTCCCCTGTTCCACCTCCCTAGTCACCCAGTCAAAAAATTCAATAAGGTTGGTCTGACATGACCTCCCCCTAGTGAAACTATGCTGCCTTGGGTCCTGTTGTCCAGTGACAACCAGATGTTCCACCAATCTCTCCTTCAGTAGTGCTTCCATGATCTTCCCCACTACCAAGGTGAGGCTGACTGGTCTGTAGTTCCCTGCTTCCTCTTTGTTCCCACTTTTGTATAAGGGGACTACATATGCTGTCCTCCAGTCTTTGGGTACCTCCCCTGTTTCCAGTGATTGGCTAAACAGAATAGCCAGAGGTTCAGCCACCACCTCTCTTAGTTCTTTAAGGACCCTGGGGTGCACCCCATCTGGCCCCATTGCTTTATCAACTCTTATTACTTCCAGTTCCTTCAGGACCCTTTCTCGTGTAAAGGGACTTGTGTCCATTTCTGCACCATTCTCATCCCTTGTACTCCTTCAGACCCATTACCCCTCTTCCTCAGTAAAGACTGAGCAGAAATACCTGTTCAATATGTCAGCTTTACTGTTGTCATCCTCCACGTGGCACCCATCCTGCCCCTTCAGTCTCACTATCCCTCCCTTTGTCTTTCTTTTTTCACTTATGTACCTGTAAAAGGTTTTGTCCCCTTTACCCACTGATTTTGCAATGTGTTCTTCTGTCTGAGCTTTGGCTTCCCTTACTGACCTCCCTGCCTCCCTTTGCTTCTCCTGGTACTTCTCCCTATCCCCTTCTGCCTGTGTCTTTTGTATTGCCTGAATGCAATCTTTTGGCTTTCACTTTCTTTGCTACCTCTTTGGAAAACCATAATGGTCTCCTCTTCCTTTTCCTCTTGCTAACCTGCTTAATGCATAATTCTGTTGTTCTTGTAATCCCCATTTTAAATACGCCCACTGTTCCTCAACCCCTGATTCCTGTCCCATTCCCTTAATGCCTCTTTCAAGTATCTCCCCATTTTCCCAAAGTCTGCCCCCTAAAATCCAGGATCGTGTTTTGTGTGGTTTGGTTCTGCTCTTTCTGTGATTTCAAACCACAATGACAGGTGGTCACTGTTCCCCAGGTGCTCCCCCATCACACTGTCCCTGTTTGTGAGCACAAGGTCCAGTGTTGCCTTCTGCCGAGTTGGTTCCATGACCAGTTGCTTGAGGAAGGCACCCTGAAGGGAGTCCAGGATAAATCTGCTTCTAGCTGATGCTGCTGCTGGGATGCTCCAGTCCACATCTGAAATATTGAAGTCTCCAACCAGTACTACCTCACCCTTGTCTGCCATCCTTTGGATGGCTAGCATCAGCTCCCTATCTGTTTCTTCCTCCTGGGCTGGTGGTCTATAGACCACACCTGTGCGGATGGCTGTCCCCATTTTCCTTTCCACCTTAACCCACAGTATCTCTCCCCCATTTTGTTCCTCCTGGATCTCTGTGGCCCTTATGTCATTTTTCACATACAGTGCCACTCCTCCTCCCTTCCTGCCTGCTCTGTCTCTTCTGAATATGTTGTAGCCAGGTATGGCCATCTCCCAGTCGTGGTTATCATTACACCAGGTTTCAGTGATGGCCACAATGTCCAGGTCTGACTGCACCATGACAGCCTCCAGATCTTCCATCTTGTTGCTAAGGCTCCTGGCATTTGCACACATGGCTTTCCATGATTTGACCTCCCTAGACTGTTTCGCTGTTCTACTCCAGCCCCTTCCTTGATTGTCATTTATCCCTGGTTCTTCTTGCTGTCTGCCCTTCTGCTGAATTTTGCCCCTTTTCTGTCTATCCACCTCTTGGGCACTAATCTCCATCTTTTGCACACTGCTTTGCAGAGATAGCCACTCCTCTGGTTCACTGGTTCCACTGCTAGCTGTGGAGTAGGTACCCTCCTTGCTGGCCTGCCACCCCCCTTTGCTAGTTTAAATGCTTGTCAATGTAGCATTTAAATTTATCATTGAGTGCTTGGATTCCCGTCCAGGATGGATGCAGGCCGTCAGGCTTGAACAGACCTCCATCCCTCCAGGTGGGTCCCCAGTCACCAATGAATCCAAACCCTTCCTCACAGCACCAGTTCTTCAACCATGAGTTAAAGTTCCTGGTGCATGCCTCCTATGCTCTCCCTTGCCTCTCCAGGAAGTACTTCTGAGAAAGTGACAGAAGTAGCTACTTGCTTGAGACCCTCTCCAATTTCCTAAACTCTTCCTGAACTTCCTTTGGCTCCCCATTTTCCAGGTCATTAGTACCTAGGTGGATAATGACATCCAGCTCACCCTCCCGTCTTGCCTTCCCAGTGATTCCCAGGATCTTCCTTCCATCCCTCCATGCCATGGCACCTGGTAGGCACCTCCCCTTCCCTCCCTGTCCTCCCCCTCCTGAGTTCCTAGCTGGATCCCTCTTATGATGGAGTCCCCCACCATGATTTGCTTCCTCCTTCTCCGGGGTCCACTGCTTTCCCCGCTGAGGTCACCTCCTTGGCTAACCTCCATATCCTTTCCTTCCACTTCTCTGGGTACCTCTGTTTGGTTGTTCTCGTTTGCCAGTGTGGCATATGAGTTCTTGAGTGGAATAGGATATGGGATGTGCCTCTGCCTGACTGCTCTAACCCTCCCTGAGCCCACTGGCATCCTTTGAGGCAGTTGCATTGGACTGGGTGGTCTCTGGATAGGGGTGATGGTACTCCTGGCCCAGTTTAGTTCCGCTCTGAGTCTGGCTACCTCATCCTGCAGTCCAGAGAGATGCCTGCAGATAGGGCAGCACCTCAGTTTCCAGAAGGTCTGCCTGAATATGGCTGCCCCACAGCCACTGCATTGCACCACTCCCCACATTATACTGCAATTATACTGCTGTTCCACTACTTGTCTGCTACTGAAGCTCTCCTAGTTCCATTTACTGTCCTAAAAATCCTTCCACTGATCCTCAGATAATTTTCTAAAAAAAAAAAAAAAAAAAAAGAAAAGAAACCAATAAATGAGTCAAAACACTTCTCGTGCTGAGGGTGGGCTTCTTCCCCCTTATGCTTCTCCTACTTCACACCCTTACAAAACCTGTGTTTAGCTCCTGTCAATCAGATTTAACAGGGCATATAATTAAGAGTTGGGGGAAGGGGCGAAAATTTGCAGCAATTAAAGACAGCACAGAATTACACCACCACTACGTTTTAAATTTTCAACAGCCCAAAAACAATTCTAAGTAAAGACAACAAAGAAAGTACAGTGTCACTAAAAGCCCACAATCTAAGTTTAAAAGAAAAATAACAATTACCAGTTACTCTAAAGCACTGAATTGAATATGTTTCCTTCCTCCCCCTTCTGGCTTCTTCTGAGAATCATGTGAAATGATCTGTCACCACTAGCACATTGCCAATATTCTTCTGGTCTGGCTCAAGACACAAGAAATCAATGCACACAAGCTCCATAGGTACGCTGGTAGAAATGTTGACTAAGGGTGCAGCCCTCTGCAGTGAAGCTTTTCTCTGGAGACAACGGCTGCAAATCCTGATATGAGTCTCAATGTCAGCCCCCATTTTTGGCCAATAGAATCGAGCACAGGCCAAGTCTGTAGTTCAGTCACAATCCAAGTGTCCCATCTGGTCATGGAGGGCCCATAGAACTACACATTTGAAAGCTGTAGGTAACACTAATTGTTGTTTTTGAGTTTGACCTTTTTGGTTTATAGTCTCTCTTTAAAGTTGCTGGTTACGCAAATTTAGTCTGGGCCCCTCTCTAAACAGCAGAGCAGTTTATGGATCTGAGGAGCGAAGCTTGGACACATCTTTCCCAGCTTGTATAGAATCGAGCATGGGCTTAAGCATGGGGTCTTGAGCCGATGCCCACCATATGTTGTCAGGAGTAAGTTGAGGCAATGCGCTGAAGCCTAAGGCTGCAAGATGGCAGTAGGCCGCGGGAACACAAGTGTCAGGAGGACCTAAGCAGTCTACTAGGCAGTCAACTCTTTCAGAGAGGGATGATCATCTTTGTTGAATTTTTGGCAGAAGGCTTTGACAGACTGTTCGGACATTCTCACCCAATTTGTATTAGAGTTGGGTCTTCTGGAAAGGGCACCAACATCAGTGTGGTTCAAGCCCTGTCGATACTCCACTGAATAATCATAAGTGGAAAGTGCAGATAACCAGCGATGCCCTGTGGCATCCAGTTTAGCTGAGGTCTGGACATAATTGAGAGGATTATTGTCAAGTTTAACCAGAATCTTGGCACCATAATGGTATTCATGGAATTGATCCACTACAGCCCACTTTAATGCAAGAAATTCAAGCTTGTGTACTGGATAATTCCTTTCAGACAGGGTTAGGCTCCAACTGGCGAATGCCACTGGGCGTAAACCTTCCTCATACTCTTGATACAGAACAGCACCACGTCCCTTCAGGCTGGCATCAGTGTGCAGCACATGGGGTCTGGTCGGGTCGGAATATGCAAGCACAGGAGCATGGATGAGGTGGTGAGTGATATCCTAGAAAGGCGCTTCACACTGAGGGAGTCCACCTGGCTCCAAAAGGTTCAGGTGTCCGGAAGTAAACCTTGACCTCCTCCATAACTGCACTTTTTTATACTTCTTGTTTGTAGGAGGATAGCCTTGAGTTAGGTTGAGCAAAAGACAAATGACTTTGGTGTCATTTTTCACGAACCAGCGGTAATAACCGAAGAACCCCAAGAATCTTTGCATTTCCTTCAGATTGTTAGGCAGAGGCCAGGTGGTTAAAGATTCCACTTTGCTCGGGTCTGTCTGAATCCCATCAGCTGGCACTATGTGATCAACATATTTCACAGATATTTGGAAGAATTGACACTTGTCTATTGATAACTTTAGTCCAAAGTCTTCTAATTGATCAAGAACCTTGAACAGGCGAGCTTCATCTTCCTCAAGGGTCCAGCTGAACACAATGACATCATCAAGATATGCAAGGCATTCTAGTAAGTTCATGTTTCTCATTGCTTGTTCCATCAATTGCTGGAAAGTGGTGGGTGCACCTGAAATACCTTCAGGCATACGTAGAAACTCCTATAAACCCAGGGGCAAATTAAGGCTGTTTTCTCTTGGTCATTCGGGGCCATCAGGATTTATTAATACCCACTCCGAAGGTCGAGTACTGAGAACCACTGACTCCTGATGAAGCAGTTGAGAGTATCCTGGATACGGTGCATGGTGTATTGGTCCAGGACAGTTCGCCGATTTAATGTTCGATGGTCCATACACATCCTCACCGACCTAGTCTTCTTCCAGACTACCACAGTTTGGGAGGCATATGGACTTTAAGACTCTTGGATAATTCCTGCAGCCAGCATTTCCTGAAGCTGATGTCTAACATTGTCTATGTCAGCAGGTGCAAGGTGACGGGACCGCTCTCTGGATGGCCTCTCATCATGAAATAGGATGTAGCGTTCAGCCCCTGTGACACAACCTACGTCACACTCTTTTAAGGAGAATAATTGGCTTCTCTGAGCCAACTTCTGACTGATTCTAGCTTTCCATTCTGCAGGGAGGGGGGGACTCCCCAAAGTAAAACAGGTCAGGAGTCACCTCATCACCTTCTCCAGGGCACTTGTTGCTGGGCAGCAGAGCAGTATCCGCACAATATACAGTGGCTAGGGTGCACCCTCAATTCACCTGAACTTCTCGATCTGACATGTTCTGAACTTGCACCACTACCCGCTGAGCGTAGACATGGGCCCGAGCAGGTAGAATGCTAGGCTTGACCAATAGTCCTTCGGGCAGTTTCCCCTCTTCTGGGGTGTCCAACATAAGGATTTTATTTTTAACATCTGTTTTTAGGCACACTTCACCACTGATGGTGCACTGAGCATTGGGAGGTAGTACCAGCGAGTCAGGATCCTTTTTCCAGACTACTCCCACGGGATCATCTTTCTCAGTCTCTTGTGTTCGCATCTATAAAGTGTAGGATCACCGTACTAGGGCTGAAATGCGCAGAGCTCTTCCAGTCTGCTTGGCTTGCTTTTCCTGACAAAGCTGGGCTAACCGGCCGAACATGCGTGCATTGGTACCAGTTAGTAAAGGGACATCATCATACAGTCCATTCGGTGGGCACACCAAGGCCAGGGTCTCCACTTGCTCATCCACGCCCACTACAACAGACAACTAAATTCATACATACCCCAGGTAAGGATAGGATTTCTCACTCAACCCCATACATGAGTAATCTGGTATGGGAGAGACATATACAAGTGGTCTTTCTGAACTGCTGAGTATCACAATTGTAAACAAAAAGATTTGTATTAAACACCTTGAAGTGCAAGGGAGCAGTAGCATCAGCTAGGGGAGGGTAAGATAAGATAAAGAGGAGAAGACAGACAGGTGGTTGTATTAGTTGGATAATAAGGCATCGTGGTTAAACATAAGGGGGGATAGGAGTAGCTAGGTGCAGGTACAATTTGGTGAGAAGAAATTTTGCAGGGATGAGGAGAAGAAGAAGGAGTAGGGGGAAGAGGAGTGTCTTATTTGATAGACTAGAGAGTTGCAAAGTTTTGGGAAATGGTACGAATTTAAAAGAGAATAGATAATGTGAGCAATTACAGTTACAAGGATGATGGGAGAAGCCGCAAGCTGGATCCAGAGGTTACACTCAAATGTGACTGTCACTGTAGACTAGGTGAGGGGTAGATTTGTAAGTGTTTTTTGTATTTGGGCTGCACTCTGCTTGATGTTCTGTAGTGTCAAGTCGTACACATGGACCTTGACAATGGAAGACAACCCAATGTTCTGCTCTGCTGCTGTTGAATCACAGGGATTCAGAAGGCATCCTGTATGTAAAGCGGCTAGTCAGAGCTGAGGGTAACCTCAATGGTGTCAGTACAAAATAAAAACTTGAAGCTGTTTATATCTGTTAGCAAAGCAGGGTGACAGAGTAGAGGCAATGCACAGGAGGGAAACCAAGATGATATGGGGACAACAAGGGAAGCCCTATAAGGAAAGACTGAAGGGTCTCAACATACTCTCCTGCATCAAAAAGGAGACCGGTGGTGGTGGGGAGGGATGTGATTGAGACCTGTAAATAACTCCCTGGATGAACAGTGGAGTGGGGATCTTTTTAGTCTGAGCACAAACATGCTTACAAGAGGAACACAAGGAAGTTGGGGGCAGAGACAGTTACAGGATTCAAGCATGCATAGGAGAGGCACATGTGGATTATTAGCAGGAATAATTACCTGGAGAGGGGTCTGGGGGCCATATTGGGCCCCTTGCCACCACATAAGATAGGTAGACTTAGGGCAGGCTGAATGGACCTTGTAGTTATTTTCTGCCAGCAAAATCTGTTTCTATGTTTCGCAAGCATACAGCAGCTAGTAGTCCCTCAAATATGAAAATACATTATGTTGTTACATTTATAAGGGAGGATGATTTTTTTTTTTTTTTTCAATTTTGTTTATGCACCAGTTCTGTCTCTGAGGCATCCTTTGGAGGTGCCCACTCAATCCTACCCCTTCTTCTCCCCACTGTAGCCAGCCAACACCAGTTCACCCCTCCCAGAGGAACTTCCCAGCACTCTGGATCACCCCCCAGAACAGGGTGGGCCAGCACTCTGGATCACCCCCCAGAACAGGGCCCGCCCACCCTCAGCAGCTCTTTCTGAAATTAGAGGGTCCATCCCTCTGGGAGGTCGGCCATGGACCCCAGTGTGGCCTGGCCCGACATTGGGGATGAGAGGGAGATCCCTGGGGCCCTCATCATCTCCTCGTCGAGCCGGGGAATTTTTGTACTTGGTTCCCACTTCTCCCCCACGGAGCCCTGCCAGCAAGGCAACAGAGTGCCGTGGCTCCACCCCCAGGCATACGCCATGCTACTGCAGTCGGCGATCCTCCAGAGGTCACTCCAAGAGCAAGCGCACCCCGTACCTACACCCGGGAAGAGAGAGCAGTCCATCGGATGCTCGATCTCTTCCCCCCCCCGCTGACCCCCGGCGGCCCCGGCTCGTTCCCGAACCCAGGTCGCCAGCATGGCGCAAGGTGTGGTGTCCAGCGCCTCAACCCTCAGTGCCACCAGGCGGGCGAAGGGAGGATGATTTGTTCTCAGAAATTGGTGCATCACAATTTCTCTCCACTGACAAAAGTAATTTGTCACAAATAAAACATTATTTTAAATAGCAACTGCTTCAGCAAGATGAAAATGTCATCTGGAATAAAACATTTGTGAAAGTAGGGGTCAAAGTGACTTGTCCAAGTAGCAGCTGCATGCTTTGCTTTGCTCTTGGTTAGCTGGAAACTGCCGCTACCCCGGAGCTATTTGTGGCTTTTTGTTTGCTTCTTTGCCCCACAGCTTCCTCCATCGGCACAGTCCTAGCTTCCCAGCCCCATCTACACCTTCTCTGCTACTTGCCCTGATTCTCCATTCACCTCAGACTTCCCCCTATGAGGTGGGGTGAGGGGAGTTGGTCAGGATTTCCTCAAGCATCTCGGGTGATGTAGGTGGGCAGACAGTCGATGCACTGGTGCCTGGGAGAGCCAGCGTTGCCTCACCCTACACGCCGCTGGTGTTTTCCTCCTTATGCTCCCTCTGCCACAGAGATGCTGGGCTGAGCTCAGTGATGGGTGCATGCACACAGGGCGTGGCGACATCCCATCAAGCTGAGTGGTTGCTCCTCCCTCCCTTTCTCACTCCCTGCCTGTGCCACCACCTGGTATCAGCCAGGTGGCAGTCATATAGTAGCAGAGGCAGCCCCCCCCCCGAGGAGGCAAACATCCGCTGGGATGGGCCACCTCCTACCTCAGCCAGCCCTCCGGGGACTCGTGTTTGTTCCCAAACTCAGGTCACCAGGGTCGAGAGCAGTAGTAGCAGCACCACTGTGCTGACGGGCTGGTTTTCTATTTATGGCCTTTGATTTTCAGATCCTTATTTCGGCCCCTGTAAGTGACTTGCTTGAGGTCACACAGTGAGTCAGTGACTCTGGTATGTGCTGTCTCCACTATACATACTACCTTCCATACTGCACATATATGATGGCATGCAGCAACCCTCATTCCAGTGTTATATGTATTTGCCCCAGGTACTCATCTCCTCTGATCTCCCTGAACAATAGCATTCCATCACCGAGTGCAAGCCCACCATGGAGGGGGATGAGTCATGGGTCAGTTGGGAGGGATACAGGAGGAGTTCTCAGGGTGGGGGGGGGTCAGGGAGTAAATGCGGGGGACAAATGGAAAATGCAGAAAACAAAACTTTAAAAAAACAAAAGGATGGCACAGCTTTGTGGCGCTAATGGTAGTCCAGTCCAGGTTTGCACTGCGCTTTCAGTTCCTGGCCCTGACCAGTGGAGTCTAGTGCTCTGTGCGGGAACAGAATAACATCATGGGCAGCCTCCAATCAGGGATGGTGGGAGGGCCGAAATAGGGCAGAATCCATGCTGATGATGACTTCCTGCCTGCCTACCTCACAGTTTGTGACCATTCCTTCAACCTCGCCCACCAAGTCCATGTTCTGACTAGGCCAGAAACTGTGTCCTGAGCAGAAAGGGTTCCACCATGGGGGGGAAGCCACAGCGGTATAGAGGATTGGGGGTTGGGGTTGGCACTGTACTGTTGTCTCAGGGGCATAGTACTGATGCCTCAGCAGCATAGTAATAGTAGTAGCCCAGGGGCATAGTAACATTGCCAAGAGAGGAATGTGGAGCAGCTGGAAGCCTAAAAGTAAGGTGTATGAGGATACAGAGCCAGGGTCAGGTGGGGGCCAGATAAAAGGAGAAAAACTAAAGGGCAAAAAGTGGCCCTAAGCGAGGGGAGTGAAAGTGGAGAGCACCCTTTGAACTACATCAGATATTATTTTATAAATATCTTTGAATCATGTTACTGCTTTCATTCTCTGCTGTTGACCTTTGCTTGCTCAGTCTGAACACCACAGTCTGGCAATGCCTGGACTATTTGTTACTATTTGTTTTCCTTTCAGTAATTGCTGTTAACCTGTGGTTTGTTTACCTTTACACACACCAAGGCTGTCTGGAACAAGAGCTGCTGGCTGCCCCAAACTGAAGTTCCCCTTCAGTTCAAAACATTGAATACATTTAAAAAAAAAAAAAAACAGGTCCCACGCTGCACTGCCTTCCCAACAGCAACACCATGTGGCCATTTTGGTAAATGTCTGGTGCATTGCCCTATGAATTTCATTATATCTCTGCACGAGCCATCTGGTTTTAGTTTTTGGCCTTTCATGGCAAGTAACAGTGCCAGTATCTAACTTTACCTTATAGCTGGAGTATGAACCTACACCAACTGTCTAACTCAAGCACAAAGTTAGAAGTGAGAACTAGCTTTTGTTTCAGATAAGAGCACTCATGCTCAGAATGCACGGTACTGTAACATTTGCGATGTTTCAGGATGCCACCATGATGCTGTGGGGTGCAGAAGCAAATGTGTTGCACCCAAAAAAAGGGTGTGTTACATAGGGGGCAACCATACAATGTGTGCTGTTGTAATCCACAGTTATGTAATCCATAACGAAGCACATTCACCAGTACCTGAGCATTGAGAGCATGCTTATAAGCCAGCTGCCATGAACATAAAGCATATGCTGAAATACAGTTTGCCACAGACACTGGAGGGCCTGTTCATAAACCAGCTGCAATAAACATCGAACGCATGTTCATGAACTGGCAGCAGTGAAATGCAGGACATGTTCATAAACAGAAAGGAATGAACATAAAGCACATATTCATAAATTGGCAGCAACTGAAGCAGTGTGTGTTCATTCTTTGCCTATGGAGATGACCTTGGAGGACAGGCCTTTGAAGGAACTGCAACCACTGCCTTGGCACTGACCTTGCTCTCCGGATTTGTTGGAATGCTTGGCCAGGCAGTACTGCTGAAACCACTGCCTCTGTTGCTGCTGCTGAATGTGTGAGCCCTGATAGGGTCTATAAAATGAACCATAGTTTCTAAGGAAGCATCTAGAGGGCATTAAAGCACACATTGGGGTGGACAGACAATGGGCCATCATCAGGGATGCAATACTAGTAGCCACAGTGGATTGTGTGAGGTTTAGGGGGAAACACCAGGGTCCAAAGTACCCATCTGGTTCAACTCTAAGGTTGCCAGGGTGGTTGGGGACAACAGAGTGGCCTACAAGAAATATGAGGACTGAGAGGGAAACAGATAAGGAAGAATATCTGAAGCTAGCTAAAGTGGCAGGCAAGATGGTGCAGCAAGCAACAGCACAGAAAGAACTGCAGATGGCAGAAAGGATTAAGACCGGGGAAGAGGCCTTCCTTCACTACATAAGTGAGAAGAGGGACAGGAAGAATGGGACAGTTAAGTTGAGGAAGGGGAACAGATGGGTGGAGGAAGAAGTGAGCAAAGTGGAGGTACTGAATGTGTACTTCTGCTTTGTCTGTACTAGAGAAAAAGATGGGACAGTTCCACTGTGGGGAGGGGGGGGCCCTCAGACATAGATAGATAGATAGATAGATGAGTAAGGGAAGGACTGCTGAAACTAAAGGCAGACACGTTTGCAGGACCAGATGGCATACACCTGAGGATATTGAAGGAGCTAGCAGAAGAGCTCATGGGGCTACTGGCAGATCTCTTCAATCCATCCCTGGAGTCGGGAGTGGTACCGCAAGACTGGAGAATGGCACATGTGATGCCTCTCCACAAGAGTGGGCCCTGGGATGACCCGGGGAACTATAGGCTGGTTAGTCTGACTTCGATAGTGTGCAAACTCATGGAGACCGTACTCAAGGAGAGGCTGGCAAGGTACATAGAGAAGAATGGTCTCCAGGTTGAGAGGCAGCACGGGTTTGTGGAGGGAAGATCCTGTCAGATGAACCTGATTGATTTTTTTGACTGGGTCACCGAGGAGGTGGATGGGGGGAAAGTGGTAGACATAATTTACCTGGACTTTAGAAAGGCTTTAGAGTCAGTTCCGCTTAAGAGGTTAATCAGCAAACTGAAGGATCTGGGGGTCAGGGAGAAACTGACAAGGTGGGTAGCCAGCTGGCTAAGTGACAGAACCCAGAGAATGGTGGTGGTAGGGATAGAGTTATCTAGTACCAAGGAGGTAACCAGTGGAGTCCGGCAGGGTTTGGTGCTGGGGCCGGTGTTGTTCAATGTCTTCATAAACAACATTGGGAAGGCATAAAGGGCAAGATGTGCCTGTTTGCCAATGACACCAAATTCTGTGGGAGGATGGATACAGTTGAAGGGATATAAGACCTACTGGAAGACCTCAGGAAACTTGAGAGATAGTCAGGAATCTGGCAACTTGGCTTCAATGCCAAGAAATGCAAAGGGACGCACATTGGGACCAGAAATCCTAGGACCAAGTATTACCTGGGGGGGGTCCAGATAGCAGCATCGGAGGAAGAAAAAGATCTGGGAGTGGTGATCACCAGTGACCTTGAAATACTCCTCACAACACAAGAAGGCAGCAGCGAAGGCGAACAGGATGCTGGGGTGTATAGCCAGGAGATTCAGCAGTAGATGGAGTGAGGTCATGATGCCCCTGTACAGGTCACTGGTGAGACCGCATTTAGAATACGAGTTAAGGTACTGGAATCCATATCATAAAAAGGACTTATTAGTAAGGGTCCAAAGGAAGGCATATGAACATATCAACATATGAAGAAGCCAGCAGAAGAAGGCCATTTGGTCTATCAAGTCTGCTCGTGTTACAGGGTTTACAGCTTGAGCTACTCTTCCTGCCCCCTCTCCCCACTCCTCCCATCCTCCCTACCCATGACCCTTACCCTCCCCCTATACCTGTCCCAGCCTCTCTTAAAACTGCCCACTGTCTTCAATGAGATTATCTCTTGTGGCAGCACATTCCAAGTGTCCACCACCCTCTCTGTAAAGAAGTGCTTCCTGACCTCCCTCCTAAACCTCCTACCCTCTAGCTTAAGACTGTGTCCCCTCATGTTATGGTTGCCACTCGGCTTAAAGAGACTCTCCTTATCAACCTTATTTATCCCTTTCAAGTACTTGAAGGTCCCAATCGTGTCCCCTCTCTATCTCCTATCTTCCAGGGAGTACATATTCAGTGCCCTCAACCTCTCCTCGTATGCCTTACCCTGCTGACCAGTTTATCATTTTTGTAGCCCTCCTCTGTACCTTCTCCAGCAGGTTAATGTCCTTTTTGAAGTGTGGGCACCAGTACTGAACTCCATACTCTAGATGCGGCCTTACCAGTGACCTGTACAAGGGCAGTATAACCTCCTCTCTCCTACTACTGATCCTCCTAGATATGCAGCCCAGCATCTTGTTTGCCTTTGCTGCATCTTTCTTACACTGTGTGGAATGCTTCAGGTCTCTAGTGACCATCACTTCCAAGTCCTTCTCCTCCTCTGATGCAGATACTCTAACTCCACCCAGGTAGTACTCTGTCCTAGGATTCTTGACTTCAATATGCATAACTTTGCATTTCTTGGCATTGAAGCCAAGCTGCTAGCTCCTGGACCACCTCCCTAGTTTTGCCAGATCTTCCTGTAGGTCCTGTATCCCTTCAGCTGTGTCCACTCTCCCACAGAGCTTGGTGTCTTCTGCAAATAGACACATTTTGCCCTTAATGCCATCTCCAATGTCATTGATGAAAACATTGAACAACACCGGCCCCAGCACAGAGCCCTGCGGGACCCCACTGGTTACCTGTCTTGTGCCAGACAACTCTTCCCCCCACAACCACCCTCCAGATTCTGTCCTTCAGCCAGTTTTCCCCCCATCTGACCATCTTCTCCCTAACTCCAAGATCCACCAACTTCCTGATCAATCTTTTGTGGGGCACAGAGTCAAAAGCCTTGCTGAAATCAAGATAGAGGATGTCTACTGCTTGGCCCCTGTCTACTGTCTTAGTGACACATTCAAGGTCCATAGTCATGAAGTTTAACAGCTTTAAAGTAAAAGAAGATTTCTTGAGAAGGGCATGGGTCAAACAAGATTTCACGTATTTAAACTCCCAACTCAGCATGGATCATGACTAGCCCCCGCCCCTTCCCCGAGGTTCAGCAGACCAGGCAGCAATACACCCCACTCGTCCAGCTCCTGAAAGAAAAGTATGTGCGATTTCAAACTCCCATTTCCAGCTAAGCTAAAAATCTTCTGGGACAATGGCCCAAAGTTGTATTATTCACCGGATGAGGACTTGGCAGCCCTACAGAGCAAGGGAATTCCAATACTTTCGCAGGAAGCAGACCGAATTCTTCAGAAGTGGGGATTCCAACCAGACTGGTTACTTGCTGCACGCCAGAAAAGGTCCTCATCCCCGCTCCAGCTTGCCAATGAGGCTCTGCAGCAAATCAGCACCATGACGAAAACTCAGAAAGCAACAACCCCCGTATACACTTCAAGACCCAAGCGCTGATGGGTTCAACAGCTCTCAGTGAGGTGTTCAACACTGCATGGCTTACTTCGGTTTTATGGGGGTAAGGACATTTATTTTTTTTTTTTTTCTGGGGAAGTTCCTGAGCTGAGATCTGAGCTTGGTGTTTTGATTAACCGCAGCATTCTCATAAGCACCTTAAGCAAGCTCCTGAACAGTTGAGCAGTGCAAAGAGACTGTCCTGTGATGCAGTATTATTATTTTAAAGATAAAAGTTCAAGAAAAGTTCCCAGAGGATTACTTGGATGGCATCAACTGGAGACGGATATTTCTACCTTATGTTACTTAGGAACAGATTTGTAAACATTGGTTTGAAGCAACTGTTACTTATACAACAAAGGTTCCATCGAAATTGGGTTTTAGTTACTAAAGATGTCTCGCCCTCCTTTTAGCACCAGTTGAGGGATGGAGCAACGCTCCCTTGTTCTATGCTGTGCTAGTTGTTTAAAGCCTTACCTTTAGCTGGGGCAGGTTTGCTGTACCTTGTTTGCATCAAAACAGGTGAGGGGACTTCTTCAGCACTGTTTGTCTCTCTATATGGAAGACGCAGGGGGGCTTGTTTGAACCCAGGGGGAGCTTTTGTTTCTTGAAGAGACTCCCCTATGCAACCCAGGAAAAGCTATAATTTGCATGTATACTTTGCTGCCCCAGTGACTTTATCTAGATATGCTGCACTGGGGAAACAATAGTTCTGTTTTCTCTTTGGCAGGGCAGAAAGTAAGGTTATGTAACCAGCACTAGCCTACATATCATTACTCTTATCTGATTACATTTTCCTGTAAAATATTTATCCCGGAGGGGACACTCATGTGGTTAAGTGGGTGGCCTTAGTTAAATCTCCGTGACAAATCCCTATGGATAGAATCCTTACCCAGAGCCACTCTGCATAGTTTAGTGGCTCCAGAGGAGGAGTTCCCTCTGTGGAGGTATTTCCCCCTCCTCTCATCCTACCCCACAAACCAAACCATCTCTGTGGGTAGGACATAGAAGTCTGTTTGGACAGACTTCCACTCTTGGAAGTTCTTTATTATTTTTCCTTAATAGTTTATAACTGCCATGTTGGCATTTGTCGATTTGTCTTCTCAGGGCCCACTGTTTTATGCGGGCAACACATGTGTCTCCAGCTGCTTTTTTTCTGGTGTCCCAGTTCCAGGGTACTGAACCAGATAGGTGCCAAATCAGGGTGAAATACCTTCAACCTTTTAAAGATGGATAAGACCACAGTGATATGCTCTTACAATGTCCATGGGCTGTCAAACCCAGTTAAATGTAACAAAATTCTATCCTTTCTGATAAAAACTCGAGCCAACTTCCTTTTCCTCCAGGAAACTCCCCTTTCCCCACAAGAACATGCAAAATTGGGCAAGTTCGGGTTCAGAGCTTCGGCTTCAGCGTCCTATAAAAAGGGCAGGCGAAGAGGGGTTTCAATTCTGGTTCTCACCTGAATTCCTTTTGAAGTGCTCAATACTCTGGCGGACAGGAAAGGGCGGTTTGTGTTTCTGAAAGGTAGGTTCCAGGGTAGGGAGGTGACTCTGGCCTCTGTCTATATACCTCCAGGTTCCAACTTTAAAGTATATCGATAATTTCTTCTTAAATTCACCTTCTGCCCATTCTTATAAATTATCTGTGGTGGGGGGTGGGTTAACAACCCTTAATCCTAATTTAGACTCCACTTCTGGAATTCCAAGTAGAAGACATAAGATTGCCAATGAGTTTTCTGGCCTGTTGGGAGAGATGGATTACATAGATGTTTGGAACCACCTTAACGGTAGGCAATGAAATTACACCTTCTACTTTCCAGCTCACTCTATGTACTCCCAAATTGACTACTTTTTCCTGCCCAAGGAGTCCCTGGGTAATATTCAAGAGAGTTGCATTGGAGATCCCACTCTCCGATCATGCGCCTATTTTTCTTAAACTGAACCTTGGGGACTTTAAGAGAAATACATTCAGCTGCCAAAATGTATCATTATTACAAGACACTGAAGTGAAGACTTCTATTCGGGAGGCATATGAACAAGCTATGGTGGATAATTATCTTTCTGAGGCCTCACCAGCCCTCCTGTGGGATATGATAAAAGCAGTTATTTGCGGGAAATATATTGTCCTCTCAGCCCACAAGAAGAAGCTTCGTGAGGCAAGGAAAGCAGACTTATAACACCAAATACAAATGGAGTCCCAACAAAAAACTAAAATAGACTGAGGCAGATCCAAAACCCTGGCATCCCTTAAGAAAGAACTGGGCTCCTACTGGACTATCAGGTAGAACAGAACAGAAACTGTTATTCCTGAAGCAAAACTATTATGAGGGTGGACCAAGGTCCCTGCGGTTACTAGCAGGACGATTGAGGGTACAGCAAGCTCGGGCCACAATCTCGGCCATTAAGCACCCGACTACTCAGCAGATTAAACGCCTTACTGTATAATGAATCGGTAGCTCTCTCAGTACAGACTTGGTGCTAGGCAAAAAAAGTGATAACTTCAGAATAAGTAAGCCAGCACTCAAAGGGTCAGTGAAATAAAAGGTTTTACTGTGCTTAAATAAACAAGCTTAAAGGTACAGTGCAAATTGTAATACCTTATAGTTAATAATTGTAGTCTGGTCCAAAAAAACTCCTGACCAGCCCGGCGCTTCAAGGTAACAATGCCTCTTCGTCAGGGGCATGATTAAATGCCTTACCCCTGACATAACTGAGGCATTAAAAACTATTATTCTTCTCTGTATAGCCCAGGTCCAGTGGTAGATGAGGGCACTATCACCCAATTTTTAAATAATCTCTACCTCAAAACTCTCCCAGCAAAAAGGCAAGGCCCTGATGGCTCCAATTTTATCTGGGATTCTAGCTGAAATAATGCAACCTGCGCCTCCAGCTGCTGACCAGGGTGTTCAGAGAAACCATGACCTCGGAGAACTCCATCCCTAGTTCATGGTCTCAGGCGATAATTTCAGTTCTCCCCAAACCTGGCAAGGACCCCTTCCTTTGCTCATCCTATAGACCTATGTCTATACTTAATATTGACTATAAAATGCTTACTTCCCTTATAGCTCACAGGCTGCAGTTATTTATTCCCGAACTAATACACCTGGACCAAGTTGGTTTTATACCAGGACGTTGGGTGCAAGACAACCTCAGGCGAACCATTCATGTTATAAATCACCTCCACACCCATAAACAATCAGCCCTATTACTTAGTCTTGATGCAGAGAAGGCCTTTGACAAGGTCTCATGGCCCTTTCTGAGGGCTGTCCTTGTCAGGTTTGGGTTTGCAGATTCAGTTTATTTTCAAGCTACAGGATAGCCCCACGGGGTACATTAGGCCAAATGGACATCTTTCTACCAGGTTCCAGTTGGGTTGGGGTACATGTCAGGGATGCCCCCTCTCATCATTGTTGTTTGCGTGCTATATTGAGCTGCTGGCCCAAGGCATTAGAGAAAGCCAAACTATCACGGGAATGCACCTGGGGGGAGCACAAACTCGCTTTGTATGCAGATAATATTGTTTTGTTCCTTTCTGACCCAGGGCGCTCCCTTCCAGCCGTGTGTGATCACATTCCTCAATTTTCTTACATGTCAGGATACACCCTAAACAAGTCAAAGACAGAGATTTTAAGTTTTAATTATAGTGCCTCCTCCAGTCTCCGTAAAGAATACCCTGTGAAGTGGGATCTCCCAGCTTTGAAATACCTAGGTATTCAGATACCAACTTGAGCATCTCAGCTCTACCAGTTAAACTGTCAGCCCCTCATTGCCCAGTTGAAGCCTGACTTTAGGTGATGGTCTCTACTACCACTCTCTCTGCACGCTAGAGTGGAAGCCCTAAAGATGAATGCCTGCCCCAGGCTTCTTTTTTTATTTCAATGTGTCCCCTGCACATTGTCTCAAAAAGACTTGGAGGCATGCAGTCCACTTTTATGGCCTTGATTTGATCTAATAAATGACCGAGAATAAGGAAATAAATATTATACCTCTCAAAGCATTAAGGAGGCTTAGCAGTCCCCTACTTCCTAGGATACTGGGTAGTAGCGCAGATGCAGGTGGCCGTCATGTGGTCTCACCCTATGTATAAGGCTCATTGGAAGTCAGTAGACTTGGATGAGGTCACCTCCCCACAGCTACAGAAACTTTTATTTAGTCCCCATTGCTCTAATTCTATGGAGGGCAGTACCTTTTCTGGAACAGCAGCAGTATTAGAGGGGTGGTTGAGGGGGGTAAGATGGGGTAACACACAAACTCACCTATGGAAATATCAATGGTGGACTACAGATCCCATCTTCCTGCCCACCCACATAGACCCGTGGTTCAAGAGACAAGCCGCTAGAGGTATTTGTGCTCCTTGGCAATTGCTAAGAAGTTGTGAATGACAGTATACAGTACACACTGCAAGCCCATTGGTCAACAGGGTCTCCATTGGGCTTACAGTAGCTGTCATTCATGGACGGCTCTGTTGGTGGGCAGCTGTGGCAGTATGCAGGTGGGTTGTGTTGCCCGCTGGCATTTGGCACTTGCTGGGACGGAGGGAGCAGGGTGGGGAAGGGGTGCCTGAGTTGGTGGGGGGGTCCACTGGACTACCAGGAATTCAGACCAGCAATGGACTATGCGATTGGGTTGGGGAAGGTTGGGGGGTACCGCTAGACTACCAGGGATAGCGGACAGGGTGCTTTGTAATAGGGTTGCGGGGGTTCCACTGGACTACCAGGGAGGTACAGTGCACAGACCAATCTTTATGGACTATGGGCAGGGAGGGGGACACAGTTGAGTACCAGGAATGCCTGGTGATGTTACTGTCATTACTGGGATACAGGCAGGGAGGGTGGGGTGCCACTGGACTACCAGGGAGTTATGGCTCACAGTCTTTTGTTTACGGGCAGGGAGGATCATTGGACTGCCAGGGTAGGCAGACTGCCATGCTGCTGTCTGCAGTATGGCTGCCTGCCTGTGGGTGGACACCCACTTATGTCTACTTGTTGTAGACTTATCTTTTGGAGGCGCATCTCCAGACTTGTTCCGGAGATGCACCTCCAAGATGGGTTGTAAATAGGGCTGCACACCATATGCATGGGCACGCCCCTGGCACAACCCTTCCAGATGTGCCGCATAACATTATGGGTGGTGTGCATCCCTTTTGTGAATCCTGCCCTAAAAGTGTTAGTACACAGTTAAGGAGGGGCTTATTAACTGTGCTGAGTGTGGACACATGCAGAATCTAGAACTAGTCAGCAATAAATCTCTTCCCTCCCGGTGATGTCAGCATGTCTGACATCACTAGGAGGGAGTGTCCAACAGTATAAAATGCCTAGAATTCCAGCGTGGAGTCCTTTTCATCAGAGCAGTTCAAGGGCCAAAGAAAACAAAGGAGGTAACATTTATTTAAAATAAAGGTGTTGCTAGCATTTAGGAGTGGGCACTTAATCAGTATTTCCATTTTCATTTAACAGTCTGTTTGGCATGAAGATGTTTATACTTGATACTTGATAGAATTCTTTTGAATATTATAAAAACTACCACTGACTTCATTTAGACTAAATAAGCAAGTCAGAGCATAAGGACAAGTACGTAGCAACAACTTTGTAAAATGTTTTGCAATCTGCTTAGCATTATTTACACTCATATTGGCTTTTATATATTCCCTTTAGAAAAGCCCATTCTGGGCATCTAAACTGCAATAACAGCCAGACACAAACTTGTCCAGGTTTCAGTGAAGCTGGTCTGAACACAGGAGATATTAATTCAAGGTACTAATAAGCACACCTTCCACTTTTTAATTTTAATTTATTTAACATTATATTGTGGTTATTTATTTAAACATTTAAAAACATTTATTTAGGTTTTATGTTCATTTAACAGCTAGGCTGAGTAAGAAATTTGCCTCACAGTTAAATCTAGACACCTGCGTGAGTGGAGGTAAACCTCTATACTTAGTTACAAGTATGTAATGCTTGGGATTCTGCAGTTGTTATGCACTTTGGGTGGCATGTGGCACTCCTTGGAGGTGTTTGACAAAGTTTGAGCACTCAAAGGAAATTCAGAAAATAAGCATGATTATCTTGTATAAATCTGAGTCATTACAGGTTAATTTAGTAGAAGTCTATAGAACTATTTTTTTCTGAATTTTGAAAAGTGTTCTGAGTACTCATTTCATTATATTGTTCTGATAGGACTATGACAAATCGGGAAGTGAGTTGTAACTACAATTTAAACAGCAAAAGGCACTTTTTAAAGGAAGTGAGTAGCAGATGAACTGGAATTGGTCACTTGTGTATTGTATTTTTTCATAAGGTTGTATACCAATAGTGGATAGCAAGAAGTGTTATTTATCATTCTCCTGAAGAAGCCTATAGTATAGGTGAAACATTGGGATTGGCTGCCGTATTACAATTGAGCCAATAAAGAAGAAAAGTGCTGAAGCATTACTGCTGTTTGATGAATTTATGCATCCTCCACCCACCCACCCCATTGACTACTACAGACAACAGGATGGCCTAAATCGGCCAGCCGCCCACAGGAAGGCCACAGAACTTCAGACAGGCCATCCTGAGACAGCCCTTGGAGGTGCACCAGGTTGTGCTCCAGACACCCATACACAGCAGTCATGCCAGGATGGACATACCCAAAGCCACAGGAGCTGGCACACCACGGGCACCACCCAGAGAGACATCCCCCACAACGCATGCACACAGGACATAGACACCCAGCTGCCACATGTCAGTGCTGTCAGGTGCCCCTTAGCACACCAGTGGAGCAGATGGCCACACTACAGCACATGTACCAGGGGGCCATGGCCTGCACTCTCCTGCAGGGTGCCACCCAGTGGTGGCATGCACCAAGGGTAATGTCTAGGGCAACAGTGCCCAGGTAGCCTGGTGATACAAGTGGCAGCCTGGCATGGGCCAGGGTCTGACTTGTGGTACACACCCCACGGTGGTACACCATAGGTGCACACAGGTGGGACCCACCCTCTTGGGTACCTGGTCACCCTCTGTACACTGCCATTCCTTGCAATTATCACCATGTTCCTTTCATATGGGGTGTGTGGGGCACTGCAGATGACTGTACGCTGTATACAGAGCTGGTTTATCATATGCATGTGGTATACCAGTCAGACTGTGTCACACTGTGCCCTCCCCTTTTGCTTGTCCAGTGGGCCCCTGTGGCCACTGTCCAGGTGGGCCCCCTGTACTCCAGTCCAACCCTGTACATTGCTATGGGTAATAGCACTGTACCCAGGCCAATGCAGTCCACACACCCAAACATTCCATCACACCTGCCTGCTAGACTGCAGTACTTCCTGTTCACCTTTGTGGGGTGATGGGGCAGCCCTGCAATGCTGGAACTGAGCATGCCTGGGGTATACAAATGGCCTGAATACATTCCAGTAATGGGCTATGCATGTGAAGAATGGACTCAGAATGTGCAGTGAGGCCATTTGTGCATAGCCTGGCTGAAGACTGCAGTTTTGCGAACTGCACATGTGGCCGCCTATCGCGCATTTCCCTATGCTCCGCACAGAGCCCAGGTCATCGGCCGCACATCTCCCACTGCATGATCGCGCATGTTTGGGATATTCAGCTGGATGTGCATGATCGCGTCTCATGGCACATATACCATTATTTTGTGCCTGCGCATCTCAGTTGCGTGGTGCAGGCACTTGCGCGATGCCGCCTGGGACTGTTGAATATGGGGCCCTTAGTCTCTACACCATCCATTCCACAAGATTTTTTGGGTTCTAATTTTATTAATATTTTATACATATCATTTCCAGAGACAATTTTAAATCTAAATTTAGAAATATTGTTGTTTGGTTTATAGTTTGAGCAGTATTCCAACTCTTTAAGGTTTTATACTGTTTTTCCAGGTTTATTTTTGGGAGTTTGCTATCGTGTAAGTACATAAAATAATTATTTAATATATCTGCAGGATGAAATGGATTCTGAAGTACCCTGGTTTGTCCCAGTTCAATGGGAGAAGACATGTTACCTGTTTTCTTGAAAGATTTAATAAGATCCCAATATTGTTGTGGTTCTGTTGAATCTTTGCACTCTATTCTTTCCTTTTGTCTTTTTTAATTTTTTGATTTATTTTGTGCTATTTTAAAATCTTCCCAGTCTTGAGTTTTTTTAATGTTTTATTTGCTTTGGTACACAATCTGTTTTTTACTCTCATATTCTTCTTGATTTTTTTTTTCCCATTATCCAGGGAACGTGATTTTTTCTCTGTTAATGTTCTAAAGGGTGTTTCCTTGGTCATAACTTGAGCATGGGCTGGCAGTCTAGCCTAGAGGTTAGCGTAATGAGCTGTGAACAAGCTTGGTACATCCAGCAGACCAGACCTGGGTTTGACTCTCGCAACCTCCACTTGCATACTATTTGACTCTGAACAAGTCACTTAACCACCCCAGTGCTCCCAGGTTGCCCCTGAAAACGGGCACTTGTGACTAGTGGGCCTTACTTGGTTACCAAAGACTTAAATAAATAAAATAAAAATAACTGTATTGTATGAAATGACTACTTGTGCCTGGTTTATTTTCATGATGTGCCATTTTTTTAATTGCAATTTTTGCATGAAACTTTGATAGCAAGTATACCACTTTAAGAGCTATCAGTATAAAAGATAGTATGGGGACATAGACATGTTAGCTTCAATGAAGCTTAGCAGGTGACTGAATCAAATATAAGACATTTTGTGTCATATGGATGTGTTGTAAGCCTGTAAGTACATTTTTTTTTTTTTTTAGCTTATTGCCAACTGAACCTTTATGTCACAATAAAATGTTATACCGAGAGCACGTTTTGAGACTTTCGGCTGTTTTTCTGAGAATTGCTGGTGCTATGCTTGTTCTTGTACTGTGTATTTGTGCATCCTTACACAGACAAGCCTGTGTCTTCCTCTCAAGTTTTGTGGCAGCCAATGAACCTCTCCAGGTTCCTGGTTGCCATAGAAAACTCTCGATGCAGATACAGGATTGTTGTGTATGGCTGCCCATACATTATCTTCTACTTTCTTCTTTTTTTATATTTAAGTTTATATTGACTTTTCATGGACATACTACAAAAAAAATCTGGTTGCCATAGAAACCTCTCGATGGAGATACAGGCTTGTTGTGTATGGCTGCCCATACATTATCCTCTATTTTCTTCTTTTTTATATTTAAGTTTGGTATTCACTTGTCATGGACATACTACAAACAAACAAGCAATGACAAACAACAGTACGTACTAACAATTACAGTCAACAATTGTTTTACAGTATCCTGCTGTAAATCCAACATGCTTTACTGAGTTAACATCCAGAGTTATGCAGTACATTGGGAATGCATTATAGCAGCATTCTAACCTCTCCTGCCTCACTGTCCTCTAAGTAGGGTGTTTTGACATTACATACAACAGCCAGTGGTTTCATCTGGGCCCGATATTCAAAAATGCACAAAGTGGAGTGCAAAAATTTTCATTCCGCCTTGCAATAGCCCGGGTGCCTGAACAGTCTATATACAGTAGAATAGTGCACTGGTGCAGTTCAACTGAATATAGGGCCATGTCAGCCCAGCATTAAGTCACTTAGCACTGCACCAACATGGCTCCCAAAATAGGGCGCCACAATGGATAGTGCCTGAGCGCAATTTCCAATATTCAAATGGACCCATGCAAATGAGCACATTGGGCATGCAAGGTGCTAAGTGTCTATTTGTATATCCATTATGGGCTCATTTGCATGGGAAGTAAGGCTGGTTTGCACAGCGCTGCCCCCCCAATTGCCTGATACCAGAGAGCTATCCCTGGTGCTAATGGTTTCCTCCTCCCTCTGATCCTACTCCTGTATAGAAAATATTATGTCCCTGGCATCACCCATGCCCTATAAATAAGCCGCACTCCCTGCTGCTGTTAGATGGGCGGGCGGCCGAGGTGGTGCGTGGAGGGCTGTGTTGCTCACTGTCGATTCATCACAGCACCAACAGGCAGGTAAGAGGGACTGAGGGGGTGGGTTGTTGGTGCTGCATGTGGGGGGGGGAACACTAACCACCACTGAGGGAAAGGCTGGGGGGGCAGATCACTGTTGTGGTATGGGGCCAGGGCTTTGTCATGGGGAGGACTTCCTTGCAAACAGCTTCACACGTGGCTGTGGTGGGACAGTTGCCCATGTGGGGGAACTTGACAGACTGTTGGGGGCTTTCGTCTGTACAAGGACAGGGATTAGATGGGGATGGACTGCTAGACATCACCAGGGAATAATACTTACAACATTGGGCGTGGGTGGGGGAGGGACCACTGGACACCAGGGACTAAGACTTAAAACATTGGGCATGGGTGCAGGTGGTGGGAGGGACCGCTAGGCATCAGAATAATACTTACAACATCGGGCATGAGTGCAGGTGGGGGGAGGGACCACTAGCACCAGGGAACTGTTTGCACTTTATGGGTGGTGAATCAGAGGGAGGGGGAACACCACAAGACACCAGGGACATGATATTCTCTGTATGGGATGGGATCGGAGAGAGGGGGTACCACTAGACACCAGGGACATGATATTTTCTATACGGAAGTGGGATTGGAGGGAGAGGAGCACTACTAGACACCAGGGACTACTGTGTTGGGGGTCGGGGGGGGCTGATGCACTTCTCCACCAACTGCTAGGGTTGCTTGGGAGTAAGTCATGGTTTAGGTAGGCAGTACTTGCACCGTGCAAGGGGATCACGCAAAATGCCCTTGCACAGTGCAAATATTCTGAATATCAGATTGCGCCATTACTCAGATCCCAGCCCCTCAATTTGCATTGCACCCCCTCCACAGTTTGCCCGGGCAAAACCCCTATTTGCCCACATTACCCAGACTTTTGAATATGGCAAATCTGCGAAAAGCCTGGTTTGCGCGTGCAAACTAGGATTTGTGCCCAGGCAAACGTTTGAATATCAGACCCATCTATTTCTTGCTCTGTCCATTTGTTGTCTATGCTGTTTACCTTAGTCGGCCAATGTTCTAACGTTGGACAAGCAGGCGTAAGCCAGCATTTTGTAATGCATTTCTGTGCAGCCACTAGCAAGATTCCTCGCAGATATTTAGCTGTATCCTGAAAACCCTGTGGGACTGAAGTGAAATATAATAGTGTGTCTGTAAGAATCAACCTAGGGTTATCCTCCATTTTCTATTGCTTTCAAGTGTTCCTTATTTCTTTTTCTTGAAAGGCCAGATAGTTTTTTTCCGGCATAGAATGCCTGACAGCTGCAAGTACCAAGATATGACAACTTCTGTTCCACAGGTAATTAAATATTTCAGAAGTTTGTTTTTTTCTGAATTTATACTACAAAATGTATTACCCTTGCCTATATACCTGCAGCAGTGACAGTTTCCACAGGGATGGGATCCCTTAGTCAAATTCTGGTCTCTTTTGTATTGATTTTCAGTTTTATGGTAACTGTGATTAATCATGTCACCAAAGTTTGAGTACCACTGGTAGACCATTTTGAACCTATGTTTTACAATATTTTTAAGGTTGGTATCTGTTTCCAAGACATGCCAGTGTTTCCTCATAATATCGCTAATGTGGTGTACTTGTGGAGAACAGGTGGTGATGAAGTTTGAGCTCTCATTTGTATTATTTGCATCGTCTCTTTGTACATAACTGCAGAAGTAATTTCTGTTCTTTGCAGCTGCACATAATTATGCATTTTTAAGCTTATTAAGATACCCCGTATTTTTGAATCTAGTGTGTATTTCTGCTGCATTAGTTGCAAAATCTTTCTCGTTGCTGCAGTTGCACTTTACACTTCAGTGTTGGCTTTTTTGGCACATTTATTTTTGTGTGATGTGGGTTGCAACTTTGATAATGCAAGACAGAGTTACAATCAGTCTCCTTTCTGTTCAAATTGCTCTTCATTTCCCACTTTTGTTGTTTGCAAGGCCAAAAAGTTGATTGTGGTAGTGTCATGTTTGACACAAAATTTCAAATTGGAGTTGCTGCTTTCCATATAGTTCATGAATTATGTTAATTTGTTGCCTGTCCATGCCGTACCAAGAACAAGTCATCTCTTGGATACATTGATTTTCTTGTAGAACGTGTTACTTTTTTCTGGGGACAGAATACATTTTGCTTCTGATAAACCTTGGTAAACATTCATGTAGTTGGGAGTGAATGCCACCACCATGGTTGCCCCTCTGATTTGAAGATAATACTTCTGCATGAAAGTAAACATATTAGTGTAGGACTTTTTGTGCAAGTATGAGTAAGAATTCTATGAAACCAGATGGGAATGTGGAGTTGTTGTATAGGACTTCTCTGAGTGCCTCTACTCCTTTGTGATGTGGAATGTTAGTACAAAGGAATGAAATGTCCATAGTGACCAGTAGCCAATCATTTTCAATGTGTAAATCATCCAGAATTTGTAGCGTGTTTGTGGCGTCGCTTATATAAGATGTAAACTCCTGTGCAAATGGCTTTATGTGTTTATAAGTAAACTGTGCTAAAGGCTCTGTCAATGAGGCAATGCTTGTTATTATTGGACATCTGGGCGGTTGACAGATCTTCGTGAATTTTGGGGAGGTATTATATGGTTGCTCGTACTGAATGTTGTATCTTCAAAACTTCAGACTAGGTGGGCTAAGCGGTCCTTATCTGCTGGCAGTCTATGATTCTATGTAAATGGCCTTCCCCTGTCACTCACACCTGAGAAAACACTTCACTTCTTAGAATATGGTAACTGTAGCTGTCTTCCTCTTCTTCAGAGATGAATTGTAGATTTGTCAATACCAGCAGTTAACTATTCCCCCCAAATAAATTCAGTCAAAGAGGCATAAAGTATAAAAAATATTTACTACTTAACAATATTTACACAATCTACAGGATATCACACTTACAAAAAGACTGGAAATTATAGGGTTACTGCAGAAATAAAAAAAAAAATGGTTTGTACACAGTGGAAGAAACAAATAGAAAAACCTTCCTGCAGCTTCTTAAATCTACCAGAGTAGAGAGACTCTTACACACAGGATCCTTAGTAAGCTGTGGTAGCCGTCAACTCTTAGATGGTGCAAGTATAAAGCCACAACATTGACTGCCCTGCTAGGGTCTAACCAGACCTCAAAAAGCCTTCAGCTGCCAGACCCCCAATGTTGTGTCATCAATTATGAAATGAGTAGAAAGAATGCTGGCTACTGATTGGCCAACAGGTACTTTCAGCCAAGCCACTATCCCAACACAACAGTCTGGCTGAAAGTAGCTCAACAAAAATGTTTAAAAATGCATCCAATTTACTAAAAAGGACCCATTTCATAATCGCAATAAGGCACTCCAGGGGGTGAGTTATGGTGGGCTAACAGTCATTCTCTGGTGGTGAAAGCATGTGGCTTTACTTCATGCTTCAACCCACACAAGGTAGGCCATTATCTCTCCATAACACACCCCTGACATGCCTTATTGCTTAAATATAGCAGTCTGACATCATGGATTCAATACTTTCTTTGTCTCCTGGGGTACCACCTCTCTGGTAAGCTGGCCTAAATCAGAACCTTGGGCTTTGTGGAATCACAGTCCCCTCTCATTGTTCTGAGCCATATTTACCTCTGCAGGTGGTGGCTACATGGACCGGATAGTTTACTGATATGAAAGACGTAGGGCTCTGTGCTGCTCCCTCATTAACTGAACAGGGGGTCCTGTCATTACAGGACAAAGGGATTGTAATTACCTCTCAGGGGCAGCTGATTCTGCCTCTGACAACAATTTTAATCTAATTTCCCCAGCCTATCTCTGTCCACTCAGCAGATAGAGTTAATTAATAAATACATACATAAGTCAATCAATCAATCAAAAAGTACAAAATTGTTGTTACATCACCCCCCCTCT
Organism: Neoceratodus forsteri; assembly: GCA_016271365.2. Taxonomy (NCBI): domain Eukaryota; kingdom Metazoa; phylum Chordata; order Ceratodontiformes; family Ceratodontidae; genus Neoceratodus; species Neoceratodus forsteri. Next base: position 335,847,160 of record JADMNL010000025.1, read on the forward strand.
GAGAAATAAAAAACACTTTTCTTTAACACCCATAATGGATGCTTGTGTTTTCATGTGAGCCATCTAGCTCCACTTGCTATGCCCTTGGTTCACGAACAGTGTGAACCACACAGTAGTTCCTCAAAGCACCACTCCCATTTTTTCTTTCTAGATCCTAGCAATTGTCTAGACAACACCCTACGACCTGCTGCAGTGCCTAATGTCCAAATTATGGGACTGCAGCACCAAGCTCCAACTTAGCAATTTAGGGGGTTTATTTAGTTTTTGTTGACTGGGAAAGGAGGACTAGACAGTTCTGCCTATTTTCAGCCTCATCCCATGGGGAGGGGGAAAGATACAGATACAACTGACCTACAGAACCAGATTAAGCTGTTGGTGGTATTTTAGTGAATGGGGAGAAATTTGGCCAGGGAAATTCCCCTACTTTTTTCAAGAAGTGCCATGGGATTTTTAACATCCACCAGAACAGGCAGACAGGACCTTGGTTTAATGTCTCATCGGAAAGACTGCACCTCAGGAGTGCAGCACCCCCTCATGATGCACCACAGTGTCAGTATTGGGATTTATCCCACATTTCTAGTGTGGGACTAGAACTCACAACCTTCTGATCTTCCAGCCTCAGAGACAAGTGTGCAACCTGCTGAGTCACTGACATTGACACTGACCACTGGTCCTAGGTAGCCATGTGAGGGGGTTGTAGTCAGTGACCAGGGTGAACTCCCTTCCATACAAATAGGTTTGCAGCTTCTGAAAAGCCCAGACAGTACTTGGACAGTCCTTTTCAATTATGGCATAGGCCTCCTATCTGGGCAGCAGCTTCCTGCTCAAGTACATGACTGAGTGTTCCTCTCCCTAGTGTGTAACCTGACTCAGAACTGTGGCTAGCCCATGATCAGATGCATCTAATTTCCCCCAAATGTTACCCTAAACTTTCAACATAGTCTTTTTATGACCCCCACTTCATGAACCTGGTAGATGACATTTTTTTTTTTAAATCCACCCTTAAAGGTGATTTCATGGAGCAACTGTGAAATCACCTTTCAACACAGATTTAAAAAAATTTCTTCTAAATTGTTCATGAGATGGAGTCCAAAGAAAGGTCATGTTGAAAATTTGGTGACAAAATGTTAAAAAATAACAAGTTACATGTAAAAGTTCAAAACCCATTGAAATCACATTTCCACTTGCCTTATTTCTTCAGTTCTTGGCTGGTGTTGGAGAAGGACATGCTTTGTTGCAGAGCAGTGGTGGACCATTTCTAGGTGAGTGTGTAGGGTGGTGTGGTGTAGTAGGTGGTGAGTGGGGGGTCAGCATCAAAAGACATTGCTAGACAGTGTTCTGCTTTTCAGCTTACAATTACTAAAAAAAAAAAAAAAAAAAAAGGGAACTTTTTTTTCACAGGTGCAAGGACAACTCTAAGGATTAGGCACCCCAGTGTCACAGATGTATAGCAGCACCAGGGTGGGCGCTCCAATGTCCACACACATAAAATGGGTGGGGGCGCACAACATGGGGGGTGATTAAATTATAGATGTGGTATGGCAGTATCAGGGGTGGGCACCCCCATGTCTGCACACATGAAGTGGGTGGGGGTGCACTACATGGGGGGTGGGGGCTGGGGTGATTACATTACAGATGCCACTCAGCTGCTTGCTGGGCAGACTCATGCAGTTGAAATCATTAAGCTGCTCACTCTTGAGTGGCTCGGTCCTTTCCGCTAGAAGAAGTTTCTTTGTCGCAAGCTGTGAACAGTGTCATGATCAGCCTTGCTGATCATTGGCCTGTCACTGTCGAACCCATTGCAGCCTGAGCTGCTCTGGACCCGACAGTGACACACCTCTGAAATGTTATTCTAGCATCAAAATGTTTGCACATTTTTATGTTTGCATGCATGCAGGCAAACATAAAAAGTAAAAGCAAAGGAAAGGTGAAGGTGTGAATGTAAGAAAGGGGTGGGGCTAAAACAGACTGGGTGACACTGAAGTGAAAAGTGTAATGAAAGGAGAACAGCTGGAAATAGATGTAAGCAACTGAAAACAAAAAGGCAAGGATATAACAGTATAGAGTTAGTCAAGTGCAGAATCTAAAAATATATATTTTTTTAAATATCAACCTGTAACTTGAATCTGTCTGCTGCAACAGTAGGTATAAAGTCAGTCCTTTTAATAATTTTATCTGTGCAGTTGAAAGTTGCATGGAAGAGATGTTTAGTACATGTGACTCTTCTACCTGTTCCGAGTTTACCTCTTGAGTTCCTACTGGCCTCCAGCTTCTCCTTTTAACCCTCATCATCTTCCTTTTCCTCTGCCCCTTTCTGTTTCTTGGCTTGTTGTTACTTGGTGTCTCTTCCCCTAAAAAAGACACGTGTCTGGTGCTTGGTGAAATCAAGTCAGCTTCTTGGTCTTTTCTAGGATTTTTCTGTTTTCTTGGTCTGCTGCATGACCTCTCTCTGCTTCTGGAAGAATTTTTCTGTTCTCAACAAAATACACTACCAGTCTCATTGTCTTTTTTAATCTCTCTCAAATTTGTTTCTCTTCCCATCTCTATTTCCATATTTCTAACTTGTAAATTGTTGTTTTGAGCTTTTTATAAAGTATCTGTAAATCTTGTGTTTGTTCAAAGGATTTTAACTGTGCTAGTAAATCTTTCAGTTCTGTCTTCACATTAAAATAATTCATTTTATCTTGCTAAACTCTGGTTTCTACAAGAGTCTAGGGACAACCAGCCAGTGCAGTTTCCCACTTTTCCTTAATGTCAGGATCTAAGGAGCCCAAGGAAAGCAGTAAAGAATGCTTCTGGTGCAGACTTTATTTCATGCCCTAAAGCAAGTATGCTCACTAACAAGAGGAAAGGACAGAGTGAAAATGTTACTGCAGAAGGGAGCCTGGGTGAATTGTCACTCTCCATTCCGGGGTCTCCTAATGACCAGCTTGACCGAAAGCCCTTTCTGCAGTCTAGTCTGTCACAAACGCACTCAGCATGTCAGGCCCTCTGCTCCCACAGTTCCAACCTCCAAGCACAGTAATGTGAACACGTAACAAACAGGGTAACCCTCCTGTTTGCTTGTGGGTCTGAATCACCTTTATTCAAACTGTGAACTTTATGCTAGCGTACCCAAATGTACAGTCTTAGATAATATTCTCTTTGGGGGATACAATATATCTTTCGCCTAAAGGCACCTAACCAGGTATCCAAAATGAACCCTTAAAACTCTATAAAAGACCTTAGCTATATATTCTTACCTTTTCCCAGTTTAGTAACACCATCAAGCTTTTGAACAGTTTTTTTGTCAGTCTTAACCCTCTATACGTCACATGCAAAAAAGAACTGGCAGACCCAGGCAGTCTTTCAAAATAAAGGGTACTTTACTAAAGATGATAAAAACATGAAAAAAGTAAACACTGAACAATATATCAAAGAGCTCACAATCATATAAAAGAACAAGGGAAGGTTACAAAACAAAAACTCCTACCACAATACAATTATACTTTTTCTATCTAATGCATTACCTATAAGTGCCTATAGTTAGATCCAAAAGCTGAGAGCTCTGTCTCTCTAGCATCCCAAGATGGAATATAACTAAAAGATCAGACACCAGTATTAGTTTAAACTGTCTCTCCACACCCCTTCTGCGAGTCATCTAGCTCCTCCTTTTTAGAATTAAAAAAACTACAAACATTATGTCCTATCAGGAGGTATATTAAATAATGTGACACCAGCAAAAACTCAGTTCACAAATTATGACAGTCTTTAATTAAGCCTTTCCTTTGAACTGGTGGCAAATTCCTATTTTCCCAAGGAACATTGAAGGTTTTTACAGCTCTGCAGTTTGTCACCTAGATGTGATATAACCATGTCCTGTCCTGTAATAAAATGCATATTTAGCTTCCCAACTTCAGAGGCGGCAACAGGTCATAAAACAGTCATAGAATGCAATTTCTCAAGGAAGTTAATAACATTACAGAGATCTCCTGTTCAGTTCCTGTAACTGAAACCTGGTGGGGAGGGACCATGGAGCACAGACTCTCATACTATTTTTTTATATTACAAATATCATACAGCAATCATAACCAGCTTGCCAAGCATCACATCTAGTCCATTTCAGGGTTGCCCTGCACTGTTATGGTGCCCTTTCTGTCAGCCTGTGCCCCTGCCAATTTATACCACGGAGATATTGGATATCCCCTATGAATTAAGATCTGATCCTGATTTGAGTTTTAAAAAAAAATTGATTCTGTACTTGAATAATTCTGTATTATTGTGTTATTAGCAGCTGTATATTTTTTCCTTTCATTACACTTTTCACTTCTGTGTCACCCAATCTCGTTTTGCCCCATCCCTCTCTACATGCACACCTTCACCTTTCTTTTGTTATTACTTTATTTGTGTCTGCCACCCTAACCCTCCCACTAATTCTTCTTTCCTTCATATACTTCACCCTTTTTTACTATTGTTCTTTGTCCATTTTGTTCTCTATCTCCCCACTCCGCCACCCCAACTCTCCACCTGTTTTCTTCATTTTCAGCTTTCCTTCACAATTTTTTTCCTTTTTTTTCTGTTTCTCATTTTTGTTTCTCATTTTCCACAAGAGCTACAACATACAAAGCACAATCAATTATTGAGTATCTGTCTCTTTTAATATTGTCATACTTATCTGACCTTGTATGAATTTTAATATCTACTTCTAGTGCAACAACTTATTTGCCCACCTAGTTGTCTTGATATGTCTAATTGACAGTTTCTTATTGCCACATATTTTTGAACTTCTTTTTGAACTGACTTCAGTTGGATGTACAATAAATGAGTGTCTCATTGATGAGTGTATTCTTGCCTGGCAATTGTCATATAAGATCCAGCCCAGATTTCTTAGCTGGTTTTGGTTATGCATATACAAGTGTAGATTAAAATTTTTTTTTTATGTTACTGGCTACTGAAATCCAACTTTGGTGGTCAGTATTAGACTTTCAGTAAATTTATTAGCTGTGTATTTATTATATTATCACTATATGTCTTTGGCTGCACAGCAGGACTTGCACCTGCACTTTGGTAGTGTATCTTGTACATGTTGTTGAACCACTCAACTTGCATTTTGGGTACTAGTGTCTGTGTCCATGCCCCCCCCCCCAAACAAAGCCTTATAGCTAGGCAATACTTAGGGGAAATGTAGTCCGGCATTTTGGTTTAGTCCTGGGTCCATGAATAAACTAGCTTTTTGGTTACTTTAAGTACAGTCTTGGTGTGTGGGGGCTGTTTTTTGCGCCCGTTTCTCTGAGCAGCAGCAGCACCTTTAGGTGAATCTGGTGTGCACCGCTCTGCCTATTACCCTAAAGTAAAAATGCAGCAACCACAGTGGTGTATTGCACAACTAGGGAGCTAACAATTAATTTATGATGTATGTTGATGCATCATGCTGTATTGTGATAACACAATATGAAGTGTTTATAATGTTACCAACTTATCCGTTCAGAGTTCTTTATTATTTTACTAATTTTTACCATTTTCCTTGGATAGTCCAGTTGTGATACAACATCTTGTGCTTGGGGGGGGGGTCTGCTTCTATTCCATTTGTTACATATGGGAGGAACTGAAATCCGGGAAGTCAAATGACTAGCTGTGGGTCCGACAGTGAGTAAGTGGCAGCAGAGGGATAAGAATCTACAATCGCTTATGCAGTGTGTTTCCTTACAGCTGTATCTGGGGTTTACTCCTTTTTCACTTTTCACTCAGCAGACATTCCGCTTCAGTGTGGCATAGACAAAAAATGGGTATTCTGAGGATGGGGCACTGAAGGGGGACAAATTGATGGGCAGATAAATGAAAAACTGACCCCAGCCACTGCCGAAGGGGACACTAAGATCCCGAATTTACTGCCACAGGTAATGAGGGAGCCCATGGTCAATGCTTGTCACCATGCTTTATGACTATGGGAAGGGACAGCTATACTCCAGGTGATGAGTTTGCTCACAGATTGAGTTTAAATTAATTACAGACTGCCATTACCACTACTGGAAACACATCATTACTGATAAGAGAATGAAAAGTTTAGACTGAATTGAAGTGCTGACCATGAGGGAACTGCCACCTTGTTAACTTGTTATCCATTTCTCTCTTCTCCCAGGACTGTGAAGGATTCGAAAAGTGCTGTACCAATGTCTGTGGACTGAAGAGCTGTGTAGCTGCCCGTTTTGCTGATGGGAGCTATGTGCCCCTTGACCTCCCCAGGGAAGTGACGTGTGAGAGCTTCATATGTACCCAACAAGGCTCTGACTGTGACATCTGGGATGGTCAGCCAGTCTGCAAGTGCAAAGACAGGTGTGAGAAGGAGCCCAACTTCACTTGTGCCTCTGATGGGCTCACCTATTACAACAGGTGCTACATGGATGCTGAAGCTTGCATCCGGGGCGTTTCACTCACTGTGGTCACCTGCCGCTACCACTTCACTTGGCCCAACACCAGCCCAACTCCACTAGGGACCACAGCACATACAACCCCCTCCTCCTCTTTTGATGATCTTGTTCCTCCAGCTCTGTACACCAACCCCTTCCACCAGTCTGTCTTTGTTGGTGGCACGGCTAGTTTCCACTGTGATGTGAGTGGACGACCCAGACCAGACATCACCTGGGAGAAACAGAGCGAGCACCAGGAGAACCTCATCATGAGGCCTGATCAGATGTATGGTAACATGGTTATCACCAACATTGGGCAGTTGGTCATCTACAATGCCCAAAGAGAGGACACAGGGATTTACACCTGTACAGCTAGGAACTCAGCTGGCCTTCTGCAAGCTGACTTTCCCTTGTCTATCATTCAAAGGGAGCCTCTGGAAGAAACCAAATCTGAAAGCACAAAGTCCTTCTTAGCTGCAGAGTGCCAGAAAGAGCCAGACACAAGGGATTGTGGTAACAGACATGTCCGTTGGTTCTATGATCACAGGAAAAGAGCATGCATGACTTTTAGATACGGGGGATGTGAGGGGAACAAAAACCACTTTGAAACCTATGACAGATGCAAGGAAGCATGTATAAAAGAGAGTGGGAACATTTGCACACTGCCCACTGTACAGGGGCCATGTAAAAACTGGGAGCCCCGGTGGACCTATAACTCACTGATGAAGCAGTGCCATGCATTCATCTATGGTGGTTGTGAGGGGAATGACAACAACTTTGAAAGCAGAAATGCTTGTGAGGATACTTGCCCTTTCTCCAAGAGCAAGCGCTGCAAGACTTGCAGACCAAAAAGCAAGATCATTCCCAGTTTTTGCAGAAGTGACTTTGCCATTATTGGAAGACCGACAGAGATTATTGAGGACCAAGATGCTAGCATCGCCCGGTTTGCCCTTGATGAGGTTTTGAAGGATGAAAAGATGGGGCTGAGGTTTTTTAATGTTCGACACCTAGAGGTCACCTTGGCAAACATTGACTGGACCTGCCCATGCCCCAACATTACCACAGAGGATGGGCCTCTAATTATCATGGGCGGAGTTATGGATGGGATGGCAGTGGTGGAGCCTGACAGCTATGTACGGACAGTAAATGACAAACGGGTTAAAAAGATTTACGAGATCATTGAGAGGAAGACCTGTGAACTGCTGCAGAGGTTTCAGGACTAGGTAAAAGCTTCCCAAAAGACATGAGGCGATGGAATGTGGCACAGATTAATTGGCTTGTTTCTAGGTTTTTGGAAGTGTTAAAACTTGAGGAACCTTTCTGTTTTGGACAACTGTTACTGCTGCTTTGGAGCCAAGCAGCATGTAGACACATCTAGGCCTCCAGTACCAGTTTCTTATTATCTACTTCTAGAGGACAACACACTGTTGAGAATGCACTAGATGGCAGGGACGGAATTGGTTGTTATGTAAACGTGTGGGTCTCAATAAACAGATCGTACAACCAGATTATGATGCATAAAAAACGCATACTTCTACGTTTATCATTTTATTTTAGAAAAACACAAAACCAAAAATGAATAATCCAATATTTACAGAAAGGAAAAAAAATGTTGTTATTTCTTCACTTCAGTTCAGACATCAGGATATACTGCTTGCTTCAAATGCTATAAGGAAATTCCTGTATTCTCTCCTTCCTCAGATAATGTGAAAGACAGCACATTACCTCCTTGCTGAGATCCTTCTCTCACCTTGGTCAGAACGAATCTGACTAAGCCTCCTTTTGTAGGGTTTATATAGTGAAGGGGGTGTGGTTTTCACAGTGCCCCTCCTCCTTTATGACATCACATTCCCCTGTATCTATATAACCTGCCATTTCAGGGGCAGCTTGCCCTATAGAAGGACCTTTCCAAATGAAACAGAACTCTAGGTAACAACCTTTCTTTACAATTGTATATGGTTAAACCAACTTGTTTGAGTTGCCTAAAACCTTTATTTCACTGTTTACAGCAATTCTACAGCCTCAGCTTTCCTTAATTACTAACTGGCTTGTAGGTGAAGGCTTTCTTTCATAACCCAGCCCTTTACTCACATTATGGCTTTATTTAAGCGACGCAGCTCCCTTTTGTATTCTTAAACAAGATGCAATCTTTTGTTTTAATACCAGAGAAAAAGTGATAGTAAAGCAAAGTAGAGAATTGCCAGGTTGGCCACCCTGACAAGAAAATTAGGATAGATTGAATAAGCAGAAGGAGACAGGATAGAGTGAAAGCAGAAACCCAAAGGGGGGTATTGCATCTTCTCTGTGTCAGCTTTTTCTTTTCAAAACTGGCCATCCTGTCACACTCCTCCGACCACAAGAAGTCAACATACTATTAGTTATGTTGACTAAGACCCCTCACCTCGTGAAGGGTTGGAACTTCTGCCCACCCTCACCAGAAGTTCCCCCCAGGGACCTTTACGATAAACAGTTTTCAAAAACATTTATTCAAAAACAAACAATACTGTCATTCTTTTTTCCCTGGGGTTGTGCCGCCAAGGCACTTTATAATGCCATCATTCAATTTTACAGCAGGATCACTGGCAGGATCAGTGCCAAAACGTGATAGGAAATCCACGTTCTGATGCTGAGAACCAGCTCTATGGTGCACAGTAAATTTGTATGGCTGTAGAGCTAGATACCATCGTAATATGCGAGCATTCTTGTCTTTCATTAAATGCAGCAAACATAAAGGGTTATGACCTGTCACAATTGTAAATTGGTTTCCCCAAAGATAATATTTTAGGGCCTCTACTGCCCATTTGATGGCCAAACAATCCTTTTCAACTGTTGAGTACTTTCTCTCTCTTTCATGTAATTTTCTACTAAGGTATAAAATGGGATGTTCCTCTCCCCTGACTATGTTGAGTCAATACTGCCCCAATGCCTGTGTCAGAGGCATCGGTCTGCAGTTCAAACGGCTTAGAAAAATCAGGGCTACATAATACTGGGGCTGAGTACAAGATGGCTTTAATTTTAAGAAATGACTCCTGACAGGCTGGAGTCCACTTTACTTTATTTGGAAATTGTTTCTTTGGTAACTCTGTAAGGGGGGTAGCTATGGCAGAAAACTCCGGGATGAAGCGTCTGTAGTAGCTTGCCAAACCAATAAAAGACCTAACATGGCGCTTTGTGGTTGGTATGGGACTATTAGCCACTGCTTCAACTTTGTCTACTTCAGCTTTGATTTTCCCATGTCCAATAATAAATCCCAAATAACATGTTTCTGTTTTAGCTATGTCACATTTTGAAGGGTTTATGGTCATTCCTGCATCCTGGATACTTTGTATTACTGCACTGAGATGAACTAAATGAGTCTCCCAGTCAGGGCTATAGATAACAACATCATCCAAGTAAGCAGCACTGTAGCTTTTATGAGGTCTTAATACAAAATCCATATACCGTTGGAATGTAGCCGGAGCTCCATGCAGGCCAAACGGCATTGTGGTGAACTGGTATAGGCCAAGTGGGGTACAAAAGGCAGTTAATTCCTGAGTTTTTGGGGCTAAGGGAATCTGCCAATACCCTTTCATTAGATCTAGGGTACCAATGTATTTTGCAGACCCAATTTGGTCCAGGAGATCATCTATACGTGGCATCGGATACCCATCAAACTCAGACACTTCGTTTATTTTTCTAAAATCTAAGCATAACCTGATGCCCCTTCTTTCTTATGCACCACTACCAATGGAGAGGACCAAGGGCTGCGTGAAGGAACTATCACTCCAGCCCATTCCATGGATTTTATTTCAGCCGCTACTTCTGGCCTGATCTTTTCGGGTAGTCTGTATGGCTTCTGGTGAATGGGCTTATTTTGTGTAACCCTGATTTCATGGACCACACCCTTAGCCCACCCAGGTTCCTTCGTGAATGTGCCTGAGAAATATTTTAAAAGGTGATCAATTTCTAATCTCTGTTCAGGGGTCAATTCAGGATTGATATGTACCTCCGTGTCCTTAATAGCTTTATCAATCCTGTCATAAGCTATGTCTAGTTCTGCTGTATCAGGTTTTGTTTGAATAAACAGTGTTGGGGACTCTGGTTTTTCTATCCATTTTCTCAGCAGGTTGGCATGATATATTTTCTTCACTGGCCTATGTCCTGGCATAGTTTACTGTGCCTACCTGGTGTAAGACGACATATGGCCCTTGCCACCGCATAAGTAATTTACTCTCTGTGGAAGGTAACAATAGTAACACTTTTTCACCTGGAGAAAATGTTTTCTGTTTCAAACCTAGGTCGTAGTGTTCTTTTTGTTTAAGCTGTTTCTGGTCACATACTTTACCAATCTTTTTCTCAGGGCAGTCATATACTCCAATATATTTTTACAGGTTACATTAGTCCCTTGCTCCCAATGCTCCTTTACTACATCTAAGAGGCCCCTAGGGTTATGCCCATGTAGCATGGCAAAGGGTGATAACCCTGTAGTAGCCTGAGGTACCTCTCTATATGCAAACAGCAGGTAAGGCAGGTACTTGTCCCAATCCCGGCCTTGCTCTTGTACATACTTCTGCAGCATACATTTCATGGTCTTATTAAAATGTTCTACTAACCCATCAGTTTGGGGATGGTATGGTGATGTTCTAACTGCAGATACCCCTAATAATTTGTACAGTTCCTTTAACATGATGGATGTAAAATTACTCCCACGGTCAGTCAGGATAACTTTAGGTATTCCCATCCTGCTAAAGACCTTTGCTAGTTCTTCTGCAATACGAGGGGCAGTAACCGTCCTCATTGGTATTGCCTCTGGGTACCTGGTGGTATAATCACAAATAATTAAGATATACTGATTTCCCTTAGAACTTTTTAACAAGGGACCCACTACATCCATTGCAACCTTATCAATATCTTCTATATTATACAATATCTTTTTTTCCTCCCTTGGCAACTAGCTGGCACTGTGGACAGGACCTACAATAGGCCGCCACATCCTGATGGATCCCTGGCCAAGTAAAATGAGAGAGGATTCTTCTGACTGTCCGATCTCTCCCTTCATGACCAGCCATGGGGATATCATGAGCTAAATGCATGATTTGTTCTCTATACTTTTTAGGCACAACTAGCTGTTCAAGCTTCTCAGTACCAGGTTCAACAGTAACTCTATATAAAATATTATTTTTTTCAATGAATCGTGATTGACCCGGGGGTCCAACCTTGTTGACCTGTAAATATAAAGGGGTTAGTGACTCATCACATGTTTGCTCTTGTCCAATATCTTTCACTAAAGTCCCTGGAATAGGAAGTGGGCCCATAGCCTGATGCTTATTATTCCAGTTCTTCTTTTCTTCTCTTGGCCACCCTGACAAGAAAATTAGGATAGATTGAATAAGCAGAAGGAAACAGGATAGAGTGAAAGTAGAAACCCAAAAGGGGGGGGTATTGCATCTTCTCTGTGTCAGCTTTTTCTTTTCAAAACTGGCCATCTTGCCATCCCATCGATGAGGATATCCAGGGAATATGAAGGGATTGGTTGGTTGGTCTGTAAATTGCCATATAGACTGGCACTGTATTTGAACATAAAAATATGAAAATTCTAATTAAGGGACTTGTAACTCATGTGGCACCTCAGATACGTTTGGCTGTAAGAACTTTGCAGTTCAGGCAGCTGAAGCTTCAGATTCGCAATATTTGGATGGTCTCTGCTTCTGTCCTTCCTTCATTTCTTTTTAAAATAAGTTGCCAAGGTTGGTATTTTAAAAAGTTACAGATTACAAAAGGCCAAGTGCCCTGGGTAGCCCTGTATGGTGCTCAGTCTCGTCAACATGTTGCATACCCTACATACCCAGTTGGGATGTGGGCATGTGCGGTACTTAAGATGATTCTTTTTTTGAAATTGTAATTTTTTATTATTCCACTTTTTCAAAGAACAGGTTACAGAAAAAAAATTAAAAGAGTAATACATTTTCATGAACAGAAATTACTCCTGTACCAACTTAGTTTACATCATACGAGTCATGAATTAACTTGTAAATCCAGCCAAAAACAATTAATAGGATAGTCCACCCAACTCGTAAAGAACGTCTGGGCTGGGTTGTGGACTAAGATGATTCTTTTTTACCTCATGTGTCCCACCCCAACAATGGGATGGCCATGTGGGAGGGTGGTCAAGCAGCAGCTGTCAGAGCCGATGCAGGTACCCCTGCATAATCAGCCCATAGGGTGCTCAAATGCAGGGCAGCCAGTGCTCTCCTCCCCAGGAGTCAAGTGTTTCATCTTGGCATCAGTTGACCCCAGTGTAAAGATTCTGGATCCTGAGCACAAACCCGTCTTACTGTACCTTTGAGCCAGACTACTTCTATCCACCCATAAATATAGTCTCCAGTGGGACAAAATGAAAGTAGACTGTTGCTGTTTTTAATGTAACCTCTCTTTAAGCCCCCATATAAGATTTGAGCACTCCAACTACGAGATAAATTAAAGTCTATCATTATTTGCCTTTTTATATTATCCACCTCACTGTGCCAGGCAGAATGCACCCCCCCAACACAGGACAGTCATTCTGAGAGGGTTAAAGTACTTCCAGGGAAGTGAGACTATACAGTGTTGGAGGCCAGAGAACTGATAGTAATCCGTCTGGTCACCAGGGCAGTGGGCTACATTTCCCTGCCCCAGTATAGGTCATGAACAGAACAATAATACCTCTCTTTCTGTAGCAGTGGAAGGAGTCTAGCAGAATCTGAGACTTTCCTTTCTGTTCAGATTCCAGCAGGAGGGGCCTTTCATGGATCACAGACCTGCTGCTGTCTGCATGAACCACATGGCATGATTAAGGCCAAGGCCCCTTGGGTGGGGGGTGTAGCGCACAGGAGGAATGTAGTGGAACAGTTTTCAAAGGGTTGATTCTTTCTTCCATTGTCTTCCAAATCCATTTCAAGCTTGGAAAGTATTCTCCTCTGTCAGAAGAAAATGGTATCATAATTTAAAACAATCTCACCATTTTGACAAAATAGAACCTAATAATGTGAGTGTCCTGGTTTCCCTTCTGTGTATAATGTGTTACTGAAATAAAAGAGGGTAGATGAAAATCCTGAGGGTAAGACAGAATGTTATTTATTCCTGTTTGAAATGTTCACTGTCAAGCCAGGGTTTAGTAACAGTGGGTCAGATCATGTCCCTTGTGGCTTTCTTGACACCGCTATGTATGGTGGTGCTCTGTGTATAAGACCCCACCAGCAGTGCTTCGCAAGACAGACTAAGATGACGCAAGCAAGGAACTACAAAATCACACATTACCCCCATAATGCAAAGCACCATGGGATGTATATGCAAATCACCACAAAAAATTATGCTGGTTCAACTTTAATGCATGGTGCCTACCAGCAAGAAACTGTTGTTTACTGTTGGACTGTTGACACTAGCACTATCAGACAGAGCTCTGAGTCAGTGGGGCTTCATAATGAAAGCACAACTCATTGTCTCCTCCGACTGTTACTCTGGTGAGCAAAACTCAGAAGCTGCAAGTGGAGGCACAGTATTTAGTGGGCTGTGGGACTGGATGACTCCCGGGACTTGCAGTGGTTTAATGGGGTCCTTTTACCCTTTGAGCATTGGTTTGAATCTGGCCCAGGTTGGTAGTGGATGTATACCATTATCTTCTGACATGTGCTTGGTGGCCTGTTAAATAAGCTCTGGTGGTTCCATTTATGTCCCTCTGGACTGGTACTCACAAGACAGGTGGTCCCACCACCATCTGCACTGTCTTCTGAGAGCTACTGCTGGTCAAAAAAAATCTAAACTGAAAACAGCAGGTAACCAGGCATTCTTTGAGGCATTTTATACCCCCTGGAAGACCTAACAGTCAAGGCGCTATGGGTTTTGCCTTTTGCTATCTCCTTTGCTTGGAATAAATAATGCACCTTAAAATGGTGGAAACATTTCTGGAGTGCTGGTGCTTTTATTTTTGGATCATATGGATTTTTAGCCTCACCTAGCACCCATCATCTGCTGCCAGTGTGCAACATTAAGTCTTTATCTCTGAATTCTTTGAGGCAGCCCCTGTCTGCTGTAATACACTATACCATTTTCATACAGCCCCAGCACTCCAAGAAAGACCTAGAACAAATGTGTCTGAGTGCACAGTTCTGTAATAATGTACAGGAGGCCCTGTGACTGCCCTGCCACCTAGGAGACCACGGTCTATGTTGGAGCCCTGGAACCCCACGTTGGGACCAGGGTGCATTGTGGAGGACAGGTGCTTGGCTCCAGGAGGACGAGCACAGACCACCCAGAAATTGTGCGTTCCCTGATGGCTAATCATGAGCAGTACTGGCACAAGATGTGAAAGCAGCCGTTTGCCTACTCTCCCAGTTAGAAGAAGGGTGCAGCCAGGGCGGCCACCAGCATCACAGTAGGAGACAAATTTAACCAATGGGGGGAAATAGAATAATAAATCATGTATTGTGACGTCTCAATTAACGCTCTTTATTCACTCAAGTGATGTCCATTCTGTGAATCATAAATGATTGGTGGCCAGTTAAGTCTCTTATTTGGTAAAGTGAGGTCACACACTCTGTGCCTGTCTGCAAAACTGAAGTAAAAATGACCTGTCTCAAACACAAAGTAACACTGCTCCCCATTTATTAGCCAAACTAAATGGAACAAATAGGAAAACAACCGTACAAAAATGATGCTAAAAAAAATAAAGTGAACCTGTAAAGAACTACTACAGTAAGTAAAGAAGCTAGAGGTATCTTTTAAAGGTGAACTGCAATGAACCTGTAAGTCTAAGTTCTGTAGGATCTGTGTTTCAAATACTGGCTCACATTCTGTTACTGTTCCATCTTTAGTGTCATTTTAGGAAATTTTAGAATTGTGTGATGTAGTTAACATCCATGTCAAGCTCTTAAATTGTTGGCACAACGTATCCATGTTCTGCTGTAGAACTCTGTGGTTGAAAGGGACATAAACAGCTGGCCTGGTGGTACCGCGGTAGTAGTACTACTTGCTACGCCAGCAAGCTGGTTTTGAAAATGGAACTCTGATCACTCTTGGGCTGGCTGAGGGAAGAAGACTCGAGCATCCCATGGACAGCTTGTGACAGGGTATAATAGGACCCTGTTCCATTTGTTTTGGAGAAAGTGTTTAAATGCAAGGATGTAATCTGTCCTTCTGTCTCTTCTCTGTCTGGTTGCGCAACCAAATTTTCCTGTGAGACCTCAGACTTGATCAACCCAGTCTCACAATTCTTTGCTTCTCACTGTCTCTCAGTTTTCTCTTGCTGTCTGTTTTTCTCCCTTGCATATCTACATCTGGTAATATAAAAATTAGGTGCAAATCAGTATATGGAAATGAAACTGATAATGGGATCACTTCTGTTTAGAAAATATGGTGTTACTGTTGAAGTGTGTGCGTGTGTATGTGTGTGTGTGTGTGTGTGTGTGTGTGTGTGTGTATATATATATATATATATATATATAATCTTTCTGATTTGAGATGACTGTAGAAAACTAGAGGCTACTTGAGTACAAATGTCTCAGCCTTTTGCAGCTGCTGTGGGGACTTCAGGAAGCTCACTGTTCTAGCAGATCCTGCCTGAAATTGACTAGAACAGAATGTTTTGCAAAGACAAGATGCTTGCTAAGCATGGGTATATGTGACAGGATAGAATAGGACCCTGTCCCATTTGTTTTAGAGAAAGTGTTTAAATGCAAGGATGTAATCTGTCCTTCTATCTCTTCTCTGGTTGTGCAACCAAATTTTCCTGTGAAACCTCGGACTTGATCAACCTGAGTAGTCTCACAGTTCTTTGCCTTTCACTGTCTCTTAGTATTCTCTTGCTGTTTGTTTTTCTCCCTTGCATATCTACATCTAGTAATATAAAAATTAGGTACAAATCAATACATGGAAATGAAACTGATAGAGGGATCACTTTTGTTTAGAAAATATGGTGTTACTGTTGAAATGTATATACATATTTATGATTTGAGATGACTGTAGAAAACTAGAGGTTACTTGAGTATAAATGTCCCATCCTTAGCAAGCATCCTGTCTTTGCAAAAAGTACAGTTAAGTAAGAACTTACCGTAACAGTAGATCTTAGAGAGGAGCTCTTGCAGCAGGTAATACCATTAGGACTAAGGCCGTAGGCATTAGGACCCCTTGGAAAAACTTTCTAGCTAGCAGTCTGTAGCGGGGGACTGCCCCCGATGTCAGACATGCCCGACATCAGATGTGGTATAAAGGGGGTGGTCCCCTGGTGCCACCTCAGTTCCCCGCCAGAGACCCGGTTGGTAAATAATGGAGAACCAAGCAGGGACTCACTATAGAGAGAGAAACAATTAGAGGTACAAACTGACCTGGGGGATGGAGGGTGGAAAGCCACCTGCTGCAAGAGCTCCTATTGAAGATCTACTGTTACGGTAAGTTCTTACGTAACTGTACTATCTGACTTCCAGGTGGAGCTCTTGCAGCAGATAATACCATTAGGACTGAGTCCCAAGCAGTACCCCAAAAAAGGCCCAGATCAGAAGGGAGGAGGAATGACTGTGAAGGGATGAACCAGATCACTCTCTTATGAGAGCAGTCCCTGAAGAACAGCTAAACCAAAACCTGCTCTCCTCCTAGAGGCTGTGTCCAGACTGTAGTGCCGAATGAAGGTATGGACAGTGCTCCAGGTAGCTGCGGCACAAAGGTCCGCCACTGACACATTCCTTAGCAAGGCAAAAGAGGTGGCAGTGGCCCTGGTGGAATGGCCCTTATCTGAGCCCGGTAAGGGTTTCCCATGGTGCTGATAACAGAAAGAAATGCAATTCACTAACCACTTGGATATTGTTTGCTTAGTGATAGGATCCCCTGTCTTATGTTTCGCAAACGCCACGAACAACTGCTCCGTGGTCCAGACAGAACGAGTCTGGTCCAAATAATAATGCAGGATTCTGTGAACATCCAGAGTATGTAACAAGGCCTCACCCCTGTTGGAGAACTCTGGATAGTAGACCGGAAGTTGGACATCCTGGTTCAGAGTCATGGCGGACACCACTTTCGGCAGAAATTTAAGATTTGTACGAAGCTGCACCCTATCCCTATGAAAAACAAGCTAAGGCTCCTTGCACATCAAGGCCTGAAGCTCTGAAATCCTCCGAGCTCAAGTAATGGCTACTAAAAATAACGTCTTCCAAGAAAGGAGACGTAGCTTGCATGATGCGGCTGGTTCAAAAGGATGGAGGGTGAGCTTTTTCAAAACAAGCAGGAGGTCCCACGGGGAGACTGGATCCCTCCTGGGTGGTCTAATATGCAAGACTCCCCTGAGGAAGGTCTTGCAAACATCGAGCTGTGCCAGAGTCCTTTCTCCAACTGCATCATGATACTCAAGAGACTGCATAAAGATGCACCTCAATAGAGGACTAGCTAAGGCCTAGGTCAAGGAGATGGAGTAGGTACTCTAGGACAAACTTGACGGAGCACTGGAGAGGATCCAGGGATCGAGCTGCCACCCAGAGACAGAACTGTTTCCACTTCATGGCATAAGTGGCCCTGGTAGAGGGTTTTCTTGCTGCCACTAAAATTTCTACCACCCTCTGAGAAACTCCCAGTCTCTCCCTCGCTAAGACTGCAGGAGCCATGTGTGTAGGTGAAGGGATTGCAGGGATGGGTGGACCAGTGTGCCTTGATCCTGGGAGAGCAAGTGGGTGGAGAGGCAGTGGTATGAGTGTCCCGTGGCCAGCTGCTGAAGAAACGGAAGTGAAATATAATGAGGCCATAAACGTGCCACCAAGATCATCCTGGCGCCTTCCAACTGCAGTTTGAGCAGTACTCTCTGAACTAGAGGGAGGCATAAAGAAACCTCCCTGCCCAGGCGAGGGACAATGCATCTCACCAGAAAACACCAGGTTCTGGGTCTGGCGAGCAGACAGTTGGCAGTTTGGTGCTGTGCCGGGATGCAAAGAGGTCCAGCTTGGGACGATCCCATCTTGCGAACAGGTCATCTGCTACATCCTGCCGCAACTCCCACTCATGGTTCAGAGAACAAGAACAGCTTAGACGGTCAGTGAGGTCATTCTGAATGCCTGGCACATGGACTGCGACTAGGAACAGATTGCGTTATATTGCCCAGTCCCAGATTCTCTTGGTCTCTCTGCAAAGAGGATACGATCCCATTCCTCCTTGCTTGTTCAGGTAAAAGACTACCAGGGTATTGTCTGGCTGGATTATCCGAGGGCCTTGGGAGAGCTGAGCCTGAAGGGCATAAAAAACTGCCCTCATCTCCAGCACATTGATGTGGAAAGACCTTTCTGTGGCAGACCATGATCCTCTTGTCTGATGCTCGCAAAAGTGAGCACCCCAGCCTTTTCCTGAGGCATCTGTTGTGACAGCTTGTGTTGGACTTTGCATCTGGAAAGGGACACCCTGTTCTTGGTGAGCTGGAACTTGCCACCAGCGAAGGGAACATCAGACCACCTCCGAAATTGGGATGGGTTGGTCCAACTCATCCGAACCCTGGTCCCATTGGACCCTGAGGTGCCACTGAAGAATTCTCATGTTGAGACGTGAGAAGGGTACCGTGGCTATGTCTGCTGCCATATGGCCCAACAGCTGCAAAACTACTCTGGTAGGTACCTGATCTGCTGACTGGATCCTGTGAGCTAGAGTTGAGAGGCACAGGGCTCTTTTCATAGGGAGAAAGGCCCTGCCTTGCAGAGTGTTGAGCAACGCTCCAATGTATTGAAGCCATTGGGAGGGCCAGGCTTGGGATTTTGGCCAGTTCAAGGTGACTCCGAGAGACTGGAAAAGATGTTCAGTTTCCCACAGAGTGACAAGGAACTGTTGTTCTGTGGGTGTGGAGATGAGCCGATCATTGAGGTAGGGGTAAACGAAGTGGCCCCTTTCCCTCAGCGTGGCTGCAACTACAAGGCATTTTGTAAAGACCCTTGGGGCTGATGAAAGGCTGATGGGCAAGACCCTGAATTGGTAATGCTCATCCCGGGACCAGAAGCGCAGGAACTTCCTGTGAGAAGGCAGGATCTTTATGTGCATATAGGCGTCCTGCATATCCAGGGAGCATAGCCAGTCCCCTTGGTGAAGGAGGGGAAACAGGCTCTCCAGGATGAGCATCTGAAATCTTGTATACAGAACAAATTTGTTCAGGTGGCTGAGGTCTAGAATTGGGCAGAGGTCTCCCATTTTCTTGGGCACCAAGAAAAAGTGGGAATAAAAGCCTTTGCCCTGCTGGGGTCTTGGGAGTGGCTGGATGGCCTTCTCTTGGAGGAGAGAAATAATTTCTTGTTCCAGAAGAAGGGCATGTGCTGTTGAGCAGTGGGATGCTTCAGGAGGATTGTCTGGGGAAACGCTGATGAATTCGATGGCGTAACCCCTTCTTATTGTCTGCAGCATCCACTGGTCGGATGTAATGGTAGACCATTCTGGCAGGTAGAGGGAGAACTCTCCCCCCCCCAACTTGCTCGCCCCTCAGAGACTGATGACTGGGGGAGGATATTGGGAGTCATGCAGTTCCTTGCGGGGTGGCGGCTGGATGACTGGGGGCTTTAGGCTGTTTGGGGCCATGGCCTCCTGGTTGCATGGGTTGGTTACGGCATTTAAAGCCTTTTCCTTGGTAGGGGTGGCCTCCTTGCTGACTCTGTTTATGAAAGAGATGCTTATGGGTGTGCTGAGGATCAGATTTGTACAGTTTGTGTACAACCTCAACTTTTTTGCCCGAATCCTGGAGGTCTTTTATAATTCCCTCCACTTCCTGACCAAACAGGACTAGTCCCTGGAAGAGGGCATCCAGAATAGCATCCTGGAGGTCCTGCCTAAAGGACGTCACTCGTAACCAGGCATGCCTGCAGAGACAGATGCCTGATGCTGCCACTCGAGCTGTCATATCAGCTGAGCCATATGAGTACCTCAGGATGTGTCTGTCAACATCGAGCCCGGATTGGGCATAGGCCAGCAACTAATTCTTTGAGTCAGAATCTGGCTGAGACTTGAGAAGCTCTATGGTCTTTTCCCAAAGAGATTTCTGATATGTGATTATATGGGCCAAGAAGTTCAACGACCTGATGGCCCCTGTGGCAGAGGAGTACACTATCCATCCTCAGTAGTCCAACACTTTTTGACTCTGGGTCTGGGGGCTGTGTACTGAGGTGCCTTGGTTCAGACTGTCTGCTGTTTGCTGCAGTCAAGACCGTAGAGTCTGCCTTCGGCTGTTCCGTGAGAAAGAGTTCCTCTTTGGGCAGTTTATAGAGGCGGTCCGCCTTTCGTGGAACTGCTGGTGTGGATGAAGGTCTCTTCCAGACCAGTTTTGCCACATCCTGGAAAGGCTCCACGAGCGGGGGGATGACGAGAGGTTTTGGGTCCTTCGCCCTCAAGAACTTTGCCAGACGCTTCCTTTCTGGGTCAAGTTCTTCAGTGTCCAATTGATATAAAGTTTGTATGTGCCTCATAATATCAAGGAATGTAGGATCGTCCGGAGGTGATCTGGGTGTGTCCTTAGAGTCTGGTGATGGAGGCCTCAAGTCCTCGTCATCTGAGGAATCTGGTGTGGACTCTCCTGCCTTGTCCTCAGAAGTGGGCGTAGAGTGGCCACTGGAGTCAGGGGCTGGGGAAGATTTTCTCTTCCTTTTGCCTTTGGGTTCCAATGATCCCTCTCCTGCACCTGCATCTGGAGTGGGGGGGGGGGTGGAGGTGTGGGAACCATATCAGGTGTCCTGTACAAGAGGTCACCTTTGATAGTGTTCCACCATGAATTAAATAGTGCTCTGACGTCCGCTAAAGGGACGACTGATGGAGGCGGCATCGGAGTTGATGGACTGGGCATCGGGGGGGCATCTGGTACAGGGGTCTCCACTGGGGAGGCTGCCCCTGCTGTGTCTGGCTGAGAGGTTGGCTCCCTGGGAGAGCGGTCATCCAGTCTGGCATCCAGAGTGGCATTCACCTGATCCAGCAACTGGTCATCCTGGCAGGCGTCAGACGGTTGGTCGTCCTCTGCAGACCGCCTGTTAGGTGACTACTCCTACTTCAGGGGCGAACGCCAGCTGTCTGATGCGGGCGTCTCAGCTGAGGGATGTCTGTCCTTTTTAGAAGCGTTCCTTGAAGCCGGTGGTGGAGGCATCTGCTGGCAAACAACCTCCTGTCGCCCGTGGGAATCATCTAGTTTCTTGTGTCTGTCAGGGGATCCCATGGAGCTGCAACCTTCTTTGGGCCTAACAGCAGGTGACTGTCCTTCCTGGATTGTGCCCTGTGAAGACTTATGGGGCCGCTGAAGGGAAGGGGAAATTGTTTAAGCAGGAAAGGCACACTAAGCCGGAGCTTGTTTCCAGGTGCGACCTGGGAGCACAGGGAAGTTAAGTGACTTGCTCAGGGTCACACAGTATGCAAGTGTAAGCTGTAGGATTCAAACCCAGGTCTGGTCTGCTGGATGTCACCAGATTTGCAGCTCAGAGCCTTAGACCACTGCGCTATACTGCCTCAGCCAGGGGGACTAGAGCTTGGCCATGTCCCGAAGACGAAGGCTGGTCCCTGGGCTTGGAGGAGGATGATCTGTGGGCACTAGTTCCCTGTGAAGAAGGGGGAACAGACCCTGACCTCCCATTGGAGGAAGAAGCATGCCAGGAGGGAGACTTGTGGTGGGATTCTGACCGAGGCCTGTCCTTGTCGTGTTTCCCCTGGGACTTCTCTCTATGGGGAGACTCCCTGGTGGGTGAAGACGAACTGGGACCCGATGGAGACTTATGCATGGCGGCTATTTCTGCTTGAGGAAGTAAGCTTTTAAAGCCTTAACCCTGCGGATCCTGGTCTTGTTAAACTTTTGGCAGTGATGGCAGTGGTCAGGGCCTAGACTGATCAGGCAGGCCTCATGGCTCTTCTTAGCCGGGATCTGTTTGCCACAATGGCACTTCGACTTCTGCTGAGGAGGTGAAGAAGACATACACTGAATCTTGTTGAGATAATCAAAAAAAAAGGTGAAAAAGTACTATATATCTGAAGACTACTTATCTGTGGTCGACTGCTAAGCGAGTCGTCCAATGAGCCAAACAATGCGGGTCGATGGCAGGAAAGTAACTGAGATGGCGCTGGAGGACTGCCCCCGTTATACCATGTCTGACGTCTGGTGTTCCCGCTGTCGGGGGCAGTCCCCCACTACAGACTGCTAGCTAGAAAGTATTTCTGAGGGGTCCTAATGCCTGTGGCCTTAGTCCTAATGGTATTACCTGCTGCAAGAGCTCCACCTCGAAGTCTGATCATTCTGTTCTCATCAATTTTGGGCAGGATCTGCTAGAACAGTGAGCTTTCTGAACTCCTCACAGCAGCTGGAAAAGGCTGACATTTGTACTCAAGTAACCTCTAGTTTTCTACAGTCATCTCAAATCATAAATAGGTATATATATATATATATATATATACACATTTCAACAGCAACACCATATTTTCTAAACAGAAGTGATCCCATTATCAGTTTTATTTCCATATATTGATTTGCACCTAATTTTTATATTACCAGATGTAGATATGCAAGGGAGAAAAACAGACAGCAAAGAAAAAACAGTGAGAGGCAAAGAATTGCGAGACTGTTCGGGTTGATCAAGTCAGAGGACTCACAGGAAAATTTGGGTGCACAACCAGACAGGGAAGAGAAGAAGGACAGATTACATCCTTGCATTTAAACACTTTCTCCAAAACAAATGAGACAGGGTCCTATTCTACCCTGTCACACAGCTCTCCTCCTTTGACAAGGGGGACAGTGTATACTGCTGCATGCTCACCACCTAGTGGAGGCTCAGTGGTATAGCAGTGGACACCACACTCAGTGAACCCTGAAGCAAACACTAACAGCATGCTCTTCATAAGCATGTGCATCACTGTTCGTGATGCTGACCTTAGAAGAGGAGACAATGGTGGACAAAACACCAACCAGCAAGTATGCAACGGTGACTCAGCAGGCTCTTCACTACCGCCCATGGCACCCCCCCCCCCCCCACCACCACATAGTGGTCTTGGACAAGAGGTGGGAGTAAGTCATGGAGAAGATAGGCGATAGGCCTGGGGATGCCATCTGAAGGGGATTGATTGGGGCAGTTAGAAGAAATTTCTTCCTAACAAAATAATTACTTCAACATGGGTGCATGTGGAGAACAACAGGGGTCCAAATTGGCACTGGACAACTAGCCAAATGTTGGTAGATTTTGTATTGGGCTGGTAAAAAAATGTTTTGAGTAGCCTTGTGGGCTTGTAATAGAGAAGATAATATTTTAGTAAGTACACTTGCTGGGCCAGTAGAAAAGTTTGTGGGGCTAGTGGATTTTCCCAGTCACTAATGCTGCTGGCTAGTGGCTGCACAACTTAATTTCAACCCCTGAAACAAGGTGGTAATTTCATCACATGAAGTCAGGGACAGACTTAGCCAAGATATTCAATTCTTCCCTCAGTGTTGTACGATTAAATTACCCTCCTGTTCTTCACAGGCACCCATGTGTACTCCTCTATCACTGCTTTATCTGTTGCTAGTTTTATGTTTGTGTTGCTTTTACACTGTGAAGCATCTTGGATCTCAGAAGGGTGCCCAGTAAATTAACTTTACATCCCTGAACTGCCATCACAGCTGGCAGTAACTGGCACCCTTGTTGGCAACCTTACAAGGAGCTGAAGAGGCATGAAGTCTGAACTAACCTCTCATCCAGGAGAGGTGGTCCCACTAGGGCAGGATTAAGGCACTAGGGATGCCTGTGCTGTACCAGTCACAGAGAAATAGCACTGTGGTCGCTAGTACTGTCAGCCTGGCACTTTACACAAGCCCTACAATTCACTACATGAACTAAGAAATATATTAATGAATGTATGTGGCATGCCCCACATCCTTTGTCTACAAGTTTTATATCCCAACATAAAGAAATTAAGTTACCATACCACTGCACCAACCCTCTCCGTCATTCTATGGGTTCACGTTTTAATGTTACGCCTTTCTGGTTGGTTGGGAGACAGCGGCAATTGTCTCCCTTCCAATCCCAGCACTGACTGGTGGGTTGGCATCAGTGTGCAGAACTAACATGGTGATTTGGTATTACAATATGCAGAACCAATGTGGTGTGCTGGTATCACAATATGCAGAATTAACATGTTGTGCTGACATCACAGTGTGCAAAAGTAATATAGTGGGCTGCTATCAATGTGCAGAACAAATGTGGTGGATTGGTATTCCATGCAGCACCAACGTAGCATCCGTGTCACAACATGCAGAATCAAAGTGGTGGGCTGGTAGTGTAAGGTCCTATGCCATATGCCCTCTGCACTGAATCCCCAGTCCCATGCCCTTGGCATCTAGTTCTATGTCACATACACTTGGTGTCCAGTCCAACGCTACAGTCTATGCCCATTGTTGCACCACCTGCATGACCTTGTTCTCTGGGGTTGTGGAGCGTGACCAGTCAGGATGCCTGTATCCCAGCACCACTTTTAATGGCCACAATTCAAGGAAGATGGATGTAGTAGGCATGCCACAGTGCACTGTGACATATGGCATCAACAATTTTATTTTAACTCTAAAAGTTGTTTAAACAAATGGTCCCAAGAAGGGCAAATGCAGAAGACCTTAAGTTGATTTGTATTTAAATAGAATATTATGATATATGTGGGCAAGAAAAGCCAGGGGGTTAGTGCAGTGGCATGGTGGCAGCACACCACACTTCCCACGTGGGAGATCCAGGTTTGCATTCAAGCCCCACAGTCCCACGCTGAGGCCAGCTGACAGCCAGGAGCAACAGAGGTGAGGAACCTGGCTTTCAGAGAGGTTGGTCACAAGTCAACTTGCATTCCCACATACCCTGCCAACCAATCCTGGAGCAGCATTTGAGAGTTAGCTGTGAAATCAGCCAATCTCCTGTACAGAGGGAAGGTGTGGCTATGGTATCCCTAATCATCAGGGTGGGACCCATTGGGATAATGGGGCAAATAAAACTAAATCAGTCTTTCAGTAAAGGGGGAACGGAAGGGTTTAATTTGCCACCAAGCGGGCACAACTTCCACACTGACATCACACTATCATAATTGTCTTCTTCCTCCCCTCAGTGGTTTAGAGAAAGGTGTGTGTGTCAGTGTTAATATGTCAGGCACATCTGGTGATCACTCTTTTCCCAAATGCACTGGTTAACTGGTTTGATGTTACTGACGTTCAGATAGCTGGTTGGGGAGCTGGAATTGCATGGCAAAGACTGCAGTGGCTTGCACAGTCATGCAAACTGTGCTGAAAAGACACAGTGGGAAGGGTCGACATTTGGGACCGATGGTGCCACACTCGAGGGGTTTTAGAAGCAGACATTTTCCAGTACCTGTAAATGTAAAGCAATGTGTCAATCTGCCATTGGTGCCCCTATTGGCCTTTGCCATTCTTATGTAATAGCAACCTGACTGAAATCACTGCAACCCAAAACAAAATAGTGGTAGCCTCTTATTAAACCACTAAATGTTTTATTTTAATACTAGTCCCATGATGACTGGGGGAAGGGACTGGAAACACTTTGGGTTTTCAACATTGTAAATTCCTTGTAGACTTCCTGAAGAGTCACAGTAAACAGCATGGCTTCATGAAAGGAAGTCCTACCAAACAAACCTCATACAATGCTTCAACACAGTGTCTTAGTTTGTGGACAGTGGCCAGGTGGTGGACATTTATTTTATTTATGTCTTTGGTAATTGGGTAGATGAACTGATACAAAGGACTATTTTCAGTCACAACCCAAGCCACAAAATAAACAATGCAGATGCAGGTATTACACAAAAGTAAACAGGCCTCAACCTGAGGTGTGGTAATTACAGTATATGGAGGGATACATAAAGTGAAATTACATGATACAGGATGCCATAGTAGGCCAGCTTACAGGTCAGAACACATTGTCATGGGCCGGCCCATTGGCGCTGAGGCATTGGACACCACACCTCATGTCATGCCGGCGACCCAGGTTCAGGAATGACCTTGGGTCGTCGGGGTGCCGGCACAGTGGGGGGGGGATGGAGCAGCCTAATGGCAGCTCTCCTCTCCTCTCCTGGGGTGGTTGTCACCCCCCCATAGTTCCGCTGCTACTGGGTGGAGGTCCGGTGGCAGCACAGACGGGAGAGGGCGGCAAGTTGGGAGCGTGCCTCGAAACATGGTGTATGTGTGCCTGGGGGAAGGGGGTGGATGAAAATGGGGAAAAACACTGCAAAAAGCATATAAAATGGAAAACAAACATTACCACAAGCTACTGTACTGGACAAATACAAGTCTCAATAACACAGAGACCAAAACATAGTTGTCAGGATACGATACATAAAGTGCAAAGTGCATTCAGATACACTATTGATGAACAATCGGAATGGAGCTAGAAATTCAGGCATAACACTTTCTAATTGGGGTTACAGGGGCTCTGGAGTAGGGAGATGATCATAGTAGCCCCAGTGGGGCTGATAGAAGCAGGAGAGGACATCTTGTGTCTGGACTTCAGCAAGGCTTTGACTCTGTGCCCCATAGACATCTTATAAAGAAGTTAGGGGACTTGGAGGTGAAGCATGACATAACCATACAAGCAGAGAACTGATGCGGGGGGAAGGGAGACCCAAAGGGCAGTGCTAAATGGAAAGCATTCTAAGGTTAGGATGGGTGGCCAGTGGGGGCACTTCAGGGGGCCAGTACTAGGTCCTGTGCTCATTAATCTGTTTACATATGACACTGGAGAAAGGGCACAGGACAAAGTATTTCTCTCTGAAGACAACTGTATGGTATGTAGCAGGCTGGACAGGGAGGAAGGGGTTAGGGACATGAAAGAGGAGCTAGAGAAACTGGAAAAGTGGTCAAAGGTCTGGCAACTCAAATTTAATGCCAAGAAAAGCATGGTCATGCACAAGGGGAAATTTAACCCAAAACCCAGTATTTAATGGTGGTGATGGGTGGGAGTCAGGTTAGACCAGACTTTAGAGGACAGGGACCTGGGGCTTACCATAAGTGACAGACTTGAGAACACTGCCCAGTGTAATAATGCGTGGAGAGGTGGGGTTTGGACTGTTCCTCCAGTTTACTTTGTTGATAACTATGCCTTATTTCAATATCTGTATGCTTTGTGAAGGTTCTTTTTTATGCTTTTGTTACTTGTTTATACTTTGCTCTTTTGCACAAATGATTATGTCACTGTACTGTATCTACTGCTTGACTGTATCCTCCTGGGTTGTGCCTGAAAATAGCTAAATTCTTGTCTAGTGCTCTTACCTAGTAACCAAAAACTAAATAAATAAATATGGGAAAACTAGCAGGATGTTAGGGTGCACAGGCAGGATGTTTACTATCAAAAGGAAGAAAGCGATCCTGCCCCTCTATAGGTCCTTGGTGAGGCCACACCTAGAGTACTGCAAGCAATTCTGGAACCTTTACCTCAAAAAGGACAAGGATTGCCTAGAACTGGTAGAGGGGAGGGCAACCCAAATGATATACAAGTAACAGGGTAAGTAGTGCTGTTGTAGAATGTGAAATTTAGCCGGCGGAATTAGCGGAGAGTAACCATTCCTCTGGTGGGATTTTGCTGGTTCATCACTGGAATTCTGCCTACTGTGATCCGCGGAAAAGCAATTTTTTCATGAAAAATTATTCCGCAACAATTTCCGCAGAAAATTTTTAAATATGTGGAATAATATTCAGCGGAACAGCATTTTTTCCATGGAAAATCATTCTGCAACAGTTTTCTACCGCGGAATTTCACCATTCCATTCGTGGTGGAATTTTGAAAATTCTGAGGAATTTCGTCCTGCCGGAATTTGAAAATTCTGCACAGCACTAATGGTAAGGCCTAAGTGGAAGCATTTGCTGACCTGAATAAATACTATCTGGAGGACAGATTGGAAGAGGGGGGAAGAGATACGATTCAAACTTTCAAATATCTGAAAGAAATAAACAAGGTGAACTGCCTGCCAGCAACTGTTCAGGCAATGTGAGCACTCTGTGATAACAGGACATAATTATTAGTTGTTGGTGGGGAATTCAGGAAGGATGCAAAGAAATACTTCATGGAGAGGATGGTGGAAAGATGGAGCCATCTACCCAGGGAGCTGGCCAATGTTGAGACGGTTACCAGTTTTGGGGGCAAAGACACATGGGTATGATGAAAATGCCAGTGCGAAAGGGTCAATTGGGGGGGAGTCACACAACTAACACAGAAGAGCTGCAAGTTCAGAGCACTACCGAGGCCCATCAATGCCAGACTGTTGGAGTAAGGGACCAGGCAGACTTGAAGGGACAGAGGGTCTTTTGCCGTCTGTAAAATTCACCATTTCTATTTCTATGTAAATTTATTTACTTCAAATGTTTCACCAGGAAAGGCATACTGAGCTGGGTAGCAGCTAGTTTCCAGATGCATCCTGGGAGGAAGGGGAAATGTACGGACAAGAAAGAATATACAAGTACAATACAGCAGGTACGATCAGAACACAGTTATAGAGGTGGTCCACCGGCGTAGCAGTTGGATTTCTGCTTGTGGTGCCAGTGACCCGGGTTCGGGAACAGACTCAGGTTGTCAGAGGGCTGGCCGGGGGGGGGGAGAGAAGGACTGAGCATCCTATGACTGCTCTCCTTCTCTGGGGGGAAAGTGAGGGACATCGTCGGTGCATGGGGGACCCCTAGCGAAGGCCAGGGGTGCCGCAGCAACTGACATCCACAAGGTTCCTGGGGGCAGGACGCATGCTGGTGTCACTGCACATTCCCACCCCCTATAGGGGGAAAACAATCAAGCCCACCTCCACTGCCTAAATGAAGCCCGCCCCTCAGCTGCAA
The DNA here is from genome assembly GCA_016271365.2 of Neoceratodus forsteri. NCBI lineage: Eukaryota > Metazoa > Chordata > Ceratodontiformes > Ceratodontidae > Neoceratodus > Neoceratodus forsteri. The sequence goes on from JADMNL010000025.1 coordinate 335,876,311, forward strand.
TCAGTTCCCCAGGCCGATTCTCACCCTATCTAGTTGTTTGCAGCACCCTAAGTCTGGGGGTGCCACATCTCCACCCTGGGGGGTAATCCAAGGGGTCCCAGTAGTGCGGCTCATGTGGGGGTGCTGCAGCCGAAGGGTCCATGACAGAGTGGATGCCCAACAAGCGGAGCGGGCACCAAAAAGACTAGATTTATATATAAAAAAAAAAGAAAGAAAAGAAAACACAGTTATAGATACAATTTGTTACAATCAAATATAAATACAGTATGTTCTCAGTTGCTTCATGCAACAGTAGTAGGATGCAATAAATAAAACAGTAAAATAAAGTGGCATTGCAGATTACAGTTGAAATGGGAGGAGAGGGGTACTATAGCAGAGGTTTGCCAGACTGAGAGAAGGGAAGTGAGATGAAGGAGGGGTAGTGGGGGTACAGCAGAGGATGATTAACTGAAGATATTGCAGTGAGTGAAAATGAAGGAGGAGGAGGGCACTATAAGGCTGCGAGTGGTGCTGTATGGAAGGGAAGGAGGGCAGTGGAAATAGGAGGTGCATTGGTATAGGAGAGAAAGGGTGAAAACTGAGGGGCTGAGGTGAAGAAATGAGTGGAGTAAAGGAGTGCAAAAGAAAGGCGGGAAGGCACTAGCTAGGGGACCTATATGAAAGGGAGGGAGGAGGAAATAAGATGGGGGTGCACTGTTATAGGAGAGGAAAGGGGAAAGCTGAGGGGTTGTGATGTGGAGAAAGGAGAAGGGGAAAGCATGGGTTGAGTAGATGAGTGGGGGACAGAGGTGGGTTAGGTCCACTTGCAGGATGGGGAGATAGAAGTTGAGAAGAGAGGATAGAGACTGAAGGGAGGAAGTAGAGTGGATGGGTAAAGGAAGGGAGTTCCAGAGTTTATGTCTGACTGCCCTGTAGTTGGGTGAAGGGTGTTAATTGTCTGGCCTCTGACCTCAGCTACGTGATAACTGGAGGTGGGGCTTAGTCAGAGTTGAGGTAGCAAGTAGAGTTTTATTTTCTCAGAAGCAGCCAGAAGGGGAAGGAAGGAAACATATTCAATTCAGTGCTTTAGAGTAACTGGTAATTGCTATTTTTCTTTTAAACTTAGATTGTGGGCTTTTAGTGACACTGTACTTTCTTTGTTGTCTTTACTTAGAATTGTTTTTGGGCTGTTGAAAATTTAAAACATAGTGGTGGTGTAATTCTGTGCTGTCTTTAATTGCTGCAAATTTTGCCCCTCCCTCCCCTTCCCCAACTCTTAATTATATGCCCTGTTAAATCTGATTGACAGGAGCTAAACACAGGTATAGTAAGGGTGTGAAGAAGGAGGGCATAAGGGAAGAAGCCCACACTCAGCACAAGTGTTTTGACTCATTTATTTATTGTTTTTTTTTTTTTTTTTTAAAGAAAATTATCTGAGGATCAGTGGCAGGATTTTTAGGACAATAAATTAATAAAACGGGAACTAGGGGAGCTTCAGTAGCAGACAAGTAGTGGAATTGCAGTATAATGTGGGGAGTGGTGCAATGCAGTGGCTGTGGGGCAGCCATATTCAGGCAGACCTTCTGGACACTGAGGTGCTGCCCTATCTGCATGCATCTTTCTAGACTGCAGGATGAGGTAGCCAGACTCAGAGTGGAAGTAAACTGGGTCAGGAGTACCATCACCCCTATCCAGAGACCACCCAGTCCAATGCAACTGCCTCAAAGGATGCTGAGAACGAGGAGCACCTGGATGACAGTGGGCTCAGGGAGGGTTAGAGCAGTCAGGCAGAGGCACATCCCAGATCCTATTCCACTCAAGAACTCATATGCCACACTGGCAAACGAGGACAACCAAATAGAGGTACCCAGAGAAGTGGAAGGAAAGGACGTGGAGGTTAGCCAAGGAGGTGACCTCAGCGGGAAAGCAGCGGACCCCAGAGGAGGAGGAAGCAATCCTGGTGGGGACTCCATCATAAGAGGATCCAGCTAGGAACACAGGAGGGGAGGACAGGGAGGCGAGGTGCCTCCAGGTGCCACTGGCATGGAGGATGGAAGGAAGATCCTGGGGATCACTGGGAAGGCAAGATGGGAGGGTGAGCTGGATGTCATTATCCACCTAGGTACTAATGACCTGGCAAATGGGGAGCCAAAGGAGTTCAGGAAGAGTTTAGGAAATTGGGAGGGTCTGCAAGTAGCTACTTCTGTCACTTTCTCAGAAGTACTACCACGAGAGGCAAGGGAGAGCATAGGAGTGCATGCACCAGGAACTTAACTCATGGTTGAAGAACTGGTGCTGTGAGGAAGGGTTTGATTCATTGGTGACTGGGGACCCACCTGGAGGATAGAGGTTTGTTCAAGCCTGACGGCCTGCATCCATCCTGGAGGGAATCAAGCACTCAATGATAAGTTTAAATGCTACATTGACAAGCATTTAAACTAGCAAAGGGGGGTGGCAGGCCAGCAAGGAGGGTACCTACTTGCTCACCCCTCACAGCTAGCAGTGGAACCAGTGAACCAGAGGAGTTGCTATGCCAACAGTGACACTCTGCAAAGCAGTGTGCAAAAGATGGTGGCTAGGCAGAAAAGGGGTAAAGTTCAGCAGAAGGGCAGACAGCAAGGAGAACCAGGGATAAAGGACAACCAAGGAAGGGGCTGGAGTAGAACAGTGAAACAGTCTAGGGAGGTCAAATCATGGAAAGCTATGTGTGCAAATGCCAGGAGCCTTAGCAACAAGATGGAAGATCTGGAGGCTGTCATGGTGCAGTCAGACCTGGACATTGTGGCCATCACTGAAACCTGGTGTAATGATAACCACGACTGGGAGATGGCCATACCTGGCTACAACATATTTAGAAGAGACAGAGCAGGCAGGAAGGGAGGAGGAGTGGCACTGTATGTGAAAAATGACATAAGGGCCACAGAGATCCAGGAGGAACAAAATGGGGGGAGAGATACTGTGGGTTAAGCTGGAAAGGAAAATGGGAACAGCCATCCGCACAGGTGTGGTCTATAGACCACCAGCCCAGGAGGAAGAAACAGATAGGGAGCTGATGCTAGCCATCCAAAGGATGGCAGACAAGGGTGAGGTAGTACTGGTTGGAGACTTCAATATTCCAGACGTGGACTGAAGCGTCCCAGCAGCAGCATCAACTAGGAGCAGATTTATCCTGGACTACCTTCAGGGTGCCTTCCTCAAGCAACTGATCATGGAACCAACTTGGCAGAAGGCAATACTGGACCTTGTGCTCACAAACAGGGATAGTGGGATGGGGGTAACAGTGGGGGGAGCACCTGGAGAACAGTGACCACCAGTCATTGTAGTTTGAAATCACAGAAAGAGCACAACCAAACCACACAAAAACACGTATCCTGGATTTTAGGGGGCCAGACTTTGGGAAAATGGGGAGATACTTGAAAGAGGCATTAAGGGGAATGGGACAGGAATCAGGGGTTGAGGGACAGTGGGCAGTATTTAAAATGGAGATTACAAGAACAATAGAATTATGCATTAAGCAGGTTTGCAAAAGGAAGAGGAGACCATTCTGGTTTCCCAAAGAGGTAGCAAAGAAAAGTGAAAGCCAAAAAGACTGCATTCAGGCAATACAAAAAGATACAGGCAGAAGGGGATAGGGAGAAGTACCAGGAGAAGCAAAGGGAGGTCAGTAAGGGAAGCCAAAGCTCAGACAGAAGAACACATTGCAAAATCAGTGGGTAGAGGGGGACAAAACCTTTTACAGGTACATAAGTGAAAAAAGAAAGACAAAGGGAGGGATAGTGAGACTGAAGGGGGAGGATGGGGGCCGCATGGAGGATGACAACAGTAAAGCTGACATATTGAACAGGTATTTCTGCTCAATCTTTATTGAGGAAGAGGAGGGTAATGGGTCTGAAGGGAGTACAAGGGGTGAGAATGGTGCAGAAATGGACACAAGTCCCTTTACACGAGAAAGGGTCCTGAAGGAACTGGAAGTAATAAGAGTTGATAAAGCAATGGGGCCAAATGGTGTGCACCCCAAGGTCCTTAAAGAACTAAGAAAGGTGGTGACTGAACCTCTGGCTATCCTGTTTAGCTGATCACTGGAAACAGGGGAGGTACCTAAAGACTGGAGGACAGCAGATGTGGTCCCCTTATACAAAAGCGGGAACAAAGAGGAAGCAGGGAACTACAGACCAGTCAGCCTCACCTCGGTAGTGGGAAGATCATGGAAGCACTACTGAAGGAGAGATTGGTGCAACATCTGGTTGTCAATGGACTACAGGACCCAAGGCAGCATAGTTTCACCAGGGGTGGTCATGTCAGACCAACCTCGTTGAATTTTTTTTGACTGGTTGACTAGGGAGATGGATCAGGGGAGGGCAGTGGAGATGGCCTATCTGGACTTCAGCAAGGCCTTTGACACTGTGCCACATAGACGACTATTACACAAACTGGGGAATATGGGTGTGGGCAGGACAGTAGTGTGGTGGGTAGGTAACTGGCTGGGTGGCAGGACACAGAGGGTGGTGGTAAATGGCTGTCACTCCACAGAGGGAAGAGTGACCAGTGGGGTACCACAGGGATCAGTGCTGGGACCGGTCCTATTCAACATCTTCATCAGTGACATTGCGAAGGACCTAGAAGGCAGAATTTCACTGTTCGCTGATGACACAAAGCTCTGTAACAGAGTAGACACACCAGAGGGTGTAGACAGAATGAGAAGGGACCTGCTGAAACTTGAAGAATGGTCAGGGGTTTGGCAGTTGAAATTCAATGCAAAGAAGTGCAAGATAATGCATATGGGGCACAAAAACCCTGGCACAATATATCAGTTGGGGGTGAGGATATAGCATGCACCAAGCAGAAAAGGGATCTTGGGGTTATCATCTCTGATGACCTCAAGGTAGGGAAACAGTGTGACAAGGCAGCAGGTAAAGCAAATAGGATGCTGGGATGTATAGGCAGGGCATCACCAGCAGGAAAAGGGAGGTCATAATTCCGCTATACAAGACACTAGTGAGGCCCCACCTGGAGTGCAGTGTACAGTTCTGGAGACCATACCTCACGTAAGGACATAGGGTAGAGAAGGTTCAGAGGAGGGCAACAAAGATGGTGCATGGATTGCATCACAAGTCCTATGAAGACAGGTTGAAGGAACTGAACATGTACTCCCTGGAGGAGGAGGGAGAGAGGGATATGATGGAGACATACAGTATCTCACAGGGAGGAACAGGGTGCAGGAATACACTATTTTAAGTGAAAAAGATGTTCCAGGACTAGAGGGCATGGGATGAAGTTGGAAGGAGGACGATTCAGAGGAAACATGAGGAAGAATTTCTTCACAGAACGGGTGGTGGACAAGTGGAACACCCTGCCAGAGGAAGTGGTGGGGGCTGAAACAATCACAGGATTTAAGAATGCACGAGATAGACATAAAGGAATTCTGGAGGTCAGGGGTAAGGGGCAACAGACTTCTAGGAAAACATAAACTGAACTTACAAGCTCAAATGGGCAGACTGGGTGGGCCATAGGCCCTTATCTGCCAACACTGTCTATGTATAAGTGGCCTGGCCAGCAGTGGTTGACCTGGAAGGGAGAGCAAGGGAACAGAAGAAAAAATTATTTACCATAGTAATCTTGTTTCTAACAAGGGAGTCTTACTGTATTCTGACTAATGCAGTATGGTCTCATCATAGGATTGCCCTGGAGCCGAAATGGTTAATAGAACCTATGCAAATGATGGAATGCTAGGCTCAAGCTCGATTTTCAAACCACTGTCCCTGGTAAACAGCTTTTCAACCGTTAGATTCTTACAAAGCATGTACAGTGAACTATCTAGCTATACTAACACTACTATCTAAAAAGAGCCCCCCACACCTATATTAATTACAACTCCCCAAACAGCTCAAAATGGCACCACTAAGACTCAAGTCACAGATGCCCAAGAAAAACCACAATACCCACAGGTTTGCAACATTATTTGTATAGCTGGAGTACAGTGACCCACAGGTTCTTAGCAGGGGAGGTAGGGAGGGAGCTCAGAATACAGTACTATTCCCTTGGAAGAAACAAGATTACTAAGGTAATTATTTTCTTTAAACTCCAGGAAATATTACTGTATTCTGATTAATGCAGACTACCCAAGCTGTACCTTTGGAGGTGGGCATAGAACCTTCTTAGGAAACAAGATCTGCAGGACTGCTGTGCCAAACCTGGCATCCCCTCTGGCCTGAACATCCAAGCAATAATGCTTAGTAAATGTGTGGACTGTTTTCCAGGTATCTGCTTTACAGATTACCACCAGGGGAATATCCCTAGCAGCTGCTAAGGATGCAGTTGTACCCCTGGTCAAATGGGCCCTGAGGCCTGCTGGTGGCTACTTACCCACTGTACTGTAGCAGAATTGTATGCAAGCAACAATCCATTGTGCAATAGATCTTTTAGTGGCTGGTTTTCCTTTTCCCACCTCTCCATAGGTGAGGAGTTGAGTATGGTCCTGCCTGTGATCCAGGTAGTAACTGATTGCCCTTTTTATGTCCAAGCTGTGCAGCCTATGTTCTCCTGAGGTTGAATGGTCAGTAAAAAGAAAGGCAATGTCATGGACTGATTGAGGTGGAACTCAAATACCACCTTGGGCAGAAATTTCCTATTAGTCCTGAGAACAATTTTGTCTTTATGGACAACAATGTAGCCAGGCTATGTGGATAAGGCCTGGAGCTCGCTAATCCTTCTAGCAGAAATAATGGCTACTAGGAACACTGTTTTCCAAGTCACATACTTGAGGTCTGCTGAAGACATGGGCTCAAGGGGTGGGGGGCTGCATGATCTGGGCAATACATATGTTAAGATCCCACATGGGTGTAGGCTCCCTATGTGGGGGGTGCAAGTGTAGTAATCCCTTGAAAAATTTTCTGAACACTGGATTAGAGTCTAAGGAAAACCCCTTGCCAGCTGACAAGTAAGCTAAAACAGCTGTCAGATGCACCTTGAGGGCAGAGGCCCTTAAACCCAGGGAATGGAGATAGGATATGTATTCCAAGACCACAGGCAGAGTGGCCTTGTTATGGTCTACATTCTTTCCTTGACACCAAATGGAAAATCTCTTCCATTTAGAAGAATAGATTTTCCAAGTAGATGGTTTTCTGGATACCCTAAGTATCTCCATCACTCCCTCTGACAGATGCAAATCTGCATATTCAAAGTCCTCAAGAGCCAGGCCTTGAGCCTGAGTCACTGAAGGTTGGTGTACATGATCCTGCCCTGGGAGGATGTCAGTAGGTTGTGCCTCCTGGGGAGGCTATTTGGCTTGGCTACTGACATGAGTAGAATCAGCAAATACCAAGGCTGCCTGGCCCAATCTGGAGCAATGAGAATCATTGTTGCTGGCTGGGACCTGAGATTGTTCAGTGTCCTTAGCAGCAAGGGGAAGGGTGGAAAGACATACAGGAACCTCCCTGTCCAATCCAGCAGTAGTGCATCCAGAGGGATTGTGCCCTTGACAGGAGGTCTGCAGCAGAACTGTGGTAGCTGATGATCGTCTGGAGCTGCAAACAGGTCCACTCTTGGGGTCCCCCCCCCCCATCTCCTGAAGACAATTTCCAGGACCTGCTTGTTCAGTGACCACTCATGGTGGTTCTGATTGATTCTGCTGAGGGCATCTGCTAAGACATTGTTCTTCCTTGGGAGATGGACAGCTGAGAGGGATACCTCTAGGAAATATGCCACACTTTCATTGCCTCCGTGCACAATGGGGTTGACCTTGTGCCCCCTTGTTTATATAGTGCATGGTGGTTGTATTGTATGTCCGGGCCTGCATCACCTTTCCCCTTACTAGGCTAGCAAAGGACTGGATGCCCAGAAGGACTGCTCCATGTTCCAGCAGGTTGATGTGCAGAAGTGATTCCTGTTCCACGTCCTGTGTGTTCCCCTAGATGTGCCCCCCAACCAAGGAGTGATGCATCTGTGGTTAGTACCAGTGAAGAGGTTTATTGCAAGAATGGCACCCCTTGCCTGAGGTTGGCCGTGTCTTGCCACCACTGCAGTGCTTGAAGAAATGCTGCACTAGCTTTGACAGTGAGTCTTTTTTCTGAAGCCAGTGAGCCGAGGTGAAACTGAATGTCCCTCATTTGGAACCTGGCTCCTGACACTTTTGCTGTGGATGCTGCCATATGGCCTAGCAGCTGCAGAAAATGTCTTGCCAGCCTCGAGAAATGGAGATTGAAGGAGATGGCTAGCTGTACCAGGTTGTCCGCTCTGTCTTGGAGAAGGAAAGCCCTTCCTTTTTGCGTGTCCAACTCTGCCCCTATGAACTTGAGAAGTTGAACTTGTTCCAGAACAGACGTTTTTGGATTCACCAGGCACCCAAGGAATGCAGGGTATCCTGTGTGAGTGCTAGTGCTTCCTTTATTTGCTGATTGATTGATGTACTATTAGCCAGTCATCCAGATAGGGGAACACCATTATCCCCTGCCTTCTTAGGTGTGCCATGACCACAGCCAGGCATTCTGTGAACACTCTTGGGGCAGCAGTCAGTCTGAAGGGCATCACCCTGAACTGATAATGTCCTGATGGCAGTCTGAACCCGAAGTATTTTCTGTGGGACTGCCTGATAGGAATGTGAAAGTTGGCATCCTGTAGATCCAGGGATTCCAGCCAGTCTCCTTGCCTTAGAATTGGAAGAATGGTAGTCAGAGTCACCATCTTGAATTTTGGCTTTGACAAGCGTCTGTTTAGGTGTCCGAGATCCAGAATGGGTCGCCACTCCCCTGTTTATTGTGAAGAAGTACCTTGAGTACAAGCCTTTTCCCTTTTGGGCTGAGGGAACTGTCTGTACTTCCCTTTGTGACAGAAGGCTGGATACTTCCTCCTCTAACAAAGCTGTTTCTGAGGGGATAGAAGGTTTGAAGGCCCTTGACCTCAGCTTTGGCATGAATTTGAAGCTAAGGACAAGACCCTGGCCACTACCTCCAGGACCCACTTGTCTGTGGTGATGTTTTCCTACACCTGGAGGAAGTGAGCCAGCCTGCCCCCTACTGGGAGTGGAGAGGTGAGCCAAACAGGCACTTCAGGGTGTCTGCTTTGCCTGGGCTGATGGCTGTGTGCTGGGGCTAGTGCAGCTACTGCCCTTCCACCTCCAAAGTATCCCCGCTGTGGTTGATACTGGGGGAAAGCGTGAGGTTGGAAAAAGGCTTGCAATGAGCCCTGCCCCTACCACCTCTATTCTGGTGTTTCTGAGGCATGGATGATCTTTCCTTTGCTGCAGCACTCTTGTATGCAGCTTTGTATTCATCCATTTTCTTCATATATGCCTCTGTTTGTTCCCCAAACAGACACATAGGATCATGGGGGACGTCCAAGGCTTTGGTCTGTGTATCTTGTGTCAGACTGGTGGTTCTGAGCCAGGCAAACCTTCTGAGGGACACTGATGCTGCCATATGTCTGGGTGCAATGTCATTGGCATCCACTGCCATCCTGAATTGTGTTTTGGCAGCTTCAACTCCCCTTTTTGCAGCTTCTTCCAGATCAGCTGCCATGGGGGATGGGGCTGCCTTTGCAATTTCTAGGACAGTACTCCAAAGGTTTTTTTTGATACCTTGCCACATATGACATATAGGAAGCTTACCTAATAGCAAGGGACGACCCAACATATACTTTCTTTGCTACTGAATCCACCTTCCTGGAATCTTTATCTGGAGGGTGAGATGCCAGGGGGATGCCAGCTTTGTTACAAGCTGCAGTCTGCACTACTCCCTCATGGCTAGGGTTTCCAAAGAGGAATTCCACCCCACCTTTGGCAACCCAGTACTTTTTGTCTACCTTTTTGTCTGTAGGAGGTACTGAGGTGGGTGTCTGCAAAATCTTCAGGGTCTGTTTTTTAAGGGATTTACGGATTTGCAGCAACAGTCGTTTTGATGCTGGAATATCCATCATCTCTCTGTAGTCCTCTTCCTCAGTTGACTCTTGAGTGGGGAGATCAAGGGTCTAAGCCACTTGCTTCATGAAAGAATAGTAAGAGGTAAAATCCTCAGTTCCCTTATCAGGGAAGTCAGGACGGTGAGGATCCGGAGAAATGTCCGGTTCAACAGGCTCTCCATAATCCTCATCCTCTTCCTCCCCCAAATGGTTACAACTGGAGTCCAGCGAACTGGGGACCTGGGCTGAACCGGGGTTTTGAACCGTTGTATGCAATGATTGTTTTTCAACTGGAACCAGGGTTCCAGACTGCAGAGACTGTATAATATTTATCACGTTAGCAATCTCTTCAGCAGTCGGAGCTGCAGCCTTCTTCGGTTGTGGTTCCTGTCCGATATTTTTTTATTTTCTTTTTGCCCACAACAGCCGGTTCAGCAACTGTATCAGCAGTACATTTCTTGCGAGAAGAGCTGTCGCCCCTTTCAGAGGGCAGCTCCTCCAGTTCTTTCTGAGGAGGAACAGGTTTATCAACGGCTGGGTCAGCAGCCTTTTCAGTCATTCTTTCCTGCAGTCTTTTTAACCGCCTCACAACCGTAGATGGTTGCGGTTGCAGTCGCAGTCTGTCTGAAAGTGTTCAAACCTCAGGCAGAAAACACAAATTAAATGTGGATCAGCCTTAGCAGAAGGTTCCCCGAACTCAGTGCAATGCTGGAAACCTGTATGTCCCATTCTCTTCTTGGTTTTCTGTGACATAACCAAGAAAGAAAACCTCTCTCTCAGACCTTTTTTTTTTTTCTTTCGGTTAGGCCAACCGAGAAAGAACCAGGAGTTACCCTGGTAAACAAATTAAGCTAATAACCAACTTACACCCAAGTTGGAACAATTTAACTAAACAAATTTTCTTCAGAAAAATAAAATAAAATGTCAGTTCCTTCCCGGTTAGGGAAACCAAAAAGGAACTAAGCAACTTACCCAAAAATGCACTAAACCTAACTAATTCTACCTGAAAACCAACAACAGTGCTTCAAACACTGAAATACAGTACTTTATAAAAACCGAGAAAATAAATCTGTTCAAGCAAATGGAGAGCTCTCTGGAGATGTCTTACTGAGGCAAGCGGAGTAAAGAATCTGATGGTTGAAGAGCCGTTTACCAGGGACAGTGGTTTGAAAACCAAGTTCAAGCCTAGCATTCCATCATTTGCATAGGTTATATTAACCATTTCGGCTCTGTGGCACTCTTATGGTAAGACCATACTGCATTAGTCAGAATACAGTAAGATTTCCTGAGGTTTGAAACAAGAGTTGCAGAGGGCATATGGGGGAGGGTGTGGAGTAGAGAGAATAGAGGAGAGGTTGTAGGGGTGAGAGCCCAGCCAGTATTTCCCGATAAAGGAGGAGCAATGGGCTTGGCATCTGGCTTCAAAGGAGGTGACGGAGAGGGAGGTACAAAGGTCACAGTGATGTGTGCTGGGGTGGACAGTCAAGAGCAAAATGACAGAAGGAGTGGTAGAGGGTATCCAGCCTGGATAGAGTGGACTGGGGGGGCTGCACTGTAGACTGTCACCATAGTCGAAAATCCGTAGAATAATTTTCTGGACTATTTTGTGACGGAGCAAAAAGGGGATGCAGCCACGGTTCCTGTACAATGCCCCTAAATATCTATGTAGGTTAGCCATGTCTAACATTTTAGACCCTATCTCTGCCATTTGCAGCATAGACTATCACCTAAAATGACCACAAAATACATCTGGGGGCAAAATACTGCAGGATATAAATCACGGAAGGATTAATTGTGGGCACTGTCACCACAATTTACATATGTAATAATGTGACAGATCTACAAGAAAATAAATATACTATTTTTTTGAGGATAGCTCCTTAAAAAAACACTCACACTAAACCAGTGGCATCTGGACCCTTGGGGGTAGGGTGTGTGCGCTTGAGTAAGCAAAATTGCTGCACAAATGTTTTAATGTTCAACTATCATGCTTTTGCCTTTGGTTATTTTTCTTCGGTTTTATCAAGACCTAGGACACAGGAGACTTGTTACAAACTAAAAGAAATATCAGAGGGAAAACAATTTAAAGATTCCCCCTTCCCCAAAGCTTTAAGTAGCTCTGATATATGGGCTGTTGGCTTTCCAAGAACTACTGCAGTGATGGCGTCTCCCTGACCTCTGCACCCTAAGTTGGGCACTAAGCCTAAAGCACCTCTGAAACCAACACTTGCCTGTATTCAGTCTTTTCTGATGGACTTTGAGGGGGAAGTCTGTGCATCTCTGGACAAAGTTCATAATACTTAGGGTGATATTTCTAACCGCTGTACACAGATAGAAACACAGGTATAGCTGATTGGAGAACGTGTGGATTCTGCTGAAAAGGAAATGGCCATGCTTACTGATACAGTCCTTTCAATCCTTGCAGTGGAAGGTGCTGTGAATGCCTCTCTGCACAAACTAGACTGCATTACAAAGCTAGAAAACATTAAAAATATGCTTCTTGTAAAAAAAAAAAAAAAACCTGTGATTGATTGGACTACCGCCTCAATACCTGCGACAGATTTAAAATCTGAGGATTCTTTTTACTAGTAATTGCTATCGACACCCACTTGTTTTGGAATCTGTTTTCAGACCACCAGCTAGAACTGGGAATCTATAACTATTTATAGACTGAGATGTAAGCTATTAGGTATGTGATATATGCTTTATGTTCTGTTTTGGAAAGAAAATGTATGGTGAAAACATAGAAAAACTTTGCATGAGGGGCAATATACTCACACTGATTTTTGCCTGGCTACTCAAGGTCATAGAAAAAACTTTCTGGCTATCTACTCAATTTGTGCAAGCCTGGGGTCCCAAAAGTCTTACAAGCTCCAGATAAACCGAGTTCCCTCCCCTTTCAAGGCAAGGATCAACACTTTGTAGATGCAGGTGCTGCTCGTGCTTTTTATGGGAAAAAAATACAGGTTACTCAACTGTAACAGGAGTTCTAGGAGTGGTATATGTTGTTCATCCACACTGTCTGGCAGGTTCCTTACCGCTTTAAGATGGGCCAGAAAGTCTTCAGCCTGGCTCCTCCAACCCACCCGGGTGGTAAAACCCTCGGCTCCACCCCATGACACCAGATCTAGCCCGCTGGAAGCCAGGTTGCCCGTCAAGGCCAGGGAGGTCAGGTGGGTCGTGTGTATGAACAACATATACCACTACTAGAACTCCTGTTACAGGTGAGTAACCTGTATTTCTAGGGACGTGGATATGCTGTTCAAGCCACACTGTCTGGCAGACTCCTAGCAGTTCTTTGGGAGGAGGGAGGCAAGGCACGCACCCCCTACTTGGGAAATAAGGACTGGAGAACAGAGGTCCCAAAACCAGCATCCCAGCGTGACTCTAGGTCAATGTGGCAATGGGAAATAAAGGTGTGTGCCGACTCACAGGTAGCAGTCCTGCAGAGTTCCTGGATAGGGACATCCCTAGAAGCAGCAGTATGGCGGGTAGAACGAGCTCTTATCCCTTTGGGAGGCTCCATGCCTGCCAACCTATAGAAGAGATCTATGCAGGAGGTAACCCACCTGCTTATCGTCCACTTGGCTGCAGGTCTGCCAGGTGCAGCTTCAGCGTTGGTGACAAACAGCTGTCGAACCTCTCCCTGAACTTCAGCCATCTGCTCCTTATAATAAGTGAGCGCTCCTCTATGGTCCAGAGTATGGACCCTATATTTAGCCTCCAAGGTGTGACTGGGGTAGAACACCGGCAGAGTCAACACCTGGTTCAGCTGAAACTCCGACACCACCTTCAAAAGGAACTTTGGATGGGGGTGAAGGACAACCTTGTTCCTGTGGAAGACCAGGTAAGGAGACTGGATGGAAAGTGCCTGGAGCTCTCCCATCCTTCTGGCTGATGTAATAGCCACCAAGAAGGCAGTCTTCCATGACAGGTGAGAGATGTCACACCTGTGCATCGGTTCAAATAGCTTGCCCATGAGCTTAGCCAATACCAGCAATAGATCCCACAGAGGTGGAGGTTCTCACACCAGAGGGGATATGTGGTCTAGGACTTTGAAAAAGTGCCTGACCACCTTCTCCTGTGCCACTGACTGCTTGCCGGCCCATGCCCGGTAAACAGAGACGGCTGCCAGGTGCACCTTAAGGGTCGTCAACCGAAGCCCTAGCTGAGAAAGGGACCACAGGTAGTCCAAAATACTAGCCAATGGCCAGGAAGAGGGGTTCAACCCCTTGTCCTGACACCAAATGGAGAATCTCTTTCATTTGAAGGCATAGCACTTTCTGGTTGACTCCTCACGGGATGCCACGATGACGTTGAGGACCTCGTCGGAAAGACCCAAGGCCTGGAACTCTAGCTGCTCAGGAACCAGGCCATCAGGTGCAGGGATTGAAGGTCCAGATGGAGAACTTTCCCCTTGTTGACTGAAATCAGGTCTGGACAGGCTGGAAGCCGTCTCGGGAGCCTGGAGCTGAGGCGATCTGGGTACCAGAACTGGCGAGGCCAGTCTGGGGCTACCAGAATCACCTGCGCCTTGTCCCTCTTCACCTTGAGAAGCACCTTGTGGATCAAGGGAAATGCAGGGAAGGTGTAGAAGAGGCCTGGGGTCCACGGCATCAAAAAGGCATCCCCCTGCAGCGAGCCCTGCTGGGGGGGGCATAAAACAGCTTCCACTTCTCATTCTCCCTGGAGGCGAACAGGTCCACCTGAGGGGCACCCCAATGGGAGAACAGGTCTTGAACTACCTCCGGCAGGATAGACCACTTGTGAGATGCAGCGCCTATCCGGTTGAGGGCATTGTCCAGACTGTTGGAGGCTCCTGCCACATGGATGGCTAGGAGATCCACCTCCAGGCTGATCACAAGAGACCAAATGTGGAGAGCTTCCTTGCACAGAGGAAAGGAGTGCGTCCTGCCCTGATGGTTGACATGGTACATGGTCGTGGTGTTGGCCATCTGGACCTAACCACTTGACCCCATACAAACAGAGTGAAGGCAGAGAGGGCTATTTGAACTGCTCAAAGCTCCAGCAGGTTGATATGGCATCAAGACTCCTGAGGGGCCCAGAGCTCCCCCAGCTGGGCACCCCAACCCATCAAAGAGGCATTGGTCGTAAGGACGACTGTCGGTTTGGGGCGGACAAACAGGATACCCTCCTGCAGATGAGCTGGGATGAGCCACCACTGCAGGCCATCCCACATCTTCAGGGTCACGCTTACTGGCTGGTCCAACAGACCGGAGCGCTGTGACCATTGGCGGGCCAGCCCCCCATTGCAGGGGGCACATATGCCAGCGGATCCAATGGACCACACTGGTGCAGGCCGCCATGAGGCCCAGAAGGGTGCAGGAAGTCCCGGGCAGGGCGCAGTTGCCCAACCAGAAATGATTGGGCAAAGGAGGAAAGGACCTCAGCCCTGTCCGCTGGGAGCTGGGCTCTGGCTCGAAGAGAGTCGAGCTCTGCCCCGATGAACTGCATCACCTGCGATGGCATGAGTTCTGATTTGGCCTCGTTGATCAGGAGGCCAATTTGAGAGCAGATCTAGAGGGCCAGATCCCTGGACTGCTCCACCTCCAACCTGGAGGGGGCTGCTATCAGCCAGTCGTCCAGATAAGGGTACACCTAGATCCCTCTGCACCGCAGGAATGCTGTCACCACTACCATGCATTTGGTGAAACCCTGGGAGCTGGAGAAAGGACGAAGAGCATGGCCCGGAACTCGTAAAGTGATCCCTGTGCTCTGAAGTGGAGGAATCACTGATGAGACGGACAGATTGGGACGTGAAAGAATGTGTCCTGAAGATCCACAGAGCAGAAACACATGCCTAGTTCCAAGGATGGAATGATCTGAGCCAGAGTGACCATCCTGAAGGTGTGCAGCCTTAGGAACTTGTTCAGGTTGTGCAGATCGAGAAAGGGGGGCCAGCTCCCAGTCTGCTTTGGGACCAGGAAGTACCTGGACACAAACCCAGGGTTTGGAGGAGGATCCACCACCTCGCTGATCACCTCCTTTTGGAGGAGCAGAACTATGTCAGCTCGATGAGCCGACAGGCTGCGGAACCAGTAGCCCCTCTGAGGGGTGACTGCTTGATAGGGAGGGGTCCGCTCCGATTCCAGAGGCAGACCCCTGCCCACCACTTCCAGCACCCAGTGGTCCATGGTGATTGTGAACCAGGCAGAAAGGAAGTGGCGGAACTGTCCCCCCCACAGGGGGACCCAGGGAAGAAATGATGAGGTTGGGGGTGGCACCCCTCAACCCATCTCTGGACAGGCTTGGAGGAAGGGCCGGCCAAGGGGCTGCCTGGACCCTTCCCTCCAGGCTTCCTGTTGAAGGAAGTGGCAGACTTGGCCTTGGGGCACCAAGCGTGAGGCTGCTGGCCCTGTTGCTGGGCCAGACATGCTGCAGGGGCAGAAGGGTGAAAGGGCTTATGCTGCTGCTGGTGGCCTTTGTCCTTCTGGGCAGATGTGACAGAGTCCAAGGTGGCATTGGACTTCTCAATCTTCTGAAGATGGCCTTCCACCCCCGGCCCAAACAAGTCAGTGCCCAGGAAAGGAACATCTGCCAGCTTGTGCTGGATATCCACCATGAAGGCAGAGATCTGCAGCCAAGCTCTGCGGTGCATGGCTACTGCGGCCGTTACTGACCAGGCACAAGAGTCTCCAATGTCCAAAGCAGTTTGGAGCTGTTGTTTGGCCACTGCCCTTCCCTGATCCCGCACCTGCTTGACCATAATTTGAAGGTCAGCCAGGAGATGAGGAAGCACCTCATCCAGGGAACCCATAAGGGTGTGTGAAAAATGTGCCATCAGCAAAGCCGAGCTATCCTGTCGAAGACCTAGGGAGGAGGCAGCATAAACTTTGTGCCCCGAGTAGTACAGCTTCTTGGACACCTTGTCAGGGGGCTTTTCCATGTCCCTAGCATTTCTGGAGTGCCGGAAGACGCTATCGGTTACCAGCCCTTCAGCCAGGGATGCTCTGAAAAATCAGAGAGGGAACCGGTTGGGACTGCGTACTTGACAGCCATCCTGGCCAAAGGCGCAGAACAGGATGCAGGCCACTGCCACAACTCCAGGGCCAGACCAACAATGGCCTCGGCCACAGGGAAGGCCTTCGTGGGGGAATCTCCTTGGTCCAGAATCTCCATGAGGGGATATCTGGCCCATTTTTCCACGGGTTTGAGCTGCATCCCAGTGGACTCTGAGATGAGCCGAAGAATTCCCAGGAACGAGGATGAGCTCTCATCCAGCGACTGACCCCCGGAAGATTCCAGGTCGAGGGGCCTGGAATACAAGGAGTTGTCGGACTCTGAGGAGTCCGCGAACAGCTGCCGAGCGCCTGAGCCACCCTCCACTTGCCGAGGCCGATCGGGGGTGAGGGTGACAGACAACCTGTGGGGCAAGCCCTGACCCGACCAAGAATCCTTGGGTGGGGCCTCAGTCTTAAGTTGCGGAGGCGGTGGTTCCACTACAATGGGTGGAGCAGCCAGTTTCGGCTGAGCAATCAGTGCTAGAGCCGGCTCCCACTGAGGAGCCGACACAAAGGTTGCTTCGTCGTCAAGACAGCCACTAATGGCCGGTGAAGGTGATGGAGTCTGCTTGTTGCCGGCTAGTAAGAGTTGCTGCCACATCATGTCCTCATAGCGCCGACACAACTTGCGCCAGAGCCTATCCTCTGAAGAGGATGACAACGAGCGGCGACACTGCTTTCTGTGTTGCCAGGACTGAGACTGCTGATGTTGGCGGGACCTACCCGACACGGAGGAGGACCGAGACCGTTCGGGTCACCGATGGTGGGTTGGAGAGGGGGCGGGGGAAACCTGCTCATCCCTCGGTTCAGGGTCCTTGAGCAGGGACTTCGGCACAGGAGGCATGAGCAAGTCCTCGGTAACTACCGAGGAAACTGGTGAAGAAGGGTTGTCGGCTTCTCCAGTCGACAACCCGTCCAATGGATCGAGAAAAATCTTGACCGCATCGACGGGTGTCTCGGCCAGCTGACCTGACGGGGACAGTGTGATAGCCGCAACCTCGACCGAAGTAGAAAGCAGACACTCCAGGGAACAAGATCTCTCCCGCTCCCACGAACGTCGATGGTGGGACATCTTTCAGTTCCTTCTTCTTCGACCTACTCGTGTGAGTCCCTGAGGGCCCTTCTCCCTTGGTGGAGAGGGACTGACAAAGCTCCTTAAAAGAAGCAGTGTAGGAGGAGCCCAAGGAGAGCAGGATAGACGCCGAGGAAGAAGACTCGGCCTGGGCCGCTTCCTCCTCGAGGGCGATTAACTGCTCCAGCTGCTCCATGGAGCCCGCAGTCACGGACACTGCCCAACAGCCCTCCTTCGACATCATCGGCAGAAACCGTTTCTTGGGGAGCCCCAGTTGAAGTCGGGCAGCGCAGCTTTCTAAAACTGAAGGCGCAAAAGACTTGCATAGATCGCAGGCCTGCGGATCATGAGCAAGTCCCAGGCAGTAAACACATGTGGCATGTGGGTCAGTCCAAGACATCTTCTGCCCACAAGGACACCGACGGAAGCTGGGAGTAGATTTTGTATCCATTGCAGCCGTGAGGAAAGATGAAGACTTAAGTCTCGTAAACATTACAATTATTTTTGGAAAAACCAAAGGATTAGGATCCTGGCCTACAAATGCAGAGCGCTAAGGAGGGAACCTGAGCTTCCAAGTGGTAAGGAAGATCTGTTGTCATGGGGCGGAGCCGAGGGTTTTACCACCCAGGTGGTTGGGAGGAGCCAGCTTGAAGACATTCCAGACCATCTTAAAGCGGCAAAGAACCTGCCAGTGTGGACTGAACATGTCCACGTCCCTAGAAAAACAAACATAGCCCTCCCAGTCATAGAAACATAGAATATGATGGCAGATAAGAACCAACCAGTCCACCTAGTCTGCCTCTTTCCCTACTTGGTTTGGCAATCCCTACTCTTATCTGGACTGCCATTCCCCAACTCTGCTGCACAGCAAGGTGCCTTTATGCTTATCCCTTACACTTTTGAATCCCCGTACTGTTTTTGCATCCACCATCTCCATTGGTAGGCTGTTCCACGGATCCACCACCCTCTCTGTGAAAAAAAAAAATACTTCTTAGCATTCCCCTCCAGCCTCATGTTATGTCCCCTTGTCCTTGTGCACTTATTTCTCTGAAACATGCTCCCCTCCTGTACCGTTTATTCCTCTAAAGTATTGGAAAGCCTCTATTATATCCCTTCTTTCTTCCAGTGAATAGATGTTAGGTTCTTTGAGTCTTTTCTCACAAGGCTTGTAGTGCAGTGCATGTATAATTTTTGCTGCTCTTCTCTGGACTGCTTCCATTCTATGTCCTTCCTGAGATGTGGTCTCCAGCACTGGACACAGTATTCCAGATGAGGCCTCACCAGTGATCTATACAGTGGCATCACCACTTCTCTCCTCCTCCTGGTTATGCCCCTTATTATGCACCCCAGCATTCTGTTTGCTTTCACCACTGCTTTTTCGCTTTGTTTGGATGACTTCAGGTCATCGGATATAACAACCCCCAGGTCTATCTCTTGATTTGTGGTGGCTAGAACCTGCCCCCCCATCCTGTATTCCTTTCTTGGGTTTCTGTGTCCCAGGTACATTATCTTGCACTTCTTAGCATTAAAACCCAGCTGCCAAACCCGACCATTCCTCAAGTAGTCTTATGTCATTTCTTATTTTATCTAGCCCCTTCTGTGTGTCGACTCTGTAACAGATCTTGGTGTCATCTGCAAACAGGCATACTTTCCCCTCCAGTCCCTCTGCAATGTCGCTTATGAAGACATTGAATAGGACTGAACCCAGCACCAATCCCTGTGGCACTCCTCTGGTCACCTCCCCCCTTCAGATTTTATGCCATTTACTACCACCCTCTGGGTCCTGCCTTTTAGCCAGTTTCCAGCCCATTTTACCACTTTAGAGCCCACACCCAGATTCCCCAATTTGTTAAGCAACCTTCTATGCAGAATGGTGTCGAAGGCCTTGCTGAAATCCATGTAGGCCACATCCACTGCCCTCCCTGATCCACCACCCTACTCACCCAGTCAAAGCAATCGATAAGATTAGCCTGACAGGACCTTCCCTCAGTGAATCCATGCTGCCTTGGGTCTTTTGCACCGCCTGACTCCATATTAGTAGCTGACCAACAAGATGCTGATATGGCATCTATCCCTATTCAGAATTTGTGAAAACCTTATGTCCATGGATACTAGGAGTATTGTTCCAAAATCTGACATGATAGAAGAGTGGATTTTGGAATATAAACCAGATGTCATAATAATAACTGAATCTTGGTTAAATGAAAAAGTACAGGATGAAGAGATACAGATATCTGGTTATCAATTATGGAGGCATGATCATGGGAAAAGAGGAGGGGGCATTTTGGTTTATGGCACTACAGTATTGGAAATTAAACATTTAAATTGTGTCAGTACACCAGGCATGGAAAAAGTAGTTTTGGAGATACAAATTACATATTGTAGACCATTATTGCTGGTGGGTTGTTACCTTCCCCCAAAGGGTGATGATCAACAGTTTCTTGTCCTCCAAGATGTTTTGTTCCCCTATAGGGAGAACCATGAGTTTATAGTTGTGGGGGACATGAATACTGACTGGGCTAGGGTACCACCCACCAGCAAATTAAAGGATTTTACGACAATGTTGGGATTGTCTGTTAATCACCACAGCTACAAGATTGAATGCCAAAACTCCCAACTCTTCTACTATTTTGGATCTGATGTTCACCTCTGATCCTATTAAATATTCAGTGGCTGGGGTGCTCCCAGACACTTTTAGCAACCATCAGATAACTTTTTGCATCAGAAAAACAGATAAGCAATTGGGTGTTCCCCATGTTAAATTCTATCATAACTTTCAGAATCTGGACTATACATCCTTTACGGTTGACTTGGAATCTAAAAATTGGAATAGATTGACTCCAATTCCTGATATAGACAGTGCCTGGTTGTATTTCTGTTGCAGATTTATGTCTGCATGTGACACTTTTGCACCTATCCAAAGTAGGAAAGTAAAAAAGAAAAATTCCCCTTGGTATACTGCGAAGTTAAGAATTTATCATAAAAAAAAGGGATGTTGCATGGAGGTTAGCAGAGAAAAAAAAATTAAGGAGTGCTTTGGGAAAAATATCGAGCTGCACATAATTCATATATTACACAACTAAGGAAAGCAAAATCAGGTTTTTATTTAATTGGTTTGGGAACTGAACAATTTAAAAAACCTAGGGATTTTTGGAATATGGTTAAAAAGTTACAAGGAAATAAGATATCAGAGCTACCTAATGTTTTTATGGTAGATAATGGTCCATTGAAACTTTCAGATGGAGCAGCTGCTGTACTAAATAAAATGTTGATATAGGGCTTTCCCAGATCGATACATGTCCTTTTCTTGGTACAACACAGCAAGGAAAATGGACCATTGTTTCACTTTCAAAATATTGCCCCATTTCGAGTTTTTTGGGAATGACTGAAACTGAATATAAATAAAGCCCAAGGTCCAGATGGGATTCCATCTTTTTTGCTTAAAATTGCTGCTCCAGTGATGGCCCCAATATTGGCTGACCTCTTTAATTTCTCATTAAATACTGGTACCTACCCATTAGTCTGGAAACAGGCAGAAGTGATACCAGTGTTTAAGGGAGGTCAGAAAAATGACATGCGGAATTAAAGACCAACATCACTGCTTTTGGTCACTTCTAAAGTGTTTGAAAAAACTGTGGTCTCTCAATTAAATGGTTACCTTGAAAGAAACAAAAAGTATAATAAATATCAATCAGATTTTAGGGCACAACATATTACTACTACTGCACTTGTTAAAAGTTGTGTCAGACATCCAGGTGGCCATGGATAGGGGCCTCCTGGTTGGGGCCATATTTATTGATTTGTCAAAGGCTTTCAACACCTTGGGCCATCTGGTGTTGATGGAAAGATTAAGATCTGTTGGCCTCAGCCAGGGGGCCCTGGATTGGTTCCATAGCTACCTGGATGGCAGACAACAAAGGGTTAGATTGGGCAGTAATTTTGTATCCAGTTACTTAAATATTAAATCTGGTGTACCACAGGGGTCAGTGTTAGAACCCATTCTATTTAAAAAAAAAAAAAAATATATTATATATACACACACACACACACACACACACACACACACACACACACACACACACACACACATATATACACACACAAATGGTGTCGGACATCTGACGAATGATGTCCAGCATCATTTGTATGCAGATGATACAATATTGTATCTTGAAGGAAAGTCTGTGGGGCATATACAGGAAAAATTACAAAAACATTTGAATATATTACAAACATATTTTTCAGAACATGGATTGGTCCTAAACCCTTTAAAGCCATAGGTAATGTTTTCAAATAAAAAAAGTATCCATGGATCTAGATATAAAAACATTAGATGGGTGCAGTCTGACCCTTGTGGACTGTTACAAATACTTGGTAGTCTGGTTGGACTCCCATTGTAATTGGGACTTCCATATTGATAACTTGATACAAAAACTGAATAAGAAGTTGGGGGTATTGTACAAACATAGAAGATTGCCTTTCATTTGATGCTAGGTTAAAGATTGTAAATTTGATAATTCCTCATATTGACTATGGTGATGTATACAGTGGGGCTGCTAGAGGCATTTTGGGAAGGCTTGATATTATCTGTAACAGATATGCGCGTTTTATCTTGGATGTGCCCTGGAATATACACCATTGCACTCTCTACAGGAACTTAAATTGGATATCCTTGACAGAACGGCAAAATATGCATGTGCAGTGTTTGATTCATCGCTGTTATTTAAAAAAAAAAACACTAGGATACCTAGTGGAGTTCCTGGAGGAGTGGAATGTTAAGGAAGGATTGCGATCTGCAGGGGAAATAAAATGTAGGGTGCCATTTATGAGAGCAGCGAGGGGCCAACACCGTTATGTATACAAGGGTCCAAAATTGTGGAACTCATTGCCAGGGCAACTGAGGTTATGTACCAACAAAACATCTTGGAATGTATTAAGATCTTGGCTTGTAAAGGAGGCAATGACTCCAAAAAGTTGTATTTGAGAGATTTGCACATATGGTTAATTGTTGTACTTTTTTTTCTGTCTATGAATGTATTTTGTTGTATGTATGTATAGTATTTTAGAATGAAACTGATAGTTTCGTACATTACGACCCCATTGTAAATTAGCTGTTGCTAAATTGGATTTTATCCTGTTTCTGATATCAGAAATAAACTTTTTACTACCAGCCCAAACTGTATAGGATGTAATGGGGTATACATTTAGGGCTTCAGCAGATAATACATGTTTTGATTAGGATTCTTGCTTTGCTCTATAATGAACTTTTTTCTCCTGTAAACCCGTATAAAATGAGACAATTTACTTTTTTGAGTTGTATGCTCATTATATTTTGCTCTCGAGAATGTTCTCTTTGTGATGTTTTCTTATGTTCCCTCTTAACAGAAATAAAGTTTAAAAAATAAACATGGAGCCAGTAACAGTGTGGCTGACATGGGGCATCATGACACATGGGTGTCACCTTAGTTACATGGTCTTAACCCTCCACCCATTTCTTTTTACCCACTGCTGACGTATAAGAACTTTGTCCTTGTCTTCTCATCTTTAAACATTCTTTCTTCTTGCTTGTTTTGCAAATTAGTATTAAGAGTCCCTCAGTGTGTTGTTCACTGACCTTGGTCGACAGTGCTTCTCTCGACTTTGTGCCATTTGTTGTTGACACTATTGTCGAAGAAACTACCACCTGACTGGTGTTGCAGGTGGGGTAAGGCCATTAAAAAAAAAATGTGATATGGTGAAACCCAACAGTGTTTCTTTTTAAAGGGACACCATCAGTGCATTTTGAGTCGTATATTTCTAGATGAAAACACATATTTTACAATTGCTTACCTTCTCTAACATTCATTGATGTTGTTTTTATCTACTTTTTTAGTAGAAATGAAATGCATGGTAATAGTGTAATTATACCTAACCTTGTTTTGTTTGAAATCCTTAATCAACACTTATTGTATACTTCCTGAACATTAGACACCGCAGCTATTCATGATGCAATAGCCTTCTCTCCTCCCACTGCACCATGAGTGGCTAGGCTGTTTCCAAGTCCAGGAAAGATGCAATCGGTGTCGATTAAGGAATGTAAACAAACCTGTTTCGGTGTGGTAAAACCAGTCTGGTGAGCAGTCTGTTTTTCACTTTTGAAAACAGAATCCAAATCAAACAACCAACTACATCAGCAATCTTTACAAAATGTGGGCAATCATAAAATGTGTTTTTAAACTAGGGACACTGAGGCCTAAAGGGGTTGACAGTGTCCCGTTTTAAAAAAAATAGAGAATGAGTTCCTAAGGGGCTAGAAAATGTAAAGTACACATTAAGCATGGGACTTAATGTTAGCTGCTGTCCCTTTAAAAGCACTTAGAACTCATGTTACCATTTGTTGCACTGCTTGGCAGTCCCATGTAATTTCTGGCACAGAATCCAATCAGTCTGGGGCTAGACCTCAAGAAGAGAACATGTCCTGCTTTACAGAATAAACAGCATCTTATTTATTTCTGCATGTCTCAGTTTTCCATATGGTACAGCTGCAAGAGATGGGCCTGGCAGATCTGAAGAGAAAGTAAGGGTCCTTAGTGGCAGACCAAAGCACCACAGATGGTGGAGAATGCAGCCCTTCTTCTGTCCAGACCCTATCTCACTTGTCTATGTCACTGAGTACTCCAAGTCATTTCACTGTGGTCTGTGAAAGACAAAAGTGGGACATTTGTATATAGTTGATAAATGAAGGAACAGTAGAAGGAATTAAATTTCTCCAAGCCCTATGCTCCACGCAGCTCCACAAACTGCAACCCCCCAGCTTCCACTTCATGGCAGGGCTCCTCAAACTGTCCATTTTGGCAGGCTAGCAACCTCTACAATTTAAAGTTGCAGCCAATGACCCTGGTGCCACTCATATCAAAAAGAAATAAATCAGTACACCACCATGGACGAGCTCTCTCCACCCCCACCTGTAGCATGTTCAACACCACTAATCATTGCTGCTCCTCCAGCACACTTGATACTACTTCAGCCAGACACTGGTACCTTCCAACTTCAACCCCAGCAAGCATTTTGTACAGTTTTAGGCTGGCCTGCACCTGAACGTCCCATCAGCCACCAAGTATCTTGCACCATGCATTTACAGCTCCGCTCTGCCTCCTACATGTGCAGCTACAGTAAATGACCGCTTTGTCCTCCACACCAGGACTACTCAACCCAACAAACAAACCAAAAAAAAAAAAAGATGGGAGAGAGCAAAAAGTGAAAATAAAAGCACCAATCCCTTCCGCCTTGGCCCTCCTACCTCTTGCCATGGCTCTGCTCCTCCCAAACAGCTGCAGCTCACTCCTGAAGGCTCCATACTTCCAGTGGCCCTTCCCAACAGCCACATTGGCCCACGGCTCAGCTCTGCCCAACTGCAACCAACCTCTTCCAGACCACATCACCTTCCCTGTGGCAACGAAATTCACACCTCAAGGCCACACTGCAGTCTGTCTGGCTAGCTGGTCCCAACTCTGGGAGTATTTCTCTGTTCCACTTAGTCATGCACCAACAGAAAAGGGAGTCACCACATCAAAGAATAAATAAGGCAGGGGGAAATGAGAAAGACAAGGGAAAATAAAAATGGGAGCAGAGAAAGCAAAGCGCAGCAGAAATTTCACACAGGGCACAGCATAAACAAATGGAGACTGTCCCCAACAGATGCAGGGCAGGATTTTAAGATAAAGTGGACCCTACCCCCCCCCCCAAAAAAAACACAGCAAAGCAAATTAAGAAATTAAGCAGGCTGCAGCAAGAGAAATAAATAACCAAATGGAGCCAGAGTAAACACAACCTGGGGGCAGAGCATAAAATAATTACAGTACAAACCTTGGAGACAACAGAAAGAAAAAAAGAAACAAAAGCAGAATAAATAAGACAGGCAGCACAATTAATAAAAAAAAATGAGCAAATAAATCCAGTAACTTACATACTATTTGCCAGCAGATTAGGCCTTACGGTCTGAGTCTGCTTGAACCTCAGATCCCTAGTTGGGTGCCGAAGCCCTCCCCTCCCTTGTGTTCCAGAAACCCCTATCATCCATCCCCACCCCCCCGGGACAGGCCATCATCTGATACATCCACTTTCTGTGTCTGTCCCACCCTCTCTTGAAGCCCTCCACTGTGGATCTCTGAACCAGCACGCCAGGCAGTGCATTCCAAAGGTCCACCACCCTCTCAGTGAAAAAAACTCCTCTTTCCTCCCCCCTCCCAACTTCTAACCATGCCCTCTGGTGATACCTCCCTGCTTTAGTTTAAAGATCCCCTCCGTGTTTACCCTATTTATTCCCTTGAGGTACTTGAAGACCTCAATCATGTCCCCTGCTCTCCTCTAATGAAAACAGGCAGAGCTCCTCAAGTCTGTCTTCATCGTCCAACCCTAGCCCTCGTATCATCTTAGTTGCCCTCCTCTGTACCCTCTCCAGGAGCTGTATGTCCCTCTTCGGTGTGGTCTCCAGTACTGTACACAGTACTCAAGGTGTGGTCTAACCAGTCCATTGTACAGCGGCAGAATCACTTCCTTGCTCCTAGAGGTGATCCCCTTACGATGCATTCCAACATCCTGTTTGCCTTGCTAGCCGCTCTCCTGCACTGCTCAGAGTTATTCATACATGCATCCACCATGACCTTTGGGTCTTTTTCCTGTTGAGGCCTCCAGCGCCTCCCCTCCCAGGGTGTACCTGTGTTTAGGGTTTCCCCACCCAAGATGCAACACCTTGCACTTGGTTATATTGAAATTTAATTTCCATGTGTGAGCCCAGCTATCCAGGGTGTTCAGGTCCCCTTGCAGGGCCAACCTCCCCTCTTCTCCCTCAAGTACTGCTCCCATCTTGGAGTCATCAGTGAAGAGACTCATTTCACACCCTATACCCTCCCTGATGTCCGATATGTATGCATTAAACAGGATCGGACCTAGGACTGAGCCCTGCGGTACCCCACTACCAACCTCTCTAGGGTTCGAGAGCTCCCCACAGACCACTACTCTCTGGGTGCGTCCAGCTAGCCAGTTTTCAATCCATCTGACCATCAAAGGGCCTACTCCTAACCCAATCAGTTTCTCCACCAGACCATTGTGGGGGATAGAGTCAAACACCTTGCTGAAGTCCAAGAATACTACATCCACAGGCTTTCCCCTGTCCAGTTCTGATGTTACCCATTACGTAGGAACTCCACAAGATTGGTTTGATATGATCTACCTGGCACAAACCCATGTTGCCGACTATCCAGACCTCCCACCTCCTCCAAGTACACCCCCAATCATTCCTTTAGTATACTCTCCAATAATTTTCCCACCACCGAGGTCAGACTGATGGGTCTATAGTTACCTGGTACTTCCCTCGATCCTTTATGGATTGGCACCACATGTGCCTCTCGCCAATCCCTAGGTACCCTCCCTGTCTCAAGTGACCTGTTGAAGAGCTCCGCCAGGGTGCAGCCAGTCTGACGCCAATTCCCACAGTACTCTCGGATGAATGCCATCTGGCCCAGATTTGTCTTTCTTTAGGGCCTTGAGGGCTAACCACACCCTTTTGGAGGAAATAGCATCATCCGTCCCTTCCACCGTACTGGCCTTTTTATCCATATCCAGATGTGACACCCCGGGGTACCTCTCCCTCCCTCTTGCTCCATTTCTGTTGCTCCCCTGATCCCACTCACTGCCGCTTCTATCCCCATAATGCCTTGCTTTGTAGATATCCCATCCCTCCCTAGTGAACACAGAGGCAAAGTACTCGTTAAATACCTCTGCCTGGTCCCTCGCCTCTTCCACCCACCCTCCTTCTGATCTCAATCTGCTGAGATGGCCCTTAGTTTTTCTCCACTCCCCAATGTACCGGAAGAACCCCTTTTCCCTTCCATATATCCCCTGTGCCAGTCGCTGCTCTTTACTGGACTTTGCTCCCCTCACCATCCGGGTGATTTTTCTAGATGCAAGATGGTACATTTCCTTATCCCTATCACCTCTTGTTGTTTTACATTTTTTATAGGACGCCTTCTTTTCTCTTACCGCTACCTGTACCTCACTGGACCACCAGCATGGTTTATGTGACCTTACTCCCTTACGTTTCAACTTAGCGCAGATCCTGACTGCCTCATGAAGTCCCCATTTTATGACCTTCCATCTCCTTTCCACACTTGTCACTGATGTAATCCCCTTCAAGTGATCCTTGAGAATATTTCCCATGCCCACAAAGTCTGCCCCCCTGAAGTCCACTGCCAGTGTCCTAGATCTCCCCTCCCCATGCTTATTTGAAACCAGACAGTATTGTGGTCGCTCCCAGTCAGGGGGTACTCTAGAACCAGGTCCTTTACCAGATCCCCATATGCCAAAACCACGTCCAGGACATGCCCCTCCTTTGTGGGCTCCATCACATACTGTGTTAAGAACACATCCTGGAAGCCGTCCAGCAGCCTCTGCTCCTTGGCCACCTTAGAGGACATGGCTGCCCAGTTTGTACCTGGCATATTAAGGTCCCCCATCAACACCACTCCTTCCCCTTTTGGTCCACACTGGGCAATGATGTTGTCCAGCAAACCATCCTCTAGAACATCACTCATCCCGGGGGCCTATACTACACCCAGCTTGACCTCATCTCTGCTGGGGATGTAGGTGACCCATAAGGCTCCACGTTTCTCTGCCTCTTCTACCCTAGCAATTTCTATGTCATCTCTAATGAACATAGCCACTCCACCCCTCTACCTCCTTTCTATCCTTCCTAAGCACAGTGTACCCCCCACGTTTAGGTCCCAGTTATGGTTTTTGTTGCCCGTCTCCGTGACCGCTGCCACATCCACCCCAAAACAGCATGGCCTGGAACTCTGGCAACTTGTTTCCAAGCTCCTGGCATTTACAACACCAGCCCCCACCCCTTATCCCTGATCCCTCTGTCGAACCCCACCCAGGTTCCATATACTTCCATCCTCCCTCTGCTCCTCCTGGAAACCTCCACCCCAGTCTGTTTCCCTCCCCTTGGGTTTGAAGGCTACTCCCTCATCTGCAGGAGAGGGCTCATCAGCCCTCCCTTATCCCTCCCCCACAAGTTTAAACCCCACCTTTCTTGAATGTAGTTAGCCATCCTGCTTAAGGACTTCCTTCCTAATGGGCAAGATGAAGCCTGTCCTTGGCATACAGTCCCTTATCCTCCCAAACTCCTTTCCAGTTCCCTACACCCCAGCCCACTCTCTTCACCCCACTTCTGAGCCAGTCATTAACCTCTGTGATCTTCATGTTTTCTCCACTGAGGCCTTTGGTACTGGCAATATCTAAAAGGAAATGTTGCATCCATTATCCCGACAGACTCTGGCAAGTTCTTGGAACCTTGCTTGGATTTCCAAACGCTATTTCCCTCTAGATCGTTAGTTCCCAAATGCACCAGGAATCCGGTTTCCTCCACAATCCCTAACCAGTTCATACACCATGAACTTTGCTCTGCACTGTCAGCCCACAGATACTTACTACCTTCACCTGGCTATGGCATGCACCCCCGTCCCTCCCACTGGATACCCCAATCATCGAGTCTCCCAATAACAGAACCTTAACACCGCCATCATTCTTATGGTTACCTCCACTATGCCCTCTCAGCCCCCCTTCTCCCCCTTTATTCGTGATCTCAATTCCATGGGAGTCTTCCTGCCTTATTAGAGACCCTTTTGTCACCTTCCCCTTTCTGCCTCCCCCATTATTTTGCCCACTTAACTCAGACCCCCTCTGAATAGGTGTCCCCTTTAACCCTCTCTTATCCGAACCATTTATCCTGGCCCTGATGGTTTCCCCTTCTCCCACACCGCCATCCTCCCCCCCCTTGTAGTAGTACCCCTGCCTCCAGTGGCTCTCTGTGGATCCCCTTTAGCTAGAGCTCCATCCTTGGTACTGACCCCCCCCCGCTGAAGGGCGGCTCCTCTTCCACCCCCTTGTCTCCCAGTTTCTTTCCAGTCATGCTCTCCTCCCTCATGTCTGCAATATGTTGCATCTCCCCCATCTGGTTAACATTTATGTTTCCCCTTCTCCCTCTGGGACTATTTCTATCCTTTCCATTGCCGGTCTGTGATGCCCTATGGGTATCCGACTCCCTCCTCCTGGCATCTGTATCAGTTTCCTCATTTCCACCAACCCCTTCCTTCCCCTCTAGGTTGCTTAGTAGCTCAATTTTATTGTGACACTCTATGTCAGCTTCCATGAAGTAACCTGAGTTTCCCCTGACTGCACCTCTAAACTGACCCTCTTGCTCTATTCTCCTTAGGAGCTCCCTTCCCACAGTCTGCTGTTTTAGGCTTCCCGACAACAGCCCCTCCCTTCTCAATGTCTGCTCTACTAGGCTTCCCCACAACAGCCCCTCCTGACTCTTCCCCCTCCACTCTCTTTGTATTCAGAATGTTCACCCCATACGCTTTCCCCTTAGTGTCAACATCCCTATCTAAGGGTCATCTGTCCCCAATATCCCCCCTCCTGCTTGCTGTAACATAACATCCTGTAATTTCAGAGCGTTGCCCCAGCCTCCCCTCAGCCCCACCCTTCTGCTGCCCATATCCACACCCCTTATCCTTGGAGACACCCCCCCAGCTTACTCCTTAACCAATATACCTCACTCCTGATACAAGATAGCTGTCTACAAAGTGGGCAGCCTCCCTCTCTCCAGGCCCAATTGAGAATTATTGCCATCCCACAGCCTCTGCAGCCTACAACCCTACTTCCCCTCATCACAATAAAAGCCTACCATTTCTCACATCTAATTTGTGGAAGCAGCACAGCAATCACGATTTTGCCCATTGTGATGCAGCACAGCAGCCTTGTGTAAAGTATCTATCTTTGTTTACAAAAAAAAGAGAAGGAAGTGACCCTTTAACCCCCCCCGCCCCACTGGCAGCCATCTTGGTAAAGTCAATACACAGAAACTGTATGTCCAGGTTCAGCAGCCATGTTGTGAGGGGCACCATCATGTTCAAATGACCTCACTCCATAGAAATCAATGGACACTGCAATGAATAGCTCATTTTTGCAACAAAATATTTATTCAAATAACAGACAACACAGAACTGAGCTGGAATTGTTTATTAAGACATCATTTGATGAACTTTGCTTACAAATAACTATGCTTTTGTCTACAAAAATATTTTCTTCTCAACACTTCATCTACTCCACGATGTCCTGTCTCCTGCATGACAGCAAATCCTTCTCATCCTTACAACCTTCGCTCAGTGAAACAAAGCTCGTTTCCAACCACAATGTCCAAAAACAATGCAGATACACACGCTGGAGCATCCGGAGTTCTACCTATACCCACACCTCAAGGGCGTAGCGCTACAAAATAGAAACCATTCTGCACGACATCCAGTCTTCCATCTCAGCTCAAGGAGCACCAACTATGTAAGCCATTTAAGATGACCTTGCCTACATTAAGGCTATTTCACCATGGGCCATACCAGCCTACAGCCAGTACCCTTCTTGGCCTTGCCTCACAAAGACACTGTTGAATGGCTCAAGCAATTTCAAGCCTGGATTTCCTTCAATGGTTGGACTGATCATCTGCGTATTTCTAATGCCTTGTGCTTGCTTCTGAGAGGGACTGCCATTTCCTGGTTCGACGCACTTCTAAAACAAGTCAAAGGAGATACTGCTACTCTGTATACAACTTTCAGAGACCATTTTCTCCAAACACATCCACCCTGGTTACTGGAATAACAGCTGTGGGAACGCACCATGCAACCCTCCAAGTCTTTAGAAGCCTTTATAGTGGACACGGAGACAACCCGCAAATGTCTCCAGAAAACAGAGAAAGATCAAACCACAGCCTTTATCCGAGGACTGCTTCCTCAGTTCCGTACATAATTCAGTAAAAGCCAACAAACCTGGATGGATACAATACAAGCTGTACAACTTGCACAAGAGTCCACTGCAATGTTCCAGTGTACCAGCACTTCAGTCTTCACAAATGGTCACACTCTCAACTTGGGTTCAGCAGCAACAAGCAATGCTAAATAAGCTCATCACAACTGTCAATAGCTTACACCTCAGCTCAACTGCTTCTTCTGCTACTTCTGTCAATGCTCTGCAACCACCTCGACAGCAACCTAATCCAGCTCATGAGAGCCTGTGCCCTGCCAGTGGTGTGGATTTAGAGGACACACTGCCACTGTCTGCTGAAAGTTAAAGTATTACAACAGAAATCAAGAGAACTAAAGATGTCCACCACAGCACAATCAGCAAGATGATCACAACTACTCCCAGCATCAGGGAAACGAGCACTGCCCAACAGACATGGGGCTTTTGTTGGGCAGGGGAACACTTCAACTGACTGCCCCAACTCTGGCAATTCAAGCAAACCACATCCTCCAGTTGCCCACTCTGGCACCCTCTCGCTTCCAGGGGCAAAGGTACCCATCATGAGATCACCACTCCTAGCGAACTATGTCCGTGTAACCATTAGAGATTGATCCACACATGCCTTGGTCGACAATGGAGCAGAAATCTCAGTTATCAATACCAGTATTCTGAACAACCAAGTTATTAGTCATTTACCCAATGTCTCTCCAGCTGACCTAAAGTACATTATCACAGCAAGTACCGCTACAGTACCTATCACAGGCATAATCCATCTCAAGCTACACTATGGCTCACAGCAAGCTACTGTCAAGTTCTACCTAATGCCCGATTTACAACCAGCAGTGATTCTTGGCCTGGATTTCCTCAAAGCCATCCTACACTTTGCATTAAACTGTCACTAGACACTCAGAAGCAACTTACAGCTACAGACTCAGTCACTCTGCCTCCTCAAAGATGGTTTTGATTGCCAAGATTCAAGGTTAACCACTCCCACAAGGTGTTGTTGGCATTGTCATGGGATCCCCCACTCTGCATTCATCAGGTCTTCTCCCAGGAAACACCTTGTCTGTAGTGCATGGCGGCATGATCTTCCAAAAATGATGTAACTTCACAGATGAGCTAGTAATCATCTCCAAGGGTGCCAATATCAGAAAGTTTGTCTGCTTGTCTACAGGAGACCATGTCCATCTCATGCAAGAACATCCACCTGGTTCCATCAGTTCTAGTCCTGTCAGTACTATCACAACCACTCCAGCTTCACCAGAGTTCCCCTCAGTAAGAGACTGTCCTCTTCAGAACTTCCAGTACCTCAAACAGAAAAACAACTTTTGAAATTCCTAGAGAATTACCTGGATGACTTTTGTTGGTCCAGATAACAAGCTCAGATGCTGTGATATCCTGCAATACAACACAGAGGTGCAGCCCAACCAGAAACCAATCCATCACCAAGTCTGCAAAGTGAGAAACAAGTCCTAGAGGACATGATCAAAGACATGCTTGAACACATTGTCGAAGAGTTTACAAGTCCCTGGGGTGCAATATGCCTGCTGGTAGTAAAGAAGGACAAGGGTGTCATTTTGTAGTGGACTACAGAAAGCTCAGTGCCTACACAGTGCAGGATACTCATCCCTTACCTACAACTGAAGACGCCTTAGCGAGCATCTTGGCACTGCCAGCCCAGCTTACTTTACCACTCTTGATCTTCAGAGTGGGTTCTACCAAGTTTCCATTGATCCTGCTTCTCGTCCATGCACAGCCTGGTGCTGCCACTTTGGACTTTTTCAATTCAAACAGCTGCGTATGGGACTTCGGAACAGTCTAGCTACATTCCGTGTTATGGAAGTCATACTACATGGGTTGTCTTGGAAATCTTGCCTAGTCTACCTAAGCAATGTTATTGTCTTCAGCAGAACTTTGTCAGAGCACCTCTAACATCTCAAAGAAGTGTTTGAACGTCTCAGACAAGCCAATCTCAAGTTTCGCCCAGAGAAGTGTTGCTTCACAGAACATCAAATTAATTTCCTGGGACATGTTAGTTCTCAAGGCATCTCTCTCTAGACCTAGACACGCTGTCAGCAAAGACTATCCAAAACCTAAATCTCAGAGACCTTGGAGCTTTCCTAAGCTTATCCGGATACTACAGAAAGTTCATTTGCAACTATGCCAAGATTGCTGCTCCACTGTACACCCTCACCAGAAAGAGGTGTGTATATTCATGGACTTCAGAGTGCAAAGAGGCCTCTTAAACCTTGGAAGAAAAACTAATCTCTTCTCCAGTATTGGCCTACCCAAGGTTCAACCAACCCTTCAAACTCTACTGAGATGCTAGCTCCTTTGCAGTAGGCACTGTGCTATGTCATATACAAGATGGAACAGAACGAGTAGTCTTCTGTGCCGGGCGCTCCCTTTCCTTAGCCGAGCAGAACTACGGCATCACAGAACAAGAATGTCTAGCCATGGTATGCACGGTAAAAAAATCTGTTACCTGCGCTACTCCTCCTTTACAGCTATTGTTGATCACTCTGCCCTCAGATGGTTATTCAAAATGAAGGAGCCAGTAGGCAAGTTTGCCCAATGGATTGCCATGCTGCAATGCTACAACTTTGAAATTTAGTACTAACCAGGTTGAATTCAATCCAATGTCGATTCTGTAAGCAAGAGCTGGTATCCCTCTACATCATCCTCAATAGACGAAGACCCCTGTTTACAAGCTCTTCCTTTTCATGCCACAGATGTGCTTCCTGTGGACACTCCCTACAGCACCTCAAGTTGCTTTGCAGCTACCACCTGCTTCTACAGAAAAATGCACAGATCCTCACTTACTCCAAGCAGCCGAAGAGCTTCTTACCTCCTCTACTTCTGATATATTTTCCTGGCAACTGTTAAAAAACACAACAAAGAATAAGTCCTCAATTCACAGACAATCTCAGAGTCTGGAACCTTACTGCAACAAAAGTCACACCACCAGGATGTATTTTTCCTTGCTTCTCAATACTTCCTCAATGACGGAGTGCTTTTGCACATTTGGACCAAGGAAGGCAAGGGCCATCGCATGGATAGAACTCGTGTACAGCTAGTTGTGCCGGCCTCTCTAGTCAACGAAGGTCTTCAATCCACTCATGCCTCTCCACTTTCTGGAGGCCATATGGGAATCCACAGAACTCTCAAAAAGACAAGGCTTCACTTCTGGCCTCACATGAACAAGGATATTGTCCGATTTGTCAAATCCTGCCAGCTCTGCTCCCAAAGAATGCCCACTGCCAAATCGACAAAGGCACATATCATTCCAATGCCTGTAGCTAATGAACCATTTCAGAGAGTCAGCACATTCTTGGACCTTTATCCACATGCTCAGACTCTGGCAACAAATGCATCCTTGTTTTTGTGGACAACCTAACAAAGTACTTGAAACGAATCCCCCTAAAAGACATTAAAGCTACCACAGTAGCAAATGCCTTCCTCAACACTGTCATTTGTCGTCGCGGTACCCCCTCGTACCTACATTCAGAGGCACTACCTTTTCACTATTGTTCGAGAAACATGCAAACTTCTCAACATAAAAAAAGACTCTCACAAGTTATCATCCACAATGCTACGGACAAAGTGAAAGAATGAGATCTACCATTCTCAATACATTCTCCAAGTACCCGGATGAAACTCATGACACCTAGGACTGTTTTGATCCCTTTGTGCAATTTGCCTACAATTCAAGCCCTTGTGTCGACAGTACAGAGTACACACTGTGACCCTTGGACAGCTGGTTCTGATCATTGTATCATTTTTTGTAATATAAAAATGGGTTATGGACTCTTGAGAAATGCTGAAACAGCATGTGAGAACACACACACAGGTTTTAGATACAAGGTGTTAGCTGGAAGGCCAGAAGCTAATTACAGACTTTTCTAAGTTAATTATAGCTTTAGCTGCTAAGAGGGAAATCAGTTTCCCTTTTATGACGTTTGGAGGGAAACCCAGGTTATTACACACGGGTAAGAAGTTGTAAATGCTCCTTTGAAGCCTGTGTGAGACAGGATGCAGCATAAGATCAAAGAGAGTCATTTGAAGAACATGAGTTATGCGGAGGTTGCAGAATTTAATACTTTGAAAAGACATTCTGTTTTTATATATATTTTTTTATATATATTCTAACAGAGGAGGAGCTAGGTACCCTCGCACAAAGGGATTGGCTAATACAGTTTTCTTTAAGGGATATTCGGTTTTACTACACAGTGACACTTCTATCTAGACTCTGACAAAGAAACATCTGTGAGCACTTTAAGTAGGTGTGTAGAAAGAGAGAGACAAATCTAAGTAACTGTAGTAGGAAATGCACTATTAAAACCTGTTTTAAGTGATTTGTATGTTTTGTGATATAATAGTTCTGTATTTTATGTGTTTCATATTTTTTATCTACTTTAGTAAAAAAACTATTTTTAGAGTTTACTTGGTCTGTCTTTGATTTCTTTCCTTTACAAGTAGAGTATACATGGTTAAAGAAGACACTATACATATAAGCTTGAATGGTAATACCAAACTGGAAAAAGGTAAGCGTTTTAAATCTGAGGTCTTTTATTACAGTTTTGAAGGGTTCATTTCTGTACACCCGGTTAGGTGCCCATAGGCAAAGATATCTGGCCCTCCGAAGACAGAATGATCTGAGCCTGTACATTGGGTACGCTAACAAGAGGTTCACAGTTTGAATCCCTCCAGAACTTGAGACCAAAGGTTGATTCGAATCCACAAAAACAGACAGGAGGGTTACCTTGTTCTGTTAACTGTTCACAAGACTGCACTTGGAGGTTGGCACTTTGGGAGTAGAGGGCTGACCTACCGAGTGGGTTTGTGACAGATTGGTTGGCAGCGGTGGAATAATTTTGGTATCACACAAGCTTTTATTGTTCAGTGTGTCAGCTGAGACCGTAAGCTCACTTGCAAAGAAAGAAAAAGGCAGTGATTTATTTTTAAAAAGGAAACAGAACTATATCACTTGGCGTACAGTCAAGTTCCTACCCATTTTATTTTTTTTCTAAAAGTGCAAGTCAGAGTAGCAGTAGTGAGGGAAGAAGATGGCTTCAGACTACAGCAGGCACACTGTAGACTCCTTAAAGCAGTTGTGCGGGGACAGAGGAGTCCCGTTTTGCTGTGAAAGCCAGCAAGCAGAACCTCATAGATTCCCTGATGGTAGCAGATACCCAGAGCAGCGAGTCACAGACCGTGACTGAAAAGGACCAAACCTCCAGTGTGGCAGGACTAGCAGCCAGTACAGAGTCCAAATCCAATGAGGAGGACAACAGGGCCACTGTCAGTGAAGGGCCACAGCAGCACGGGAAGGTCAACAGTATCCTGAATCCAGAAGTGTGCAGGATGGAGCTGGAGTCACAGTTGAAGAGGGAGCGAGAGGCGAACCGTGAGGCAGAGAAGGAGAGCGGAACAGCGGAAGGCAGACCGTGAGGAGCTTGAGCACCAGCGAACTGCAGAAGAGAAGGCAGAGCGAGAACACTGTGAGACAGAGGAGAAGAGAGAGGAGCACCAGAGGCAACATGAACTGGAGAAGCTACGACTCTGACCAGCGGAACCAGAGCAGGTAAGTGGCTTAGGTTTAACTGGGACTGCAGGACTGGGTTACAAATTGAATTCCAAATTAATGGCAGAGTTTAAAAAGGGAGAATTTGGATGCCTTTTTAAATTCTTTTGAAAAAGTTTGTATTCAGGCTAAAATTCTTAGAGAGTCCTGGAGCTTCCAGCTATCCCTGCTACTTACTGGGAAAGCTCGGGATGCATTGGGTCAAATGGACAATGAGGACAGTGATTACAGCAAACAAAGCTGTACTGTTAAAAAAAAAAGTTTGAATTAACTGCTGAATCATACAGAGCTAAATTCCGTAAGCTCAGAAGAAGCCCTGACATGAGCTATGATGAGCTAGCCACGAAACGACATCAGTTTTAAAAATGTTGGTGGGAACCAATTGAGGCAGACTGTTGATAAAATTGAAAATGTGATTTTATTAGAACAGTTTTATTGGGCATGCCCAGCCGAGCTAAAAACCTGGCTAGAGGACTGAGATCCCAAAACAGTGCAAGAGGCTGCTGAACTCTCGGACCACTATGCCAAGAGCAGACCTGCTCTGAGAGCAAATGGGGTGGGCCTGACAATGCAGAAAGGGAAAAGCGCACTTTCAGGGCAGCTAAAACCCTCACTGCCACCACTGAAACCAGTTAGCCCCAGGTTTCAGAGAAAATATTTCTCTGAAAAGAGAAGTGAATGTTGGTTATGTAAAGAAATTGGGCATATTGCCAGTGTCCCATAAGAATGAGCAATAATACGCACAATGGTACTAGAAAAGAAGTGGGTTGTTTGTGTGTCCCTGGAAGCATGCGAGTGAACAGGAGGGAACACATGCACCCAGTCATGGTGAATGGTGTACAGACGCAGGGGGTTAAGGGACACAGGGGTATCCCTGATCTTGGTAAAGGGGAATCTGGTAGAGCCTGGTCAGCTTATACCCAATAAATACGTCACTGTACAGGATTTCACTGGTGAGGCAAAAACATTGCCCCTCGCTAGTGTTCTCCTAGACTGGGGTGAACCGTGAGGAACTGTACAACAGGTGGCTGTAGCCAAAACCTTAGCAGTGGATGTGATCCTGGGCAACAATCTCAAACAAGGGATGGTACGTGCAGTTACCTGTAGCCAAGCGGCAAGGGAAAACTGTAGTTCCCTGAACCCCACAGAAGCCATTGTGGAAACCACTGAGAGGCTGGTCTGTGTCTCCTGATATGGAGATTAATGAAGAGGGGGTAGAAATTTCCCCAGTAGCAAGTAACCACACAGCTACAGAGGGTTACTCTGAAGAGGGAGGGGTGACCCATTGCCAGAGGGCTGGGATTGACAGTGATCCTGAGGGCCCCAACGCTAGTGCTAGGGACCCTAGTTTAGCGACTGAAAGGGACCTGTCCCATGCCTTGGGTCTGTGTGAGGGGTTTGCAGCTGCTCAGAGGAGTGACCCTAGTTTAGAGAAGCTGAGGGCTTGGGCAGACTCTGACGGAGCACAGGGACATGACAGTAAACATAAGGTTTATTGGGAGAATGGACTTATGTATACTCAGGCTGTACAGACAGAGGGAGGGAGGGATGCTAGGCAGGCAGCTTGTCGTTCTCCAGGGATATTGTGAGCAGTTGCTCAAGATTGCACATGATATTCCCTTGTCTGGTCATCTGGGAATCGAGAGCACGACGCAGCCGTTAGCCCAGAATTTCTACTGGCCTAACTTTATCCAGCAGGTGAAGGAGTACTGCAGATCTTGTCACCGGTGTCAAGAAATAGGGAAGGCGGGCAAGAAAACCCTAGCCATCCTGATTCCATTGCCCATAGTGGAGGAGCCATTCCAGAGGGTGGGAATGGATATTGTGGGGCCTTTAAATACCCCCAGCTCCTCAGGGAAGAGATTCATCCTGACTGTGGTGGATTATGCCACCCGGTACCCAGAGGCAGATGCCTCACTTGGGATTAACTCCTGTGTTGGGTTTCTGCAGGAGGTAATCACCGATCGACGTGGTTCCTTCATGTCAGACTTGATGAAATGTTTATGGGAGAAGTGTGGGGTGGTGCAGAGATGCACAACACCATATCACCCACAAGCCAATGGGCTTGTGGAAAGATTCAATGGTACCCTAAAGTCAATGCTCCAGGCATTTGCTGAACAGCATGGGAGGGACTGGGAGAAATACCTTCCCCACCTGTTGTTTGTATACAGGGAGGTGCCCCAAGAGTCAACAGGATTTTCCCCCTTCAAACTCTTATATGGACGCCAGGTACATGGGCCCCTAGACTTGATCCAGGAGGACTAGGAAAGCAAGCACACCACCCAGGGAACTCCCATTGTGGATTACGTCCTTAGGTTTAGGGAAAGGCTGAAGGAGCTTATGGGGACAGCCCAGAGCAACCTGGCAGCTGCCCAACAGAAACAAAAAAGTGTGGTATGACTGCAGAGCCAGAGCTCGCTCGTACATGGTGGGTCAGGATGTCATGATCCATATTCTGGTCCTGAAAGACAAGCTGCAGGTTGAGTGGGCAGGACCAAAGTGGTTAGGAAGGTAAATGACGTGAACTACATTGTGGAGTCACCTGACAGAAGACAGAAAGGATGTACCTGTCAACATGATGAAGCCATATGCAAATAGGGCTGACATGGTGTTTGCAGTGTGTAGTCATGAGGAGGGGACAGATGAAGGAGACCCCCTTCTGGATTT
Organism: Neoceratodus forsteri; assembly: GCA_016271365.2. NCBI lineage: Eukaryota > Metazoa > Chordata > Ceratodontiformes > Ceratodontidae > Neoceratodus > Neoceratodus forsteri. Next base: position 335,916,359 of record JADMNL010000025.1, read on the forward strand.
GCTGGAGGAAAGTAAGTGGGAGTCCTCTGTGGAGGCAGTAAAATTGTCTCCCCAGCTGACCCCAGACCAGATCCAGAAAGTAAGGGAGGTTTTAGCAGACTTTGCCCCATTGTTTAGCGTCAAGCCTGGACTAACCCCATTAGCGACACACGAGGTGGAGACAGGGACACAGACACCCATACGGTGTACAGCATATCGGGTATCAGAGGCTGTCCAAAAGGACATTAGGAGGGAAGTGGAGGAGATGCTGGATTTAGGGGTAATCCAGAGATCCCACAGCCCCTGGGCCTCACCCGTAGTCCCTGTGCCCAAGTCAGATGGCTCTACTCGTTTCTGTGTGGACTATCATGGACTGAATGCAGTCACGAAGTCAGACGCCCACCCGATGCCCCGGACAGATGAACTCCTGGACAAGTTGGGGGGGTGACCTACCTTAAGACCACTGACCTGACAAAGGGATATTGGCAGGTAGAATTGACAGAGATAGGCCTTCATCACTCCAATAGGCTCATCTGAGTTTAAATTAGTGCCTTTCGGAAGGAAGAACGCCCCAGCCACTTTCCAAAGGTTGGTAAACCAGGTGTTAAATGGTGCTGCGGAGTACACCATGGATTACCTGGATGACAGTGCCATCTTTAGTACCAGCTGGGAGGAATACCTATCCCACCTTAGGGAAATGCTGGGCAGTATACAGAGGACCGGGCTCACTGTCAAAGCCAAGAAGTGTCAGGTGGCCATGGGGGAAGTGGCATACCTCAGGCATGTGGTAGGCCAGGGACAGCTCCGTCCTAACTATATAAAGATAGAGGTAATCCAGGTGTGGCCCAGACCAGAAACACAGAAGGGCAGGAGTTTTCTAGGGACAGCAGGGTACTACAGAAAAGTTGTACCCAATTACAGTGCCCTGGCTGCTTTCTTGTCTGACCTGACAAAGAAAAGGATGCCCAAGAAAATTACCTGGGGCCCAGCCTGTAAGCAAGCCTTTTCCAAACTAAAGGAGGCACTGTGCAGTGCTCCTGTTTTGACAAGTCCTGACTATAGCAAAACCTTTATAGTTCCGACCGACGCCTCAGACCTGGGTATTGGGACAGGACCGAGTCAGACATCCAGCCAAGGGACAGATCACCCAGTAGTATACCCGAGTAGGAAGTTACTTCCCAGGGAGCAAGCATACTCCACAGTGGAAAAGGAGCGTCTTGCCATACTGTGGGCCCTAAAGAAATTAGAGCCATACATATATGGGCAGCATTTTGTGGTGCACACTGACCACAACCCCCTGGCTTGGCTGACGCAGATGGGAAAGAACAATGGTAGATTGCTAACATAGAGTCCTGCTTTGCAAGGGTATATGACAATATTACATAGGGCTGGAGCCAAAAATCAGAACTCCGATGGCTGTCTAGTCTATGAGGAGTGAACTGATTTGGGAAGCTCATCCCATGCAGGGGTTACAGCCCCCAAATTATGTCTAGGTGGGGCGGTATTGTGACCCTTGGACAGCTGGTTCTGATCATTGTATCATTTTTTGTAATATAAAAATGGGTTATGGACTGTCTCTCTTGAGAAATGCTGAAACAGCATTTGAGATCACACACACAGGTTTTAGATACAAGGTGTTAGCTGGAAGGCCAGAAGCTAATTACAGACTTTTCTAAGTTAATTATAGCTTTAGCTGCTTAGAGGGAAATCAGTTTCCCTTTTATGACGTTTGGAGGGAAACCCAGGTTATTACACACAGGTGCAAAGTCGTAAATGCTCCTTTGAAGCCTGTGTGACAAAAGATGCAGCATAAGATCAAAGAGTCATTTGAAGAACATGAGTTATGCTGAGGTTGCACAATTTAATACTTTGAAAAGAAATCCTGTTTTTATATAGATTTTTTTATATATATATTCTGACAGAGGAGGAGCTAGGTGACTTCACTCAAAGGAGTTGGCAAACACAGTTTTCTTTAAAGAATATTCGTTTTTACTACACAATGCCACTTCTATCTAGACTCTGACAAAGAAACACCTGTGAGCACTTTAAGTAGGTATTTAGAGAGAGACAACTCTAAGTAACTGTAGTAGGAATTGCACTGTTAAAACCTGTTTTAAGTGATTTGTATGTTTTGTGATACAATAGTTCTGTATTTTATGTGTTTCATATTTTTATCTATTTTAGTAAAACTATTTTTTAGAGCTTACTTGGTCCGTCTTTGATTTCTTTCCTTTACAAGTACAGTATATATGGTTAAAGCAGACACTATACATAAGCTTGAATGGTGATACCAATCTGGAAAAAGGTAAGCATTTTAAATCTGAGGTCTTTTATTACAGTTTTTAAGGGTTCATTTCTGTACACCTGGTTAGGTGCCTGTAAGCAAAGATATCTGGCCCCCCGAAGACAGAATTATCTGAGCCTGTACACTGAGTATGCTAACAAGAGGTTCACAGTTTGAATCCCTCCAGAATTTGAGACCAAAGGTTGATTCAAATCCACAAAAACAGACAAGAGTGTTACCTTGTTCTGTTAATTGTTCACAAGATTGCACTCGGAGGTTGGCACTTTGGGAGTAGAGGGCTGACCTGCTGAGTGGGTTTGTGACACACACTGTTTTACTTGGTCCATGGACGCCATCCAAGAACTCCATTGGACAGGGATCTCTCAGTGCTAGAGGTTCCAAAAATCAGCTTCTTCCTTCATTATTCCTGCGCTGGAACAGTTTGAACTTGCCAGATGTCTTGCAATCACCACACTGGACCAGAGAAAATCCGCCATGCAGAAAATGTCAGCAGCCAAGTCATATGAACCTTCATTTTCTGTTGAGGACATTGTCTACTTGTACCAACTTGTCATAGTTTCGGGCGCCACCAAGAAACTGCTTTGCCCTTGGACTGGTCCCTTCTACATCGCAGAAAATCTTCCTCCAGTTCAGGTTAGTCTACGACGCAAGTCTGATGGAAAGCTTGTGCACAACAAGGCCCACATCAGCTGACTAAAACATGGGTACCCGAGTAACGGCATTCCAGATGATCCCAGTCCACCCAGTAATGAAGCTGCACTTCAGCCTGCCATATTCTCTGATGCTGAAATTCCTTCCAGCTTGCAACCATTTTCTCCACATCTTCACACTCCTGACACTATCCAGCCAGATCCTGTTTTGCCTGATCAGCCAGATGAACTTCCTGGGACTTCTCAGCCTTTTCTCAGGACTCTCTCTCATACACACACACACAATTGAAGATCAACTGCAGTGTTTTTAAAATGCTTTTACTGTATTTTATTTCCTCACAATGAGAACAACCACTCTGTATATATTGCAAGTAATATGCAGCAACAGTCATTTCTCATGTTCAGATGTTGTTTTACTGCCTGTCTTTTTTGAAGTTTCACAGAAAATCCCTCAAGACATTTTCAGACCAGCTGGCGGAATCCTGAGTGAGTGCTCATTCTATTCAAGCAACAAGGACATCATTTTCCTCAAGGTCCTGGCAGCTCAATACATCATACTATGACATTTAAAAATCAGTCTTTGCTTCCAGTTTTCTGGTGGTGGCCTGCATTAATCAAATTATTCCAGTAAACACCATGAGTAAATATCTGTCAATTTCCCTTAGGTTTAAGCTGATCAACACTTGGTGCTCAGTATCACCCCCCCCCCCAAAAAAAAACAAACAAAAAAAAACTTGACAGGCTCTTAACATTTACATTTTTGTTTCCTTTGTTCTCTTCCTGCCCTGAATGAAGCCCCAACAGCTTCCTCGTTATTTTAAAGTATTGTCTCCTAAAAATTACTGATTAATCTGTGAAAGTAACTAAATATTTATCTGTAATGCTGTATCAATAAAATTCAATAGGCAAAGATCCACAGACAATTGCAAGTAACTGAGTTGTTGCCATTTTGCAATCTGATGTACATCAGTGTGTGTGTGTGTACTGAGCTACCAGGACCTTTGGGGAAATGATGTAAGTGTTGCCTGAATAGGATGAGCACTCACCTAAAATTTTGCCAGCTGGTTTAAAAATGTCCGAAGGATTTTCTGTGAAACCATCAAATAGGAGAGTATTAAAATAGTATCTGTACATGACAAATGGCAATGTCTTCATTTCATATGTAATAAATAAGGTCTGGTTGTCCTTATGTTAGGGAAAAGGAGTAAAGTTTATAATATGTTTGTAATATATCTGCATTCGATCTTTAAATGAAACGTTTATTTGAGCACAAACTGCAATTATTGCTATATTTAGGACAGAAGAAAAAATTACTCACCTTAGTAATTGCTTTTCTTCTCATGGAGTCTTGCTATATTAGGACTTATGCAGTATGCCCATGGCTTTGAACTGCCCCGGAGATGAAATAGTTAACTCCAGAGTAATCTGGAGTTCCACAGCGTGAGGGCGTTATTCAAAGCTCTATCTGGGTTGTTTGAACCCAAACTGTCAGGTTCTACGAGGCTAAACTAATATAGCAAGTCTGTGTGGAAAAGCCCTACACTAACCATTGGCTATCTACTAACAGTAGAACCACAAAACACAACAACAAACAATAATGAAAACAATATTACCTATTATTGTTAGGATAACCTTGACCATCACTACTAGGCCCCTCTGCCCAAAAGACTCAAGTCCAGAGAGGGGCCAGCTACCACTTAACAAAAATAGAAATTATCTAGTTCCTAACCCAAGAGAAGAAAGGGTGGGGGAACTAGAAGCTAAAAGGCATGACAGTGCTTGCACCAAATGTCAACCCCATACCCAAGCAGGGATTCTGAGAGGGGGTAGGAGGGAGGGTTGTCCTAATATAGCAAGACTCCATGAGAAGAAAAGCAATTACTAAGGTGAGTAATTTTTTCTTCAAACACCATGAAGTCTTGCTTATATTAGGACTTATGCAGATTATACAGCGGGACCTCCATGGAGGAGGGTCAGAACCTACTTAGGGAATAGGCTGTGAAGCACAGCTGTGCAAAGCTTAGCTCTCCTGGACTGACGTCCAGAGAATAATGCTTAGTGAAAGTGTGGACTGTCTTCCAGGTGGCAGCTTGACAGATTTCCAAAATGGGAATATCTCTAGCAGCCGCTAGAGATGCAGCTGTACCCCTGGTGGAATGAGCCCTCAGGCCTGAGGGAGGCTCCTTACCCAGTTTTTGGTAGCAGAACTGGATACAAGAGACAATCCACCTAGCGATTGTCCTCCTAGTAGCAGGTCTCCCCTTACCCACATCTCCATAGGTAAGGAAGAGCTGGAGGGATTCGAACCTGTGACCCTTGGTACGCTCCAATATAGCTAAGAGCTCTTTAACGTCTAAACTGTGCAGCCTTCTCACCAGAAGAAGACTGCTCAGTAAAAATACTGAAGAGAGATGGATTGGTTAAGATGAAAATCTGAAACCACTTTAGGTAAAACTTTCTGTTAGTCCTGAGGACCACTTTATCTCTGTGGAAAGAAATGAAATCCTTTTCCACTGACAAGGCCTGTAATTCACTACACGCCTAGCAGAAGTGATAGCCACTAGAAAAACAGTTTTCCAAGTTAAAACTTGAGGTCTGCGAAACCAGAGGCTCAAAGGGGGTTGCATTAGCTGGGCAATGCAAACATTCAGGTCCCATGCAGGAGAAGGTTCCAAAGGGAGGGTTAGTATGAAGTAACCCTTTGAAAACTTGGAAAACACAGGGTGAGAGGAAAGGGAACTGGTTTCCTGCAGAAATAAAAACAGAAACAGCTGCCAAATGAACCTTCAAGGTAGCTGGTTTGAGGCCTAAGGAATTTAAGTGGACCAAATAGTCCAACAAAATAGGCAGATCAGCAGATTCTGGGGTGATCTGCCTCTCAGAACACCAAAATGAGAATCTCTTCCATTTAGAATTATAAGTGGTTTAGTGGAAGGCTTCCTAGAAGCCTTCAAAATATCCAGGACACCTTGAGAAAGGTGTAAATCAGCAAATTCTAACTCCTCAAGAACCAGGCCTCGAGGTGAAGGGAATTGAGGTCCGGATACCACACTCTCCCCTGTGCACAGGCCAGTAGGTCGTGGGTCCTGGGCAAGGTCAGGCGAGGGCGGAATGAGAGGGACAGAAGAAGAGGGTACCAAGGCTGCCTGGCCCAGTCTGGAGCAATCAGAATCACTCTGCAAGGCTGAGTTCTGATTTTCACCAGTACCCTGAAGAGGAGGGGGAACAGAGGAAAGCATAGAGGAACTTTCTCTCCAATTCAGTTGAAAGGCATCAGAGGACTGATCCCAGAACTGGGGCCTGCAGCAAAACAGGGAAGTTGGTGATTGTCTGGGGCTGCGAAGAGATCTATCTGAGGGGTGCCCCTAACTGGCAAAGACCGACCCCAGCACTTGAGGGTTCAGAGCCCATTCGTGATGGCCCTGAGAAATCCTGCTGAGGGCGCCCGCGGGACATTGTCCTTCCCTGGGAGGTGAACCTACAGAGAGAGGGGTGTCAGGAGTAGGCCAGAGACCACAACTTCATTGCTTCCGTGCACAAGGCTGAAGAGCAAGTGCCCCTTGCTTGTTGATGTACCACATTGTTGTGGTATTGTCTGTCCTGACTTGAACAACCTTGTTCGGGACAGTTCTAAAAACCTGGAGAGCTAGGAAGACAGCTCTGAGCTCCAGTAGATTGATGGAAGCAGAGATTCCTGAGGGGACCAAACTCCCTGAGTTGAAAGGTCGCCCAGGTGAGCCCCCACACCCAGCAAGGACGCCAGTCCGTAGAGGTGAGGAATGAAGAACAGGTAGGAATGGGACCCCTGTGGACAGGTTGCTTTGATCCAGCCACCATTGAAGAGCTAGGCTCAAGGTCTTGGTCACTGGGACCAATTTGGTAAGGGGGTCCCTCCTTTGAGACCAATAGGACCTCAAATGGAACTGAATGTCCCTCATCTGAAATCTCGCTCCTGGCACAACAGCTGTAGAAGCAGCCATGTGCCCTAGGAGTTGTAGAAAGTGCCTTGCTGGTCGAGAGACCTGCAGGGTGAAAGAAGATGCCAGGGCAATAATTTTGTCCACTCTTTTCGAGGGAGGAATGCCCTGGCTAACTTTGTGTTCAGCTCTGCACCTATAAAAGTTAGTACCTGAACTGGTTCGAGAACTGACTTTGAATATCTAACAGAACCCCAGAAAGGTGAGGAGTTCCTGAGTGATTTGCAAGTGGATTTTACCTGCTCTGGTGACTGACCCACAATGAGCCAGTCGTCAAGTAGGGAAACACAGCTACCCCTTGTCTTCTTAGGGTGGGCCACTACTACAGCTAGACATTTTGTGAAAACTCTTGGAGCAGAAGTGAGTCCCAAGGGCATTGCCCTGAACTGGTAGTGGCCAGAGGGTAGTCTCAACCTGAGGTACTTTCGTGAGAGGCCCTGATTAGGATATGGAATAGGCCCTTGAGGTCCAGGGAAGCTAACCAGTCCCTGGTCTCAAGGATGGTAAAATCATTGCCAAAGTTAGCATTTTGAACTTTGGTTTACAAGATGCTTGTTCAGAAATCTTAAATCCAAGATGGGCCACCAGTCTCCTGTCTTTTTGGGGTCAGGAAGTACCTTGAGTAAAGACTCCTTGCCCTGGTGGCAGGGACTCTTCCACTGCTTTGCAGTCCAAAAGAGAAGAAACCTCCGCTTCTAGTGCAAGGGTTTCTAAAAGACTTGAAGGGAAAAGTGTCTGGCTCTCATCTTGGGAAACTGTTTGAAGCTGAGAACCAGGCCTTGGCTTACCACCTCCAGAACCCATTTGTCCGAGGTTAGGGACAACCAGTTCTGGCAGAAATAAGCCAGTCTGCCCCCCACCGGTACAGGAGAGTCGGCCCCAGACACCCCGTCAGGGTGCCTGCTTGGCAGGAGCAGCTTTAGGTTGGGGAGAGGGAGAGGGCCTGCCTGTGCCCCGTCTGCCTCTGAAAAATCCTCTCTGCGCAAAAGCAGAGGATGCCTGGAATTGGTCAAAGGGCCTATGGTAAGGCCTGCCCCTACCCCTGGAGGCATGCCTTTGTGGAGTGGCATGCCTCTCCTTAGCTTGGGCACTTTTGTAAGTAGTTCTGTATTCATCCATCTTTTCATGTAATTTTCTGTTTGTTCTCCAAACAGAGAATTTCCTATGACAGGAAAATCTATAGCCTTTGACTGGGTATCTTGGGACAGATTAGTGCATCTGAGCCATGCCAACCTCACGGAGAGCTACAGAAGTGGCCATGACCCTAGAGGAAACATCATTAACATCAACAGCAGCATGAAATTGAACTTTAGAGGCTTCAATGCCATCAGCAGCCACCTGTTCCAACTCACTAGCCAGCGGCCCTGAGCCTGCTTGGCCAACTGCAATATAGTGTCCCATCTAGATTTCTGATATCTAGCCACAAGCCTATATAATTAGCTTGTCTGAGTCCCAAAGAAGCTGCCACATACTGTTTTTTTCCGCCATGGCATCAATCTTCCTGGAATCTTTATCAGGAGGATGTGAAGCCAGGATATTAGCCTTGTCACAGGCTGCAGCTTGAACAACACCTACATGACTACACTGCTCAGTAAGGAAGTCTGTATTAGGGCCTGACAAAGTATACCTTCTGTCCATTTTTTTATCTACAGGAGGGACAGAAAAATGATTTTTTAAAATCTTAGTGGTTTGCCTCCTAAATGACTTATGCAAAGGAATAGACAACCTTCTAGCCTCTGGAATATCCATCATTTCCACATAGTCAGGCTCCTCTTGCTCATCCACAGCCTCTTCTAAGGAGCTGGAGAGTTTCTGCTACTTTCTTATAAAATCTGAAATGAGAGGGGACTCAGACAACAAAGGGGAGACTCAAAGGTCTGTCTGGAGAAATGTGCGGTTCTATTGGCACTTCCAGACCTTCCCAATCACAATTACAATCATCAAAATCCTCCTCCCCCTCCTGTGGTTCATAAAAATCCTCAACATCATAATCCTGAACCACTGGACCTGAACGAGATCCCCTTTTTCCAACCAGAGAGGGTTCAACAAGTCCCTGAGACAAAGACTGGACAATTTGTATGGCTTTAGCTATTTCTACAGCAGAAGGAGAGACAAAACTGGACTCCACACTAGCTGATTTCTTTGTCTTTTTTACTTTGACTGGTTCCTCAGGACCAGCCTTTCTTTTGCCCGAGGAAGTCACGCCCTGGTCAGAGGGCACTCCCTCTGGTCCAGCCGGAGCTGGACCGGGCTGGCCATCCGGGTCAGCGGACTTTTTGGCCTCTCGTTCCCTGAGCCTGCCCAATCTCTTTCCAGGGTGGCTGCAGGAAATTTTACACACCTGGCAGTCTGACAGGAGGTGGTCAGCCCCAGACAATAGACACAGTGGTGTGTGGGTCAGCCTTGGCAAAGGCTTCCCACAGACATCACAGTGTTGAAACCCAGTGGCCCGTTTTTCTTTGGGTTTCTCAGACATAATGCCAGCCTAACCAAACTTGTCCTTTTTTTCCTGCCTTACAGGATAAGACACTCTTTATCGGTCCCTAACTGTCACGGGTATAGGAAAACCAATTTAAAATACTAGGTTTTTAGGACCGATAAGAACCGGAACCTCACTCTAAATGCAAAGAAAATGAGTTTTAAAGAAACCGATCGGTTCAGAGTGAACCGATAATGAGTTTCCACAGACTAATTTTTCTTTTACTTACGGTTACCAGATAGAGCTTCAAACCGAAAACCGCTGTAAATTTAAACACTTTCCGGTTCAATGAACTGATAAAATTACTTTTAAACCGCAAAACGAACCAAACTGAAGGAGCTGGTCTCCGGAGCGTCTGTTCAGTGAAAGCGGAGTAAAGAATCTGACAGTTTGGGTTCAAACAACCCAGATAGAGCTTTGAATAGCGCCCTCGCGCTGTGGAACTCCAGATTACTCTGGAGTTAACTATTTCATCTCCGGGGCAGTTCAAAGTCATGGGCATACTGCATAAGTCCTAATATAAGCAAGACTTCATGGTGTTTGAAAACCACTATACAGAATAGAAGCAATTAAGCTAGAAAAATTGGGTCACTGACAAAGATAAAAAAGCAGGCTTTGAGAAGAAATAGGGGAAGGGGGGATTGTTTAACCAGGAAAGACACACAGAGCCGAAGGTCGTTTCCAGGTGCAACCTGGGAGCACAAGGAAGTTAAGTGACTTGCTCGGCGTCACACAGTATGCAAGTGGAGGCTGTGGGATTCAAACCCAGGTCTCCAGGTTTGCAGCTCAGTGCCCTATACCACAGCGTTATACTGCCTGCTTGTATTCATGGAACACAGAACAAAATAATTCATGTCCATATCTAAGAACAATAATTTAGTGAACTGCATTCCTTCATGCATATGCCCTATCACCCTTCCCGTTGGCCTCCATTTCTGACATCCCAGGCTTGGGGCTTGAACCTGGGTCACCAGTGTGCCAAACGGTGCCCCACCACTCAGCACCATGGAGCCAGCCAAAGGAGATTTGATTTTAGCATACAGAGCAGCATAGGATTCGCAACTATTGGGAGTTCTCTTAACTTAAAGGAAAATTACACAAGGGATGGCTGAAGGGAACATATGGTTAAGTTGTCAGGTGAGCACTGTAAAACAAAGCACAGAAAGGGCTGGTTCTCTCAGAGTGGTGTCAAAATGGAACAGTCTTCCTGAAAAGGTTAGTTTATAGCATAAACTTGAACATTTTTAAAGGAAGACTAGATATTCACATGGGGGTCCTACATGTTATCCAGTAGAGTGTACTAACAGGCAATTCATTAGGGCTTTTCAACCATTTACCTGCACCTTTCTCAGGTTCTTAACTCAGTTCCACCACCTCTGTCATCTTTCTCCACTGACTACTACAGGAGAGTTCCACCATCTAGCTATTCAGATGCAAGAGTTCCCCCAGCTGAACATTTCCAGTTTAACCACTGGGGCACGGCTCCAATCAGGACCATGCTGGGGAAGAAACAGACCTCTCCCCTCACCACCGGGAGGGAGGGTAAACAATGGGGGATTAATGGAGCCAGGTAAGTTTCAGAGAAGGTGGGTAATGGGGTCTAGTGGGCCAGGGACTACAAGGTCGGCCGGCTGAAAGGACCATAATTATCTTAAGAAACAACATAAAAGGCTACAGAATTTGTTTACATCTTTATTTTTGTAATAATCACCGACAGTGGCACTACAATACAATACAAGATACATACACAAAGGGGGAATGCAACTGTCCACATGGAGATCCTCTGTCCTTCAGCTTTCAATGCAGAGAAGTGGCTAATTGGATGCAAGTGCTATGAGATTCGGCTCATGGTGTGTTCATGGTTCAGTTTTTGAGATCCTGTCAAGGCTGTGTATCAAACAATATGAATATTCAGAGCTCTGCTGCACACTCTGCAGGACAGAATCCTACGCACTTCATTTCTGACAACCATTTTCATTTAGAGCCTTCAGTTTCTGCCCAAGTCCCAATCCAGGAGCTGCAGTGCTTCATCAGAACCACAACTGGGTGTTGCTCTAGTTATTTACTTTTCCTTCATTTTTGCCCCATCTAACAATATGGCCAGGAGGTGCATCAGTAGTCACCTTCACAACAAACATCACTATCATTGTGTGATTGGTCAACTATGGTTAAAGCAATAGCCTGCTCCACCCCCGGATGTGTAATCAACTATAAACTGTAAATTACAACAGCAGGAGGCACACAACACCTATGTCTAGTTAGTGAGCCAGAATGAGCTGTTATGGAGGACTATGACAGGTTGAGATATCACTCCTTAGGCCCAATCAAACCAGATGTGGGTGGGAACCAATGCACATCATCGAAAATGGTGAAGAATCATATACACTTACCCACGGCTTTAAAATAAACTTTTTTTATTGAAATTCAAATCAAGGTAGGGTTGTGCTGTGTTAGCCCACACAGAAGCAGGAGAGAAGCAATCTTTTTGCTAGATAAAGATAATACCTTTACTAAGCTGACAAAATGACAAAGGTACAAGCTTTTGAGGCCTACAAACCTGAAGAGGAGGAGGTTTATAGGCCTCGAAAGTTTGTGTCTTTTCGACAGCCTAATAAAAGTATCATCATACCTAGCAAGAAGATTATCATTTTGTTCACTGCATTAAAACTAAAAGTTTCTCTGGCCACCTAGTGTGTACAGTATTCATCAAAGCACACATTCCATAAGTACAGCTACCACCTTTTTCAAGGATGGTGATTTCATTTTAAATATTTCCACTGTTATTTCACAGTCACCATCATTTCTCACAGATTTTAAAGTTTCTTTTAGGTCAGCTGCCACCTTTCCAATATATGCATATCCATCATAATGGCACAATGGAACTCTAGCAGGACGCCAGGGATTTGTAAGCATGCACGGGAAAGGGGACAGTCAAATTAAACAAAGCTTTACAATCGGTGAGAAACTTGTAACAATAAAATGGAGGAAATATATAAACTGGGACCATCACCCTTGAAAAAAATGGTAACTATAACCACGAAACATCGTCTCTGGTGTACACAGTGCACACTAAGTAGCCTAAAAAACTTTTTTTTGAATTTTAATAAAATAAATTTATTTTACAACAGAGTAAATGTATGCAGTTCACCATTTCCTCTTGGTTGTTCACATTCATGATGAAACTTACTTTGTGTAGCAGTAGGGAATTTCCTCCACAGGTCAACACCTGTGAAACACGTAATCTGGTTCAAGGTCAGTTGGCATTCATCTGTATCCCCCTTCCCTGAGTCGTGCCTGAAAATAGGCAGGATTTGTCTAGTGCAATTACCTGGTCAACAAAAACTAAATAAAAAAAAACAAACTGTAAGCCATCAGGATCACTTGGGAATTTTTGCCAGCTGCCCCCAAAAAAATGATGATGCACGTTGACACTGCCTATGTAATGTGGGCGGCTCCTTCTCTCCAGTTTTTGTTTTTCTGGAGATAAGCTCATACTGTATGTCATGGCAACAGGAACCAAGGAACCAGAACCACAACCAGGCACATGAGAGGAAATGGTGACTGGGAAAGCAGAATCCCTGAAGAAGTAAGGTGACTGGCCAAGAGATCTATGTGCCGTCTGTGTCCTGGTGAAATAAAGACAGGCATAACTTGCTAAACAAGCTCGGTGTGCAATGATTTGAGTGCAGCTGTTCATGGTTTCGGTTTGATGTATTGTGGGGGGTGTAGCCACCCTCTCTGAGCAGCACCACCTGGAACACCAGGGTAGTGCAGTTGTGTTCTTTTCTGCTATGGTCCCTGGAGCAGTAGATGGGGATGAAGGACACCCAGGGTACAGTAGTCAGAAAGACTGCCACAACGTTACCAGAAACATAGAAAGGGGGCAGATAGGAGGATGAGCTGTGGCTATCTTCTCCTAGAATATCTCTTCCATTAGAGCAATACATGTCAAAGGAGTACCAACAGTACATAAAGTGCAAGGGGTGGGGGCTGGCCCCAATAAAAGGACCAAGAGGATGCCAGGACACAGGGTGTAGAGTAACAGGAAAACAGAAGGCTGATCATCAGCCACAAAAAAACCTTAGGGTATAAATAAGAAAGGAGACATAACACGCTCGGAGTGGCCCCCAACAGGATGAGGAAAGTTCTCATGGTGCTTCAGTGATAAACTGAGAATCCAAATCATGCTAGAAGACACATAACAGAAAAAAAACAGTGTGCCAACATGGGGTGCACAATGTGAGGTAAAAGGGAGATAGCACAAGCTAGCCCAGTGGCGTGGAGAGCTGAGGCACGGAGTGCCTTACCTCCTGCCATGCCAGTGATCAGAGTTTGGGATTGCACTTGGGTTACTGGGGGTTGGCCGAGGTGGTAGAGTCCAATGGACTACTCTCCTCTCCCGGGGTGGGGAGATCTGTTAGCCCTACCTTAGACTGCCACCAGGTGGCGGCCTTTTGACAGTGCAGTTTTGAGCAGCAGCAGTTGTGTGATGTGTATGTACGTTCACAGGCACACACATATGTACTATAGCTGGGAAAGGACAGAAAACAAAAATTGTGGTGATGGCTTAATGAAGCCCTGCTCACCAGTGCCCAATCTATGCTGCTGCCAGGACCCTGGTCTGCTCTGGATCATTCACGGGGGCAGTCCGATGGCCTCCCTCTTTGTCCCTGCTACAGGGGATAGCCATGGGAGAACTTCAATAACAAGGTGAGTCCTGAAGGAGTTAGCTGTGGGTCGGGGGAAGGGGCAGAGAAAGGGCCAAACAACCACCCTTGTCATGGAAAGGAGGGGATGGCGGGACCAGAAGATAAATCAAGAAGGTCTATGGGATAACTGCCTGCAGAAGGGTGAGGTGAAAGAGATTTTAGGGACAGGACTGCCATGCTGGAGGACTGTAGGTCCTTAAGAATAAGCTCCAAATTTTGGCCAAACAGCTGCTGGCCTCAGGAGGAGTAGTTAAGGACTATTGCCAGCAAAGTTATCCACCCTGAGGCAAGAGAAACTCCTGAGGGAAATACCAAAGACATGCACATGTGCAGAAGCATGCGAGGCATCCTATGCAGAGTACAGCAGATGCTTCCCTCTGTCCAAACCAGAACTGAGAGTCTGCTAGACCTCACTCCTAACAGGACCGTCAGGCAATCTAACTTTTACAATGGACAGGGACTTGCTATTCTGGTACTTCATCATGTAGGCCTAATAATCTAAAGAAGAAAGCCTAAAGAGGCAGAGGCATACAGCCTCTTTCCCAGAACAAGCTTCCCAAACTCTTTGTCAGATGGTAGAGAGCTCACATGATGGAGGAGGACTTTTGACCTATCTTGGGCCTCCATGATGATCACAGTCAGACTATCTGTAAGACATAAAAATACTTTGAGAGGGAGGATACTGCTTTTCTACCTTACAAGGCACGGCAGGCAGGCTACCAGGTCTATACCAGGCAACCATGGTAGCTTCTCCATAGTAGGATTAAGATGGGGATTTGGCACAGACTGGCTGGTAGACACCTCCAGAAACAGCATGCTTTAAGGAATCCTCCTCAGCAGCGAAGCCCACAGCCTTCTGCATGTGGTGGAGCAGGGTCTGGAAAGAATCGTCCACCCTGGGGACCACGAAGTATACAACAGAGCCCTTGCTGCAGGAGGACAAAGTGGAGCTGGAAAGCCTGCAGGCATCTCCATGTCCTCCTCATCCCCCATAATCCTTCTCTATATGAATGAGGTCAGGATTATACGTCCCTCCCTCACTCTTCGGAAGAAGCAGTACAGAGCCCACTGGCTGCCTAGCAGGCAGTGACAGAGGGGGCATAGGGACAAAAACAGGCAAGACACAAAAGAACCCACACCAGTGACAGACGGGAGAGAAGCGATGATGATGTGAGTAGTGTCAAGGGAATTGATGGCATCAGCTGCCTAAATATCTCAAAGATATTAGCCTTAAGCAAATATGAGTTGATGGCACCGGCCAGGAGTTAATGATAACAGATGACAACAGGACAGAGCCAGTTGTTGATGGCTGCACAGTGCTGTCAACAAGAGAGCCATAGCACAACCTTGGTTACAGGTGGGGAGGGGGGCTACAGGACTAGAGGCCGCAGACTTAACCCCCCTCCCAGTAATGGAGCAATGAGGTGACTGGGAATAAGAGACTTAGCAGACCTCCTTGGACCGCCTATTATGATGCCGGTTTGACGTCGACGACTTCTGTTGCTTGTCAATTCAGAAAAGACAATGAGGCAACAGTGTGGACACCCAATGGGGACAGCTACAAGGCAACACTGGAGCCGAATCTGATGAACGGGAAGGCAAAACTGGGTTGGAAACCGATGTTGCACACTGAGCATTCTCCACCTTCTGCAGGAAAGCCTCCAACGCCTTATGACAGCATCTCCATGTGGCTTGGTTGATGCCTTGGCAAAGAGCGCACTTCTTTAAGCCATGTAGTAAGCCAAAGCAGCAGATACACAGAATGCGCGTCATAGTTGAAAATCTTCATGCTGCACTGGCACAATAGAAAAAGTAGTTTCGGCTTCTTCACAAAACACCCAATGGCATCATGCAAAAACAAAAATAAAAGAAGGAAAATGACAATGGCGTTTTCCTCAAGGATCCAACATGGTTGATGGTGAGTGAAAAAAAACTGAAGACAGGAGGGGCTGGTTATGTTGTACAGGCAGTGCCGGCATACATCAACGTGGTCAGCCCCGGGTGGCAACACTTTCCGAGTGGTCCTGACGCCGACATCCTACAGTTCCACCTGTATGGCTCCTTGGAGGAGATCTCCTCAAAGATGATCTAGCTCTTCCCTGTATTTCTTTTCCCTGCAGGGAACCAAAGTCAGCCTGGGAACCCCCTCATCCCTTCAAAGTACTACACATTACCCTAACAATCCTTCAATAAGAAGCAGATAAAGTTATATGTGGCACTGGCTGTACTTCTACTTGTTTTTCTGCTACACTGCACTCAACTGCTGGCCCTCAACAGGATGTCATGAATGAATGGACATTTGGGAACTCTGTTGTAAATTGTATTATTAAAAATGTTTCCCACCCCCAAACCAGTTTAAGGGGGTTCTGTATGCAACACAAAACAAACCTCAAAGCATGTTTTCTGTAGGTTGGGGGGGGGGGGGAGAGAGTTTCAAGCAATTCAAACTCTGTACTGTCAGGAATTCCCCACAAGGTGGTGCTGCAGCCATGATGTAGTTTGCACACTGAGGACAAAGTAACAGAGTAAGCAACTATGTACTTACTGTATGTGTGTTTTTGAATCAAAAGGTTGCTTGTCAGGACAGCATCATGAGATGAGGTATACCTCAGCCTCACGAGAGGAGGCATCCCATTTTTGGGTGGATCTCTAAGGGTAAATGTATCAGGGTCTCTGTGTGCATATATAAAGGGGTGTCTGTTGGTGCTTATGTATGCAGGGGAGAGGGTCTCTGGTGTCCCTGGGAGTGTCCTTGTTAGGGTGTGTGCAGGATGACCCTGTTAGGGTGTCTGTGTCTTGCTCCTGTGTTAGGGTGTGTGTGTGTTAGGGTTTGTGTCCGTGTGATCTCTATGAGTGCTTGTGTTAGGACACCAGACTGCCCCCACACACACACCCTATGTGTGTACGCATGTGTGGTGGTGACCCCGTTAGGGTGTTTGCATGTTTCTATGGGTGCTTGCATTAGGGTGTGTGTGTGGGGGGTGGGAGAGAAGTCTCTGCAGTACCTGTGTTAAAGCAGCAATATTTGTTAGGTGGCCAAAAAATTCATCCCACAATATTTTAGCAAAAATGTATTTCCGACATCCTCAGTGCGTTTTTAGTTTTCTCAAGATATTTTTAAAACAGCTTTCATAGCGAATTTTGTAATTAATGACTCATGCCATTAAACCTTACCATTAAACCCGCTGGTATCACCAACAGAAAGAAAGGTAGTGTTACCTCTGTACAGATCTCTGGTAAGACCCCACCGAGAGTACTGTGTCCAGTACTAGAGACCCCATCTCTGGAAGGACACAGATATTGAAAAAATAATCCTTTCTTCTCCAGGTCGAACCTCTCCCTTACGGGATTTCACTAACTTCACAGCTCAAATCTGTAGGGTGTGGTATAACCTAAAACAAAATAAATCATTAAGACAAATTTTCTTCTTTTTTGCGTTAATATCCGAGGATGAAAATTTTCACCCCATTGACATGGATACCTCTTTTGCCTTGTGGCACAGACTGGGTCTTAACTATTACTATCAATTTATTAATACCTCAGGGATTATATCTTTTTCTGAACTCCAAAATAGGTATGCCTTACCCGACAGAGATCTATTTTGATACACCCAGGTAAGAAACTACATATTGAGACAAAGAAACCTAACTCCTACTACTCCCCGCCCCTTTTGACCCTTCTTAAGGATACACTAGGAGGCTCACCATGGGGAAATTTAATAGGTCACTTATACAGAATAATATGAAACTCCTTGGGGGATAATTCCCAATCAATATTGGAGGCCTGGAATAAGGACCTGGGCCTGGAGATCCCTATTGAGCTATGGGAAGAGTCAACCTCGAGGGCAATTAAGATCACAAACTCCAATACCTGGAGAGAGTTTACTTGGAAGTCTCACTCCAGATATTTCCGCTCCCTCGCCAAACTAAAAGTATCTTCCGTCTTCATATGGGCACTGTTGGAGGGGATGCAGTTGTACCCTAGCTGACCTGGGTCACATCTTTTGGCACTGCCCTACGCTAACCTTTTGGAGCACACTGCAGGAGGAACTGAGTGAATGCTTGGGCGAGACTATCGAATTGACAGAGGATGTTGCTATTTTATCCACTTATCCCCCTCATCATCCACAATGGAGCAAAACCCTGCTACCTCTATTTCTTATGGCAGCCAAGAAGGCGATAACGCACAGATGGATGACCCCTATTAGACCTGCAACTTTGGACTGGCATCAGATAGTCCTAGAGAAATACAGAATGGAATATCTCACTGCCAGGTTTCAAGACATCTCTGCCCTCTTTATTAAGAAGTGGCAGCGGTGGCCTCTGCATGCTTCCATGACAGACCCAGAGTTTATCCCTTGAGGAGGAGAGAGGGCAAATCCATATTCTTGATTTCCCTTTGTGGGTTGTACAGAAAGCCCACTTTGTACTGTGGGCTGGAGTTCGCCACCTGCCTAACCATAGTATCTTTTGGGGATCACTTACCCGGAAACCAACAGTCAAATTAATAAAATAATACACTGAATAAATTAAGCTTAATGTAAGAGCTAAAGTTCATTATATCAACATGCAATCTGTCTTTCTAAACTGTATCTGATGTCGCCTCATAATTAATAATGTAAAATGTAGGATGTTATCCCTTTCAACAAAAATAAAAATTTTGAAAAAAAATATATATACACACATACACCCACACCCTGGAAGGGAGGAGGGACAAGGGAAAGATGACAGAGACCTTAAAATACCTCACAGGGGTAAATAAGGTACAGGAGGGGAGTATTTTTCCGAAGAAAAGGTGCTCAAGGACAAGGGGGTGTGCTATGAAGCTGGATGGAGGTAGATTCAAGGGAGATGTGAGGAAATACTTCTTCACAGAATGAGTGGTGGATTCCTGGAACAACCTTCCAGCTGAGGTGGTGGGGCGAAGATAGTGGCGGAGCTCAAGAATGCATGGGATAGGCACAAGGGTATCAAAGTGGAAAGGGGGAGGGAGGGAGAACGAGCAGTAGATCAGGCATGGTCTGATGTAATAGTGTAGATAGGAAGAAACAGGCAGACTGGATGGGCCAAGCGGCCCTTATCTGCTGTCACATTCTATGTTTCTGTTAAAGATGGACGCTACTCGCCATTTTACAAAATCTCTTCCAGAGAGATTACCTGTTGAATGTACATGCTAGATTCATACTGTAGATGTATTAGATGGTGCAAACTCACTTTTTGATGGTAAACAGCACAGTACTCTATAAAGGTATTTCAGTTTTTCATAGTGGGGATGGCACAGGAGTGGGAATTTATAAAAACTTCAAAATCCCAAATCTTGATTCAGAAATGAAAGAAAACTAAATGAAAAATGGGTATCTTGATATTTTTTGACAGAACATTAATGCTGAAAAAAACTACATGGTGACTAACAAATACTGCTGCTTTATTGGGGGTTAGGGTCTGGGTGGGCCGATCTTTGGTGGTGTGTGCATCTCTCTCTCTCTCTGTATGGGTGCTTGTGTTAGGGTCTATGTGTGCGTGTGTGAGGGTGACAGAGTGTGTGTGTGCGTGTGCGCGCGCGTGTGTGTGTGTGTGTGCGCACGCGTCTCTGGGTGTCGATGTTAGGGTCTGTGTGTGTGTGTGGGGTTTCTGTGGGTGACAGAGTGTGTGTGTAATACTTTTAGGGTGTTTGAGTGTCTCTATGGGTTCCTGTGTTAGGGTGAGTGTGGGTCTTTGTGGGTGCCTATGTTGTGTGTGTGTGTGTCCGTCTCAGGGTGGGGCAAGCAGTCTTCTGCCGACAGATTCTATGTACGGGGAGGGGGTGGTGTATGAAAGGGGTATCTCTGTGGTTGCCAATGTAGGGTCTCTGTGTGGGTTGCAGACCTGGGAGTCTGGTGTCTTTGTGGGGGCCTGTGGTAGGGTGCATGTGTGTGCATCTGACCCTGTTAGGGTGTATGTGTGTCCCTGTGTGTGCGCATATGATCCTGTTAGGGTGACTGTCCGTCTCTATGGGTGCCTGTGTTAGGGTGTGTGTGTGTGTTTGTTTGTGTGGGGGGGTCTCTATGACTGGTTGCATTAGTTAACCCAACAGTACTTTGTTATTAATCTATGCTGGTATCCAGGAGGAAACATTACTGCGCTACACTACAAAACAGCCAGAGATGTTATTAATCTATGTCAGACCTGGCTAATCTGGCAGCAATCCAAACTACAGCCCAAAGTAAACTCGTTGCCCTTTCTTTAGTAGCAGTTACATCCTTTGGTATCCCCTCGCCCCAGAGCAACAGCTTTCGACAGTCACTGGTCCCTTAACTGTTGAACAAGACCACAGTCCACTGAGGGAAGGAGGTGGGTGATGGGACATGATAAAAGTGGAAGAAAGAAAAAACATGAAAGAAGAAAATAAAAATAAATGTTGCTTTCACTGTGGCCATGTGGAGCCGGTGGAAATGTTTATCTTTTTAACTAGCTAAGTGCTGGAATGTTGAATGACCCCATGAGCCACTCCATTCTGGACAACTCCTCCCAGCAAAGCATGTTGTGAATGACCCCACCACACTGATTGGGGCTGCATGTTCAGTACAAGGAAAAGGCACCGTGAAGCGGCACAATCACAGAGGGCTGCGGTGTTCTGGCTGCTTCTTTCCAAGCCTGTCACATGTGTTTGGAATCAGACCGCAATTCCTGCGTCTAGCCATCGCTTCCTGAAGATCAGACATTTATTGTTGGCAGGCATGTCGACCTGAAACAGCAAACCACACAATGTTCAGAGTGAAGTTCCACCTACTAGTCTAGACAAAGCATTTCATCCTTAGCACACAACACAGATCCACTGTGAGAGAGACAGACACACACACACACACACACACACACACACATGTTCTTACTGCGCACACACCTTGATAAATGACACATACGTTTGCACACTCTGATCTTGTCTCTGCTCAGTTACAATTTACGTACACAACATCATTTTCATTTATTTCTGACTCCTTTCTTCCACCTATCCCCTGCCTCACATGCCCTTGTTACTTACAGTTTTAATTAAACCCTGTTACAGGCCCTCTGCGGAGTGCAGAGGGTACTAAGTTCTACCTATGTGGCACCTACCATTCTCTCCAAGACGATCCCACTCTGCTCAGCCAGTTTCTGCAGCATAGTCACATCCCTCAGTCCCCAGGCAGGATTCCTCCAAGGAAAAGACAAAAATAATCAGAGAATCTCAGGTTTCCATTTCAGTAGAAGTCTTATCAGTGTAAGTGTTCTTTATTGTGTCTCTACAATGACATTCTCACAATGCAATACTACACTACTGCCAATAGTCACTTCACTTGGAAAGGTTGGGAAGGGAGTAGCTGTCCGCTCCCCTACACCACTAGCTATAGTGACTCCTGCTGGGAGATGCAAGGACTGGAGCAGCTGTGAGCTCCCTACACTCAGCACTCCTACACCATTGCCTACAGTGTTTTCTACTGACAGAGGCTAGGAATGGGGTAGCTGTCCGCACTTCTACATCACTGTAGGAGTGCGGATAGCTACCCCATTAGTTATGGTGACTCCTACAGGGAAAGGCTGGGACTGGAGTATGTAAACAGTAAGCAAGGAAAGGATACTCACCACAGTATCTACCACTTTCTAAATTATTACAACAACTAGTACAACTCTTGCATCATCTCTGCCTGTGGAATGCTGCCCTGGAACTTAGAATGTGAATCAACAAAGTCCAAGCGGGTAGCATCTTTCAGAAAAAGAGATGTGCAAGAACAAGGAGGCACAATTTGAAGACAGAGAAGGAATGCCTCAGGGGCAACGTGAGGAAGTATTTTTTTCATGGAGAGGGTGGTAGATGCATG
Source organism: Neoceratodus forsteri (assembly GCA_016271365.2). Taxonomy (NCBI): domain Eukaryota; kingdom Metazoa; phylum Chordata; order Ceratodontiformes; family Ceratodontidae; genus Neoceratodus; species Neoceratodus forsteri. Next base: position 335,938,292 of record JADMNL010000025.1, read on the forward strand.
GAACTGCCTTCCTGAGGAGGTTGTGGGGTCAAAAACAGTGGGGGAATTCAAGAATGCATGGGACAGACATAGGGCAATTCTGGTGGGGGTAGGAAGAAGTAGGCTGTTGGTTAACTAGGATCCGCAGCTTATCCAGTAGGTAGGGAAATGGGCAGACTGGGTGGGCCAAGTGGTCCTTATCTGCTATCAAAGTCTATGTTTTTTATCTTTCTATGTAAATGAAAAGTCTCTCTCTTTGTGCTGGCCTCATGCTAGAGGCCTTTCGCTAACAGATCTTTAGCTGAAGGGTCAAGCTGTAGCCAAGACCTAATTTAAAAAACACTAACAGAATGTTACCAATTAAATTATCAAAACAACAGTATTCAAAGGTTAGTTTTTTTGCTGAATTCACATTTTAACTATGTGCCAGTACTACCCAGTAGCCATCAAAAAATCTATTCTTGCTACATGCGATGACAGATTTTCATATAACAGCTGTTTTTTTTTTTTTTTTTTACATTATCAGCTATGGCAGGGGACCCATCCTTATCCTTGGCTGCCAGTCCTATAGGGCATTCGCATTTTAATGTGGTACTACAGTACTCAAACTTGTGCATATAAGAGTTTTGAAAATTTCACGCAATACAAATTTGAGTTAAATTCCAATAGCAGGCATGGAGTTGAACTTGCTCGTGTCGCTCACATTGAAAAACAAGATGTGTAAGCCTGTTAAATCAGCATTAACACTGATACGTATACTCAGAGGCAAGGCTTAATGTTTCAAAGAACGATTTAACAGGCTTGTACCTCGCTTCTCTAGATTACTCCTAAGCTGAGCGTCATGTCTGTTACTTTCTGCAATGATGCCTCTGTCCCCTTTTTGTCTTTCCACATACCTGTACTAACCAGTCATCTAATTATGGGGAGACTGACGCCAGCTTTCCTTCAATCTGCTACCACAACAGCCATGCATTCTGTGAACACTTGGGGCAGATATGAAACCAAAAGAAATAGCCTTGTACTGGAACTGCTGCATTCCTACCATAAACCCCAGGTATTTCCTGTGACATTCCATCACTGGACTGTGGAAGCGGGTATGCTTCAGATCTAGTGAGGAGAGACAGTTTTCTTGTAGTAACTGGACCACTACAATTCTGAATTTTCTTTTTTTATGTGCCTATTTAGACACCTATGGCTAAGAATATGCCATCATTCCCGGTTTTTTTTTTCTTTGTGAGGAAGTACCCATAGAAGAAAACCTTCCCTTTTTCTTTTGCTGACACTTCCTGTATTATGTTTTGTGAGACATCCCAAATGAAGCAACTGCTATTCTTTTGTTTTTTGCTATGCAATTTTGCACTCATTTATTTGGGGTGTCTGAGAAAACCTAATGAGAGACCCCCACCTCCATAACCTACTGGTCCATAGTAACAGACTGCCTGCGGTACAGGTGATGTGAGAGATTCCTGGGACTGGCAGCTTTTATCTCATCATAAACGAGCTGTAGGCTGTGGAGGCCTGTCTTTTACATCTGTAACCTGTTCCTATGCTGTAGCCTCTCTGGGCCGGATATGTTGTGGGTTGTACCATCTCTGACAGAAACCCCTTTCCAACCCTTCCTTTCCATAGGGCCTCTGTAACCTCTAGATTTATCTTCCCTTTCCATCAGATTTGCAAACGTGTTATTTTTTTCCTTTTTAATCAACTTTGTTCATACAAACATATGAAATTTGCCAGCAGATAAAGGCCTAGAGGTCTATCAAGCCTGCTCGAATGTGCAGCTAGCATCCCTTATTCTGCAGCTGCCCCTTCCTTCCACCCTTCCCCTTATATGTTCATATGATGATGATGATGATGATAAAAAGTTTATTTTTATACAGGATACAAATTGTTGGGTTATAGCCCTTTCTCAACAATGTCCTGTAAATTCATACATTAATTTCAAACAATCATCAATCTCTCTTTGTACGTACAAGACACAAACATGAACTCCTTTCTCTTACCAATACACAATCAATCTATTGCACATATACCTTTAAAATGTTCTGTCTTCTGGCCCCTCAGATACAGTACTCTAGCTAAAACAAATACACTTCTTTAACAGATAACTTTTCAGGACTTTTTTTTAAACTGTGTGGGGCCCTGAACTGTTTTTAACTCTCCGGGCAATTTGTTCCAATGGACCACAAGGTGGTTCTGTAAGGTAGCATCCCCTATTTCACTCCTGGACCTTACATTGGGTATGTATAATTCTGAATACCTTAGGGAAATAGATGACGTTCGTGGGGGTACTAATAAAACATACTGTTTTAGGGGATGCCTATTGTGAACCAGGTTATGGCACCAGGTCAACCAGTGATAGACGCATTGAAGCTGGATTTAACCAACCTAAACTTTCATAGATTGTACAGTGATGGGTTCCAAATTTTGCTTTGGTCACAAACCTACCAAGCCTATAATAGGCCTAATTTATTTTATTTAAGTAGGCCTGGGGAGAATTCATATAAACACTAGACCCATATTCTAGGACAGGAATTAACAGTTGATTAACCAACCATTCCCTTGTTTTAACTGAGAGTTATCCAGACAACCTTCTCAGAGTTCCTAGTCTTTGATTAACCTTGCTAACTTGGTTACAGATCTGATCAGAGTATTTTAACCTTGAGTCTACCACCATCCCTAAATATCTGTAGGACTCCCACATTTATAAGTTGGGTGCCGTCTATCAGTCTTAATTGTGTGTCAGGAATATCAGACCTTCCAGCACCCACTGAAAAGATCATATATTGAGTTTTCTTGACACTAATTTGCAAAGTAGAGTTAACAAACCACTTCTCCATGAGTGTCAGGTCTCTCTGAAGCTGCTTTCCCAGCTAATCATAGCCATCAGCAAAACACAAGTACAGTGTCATTGGCGTAAGCTGATTCACACCTTTAGATATTGTGGACACTAAGGCCCTGTCCACACTGCAGCCCGAAAACCCTTCTGTAACGTTACAGAGGGTGTAAACCGCATCAGTAATGGCATGCATTTACACTGGTAACGTTACAGCAGGCGTTTTCGTAACCGTTGTAGAAACCTGTCAGGAGGTGGTTTCTACAACGGTTACAGAAACGGTTGCAAGGCTGTAACATTACCGCCAGCCGTCTAAACGCACGACCGTTTAGCCCCCAGTCATCCGCTAGACCAGCAGGCAGTGCACCACAGAGGGCCACTTGGGAGGCAGAAGAAGAAGGAAGCGCTGGGAAGGCAGAGAGGCACGGGAGTACAATAACCAGTGCAGCGAGGTGGAAACGGTGCAGGGCAGCGCCTGCACAATGTCCAAGGCACGGAGACCAGATCAGCTGGGTGCACACACCTGAGAGAGGTGCAGCCAGGAGGCACAGTGTGGCAATAGGGGGTGCTGCCTGCAGCGGCTGTCCAAGAACTGTGAGGGGGGGAAAGAGCACCGGTGCCCAGGGCAAACAGTGGGCACAAGCCATAGGGAGTCATCAGCAGATGCCAGCACTGTGTGCCACAGGTGTGAAGGGGTCCCCAACAGCTGCCATAACACAAGACCAGCCCCAAGAGGACAGCAGTGCCAGAGCACACCACAACAGCACCACTGCAGAGTGACCCCAGCCCCCAAGCACCGCCTGTGACTGGTGGAGGGTAGAAAGGACTGTGCCAATCAGTGACCACAGCCACACGCCGTGCTGCCCACCTGCAGGACCATGTCAGATCGCAGCGCCACCTGGTCGGATGAGGCCACAAAACTCCTGGTGGAGTTCTGGACACATGAGAAGGTGCAGGCACAGCTAGCCAGTGCAAGGCACAACACGAAGGTGTATCAGAAGGTATCGGAATACCTGTATGCAAATGGGGTGGAGTGGATGGCAAAGCAGTGCCGTGACAAGATAAAGCAACTGAAGGTGCGGTACCATAAAACCAGGGACAGCAACATATGCTCAGGGCGTGCGCGTGTGGTGTGCCCCTTCTATGACACATTGGATACCATACTGGAAACACGGCCTACCATCGAACCAGCGTTCATCCTGGAGAGCTCACAGGTTACCAGCACTGAACTGGACATGGAAGATGATGGGGACACCACCGGGGATGCATGCCAGCACCTGGGGAACGAAGACAACGACGGTGAGCAGCGGGAGTGCCCCGACACAGGTACGTGCAATGTGTATGCTGGGTTCTTGCATGCCAGTGGGGGGTGTATCCTGGGCACACAGCACAAGGTGATAGGCATGGCATGGGTGGTGGCACAGGTTCACTCAAGGAAGTTTGCATGTGACACCTGTGGTGTGCGTAGGCACACAGATGAGTGGGGGACATGGGCATGGGACTAGGGTTGGCCGTGGGTGGGGTACGCACCTGTGTGTAATGGTGACAGGTGTGTTCTGACATTCCAGGGCAAGATCACGGTGAGGGGACATCAGTGGACACCGACGCAGTGGAGGTCCCCCAGTGTCCTTGGCCCTGCAGGATGTGATACCAGGAACCTCCAGTGACGGCTCCACTGCGGGAGAAGGCCACCATGTGAAGCGGCAGGGTGACCAGGCAACCCTGGTGAACCTCAGGAAAAGGAAGTCGAAGACAGCATGGATGGCAGACGTACTTGGGGCGGTGCTGGAACCTACACTTAGGATGATGCAAGAGCACCACAGGGAGCTGATGGACATGGAGAGGGAGCGGGCATGGGAGGAGAGGGCATTGGAGGAGCACTTACGGAGACAGGAGGCGGAGCAGACAGAGCGGTTCTTCACAGATGGTCCAGTTACTGGCCATGCAATGCCAGCAGCCACCACCTGCAGCCGCACCGCAATGGCCGGGTGCCATCCCCATGGTACACCACCGCAGCCCCATCCCCCTGTGCCCTGTTCCCCCACGGGTGCCACCATGCCAGTGGCCACTGAGTACTACAGTGGCATGGCTGACCCTTCCATCGCCCACCCGTCCACTGCTGGAGGACAGACAGGCTGCGTGGCACAGGCAGCCTCCACCAGGATGCATCCCCCGGCTGTGCCAGCACCCCGCAGGCGTGACCCCCCCCCAACTACAGGGTGCAGTGTACATGGGTGGTGTCACTGCCTCACCACCCAGCCGCCCACATCCAAGGCAACACCAGCTGGTGCCAGCATGGCACAGCTGTACTCCACAGGTGTCACGCCAGCCACTACTGGCCTGCACACAGCACCCCAACCCCCGATGCATGGTGCCGCTGCTCGGCACAGTGCTACCCCCTTGGATCCCACAGTAGGCATGCCCAGCTTCACACAGGACCTGTACGGCGATGAGTTCCAGTGGACGACCCTGTGATAACCCATGCAGCATGCAGGGGTTGGCTGACTGGTGCGTCCTGTCAGTTGCCACACGGGACTCCTTTTTTGATTTCCCTCTCTACTTTGGAGACGCTGCTGGGGTCCGCCCAGTGACAACAGTGCCCGGTTCATGTTAGCACAGAGTTATGTGCCGGCTGTGGCACTCAGTTGAACAGTGCAATTCCTGGGTCGCACGCACTATTGCGTGACATCTTTGCAACATGCTGTGTCAGAGGTTCCGATGCAGTATGGCCACACGGGTGCCTGGGTTAGGGCACCACCTGTGCATGGTTTTGTTTCTCATTGTTTCAGGTGACGGTACAGTGACCCACACGTAGGTTCCTTTGTAATGTTGGTGTATGGTGCCACCAATATGGTGGCCCAGCACTGCGTATTGCATTGTTTGTTCACATGACAGTGTCTGTTTTCTTTGGGGATATATGGTATTACGCAGCAATGCACATGGTCCACTGCATGGCCATTCTGCCGCTGCACATTGTTTACTTGTGTTATTGCCACCAGAAGTCATGGCATCATTGGATTAAAGGCTGTCTTGTGTCACCATACCGTGTTGCTGGTTTGCTTGGGCGGTGTGCATGCATGCGCACATTGCTTTCTGGAGCACAGTGGGGCTTCCAATTCCATGGGTTGCTGGTGTGGGGGTCCTGGATGTGTGGCCTGGCTGCACAGTGTATACTGGTGCACGCAGCTTGCATCCGGTGGCAGCGGGCCTTGGTTTGCCATTTCCTGGTGGTGCACCGCATGCCTGTCTGTGGGACGCAGCGGGGTCCCTTACCAGCATGTGTTGGTGCGTCCTGCATGCCTTCATGCCATCTGTAGGGGCCTCCCTCATTACGGTTCCACACCTTCACCTGCTGCCCACCCTTGGTCCCCACAGGTGCACATGGGTACACACTGCCAGGACGAGGTGTTGCTGCACTCCAGTGTGCCCTGTGTAGACTGGCAGCCGGGTGTTCATTCGGGTGGGTTTCTGTCTTCACAGCTGTCTCCCCCAGGTGCACCATGGGATGCACTCCACATTACAGGGGTTGGGTGCACACACTGTTCACATCTCAATGTGGACAGGCTGTGCCAGTTCAAGACTGTTTTCACACCTGTTCCCTGGAAGTGTGGACACACTGTTACGTTTGCAGCCTGTAACAGTTTGGAACCATTTCAGCCCTGTTGGGTGCAGTGTGGATGGGGCCTATATCATTAACGTATATGCTGAATAACAAGGGGCCCAGGATTGATCTTTGGGATACCCCTCTTCCAACATCTACTAGGTCTGAAGCTGCTATACCCACGGAGACACACTGGAGTCTATCTGATAGATAAGATTTAAACCAGTGCAATGGTTCTCCCAAAACACCTACTTTACATAGTCTCTCCAACAACCTATAGTGGTCCACTAGATCAAAGGCTTTACTCAGATCCACGAACACTGCACCGGTCTTCAATCCTGAATCTAAAGATGCTGCAACAAGGTTAGTGAAATCTACTAGTGCGGTGTTCGTGGATCTTCCTTCTCTGAAGCCATGCTGACAGTTGGTCAATAAACTATGTTGTTCTAGGTATTGACTCAACTGCCCATGGACTAGTTTTTCCAAAACCTTGGACAGAATAGACAGGAGGGCTATGGGCCTATAGTTTGATGGAGTATGTTTGCCCCCTCCCTTACACACTGGAATTACCCTCCCCAATTTCCATAAATCTGGAAAACAAGCGGAACATAGGCTCCAATTAAATAAGTATGTCACCATGGGGGCCAGCAGATCCACACCTATTTTTAAATATTTTGCATCAATTTCATCCATCTCCCCTACCTTAAGGTTCCTTAGTTCTTTCTCAACACCGTTAACCCCTATCTTCTTAAACCTGAATCCTGATCCCGGTAGGCTTTCCAATATGTTTCCAGACCCAGTTTTCACTTTATCACTTCACCTACTGATAGCTCAGCAGTTTTTAGATCTGATTGTTTAATCAATATATCAGGTAAATTAACAAAATAATGACTGAAAATCTTAGCTACATCTACTTGGTTATCCACTAACCCACCAGATTCCAGTAATTTAATCAGTGTATAATCTTTAATAGGACTTTGTATGTCCCTGATACATCCCCAAAACTCCCTAGATCCCGCAGCTTTATTTATATGATTTAAATAGGACCTGTTCTTTACCTGATTTATTTCCTTTTTACATTTTTTTCTCCATGTCGGACAGGGAACTAGCGGGACAGATCAGGAGGCCTGCAAGAAGGGTAGTGTGGTGATTGTGGGGGACTTCAACATGCCAGGAGTGGACTGGAGTACCCCAACAACCAGGAACAGAAGGGAGCAGGTACTGCTGGATGCCTTCCAGGGCAGCTTCCTGCTGCAAATGGTCAGTGAACCAACCACGTTAGGAATACCCTTAACCTTGTGCTGACAAATGGGGACTTACAGTGGAGGAACCGCTGTCAGAGAGTGACCACCACTCAGTATGGCTCACATTGGATATGGGCAAGAAAGGAGTGGAATCTGGCACAAGAGTGCAGGACTTCAGGAGGGCCGACTTTGGGAGGATGGGAGAAGTGGTAAAAGGGTATCTGGCCAGAATTCAATCTAGTATGGACACTAACCAGAGGTGGGAGCTCATAAAGCTGGGGATAGTGGAGGCAACCAAAACCTGCTGCAAAGCCCAGAGCAAGAAGGCTAGGGTTAAGAAACAGAGCTGGTTGAGCAAGGAGGTCATGGAAAAGGTAAGGAGGAAAACAGCTGCCTTTAGGAAGTACAAGAAAACAGGGAGGTGGGGGAGGACAGGGAGGAGTACTTGACAGAATCGGAAGGAGGTGACATGGGCAGTAAGGGGAGCCAAAGCATCTACGGAACTCAGGCTGGCACAAGGCATTAAGAAGGGGGAGAAGGACTTCTTTAAGTACATCAGGAGAAAAGGAGCTGTAAGGACCACATAGTAAGGATTAGGAAAGAGGGGGTTGGGTGAAGTAGGTAGGATAAGGCAGAAGCACTAAATGAGTACTGCTGCTCAGTATTTACTAAAGAGAAGAGGGGTGGCACCCAAGGGGGGAAAATGGCAGAAACGGGGGAGAGGGGTGACAGATGGGGAAATCATAGAGGGCAGAGTTAGAGAGGGTTTGAAGGCACTGAGGGTGGACAAGGCGCCAGGCCCAGATGGCATCCACCCCAGGGTACTGAAGGAGCAGGCAGAGGTCCTTACAGGACCTTTGGCAGACCTATTTAATGCCTTACTACATTCAGGGTGTGTACCTCAGGACTGGAGGATGGCTCATGTGGTGCCCTTCCACAAGAGTGGCCCCAAGGATGAACCAGGAAACTACAGACCAGTAAGCCTCACATCCATCGGTGAGGGTACTGGACTTCAGGAGGGCTGACTTTGGCAAGATGGGAGAGTGCCTCAGAAAAGCACTAGCAAACAGGCTAGAAGGCGGTGTGGAACAACAATGGGAAATCATCAAAACTGCCATCACAGAGGCAACAAGCCTTTGTGTGAAGCAAATAAACAAATCAAAATGAAAGAAAAAGCCACTATGGTTCTCAAAAGAGGTGGCTGTGAAAGTCAGAAAGAAAAAGATAGCATTCCGGAAGTATAAGGAAACACAGAAGGAGCAGGACATAGAGCTGTACCAGTTAAAGCAGAAGGAAGCAGGGAGGGAAGTCAGAATAGCAAAGGCCCAAACTGAGGAAAAGATAGCCAACTTGGTTAAGAAGGGGAATAAAACCTTTTATAGGTACATCAGCGAGCATAGAAAGACAAACGGAGGGATAGTGAGGCTGAATAGAATGAACAGTGAGTGGGCAGAGGGGGACAGTGAAAAAGCAGGGATACTGAATGAATATTTCTGCTCAGTATTCACAAAAGAGGAGGGGGAAGTGCCTAATCCAATTAACAGAAGCACTCTTGATAGGGGGTCGATCCCAGTCCTTTCACAGAAGAAAGGGTTCTGCAAGAACTCCTAAAACTGAAGGTGGACAAAGCAATGGGCCTGATGGAATTCACCCCAGAATTCTAAAAGAATTAAGGGGAACTAGTGAAACCACTGGCTACTCTTTTTAATAAATCATGGGAGGATGGTGTTGTACCCGAGGACTGGAGGAAGGCGGATGTGATTCCCTTCACAAAAGTGGGACCAAGACAGAGGCAGGAAACTACAGACCTGTCAGTCTGACCTCTGTGGTAGGGAAAGTGATGGAGTCACTTCTGAAGGAAAGAATAGTTGAGTACCTAGAGGCCAGTGGGACTGGGACCCAAGGCAGCATGGGTTCACAGCAGGAAGGTCATGTCAGACGAATCTAATTGATCTCTTTGACTGGGTGACCAAAGTAGTAGACCAGGAGGGGCTGTGGACATGGCCTACCTAGACTTTAGCAAGGCATTTGACACAGTCCCACAAAAGATTAATAGTCAAATTAACCAGCCTGGGAGTGGGTCTCAGGGTGGTAGCCTGGATAAAACATTGGCTGGACAACAGGACACAGAAGGTAATTGTAAATGGAGTCACGCTGGAAGAAAGAGGGGTTACTAGTGGGGGTGCACTTGGGATTTCAGTATTGGTCCAGTCCTTTTCAATGTCTTCATAAGTGACATTGCAGAGGGACTGGAAGGAAAAGCATGCCTCTTTGCAGATGACAAAAGATCTGCAACAGGGAGGCATGGAAAGGATGAGAAGGGACTTGGCAAGGTTGGAGGAATGGTCAGAAGTATGGCAGCTAGGATTCAATGCAAAGAAGTGCAAAATAATGCACCTGGGAAACAAGAACCCAGGGGAAGAATGCACAATGGGGAGGGTAGTAACAACAACAAAAAAGGAAAGGGACCTGGGGGTGATCATATCAGATGACCCTAAGGTTAGCAAGCAATGTGAGAAGGCAGTAGGGAGGGCTGGGGGGATACTGGGATGCATAGGGAGAGGCATCAGCAGCAGAAAACAGGAAGTTGTTATCCCTCTGTACAGACAGTTGGTGAGACCCCATCTGGAGTACTGTGTCCAGTTCTGGAGACCCCATCTCCACAAGGACATAGACAGGATAGAGGCAGTCCAGAGGAGGGCAACTAAAATGGTGCAGGGTCTGCAAGAGAAGCCGTATGAGGAGAGACTAAAGGAGCTTAATATGTATACCCTTGAGGAAAGAAGGAGAGGGGGGACATGATAGAAACTTTTAAGTACCTCAGTGGAATCAACAAAGTCCAAGAGGGTAGCATCTTTCAGAAAAAGAGACGTGCAAGAACAAGGGGACACAATTTAAAGATAGAGGGGAGGCGGTTCAGGGGCAATGTGAGGAAGTATTATTTCACAGAGAGGGTAGTGGATGCATGGAACAGCCTTCCTGAGGAGGTTGTGGGCTCTAAAACTGTGGGAGAATTCAAGAATGCATGGGACAGACATACGGCAATTCGTGTGGGGTAGGAAGAAATTGGCTGTTGGTTAACTAGGATCTGCGGCCTATCCTGTAGGTAGGAAATGGGCAGACTAGATGGGCCAAGCTGTCCTTATCTGCCGACAAAGTCTACGTTTCTGTGGGTAAGCTAATGGAGACTATCCTGAAGGAGAGGCTGGTGGCCCTCCTAGAGGCCAAAGGACTACAGGACAGCAGACAGCATGGCTTCATACGTGGCAGATCCTGCCAAACCAACCTGGTGGAGTTCTATGACTGGGTAACTAGGCAACTGGACAGGGGCCATGCAGTGGATGTCCTGTATCTGGACTTCAGTAAGGCATTAGACTCGGTGCCACATGGAAGGCTGGAAGGAAGTTAGTAGGCACAGGGGCGGGTGCAAAGCTGGTGAGATGGGTAGGAAACTGGCTGCAGGGAAGGCAACAGAGGGTGGTGGTGGGTGGGGAGCTCTCACACCCAAGGGCAGTGATGAGCAGTGTTCCACAGGGCTCGGTGTTGGGACCAGTGTTGTTTGGGATATTCATTGCAGACATTTCATGGGACATCAAGAGCAAGATCAGTCTGTTTGCTGATGATACCAAGGTAGGCGTGGTGGTGGATGACCTAGGGGGATGGCAGGGGTAGCAGGATGATCTGGCAAAGCTTGAAACCTGGTCAGACACCTGGCAACTGGGGTTTAATGCCAAAAAGTGCAAAGTGCTGTATTTTGGGATGAAGAACCCAAGGAGGAGTTACCAGCTGGGGGGAGTGCAGCTAGCCCAGACAGAGGAGGAGAAGGATCTGGGGGTGCTCATTACAGGGTCAATGAACAACTTGGCACAATGTAGGAAGGCAGCTGCAAAGGCCAACAAAATGCTGGGTTGTATTGCAAGGGGTATATCCTCGAGGAGGTGATTCTGCCACTGTATAGGTCATTAGTTAGACCGCACCTGGAGTACTGGCGCCCGTATCTGAAGAGGGACATTAAGTTACTAGAGGGGGTGCAGCGCAGGGCGACAAAGATGATCAAGGGGCTGGGAGATTTATATGAGAGGAGGTTGAGGGAGCTGAACATGTACTCACTGGAGGAGAGGAGGGACAGGGGTGAAATGATTGAAACCTTTAAATACATGAAAGGAATAAACAAGATGGGTACAGAGGGGCTGTTCAAAGTAACGGAGGGGAGGGCCACCAGGGGCCATGATATGAGACTGAAGGGAGGAAGGTTCAGGAGGGAGATGAGGAGACAATTTTTTTTTACAGAGAGGGTGGTGGCTGGGTGGAATGAGTTACCTGCAGAAATGGTATCCAGTAGAACAGTGGACTGCTTCAAAAGGGGATGGGACAGGACAAGGGGGAGGGTTAATGAAGGGGAAGGGAAGGGCAGCTGCAGAATAAGGGGTGCTAGCTGCACATTCAAGCAGACTTGATAGACCTCTAGGCCTTTATCTGCTGGCAAATTTCATATGTTCGTATGTTTTAAAACTATTCCAATCCTCTTCCTTTTTAGTTTTTCTTGCCTTTTTCCACAACCTGTTTCACACCCCCAAGTCTTTTTTCAATTTGTCATCTAACCAATCCACATTCCTCCCACTTCTCACTTATAACACTTTAGGGGCGTGCATGTCAATTATCCCCTTAAGTTGATTAGTAAACTCTTGGATTGCTAAATTTAAATCTGAGATTAACATTATCCTATCACATCTGATTTTTACCAGATCTCTTCTAAATGATAAGGTCCCAAAGCAATTCAGATCTCTGGTCCAATACAAGTTGGTTTATTAGTAGGGGACCTTAGGTCCAACATGCACTTAATTGGATAATGGTCTGCCACATTTAAGGGCATTATTTCTCAATTGTTCACTTTAGTATCTGGAGAAACAAATATTAGGTCTAAAATTGTCCCTGTAACTATTTTTACTACATCTGGTGGGGCTCTGAATTATCTGTTCTAGACCCAAAGGGTCAAAAATCATTTTTAGTTGTCCTTTGTCTTGTTTTCAATCGGAATTAAAGTCACCCGTCATAACAATTCTTTGGTCTTTTATTATATCACTCAATCTACCAGTATGTTAAAAGTCAAATTTTTAGTCCGTGGGGGAGCATAAACTATCCCAACCTTAAGTCTAATAGATTTAATTTCCACTAACAAGCAGTCTACACCCTCAATGTTTTCTGATAGCAACACAGTACAGGGACTTACTCTATGTTTTATATACAACATAACACCCCCTTCCCTCATAACCATATCTGTCCTATATAAATCATACCCATGGAGTTGGACCTCTTCATCCTTTATACCCCTGTGTAGCCAGGTCTCAGTAACTGCCAAAAGGTCAGGGTATTCCTCTGTAACCCAGACTCGATACTCATCAATTTTTTTCACAATGCTTCTCACATTTTCATGAATCAAGGATATCCCTTGATAACTTTCTAGGCCTGGGCCAGGGTTTGCTTCTGTATCTCCACATTGTATTAATAACATAGCAACATATAAACCACGTCCCCCTGAAAATACCATCAGATTCAATTTCCTCATTGGCGTAAACTGTCTTGTAACAAGCTTCCTTTCATTTGTAAAAGCATTTCATCTTTTCATCAAATGGACTTCCTTCCTGATACACTGACTTGTACAGAAGCATAGCTAAGATTTCTTTGTGTATTAAGACTTTCTATGGCAGTTTTGGAACAGCAATACCCTGCCATTAACCACCCCATATTAACAAACACATATGCATTTTTAAACTTGTGTTCTGGTCCCTAACTCAGTACAGGATAACTTACTTTGTATTATGTGTTTTTTTTCCCTCACCAAGTGGTGCTCACGCCACTCATACTGCTCGCGCCTATGGGCGGTGCGAGGCTTTGAATGAGCAAGAGCCCCACACCCACTGGGGATCTCTCCGGTGACTGGTCTGCTGCCGGGCCCCCTCAGCGCCCCCAGTTATCACAGTATGGGTGATTTACAAAGCAAAGTCCCACTAAAGTGCAATGTTGCAGTCCCGAAAAGTACAGAAACAAAGCGTGATACTTAAACTCTTCTTGGGGCTCATCACATTAGTCTGCCACAGCTCGTTCTTCGAGATTGCACTGTTTGGTCACTGAGTGAGGTGCCTCAAAGAGGAGGTCATCAGCTTTGTTGTATAAAATAAGGGAAAGGACAGTGGTCCTCAGCCTGGCAGAACAAACTGCTAGTGCAGCTGCCAGGCCCCTGGTGGCTGCGTCATTAATATCCACTGCTATCTGTAGTTGGTTCTTGGCGGTATCTAAAACCAGACTGCAACACCTGTAATGCCTGTGGTCTGTCACCAGAGGGCAGGCTGTCACAGGAAGTCAGCATTTCTTTCCACAGTGCTTCCGGATAAGTTCAAGTTCAAATTTATTGCAGGAAAAAAATCCATTGAGCAAGCTCATTCACAAGGAGGTCCTGGGTCATTTACACAGACATATGGACATAACATACAAGGTAACACTGTCAAGCAAGACATAAGGACGTAACGTACAAGGTATCATTGTCAGTTGAGCAAACAGCACATACAAAGTTCATGAATGACAATTCGTGACGTGATACAGCCAGGTAAGGCAGGGTTCTGGCAGTAAAGTCTGATGCTGTATCAGCAGATGTTTGGGTAGAGTTGTAAACATAAAAAGATAAGTGCATTATAGGAGAAAGTTAATGTGCAGAGACAGCAGGGAGAGTTTAAGAAGTAAGGTAGAAAAGGTGAAGGTAAAAGATGAGGCTAGGGACTAGCAGAGTGGAAAAAGGTGTGATAAAGAGATCTAGAGGTGAAGGGCAGTAAAAGCAGGTCATGGGGATCAAATCTATATCTGTTAAACTTAGTCTCATACTTCCTGTGCGGTTGCTGACCTGTTTTGGTCAGAGCAGGGGCTCTGACCCTTTTCTAAGCGATCCTCAGAAGTGGATTTGTGTTCTTTAATAAGCTGTTGGATAGTGAGCTATAGCAGCTGAAAAAGCCTCCCGTCTCATCAGAAGGCAGGATGAAGACTAGGAATGCTTTCCTAGTGTATCAATCCAACGAGAGTCTTTATCTGGAGGTACTGCTGAAAACATGGTCTTTGCTTCCTCGCAAGCAGAAGCCTGCATCAGTCCCTCAGGACTTTGGTGTCAGTACAGAAAATCAGAACCTCACAGTGACTTGGTACTGGGTCTCAATCTTTTTCTATGAATTGGCATCACACAGGATGGCGGCTTCAAAATTCTGCTGTTCATTTTTTTTTTTTTTTTATAAAGGTGCACAAATGAGTATACTGACCCTCTTGGTAGAGGCAAGCCCTAGTATGTTGAGGAATGCAGACTCACCATCCTACTCCTCTGTTTCCACAGAGGGGATATTAATTGCCTCAACAATTCCTCTTAAAAAGGCAGAGTAAGAGATAAAGTCATCCAGGGCTCTTGGTGGTGGTGGGGGAGACCAATGTCCTCATCCCCAGTAACATCAGGAGTTACAGGGTCCTCCCCGTCTGGGGGTTATTCAGCCAGACTGGGAAGTGCAGAGGGAGGCAGCTTTTCAGCCTGATCCTTCATGGTTAGGAAAAAATCCCACATCAGTTTGAATTCTCTGTGAATGGCAGAGTGGCTGTGTTGGAGACACAAGGGTCTCCATTTTCTCAGGCTGTGTTTTTTTCTTTTTTGAGCAGTTTAACACTTGTGGCCAATGCCTATGCTTCAGAATGTTTTTTTTGTGTGTTTTTTTCTCTTATTCTTTTCTAAGCGATCCTCAGAAGTGGATTTGTGTTCTTTAATAAGCTTCTTTGAGGATTCGGCCTTAGAGGCTACATCCTTTGGGGAAGCTAACTCTGCTGACATAATGGAGTAAAGAGTTCGTAACTTTTACAGAGGACCACTCTCTGAAACTAGAGAGAGAGAGAGAGAGAGGCAGGGGCAGACAGTGAAAGCCTTTTTGCCCATCTCCTCTTCTGTGTCTTAGGACAATAACACTTTGCACAGCTCACAGTGTCTCCAACAGTGTGCTGTACCCAGACACTTGTAACACTTTGCATGCCTATCTGCCTTAGGCAAACTGGTGCGACACTGTGAGCACCTTTTAAATCCAATGGGCCGTGTTCTTTTTCTTAGGCTTTCCCAAACTCAGACATGAGACCAGGAAGGCACCACTGTAAACTGTTCAACCTCAGTCCTTGAGAGCCACTGTAAATGTCGACCACAGTCTTTGTGAGTAGACTTGTACGTTTACAGCAATGGACAAAATAATCAGCTCCACAATCCGCCTCAAAGGAATAATTTTTCGCCAAATTTATATAGCAATAAAGATGTTTTTAAACCAGAACCAAGGAAATGGGAACCAGGAAACTTTTAAAACTAAACTGCTAATAAAACTCTGGCACAGTGTTTGTGAACAGAGGCTTTTTGTGGACTCTTTCTCAACTCCCTGGAACTGGGAGGGAACCAAGAAAAAAAAAAAAACATTCATTTATGTCAAAATCGATAAAACACAGATCAAAGACACAGAAAAACTGCATTAATAAATTAACTACAAATAAACGTTAATGAAGCACCTAGCTGTCGAACAGGCAGAGACTCCGTCCAGGGTGACCACTCTCTTCAGCGGAAACTACAGATCTGTTAGTGAAAGGCTGCTAGTGTGAGATTGGCACAGAGAGTTTTCATTTAAAAAACACCCTGAGTTCTGGGGCACCATTCCATAGGTGAAGATGATGCAAGAGCTGCACTAACAGTTCTAATTTTTGTTGTTGAAGCAAATATTATTTATTTGGCACCCTACCCCACAGGCTCAGGGTGCCTTACAAATCTAACAGCAGCAGCACAGCTCCTCAAGGTTTCCAAGACAGCATGACATGCCCAGTATCTTTTTTAAACATAAAATATAAATACCCATATTGCATAAATCCCAGACACATTATTCCTGTTCAAACCAGATCACATTCAGTTGGGGAAAGCCAGTTTGAACAGATGGTATACTTTGTTCCTCTTTTAACTATGTCCACTGAGGGGGCCCTCCCTCAGATATTGAGGTAGGGAGTTCCAGAGAAGAGAAGCTGCCACCACAAAGGCACAGTCCCAAGACACCTTTAAGTGCTACCTTGGGATCGCCAGTGAGAGGTGACCAGGAGCATACAGATAAAGGAGTTATTTCAGGCAGCCTGAGAGTAGATGTGCCCACTCCCATACTCAGTGTCTCTACAGCACTGTAAACAGTAGCACACTAAATTTACAGTCAGAAGGGACGCTAGATCCCTTATGTCTGCCCCACCCCATCAAAAGTAGGTATGAGTAAACGGTTACTAAATTTAATGTAGTTCCCTACAGTGATTCCTGCTAGGAGAGGCAGGGATTGGAGTAGCTGTGAGCTCTCCCACATCCACAACTCCTATACTATTACTTACAATGACTACAGCTGGAGGAGGCTGGGGTTGAAGTAGCTTGAACACCCCCACAGCCTGTGCTCCTACACATTACTTACAAAGAGTCCTGCTGGGAGAGGCTGGGACTGCAATAGCTGCGAGCTCCCCAAAAGCCAGTGCCCCTACATCACTGCTTACAGTGAGTTTAACATTTACATTAGTGATCTAGCAAAAGGACTGGAGGGTAGGGTGTGCCTATTTGCGGATGATACTAAACTCTGCAATAGGGTGGACACCCAAGGGGGAGTGGAGGCCATGAGGCAGGACCTGGAGAAACTGGAGAGGTGGTCAGAAACCTGGCAACTAAAATTCAAGCATAAGTGTGCGGTGATGCACCTGGGGTGGAAAAACATTTGAGCAGCATACACCCGAGGGTGACTGGAGATCAAGGAAACCGAGCCGGAGAGGGATCTCCATATTATTACATCAAGCAATCTTAAGGTGGGGAACCAGTGCAGCAAGGCAGTGGGAAAAGCAAACGGTATGCTGGCCTGCATCGGAAGGGGCACAACTAGCAGAAGGTAGGAGGTGCTAATGCTGCTGTACAAAATAATGGTGAGGCTGCACCTGGAGTACGGGGTATAGTTTTGGAGACCACACCTACACAGGGACATTGAGGGGATGGAGAGGGTTCAGAGAAGAGCAACCAAGATGGTGCATGGGATGAGGGGGAAAACATATGAACAGAGGCGGAGGAAGCTGAATCTATATCCATTAGAGACTAGAAGAGAGAGAGGGGACATGCTTGAAACTTTTAAGTTTATAAAGGGGATAAACAAGGTGAAGGAAGGGAGCTTGTTCACAAGGAAGGAGAGAGCCATAACAAGGAGGCACAGCTTCAGATTGGAAGGAGGGAAATACAAAGGCAATGTGAGGGGAAGTTCTTCACAAAGAGAGTGGTGGAGGCCTGGAACAGGTTACCTGAGGAGGTGGTGGGATACGAAACGGTAGGGGGATATAAGAGGGCATGGGACAGACATATGGGGTTGGGAGAAGGTGGAAGGGGGGGGGATATAGGGGCAGACTAGATGGGTCGGTGTGGTCCTTTTCTGCTGTCAGATTTCTGTGATTCCTGCTGGGTGAGACTGGGACCACAGTAATTTTGAGCTCCCCCATGGCCTGTCTTCCACACCATTTCTTACAGTGACTCCTGCTGGGAGAGGCAGAGACTCCAGTAGCTGTGAGCCCCCGTACCAGTTAATGCTCACTCCTGGGCTGGTGGTAATTACCTGTCTCAATGAAGCAGGCTTCCAGGCAATGCCCTTTTATCTCTCTAAGGACAGCTGATACCTGAACAACACCCCCACACCAAGGAGGAGGAGGAGTGCAAGGAGGATCTTTAACTTCCTGGCACTCAGTGGCCAAAACGGACAGAAGTCACCGGCAGTGCACTGCACCACTTTCTGAATCATCTGATAAAATGGTAGGAAGTGACCCAAGAGGTATGGCAGTATAGTGAGATCCTGAACTAATTTTTACAGCTGGACAGAGATAGCTACACAATGTATTGTGAACAAGAGAAGAGGGAGCAGGGCAGACATGAACAGGATATTACCTTCTACTTCCACAGTGGAGTTTCATCACCTTACTGGCATGCACGAGATTTCTGCTCTTCTGTGTTTATCTATGTCCCGTTACCTCTCCCCATTCCATCAGATCTACTTTATTCACGAATCTAAGGTTGTGGCATATTTTTCCCATTTTTTTGTGCCAGTTCTGCAGCTGGAAGACTGCCGCCGAGTACACAATAATTAACAAAGCAGGGGCAAGTGCTACTGACTGAATAACAATTCTATAATCAACTAAGTAGATATGCATAGCAGACACATTTTTTTTTTACCACCACAGTACAGACTGTACTGACAGAACAGACAAATGGTAGAGAGACTGAGACTGGCTGTAAATCATTAAGCTGATGCCACCAATGTACATGTGCTATGCAGAGAATGGCAATGTGAACTCAAATCTGAGCTCTGGACGCCTCTCCTGCCTACTAGATGGATTCCTGGGGGTCAGTAGAGTTGAAAAAAGGAAACACATGTTATAGGTGGGGGATATCTTTTATTGGACTTTTAAAATTACAACTAGACTCCCCCAAAAATAAATAAATACATTTGTTAGTCTAATGAAAGGTATCGCCTGCAAAATATTTTTTCTTCTGCATCATAGACTGTACTAACACAGTTGCCACATTCCTCCATCAGACTAGGTCAAACTAGATCCACATTGCTATACCCAATGTCTTCTGTAGAAATTAGTGGTGGTGCGAGAGGGGCGAAGAAAGGATATAACAGTATGTGCAATAGTTTTGTTGAGGAATGTGCACTTCAGCACCTGCTTTGTAACAGAGGCAGAGCAAACCCCAGTTTAACCTGCTGCAAAACACCATACTAATTCCAGATATCTCATGAACTTTGCTCTTACCCTTGGCTACTGCAGCTTGCTCGGGATAACAATGAGTAAGTGGTTCTAGTGGGATCTGAATCTGGCATTGCTGGCTCCCAAGTCTGAGCTCTAACTAGTAGAAACACAGAAGCACAGAATTTGTTGGCAGAAAAGACTGGTAGGCCCATCCAGTCTGCCCTATTTCCCTGCCTCATACAACTCCCCAGACCCTATTTGGCCTCAGGTGTCCTTCCCTCCTCCCTATCCTTTACTTACTGTGCCCATGTGCCTCCCAAGCATTCTTGAAGCCCCCAAAGTGTTCACTCCCCCCACATCCTCTGGGAGGCTGTTCCAGGTGTCCACCACCCTTACTGTGACAAGCTCACATAATAGGCACTGCCTCCTGAGCTTGTAGACTACTATGAAACTATGAAGTATTTCTTCACATCTCTCAAACTTCCCCACTCAAGCTTCATTCCACATCCCAATGTTCTGGTGCACCCCCACTTTTAAAGAGACACCCTCTGCATCTTGTTCACTCCCGTGAGGTACTTATAGGTCTCAGTCATGTCCTCTCTTGCTCTCCTCTCCTCCAGGGAGCCCATGCTGAGTTTCCGCCAGCCTCTCCTTGTATGGTTTCCTCGTGCAACCCCCATACTATTTTGGTAGCCCTCCTCTGGATTGCTTCCGCCCTGCCAATGCTTTTGAGGAGGTGTGGCCTCCAGATCTGTACACAGTACTCTATATAGGGTCTCACTAGTGAGCGATACAGCAGCAACACCACTTCTCTTCTCTTGCTAGAAATCCCCCTCTTTATGCACCCCAGCATCCCACTGGCCTTACCAATTGCCCTGCTGCACTGCCCTGCCACCTTGAGATCATCAGATCTGATTACCCCAAGGTCCCGCTCTTGCTTGGTGACTGTAAATACCCCCCCCACCCCAATCTTATACACAGCCCTGGGTTTCTGCACCCCAGGTGCATGATTTTGTACTTTTTGGCACTGAAACCCAGCTTCCACTCCCTAGACCACTCCTCGAATTTCCTCAGATCCCTTTGGGTTATTATCTCTACCCCATCCTGGGTGTTCATCCTCTTGCAGATTTTTGTGTCATCCACAAAGAGGAAAACTTTCCCCTCCAGTTCCTCAGCAATGTCAATTATGAAGACAATGAAGAGGACAGTACCCAGTAACAATCCCTGTGGCACGCCACTGGGCAGTCTCTCGTCCCCTGAGTGACTTGCGTTTACCACTGCCCTCTGTCTCCTTTTAACCAGTTTGATATCCAGCTTATAACCTTCTCCCCAACCCCCAGGTTAAGTTTCTTTATTCGCCTCCTGTGTGGCACACGGTCAAAGGCATTGACAAGTCCAGTTAGGCCACATCCACTGCCTTCCCCCGATTCTCCTCCCTAGCTACCCAGTCAAAGAAATCTGAGACTTGTTTGGCATGACCTCCCCCTGTGAAATCATGATTCCGGTGGTCCTGCAGCCTTCTGGCCACCAGGCAGTCCATCAATCTCTCCTTCAGCAGGGTCTCCATTAATTTCCCCACCACTGATGTGAGACTGACAGGTCTGTAACTGCTAGCCTCCTCCCTGCTGCCACTCTTGTGCAGAGGGACCACATCAGCCCTCCTCCAGTCCTCTGGAACTATCCTCGTCTCCAATGAGGTGCTGAATAGTGTTACCAGAGGGGCAGCTAGCACCATGCTCAGTTCTTTTAGTACCCTTTGGTGAATC
Source organism: Neoceratodus forsteri (assembly GCA_016271365.2). Classification (NCBI taxonomy): domain Eukaryota; kingdom Metazoa; phylum Chordata; order Ceratodontiformes; family Ceratodontidae; genus Neoceratodus; species Neoceratodus forsteri. Next base: position 335,959,511 of record JADMNL010000025.1, read on the forward strand.
CCATTTGCCCCAATACCATCCCTGTGTCACATTTTTAAGGTTGCTTAGTGAATCATAAGCAGACAGCAATGGAAATGGGAGGGAACCCGAGGGACTTGGTTCCGGGAGTACAATTAAAAGTCTGACTTAGTTCCAGGATTAAAATGAAGAAATGCTTCTATGTAAAACACATGCCCCCTAAAAGCATGAAACTGACCACATAAAGTATAAAAATTCAACATATAATGAAGGAACATATCCCCAGGCCTCTGTCAGGTGTGTTAAATACTAGATCACAGGTGATGGGTTCCCTCAGTGAATTCTTACCATTTCTAACACTGAAAGCAGACTTCACGTTAGTGTTCTGCTGGGCATGACAAAACCAGAGATGATTAACTTAGCTATTTTAACCCCTCTGAGGGGGAAAAAGTCAGCAGGGTGCCAACTACAGCAGAGCTGTAATGCAATGCTATAGATTGCATAGAATATATACCACTACATACCAGCTGCTTGCCCCCCCATTTCACGTAGTTCCCCGAGGGCAGCTGAATCCATGTCCCACGAACATTTTCCCCATTTTTCAGTAAAAACAGGTTACTCATCTGTAACAGTAGTTCTAGGAGTGGTATCTGATGTTCATCCACACTTTCCGGCAGTTGTCTTTCCCTTTAAGACTTGGCGGAAACGTCTCAAGCTAGCTTCTCCCTCCCACCCACCCACGTGATAACTCCTCGGCTCTGCACCATGACGCCAGATCTTGCCCACTGAAAGCAGAGTTGTGTGCAAAGCCAGGGAGGTCAGGTGGATCCATGTGGATGAACATATACCACTCCTAGAAAGTACAGTTATGTAGGAACTTACCGTAACAGTAAATCTTTGAGAGGTTCCTTCAGTAGGTCATCACAAGTAGGACTGATGTCGCCTGACGCTGGGCCACACGGCAAACTTTTCTAGCAATCCCTGACGGGGGACTGCCCACCAGACGTCATGTGACCAACGTCAGCATGACGGTATATAGTGGGCGGTCTCCACACCTGCCCTCCAGTTCTCCCACCGGAGCCAGGAAGAGGCCTAACAGCAGGAGCGAACAGGATTGGAGACCTTGTAAAAATTAAAATGAGGGGAAGGAGGGAGGGAAAAACATGACCTACTGAAGGAACCTCTCTCAAAGATCTACTGTTACGGTAAGTTCCTACGTAATTGTACTATCTTACTTCGAGAGGGTTCCTTCAGTAGGTCATCACAAGTAGGACTGAGTCCCAAGCAGTCCCTCTAAGGAGAGACCGTGAGAAACTAGGGAAGGGACAAAACAAAATCCACAGAAAAGACTGAGGTCCGAAAAGGACCCAGCCTAGGAAAACAGACCCTGTGGAACAGCTAAGCCAAAGCCATCCCTCCGCCTAGAAGCAATGTCCAAACTATAATGCTTGGTAAAGGTATGGAGAGAACTCCAAGTAGCAGCAGCACAAATATCCACTGCAGAAACATTACGAAGGAAGGCTGCAGAAGCGGCAATGCCCCTAGTAGAATGACCCCTGATAACACCCGGGAGGGGTTTGTCATATTTTTGATAACAGTATCTGATGCAGTTGCCCAACCATTTGGAAAGGCCCTGCTTGGAAACCGGTTTGCCTCGAGTTCGAGACGCGAAGGAGACAAACAATTGGTCGCAAGAGCGAAAGTCCTTGGTTCGGTGTGTGTAACACCGGAGAATACGGTGCACATCCATCATATAGAGGAGTGCCTCACCCTGTTAGTGGGAGCCGGATAATATACCGGAAGCTCTTGGTTCAGAGTAGCTTCCGACACCACCTTTGGAAGGAACCTCTGATGGGTTCTGAGAACCGCCCTGTCCCAGTGAAAAATAAGGTAAGGCTCCTTACAAACTAACGCGTGAAGCTCCGAAATTCTTTGAGCTAAAGTGATAGCAACCAGAAACAACGCCTTCCAAGATAGGAAGCGTAGGTCACAGCTCATTGCTGTCTGAAAGGAGGCAAGGTGAGCTTTTCCAGGACGAAATTCAGGTCCCGTGGTGGTGTTGGGCTGTGGATGGGGGGTTTCAGATGGAGAATCCCTTTCAAAAAAGTCCGAGATATCCAACTGAGCCACGGGTTTACCATCCACCAGCTCATGGTACGCCGAGAAAGCCGAGAGGTGCACTTTCAGAGAGGAATAGGCTAGATCTGAGTCCGATAAGTGAAGGAGGTATTCTATGACTTGTGGGGCCGAGCAAGAAAAAGGGTTCCAGCCTTTCGCGGTTGTCCAAATGGAAAACTGCTTCCACTTCAATGCATAAGTGGAACGTTTTCTGGCTTCAACAAGGATCTGTGCCACTCTAGAGGACACCCCAAAGCGAGAGATGACTACGTCTGCAGGAGCCATGCATGCAGATGCAGCGTCCTGAGCCCCGGATGAACCAGACGACCTTGATCCTGAGTAAGGAGGTCCTGTGACAATGGAAGTGGAACCGGTGGTTCCCTGGATAGCTGCTGAAGCAGCGGGAACCAAATCTGTCTTGGCCAAAGCGCAGTGATGAGAATCATCTTGGCCTTCTCCGTCTGTAGTTTGAGGAGGACCCTCTGCAGAATGGGAAAATGGAGGTAAGGCATATAAAAATTTCCCTGTCCAGGATAGAGACAATGCGTCGCTCCAGAAAGCACCTGGCTCTGGAACGAGCAAGCAAAACTTGGGAAGTTTTGCGTTGAATTGAGAGGCGAACAGGTCGAGTTCCGTCTGCCCCCAATTTTGGAAGATGGATTCCGCCACTTCCTGATGAAGTTCCCACTCGTGAGCAGGGGTCCTTGATCTGCTGAGACTGTCCGCCAGGACGTTTAGAACTCCCGGTACATGCACAGCCACTAGGGACAAGTAATGCAGAACTGCCCAGTTCCACACCCTGGTCGCTTCCCTGCAAAGAGGGTACGACTGGGTTCCTCCTTGTTTGTTGATGTACCAAACCACTGACACGTTGTCTGTTTGGATCAGCAGTGTTCCCTCGGGTAGCAGGGGTTGAAAGGCCTGTAAGGCATACAGGACCGCCCTGAGCTCTAGAACACGGATGTGAAGAGAAAGCTCCAAGCTGGACCACAGTCCCTGGGCTTGGTGGTCCCCCAGATGGGCACCACACCCCATGTTCGAGGCATCCGTGGTGAGTGGCTACGGGTGCTGGTCTTCGAAACGGGACACCCAAGGAAAGACTATGTGGATTCTTCCACCATAGAAGATCCTTCCGGACCGCTGAGGAGAAGAGGACCAGATGGTCCAGATCGTCCAAAAGCTGGTCCCATTGCACCCTCAGAGACCACTGAGTGATCCTCATGTGGAGCCTGGCTATGGGAACGGTACAAATGGAAGCTACCATGAGGCCTAACAGGCAAAGGACTTCCCTGGCCAGGATGGTCCGGCAAGACGCCACCTTGGTGGCATGGTGGACCACAGTCTCCACTCTGTCCGGAGGAAGGAAAGCTCTGCACTGGACTGTGTCAAGGACCGCCCCAATAAACTGTAGTCTCTAGGTGGGAATGAGGTATGACTTGGGCATGTTGATAGTGATCCCAAGTCGATTGAACAGGCCCAGGGTAAATGAAAGAGCCCCCAATAACGCATCCCTGGAAGGGGCCACTAGTAGCCAATCGTCCAGGTAGGGAAACACTGCAATACCCCTGTGGCGTTAAAACACTGCAACCACCTGTTAAAAACCAGAGGTGCCGAAGACAGGCCAAAGGGGAGTGCTCGGAACTGGAACTGCTCCCCCTGGAACATGAAACGCAGGAACTGACGGTGGTTGGGGAAAACAGGGATATGTAGGTAGGCATCCTGCATATCCAGGGCACAGAGTCAGTGATTCTCCAACAGTAGCGGCAGAAGGCTCTGCAGTGTCAGCATGCGAAACTTCTTGTACTCGACAAAATGATTCAGCTGATTGAGATCTAGAATGGGTCGGAAGTCCCCGTTCTTTTTCAGAACCAGGAAAAAATGAGAGTAGAAGCCTTTCCCTGTTTGCCCTAGAGGGACTCGCTTGATCGCTTGTTTTAGCAAGGGTGAATTTATTCCCTCTTGGACGAGGAAAGCCTGGTCCCGAGAGTATGAAGACTTCACCGGAGGGTTTCCCGGAGGAATTTCCAGGAACTCTATGGTGTGACCTGAGGCCACTATCTGCAGGACCCACTCGGAGGTAATCACCCTCCACTCCTGCACATAGAGAGCGAACCTCCCCCCACACCTGCTCCTCGCCAAGAGGCTGAGGAGGCAGTGGGACCGGGGAGTCGAGAAGTGGCGGGTCGGTCAGGGGGAGGACCCCCCGACCGACGCAGATTCTTGGAGGCGGGGGGGTTAACGGTACCCGTGGCCTTCCGCTTGCCTTGGCAATGCACCTGAGTGGATCTACCCTGTCACTAGGTCCTCTTCCGAAAGGGTTGCTGTTGTCTTCGTTGAGGAGCACCCGATCGGCACATCGACCTAACAGATCTAAGGGCAACACCTTTGTCCTGTAGTTCTGTACTTATGTCTTTGGTGTCGCCTCCGAAGAGTACTGAGCCCTGGAAAGGAGCGTCCTGAATCGCCGACTGAACCTCATTAGCGAAGCCAGGAGTGCCTTCTCAGGGCCACGGCAGTCGCAGAGGTCCGGGCCATGGAATCCACCGCATCGTAGGTGGCCCGTAGAGCATGCCTACAAGAAATCCTGGAGAGGCGAAGGTCCTTGGCGAGTTCCTCCTTGAGAGGTGAAGGATCCATAGACTGGACCTTCGCCTCCAACCTGGTCGTGGTAGCTTTTTGGTGGGACACCATATGGGCCACGTAACTGAGGGAGCAGAGCGCGCATGTGGCCGAAGAATAGACTTTTTTGCCAAACTGGTCCATCTGCCTCCACTCCTTATCTGGAGGAGTAGTGCTCAAGTGCTTGGGCGTAGCGGAGCGATCATGAGCCACTGAAATGACCACAGAGTCTGCCTTCGGATGAGTCTTCAAAAAAGGAGCATCCTTAGGTGCTCGGTAAAGCCTGTCCGCCCACTTGGGGACAGCCGGGATAGAGTGAGGCATCTGCCAGATGGTGGTGGTGAGGTCTTGGTGGGGGGCCAGCCACAGAGGAACTGGGACTGGAGACAGGGACTCCAAATCGAGGTGCTCCGCGAGACACTGTCTCATTGGGGGCCTGTTCCTCTGACTCCCAATCGAAATATTCTCTGAGGGCCCTCAAGAGATCCGAGAAGGAAGGATCCTCAGGTGGCGATTTCGGTGAGGTCTTGCCTCTCAGCTCGGGTTCCTCCACGATTTCCTCCTCCGAAGAGTCCTCTCTCTCATCAGAACTCTCATCGGCCTCCTCCACTGGACAACGTTCAAAGCGAGAAAGGGGAAGTCCAGTCGAGTCTTCCCCGAGAGGTGGACAATCGGTCCCGAACTGCTCGGGGAAGGGGACCTATGAAGTGGCGGAGGTGGGAGTTCTTGCTTCTAGGTCCAAAACCAACTCCGACCTCGCTTCCTGCCACCAAGACTGTAGGAAGGACTTGAAATCCGGCATAGCCAGAGGAGGTGGAGAAGGAATTGGTTGAGGCTGGGGGGGAGGAGGAGGAGGTGGTGGCAGAGGGGGAACAGCAACTGGCGGAGGGTAATACCCATGTAATGGGTATATGGGTGATAACACTGGTAAAACTGCCCCACTGGACTCCATCCAGGAGTGGGAACCTCCGGGTAAGGATCCCCAGGATACCCATGTGGGTAATGGAGGACAGTGAGGGGACAGTTATAGAACCTCGACATCAGCCCTGACGTTGGGGAAACCCACGTTGGACCCGCTGTAGTATAGATTAAATTAGGATCCGGCATTGGAACAGTCCATGTTATAGGGACCGACGTTGGCACCGGCGCCGGAAAAGGATCCAGCGTCGGCACTGGACGAAGAGTCTCAGTGGTAGGAGTCTGGTCCAGTGTCGGGGCTGACAGAATAGGCCTTACAGCCAGGCCCGGTGTCGGGACTGTTGTAGGGACCAGCGGCATTGGAGGTGCTGGCGGTCCCGGCGTCAGAACTGTAGTGACCGACGGCGTTGGAAGCGCTTGCAGTCCATCCTCGGGATGAGGAGGGGCCTCCAGAGAAAGGCCATCCGGCCGAGGAGGAGCCTCCTGACCCTGGTCCCCAGCGGGGGAGCGTGGGGAAGAACCCCCAAAATCAGCTGGTTCACCAGCGTCCCCATCGGCCTCGCCGGACGTGTCCAAAGTGTAATGTGAGGACACGGGCAAGGGAAGAACAGGAGGGAGTGTGGCTGTCTCCCTTCGGGCCCGCTGGACGTCGGCTGTAGCGCCAGAAGGCCCCGACGGGGGAACCGAGCCCGTGCAGCCGTCGGGGACGGCCGACTTAGCGGGCGTGGTCGGGCGGTCGGGGAGAGAAACCCTGGCTGACTTAACGACAGAGGCCGGGCGACTGCCCCCAGCTGGGGGAGTCGACTTAATGGCTGCCAGGCGGTTCGGAGAAGCCGGAGGCTGACTTACCGACTAGAGTAGCGTGGTCGCTGGAGGAGCCAGCGGCCGACTTATTTGCATGAAGTGTTTCCTTACCTGGGTGCTTCGATGGTGGCTGGGCCTTGCTGGTAGACGGCCTGACGTTGTCCGCGGAGCGAGCCAGCTCCCTCGTCTTCTCCTTGTGTTTTTTAAGGGAAGATTTGTCAGACGAGTCCCTAAGCTTGTCCATCTTCTTCTCAAGCAAAAGTAGACAGGCCTTGAGAAGAAGGGCCTCCAGCGCCTGCTGTCTCCGCTTTTTTGGTAGCCTGATTGAAGGACTGACAGTCGGGGCAGAATGAGACTGGATGGTCTGGGACTAGGCAGATGACGCACTTGGAATGCCCGTCTCTGTGCGGTATCTGAGTGCCACACTTGGGAGCACTTCTTCTTCGGAGAAGACATGTACCTAATTAAAGTAAAAGAAGAAACAGCGAGTTCTGTAGAAAACCACACAAAAAACACTTTCCGACGGATGCTGAATGGAGTCTGCAAAGCGACTAGCACAAGGCGATGGCGGGAAAGAACTGGAGGGCGGGCATGGGGACCGCCCACTATATACCCTCACGTTGACGTTGGTCACTTGACATCGGGTGGGCGGTCTCCCCGTCAGGGATTGCTAGAAAAGTCTGCCATGCGGCCCAATGTCAGACGACGTCAGTCCTACTTGTGATGAACTACTGCAGGAACCCTCTTGAAGTAAGATCTACTGTTACATGAGAGTAACCTGTTTTTCTAGGGATGTGGATATGTTGATCTATCCACCTTTTCTGGCAGACTCCTAGCACTTCTCCGGGAAGAGGGAGGCAAGGCGTACACACACCCTATTTAGGAAACAGAGATTGGAGAACTAAGGCCCCAAAACCAGCATCCCCACGTGACTCGAGGTCAATGTGGTAATGGGAAATGAAGGTGTGCGCTGACCTCCAGGTAGCAGTCCTGCAGATTTCCTGGATTGGGACATCCCTGGAAGCAGCCACTGAAGCGGTGGAATGAGCCCTTAGCCCTTCGGGAGGCTCCCTACCCGCTAACCTATAGCAGAGGTCGATGCAGGATATAATCCACCTGCCAACTGTCCGGTTAGCTGCCGGTCTGCCAGGTGTGGCTTCAGCGTAGGTGACAAATAGCTAGCGAACCTCTCCCTAAACTCCAGACGTGCGCTCCTTATAGTAGGCAAGCGTTCGCCGCAGGTCCAAAGTATGGAGCCTGTGCTCTGCCTCTGAGTTGATTGGTGAAGTACACTGGGAGATTAATCACCTCGTTAAGGTGAAAATCCGACACAACCTTCGGAAGGGACTTCGAGTTGGGGCACAGGACAACCTTGGCCCTGTGGAAGACCAGGTAAAGCACCTGCAGCTCACTGATCCTTCTGGCCGAATTTGATAGCCACCAAGAAGGGAGTCTTCCATGACAGGTGAGACATGCCACACCTGTGCATAGATTCGAATCGCTTGCCCATGAGCTTTGCCAAAACCAGCATTAAGTCTCACGGTGGTGGCCGTTCACACACACACCGGAGGGCAAATGTGGTCAAGACCCTTGGGAAAAAGTACCAGACCACCTTCTCCTGCGCCGACTGCTGACCGGCCCATGCCTGGTAAGCAGTGATGGCTGCCAGGTGCATCTTAACAGTTGTTGACCGAAGGCTGGACAGAGAGGGACCAAAGGTAGTCAAGAATGCTAGCCACTGGACAGGACAAAAGGTCCAACCCCTTGTCCTGACACGAAATGGAGAATCTCTTCCATTTGAAGGTGTAGCACTTCCTGGTCGACTCCTTCCGAGATACCTCCACCACAGTGAAGATAGCTTCGGAGTGACCCAAAGCCTGGAACTCTAGCGGCTCAGGAACCAGGCTGTCAAGTGCAGGGACTGAAGGTCCAGAGCAAGGATTGAAGGTCTGGATGGAGTACCTTCCCCCTGATTTATGGAAAGCAGGTCCAGGCATAGGGGAAGATGCCTCAGGAGCCTGCTGCCAAGTCTGAGGAAACTGGGGCACCAGAACTGGTGTGGCCAGTCTGGAGCCACCAGGATCACTGTGCCTTGTCCCTCCTGGCCTTGGGCAGCACCTTGTTGATCAAGGGAAAGGGAGGGAAGGCAAAGAAGTGGCCTGGGGTCCAGGGCCTCAAGAAGACATCCCCCTGCAGCGATCCCTGATTGGGGGGGGGGGGGCAGGTACAAAACAGCCTCAGCTTTGCGTTCCCCCTGGAGGCGAACAGATCCATCTGAGGGGTGCACCACTGGGAGAACAGGTTGTGTACCACCTTTTGAGTAGAGAGACCACTTGTGAGATGCCTCGCCAACTCAGCTGAGAGCGTCTGCCAGCTGACTGGAGGCTCCTGCCACATGGATGGCTAGGAGATCCACCTCCAGGCTGCACACGAGGATCCAGACAGAGCGCGCTTCACTGCGCAAGGGTAGAGAGTGCATCCCACCCTGTCTGTTAAGGTAGTACATGGTTGTGGTGTTGCCCGTCTGGATTTGAACCACCTGACCCAGAATGTGCAGAGCAAATACAGTCGGTGCTAGCCGAACTGCTCAGAGCACCCGCAGGTTGATGTGGCATTGGGACTCCTCGGGGGCCCAGAGCCCATGGACTCTGTGTTCCCCAAGTGGGTACCCCACGCATGAGAGAGGCATCGGTTGTCAGGATGACAGTCGACTCTGGGCAAACAGGATCCCTTTCTGCAGATGTGCTGGGACCAACCACCACTGGATGGCGTCCTACATCCTCTGTGTCACAGTGACTGGCTGGGCGAAGTGACCCTTGTGCTGAGACCACTGACTGGCCAGCTCCCACTGCAGGGAGCGCATTCTCCAGTGGGTCCAACAGACCATGCTGGTGCAGGCCACCATGTAGCCTAGCAAGCGCAGGAAGTCCCAGGCAGGGCGCAATTGCCCAACATGAAATGGTCGGGCAAAGGAGGAGAGAGAGCCTCTGCCCTGTCCACTGGGCTGTGCCCCAATGAAGTTGATTACCTGCAAAGGTACGAGTTCTGACTTAGCCTCGCTGACCAGGAGGCCAAGGGAGACACAGGTCTGGAGGGCAAGGTCCCTGGACTGCTCCACTTCCTGCATGGAGGGACCTGCGATCGATCAGTCATCCAGGTAGGGGTAAACCCCGACCCCCTGGTGCCTCAGGTAAGCTGCCACCACTGCACTGCACTTGGTGAAGACCCTGGGGGCCCAGGAGAGGCCGAATGGTATGGCCTGGAACTCGTAAAGAGTTCCTTCTGCCCAAAAGTGGAGGAACCTTTGATGAGATGGATGGATCAGGACATGGAAGAACGCTTCCTGAAGATCCAGGGAGCAAAACCATGTTTCACTCTAGAGATGGTATGATCTGAGACAGAGTTACCATCCTGAAGGTGTGTGACCTGAGGTGTGTGACCCTTGTTCAGGTGCAGCAGATCTAGAATGGGGCGCTAGCCTCACATCCACTTTGGCACCAGGAAGTACCTGAAGAAAAACCCTGGGTGTTCCGGAGGATCCGCGACAGGAACCACAACCTCCTTGGGGAGGACTGGGCTATGCTGCCTCTGACAGCTGGTAGCATGTCTGCAGAAACCAAGTCCTTTCATGGGGCACGGGCTCGACAAGGAGGGTACTGCTCGAATTCCAGCGGCAAACCCTGAACCATCACTTCTAGAACCAACCTGTCTGTGGGGTAACAGCGGACCAGGCAGAAAGGAAGTAGCGGAGCCTACCCCCCCCCCCGGGAGGACCCAAGGGAGGTATGACAGGCATGAGGGAAGCACCCCTCATCCCATCACTGAGCAGGCTTGGAGGAGGAGGACCTGGCTGAGGTGCCACCAGAGCCTCTCCCCTTCTGACTTATGGATAACAGAGACCACTGACTTGGACCAAGGCTGCCAGGCCTGAGCCTGCTGGCTAGCCTGCTGCTGGGCTGATTTGGCCATAGGAGTGGAGGTGGACCGAAAGGGCTTCCGTTTCAGATACTGCTCGGAGCACTTGGAGTCCTTCTGTGCACATGTTACAGCGTCCAAAGTGGCACTGGACTTCTCAATGCGTGTGAAGTGAACCTCTACCCCAGGCTCAAACAGGTTGGCGTCCAAGAAAGGTACATCTGCCAGCTTGTGTTGCGTGTCTGCCATGAAGGTTGAGATTCTCAGCCAAGCCCTGCAGCACATGGCCATTGAGGCCACCACAGAGCAGGCACAGGAGTCACAATGTCCATGGCTGTCTCGAGCTGTTTGTTCACAGCTCCGCCCTGGTTCTGGACCTGTCTGACTGTGGCCTGAAGGTCCACAAGCAGATGAGGAAGCACCTCATCCAGGGTGCCCAGCAGGGCATGGGAGAAGTGGGCCATGAGGAGGGCCGAGCTCACCTGGCAGCCAAGCGAGTTGGCAGCATAGACCTTCTTAGCCGCATGATTCAGCTTCTTGGACTCCTTATCAGGCGGCTTATCAACAACCCCGGTGTTGCTGGAGCACAGGAACACAGAGTCGGCCACCAACCCCTTGGCTGAGGGGTGCTCTGTGAATCCCGAAAGGGACCTGGTGGGCATGGGAGAAGTGGGCCGCATACTTGAGGGCCATCCGGGCAGAAGGCGCAGGGCAGGAAGCGGGGTGCTGCCAGAGCTCTAGGGCAGGGCCAAGAATAGCCTTTGCCACCAGGAAAGCCTCTGGAGAGTCTCCCCAGGCAAGGATCTCTGTCAATGGGTAACGAGCCAGTTTCTGGACGGGCTCCATTTTCATACCCATCGACTTCGAAAATCAGACGGAGGAGGCCCATGAAAGAGGATGGGCCTTCAACCATCGAGAGATCCCCCACGGACTCTTTGTGAACTGGATGGGAGTGCAGGAAGGACCCCTCGGACGCTGAAGAGTCATCAGAGAGCAGTCGACTGCCCAAGTCCCCGCTGATCATCCGTGGATGGTCAGGGGCGACTGTGACTGACAGCCGATGGGGAAGCCCCTTGGCCAGCAGAGACTCTTTAGTCAGAGCACCGACTGTCAACTGTACCTCCACAATGAGTGGATAGGCTGGAGTTGGCCGAGTCGGGACCGTTTAAATCAGTTCCGTTGGCGGAATTGGCATCTGCCTTTCGGAACGACAGCCAAGTGATGGCCAGCTTAGAAACTGGGGATGGTTTGGTGCTGATAAACACCAACTGCTGCCACATCAAGTCCTCGTAGCATCGATGCAACTTACGCCAAAGCCTCTCCTCACCGGAGGGCGACGACAAAGAATAGCAGCGATGTCACTTCGCATGGTGTCGAGAGCGGGAACACCAATGTCTGCGGACCGGCTTGACCTATGGAAGGAAGACCAAGACCTCGACTGCCAGGGGGGCTGGCGGCAAGGCTCAGAGGGAGTCTGTGAGCAATGAGGCTCCTCCTGGTCAGGGTCAGGGACCAGAGGCGGCAGGTCAGTGGACTGATCCGTCTCTCCAAGGATCCGTATCAGGACTGGAGTCCTAGACAAAGAAGTGCCAACCTCTTCGTTCGACAACTGGTCGGTCGGCTCGAGAAAAATCTCATGCGGCACCTCAACCAGCATCTCAACCGACAGGCCTGACGGGGTTACACCAAGGAGCCTGCAACCAAGGTCGAAGATTCAACTGTAGTCAAATCCAGAGAAGTGTGGGAATCTGAGGCCCTCAAGCGAGAGTGCCCCCGATCCCATGACTGATGAAGAGTCCTCGCTCTGTTTTGGACTCTTCCTTATCTTTGGATTTGTGCCCCAAAGGTCCCTGACTGAGGGTCAGCAGGGGCTGGCACAACTCTTTGAAGGAGCCCATGAACGTTGAGCCCAGAGGAAGCAGCACGAAGGCAGAAGCCAAGAAGGAGTGAGCCGGAGCCTGGGTCTCCGCCTCCTCAAAGGCTGCAAGCTGCTCAGTGGACCCCGTGGCCACAGAGACCACCCAACGGGCATCCTTTGATTTGACCGGCAGGTTCTGTTGTGAGGAGTGACCCGGTTTCAAGTGGGCGAGACAGTCTTCCAGGATAGGGTGGAAAGAGTGACAAAATCGCAAGCCTGAGGGTCATGATCGTGCCCCAGGCAGTACATGCTACGTGGCGTGAGGATCCATCCTGAACATCTTCGCCCTCAAGGGCACCAGCAGAACCCAGGAGTGGACTTCTCTCGTCCATCGCGGTCAACGAAGATCGAACTGAAGACGATAGTTTTAGAAGTAAATTGAAGATTTTAAATGCTAGGCCTACTCAACGTGGGAGCAGTAGAGAGGGAACTAGCTTCTCCCAGCGGAAAGGAAGATCTGGCACCATGGGGCGGAGCCGAGGGAGTTACCACCCGGGCAGGTGGGAGAAGCCAGCTTGAAGACGTTTCCCGCCAAGTCTTAAAGGGAAAGGCATTGCCAGAAAGTGTGGATAGAACAACATAGCCACATCCCTAGAAATGTGAGATTTTTCATCACAATAACAAGAATGATGATAACTGAAAGAACTACAAAATCATTTTAAAAAAGGCCAAAAATATTAAGAAAACCAAAAAGGACTGAGTTGAAACTAGCAGCAAAAGTTTCAGATAATTATAAAACATTCTATAATTATATTAATAACTGAAAAAGGGATAAAGCTGGTGTGGGACCATTACAGGATGAAAAAGGAGAATTAATAACAGACGTGGCAAGTATGGTTGAAATACAAAATCAATATTTCATAGGTTTCATAGGTTTGTCAGAGTTTTAAAGACTATAGTCCATATACTCCGCCATTTATGTATGTATATCCAAGAATATTGTTTTTGATCATATATTGATCAATTTGCTTCTTAAAGGATTCCATTGTTCTACTAACTATTGTCTCCATTGGCAGTCTATTCCAGATCTTAACCACTCTCACCATTAGCCAGTACTTTCTTCTGAGAGTTTTAAACCTATCTAATTTAATTTGCAGTGGATGAGCTCTAGTACCATAGGGTTGATCCCTTATTACAAGATTTAGCTGTTCCCAAAGTGTAGGGTCATTTAGTGCCCTATATATTAAACATAGATCACCTCGCATTCTTCGATATTCCAAGGTATACAGGCCCAAAGTTATCAGCCTCTGTTCATACTCCTGCCCCTGGACCTCAGCTATCCTCCTTGTGGCTCTCCTTTGTACCCTCTCCAAAGATCTGATATCACCCTTGCCCCCTAGTGCCCAAAACTGGGCACAGTATTCCATATGAGGGCGCACCAAAGATGTGTAGAGTGGCAAGAGAACTTCCCTATTATTGCTCTTTATATGTTTATTTATGCAAAATTGTATGTTACTAGCCTTTTTTATTATTTGATTATAATGTGGCCTGAAGCTTAGGCTATTACATATTCCAACTCCCAGGTCACTTTCTTCGGTGACAACCTGTAATAATTCATTTCCCAACCTGTACTGAAAATGCATATTATTTTGCCAATATGCATAACTGTACATTTCGTTACATTGAATGATAACCCTTGATTTTGTGCCCATACATCCAAACTGTTTAGTGCAGTCTGGAGAATGTTAGCATCTTCTATACCAATATTTTAGTTCTGTTTTCAGTAATAAACAAAACAATAACAGAATTATGGAAGAGGAAAAAGGCAGAAAGAGCCCAGGAACTATTGGAAGGGGAAGTAAGGGAAAAGCTAAAGAAGTTAGTCATAAGAAAGTCTCTGGGACCTGACGAGATGCGCCCGAGGGTGATTAAGGAACTGGCAGAGTCTGGCTGACCTGGTGGTGCTGATGGGTTGAGGCACTGGACGCCACACCTCATGCCACGTCAGCGACCCAGGGTCGGAAGCGACTTTGGGGTACCGGGGGTCAGCAGGGGAGAGATAGGATCGAGAGTCCAACAGCTCTCCTCTCCTCTCCCGGGGTCCCACTCCTTGGCTGCCCCCCGATGGAGGCTGGAGGGGTAGCATCAGAGACTGGGAGGCAAGAGTGCAGCTATGTGACCCGCGTGTGCCAGCACATGTTCACCTTCACAGCCACAAGGGGATGGGACCAGGAAAAGTGGAAAAAGGAGGGGCTATCACAGGCTACATGAAGCTCTGCCGGTCGCCAGTGTCCCGCTTTGTCTTCAGACTGCCATGATTGCCCCAATCTAGATTATGTACTGGGGGGGATGGACCTCCCCCTTCCTGCCCCGCCACGGGGGAAATCCATGGGGGAAAATGGGGCCAGGGTGCTGGAAGGAGGAGGCGGGTAAGGGTGAGAACACCGACTCAAGGGGCCCAGGAGAAACAGAAGATTGGGGAAAATAAAGGAATTGCTGAGGAGATAGCTGGGCTATTAATAGAAATTTTCCAGGAATCTCTGGACAAAGGTACAGTAGTAAGCTCTTGGAGGAATGCTATGGTGGTATCAATATATAGAGGTGGGAGTAAAAAGGAGACCGGAAACTATAGGCCAGTAAGCTTAACATCGGTCGTGGGAAAGATTTTGGGAGAGTTTCATCAGGGATTACATAGAGGACAGCATAAAGAAATTAGGTAAGGAAGATTATACGCAACATGGATTCATAAAAGGCAGATCCTGGCAGACTGTTAGCTTTTTATGGCAATGTGAACATAGAAACTGAAAAGGGTAAACAAGTTGATGTCATTTTCTTGGATCTAACTAAAGCATTTGATAAGGTTCCGCATAAGGAATTGATTACATCCATTAATGAAATAGGAATACATGTAAACATAACAAAATGGATAACTGCATGGCTGAATAATAGGAAACACTGGGTTAGTATACAGGGAGTGGTATCAGAATGGACTGAGGTGACCAACAGAGTACTGCTAGGATCCATGCTGGGACCTGGTCTATTTAAAATTTATATTGCATCCATGAAAACAGAGAACAGTATGTGGTTTGCAAAATGTGCTGCTGACACAAGGATAGGTACAGGAATTAATAGGGAGGGCAGCGAAGGTCACAAAGACGTCTGAATGAATTGGAAAGATGGGCTTGTAGAACCATCCTAGACTTCAACATAAACAAGTGTGCAGTTATGCATTTCGGCAAAATTTACAAGTTGTAAGTACCATTTAAATGGGAAGAAATTGAGAGTTGTAAGTGAAAAGAGAGATCTGGGAATAGTGATTACAAATGATCCGTCATTTAATAAACATAGTCATGCAATTTCCAAAAAAGCTAATGGTATTTTAACAAGTATAATGAGGCATCTAGGAAGCAGGGAGGGAAGGTGATACTGCCATTGTATAGAGCACTTGTGAGACCCCATATGGAGTACTGTGCCTGGTTTTGGGTACCAAGTGCCAGAGGTGAGATTAAAATACTGGAAAGAGTGCAGAGGAGAGCCACCAGGATAATTAGAGAAGCAAGGGGGCATGACTATGAGGTCAGATTAAATAACTTGGGCATGTATACTCTCGAGTATAGAAGGCTTCAGGACACGTGTCTATTGTTTCGGGCCCTGACAAATCATGATCTGCGGGACGTTTTGGGGCTGGAATTAAGAACAATGCATAATACTAGATCACACATATAGCAGTTAAAGGGAGAAGTATGCCCCTCAAGAAAAAGGGGGCTATTGTTTAACCAGAAGGTGGTTGTGTTATAGAACTCACTCCCTGAGGTGGTTGGAAGTAACAACATGACAAGAGTTTAAAAAAAAGATTTGATAGTTATTGCAAAACCAACAATATTGAGGGATATTTTTGGAGACATGGCAAACATCATGGACTACTGTCTTTGCTCCGATTTTACCCATGTTATCTATAAGTAAACAACAATTAAGCCACACATCTTTCTATATCCTTTCCATCAACCAAAGGTTTCTGTGTAATACAACTCTGTCTATCTGTGTGTGTATTTATATGTATATATGTGTTTGTGACTGCGTCTGTATATGTGTGTGTATGTATGTGTGTGTGTGTGTGTATATATATGTATATATATATATATATATATATATATATATATATATACACATATAATATATGTATTATGGTAGCACGGTAGTGCTACCATAGTTAGGGTTGAGGAGCCATTTCTATGTTAAACCCCAAATCTTTGCACCTTAATAACTTTGCAACCATTTGACGGATTTGACTGAAATTTGGAATACATGATCAAGAACCATAGGCCTTGGGATCTTCAAGTTTCATACCAGTCGGTATACGGCTGCGGGTTGATAAATTGATCTGTGCACGCTGCTTTACGTTTCACGAAATTCTATGGTCGCGCCTTACAGGTCGCATCGGTTTCTATGCCGACCGCCCGAAATCTTCAGGAACGTGGTGGCCAGGGTCCCGATGTGCCTTTTGAAGATTTAGTGAAAAATATTAAACAGTTCAAAAGTTATTCAAAAACAGTTTCCCATTATAAGTCAATGGGAAAAGTTAACAAAAAGTTTGACAGTGTCGCAAATGCATTTTTACTTTCGCAAATGGGCCATTTTGTTTTCAGTTGGTGATCAGAAAAATGGTTGGCATTTAAATTTGAGACCCTCTAGCAATCTAATTATTTTTGTATTCACCTAGTCGGGCCCTGAGGATGCTTGCCATGTCTTTATTTTGTGGTAAAACACCCCGGAAATATGTTTTTCAAATTTCTGGAAAAAGTACTTTCACAAATTACTTTCGTGCTCATGAAAGTGTCGAACTTTCGTGTGAAAGCTTTCACAAATTGCGACAGTAGTTTTCCATCTGTGGGAAAGTGACAGCGATTCTTTGGCACTGCGCTGCAAAAGATCCGCTGGGAGTTTTGGGCTGAAATTTGGAAGGAACGGAGCCGACATCTCACAGATGTGCCTTTCAGTGTTGTATTAAAAAAATATTACACGGCAGCAAAGTTACGGCACTCCAAAGTTTACGTTTTTTCCCATAGGATAACATTACGCTGCCCGACGCATTACAGAAATCCTTTGGCACCCTGCTGCAAAATAACGGTTTGGTCTTTTTTCCTGAAATTTGGAAGGAAGACAGCCAACAGTCCACAGATGTGCCTTTCAGTGGTTTGGTGAAAAAACATTCAGGGAGGCAAAAGTTATGGCGCTCTGAACTTTTCTTTTTCCCATAGATAACATTATGGCGTCATTGCCGCTTTTCAGGGCCCGTATTCGAAACGGTAAGAGATACGGACTTTTCGTCAGAAAATTTCTTAGCCCCTAGTCAGGGCTAAGATTCAAATTAGCCAGGACAGTTGTAAATAATATGACTTTTAAATTTTTTTCACGTACGGTTCCTGAGATATAATTATTTAGTATTCCAAGATCTCATTTTCTACCGATACTCATTATTATGCATACATTATTTGTACTCACTGTCTTTCTCTATGCAGGTTTTGGGAAAACCAGCCTGTGCGCTTACATTACTGTTACTGTTGCCCTTCCTCTTTGCGGTTCCGCACCGCTTTCACTCTACTGCTGCTCACGCCTGCGCCCACCATGTGCGTTATCCTTTATGCTTATTCGCGCTTGCATTTCTGTTATTTTTTGCCATTTCTGTTTACAGTACTGTTTATCTTTCTGTTTCACTTTACATCACCATGCCCATTGACATTTCTGTTTGCAGGCACCATGTTACTATGTGACTATGTGACAACACATCACATGGCAGACCATTCCCGTCTACGCCACCATGTGCGTTACCCTTTCTGTTCTCATTCGTGCTTGTGTTACCATGTGCGCCACTGTTAGCATTTCTGTTTGCATTGCTGTCCCTGTTAGTATGCTACAAGACATCATGTGGCGGGAGCTGGGTTTATTAGGCGGTGGGGAGCGTAAATAGAGGGCCCCAAGGCCCCGCCGCTGCATTACATTCACTATTTCTCGTTATTCTCAAAAAGAAAGGAAATTAGAGGCAAAAACTCCATTTAATGCATTAGCTAGGGGTTGTTCCACAGCGAAAAGTGAGGAAATTCGCCTGTTAGGTTGAAAACCCCTTGCACCCACTCCACCTAACCGGCATTGGGGTGTGCATTGGGACGTGGGTCCAATCTCACCCCATTCTCCTATACTTTGCTGCTTTACACATGTCATGAGGTGAGAGTTAGGGCTGATGATCCCAATGCACACCCCAATGCCACCACGCATGCCATCCTTTATGCTTTCATTTGCGCTATGCTTGTTACTTTTGCCATTTGTGTGTACCATACTGTTTCTCTTTCTGTTTCACTTTGCGCCACCATGCCCATTGACATTTCCATTTACAGGCACCATGTTACTATGTGACAAGACATCCACGTGGCACACCGCTCCCGCTCACGCCACCCTGCAGTACCTTTCTGTTCTCATTCGTGCTTGTGTTACCATGTGTGCCACTGTTAGCATTTCTGTTTGGCGATTGCTGCTCCTGTTACTATGCCACAAGACATCATGTGGCGGGGGAGCTGGGGCCCCCCGCCACCGCATTACATTCACTATTTCTCAATATCATTCTCAAAAAGAAGGGAAATTAGAGGCAAAAAACTCCATTTAATGCATTAGTTAGGGTTGTTCCACAGCGACAAAAGTGAGGAAATTCGCTGTTAGGGTTGAAAACCCTAACTCCGAATTCACCCCCCAGCACCACACACACACACACACACACACACACACACACACACACACACACACACACACATTCAAGTATGGGGGAGGACCAAGTCAACACAACCAATGACAGACATCCAGCAGCAGGTGACAGAAATAACAAACAATTGTCTAAATGTACTACGAGACATCCCCACCCACCTGACCAGGTACTGCATGCTCAGTGGAGATCAACAGCAAAACTGAGGCCATGTATACCAAACGTACACATCCCTGATTGCAGCTGCACACTTAGTAGTTGCATGGCCTTACCTACCGATGCCCCACACCAGACCACACCACTTGTGGTGGGCCACCTGAGCAACAGAGTTCAGCAAAACCAAGGAGCTGTACAGGTATAATATCTCTGATTATAACAAGGGTTTGAGAAATGCAGCTTTAATTGACTATAAACATTGTAACAGCCTTATGTTTAGTTTTTATTAACATACATGTAGAGCCTAACCATATGATGAACATGGTTTAATGTTGTTTAAAAACAGTTTATTATGATAGCAATAAGCCACTCCCAGGTATTATGTTAATGGTCAGTTTATCACTGTCTAGCAACATGTAGCACTCGGCTATGCCTCATTCAACATTAAACCCCTACAGGGTGATTAACAGACCATTTAACATAACTGTTGGTCATGCCTTATTGCTTAATTGTCTTTATGAGTAGATACTCTCCCTCTGCTAGGCACTGCAGCAGCTTTGCAACACAGAGTCCCACCCAGTTACACCATCCACTGAACTCATGAAGATGAACAGTGTAACTTGATCATTACAGTCATCGAAACCCTAGTGCGATTATAACTGACAGAGTCAGTGATAGAGGATAACCCCTGCTGTCCTAGTACACTTACCACATTGTGAGTTAAATCAATACTAAAAGACATTCTGTTTATATCTACACCATACCTACTTGATTCATGTTGTACCACAATTAACATAGTTATCACTTTGATAGCATCAGTGACAGAAGTGTGGCAAACCCAAACAGTAGGCATACAGCCTGAGTATGAAACAACTGTTAAAAAAAAATCACACTGTGTCCATAAGTGGCATAGATCACTCATTGCAACAATAGTAAATGTATTACTATTTGAATAAGTTAGTCATCACAGATGCAATGAGATTGTCTTTATAAGGTACAACATACTCAGTAAGTGCCTACAGGAAAATCTATCCTATATACATCTCCGATACATGTACATCATTGTTGGCTCAGTAGTGCTATGATATTTAGAAGTTGCTTGGCCTGATCCATGCAATTACAATGTTTCTTACAAAGAATACTTATTGCATCTTTAATATTGAAACACACTGAAGGTCTATGTATGTACATCAGCAGTACACCTTCATCAGTAAGAATGCATGTAATACTGGCAGTACGAATTTCACAGCGTTGAACAGGCAATGCTTTTCCATACGTTTACATCAGCTCTCTATGTTGAGTAAACCATTGCAGTAAATGTACTACTACGTAAATCACCTACTAAATGTATCACTACTTTTATCTTGAGCATGCTAGTGTCTTGTAGTTAATTTATGTGCTTCTCTTAGTTAATGTATACTGACTAGTGTTAAAACCTTTCTACAACTGTCATCATGCACCTTCAGCATTTATATTGAATAACGGCACAGTACCAGTTGTGGTGTGGTGTGGGGCATCGGTAGGTAAGGCCATGCAACTACTAAGTGTGCAACTGCAATCATGGATGTGTATGTTTGGTGTACATGGCCTCAGTTTTGCTGTTGATCTCCACTGAGCATGCAGTACCTGGTCAGGGGGGTTGGGATGTCTCGTAGTACATTTAGACAATTGTTTGTTATTTCTGTCACCTGCTGCTGGATGTCTGTCATTGGTTGTGTTGACTTGGTCCTCCCCCATACTTGCATGTGTGTGTGTGTCTGGTGCTGGAGGGGGTGAATTGAGTTAGGTTTTCAACCCTAACAGCGAATTTCTCACTTTTGTCACTGTGGAACAACCCAACTAATGCATTAAACTGAGTTTTTGCCTCTAAAATATATATATATATATATATATATATATATATATATATATATATATATATACATACACACACACCTGTTAAATAATATAACTTTCACTTTGTATTTTTTATATTGTATTTTTTTTTATTCTGTATTTATATTATATTTTTTGGTTGCTGCTTTATACTTTCCCACTTCACCCAGGTCACGTCTGAAAACGAGACTGTTTGTATATTTCTGTATGTCTACCTGGTGAAACTATTAAAAATAAATACGTGTATGTGCGTGTGCAAGTTCCAGCAGTTCTGGTCAGATTTTCTCCAATTTTATTCTGTACTTCAATGATTGCATGACACTATAATGCGCCCTGCAACCCTGTAACATGTCTCCTTGGATGTGTGTATGTGTGTGTGTGTGTGTGTGGGGGGGGGGTTATAAAGAAAACAGGTACACACATGGATTGTGACACAAACAGACATATTGGGTTGATAAAGAGGTTACTTCCCTGTAACAATAGTTCTAGTACTGGGTTTTAATTCGCGTCCACACTTAGGCAGTTTAGCTGGGCACTGCACAGTCATCAAATATCTTCAAACGTGGCTACTTCCGCTATCCATGGTGTCGGCCTCCATCCTCCAGCTTTGCCCCTTGCAAAGTCAGATCTCTACACTCTAGAGGTAGGGATCCATTTGCTACTTGCAAGGGGAGGGCAGGTGGGTCATGTGGATGGGAAATGAATACCAGACGTAGGAATAATAGCTACCTACTGTAATGGTAGATCTCCGAATCTCCTCTATTGAACCACTTCATGCTGTCTGAGGCATCAGAGGAGGAGGAGAAGCAGCTTGCAAGAGCCGGCAGTATTGTCACCCATCACCCGAAAAGGGAGGGGAGCGGGTGCTGTGGATCAATGAAGGTGATTCTCTCGAAGATCATGGAATGACTCTCAAGCAGTACCAAGCAGAAAGGGAGGACAGCAGGACCCAAATGGTCCTGAGGAGAAGGCCTTGCACAACACTGTGGCCAAAGCCTGCACATCTACAACAGACACAGACGATGCCCAGACTGTAGTGTTTAGTAAATGTATGAACAGTAGTCCAACTGGCAGCAGCGGACAGATTTTGGAAATGAACCATTGGGGTAACCACCCCATGGGTGGCATAAGCATGAACGGGACCAGGAAGCTGCTTACTCTGCTTCTGATAAAACGTAATACAACTGGCTAGTCATATGGACAGGCCCCGTTTCCAAATCAGTGAGCCATCATCCTGGGGCAAAAGCTATAAACAGTTGGGAGGATTTTCTACAATCCTTGGTATGATCAGGGTAGTAATGCAGTGTCCTGCTGAGATGTCCAGCGTACGTGAAAGACGTTTCTCACTAACTGTGAGAGATGAAAAATAAACAGGAAGATCAACAGTCTGATTTAGTGTTCTCTCAGACAACCTTCGGAAGGAAGTAAGGATTAATACATAATGTAACCCTATTCTTGTGAAAAATAATAAAATGAAGGTCTGCAACCACAGCCCTCAACTCTGAAATGCATCTTGACGACATCATAGCCATTAGGAACATATGAACACAATAGAAGCCAGCAGAAGAAGGCCATATAGTCTATCAAGTCTGCTCATATTGCAGGGTCCACAGCTTGAGCTAATGTCCCTGCCCTCCCTCCCTCCCCACTCCTCCCATCCTCCCTACCCATGATTCTTACCTTCCCCCTATGCCTATCCCAGCCTCTCAAAGCTGCCCACTGTCTTCAACAAAATTACCTCTTCCGGCAGCACATTCCAAGTGTCCACCACCCTCCCTGTGAAGAAGTGCTTCCTGATCTCCCTCCTAAACCTCCTACCCTCCAGCTTAAGACTGTGCCCACTTGTGATATGGCTGCCACTCAGCTTAAAGAGACTCTCCTTATTAACCTTATTTATCCCTTTCAAGTACTTGAATGTCCCAATCATGTCCCCTCTCTCTCTCTCTCTTGTCTTCCAGGGAGTACATGTTCAGTGCCCTCAACCTCGCCTCGTATGCCTTGCCCTGCTGACTGGCTATCATCTTTGTAGCCCTCCTCTGTATCTTCTCCAGCAGGCTAATGTCTTTTTTGAGGTGTGGGCACCAGTACTGAACTCCATACTCTAGATGCGGCCTTACCAGTGACCTGTGCAAGGGCAGTATACCCTCTCTCCTACTACTGATCCCCCTAGTTATGCATCCCAGCATCGTTTGCCTTTGCTGCTGCTTTCTTGCACTGCGTGGAGTGCTTCAGGTCACTAGTGATACTCACTCCCAGGTCCTTCTCCTCTTCTTATGCAGATACTCGGACTGCACCCAGGTAATACTCTGTCCTGGGATTCTTGGCTCCAATATGCATAACTTTGCATTTCTTGGCATTGAAGCCAAGCTGCCAGATCCTGGACCACCTCCCCAGCTTTTCCAGATCTTCCTGTAGGTCCCGTATCCCTTCAGCTGTGTCCACTCTCCCACAGAGCTTGGTGTCATCTATGAATAGGCACATTTTGCCTTTAATGCCATCCCCAATGTCATTGATGAAGACATTGAACAACACTGGCCCCAGCACACAGCCCTGTGGGACCCACTGGTTACCACTCTGGTGCCAGATAACTCTTCCCCCAGTGTCTTCCAAGAGAGGAAGCGCAGCTCATAAGCAGAGGCAGACTTGAAGGGAGGCACAGTCAGTGCCTCTAGGTCCAAATTAAAGATCCACACTGAAACCAGACTGCAGACCTGGGGTGCAATAGTAGAAAACCTCTTAGAAATCTATGGGGAATCTCCATCTAGGATACTGTTTAGCCTTGTCTGAGGGCATGAAAAGCCAATACTACAGCCAGATGGACCTTAATAGTGGAATACCCCAGTCCCAAATCCTTAAGGGACAAGAGGTAGTCCAGCACAGTAGGCATGGAACACAAAGAGATCTAGGACATATAAAGGGATCCAGGGCATGGGCAGTACACCAAGCTGTAAAACATTCCATTTTTTCCAAGTAGGTGTACTGCATAGATGGCTTTCTAGCCACCAGCAGAACATCAGCAACTGCTGTGGAGACCCTAAAGTGGGAGAGCTGTGTCCACAGCAGTCATGCATGGAAATGCATGGAGGTGCAGGAATCGCAGATCCAGGTGCACTAGAGCACCCTGCTCCTGTGTCAGAAGTCCTGCTCACAGCGGGAGCAGGATAGGGGGTTCCACTGGCAGTTGCTGGAGCACAGGAAATCAAATTTGTCTGAGCTGGGCCAGCAAGGGGCCACCAGAATTAAGAAGACTTTTTCAGCCTGTGGCTTGACCAGAACCCTCTGTATCAGAGGGAATGGGAGGAAGCATTCAGAAACCTTCCTTTCCAGGAAACATAATGAGTCTTGCGCGAGAAAACTCCAGGCCCTAGAGTGAACAAGCAGAAACGCAGCAGTTTTGCGTTATATGGGGATGCAAAAACAGGTCTATGTCTAGATGATCCCATTTTTTTGAAAAGGTCATCCATGATGGAGTCTGATAGTTCCCATTTGTGACACTGCGTGCGGGATCAACTGAGGCGATCTGACAGTGTATTCAGGGCACCGGGCAGGAACACTACTGACAGATCTATGTTGCTAAACTCTCATCGCTTCTCTGCAGAGAGTGTACAAATGCACACCGCCCTATTGGTTGATGTAGTACCAAAATAGTGTCTGTACCAGTCAGCAGCTGGTTCCCCAGAAGGAAGGCAGTGAATGCCTGCAGGCCATGCAGAACAGCCCTCCTCTCCAGAGTGTTGCTGCGCAGAACCATATCCAGATCGGTGCACTGGCCCTGAAGGGCATCTACTTGGGGTGACCAGAGGAACAAGGACCCCATCTCTACGTTGGAGCAGTCCAACCACCAGATCAGGGAGCTACAGAGAGGAGGAGTCACTTATATGAGACATTCCAACTTGTCTGAATGCTGTGCCCACTGCGCTGTGAAGAACCACTGACTGATCCTCATGTGGAGGCGAGCTAGCAGGACAGTCAGCATTGAAGCGGCCATCAAGCCGATTAACTTTAGAAGGCATCTGGCTGAGATACAGCTGTTGGATGATACCAGCCGTGTCTGGGCCACTATTGCTGTAGCATGGTCAGAGTGCAGAAATGCCCGGCCCAGTCCTGTGTCCAGAACTGCCTTATGTATTGGAGTCTCTGACAAGGGGCAAGGACCAACTTCATTTCACTGACCAGTACACCCAGTTGGTCGAACAACTGTTGGGTCCAAAATAGTGTGCAGATTATGGCTTCCCATGATGGGGCTTTCAACGGCTAGTAGTCTGTGTAAGGGAAGACAGAGGCCCTTCCTGCAGAAGGCAAAAACTTTGGTAAATACACGTGGTGCAGAGCATAAACCAGAGGGCAGTGCACAAAACTGGTAGTGCTAGACCTAGAGCATGAAATGTAGGCATTTTCTGTGTGACTTGTGAATCCAGACATGAAGGTATGCATCCTTTATGTTGAAAGCAAATCCAATCCCCCTCTTTTTTTTATTTTTTAAATCATGTCACTATTTATGTGCCTCTGCAGTGCCACCGGCGGGGGCATTCAGGCGCCAGCCCCCACTGCCCCAGAGAGCAGCAGGCTCACTCGCATGATGGGGGTCCTGCGCGGCCGTCCCAACCCACTGGAGGGCCTCCCCCATGCCTCTCTGAGCCGGGCTGGACCGGACCTCCCCAACGCGGTTCCTCAACAGTCGTCCAGGTCGGCAGAAGCACGGCCATCAAGCTGCCTTGGTCGCACCCAGCCATTTCCTCCATTTTTTCCCCTAGGAGCCGGCAGTGCACTGACGTCTGGCGCCTAAGCCGACGTCTTGCCGTGCTCTTCCCCTACTTTACACTGCAATTGTGCAGCCCCTGGTCGTCACCAGGGGCCACTACAGCTCAATGTGCTTTCCCTTACCCACCCCAGAGGGAGGAGAGCAGTCCTGGGATGCCTAATCCACCCTCTCCCCTGCCGAACCCGAGTCGCTGGCATGGTGCAAGGTGTGGCGTCCAGCGCCTCAACCCCCAGCACCACCGGGCTGGCCCAATCCCCTTTTAATAAGTGGTAAAGAAGGGAGACTGCAGAGACCATTCAAAATCTTTTGCATTCAATGAAAACATTCAGTCTTTGAAGGTCTAGTTCAGGGCTTACACCCCCAGTCCATTTTGATACCAGAAAGTACCAGGAATAATAGCCATGTTCTGTTCTGAAACTGGGACAAGTTCCACTGCCCTCTTGTGGAGAAGGTTTGGAGGTCCTCCAGCAGGAGGGCAAGATGTCCTGGAGGATACCTGTTGGGGGGAGGGGGCGTCACTGAGGGAACAGTAAGGAGCTCCACCATGTGCCCTAGCTGAACCACCTCCTGGACCCAGGCATCTGCATTTACCTCCCACCTCAACTTCCTTAGGCAATGAGGCCAGAGGAAGGGGAGGGGAGTCAAAGTGCCAGGGGTGACGGGGGAGCCAGTAATGGTCTGAATTTTTGTAAGTCTGGCACGGGCACCAAGAGGCAGGTCTGCAGTCTAGGATGTGGAAGGCTGAAGCCTCTGAGAGTCATGTCCCATGCCTCCCAAATAACCATGGCCTGGACGGGCACAGGGCCTGCGAAAAGAACCTCTACCCCTTCCCCAGGGTTTAGGGTTCAAAGTACACAGGGACCTTAAAAATATTTTTTGGAGGACTGTAAATCCCTCAATGCATTTTCTGCATCATTACCAAATAACTGCTTTCCTCTAAAGAGAGCATAAGCACAGATTGCTGTACAGAGGCAAAACCAGCCACCTTTAGCCAAGAGTGGTGGTGAAGACAAATCCAAGACAGCTGCCCTGGCAGCAGTCATCTAAGGCATCACAGGCACACCTCAGCAGGTGCTTTTCAGCTCCCTGTCCATTAGCAAAAGTCCGCTGTGTCAATATTTTGTTCTGGCCCTCAGGCATTTTATCAGCCAGGTAGGCCATTGTCGTCCACAGATCATTCTGATATTTTATCATGTAAGCCTCATAATTTGCGGTCCTTAGGTCAAGTGAAGCAGAAGCAATAGCCCTCTTTCCCATCACATCCATCAATCCTTAACTCCTTATCAGAAGGAAAACAACTCCCGTGCTTGGGTGCTTTTGACCTACCATGAGCAGCCTTGATCACCACTGAATCTTTTTCAGGCTGTGATTGAAAAATATGACCTATCTGTGGTGGCTGGATATCGTTTATTTGCGTTTCTGGGAACTGCTGGCAACTGAGCTGGCTTATGCCAAACAGTCAAGGTGGCATCCGCCAATGTAGATTGCACAGGGGTAATTATAACCATAGGGGAGGCAGAGACCTGCAAGAACTCAAGATTTTCTTTTGGAGGAATCTTCCTCCTCTGCTCGAAACCCCAGTTTAGCCTGCACCCGTTTAAGGAAGGCCTGAAATGAGGCACCCCAAGGTGGAGACCTAGGAGTATTTTTCACACTCTCCTCTGTGCAAGAAGAAAGAGTAGAGCTTGAGCCTACTACATCAGTTATTTCCTCTTCTTCATCCATGGCCTCCTCCTCTTCCATATACTCTGGGCTTGTATTTCAGTTCATCGCTGGTGTCGACCATCATCGGCTGAGGGTCGACGGGATGAAGCGACAGTGGAGGAAGAGCCATCAACGAGAGTCCAGTAGGAGGTTGTTCACAGCCTGGCTTAATGGCAGGGACCAAGAACTGAAACTTCGACAGTAGGGCAGAAGATGGCAGCGGTAAAAGACGCTGAAAGAGCTCCAACATCATCTTGACATAGGAGCTGTGCATCGAGTGGTCACGAATGGTTCATCGACAGCAGAAATGTTGACGGAACTGTGCCTGATGGCGGTAGAGGCTGAAAATCCCCCCCAGCAGGGGAGGCAAGCCAGCGCCAGACCCTGACCTAGGTGATCTGAGAGACGTTCAGGCTGGGGCAATGACTGTAGCCTGGGACCCATCTTTTCAACAGACCTAACAGCTGTTTCTTTATTCCCCTTTTCCTTCTCAGAGTAGCAGTGTTTCTTCACCAACTGAGGAGTTGTCCTTTTTCTCTGATGGGTCAGCGACAGACACAGTTGACCTTGGGGAACGGTGCATCAATAGCAAACCAGAAACAGAAGTGGTTTAAGACAATGAAGCTGCCTTTGCTGCAACCTGCTTCTCAGCTTTAGATGCACTTCCAAAGCCTTCTTGTACCATCTCCCCATTGCCAGATTAAAGCTCTGGCAAACTGAGCAGGCTTTAAGGGGAAAGTCCCCTCAACTTATTTTCTGTACACCTGTGTAGTGTGTAAGTATGAACAATGATTCAGTCTCTTGCATCCTCGTAATTTCATCCTAATTTAAATATAAATGAAGTTGCTTCATTCTGTTTTACTCTGGTGTTAAAATCTGTTTGTCTCCATTCCAAAGATCATGACCCCACTCAAGCAAGGCATCATGGGAGTTGACGGGTACATGCACAAGCCAGCAGAAGTTATACTGTCATTCAGTTCTGTTACAATGTCTTGTGAAGTCCTGTATTCTCTAAAAAAAACATTTTTTTCTAACTCAGATACATGTTAGACTACAGAAAATGCAGGGCACTCACTATGCCTTGAAAAGTTTCATGGACATCACAAGACAAGAACATGGGGACTGCTGGGAACAGCAACGGCACTAATACAGTATAATTACTGCAGGGTTTAGCACCAAAACATCATAAAACTCTAGGATGCCTTACATGAGTCAGGTTATGACCTTTGCAATGGAGTCAGGCAGGTTTTCACACCAGACTTAAGCTTCTTCATTTATATTTAAATCCTGATGAAAGTAGGAGGGTGCAATAGAGGCAATTATTGTGCATGCCTACAAGCTACAAAGGTAAACAGAGTAAAAGTCTGAGGAGACCTTCCATTTAATGCTGTGATCTTTGCTGAGGCAATGGATACACAGAGTGGTCATCTTTATAACTTTTAATGTCGCCACACCAGCAATAGCAGAAAACAGAGTTACGCAAGAACTTACCGTAACAGTAGATCTTCGAGAGAAGCTCTTGCAGCGGGTACCACAATTAGGACTGATGCCAGCAGGCATCAGGACCCCATGGAAAACTTCTAGCCAGCAGTATCAGCCAGGGACCACCCCCTCCAACGTCAGCCTGCCCCCAATGTCCCACCTGGTATAAAGGGAGGGCAGTACCTGGCATGCCCCAGTTCTTTTTCCGTCTGAGATTCCAGTGTCCAGAAGTAATGTGATCCGCGCAGAAAACCTAGGGCAATACCTCAGAAAAAGGTGAAATTAGGGTGATACTTTTGCTCACAGCAGGAGATCTCAGGGGAAGGAGAATGGGAAGTATACTGCTGCAAGAGCTTCTCTCAAGATCATTATTGCCGCTCTACGTAACTATAACATTTTACTTCGAGAGTCAGCTCTTGCAGCAGGTACCACAATTAGGACCGATTCCAAAGCAGTATAAACTAAAGACAACAGCCTGGGAGGTAGGTGAACTGGAGAGCAAGGGAAAGGAGGCCCCTTACAAGAGGACACCCTGCAGAACTGAGAGGCCGAAGCCAGCTCTGCGTCTTGAGACAATGTCCAGACTGTAATGCCGGATGAAGGTGTGGACTGTGTGCCAAGTAGCTGCCGCACAGATGTCCGATGCAAGCACATTTTTTTAAAGCAGCAAAGGAAGCCACCACACCTCTGGTTGAATGACCCCTGACTGAGCCTGGCAGGGGTTTGCTGTGCTTCTGGTAACAATAAGAAATACAATGCACCAGCCACCTGGACAATGTCTGTTTGGTTACAGGAGCCCCAAGGATTCTGGGGGCAAAGGAGATGAACAATTGGTCAGAACGCCTGCTGTCCTTGGTCTGGACAAACTGTAATGGAGAGTTTTGTGCATGTCTTGCGTGTTGAGAAGAGCCTCACCCTTGTTTTCATACTCTGGGAAAATAAACAGGAAGCTGGATGTCCTGATTTAGGGTCATCTCAGATACCACTTTAGGTAAGAACTTAGGATTGGTTCTCAAGGCCACCCTGTCCTTGTGAAAAACCAAATAAGGCTCCTTAAACATCAGGACCTGAAACTCGGAAATTCTTCAAGCAGAAGTAACAGCAACTAAAAACAACACTTTCCAGGAAAGGAAGCGTAGCTCGCAGGTCACAACTGGTTCAAAAGGGGGTAAGGTCAGCTTCTCCTGGATGAAAAGTAAGTCCCAAGGTGGGACAAGTTCTCTGACAGGGGGTTTAATATGTAAGATACCCATAAGGAAGGCACGGGTTCCCTACAATTGTGCTACCATTCTGCCTTGAACAGGGGTGTGATAGGTGGAAAGGGCAGCCAAATGCATCTTAATAGAGCAGTAACCCAAACCAGAGTCCGAAAGAGATAAAGAGGTACTCCAGGATAACATTCACTGGACATCCCAGAGGATCCAAGTGGCGAACCGTGGCCCACAGACAGAAACATTTCCACTTCATGGCGTAAGTCACTCTGTGGAGGGTTTTCTAGCCACTACAGTGACATCCGCGACCTTGTCAGAGACTCCAAAAAGCAGTCTAAGTTCTCAGAAGCCAAGCATGGAGGTGGAGGGAGCACAAGTTCAGATGCACCAAGGTCCTGTTGTCTTGTGAGAGCAAGAACGTGCTTCAGTGGTAGGGTGGTGGCAGGTTCCAACGCTTGCTGCTCCAACAGTGGGAACCAAATCTGTCGAGGCCATAGAGGTGCCACCAGGATCATTGTTGCCCCTTCCACTTGCACCTTGAAGAGGACCCTCTGAAGGAGCGGAAAAGAGGGGGGGGGAGAAGGTGAAGCGGAATCTCCCCTTCCGAGAGAAGGTCAACACATCTTGCCAGAAAATACCAGGCGTGGGATCTAGCGAGCAAAAACTGGGCAGTTTTGCACTGGTAGGGGAGGCGAAGAGTCCAGCTCGGTGTCCCCCATTTGTCGAACAAATCGTCGACTATGGCTTGGAGAAGGGACCGCACGTGTGCTCCTGAGCAAGTTCTGCTGATGGCGTCTGCCAAGGTATTCTGGACACCGGGGACATGGACCGCCGAGATCACCAGATGATGAGACAAGGCTCAATCCCACACTCTCACAGCTTCCCTGCAGAGGGGAGGGAAGTGTGTGCCTCCTTGTTTGTTGATACAGAATATCACTGCCATTTTGTCTGTTTGAACCAGGAGACACCCTGGTTAGATAACAGAGCCCAAGACCTGCAAGGCAAAGAGGACAGCCCTCATGTCCAAAACGCTGCTGTGGAGAGATTCTTCTGTCACGGACCAGGTACCCTGTGTCCTGTGAGTGCTTAGATGAGCTCCCCACCCTGTGTTTGAGGCATCTAACATAAGGATCTGGTCTGGCTCTTCTATTTAGAATAGCATCCCTGCCAGTAGAGAAGGTGATATCATCCAACACTGTAATTCCTGTTGCACCGGTCTTGTGATGGAGACAGGAAGGTCCAAACCGTCCCGTCTTTGGTCCCACTGGACGCGTATGGTCCACTGAATTGTCCTCATGCACAGTCTTACAAAGGGGACTGTAGTGATGGATGCCGCCATGTGGCCTAACAGCTGCAGCATAGTTCTGGCAGGTACCACTGGGGCTGAAGCAATGTGATGGGCTAGGTCTTGGAGGCATGCTGCTCTGTCTTGTGGCTCTCCCATGAATGGTGTCGAGATGAGCCCCTATGAAAGGCAGGTTCTGAGAAGAGGTCAGAAAAGACTTCAGGACGTTGACGGTAATTCCTAGTTCCTCAAAGATAGAACAGGTGTCCCAAATGGAATTAGGTAGGTGTTCTCTGGACGGTGCTGTGAGCAGCAAATCGTCCAAGTATGGAAACACAAAATGACCCTTCCTTCTGAGTGCTGCTGCAACCATGGCGAGGCACTCTGTGAATACCCTTGGTGCAGATGACAGGCCAAAGGGTAGCGCCCTGAACTGAAAATGATTGCCCTGAAAGGTGAACCTCAGATACCTCCAATGGGGTTTTGCCACTGGAATGTGGAGGTATGCGTCCTGCATGTCCAGTGACACCAGAGAGTCTCCCTGATGAATCATGGGGAGCAGTTTCTGAAGTGTGACCATCCTGAACCTTTTGTACTCTACTGAGTAATTAGGCTCACTGAGGTCCAAGATGGGCCGCAGGTCACCCGTCTTCTTCGGGACCAGGAAGAAATGTGAATAGAATCCTGTTCCTCTTTGTAATGGAGGGACTGGTTCTATTGCTTTCTTGCAAAGCAGGGCTTGTATCTCTGATCAGATCAGGCCTGCTTGCTCCACGGAGTAATGAGAAGGAGGTGGGGGTCTGCCTGGTGGGAGCTGGACAAACTCTATTGAGTGTCCTTTCTCGATAAGTTGAAGGACCCACTGGTCGGAGGTCACCTTCCTCCACACCATGGTGTAAAGAGAAAAGCATCCTCCGACCACCTCTCCTGATGGGACAATGAGGAGGGGTGGGTCCAATGGGGAGTCAGGCAGTGGGAGGGGGAGGGAAGGATATCTGGGTCGGTTTAGCCTGGCGAGGGGAGGGTCCAGTTGAACCTCTGTGGGCTCCCCTTCAGTTGTAGCCTCCCTGCTGAGGTTGTTGAGGCTGAAAACGGGGTTGCTGTGGTTGATGTCCCCCTCTGCCACGAAAACAAGATCTTCAAAACTGTCTCTGTTTCAGGCGATACATGGACTGAACTGTCCTTACTGCCTTTACTGAATCCTGGAGTCTGTTAATTACCCTTTCAGAATCCTCCCCAAAGAGAATGGATCCGTGAAAAGGTGCGTCAAGGAGGTTCGACTGAACATCCTGCGCGAAACCCAAGACCCTAAGCCAAGAATGACGGCAGGGGCACACTCCAGTTGCCGCTGCCCTCCCTGCCATGTCTGCACAGTCATATGCGGAATGGAGCACATGTGTGCCCACAACCGATCCAGTCTGTAGGAGCCTCGAAAGTTCTGCCTTCTGTGGGCAGTCTGGCAGTTCATTCACAATATCCAATTCCCTGCTCCCAGAGAGCATTTTCGAATTGGACCATATGGGTCAGGAAATACAAGCTCCTAACGCTGCAGGTTGCAGAGGCATAAATCTTGCAACCCATGGACTCCATGGAGGGTGGCTGGGTGCTGAGGTGCTTAGGTTTCTGGGAGCGGTCATGCGCTGCTGAAATGAGTCCGCAGTGGGGTGTTCTGCCAGGAAAGGGTGATCTTTGGGTGCCCTATACAAGCGGTCAGCTTTCTTGGGGACGATGTAAAGGAGTAAGGGTGCTTCCAGGCAGCCTGGGGGACATCTGCCAAGGTGTCGACCAGGGGTGGAATAACTACCAGCCTGGGACCCTTTTGTCTAAGATACTTAGCCAGGCGCATTCTTTCTGGGTCGAGGTCTTCAGTGACCCAACCCATGTTGGTCTGAATGTGCCTCATAACCTCCATAAAGGAGGGGTCATCCAGGGGTGACTTTGGTGTATCCTCTGGGTCTAGGGGAGGCCACTCCTCAAAGGATTAGTCCTTCGAAGATGGCTTGGAGGACTTGTATGAATAAGAGAAAATGGAAGAAGACCCTCAACACCTTCTCCTGACACCTGGGAAATACACAGGAGAGGGAGGGGTGGTCATGGGGACTCTGACCAGCCAACAGCAGGGCTGGGATTCTGTGATTGTTACAGAGCAATTTACCTTGTTTGCTTTCAGCTGGAGGTGAAACTCTGCAGAGGGATGCAAGTATCTGGAGCTAGATGATAAGTACTTTCTCTGTGCTGTTTCTTTTCTTTTATGATTCAGGTAGCGTTTAATGAGCTAGCAATGTGTGCTGTGTGATTTAAACAGTGTAACTGCAAAGCAAATGATTTTGTCTTGGCAAGAGAGGTCGAGAAATAAACAGGAGGGGAAGGGTGGTGATGCGACTCGGACCAGTCAATAGCAGGGTTGGGATCCATTTATATTTCAAAGAGGACCAAGCGACCCTGAAGCTTGAGTGCCATGGAGCAGGAGTGTAGCATCTGCAGGGTGTCAGCAGGGAAGAGAGCAGGCAGCAGGCCATGCTGGTAGACAGGAAAGAGCCTAACTGGGAGGGCCACATATTTCCTGCACAGACATGGGAAGTCCAAGGTGGAAGAAGGGTTCCAAGGAGATGAGTAGGACCAGGATAAGGAAGGAGAGGATGTGCAGGGGCAGTCAAGTAGGGCGGGAGATGGGAAGGGTTGTTTGCTGCCAAGGATGTGGAGCAGCCATATTCCTGGGAGTGGCTTGCAGGGCAGGGCAGGGGGTTGTAGGGTGTCTTGGCAGATGGGCCAGCTCAGGCAGAAAATAGGGTGGTTGAGGAGGGAACTGGAGGCATAGAGGAGACAGAATAGGGGGGAACACAGCCAGGAGGGAAAACTAATGAGGTATCCAAAAGAGCTCAAAACAGGCAAAAATAAGGGGGAACTTGGTGGGACAGCAGGAGGGCCACACAAGCGAGTGCAGTCAAGGGAAGGAAGCAATGACTGGAGGAGGGTCAGGCACAGGAGCATGACTAAGACTGGGTCGGAGCAAAGATATCAACCTGTGGGAAGGGGGACTGGACTCATTCAAGGAAAGGAGATTAGCACTGCAAACAGATTCTCAGTGTTGGCTAGTCCAGAAGACTAGGTAGCAGAGAGAAGGGAAGCTACAGTGAAGGAGCAGGGAGAGGACACTACAGGGGAAAAGGTATACAGTGGGGAGGCAGTAGGCAGTACACCAAGACGCACACACTGGCAAGGGGCGGGGGCAGCAGGGAGGTGATGGTGATGCACCTTCCAGAGGAGAAAAGGAGCAAGGAGATAGGAGGAATGGGGGAAGTGGCAGGCAGCTCAGGAAAGGCTAAGGATATTGAGAGGAAGGGAGTCAGAGTGGAGGAGGGCCACATTTCAGGGAAGACACGGGGAAGTAATAATTGAGGAGGTGGTAGCGTGGGGATGGAGCAACAAGTTAGTGCAAAGGGAGGTTCCACAGATGGAAAATAGTTCGGAGGTGGAGGTCAGTAGCCTGGTCACAGTTTTGGGGGGGAGAGAAGAGGACAGGGCAAAGGTTAGGGGAGGCAAAGGGTGGCCGAGACGGGGGGTGAGAGGGCCTCGCAAGTTGGGGGGCAGGGGAGTGGAGGGCAACAAGAGGGTGAGCAGGAAAAGCATCAGAGTCATAATTCTAGGGGACTCTATACTGAAGGGTATAATAAGGTGGGGAGAAGGTGTGCCAGACAGAGTAACATCTGGGTAGAGTGTATGCCAGGCATGACAGTGAGTAGAGTAGGGCAGCATACAGGCAGATATGTGGGGAAGGTGGGGG
Organism: Neoceratodus forsteri; assembly: GCA_016271365.2. Lineage (NCBI taxonomy): Eukaryota > Metazoa > Chordata > Ceratodontiformes > Ceratodontidae > Neoceratodus > Neoceratodus forsteri. Next base: position 335,994,711 of record JADMNL010000025.1, read on the forward strand.
GGGGGAAGCCACACATTGTGCTGTACCTGGGAAAAAATTATCTAGAAGGGAGATGGATAGAGGAGGTACAATACCGCTTCAGGGAAGTGGGAAAACTATGCAGCAAAGAGGGTACAACAGTAGCCTTCTCAGAAGTTCTACCAGGGCCAAGGGCCAGTACAGACAAGAAGAGAAGAATCAGCAACTTCAACAAGTGGCTGAGGGAATGGTGTGGGACCAAGTGGTATGGATTGTTGGGGTACTGGGGTAGCACATGGGATGACACAGATCTTTAAGCAGGGGATAGGTTACACCTCAGCAGGGCAGGTTCACAGGTGTTGAGGTAGAAGCTGGGGGATTTCATCAACGAGAAGTATCATTTAAACTAGGTGGCAGAGGGAGGCATTGGAGCTGGAAATCACCAGGAGAGGGGGTCCCATGGACCTCCCCCCACCACAGGGCTAGATAAGACCTTAGGCAAAATAGAGGCTGGAGTGAAGGGTAAGGAAGCAGGAAGGATAGGTGCAGTATGGAGAATGGTTTCACTAAATGCTAGGAGCCTGGGGAACAAGTTAGCAGAGTTGCAGGCATTGATGGCAGAGGGAGAGGTGGACACAGCTACCATTACTGAGACATGGGCAACCAAGCACCATGACTGGAACCTAACCATCCCAGGGTACAAACTTTTCCAGAGGAACAGAGATAAAGGGAAGGCTGGGGGGTTGCCATTTATGTAAGGGAAGGGATCAGCTATAATAGGGAGAAAGGGGAGGAGGGCATGTCAGAAGTAATCTGGCTGCAACTGCACAGTCAGAAAGGGACCAAGATCTGTCTGGGGGTTGTTTATAGACCTCCGGCCCAGAAGGAGGACACTGACAGGAAACTGGGGGAGCAGATAAGGAGGCATAGTGGCAAAGGGAGAACAGTGGTGGTGGGGGACTTTAATCTACGGGGGTTGAATTGGAGCATCCCAGCAACCAACTGCGCCAGGGAGCAGATCCTCCCAGGATGGCTTCCTTACCCAGAGGGTAATGGAGCCAACGACAAAAGGGAATATTCTAGACCTGGTACTGGAAGATGGGGAACAGGTGAGGGATGTAAGGGTGGAGAAGCCTCTGGCAAGCAGTGACCACCGCACAGTGTGGTTTTCAATCAACCTGGTATGGGAAGTAGCCACTACAAAAACTAGGATCCTGGACTTCAAAAGAGTGGACTTTGGTAGGATGGGAAACATACTGGCAAGTCATATGGCAAGCATCCGCCCAGAAATGGACAAGGAACAAAAATGGGCAGTCATCAAGATAGGACTGGCTGAAGCCACTAAAACTTGTGTCAAGAGCCAGAGCAAGAAAGCCAGGACCAAGAAACCTAGTTGGATGAGAAGAGAGGTAGCGGAGAAGGTGAGGGAAAAGAGGAATGCATTTTGGACCTACAAGCAATCCAACAGGGCAGAAGACAAAGAAGAATATGTGAAGAAATCCAGAGAAGTGAGCAGAGTGGTAAGGGCAGCAAAGGTGGCTAGGGAACGGAGGTTAGCGCAGGGGATCAAAGGAGGAGAAAATAATTTCTTCAGATATACCAGAGAGAAGAGGAAGAGCAAGGATCAAATTGTTAGGATCAGGAGGAGAAGTGGGTGGGTAGAAAAGGGGGCTGAGCAGGCAGAAGTACTTAATGAATACTTCTGTTCAGTCTTCACCAAGGAGAGGGATGGGCCCATACCTGAGAGGAAGGGCGAGGCAGGAGAGGGTGGGAAGAAGCAACCACAGATGGGGAAATCATGCTGGAAAGGGTGAGGGAGGGCCTTAAGTCCCTGAAGGTGGACAAGGCACCTGGCCCAGACGAAGTACACCCCAGGGTGCTGAGAGAGTTGGCAGAGGTACTGGCAGGGCCATTGGTGGACCTGTGTAATACCTCTCTGAACTCTGGGTGCGTGCCCAGGGACTGGAGGGAAGCACATGTGGTACCTCGCCATAAGAGTGGGCCCAAGGACAAACTGGGGAACTACAGAATGGCGAGCCTTACTGCAATTGTGGGAAAACTGATGGAGACCATTCTCAAGAAAAAGCTGGTGCAATTTCTTGAGGATAACAGCTTCCAGAACAGCAGGCAGCACGGGTTTGTCTCAGGCAGATCCTGCCAGACAAAATGGATGATTTTTATGACCGGGTTATTTATTTACTTACTGAATTTTGTTGACCCTGTAAGCCACCTGGGCCTAGAAGTCCCTTTTTCAGGGGTGACTGGGGGGAAGGGGAATACAGATGGTAAGCAACTGAAATTGAACTAGATTAAGCTGTTGGTGGTATTTTTAGTGAATGGGAGAAATTTGGCCAGGGCACCGTGGAAATTCTCCTACTCTTTTTTTATAAGTGCCATGGGATCTTTAGCATCCACCTGCACTACAACCAATCCCGGCAGATGGGACCTCGGTTTAACATCTCATCCGAAAGACGGCACCTCAGAAGTGCAGCATCCCCCTTATGCTGCACTACAGTGTCAGTATTGGGATATTAACCCAAGTGCCAGATGTGGGAACTGAACCCACAGCCCTCTAATCTGAGCCACTGCACTGCACTGGACAGGGGACATGCGGTGGATGTCCTCTATCTGGATTTCAGCAAAGCCTGTGACTCGGTGCCACATGGTAGGCTGATCTGTAAGTTGAAGAATCTGGCAGCAGGGAAGAAACTGGTCAGATGGGTCTAGAACTGGCTGCAGGGTAGACACCAGAAGGTAGTAGTGGGGGGCGTATCTGAACCCAGGGCAGTAACAAGTGGTGTACCACAGGGCTCAGTGCTGGGACCGGTTCTGTTTAATATTTTCATAGCCGACATTGCAGTAGGGATTAAGAGCAAGATCAGGCTATTCGCAGAGGAGACAAAGATTTGTGCCAAGGTAGATTTTTTGGGGCAAAAATACTTCAGGAGGATTTGGCAAAACTGGAGGAATGGTTTCACACTTGGCAGCTTGGTTTCAATGCCAAGAAGTGCAAAGTGATGCATTTATGGGGCAAGAACCCAGGACACAATTACTGGCTGGAGGGTGTCCTGTTAACAAAATCCAAGGAGGAAAAAGATCTGGGTGTGCTGATAACCGGGGAGATTAACCACTCTGCTCAGTGCAGGAAGGCAGCAGCAAAGACAAACAGGATGCTAGGGTGCATAGCAAGGGGGGGATTACTTCTAGGAGTGAGGAGGTCATCTTACCCCGTACAGGTCCTTAGTGAGACCGCACCTAGAGTACTGCGTGCAATTCTGGTGCCCCTACTTGAAAAGGGACATCAAACTACTGGAGGGGATACAACGCAGGGCAAAAAAAATGATCCTGGGGTTTGGGGACAGACCATATGAGGACAGACAGGGAGCTCACTATGTACATCCTGGAGAAAAGAAGGGAGAGAGGGGATATGATTGAGACCTTCAAGTACCTGAAGGGTTTGAACAGAGTAGACATCAGGTGTATGTTCAATCGGAAGGGTGGAAGGGAAACCAGGGGATACTATGAAGTTGGAAGGGGCCAGGTTCAAGAGGGAACTGAGGAAGCACTATTTCACAGAAAGGGTGGTGGCAGGGTGGAACGCTCTGCCAGAGGAAGTCGTATCACCACAGAGTGTTGGGAGCTTTAAGAGGGGGTGGGACAGATTCAAGGGGAGGGTACAAACCGGGAGGGACACAAGATGTGGGGAGGGCATATGGGGGGCAGCTGCAGTCTAATGGACTAAGTGCTGCACACTTGAGCAGACTTAAGAGACAGAATGGCCTGTATCTGCTGGCAATTTTGTATGTTCTCATGCATCCCCATCTGTCAGGGGAGCTTGAAGGGCTCTGGACCTAGATCTATGGTGCCTTTTCTTAGAGGCCTTTCCTCTGGCTTTCTTCCAAGAGGGGGGCTCTTTGCCTCGGTCCTCATCGGATAGTGGCTAAGGCACTTTCTCTTTATCTGGAGTTGGGGGAGGGGGATCTGCAGGCTCCTCCCCATCCAGGTGTGGCACATCTGGATTGGTTGTGTTATCTGGTATAGCCTTAGGGGGGAGGATATCTGGTTTGATGGTCTTCCACCAGTGACTAAAATCTTTAACCTGGTTCAGGTTAGGTTTGGGCTCCAGATCTGGTGTCAGTCTGGTACCTGCACCAGTTCCGGTGTCGGTACCATCATCTGGTTGATCCAGCGTCGGGTGGGGCAGCGCCAGGACGGTGACCGTACCAACATTGGGTACCTGCTTGTTCTGAGGGACCAACATCAGTTCTTTGTCTTCCACCTGGGTGTCGCTGGTCCGGTCGTCAGAAGGGAGAAGAGATGACTGTTCCTGCCTATGTGGAACTTTTGCAGCGTTGTCCATGGACCGACGTTGGGCGTCAGATGAGGGTTTTGGAGGAGGATGCTTGTTGGACGATCGTTTGTCCGACGGCGGTCGGGGGATATCCCCCCCTTTTGTGCATTTTTTTTTTAATTTCTATTTCTCCTCCTTCCCAGGCCTGCCATCCCCGACCCTTCAGGAGATCCTAGGCAGACATTCCTCTGCCTTTCACCCTACCCAAACAACCCCCGGATCCCCATGGAGCTACGGCTTACCCCCCACGATCGGGGATGAGGTGGGCCCCGAACACCCCATCACTTATGTTTCCTCGGTCCAGGGCCATCAGCCAGGCAAAGGCACATTGAGGGCACGTCTCCGGAACGCCATCTCCCCGGCGATGGCAGGCTTTTTTCCTCTTTTTCTCCATTCCCTACAGCGTGCGACCCCTGACGTCAAGGCGCTGATATCCACGCTGCATAGTGGCCACCCGTCCCCTACCACTGGTGGCTTGCAGTACTCCGAGCCTCCTCTCAGAGTCAGGCAAGTATGTGGGCTTCCGCCACAACCCTCCCTGGAGAAGGTGAACTGTCGTGGGACGCTCAAGCCTGTATCCCCCCGGCCGACCCATAGCGACCAAAGTCCGCTCCGAACCCGGTCACCCGGCATGGAGTGGGGGCCCTCAGCCACCGGCCGACTTTGTGCATGTTTATGGAAGCGACGAAGACCTCCCAGAGGAGCCAAGGTCTTCTTCCTGTCCCGGGGCTGGAGGCATACAGAGGCCAACCGGCAGAATGACGAAAGTTGTCTTACCAGGTCTGACGAACGGCCGTGGCTGGAGGCCTGATTTTAATAGGCTGGAAAGAGTGTGTAGGTGACCCAGAAGCCTCTTCTTTGTTCCCCAAAACCCAGGCTATAGTCGGGGCCTTCACGAAGGTAAGCCTGTAATCCTGGCTGGCGGAGTCAGAGCTGCCCTTGGAGGCAGAGTGCGATCCCGAGGATCTCGACCGTGAATGGGATCTTTCTCTCTCCGTTTTTCCTTATGTTTAGTGGATGAATGTTTCCCAGACTGCTTATGGGAGTGGTGGGAAGATTCCCTCTCAGAGAAGTCCCGCTGCATAGTGACCAACTTTTGTTGGGTGAGGTGGGCCTTCAAGGTTTTCTGGCGTTGGATCCGGGTCCGGCTATTGAAACTCTGACAGTGCGAGCAAGACTCGTAATCATGGTCTGGGCCCAGGCACAACAGGCAGGCCAAATGGCCATCTTTTGCCGGGATTTGCTTCCCACAGGCACACTTATTAGTGTGCCTCGAAGAAGGAGACGGGGGGGGGGGGGAGAGACAACATACAGAAGAAATGTCTTAAACAGCGGTACTTTCGATGAAAATAAGAGACTGTAAAACAGTAGGGAATGGCGAACGAACTGGCACGAGTCAACCGTGGAGCCGATGCATGCTATTAGACGTCGGGAAAAGAAGTGGGGCACGCCAGAGACTGCCCTCCCTTTATACCAGGTGGGACGATGGGGCGGTCCACGCCTGATACTGCTGGCTAGAAGTTTGCCGTGGGGTCCTGACACCTGCCAGCATCAGTCCTAACTGTGGTACCTGCTGCAAGAGCAGACTCTTGAAGTAAGATCAATGGTTCCTTTTCTGTTGGTGGCCGAATAAAAGAAAGTTTAAAATAAACTTAAATCAGCAGCGACAGCAAAACTTTCCAAGTTCAACAGCGTCTTTCAGCAGTGGCGGGCCGACGAGCAGCCGATGGACCGGGTAGTCCTGATACTAACAGTTTACAGTTCCATGATGTGGCTCAATGGAGGGAGATATACTCAAAGAAGCTCCATGGTTGCAGGTTAGTACGGGTTCAGTTAGCTATCCACACTCAGGCAGAAGCCCAGCAATCCTCTAGTGGGGGCAAGGCATGCATTGCATCTATTTGGCAAATAAAGAATGGAGAACCGAGGCCCTAAACATATTACAACAACTGAGCACTTCCATGCTGTAGGGGGATATAAAAGTATGTGCACTGGACCAGGAAGCAGCCCTGCAGAGCTCCTCAATCAGGATGTACAGTACCTGGCCACAGGAATGGAAGCAGCACTATTTCTGGTGGAATAAGCCTTCAACCCCTTAGGCAACTCTCTATCAGCCAAACTGCATCACAGACTGATGCCGGTGCTTAGCTGGTGGTCTGCCTAGAGTGGCTTCAATGTAGGTCACCAACAGCTGGTATGCCTCACTGCAAACCCCTGTCATGTGTTCCTTGTAGTAAGGGGCACCCGGCATACGTCCAAATTATAGAGCACACACACCCAGCATCTTAAGTAGGTTTTGGAAAGTAAACAGGAAGGTATAACAGATAGGAGATGGGTAGCTGCTAATGGTGCTAAAGTAATGATGACAAAGGGACCAGTGGGGTGTCACAGGGCTCAGTACTGGGACTGGTCCTCTTCAATGTCTTTGGTAAGTGACACTGCAGAATAACTGGATGAGAAGGTTTGCCCTTTTGCAGATACCAAAATTTGCAATATGGTGGACACTCAGGAGGAGGTGGAGAGAATGTGCAGGTATCTTGAGATATTCAAGGAGTCGTCAAGTGCCTGACAGTTGGGATTCAATGCTAAAATGTGCAAAATCATGCAAATAGGGCATAGGAACCCAGAAGCTAAGTACAGGATAGGAGGAAGGTACTGACAGCCACTAAACAGGATAGGGATCTTGGGGTGATCATATTGGATGGCCTCAAAGTGTCAGAACTGTATGACAAAGAACCGGGTAGGGCTAGTTGGATGCTGGGGTGCACAGGGAGGGGTATCTCCACTGGGAGTAGGTAGGTGGTATTATTACCATATCACTCGCTGGCGAGACTCCAACTGGGTACGGAGTGCTAAGTACAGTTTTGGAGGCCGCATCTCAGAAAGGACACAGAGTGGAGCTACTACAGAGGAAGGCAATTAAGCCCTCTGACGAGAGACTAAGGGATTTTGACACGTACAGCCTGGAAGAGAGGACAGTGAGGGGTGAAATGACAGGGACCTAAAAGTACCTCACAAGAGTAACAGGGTGTAGGAGGGAGTCTCTTTCTAAGAAGTAAGAACACCAGGACCAGGGGCATGTGATGAAGCTGGGGGTTAAGAGATATGTGGAGGAAAACTTCACTGAAAAGGTGGCAGACAGCAGGAACAGACTGACAGCAGAAGTGGTGGAGGCAAGAACAGGCTTTAAGCATGTGTGGGGTGAACATATGGAGTTCATTAGAAAACAGGCAGTGAGGATATGGGGTATATTAGAAAACAGGCAGGAAGAAGGGAGGGTCACAGGAGATCAGTTAGGGTCTGCAGTGACAGAGTAGGTAGGGATCATCTGGACAAACTGGGTAGGCCAAGCGGTCTGCTGACAAATTCCATGTTTCTATGTAAAGCACCTGGTTAAGGTGAAACTCAGACTACCTTGAGCAAGAATGTTGCATGGGGTTGAGGCAAAGGATGACCTTGTTGGAGTGGAAAACTAAATACGGAGACTCCACAGAGTACCTGTAGCTCACTCACCCATCTTGCCAAGGTGATAGTGACCAAAACTGCAGTCTTCCATGACAAATGTGACATCTCACACTTGTGAACTGACTCAAATGGTTTACCCATCAGCACTGCAAGCACCAGCAGTCAAGTCCCACAGTGGTGGAGAGCTCGCACAGATGGGGACAAGTGGTCCAGGCCTTTGAAAAAGCACCAAACCACCTTCTCCTGTGCCACGGTTGGCACAGTGGCCTGCACCCAGTACGCAGAGATGGCAGCCAGGTGCACCTAATGGGACATGGCTTGTAACCCCGACTGAGACAGAGGCAATAGATAGTCAAGTATCCGCGCCACCGGACAGGTGAAAGGATCAATCTCCTTGCCTGCATACCAGTGCAAAAACCTCATCCACATGAACAAGTATGTTTTCACAAGTTAACTCCTTGGGGGATGCCTCCATTACATTTTCTGTCTGCATCGAACGCAACGCTTAAACTCTGGCTTTTTGTGTTCCATCCAAATTTAGTTAAAGCAGTAACCAGAAAATGAGGTGCACATAAATTGAAAAATGAGAAGAAATTCAAAGAAAAGTGTCAGACATTAGCCCCTGAAAACTGGGTTCTTCACACGCTTCAGTAGCTGTCCTTTCCAGTGGAAAAGATCTGACATTGCAAGGGGCAGAGCTGGAGGATGACACTATGGGTGATGGGAAGAGGAGTCAAGCTTGAAGACGTCAAGTGAGTGAAAAGAGTCCAGCTGAACTGCACAAGTGTGGATAGTGAACCGAATCCAGGTTAGCAGAAAGTTACACACACATGCAGTGTGACACGTACAGACAACATGCGTGTGTCTGACAAAGAGATGGGTAAATACACTGACAAGAACGATAGAGACATGATGGTATGTGAGTGTACACACACGTATATATCTGCAGTAGTCACCTACCTCTGTCGTAAGCTTAAGTCAAAATCTACGTTGCTCTGGGGACTGATCACGCCTTGTACTGCATAGGGCTGCAAAGAGAGGCAGTGCAGACAGTTACTGGATATACAAATTGGGGCAAAATCTGTAATGGGCAACCTTAACTACAAAAAGAAAAAAACCTCAGCAACAGAGGGACCTCTCACACTTTGACATCCCTCATGTGAACTTGTTGGGAAGCTGGGACAGGAAAGTCTCCTGAGGTAGAAGCCATGAGACAGGACCACTCCTCTGGGCACAGGGATCCCACTGCACTCTGGTGCTGCTTAGGGAATACTCTGCACTCCGCTGTCTAGTTTGCATTGTTAAAACAATATTCTACCCAACTCCGGGGAACCCTCCCTATGGGGAAACACCTGCCTGTGCCAGCCTGCCATCCTCGACAGGTGAACCCCCACCAGAACAGTGGTGTTCCGAGGCTCGATTCACAAATGGGGATGCAGGGCTTGTGTCAAGTCCTGCATCAAACAGTTTATTTTTTGAGCATCTGTGCCAAACACTCTGCCACAAAATGTGCCAGATTCAAGAAGATTGGGCGTAGTTGCAATCCTTTTCCTGATTCGGCAGCTTATGCGAAATCTTTGTGTAAAGTCCCACTAACAGGTTATCCGAGACTGCATGCAAATTAGACCAGAAAAAGCTGGTCCAACTTGAGGCACTCAGCATATGGGATTGAGAAGCCCGCTCGACGACTGGGGAATGCCGGAAGTCCCATATGTTTGGCGCACCAGAGGCCTGCGGCATTCCCAGAACTTTTGTGAATCAGGTCCCTTGTCTTCAAGGACAAGACTGGACTACATCCTTGAAAACAGAATAGCAGGGCTAGCTGAGTGGTGCGACAACAGAGAGGCAAGCTGCCAAGTGAGGCAATTAGGGAACACAGAGGCCAGCCGTGGAACTGAGGTTCTTGTGTGAGTCTCACAATCCCATACAGAGGCCACCTGGGAGACTGGGGTAAATGTGCAAGCCCAGAGTCCCTCACAGTGGCCAGCCGGAAAATGAGAGTTCCTGCATTAGCCCACAGTTTTATATACAGGCCAGCATTAGGGTTTACATGCGAGCACCACAGTCCCACACAGAGGCCAACTGTAGAACTGAGGTTTGTGTGCAAACTCCACTGCCCCACACAGAGGCCAGATGGGATACTGAGGTTCACGTGGGAGCCCACAGTCCTACACAGAGGCCAGATGGAGGAGTGGAGTTCACGTGGGAGCCCAGCATCCCACACACACGCCAGCTGGGACATTAAGGTTCAGGTGTGATCCCCATAGTCCAGCTGGGGCACTGGAGTTCATGTGAAAGCCCCAAAGTTCCCCACAGATGCCTACTGGAAAAAAAGGGTTCATGTGCAAGACCACAGTCCCTTATAGAGGTCAACATTTGTGTTCTTGTACAAGCACCACAGTCCCTCACAGAGGCCAGCTGAGACACTGGGGTTCATATGCAAGCCCAGAGTCCCTCATAGTGGCCAGCTCGGGGACTAGGGCACATGTGGAAGCTCAGAGGCCAGTTGGGAATTTGGGTTCATGCTTGAGCCCTAGAGTACAGCAAGCTAAGACCAGCTGGGAGACTGATCTTCATGTCTGTTTCTAAGAGTCCCCTGCAAAGGCCATCTGGGTGACTGGAGTTTATTTGTGCTTAAAACAGTCTGCAACATACCAGCTGTTGTCCCTTTCCTGGACTGTAAAGTGTTTTGGCAGACACTCTGAAAGGCAAACTAGAAAACCAAATCCCTGCCCTGATCAGCAACTGCCTAGTGAGGTACTGCAGGATGCTGGGCCCAACCCGCCACATGGCGTCACTCAGCCAACTGTCTGGGGAAGAAAAAACAAAAAGGAGCAAGGTAAGTACAACTGGTCTAGAATTATATGTGGGACTTACCCCATATGTGATCAGCAAAGCATTAGGTTTCAACAGCTGTCCAGCCCCTTTAAAAAGACCCTGAAGAAACACAGAAATCACCATGAGAATCTGAGAAAGAAAAGGGGACAAGCTCAAGAGATGGCAACTGTGATGTATGTGGGCATTAAGACTGAGGATCAAAGGCCAGCCTGTCAGCAAAACAGCAGAACTACCACTCGCAACGCTGGAGACCAGGGTTTGAGAACAAGGCTGACTTGTCAGGGGCCAGCTGGGGGAAGGAGGATTAAGCATTCCAGTGGTCACTCTCCTCGGGGGAGCCATAGTCTCAGCAGCGCCATTGCCACCTGTAGATGTACAGATGGCAGAGCACCCAGGACACAGGGAGGAAGGAAGCCGCGTCCAGCAGCACTACTGCCACCTCTAGATGTACAGGTGGCAGAGCACTTGGGACACGGAGCGAGGGAGGAAGTCATGTCCTTCAGCGCTGCCACCTGTAGATGTATAGATGGCACATCATTCAGCACACAAGGAGGGAGGGAGCCGTGTCCCGCAGTGCTACTGCCACCTGTAGATGTACAGATGGTAGAGCACTCAGGACACAGGGAGCCGTGTCCTGCAGCACTACTGCCACCTGTAGATGTACAGATGGTAGAGCACTCAGGACACAGGGAGGGAGGGAGCCGTGTCCTGCAGCACTACTGCCACCTGTAGATGTATGAGTGACAGAGCACTCAGGACACAAGGAGCAAGGGAAGGAGCTGCGTCGCGCATCGCTACTGTCACCTGTAGATGTACAGGTGGCAGAGCACTCAGGACACAAGGAGCGAGAGAGGGTGCTTTGTCCCGTAGTGCTACTGCCACCTGTAGATGTACAAGAGGCAGAGCACTCAGAACACAGGGAGGAAGGAAGCTGTGTCCCGCAGCGCTGCTGCCACATGTAGATGTGCAAGTGGCAGAGCACTCAGGACACAGGGAGGGAGTGAGCTGTGTCCCACAGCGCTACTGCCACCTGTAAAAGTACAAGTGGCAGAGCACTCAGGACACAGGGAGGGAGGGAGCTTTGTCCCGCAGTGCTACTGCCAGCTGTAGATGTACAGTGGCAGAGCATGCAGGACACAGGGAGGGAACTGTATTCCACCGCGCTACTGCCACCTGTATATGTACAAGTGGCAGAGCACTCAGGACACAGGGAGGGAGTGAGCTGTGTCCCACAGCACTACTGCCACCTGTAAATGTACAAGTGGCAGAGCACTCAGGACACAGGGAGGGAGGGAGCTTTGTCCCGCAGTGCTACTGCCAGCTGTAGATGTACAGTGGCAGAGCACTCAGGACACAGGGATGGGGCCACGTCCTGCAGCGCTGTCACCTGTAGATGTACAGGTGGCAGAACACTCAGGACACAGGGAGGAGGGAGGGAGCAGGCCCGCAGCGCTACTGCCACCTTTTCATGTGCAGGTGGCAGAGCACTCAGGACACAGGAGGAGGAGCAGGTTCCGCAGCTGCTGCCACCTGTAGATGTACAAGGCGGCAGAGCACCTAGACACAAGGAGGAAGGGAGGAGGGAGGGAGCTGGGTCTCTGTAGCTTACTGCCACCTGTAAATGTACAGGTGGCAGAGCACCCAGGACACAAGGAGTGAGGGAGGGAGCAGATCCCTCGAGCTACTGCCACCTGTACATGTTCAAGGCTGAGCAGAGCCCCAGGACACAGGGAGGGGGGGGAGCCACGTCCCGCAGCGCTACTGCCATGTGTAGATGTGCAGGTGGCAGAGCACTCAGGACACAGAGGGGGAGGGAGCCACGTCCCACAGCACTACTGCCATGTGTAGATGTGCAGGTGGCAGAGCACTCAGGACACAGAGGGGGAGTGAGCCGTGTCCCACAGCGCTACTGCCACCTGCAGATGTACAGGTGGCAGAGCACTCAGGACACAGGGAGGGAGGCAGCTGTGTCCTGCAGCACTACTGCCACCTGTAGGATGTACAGGTGGCAGAATGCTCTGGACACAGGGAACGAGAGAGGGAGCCATGTCCCGCAGTGCTACTGCCACCTGTAGATGTACAGGTGACAGAGCACTCAGAACACAGGGAGGGAGACATGTCCGGCAGCGCTACTGCCACCTATAGACGTACAGGTGGCAGAGCACTCAGGACACAGGGAGGGAGGGAGTTGCGTCCCGCAGCGCTACTGCCACCATGTACAGGTGGCCGAGTACTCAGGACACAGGGAGGGAGGGAGCCACGTCCCACAGCGCTACTGACAGCTGTAGATGTACAGGTGGCGGAGCACTCAGGACACAGGGGAGGGAGGAGGGAGGGAGCTGTGTCCTTCAGCTCTACTGCCACCTGTAGATGTGCAGGTGGCAGAGCACTCAGGACACAGGGAGGGAGCTGTATCCCGCCGCGCTACTGCCACCTGTAGATGTACAAGTGGCAGAGCACTCAGGACACAAGGAGTGAGAGAGGATGCTTTGTCCCTCAGCGCTACTGCCACCTGTAGATGTGCAAGTGGCAGAGCACTCAGGACGCAGGGAGGGAGGGAGCTGTGTCCCACAGCGTTACTGCCACCTGTAGATGTGCAAGTGGCAGAGCACTCAGGACACAGGGAGGGAGGGAGCTGTGTCCCACAGCGTCACTGCCACCTGTAGATGTGCAAGTGGCAGAGCACTCAGGACACAGGGAGGGAGGGAGCTGTGTCCCACAGCGTTACTGCCACCTGTAGATGTGCAAGTGGCAGAGCACTCAGGACACAGGGAGGGAGGGAGCTGTGTCCCACAGCGTTACTGCCACCTGTAGATGTGCAAGTGGCAGAGCACTCAGGACACAGGGAGGGAGGGAGGGAGGGAGCTGTGTCTCACAGTGCTGCTGCCACCTGTAGATGTACAAGTTACAGAGCACTCATGACACAGGGAGGGAGGGAGCTGTGTCCCACAGTGCTGCTGCCACCTGTAGATGTACAAGTGGCAGAGCACTCATGACACAGGGAGGAAAGCCACTCTGCATACCCGCAAGAGCCTGCTGACACAAGTGCATGTTGGGGACCTAGTCGCAAATGGCAGGGTCCCTGCAAAGTCAATGAACACAGAATTGAAAGGAGGAAACTAAATAAAGGGTACAGCCCCCACCTGTTGCCCCACAAAGACCTATATACCCAGTCAAAAGGCAGTATATCCTCACGCTGGGGTTGCAAAATAATAAATAAATTTAGGACCAATATAGAATGTCCTCTTTTTTCGTGTGTTTGAAAATACATTTTTATTAATGAGTAACAGGGATGCACATTCACCATCAAGTACATTGACAGAGGCACTGAAACGGAGCACAAAAGCCAACAGAATATGGCACCACATTAAAGACAAGAGAATCATCCAGGGCTCCCCCAAACCTCCGACACAGCTTTGGGGCCGCTTTAACCTGTCTTGCATTAATATTGCTATCTAGGTACTAGAGCCTGCATACAGGTGAGATGTTAGTATAAAAGGAGGGAAGCCACCCTTTCACTCACAAAATGCCCCTGGGTCAGCCATAACCACATTCTGCAGAAGTAATCAACAAACAGGCGTGATGTACATTATTCTCAAGAGGAACCCCCCTCCCTGCCAACGATGTATCAAAACAGGTTTGCAGCTCCCAGTAGTAGTATGATCCTGGCTAAACCAATTACAATGACTGGAGGACATAAGGGCTGCTGCTGCCCCATACCATGTGGCTATAGCAGGAGGGAAAAGCGCATACTTAAACATGACTATACAGCCAGAAAACTCATCTTCCTTCTAATACTACTATCTGGTGATGTTCATCCCAATTCTGGTCCAGCCTGTGACAATCCAACCAGGTTGAAAAAACAATTTGGCCTAAAGAAAGCCTCGATGAACATCCTCAGCCTGCTCCATAAAGTCACTCAGTTCCAGGCGTGGATGCAACTTCACTGTCCTCATACTGTATGCCTTACAGAGACCTGGCTTACCCCTAAGCACAACGATAACTTGATAGCACTACCAGGGTTTAGTACCTTTCGACTTGATAGGACAGGGAAAAGGGGTGGGAGTTTATTTATTTATTGTTGACCAGGTAAGTGCACTAGACAAATCCTGCCTATTTTCAGGCATGACCCGGGGAAGGGGGATACGGATGAATGCCAACCGACTTTGAACCAGATTAAGCTGTTGGTGGTATTTTTTTTTTTTTTAGTGAATGAGGGCTATTTGGCCAGGACACCGGGGAAATTCCCCTACTCTTTTCTATAAGTGCCATGAGATCTTTAACTTCCACCTGAACTACCACCAATCCAGGCAGATGAGACCTCGGTTTAACTCTCATCCGAAAGACGGCACCTCAGAAGTGCAGCACCCCTCTCATGCTGCACTACAGTGTCAGTAAAGGGATATTAACCCAAGTGCCAGATGTGGGAACTGAACCCACAGCCCTCTGATCTCCCGGTCTCAGAGGCAAGTGTGCTACCTACTGAGCCACTGACACTGTTGTATATGAGTTGCCTCATATATGTCAAAGAATCCATCCAGGGTAGTGTATTACCAGTAACTGGGGTCACCAGTAACTATGAGTTGCTTGCAGTTCGTCTCCTACTAGAAGAACACGGAAAGTCAGTAACTATTGCCTCAGTCTATCTGCCCCCTCACAAAGCAAAGCTAGGTCTCAGTCTAGTCCTGGAAGCTATTTCCCAGGCCAAAAAAAAAAACCTCTAAAATCACTGTCACAGGAAACTTCAACATCAATTGGCTCAGCAAGGACACAGATGCACTGAAGGATCAGGTAGCCAGTTCGTATCTCACTCAGATGGTCTCAGAGATTACCAGAAAGAACTACAAAAAAGGCACCGGCACGCTACCTGACTGGATCCTGGTAAGCTGCCTATCAAGGATTAAGAGTGTTAAAGTGCTACCCAACTGTCTTAGTGATCACTCCCCGCTAATCTACAGTTGGGCCAGCAAAGTGAAAAAAGCAACACCAATCACCATACATTGCAGGGTGATGGAGAGGTCAAGTTGGCTCCTTCAAAGCTGCTCTATCACAGGTGGATTGGTCCCAGACAGATGAGGCGCAGGATATAGACCAAGCCTTGAAACTTTTCGTGGACAAGTTTAATACAATCTGTGACATCTTCGCTCCAATGAGGAAAAGAGAGATTAGAGGGACCACAAATAGGTGGCTTACCAGTGTCCTTCTGGATTAGAATCAAGGATAATCTCTGGTGCAAGGCCAAAGATTCTGGTAAAGAATCTGATTTACAGAACTATAGGGTAGCAAGAAATAAGTGTACTAACCTTACTAGACTGGCTAAAGCAAATTACCACAAGGACAAGATGGACAGTAATTGGGGTAATGGGAAAACATCAACACCCTGCTCGGCCAGGATGACAGAAAACATCAGACTATGTTAGACTTGAATGGCACGCCCACACAGGATCCCCTCATTATCACAGAACCATTCAACTCGGCGTTCACAAACCTGAGCACAGTCCTGCTCCCTGAGTACTTAACTCCTGTCAATCAGGCACAGGCCAAGGCAGGACCCAGCCCCGCTCTACCATGCTTCTACTTCAAACGTGTTACTGTCAATGAAGCTAAATCCTATGTCTCTGGGGTCCTAGGTAAAACTAGGCTCAGCAGTGACAACACTGACATGAGGTTGATATCTGTCGCAATTAATGAAGTAATTGTTTCAATCATAAAAGTCTTCAACAAATCCCTCACCCTGGCAAAATTCCCTACTACCTGGAAGATGGCACTAGTGACCCCAGTACATAAAAGCGGAGACCGCTCCAGCACCACCAACTATCGACCTATCTCAATCTTATCTCCCTTATCAAAGGTGCTAGAGAGGATCGTAGCGGACCAGGTCTCCAATTACCTTCATAAAAATAATCTCCAGTGCACCCAGCAGCACGGATTCCAGAAAAACCACAGCACGACCACTGCCCTGGTAGAATTCCCAGAATACATGCATAAGGCAATGGATTAAGGCCAGTTGGTGGATCTATCTTTACTGATCTCACCAAGGCCTTTGACACAGTTAGCCATCCAATCCTGATTCAGGAACCAGTATCTCTAGGGGTGGCATCTGAAGCAGCCCTTTGGTTCAAAGACTACCGGTCGCTCCAGTCCCAAAGTGTCAAAATAGGAAACACAGTGTCTTCTACAAGGAAAGTCACCCTAGGCGTCCCACAAGGGTCCATCCTTGGTCTTCTTCTGTTTAGTTTATTCCTAAACAATCTCCCCCTGGCCTGTAAAAGCAAAATTATATTGTATGCAGATGATGCCGTCATCCTGAGTAGTAGTTCACAGCCTACACAGCTTCAAAATGAGCTACAGACTACCTTCAACCAGCTGGAACAGTGGTTCTACTGGGAACTACTCCTTAACTACAAAAGACCAAAACAATGCTCATCTCAAGTCACCAGCACAAGAAAATCCACCCAGATCTGTCCATCTTCAACCACAATGATGTCCTGCTGGAACAGGTACACTCACTTAAGTACCTTGGAGTCACTTTTGATGATACTCTATCATTCTCTCATCATACTGGATCAGTTGTAAAAGCGGTCAACATCAAGCTTGGTGTCTTGCATAGACAAACAATATCTTACACCCGCTGCCCTCAAGACTGACAGTATCCAACTCAGTTTCGACAATCATAGACTATGGCCTGATTGTCTATGAAGCAGCTTCTGGAACAGCACCTAAGAGGGTGGCAACTGCCCTCAACAGAGCCTGTAAACTCACAGTTGGGACAGACAGTTTTGAACACTACTGCACACTCTATGAGCAAACTAATTGGCTGAACCTGGAATCAAGAATAAAGCTCCAGTCGTGTCTGCTTAAAAAAAAAAAAAAATCAATGCTTGGTATGACTCCTCTACGTATCACTGATGATCTACATGGTAATCATTCTAGCTACCACACAAGGGGTATGGAACATGGACCCCTGCTGGTCCCCTTCAGGAGAACATCCCTAGGGTAAAGATCCTTTGTGTACAGAGCTCCGCTTTAGATGAATGAGATCCCTGCCCCCATAATGAAAATAAGGAGCTTCCCCTCTTTCAAATCTGAATTCAAAAACCACTTATTAGGCAACAGTCTGTGCTCTTGTGGGACAAATGCTTGAGCCTCTGCTCCTCCTCCTCCTCCTCCTCCAACTGCTCAACCCCCCCATATTGCCCTCTGTTTGGCTTGCATCCCCTGATTTATGGGCTGCTGCACACAGGTTTTTTTTTTTTTTTTAAACTACATCCTGCAATACCCCCTTCCTGCTATACTATCTCCTTTGTCCCTGCTCCGATACCACCACATCCTCCTAACCCTATTACTTCTCTCCCCCTCCGTCACCTTTGCCACCCCCACCCCCTCTCCACCCTCCTTACTAACCACTTGACAAAGCCTTTTCTCTTGGCTGCCTTTCATAGTTTCAGTTCTCTAGTACCTGTAACCGCTATGTGCCTGGTTGACTGGGCCCTGGTGACTAGACTGAAGGTGTTCTGTACTTTAGTCAATTTCTTGTTACTACTGTATTTTGCCTCTGCATAATGTGTCATGTTACTGTTTTTCCTATGTATGTACATCTGCTCTCGCTGACGTGGAACCTTTGAAAAAGAGCATCCTGCTCAAAGGTTGTTTCCGAAAATTGAAATAAATAAATAAAACACATCCTGACCTTTTGTTGTACAATCGACACTTCACATCCATGTCCGTTATTAATCTCTCACTCCCTTCTGCAGACCTCCACCTACTTAATCTGCTGGTCATGGAACAAAGGTGTCATGCTGCATAACAAAGCACCCAAGAAATCCCACTAGATACGAAGACTTTGGTTCTCTCAGTAAGGTCAAAACTGAGTTCCATATATCATATGAAGTGAATTACTGTATCCCTGCTACTGACCAAATCTGGTCCCTGATCCGACTGCCACTTACAGGTTAAACATTTTTTTTGGGCAGTTAAAATGAAAATACCAAGGAGGTATTTTTCCCCTTCAGCCTTTCAAAGCACAAGGATACTGATGCAGAAGGAAAATCTCCGAAGAGACAGACACCCTGGTATGCAGGATCTCAGCTACTGCCGCATCCAACTCCCCTAGAAAAGATCGCACTACCCAGTAGGCCCACATAATGGGGGTGTGGGTTCCTCATGGTTTCTTGCAGAATCTCCAACAGGTCACAGTATGCTGCATACTATATTTAGTTCCTAAAGGAACTGAGAATTGAACTGGCAGCCCTGTTCAGTGGGTCCCTGGACATTGGAGTGTTCCCAGAGGACTGGAGAAGGACAAATGTTGTCCCTCTTCACAAGAGTGGTAGTAAAAAAGATGCAGGGAACTACAGGCCAGTTAGTCTAACCTCTGTAGTCAGAAAGATAGTGCAGACACTCCTCAAGGAAAGAATAGTGGAGCACCTAGAAGCCATGGGGGTGTTGGATCCCAGGCAACATGGGTTCACCGTAAGACGGTCCTGTCAAACTAATCTAACAGATTTCTTTGACTGGGTGACAAATACAGTAGACCAAGGGGACGGCAGTAGATATTGCCTACCTAGATTTCAGCAAAGCCTTTGATACCATCCTACATAGGAGACTGGTCAACAAGCTAGGTAGCATGGGGATGGGGCACAAGGTGGCAAACTGGACTGGAAATTGGTTAAGGGACAGAAAACAGAGGGTCGTGGTGAACAGAACCCAATCAGAGGAAAGGGAGGTGACTAGTAGGGTACCTCAAGGGTCAGTTCTGGGGCCGGTCCTCTTCAATGTCTTCATCAGTGACATTGCAGATGTGCTAGAGGGAAAGATTTGCCTGTTTGCAGATGACACCAAGATCTGCAACAGGGTGGATACACCAGAGTGGGGTGGAAAGGACGAGAAAGGACCTGGATCAGGTGGAGTGATGGTCAGAGGCATGGCAATTAAGATTTAACACAAAGAAGTGCAAAATCATGTACGTGAGGTGCAGGAATCCTGGAGCAAGCTACAGGTTGAGGGGGGAGCTGTTGGCAGTTACTAAGGAGGAGAGGGGACTTGGAGGTCATAATCACAGATGACCTGAAGGCCACAAGGCAGACGGCCAAGGTGGTGGGGAAGGCCGCTGGGGTGTACTGGAAGGAGAATCATAAGCCGAAGGAGGGAGATAATAGTTTCACTGTACAAGACCCTGGTGAGGCCTCTCTGTGTACTGTTCTGGAGGCCACATCTTTATAAGGACATTGACAAAACAGAGATGGTGCAGAGGAGGTTGACCAAAATGGGGAAGGGTCTACATCACAAGTTTTACGACGAAAGAGTCAGAGGCCTCAATTTGTACATGCTGGAGCAAAGGAGGGAGAGAGGTGACATGATAGAAACATTTAAATACCCCAAGAGCATGAACAAGGTGAAAGGGGACAACATATTCCAGTTTAAAAGTAGTGCCAGAACAAGAGGACAAGACATGAGACTGATGGGTGGCCATATAAGTGGAAATGTCAGGAAGTTCTTTTTTTTACGGAGAGGGTGGTGGATGCATGGAATAACCTGCCCCAGTAAGTGGTGACCACCCGTACAGTGACAGGAATAAAGGAATATTAGAGATAGGAAGAAAAAGCTAAAGCCAATGACCAAATAGGGTCACTGGCCGCTTCATCAGGTAGCATAAACAGGCAGACTGGATGGGCCTGGCGGCCCTTATCGGCCAACAATATCTATGTATAACTGGGGTTCTAAAAAATTGAAGCAAGTGCTTCCAAGCACATTCCCACCAGACACGGGATGCTGGGATGAAATGATCCTGCCCACCTCGAAACAACCTCTCTCTCCCACTCAGTTTGATCTATGACTTTCCATATTTTCGTGCCCTACTTTACTGCTACTCACAGGGAGGTATATGGTTGCGTGGCTTGGATAGCCTGGTATAATACAGAAATTAGATGTGCTGTGGTTGGAGTCCGTATGTGTGTTATCAGGGCACGAATTAATGCAGGAGCGTAGGCTGGGTCCCATTCCACCTCAGGATGGGACTCAAGGTAATGGCGCACATGGAGATAGTGAAAAAAATCTTGCAGGTCCAGGCCATAGTGGTCTTGCATCTCTTGAAAGAATGTATTGTCCCCCTGAAGACAAACTGAAAAAAATACATAAAATTATTTGTACCCCATTTGCAGTATGCTGGATCCAGATGAGAAGGCGAAAATTCATCCACTTGTGCTATTTAGCATACCCATCATTCAGCAGTGGCTAGTTTCAGGGTGGGCATGAACTACCACCACCACGTCTGATGGACCTGGGCTATCCAAGAATTGCAATGGGCCTCAGTGTGATCTGGGTCTTCTGAGGTAAAGACATACCTAGTCATGCCCCATGACAGAAGCTTGGCCCGCTCCATGTCCAGCCATTGCCACCCAGGAACAGTTTGGTACCACACAAACATTATCCGGATTTGTAAAGCAGCACATGTTCAGAGGTCAGGCAGTGCCAATCCTCTTCGGGCCTTCGGGAGCATCAATATACGCAGTCAGATTCTAGAACACTGACCATGCCAGAAGAATCAGGAAATGGCAATCTCCTGCTGTCTCCAATACCATTCTGGGATAGAAAGGGGAACATTCTGAAAGTACTACAAATAGCAAGGTAGTGTAATTATCCACACTGAGTCCACCCTTCTAAATCAAACTTAATGGCAAATGTTGCCGTTGTTGAAGGTCCATCACCAGCTGGGCAGAGACAGATAGCCACAATTACCCTGGTATAATAATACATCTTTAGATAGAGTCAGAGTAATACCAAGATATTTAAGGGCTCTGGGATCCCAACGGAAGGGATAAAAAGTCTACAAAAACGGCGAAGACATCCAGTAGAATGGGAAGACCTCTGTCTTAGCTGTGTTCAGCTTGTAGTCAGACACCTCGCTAAACCTCTGCAGAATAGAAGAAAAGGCCCCAAGTGAGTCTGTCAGGTTAACCACATATAAAACATCACATCATCAGTGTAAAGGGCCACCCAATGTTCCACTCCTCCACCTCAATGCCTGAGAACCCTGTACTTTCCCTAAGTGCTTGTGCCACGGGTTTAATATAGAGGACAAAGGGGGAGGGAATGGCCACCCTGTCGCATTCCCCACCCCAACTCAAAAGAGGCGGGAGATATTCCCAAATGATCTTAATAAAGGCCTGTGGAAAAGTATACAGCCTCCTAATGAGAGATAAAAACTTAATCAAAGCCACACTTATCTAATGCAGAGAACAGATAGGGCCATGAGACCCTATCAAATGCCTTTTCGGGATCTAGGCTAGCCAACAGAAACGGGGTAAACTGCGTAAGTACATGATGTAATATGTGAAGGGTGCAAAGGATGTTGCCACCAGTCTGTCTAGTCTGAACAAAACCAGTCTTACCTGAATGAATAAAGATGGGTAGTAAGGGATCTAATCGGTGGGCCATAATGGCCGTAAATAACTTATAGTCTATATTGAGATGGGATCCTTACTCAGCTTTGGTACCACTGAGATTGTGGCATATTGCCACAATCGCAGTATTTCACCTCCTGCTATGATCTCATTACAAGTCGACAACAGACATGGTAGCAAAAGGTCTTTCAGAGTTTTGTAAAATTCAAGGATATAGCCATCTGGGTCTTAGCTTTCCTAAGGACTCCACAGAGCTCAGCAAGTTGCAGGGGTCTGGTCAGCATTTCTGCCTGCACTGGTGGAGGGGTGGGCAATGATATGGGGGTCAGAAAGGCCTGGGAGCACTAGCATCAAATGGTGGGTCTGGGGAATAAAGGCCTTATAAAACATGCCACAAACCTCCGCCATACCCCTTGTTTTATGCAGGGGGTGCCTAGTAATGAGATGGGACAGTCTAGCCACTGTAGCTCTGACTTTTCTGATGGCATACCTGATGCGTGAGCAGCAGCATGGTCCTACGGCCTACTTCATAACATTTATGCCAGAGAAAGGTGAGAGCCATCTCTATTTTATGTGAATAAATTGTATCTTTTTTTCTGCAGGCCAACTGTTCTGCCACAGACCTATCCCCTTTTTTATGAATCTCCTGCAGAAAGCTGAGGTTATCCTGGAGGTCCGCCAACCTCTGGGACCATTCTTTATTTTTCCGGGCCATATATTCAATGATGTATCCTCAAAGGACTGCTTTCCGTGTCCTACAGAACAGCCTAAGTGCCCTCCGTCCCTGTTGAATTCCAGTATTTCCAGGATTTGTTCCTGCAACAAAGTGCGGAACTCTTCTAAGTGCAAGTAAAAGGCATTCAAGCGCCACTGTGTTCTGGGATGGTGCCAGCAAATCTCAGGAATGTTAGCACTGGAGCATAGTCCGAAAGCAGAATCTGTCCGATCTTATAGTCCATTACGAACTACAGGTGCTCCTGCTGGACAAAGCTATAATCAATACAAGTACAGACTGCATGAGTGGCAGAAAAGGAAGTATAGTCCTTGGTCCCAGGATGCAGCTCTCTCCAAACATCAACCAACGGTTAGTACAGAGAAAAGAGAGAGACAGGCTTTGTGAGCTGTTGGCTGTCTAGGTGGAGAGGGGTTAGAGGTATCCCAGACATTAGACCCTAATAAATTAAAGTCCCCTGCGAAAAGTAGCATCCCCCTCGTATTAACCAATATCAGGTCCAAATGTTTCCCGATCTCAGGGGTATTAGATCCCAGAGGAATGTAAAGATATGCTAACGTAACTTCCTCCTAGTATAGGACCTCCTGCACAACAGCCAGGCCACCCTCCCCATCCTGTATAAATACAGGTTACTCACCTGTAACAGGAGTTCTAGGGACGTGGATATGTTGTTCAATCCACACTTACTGGCAGACTCCTAGCAGTTCTCCGGGAGGAGGGAGGCAAGGCGCGCGCCCCCTACTTAGGGAATAAGGACTGGAGAACAGAGGTCTCAAAACCAGCATCCCAGTGTGACTCAAGGTCGATGTGGTAATGGGTAATGAAGGTGTGTGCCGACTTCCAGGTAGCAGCCCTGCAGATTTCCTGGACAGGGACATCCCTGGAAGCAGCCACCAAAGCAGCGGTATGGCGGGTAAAATGAGCTCTTATCCCTTTGGGAGGCTCCATGCCCGCCAACCTATAGCACAGATCTATGCAGGAGGTGACCCACCTGCTTATCGTCCGCTTGGCTGCAGGTCTGCCAGGTGCAGCTTCAGCGTAGGGTGACAAACAACTGGCGAACCTCTCCCCGAACTTCAGCCATCTGCTCCAGATAAGGAGACTCTATGGAAAGTACCTGGAGCTCTCCCATCCTTCTGGCTGACGTTATAGCCACCAAGAAGGAGGTCTTCCGTGACAGGTGAGAGATGTCACACCTGTGCATCAGTTCGAATGGCTTGCCCATGAGCTTAGCCATTACCAGCAGTAGATCCCACGGAGGTGGAGGTTCTCGCACCGGAGGGGATATGTGATCAAGGCCTTTGAAAAAGCACCTAACCACCTTCTCCTGCGCCACCGACTGTTTTCCGGCCCACGCCCGGTAAGCAGAAATGGCTGCCAGCTGCACCTTAAGGGTAGTCGACCGAAGCCCTAGCTGAGAAAGGGACCACAGGTAGTCCAGAATGCTGGCCAAGGAACAAGAGGAAGGGTCCAACCCCTTATCCTGACACCAAATGGAGAGTCTCTTCCATTTGAAGGCATAGCATTTTCTGGTCGACTCCTTACGGGATGCCTCAACAACGTTGAGGACCTCGTCGGAAAGACCCAAGGCCTGGAACTCTAGCCGCTCAGGAACCAGGCCGTCAGGTGCAGGGATTGAAGGTCCGGGTGGAATACCTTCCCCTGGTTGACTGAGCTCAGGTCCGGGCGGACTGGAAGCCGTCTCAGGAGCCTGGAGCTGAGGAGATCTGGATACCAGAACTAGCGGGGCCAGTCTGGGGCTTCCAGAATCACCTGCGCCTTGTACCTTCTCGCCTTGAGAAGCACCTTCTGGATCAAGGGAAATGGAGGAAAGGTGTAGAAGAGGCCCGGGGTCCACAGCCTCGAGAAGGCATCCCCCCTGCAGCGAGCCCTGCTGAGGGGGGCGGGCATGAAACAGCCTCAGCTTCGCATTCTCCCTGGAGGCAAACAGGTCCACCTGAGGTGTGCCCCAGCGGGAGAACAGATCGTGTACTACCTCCGGCAGGACAGACTACTCGTGAGATGCAGCACCTATCTGGCTTAGGGCATCAGCCAGAGTGTTGGAGGCTCCCACCACATGAATGGCTAGGAGATCCGCCTCCAGTCTGCCCACAAGAGACCAAGTGCGGAGAGCTTCCTTGCACAGAGGCAAGGAGCGTGTCCCGCCCTGGCGGTTTAGGCAGTACATGGTCATGGCGTTGTCCGTCTGGACCTATACCATTTGACCCCATACAAACACAGCGAAGGCGGTGAGGGCTAGTCGGACCGCTCGAAGTTCCAGCAGGTTGATGTGGCATCAAGACTCCTGGGGGGACCAGAGGCCATGCGCTCTGAGCTCCCCCAGATGGGCACCCCAACCCATCAGAGAGGCGTCGGTCGTTAGAGTGACCGTCGGCTCTGGGCGGACAAATGGGATACCCTCCTGCAGATGAGCGGGAATGATCCACCACTGGAGAGCGTTCCCCATCTCCTGGGACACTATCAGTGGCTGGTCCAGAGGACTGGAGCGCTGTGACCATTGGCGGGCCAGTCCCCATAGCAGGGGATGCATGTGCCAGCGGGCCCAATGGACTAAGCTGGTGCAGGCCGCCATGAGGCCCAGGAGGTGCAGGAAGTCCCGTGCAGAGCGCAACTGCCCAACCAGAAATGATTAGGCAAAGGAGGAAAGAACCTCGGCCCTGTCCGCCTGGAGCCGTGCTCTGGCTCGAAGAGAGTTGAGCTCAGCCCCGATGAAATGAATCACCTACGTTGGCACGAGTTCCGATTTGGCCTCGTTGATGAGGCCAATCTGAGAGCAGACCTGGAGGGCCAGATCTCTGGACCGCTCCACCTCCGACTTGGAGGAGGCTGCAATCAGCCAGTCGTCCAGGTAAGGGTACACCTGGACCCTTCAGCGCTGCAGGAATGCTGTCACCACTGCCATGTATTTGGTGAAGACCCTGGGAGCTGGAGAGAGGCCAAAGGGCATGGCCCGGAACTCGTAAAGGGATCCTTCTGCTCTGAAGCGGAGGAATCGCTGGTGGGACGGACAGATTGGGACGTGAAAGAACGCGTCCTGAAAGTCCAGAGAACAGAACCACATGCCTCATTCCAAGGATGGAATGATCTGTGCCAGAGTGACCATCCTGAAGGTTCGAGACCTTAGGAACTTGTTCAGGTTGTGGAGATCTAGAATTGGGCATCAGTCACACATCCATTTTGGGACCAGGAAGTACCTAGACACAAACCCTGGGTCTGAAGGAGGATCCGCCACCTCCCTGATCACCTCCATCTGGAGGAGCAGGGCAATGTCAGCTCGACGGGCCGACAGAGAGGCTGCAGGCCCCGTAGCCCCCCGTGGGGCGACTGCTCGATAGGGTGGGGACTGCTTGAATTCCAGCGGCAGACCCTTTCCTACCACTTCCGACACCCAGCGGTCCGTGCTGATATCGGACCAGGCAGAAATGAAGTAGCGGAGCCGTCCCCCCACGGGAGGAACCCGGGGAGGAGTGAAGAGGTTGGGGGCGATACCCCATAACCTGTCACTGGGCAGGCTTGGAGGAAAGACCGGCCGAGGAGCCTCCCGGACCTTTCCCTCCTGGCTTCCTGTTGGAGGAGGCGGCAGACTTGGCTTTGGGGTGCCAAGTGCAATCCTGCTGGCCCTGATGCTGGTGCTGCTGGGCCGGACGTGCTGCAGGAGCTGAAGGACGAAAGGGCTTACGCTGCTGCTGGCAGCCTTTGTCCTTCTGGGCAGACGTGACCGAGTCCAAGGTGGCACTGGACTTCTCAATCCGTTGAAGATGCCCCTCAACCCCGGGACCGAACAAGTCTGTACCCAGGAAGGGAACGTCTACCAGCTTGTGCTGGGTATCTGCTGTAAAAGTGGAGATCCGCAGCCAAGCTCTGCGGTGCATGGCCACTGTGGCCTCTACTGACCAGGCACACGAATCAGCGATGTCCAGGGAGGTTTGGTGCTGCTGTTTGGCCACCGGCCTTCCCTGATCCTGCACCTGCTTGACCGTAGTTTGGAGGTAAGCCGGGAGATGAGGAATCACCTCATCCAGGGAGCCCAAAAGGGCGTGTAAAAAGTGTGCAATCAGGACAGCCGAGCTGACCTGACAAAGGCCTAGGGAGGAAGCGGTGCAAACTTTCCGCCCAGAGTAGTCCAGCTTCCTGGACTCCTTGTCAGGAGGCTTGTCCACGTCCCGAGCGTTCCCGGAACGCCGGAAAATGCTATCGGTCAAGAGCCCCTCTGCAGAGGGGTGCTCCGAGAAACCGGAGAGTGAACCGGTGGGGACAGCATACTTCAAGCCATCTTGGCGAAGGTGCTGGACAAGAAGCTGAGCGCTGCCGTAGCTCAGGGCCGGGCCAACAATGGCTTGGCCACTGGGAAGGCTCGTGGGAATCCTGTCCAGTATTCTCCGTGAGGGGATACTTGGCCCGTTTTGAAATGGGTTCGAGCTTCATCCCAGTGGACTCTGAGATGAGCTGAAGCATTCCCAAAAACGAAGATGGGCTCTCATCCACTGACTGACCCCCGGTGGACTCCAAGTCAAGCGGCCTGAAGAACAAGGAGGAGTCATCATCAAACTCTGAGGAATCTGCGAACAGCTGCCGAGCGCCTGAGCCACCCTCCACCTGCCGAGGTCGCTCGGGAGTGAGAGTGACCGACAACCGATGGGGCAAGCCCTGACCCGACAGAGAATCCTTGGTCAGGGCCACAAATTTTGGTTGAGGTGGCGGGGGTTCCACCACAATGGGTGGCGCAGCCGGTTTCGGCCGAACAACCAGTGCCAGCTTCAGCTCCTCGACCACTACGAGGGGTTGTTTCGGCCACTCCAGTGACAGCCACTTAATGGCCGGGGAAGACGACAAAGTCAGCCTATTCCCAGTCAAAAGGAGCTGCTGCCACATTAGCTCCTCGTAGCGCTGACACAATTTGCACCGGAACCTAACCTCCGAAGGGAACGAAGACAAGGATGAGCGGCGCCGCCACTTTCCAAGGTGCTGAGACCGCCGATGTTGGCGGGATCGGCTGGACCAAGAAGAGGTCCGAGACAGAGACTTTTGGTGTTTCCGAGGGTGGGTCTGAGAGGGGGCGGAGGAAACCCACTCCTCCCTCGGTTCAGGGACCTTAACTGGGGACTCCAGTACAGGAGGCACAGGCAAGTCCTCCGTTTCAACCGGGGGAAACCGGTGAAGAAGGGTTGTCGGCTTCTCCAGTCGACAGACCGTCCGACGGGTCGAGAAAAATCTCGACCGCGTCGACGGGTGTCTCAGCTGGCTGACCTGACGGGGACACCGTGAAGCCAGCGGCCTTAGCCGCAACCTCGACCGAAGTAGAGTGTCGACTCTCTGGGGAAGTGGACCTCTCCCGCTCCCAAGAACGTTGACGGTGGGACTTACCCTTGGGGTCCTTCTTTTTGGATCGAGAGGAATGTCCCAAAGGCCCCTCTCCCTTGGTGGAGAGGGACTGGCAAAGCTCCTTGAAAGAAGCTGTGTAGGATGATTACAAGGAGAGTGGGATAAATGCCGCAACCGAGGAGGACGATGATGCGGCCTGGGCCGCCGGCTCCTCCTCGAGGACGATCATCTGCTCGCTGTTCCCCTGAGCCCGAAGCCGGACACACCACCCAACAGGCCTCCTTAGACTTAACCAGAGGATAACGTTTTTCGGGTCGCCCCAACAGTAACCGGGTAGCACGGTCCTCCAAGACCGAAGCAGAAAAGGATTTGCACAACTCACAAGCCTGTGAGTCATGGCAGAGTCCAAGGCAATAAATGCACGTGGCGTGCGGATCGGTCCGGGACATCTTCTGCCCACAGGGGCACCGACGAAATCCAGGAGTTGATTTGTCCATTGCAGCCAAGAGGGAAGATACAGACCAAGTCTTGTAAATCTTAAAATAAGTTTCGGATTAACCGAAGAGTGAATCCAGCCTAAAACGCAGAGCGCTAAGGAGGGAACCTGAGCTTCCAAGCAGTAAGGAAGAGCTGGCGTCATGGGGCGGAGCCGAGAGTTTTACCACCCGGGTGGGTGGGAGGAGCCAGCTTGAAGACCTTCCGGCAACATTTAAAATGGCAAGGAACCTGCCAGTAAATGTGGATTGAACAACATATCCACGTCCCTAGAACCTTACATTCCTGGATGGGAGTAGTGTGGGGTACTAGGATGTCCACCCTCCATCTTCGCCTCCTTGGCATTTCTGAACTAAAGACAGCCTTACAGCTGAATTTCCCGTTTAACATGTTCCGTTTTATTTAAGCGAGTCTCTTGCAGACAGACTTAGTCAGGCTTTTGTTCACCGACACAAGCTAAACCTTTAGCCTGCTTAACAGGATTATTTACCCTGCTGACGTTCAAGGAATACCATAATGTACCTCTACCCATCATGAAACAATGCAGACCGGCCCCCCTCCCCCAAACTCCAGAGCCTCACCGCCTAAACATCTGTGAACAAACATGCACCCCTGCAGTTTGAATTTAGTTAGGAAGATAATAACTGGAGGTGCCAACTTGACGCCCTCTAAGGGTTAGTGGGACTAAAGAGAAAAAAATTAACTAGCAAAATCAGCAATTCACTGCAAGGCCATTGCCAAATGGGCTGGCCTCGTGCTAACCAGGACAATGAAGGGCTTACAAGGTAGGGGCTCAATTAGGAGCCCTAATCCTGCTAGGTGATCTGCAGGTCAGGGATGTCCCTTCCCCAAAGTAAAAGTGGGGCCACTGATAGTGAAAAGTACTATCTGGGATAGTGAATAGGGGGACTGACATCATGTGGCAAGCCACAACGCCCCGCAGCCCCAAGGTCTAGTGGTCAGAGACATATCCCACAGAAAGCCCACTGGAGTGGGCAGGCCAGGGCAGTCTTACAGGAGCCCCCTGCTGATTAAAGGTTGACCTACTACAATTCACATTTTAACCCCCTCCCAGATAATATCAAGAGTATCCCAAAATGACATAATCCCTCATCCCCATGCAAAGATATTACTAAACACATGTAGCCCACAGCTCACATATCAAACTAGGTCCATGAAAAAAAACAGGCCATAAACTGTGCAGTGACACCCCCCCCCCCCAGATGATACTAAACATATAACCCAACACATATAAGGAAAACTTCAGGGCAAACAGCTACACCTCCATAAAACTACCAATCCACACACAGTTGTGAGCAGAGTCCTACCCCCAAAACAACTGCTAGGGGATAAAATAATGCTCTAGGCAATGGAGAACTCCCAGATTCAAAACTTAGTGTCAATTGTCATTTCCTGGAGATCCAGGGCAAATGAACCTGCTTCCCCTCTGTCCTCTTCCAGCCCCCACCGCCACTCCAGATCCTTCCCTCAACAGGTTGCCGACCGCCTCCCCACCTCTGGGAAAGAAGGACTTTATATCAGTAACCATCCTTGCTGTAAGGGCTTGCACTTAACATCCTACTCAGCTTACTGATGGCAGTTACATGCTGTTTCCCAGGTTAAAGTATAGTGCTTCCGTTTGTCCCTGTGGGGTGTCCGCTTCCCCTCCACCACTCCCTCTGCTATGGTGAACCAGAGCAGGGGCCCCTCACATTATTACCAAGAAGCCAATGTTAGAAAAGAGCCACAACCGCAGAGGCCTGCAGACCACCCAGCCTATGCTCGGCCACCGGAGTGGCAAGTAAAGGCCCGCCCCCAAGCAAAACAGAGACAATGCAGGAGCATAATAATGATAATTAGCAAACTAAGTGAGGCCCGTCTTCAGCAAGCTCATCGCCATAAGCCCCAACTACAAATGCAGCTTCAAGTCAGCAGTCCCCAGGTAGCCATCAGGCAGGGGTGGGAGGCACCATCAACCTGCGACTCGCCTAAAAGGCAATCAGAACAGGGCTCAAGTGTGGTATGAGGGATACAAGGAGAGGATCAAATGAACCTGTGGAGGTTAATCGCCTATGCTGTAAATTCTGTATACTGTAACCATATTTATACCATGCATTAACTTCTATTTTCGTACAAGCCAGCATATTGTACACTGCATAGCTTCCATTTTTCTAAAAGACTGTACATTGTAATTGTCATCTCCTCACCCATTGTACTATTTTTAAATACTTGCACTATTTAGTATACTTGTCCCTCTTCCCTGTCCTGGGTCGCACCTGGAAACGAGCCTCGGCTCTGTGTGCCTTTCCCGGTTATCAACTTTAAATAAATAAATAATCAAAGCAGAGCTGCTGTGTTCGTTTGGCTGGAGCCGCTGTGGGGAGACAGGGCAGGCGAGCTCCAAATGCATCGTGATGAAAAGGAAGCGACCACATCGGTGGTCGGAGAAGGGGCCTGAGGACCGGGGCCGTAGAGCCGCGATCAACAGAGAGGGAGCGTCGGGTGGCCGCTGCTCTGAAGCAAGGAGTGGTGGGCTATCAGCGCTGAGCGCTGCGGAACTTTGATTAAGAATGGGCTATAAAGCCATTAGCCCAGTCGCAAGTAAGTAGAGCTGCTGTGTTCGCTTGTCCACATCACCCACCCCGCCAAAACCTCTACTAAATAGTCGGTGGGGGTGAAGCCTTGAGGGGGCAAGCTGTGAGTGGGTGTTCTGGACTGCTGCTGATTGGGGAAAAAGGAGCTGTACGCTGTGCCTGTGTGGGCAACATTGATTAACTGCAAAGAGCAAGCTGAGAGAGGGTGGTTTGGATTATGGCTGACTGAACGAAAAGGGGACTGTATGCTGTGCCTGCTTGGGCACCACTTACTACCTGCTATATACAGCTGCGGGATATGATAAATGTGAACTGTGATAACTGCTGAATGGTTTATTGCTACTGATCTTTGTGGGGTTGGCAAAAACTGAATTAGTTCTGGATTGTGGCAGATTGCAGGAAAGGGGGACTGTATGCTGTGCCTGCTTTATACAGCTGCAGGATATGATAAATGTAAACTGGGATAACTGCTGAATTGTTTATTGCTACTAATCTTTGTGGGGTGGGCAAAAACTAAATTGGTTCCGCAAGCGGTTGGTACTGCTCACACCAAAATGAGGGTGAATTTGGGGCTGGCCAAAGTGGGCATCTTCGGCAGGGCGACTGGGTGTACAGGGCAGCAATAATCTTAAATTGGGCATGGAGGCTCAGAGGGTGTCCAGTGTGTTTTCAGCTGACAGGACTTAGGGAGGAGGTCGAGGGGATCAGAAGAGAGCTGGAAGGCATGAGGGAGGAGTGGAAATGGTCCCATGGAAGGAGGCGAGGCCACTACAGCATACACCAGGGAGCAGGTAGGCATGGGCTCTTTGGAAACTCTGGAGGGGTAGGGCGCAATACAAGCAACGGATTGAAAACACTCGCAGGGGGCGATCAGGGAGCAAAGGAGGGAGAGTAGGAGAGTACAAGCCTGGGGCAGGCATCACACTTGCAATAGATACACCATGCTGTACCCAGGAGAGAGGTATGAGGCTGACATGGGCGCAGGCAGGAGAAAGTTTGGATTAGCAAGCCGGGGGAGAGGTATGGAACAGGAGGGGGTAGGCAGGAGGTGTGACTGAGCCAGGGGTTGGGGGCAGGGGAGGCAAGCGAGGACAGAGGGAGAACTGGGGTTGAGCAGGCACTCAGGCTGGGAAGGCAGCCAAGGAGAGGGTAGTAGGGGTACTCTAGAAAGGCCAGGCTGGGTGGGAGAAATCTGTTGGGTGGGGAGAAGGGTAGGGAGAAATATGCCAGACAGGATGGGAGACAAGCCGGGGTTGAAGGCAGGTAAAGAAGCAGTAGAAGGGTGGTGTCTGGGCGGGGGACCTGTGGATTCTGACCCAAAAAAGGAGCCTGGGGTGGGCCAGCTGTGCCTCCTAGGAGGTTGGGGGAAGGGCAAGGAGTAAACTGGGAGTCGCAAGCAGAAGAAAGAACATGGTAGGACACGCACAGATTAGTGATCCCAAGACTGAAGGGGTGGAAGGAGTAAGGTGGGGGGTCGAGGAAAGGAGGAAGAGCCTGGAAGGGATCAAAAGGGCCAGTAAGTTGGGAGGAGGGTGAAGGTGATCCTGCTGGGAGACTCCATGACCAGGGGCATCCAGTGGGAGGGGGTAGGGGAGGGAAAAAGCAGCCCGGTCAAGGTTAAATGTATCCCAGGCCTATCTGTTCACAAGGCCAAATTCCAGCTATACTCATCAGCATTGGAATGCGGGGGATCTCCAGATTTCCTTGTACATCTGGGCACAAATGATATGGAGGGGAACAGCGATCTGGAAATCCAGGCGAGGTTTCGGGAACTGGCCAGAGTCTGCCACTCTATAGGAAGTTCAATTTCCTTCTCGGAAATTCTGCCAGTACCTAGGGCATCCGGGGAGACCAAGCACAAACTCAGAGGTGTGAACCAGTGGCTCAGGGACTGGTGCAGGGCAGAAGGGTATGAGCTGGTGGGGGACTGGGGGGACACATGGGATGATAAAGGGTTATATGCTAGGGATAGGATACATCTTAACCTAGAGGGGAATGAGATCTTAAAACTGAAACTCACTGGATTCATAAACAAGAAGTGGGGTTTAAGGGGGAGGGATTAGTGAAGAAATGGAGTCAGGAGGGCTGCCCGAGGTCCCAGGTCTAGGGCGGAAAATGAGGGCAGGTGACCGCGATATAAACAAACAAAGGAGGAGCTGTGCAGGAAAGGGCAAGTAGAGATTGCGCAGGGCCGAGACAATTGGGTAGGGGAGGGGGGATGAGGTAGAGGATGGTCCTGATCAACGCCAGGAACATGGGCAACAAAATGCCTGAGCTCCAGGCGATGCTGGCAGAGGGATCAGCGGACCTGGCAGTGATTACGGAAACATGGGCCACCCAAGAGAATGACTGGGACCTAAACTTGGAGGGCTACACAATATTCAGGAGGGACAGAGAAGAGGGTAGAGGAGGGAGTATAGCGCTGATAGTCAAGAATGGCATAATGGTTAATGGAGTGGAGGAGGCTGATGGGGGGGGGGGTGGAAGCGATTTGGGTAACCCTGCAATCGACAGGAGGCAAAAGACTGAAAATAGGGGTGGTGTACAGACCCCCACAATGGATGAGGCCCTGGAGGGAAAATTGGTTAAGAGCATCAAGGGGCACTGTGACAGTGGAAAGGGTAGGGTGGTGGTCATGGGGGACCTAAATATGCCGGGGGCAGACTGTGACACTATGACATCAGCAGTGGCCAGGGAGCAGAGATTGATGGATGTGTTTCAGGATGCCTTTCTGGTCCAACAGGTGGGGGAACCTACTGGGGGAGGGGGGAGGATACTGGACGTTGTCCTTGCAGACAGCGACCAGATAAGGGGTCTGGAGGTGTGTAGCCCACTGGCAGGTGGAAACCATGCCACGGTCTGGTTTCTGCTGTGTCTAGGGGAGGGGAGGACAACTGCTCAAACACAGTGGTAGTGGACTTCGGGGGGGCAGACTTCGTGGGCATGGGCAGGATTCTAAGGGGGAACTTGAACAAGATTAGGTCAGACATGGATGTCGGTAGATGGTGGGAGACCATTAAAAAAGGGGTGCAGGAGGCTACTAGCTCATGTACAAGGGTAAGGCGTAAAAATGGTAGAGTCAACAAGCCGTGCTGGTGGACCAGGGAGGTGCAAGAGGCAGTGAGGGATAAAAAGGCTGCCTACACACATTTTAAGCACTCCAGGGAGGACAGGGAGAGAGGTGAGTACGAGTTGACAGCTAGAAGGATCGCAAGAGTGGTGAGGGGAGCCAAGGAGAAGATGGAGCAAAACCTGGCTGGGGATATCTGGAAGGGTAGTAAGGGATTTTAAAGATACATAGGGGAGAAGAGAAAAGATAGAGCACAGATCTCCAGGATTAGGACTGGGGAAGGATGGGCTCAGGAGGCGGGGGAGCAGGCAGAGGTACTAAACAAGTACTTTGCCTCGGTATTTATGGAAGGAGACAGGGATCCATTCAGCCGGAAGGGAGGGAGGGAGACAGCCGAGAGGAGAGGACAGATGGAGATGGAGGACCAGAAGAAGCTGGGGCACTGGGTGGGCCAGGTCTAGAAGGGATGAGTGCTTTGTTTGGGGGTAGGGAGGGAGAAATCACAGAGGACAGCATGAGGGAGGCCTACGGTGCTGAAAACTGACAAGGCACCGGGACCGGATGGGCTGCATCAGAGAGTTCTGAAGGAACCGGTGGACGAACTAGCTGCTCCACTAGCTGCACTTTTCAACGCCTCTCTGCAGATAGGATGGGTGCCTCAAGACTGGAGGATGGCTCATGTGGTGCCTGTCCACACAGGGGGGGTCTAGGGAGGAGATGGGAAATTACAGGCTTGTCAGCCTAACGTAGGTGGTAGGCAAACTAATGGAGGGCTTCATCTAGGAAAAGCTCGGGAGGCAACTGGAAAGGCTGGGGCACATGGATGATAAACAGTATGGTTTTGTCCCAGGGGGATCGTGCCAGACCAACCTCACAGATTTTTACAACTGGGTGACGAGGACCCTGGACCGACAAAGACCGGTGGACGTCCTACATCTGGATTTCAGTAAGGTGTTTGACTTGGTACCCCACATCGGGCTGCTGACAACGTTGGGGAGGATGGGGGTGGGAAGACAGTTGCTTAGATGGGTAGAAACGGACTTACAGATAGAACACAGAGGGTAGTGGTTGGTGTGATAGTCTCCTCCCCTAGGAAGGTCTTCAGTGGGGTTCCCCAAGGTTCGGTTCTGGGGTCACTCCTGTTCAATGCATATGTCTCTGATATAGGGGAAGGGGGTTAGGAGTAGGATGAGCCTCTTCCCGGATGACTCAAAACTGGGAGCACTGGCTGACTGGGAGGAAGCGAGGGAGACAGTCCAGAGGAATCTGGATACCCTGGAGGGTTGGTCAAGGAGGTGGGGACTGAGGTTTAATCCAGGGAAGTGTAAGGTGCTGCATCTGGGGGTCAGAAACTCAGGTTATGTATACACCCTGGGAGAGGTCTCACTGCAAGTCACGAGTGAAAGGGACCTGGGGGTGGTGGTAGACACCAGAATGAACAACACTGAAAACTGCAGAAGATCTGCAGCAAAGGCAAACAGGATTCTGGGCTGCACAGCCCGGGGAATAACGTGCAGGAAGAGGGAGGTGATCCTTACTCTGTATAATGCCTTGGTCAGGCCGCACCTTGAGTACTGCGTGCAGTTCTGGAGACCTCACCTTAGGAAGGACATAGCGTTGTTGGAGAGGGTTCAGAGCTGGGCAACCAGGATGATCCGGGGCATGAGCGAAATGACCCATGAGGAAAGGCTATAAGTCCTTGGGCTGTACTCGCTGGAGGAGAGGAGAGGAGAGACAGGGGAGACATGATTGAGGCATTCAAATATGTGAAAGGGATTAACAGGGACAGAGCCAAAGAAATGTTCAAGCTAAGGAAAGGGGGCACAACCAGGGGGCATGAGTGGAAGTTTTAGGGGGTACCCTACAGGGGAGAACGTAGAAGGCATTACTTCACTGAAAAGGTGGTGGAGCCATGGAATGCATTGCCTGGGAGTCTAGTGGAGCAGGGCACAGTGGAGGGCTTTAAGAGGGGGGTGGCACAGATGCATGGGTATACTGAAGTCGAAGTTGACCCTCTCAGGGGCCGGGGGGGGGAGCTAGCGCCCAATAGGGGCCAGCTAACGAGCAGACACGAAAGACCGTTAGGCCTATTCTGCTGGCTTTTAGTATGTTAGTATGTAAATAAGACTATATGGAAAGAAGTCTTATAGGTGCAATCAACCAGGATCAGTTGAGCGATCAGTCTTCTCTGAAGGCGATGGATTGTTTACTGCACAGTTTTTGCAGCTTGTTGTTTCCTGGATCTTCCAGGCCTGTTTAGCTAAGGGAGAGGGCTGCTCCGGTGGTGCTGTGAAGGAGATCTCTGGTATACGAAGCTCTTCATGAACCTTTTCTGCTATGGTGAAGCTTTTGTGTCCATCCAGAAAGTGAATGACCATTTTAGCACGGCAGGGCTGAAGAACTGCAGGCCTTGTTAAGGGACTTCATGAAGGGGAGGAAGACTTTCCACCTGGCCTCCAGCGAGGCTGGATAGTCATTATCAAAGTATATCCACTTGCCTTGAAACACAATCTCCTTAGCTCGCCAGGCCCTGCTTAAAATGTCCTGCTTGTTGTTCTACCTAGGAAAACGTGCAAGGATGGAGTATGGCCAAGCGGAAAGGTCAGTTGTTTTGGGAACAATGCCCAATGAGCCCTCTCAATTTCAAAAGTTTTATCCGACGATAGGTCCAGAACGGTTTTAAAGACGTGATGCAGGAATGGAATTATTTCCAGTGCTTGTGCCCCTTCTGGGATTCCGGAGAGGCGAAGGCTGTTTTGGCGATTCTGGGCTTCAGTCTCCTCCAGCTTATCTTCTATGGTTTGGATGGCTGAGTGTAGCTGGAGGACGTCGCTTCTGTTAGGGTGACCCAGCAATCCGTGGTGGTGAATCGAGTTCCCCTCTTTTCTAACTTTGTGATGTCTGTATGGAGGGCCGCTGTGGTATTACGAACCACCCACCTGAATTGCCAGAATTCAGATAGCAGAATATTCATTTTACATTCAAGCCAATCCACCAACAGGGATTTCAACTTTGTTGTATGTTTTTAGTTGGAGACTGCCCGTCGGCAGTCAGAATGAAAGGAAAAGTACAGTTCCATAGTTACTGTAACAGTAGATTTTCAAAAGAATCTCTTTCCTTAAACCACATCTTTAGAACAGCTGTCAGGCACTAGGACTATACGAAAACTTTTGCCAAGCTAGGGCTGCCCGTGTCGACGCTACACGTCAGCGCATATATAACTGTGGGAAGTCCTACCTCTCCTTAGTTCCCTGCCGGAAATTAGACTCAGCAGGCCGTCCTTTTTGGGGAATCAGGAGACTCAGCCAGCACCAAGCACAGCAGGCAAGTGCCAACGGGAGCACCATGGAGAAAAACACCAGTGTGAATGTACCCTAGGGTGGTGGAGGGAGGGTCGGCATGGCTCAAGGGAAGAGATTCTCTCAAAGATCTACTGTTACAGTAAGTACATAACTGTACTACCTTACTTCGAGGATATCTCTTCCCTTAAGCCTCACCTTTGGAACGAATCCCAAGCAGTACTAAAAAACAGTTGGGAGGATAACCGTCTGGATTAAGAGAGGAGGCCTTGCAGGTCTGCAAGGCCAAAACCAGCTTGTTTGCACGAGGAAAAGTCCAGACTGTACAGCTTAATGAAGGTCTGGGCTGTATTTCAATTGGCTGCAGCACAAATGTCAGCAGCAGAAACATTTTTGAAAAAGGCGGCAGAAGTGGCCATATCCCTTGTATAATCAAGGATTACAATCTTGGAGGCAGTATAGTGCAGAGGTTTAGGGCTCTGAGCTGCAAACCTAGAGACCTGGGTTTGAATCCCACAGTCCCCATGTGCATACCGTGTGACCCTGAGCAAGTCACTTAACTTCCTTGTGCTCTGAGGTCACACCTGGAAACAAGCTTCAGCTTAGTGTGCCTTTCCTGGTTAAACAGTTTCCCTTTTCTTAATCAGTTATTGTACTTCCTGTAACAACAACAACAAAAAAAATACAGCAGACACTGTTTTATTACCTCTTTTCCAGGGGCGAACAAACTAAAAGCCGGGAAGACTTTCTGCAGTCCTTGGTACAATTAATACAGTATCTTAACTTCTGTATACATCTAAAGTATGGAGCAATGCTTCACTTTGATTGGCAAGCTCAGGGTAATACACTGGCAGGTGGATGGATTGATTTAAAGTAAAGTTAGACACCGCCTTTGGTAGGAACATAGGATTTGTATGTAAAGAAAATCCGTCTGACAGACTAAATAAGGAGGCTCACACATTAGAGCCTGTAGCTCAGAAATTATGTGAATGGAAGTAATAGCAACTAAAAATAACACTTTCCAAGAGAGAAAGCGTAAGCCACAAGTCGCGGCTGGCTTAGAAGGAGGCAATGTAAGCTTTTCCAAAATGAAATTCAAGTCCCAAAAAGGCTCTAGATTGCAATTGGTGGTTTCAGATGTAGTATACCTTGAGGAACGTACAGGAGACTTCCAGCTGTGCAACCGTACGCCCATCAATGAGTGCGTAGAAAGCTGATATAGCTGCCAAATGCACCTTCAGTGTTTGTGCACAGAGGTTCTTTGTCTCTTAAGGGATGAATACTGCAGACCCGAGTCCGACAATAATAAAAAGCCCAAAACGTCCTGAACCAGACAGGTGAAGGGGTCTAGGTTCCTGGAAGTGGCCCATAATGAAAAACACTTCAATTTTAGTGCATAAGTATGTCTAGTGGAAGGCAGGCTGCTATGAGCACGTTAGCTACTTCAGGTGATACATGAAAGTATGCAATGGCTATGTTTTCAGAAGCCATGCACGAAGATGCAGTGACTTAATGTCTGGATGTAGCTGGGAGCTCCTGTTTTGTGAGAAAAGGGTTTGGCACAGTGGCAAAGGTAGTGGAGGTTCTACTGCTAGTTGACGCTGAAGGGGAAACCAAGTTTGGCGTGTCCATAGAGGGGCTATGAGGATGAAGATGGCACCCTTCAGATGCAGTTTGAGTAGTACTCTGTATGAGAGGAACTGGAGGGAACGCATTCAGGAACCTCCTTTACCAGGAGAGGGACAACGTGTCTCACCAAAAACCGCAGGCCCTGGAGCAAGTGCACAGAAACGCAGCAGTTTTGCATTGTATGGGGACGCAAAAAGGTCCAACTATGGGTGACCACATTTTGTGAATAGGTCTTTAGCTATTGCAGTCAGAAGTTCCCATTTGTGCATCTGGAACAGTGACCTGCTTAGCTTGTCTGCCAAGACATTTTGGGCATCTGGAAAATGCACAGCTGAGGTCTCCAGGCCATGTTCTAGTGCCCAGTACCAGAATCTCATTGCCTCCTGGCATACGAGATAGGAACAAGTCCCTCCGTGTTTGTTGATGTAGTGGACTTCACTGATATTTTCCATTTGAATCAACAGAGGACCTTGTTTTCGGGTGCTGCTGGAATGCGGGGAGACTGTACAGTATGGCACACATTTCCAGGATACTGATGTGCAGACTGGTTTCCTGATGGCTCCATAAGCCCTATGGTTTGACAGGGCCCCAGATTAGCCCCCCATCTGGAGAAGGATGCATCTGTGTTGGTAATGGAGTCACAAATGGGATGCCCTTTAATAGGCTATTGCAGACCATCCACCATAGCAGGGTTTTTCTCAACGAGGATGTGACAAGGACCAGCTGATCCAGGTCGTCTGTTAACTGGGTGCACTGAACTCTTAAGGTCCACTGTGGAATGCGCCATATGAAGGTGTGCTAGAGGTACTGTAACAATGGCCGCTGCCTTAAAGCCCAGGTGACACAAGAAAGATGTGGCTGGGACCCAATGACTGCTTTAGAGAAGCTGGGCTTGAGCAATAATGCGTTCTGCCCTGTCTGATGGCAGGAAGGCTTTGTCCTGAGCAGTGTCTAGGACTGCACCCATGTACTGCAGCCACTGACAGGGCATTAGGACTGACTTCGGGATAGTCATTATTGCCCACAGATTAGGGGAAGAAGCATCAAGGGAAGGGAAGTGGACACAAGTCTATTTACAGTGGAGAAAGTTATGAAGGAACTTGCAAATCTAAATGTGAACAAGGCAATGTGGCCAGACAGGATATGTCCCAGGATACTGAAGGAGCTCAGGGAGGTGCCAACTGCACCTCTAACTGTCCTGTTCAACCACTCACTGGAGACAGGAATAGTTCTGGAGAACTTAAGAATGGCTGATGCAGTCCCACTTCGAAAAAGTGGTAGCAGGGAGGAGGCTGGAAATTACAGGCCAGTAAGCCGGAATTCGGTGGTTGGGAAATTAATGGAATCACTACTGAAGGAAAGGACTGTGGATTATCTTGAAACCAGAGGTTTACAAGATCCGAGACAACATGGATTCACTACAGGGAGGTCATGTCAAACAAATGTGATAGATTTCTTTGACTGGGTGACCAGGGAGGTAGATCAGGGTGGAACCGTGGATGTGTTCTACCTAGATTTCAGTAAGGCCTTCGACACCATTCCACATAAGAAACTTGTAAACAAGCTAAACAGTCTGGTAGTGGGTCCAAAGGTGGTAAACTGGGTAAGGAATTGGTTGGGAACAGGGGACAGAGGGTGATGGTAAATGGAGTTTACGCTGGAGAAGGGACAGTGACTAGCAGGGTGCCACAGGGATCGATACTGGGTCCGGTCCTTTTAACTGTTTTTATTAGTGACATTGCAGAGGGGTTATTAGGGAAGGTATGCCTTTTCGCAGATGGCACTAGGATCTGCAACAGGGTAGACACTCTGGGGGGGGGCGAGAACAAATGAATAGGGATTTAAGAAAGCTTAAGAAGTGGTCAAAAGTCTGGCAGCTGAGATTCAATGCAAAGAAGTGCAAGGTCATGCACGTAGGGCGCAGAACCTGGGGGCGGGGAGTATAAGATAAGGGGAGTAGTACTGATGACCACCAAGCAGGAAAGGGACCTGGGAGTAATAATTTCTGATGACCTAAAGGTGTCCAAGCAGTGGAACAAGGCAGTGGGGAGAGTTAGTGGGATGCTGGGGTGCATAAGGAAGGCGTATCACAGCAGAAAGAGGGAGGTAGTTATACCACTGTATAAAACATTAGCAAGACTCACCTGGAATACTGTGTTCAGTTCTGGAGACCACATCTCCAAAGGACACAGACAGAATAGAGCGGTCCAGAGGACAGCACCTGAAATGGTGCTGGGCCTGCATCAAAACCCTATGACGAGAGACTAAAGGACCTCAATATGTATACCCTAAAGGAAAGGAGAGCGAGAGAGGGGAAATGATGGAGAATTTCAAATAACTCACAGGTATAAACAGGGTGCAAGAGGATAGCATTTTTCAGGAAAAAAATATGCTCAAGAACAAGGGGACATGCTACGAAGCTGGAGAGGGTAGATTCAGGGGTAATGTTAGAAAGTACTTCTTCACAGAAATAGTAGTGGATGCCTGGAACAGCCTCCCAGCAGAGGTCGTAGAAGCAAACACTGTAACGGGTTTCAAGCACTCATGGGATAGGCATAAGGGAATTTTATTAGTTTGGAATTGGGGGTAAAAGCCGGAGACCAAGTAGGGTCTGCAGTATTACAGTAGGTAGGGAATATGAGCAGACTGGGTAGGCCAAGTGGTCCTCATCTGCTGGCATTTTTCTATGTAATCTATGACTGACTCCCAAGTCCCCAAAGAGCTATCGCATTCAAGACAGGGTCCGCAGAAGACTGTCCCTGGAGCTGGCCTTTAGAGGCCAGTCATCCAGGTATGGGAAAACATTCAGGCCTTCACCGTGAAGGGTTGCTGCCACCACTGCTAAGCATTTCGTAAAGACCCGTGGTGCAGAGGATAAGCCAAAGGGCAATACTCTGAATTGGCAAAGCACCCCCCTCTAACATAAAGCGTAGATATCGTCTGTGATTCTTTCTGTTCTTGATATGAAAGTAAGTGCCTTTAATATCCAGGGAACACAGCCAGTCCCCAGGTTGTAAAAGGGGAATGAGAGCCTGAAAGAAGACCATGCAAAACTTCTTGTATTCTATGAAGAAGCCAAGTCCCCTCAGAGCTAGTACAGGCCTCAGATCTGTCCATTTGGGAACAAGGAAGTACCTGGACCAGAACTCTTTGTGCTTCTGAATTGGAGGAACCAGTTCTATGGCATGTTTTTGTATCGGTGATTGTATTTCCTCTTTCAGCAACAATATATATTCTGGAGGACAGCTGGAAGGAGGCGGAGGATGCACTGAAGCAGTTTGTAATAACTCCAGAGAATGCCCCTTTGCAACTATCTCCAGTACCCATTTGTCTGTGGTTTTCTGCCTCCATTTTTAGTAAATGAAGGGAGATATGGCTCCCGAGAGCAACCCCTGAAGGTAAAAGTGGTTGGGGTATACGAATGGAGTCAGACCAAACCAGTGGTGGCAGTTCCACTGGTTCCAATGGACTTTAGTGCTTTGGAGTGTGCACCTGGGGGAAGGGGCCTGGCAATACTCCTCTACCCCTCGTTCTGGAGGGCTGATGGAAGGTGGCACAACTACCTCTCGCAGCAGTGTTGCAAAAAAAACTATTACCTCTTGCAGGTGTGGGATAGAGGGACTTAACTATCCTGAGAGTCATTTTTGGTGACTGAAGACTTCTTAAAGTTTCCTCGATGTCATAACCAAATAGTTTCTTGCCCTTACATGATGCATTTAACACTGCCTGTTGAACATCAGTAGCAAAGCCAGCCACTTTCATCCATATCGTCTTATATAGATGCCAGAAGCAGCAGAACTGGCAGAGGCATCAGAGACATCACAGGCTGGGCATAACAGGCGTCTACCTACCTCAGCACGAGCATTTAACTGTTTCAGTAACTCAGTTTTGGGAGAACCATCTGGTAAGGCCTGTGCTGCTGCCTTGGCATTCTTCCAGATGGTCTTTTGATATTTAATCATATATGTTCAATAGTTAGCTAGTCTAAGGCCCAAAAGGTCTTTTGCCCAGGACATCAAGCCACCCAGATTCCTTACTGGGTGGGCAGGGAACTAAGATGCTTGGGTGCTTTAGATCTCCCATAAGCCACCATAACTACTAAATAATCCATTTCTGCTTGTGTGGCATAATATGGTTTAGCAATAAGTGCAGGATACTGCCTGTCAGCTTTGTGTGACACTGCTAGGACAGTATTTGGCCTGTGCCAGGCAGCAAAGGTAGCATCCTCCAAACCTGGATAAATATGAGATATGAGGATGGAGGAAGTGTATGGCACTTCTAAAAGCTCCATAAAATTCTTTCTAGTGGAATCTTCTTCCTCTACTGCAAATCCCAGCTCGGTCTGAATTTGCTGCACAGAAAACTGAAAAGAGGGATCCTCGGGAGGAGACCATGGAGTATAAACTACAGAGTCTTCACTACAGGGAGACACACTGGAACTAGAATGCAGATTATAGGGCTGTGCCCCCATATACTTCCCTCTTCACCCTAATCCACCTCCATCATGACGTCTAGATTATATTTCACATCGTCGTCGGTAGGCCTGTCAACGAGAGGGTTGGATGACCAGGATGCCAACGCCAGCAGTGCTTATGAGGAAGGAACAGGCAGCGGACTAGAAGTATCAGTCGATGGGACTTGACTAGTCAGTGGTCCAGTCAACTGTAACACGGGCTGTGATGGCAGGCCTGGCAAAAGCCATAGACTCACCTCTGAGAAAGACGCCAATACTCCCTGCCAGTCAATGGCATCCTGGCCAGGATCCGTGCTCAGAATGGTCGATGGCTGGCCGAGACCAGATGACTGTGTCAAACCCGCCGGAGGCACAATTGCCAAAGTGGACAGAGACAAAGAAGGCATACCTGAAGGCTGCAACAGCTACCAGGATCTTGCAAGGGAGGACACCTTTTTCTTATCCCTGTGTTGGTTTATGAGTCGAAGACTTCTGCTTTCATGGTCTTTCTGCTTCAATGACTATGAGCTTGTGGAAGAAGCAGGCAATGACTGTTTTTCACCCTAAGTTTCTCCATGGTGGCCGCCAACGTTTTGCTACGGAAAAATGTTTCTAGGTCTTTCTGATGGTGTTGCAGAGTGGCTTGATTAAAGCCCTGACAAATCTCACAGTCCCAGATGTTGTGAGAGACCGACGCAGCAAACACACTTACACTCTTCATGGGTGTGGTTCCTAAAAATCTTCTTCCCACACACACAACATCA
This sequence comes from Neoceratodus forsteri, assembly GCA_016271365.2. Lineage (NCBI taxonomy): Eukaryota > Metazoa > Chordata > Ceratodontiformes > Ceratodontidae > Neoceratodus > Neoceratodus forsteri. The sequence continues at coordinate 336,039,105 of JADMNL010000025.1, forward strand.
GAAGAGCATCGAAGGCTTGGATGTCATGCTGAAGAGATGATAAGAAACTTTTTTATATAGAAAAAGTTATGGTGATGGCGCTTCCGCGACAGGTCCAATGAGGCTAATCGATGGCAGGAAAAGAAGTGAGGAGAGGCAGGGCTGACCACAATTACATGCACGCTGACGCGTGACGTCAACTTGGGCAGCCCCAGCTTGGCAAAAGTTTCTGTGTGGCCCTAGTGCCTGACAGCTGTTGTTCCAAAGATGTGGCTTAAGGGAAGAGATGCCCTCAAAGTAAGATGAGCGGAGACCTACGAGAGCTCACTGTCCAAGCCGCCCTCACCATACCCTATGACATCCTTACTATCTGAATCGTCTTGGTTTCCTCTGTAGTCTTCCATATAACAATGATTGTCCCTTTCAAATAACAGTGTTCTTTCCAGTTGGTAGGGGGGTCTTTTTTTTTTTTTTAACCTACGACTTTATTTCAAACATAGAAACATAGACTTCGACAGCAGATAAGGACCACTTGGCCCACCAAGTCTGTCCATGATCCTACCTACAGGATAAGCCGCAGATCCTAGTCAAGCAACAGCCTATTTCTTCCTACCCCCCCACTAGAATTGCCTTATGTCTGTCCCATGTATTCTTGAATTCTCCCCCAGTTTTAGACCCCACAACCTCCTCAGGAAGGCTGTTCCATGCATCCACTACCCTCTCTGTGAAAAAATACTTCCTCACATTGCCCCTCAACCGCCCCATCATCTTTAAATTGTGTCCCCTTGTTCTTGCATGTCTCTTTTTCCAAAAGATGCTACCCTCTTGGACTTTGTTGATTCCACTGAGGTACTTAAACGTTTCTATCATGTCCCCTCCTCCCTCCTTTCCTCTAGGGTATACATATTAAGCTCTTTTAGTCTCTCCTCGTATGGCTTCTCTTGCAGACCCTGCACCATTCAAGTTGCCCTCCTCTGGACTGCCTCTGTCTATGTCCTTGAGGAGATGGGGTGTCCAGAACTGGATGCATTACTCCAGATAGGGTCTCACCAACTGTCTGTACAGAGGGATAACAACTTCCTGTTTTCTACTGGTGATGCCTCTCCCTATGCATCCCAGTATACCCCCAGCTCTCCCTACTGCCTTCTCGCATTGCTTGCCAACCTTAAGGTCATCTGATATGATTACCCCCAGGTCCCTTTCATTTTTTTGGTTTTGTTACTACCTCCCCCCCATTGTGTAATCCTCCCCTGGGTTTTGTTTCTCAGGTGCATTATTTTGTACTTCTTTGCACTGAATCCTAGCTGCCATACTTCCGACCATTCCTCCAACCTTGCCAAGTCCCTTCTCATCCTTTCCACGCCTCCTTGTGTATCAACCCTGTTGCAGATCTTTGTGACATCTGCAAAAGGCATACTTTTCCTTCCAGTCCCTCTGCAATGTCACTTACAAAGACATTAAAAGGACTGGACCTAGTACTGAACCCTGCGGTACCCCACTAGTAACCCCTCTTTCTTCAGTGGATTCCATTTAATTACCTTCTGTGTCCTGTTGTCCAGCCAATGGTTTTATTTAGGCTACCACCCTGGGACCCACTCCCAGGCTGGTTAATTTGACTAGTAATCTTTGTGTGGGACTGTGTCAAATGCCTTGCTAAAGTCTAGGTAGGCCATATCCACAGCCCCTCCTGGTCTACTACTTTGGTCACCCAGTCAAAGAAATTAATTAGATTCGCCTGACATGACCTTCCGCGTCAGAACCCATGCTGCCTTGGGTCCCAGCCCCACTGGCCTCTAGGTACTCAATTCTTTCCTTCAAAAGTGATTCCATCACTTTCCCTACCACAGAGGTCAAACTGACAGGTCTGTAGTTTCCTGCCTCTGTCTTGGTCCCACTTTTGTGAAGGGGAATCACATCTGCCTTCCTCCAGTCCTCGGGTACCACACCATCCTCCCATTTGTTAAAAAGGGTAGTCAGTGGTTTCACTAGTTTTCCCCTTAATTCTTTTAGAATTCTGGGGTGAATTCCATCTGGCCCCATTGCTTTGTCCACCTTCAGTTTTAGGAGTTCTTTCAGAACCCTTTCTTCTGCGAAAGGACTGGGATCGGCCCCCCTATCCAGAGTGCTTCCGTTAATTGGATTAGGCACCTCCCCCTCCTTTTTGTGAATACTGAGCAGAAATATTCGTTCAGTATCCCTGCTTTTTCACTATCCCCCTCTGCCCACCCACCATTCATTCTATTCAGCCTCACTATCCCTCCCTTTGTCTTTCTACGCTCCCCGACGTACCTATAAAAGGTTTTATCCCCCTTCTTAATCGAGTGGGCTATCCTTTCCTCAATTTGGGCCTTTGCTATTCTGACTTCCCTCTCTGCTTCCTTCTGCCTTAACTGGTACAGCTCTCTGTCCTGCTCCTTCTGTGTTTCCTTATACTTCCTGAATGCTATCTTTTTCTCCCTGACTTTCCCCACCACCGCTTGAGAACCCTAGTGGCTTTTTCTTTCATTTTTATTTGTTTATTTGCTTCACACAAAGGCTTGTTGCCTCTGTGATGGCAGTTTTGATGATTCCCCATTGTTGCTCCACCCCTCCTTCTAGCCTGTTTGCTAGTGCTTTTCTGAGGCACTCTCCCATCTTACCAAAGTCAGCCCTCCTGAAGTCCAGTACCCTCACTTTTGTATGGCTTGACTCTGTAGCCGAGTTTAACGTGAACCACACTGTTTGATGGTCACTTGTTCCCAGATGGCAACCCACTTCTAGGTCTGAGATCCTCTCACTGTCCCTATCTGAGAGTACGAGGTCCAAGATTGCTCCCCCACGAGTGGGTTCCGAAACTAGCTGTCTGAGGCATGCCACCTGTAGGGCATCGAGAATGGCCCTGCTCTTGGATGTGGCTGCAGCAAGTTAACATCTGCCATATTCAGGTCTCTCATCTACAGTATCTCCCCTTTCTCTGCCATCCTAAGAATGCCTTCTATCATATCCTTGTCCATGCCCTCCCCCTGACCCGGGGGTCTTTGTACAACCCCTGTGCGGATTGTGGTGCCACTTCCAGTCTCCAAGGTGACCCACAATGCCTCCTCTCCTCCCTGTTTACTCTTTTGTTCAGTTGCTTTTATCCCTTCCTTTACATAGAGAGCTACTCCTCCCCCTCTTCTCCCCTCCCTGTCTCTCTCCTGTAGGTTACATACCCTAGTATGTTAACATCCCAGTCATGGTTCTCTGTGTACCATGTTTCTGTGACTACTACGATATCCAAGCATCCCTCTTCCATCGAGGCCACCAGTTCAGGGAGCTTGTTGCCCAGGCTACAGGCATTGGTACTCATTATCCTCCATTTACTGATGGCCTTACTCCTTTTTGCCCCATCCCTGTCCTTCTTGCTTTTGTCACTTTCTCCATTTACCCCTGCCCTTCTCCCTATCGACATCTCTATGTTGGTGTTTACTGCACTTACTACCGTGACTTTTTTGGGGGGGCTAGGATTCCCTGTTCCTTTCCAGTGCCTCCCCCATTGGCTAGTTTAAATACTTGCCAATGAAGCATTTAAACCTGTCACCTAGGATCCTGGTTCCCCTCCAGGACAGATGCGGCCCATCATGCCAGTATAGGCTTGCATCACTCCAGGTGGACCCCTAGTCCCCAATGAAGCCAAATCCCTGAGCTCTGCACCAGTTTTTCAACCACTGATTGAATCCCATGGTGTGGAGCACCCTAGCCTCTCGAACACCACAGACAGGCAGCACCTCCAAGAAGGTTACCGTGCGTACTACTTGTCCAACGCCCCTCCCCAATTCCACAAACTCTTCCTGCACTGCTCTGATCCATTTCTTAGCCAGGTCATTTGTCCCTATGTATACAATGACATCCAGCTCCCTTCCCTGTGCAGCTGCTCCGGCAATCCTGAAGATTCGCTCCCTGTTCCTCCAAGCCATGGTACCAAGCAGGCACCTTACCTCCCTCTCCCCTTCCTCCCCCAGTTCTACCTTCCTAATAATGAAGCCCCCACCAGGAGTTGTTTCCTTCCTCTGTGGGGTCCTATGCCACCCTCCTGTGGGTCTCCTTTGTGGAGGTTCCCAGCATCCTCCTTGGTCTCCACTGTGGGTGCCTCCATAGAGGAACCACGCTTTGCCAGAATGGCATAGGAATTGTGGAGAGGTACAACTGGAGGGATGCGCCTCTGTTCCACCACCCTCACCCTCCCTGAGCCCACTGTGGTCCAACCGTCCTCTTTCTTGGCAACCTCTGAGGCAACAGCAGTGGCCCTGGTGGTCACTGGATGGAAGAGGAGGTCCCACAAATCCTGGCCAACTCAGCCTGGAGATGAGCAAACTCCCCCCTCAGCCCAGAGAGGTGCCTGCAGATGGGACAACACCGCATCCTCCAGAACGTCTCCCGGAAGACTGCTGCTGCTCCACAGCCACTGCACTGCACCACTCCCATCATGTCTTATGTCTGGCCCCTTCACTATTGTTTGGAATCCTTACTCTTTCTTCTGTTTTTTTTTTCCCTTCTCTCTCTACTTACTGCCTCTGTGCCCATTAAGCTCCTGATTGTCCTGTTCTGAGACAAGAAGATCTTATATTTCTCAGTAGACCCCTTACTTGCTTAGAAGCAGACCTCCAGCAGCTAGAGGGGGCTGAAGAGCTACTCTTACCCTTCTAGGATGGTGCGTCTTTGGTGGCTCTGTGATCACTCACTTCCTGCTCCCAAACAGGAAGTTCCTGTTGTCAGTCAAATCCTGCGCCTATAAAAGTAGAACTAGCTTTGGGTGGCAGGGTGGAGGAGAGGGAAGGTGGGCAATATAGTTTTTTTTTAGAAGAGTGTAGAGTAGAAGAGTTCTGCTTCTTTAGTCCTAGTAGAGAAGTCCAGTCACACAGCACTCCTTCCTTCTGGTGTCCTCTGCCAAGCCTCTGACAGAATCTTTCTAAGGCAGTGTTTAAATCTAGTTTCCTTCTAGCTAAGCCACTCCCCCTACTTACTAGATCTTTCTACAAGTAATTTAAACTGCACAGCAATCAAGCCCCTTCAGCCACATAGAACAGTTTGCCATGTAGTCATAACATATCCTGTAGATACAATCTGAGAAAGAAAAGAAAGTTTACAGAAATCCAGGCATAATTAATTTTAAATTATTTCTGATATATAATTGTTGCCATATATGTTAAACCATGTGTCTTTTACTTCTAGGTCCAAATTATATTATCTCTGTTGATATGTCACTCCCGGAAATAGAACCTCATCATCAAAAACACTTCCTTAAGGCGAATAACAGGAAGGGAGGAAATAAGAAAGTTTGTCTGACATACCAACAAAAAAAAAAAAAAATCAATAAAAATGTTTATATGATATCGCTGGATGTCATTCTTCATCCGTCATCTTTCTTTTCTGTCCTATGAACTTAATCTTTCATATGAAAAATGAATAAAAACATTTAATTCAATGGGCTACTGAACTGAAAAATAAAGGATTAACAGTTAACGGATAAACAGTTAATTTGTTAGCTGCAGTATTAAGTTTTACATTTATTTCGTCATATATATGTTTGCCACTTCGCAAACCAGACTCAGGGGGTGGTCTAATCACCCAGGTAGCCATCCTCCCGTGATCAAGGAGCCACATGGAAGTTATACTAATTAGCAGCCAGAACAAGTAAGCGCCAAAAGCAGTTCTAGTAACAGTTACCCTATCAAAAGTTGCACCAGCACTGGAGTACCCTCTTTTTATTCCACATAATCAAAAAAAGCAAGCCACCTGGCATTGAACTTGTCAGTTTGTAACTTTAGTTGTGCAGTAATGGCTTCCAAGTCAGGGTTTTATTTAACTCTACAAATTGATTAGCGTTTTGCTCATAAAAGTTCTAAAACATTGTGAAAATGCATAGCACTTGCCTCACTGTGTTTAACAAACATAACACTTCTAGAAAACCTATATAAATGCTTTCTGTACAGTTAGTATTGTCTCAAGAAAAAAACTGCTAATCAATTATTTAAAACCCTGCAAGTATATATCAGCAAACCAGTTTGAAGGAGTTGGTGCTTTTGGCGTAAGCCAATGCTGAGTAATGACTTTTAGAATTAAAATATAAAACAAATATTTTTTAGCCAAGGTTGAGACCCCGATTGGTGGCAGTCCCAAAACCATATTTTCAAATACAACAGGGCACTCCAAATGCAATATAATTTGGATAGTACTCGTGACTCCCTCCCAGAAATCTCTAATGTTAGGGCAATCCCAGAAAATATGGTAATGTTAGCCTACTATACTGCAGTTTCTCTAATATTTGTCTGATGGGTGGCTGCAAAGTGTTTGGAAATTATCAGGGTCCTAAGTACCTAGTGGAGGTCTTCCAGTGAAATTCTCGCCAGGATGGCGAACTGGTAGTCTTGTATATTCCCTTCCATATCTTCTGCCAATCTGCCTCCTTGAGCTCTCTCCCCACCATCCAATGCCACCTCTCCTCAATCCTCTGAATGGCCAGTATCCCTGCCCCCTCCTGTGGTGCCACATAAATCTGTGAGATGACTTGTTTAGTATCCTTTAACTGATTTTTATAGTAGGTTAGTATGAGTGGGGTTGGCGGGACCTGAGAAAGGGCTAAGAGGCCTGGCACTGACTGTATGTAATGTCGGCATTGGAGAAACCTAAAGAAATCATTCCTAGGTAATCCAAATTCTTCCTGTAAAGTTGTAAACCTCTTGATCACTTCTCGGTCCATAAACTGATGGAGGTATTTCAGACCGATCATACACCGCAGTTTCAGTAGCCCAGCATGAGAAGCAAGGATCCCCTTTCAATGCTGGAAAGGCTGACAAGCGGGATAGAGCGATACATCTCCATACGGGGGAAAGAATCTCCCACCACTGTTGCACTGACAGTGTGTGTTAGTATAACCCACAGAGGGCCGTTTAGCAAGGTCGGTAGGCAGTCTACATTCCCCATGGTGAAGCAGCGCCCCCCCACCCCCCATCTCTCAGGCGCCAGCATTTTAAGTACTGGCAAGAATTGAGCCACTGTGTAGTAATGTTGAAAATTGAGTAACCCAAGGTGCCCTCCAATCCCTGGATTCTGTTAAAAGTTCCCAGCACTCTAGGTTTTTGCCAACCCACATGAAATTGGATAATTTTTTCTTTAACTCCTCCAATCCTTCCCAGGTATTCCTAAGGGCAAAGTGGAGGAAAAAAAAAGAGGTAACGAGGTAGTACATTCATTTTAAGTGTGTCAATACAGTTAAAGAAAGTGAGGGGTAGAGCCTTCCACCTGTTTAGATCTGCGTATACTTGTTTGAATACCTTATAATTATATTGATAATGTTTAGATAGTTGACATGGTATTTGTATCCCCTGATATCTAATCTTGTCTCTAACCCATTTAAAAGGGATGATGTGTTTAAGTTCTGGTGTGAGTGGTCCTGTGTGCATAACCTCTGTTTTTTCTTTGTTTACCCAAAACTCAGAGATGTGTCCATACTGATCTAGTAAAGTTAGAAAAGGTTGGCTGAATTAGCAGGGTCCTCTAGATACACCAAGGTGTCATCAATGTAGAGTGATATCTTGCTAGTGCTCTGGTTGATTGTCATTCCCCGAATATCTTGGGCCTCCCTGACAGCTTGTGCAAAAGGTTCTATACTTAAAGCGACATTCAATGGGGACAGGGGACAACCTGCCTTGTACCTCTCTGAATTTGGAAAAAGTCCGGGATCACCCCATTGGCCTGCACCCTAGCCCTAGGATTTTGGTAAACGGTAACCCATTTAAGAAAGTTTTCCTCCAACGCCATAGGTTCCATCATGGTTAAGTATATAAGACCAGTTAAGGCAATCAAACGCCTCAAGAAAAATAGCTAACTGTAAGGGGTTAGTGGGGGAATTTTATTGCAGAATATTAAGTAGTTCCCTTATGTTGTCAGTTAAATGGCAATGAGGGATAAAACTTGATCTGGATGGACAAGAAGCTCAATATATTTTTGAAGAAGCAGCGATAACACCTGGTGAGGATTTTAAAATCCTGATTAAGGAGAGATATGGGCCTAAAAGAGTCACAAATAGTATTATCTTTACTGGGCTTCAGGATTACAGAGATCAAGGAATCGTTCTAATCGTTCTAGGATTCAGGTAACTTCCCCTCCTTCATAACAGGTGTTAAAAACTTTGCCAGAATCCGAGACGGGGTATTATTTAGCTTTTTATAACAGCTACCTGCCCTTGAACGGGGCTGCTTCAGCTCCCCCACGGTCGGTCGGCACCCAGCCAGTCACCGACCGAGACCAGGTCACCCGCCTGCAGTTCCTTGGAAGCTGCCTGCCCTTGAACAGGGCAGCTTCAGCTCCCCCACTGTCGGTCGGCACCGAGCCAGCCACCAACCGAGACCAGGACGCCTGCCTGCAGCTCCTTGGAAGCTGCCTGCCCTTGAACGGGGCTGCTTCAGCTCCCCCACGGTTGGTCGGCACCCAGCCAGCCACTGACCAAGACCAGAACGCCCGCCTGCAGCTCCTTGGAAGCTGCCTGCCCTTGAACGGGGCTGCTTCAGCTCCCCCACGGTCGGTCGGCACCCAGCCAGCCACCGACCAAGACCAGGACACCTGCCTGCAGCTCCTTGGAAGCTGCCTGCCCTTGAACACGGCTGCTTCAGCTCCCCCACGGTCGGTCAGCACCCAGCCAGCTACCAACCGAGACCAGGACGCCCGCCTGCAGCTCCTTGGAAGGTACGGCGACAGCGCAGCCAATCGGAACACGGGCACTTCCAGCAAACCCACTCTGATTGGCCAGGACTTTTCCCCTGCTTTTGCCACCTCCCACTTTTTACAAATAGATTTAGCTGCAACTAAGCAAAATTCAAGTGTCTAATAGAAGTTGTTTTTTTTGGGGGCTAGTTTTCCATTAGCAGGTTATACAGACCTGCCACTAGAGGGATTCTTGTTCTTTCATTTAAAAAAAAAAAAAAAAAGTCTACCCTCTTAAAATCACAGTTGCTTTACCTGCTATATACCTTCCTTCCGGCCCTCGAGATCCTCTCGAACCAGGTAAGACTTCCCTGAACCACCAGGACTGCTGAGAGCTGCACCATTGGCCCCATGGTATCTGTACCGCATTCTTGAGCCAGCTAAAACTTTGTTCTGCTCGGGGCTGCTGCGCCCATTCATTTCTATGGCAAACGGCCGAAATGTTACGCCGCCCCCCCCCCCGACCTTAACTTTATAGACCTTCCTCCCGCCACTGACAGCTCCGCCTCCCACTGTGCTCCATTGGGTACCTGTTTGGGACCCCCAACTTTTAGTCGCCACCTCCCACCCCTGGCTGCCTGGCTTTCCTGGCTGTACCCTCACTTCCCACTGATCCAGCTACTGCTCTTCTGCTCCTCTCCTCTAGCCCGCCAGTCTGTTTTAACCCCCTTCCTCCACCTACCAAGAATCCTACCTTAATCATGTGTCTCCACTGCTCTCTACCCCCCCATTCTATTTCTCCTTGCCTGTCTTCCTCCCCTACTGCACGCCCCAAAAGCCTGCTTTCCCTCCCTCCCCCACAGCTTCCACATTCCTACATCCTTCCTCCACATAGGCATGCTGCACACTGGTCACAGCCCCTTGCCCAGGGTCCATCCTACTGCCATGAAACTGTCCTATACCCACACTGGTCCTAGCCCTCCACTCTGGTCCCCCCGTCTATGCTTACCGTCACCCACTATCGTCAATGCTCGGCAATTTCCCGACATGCTAGCAGGTGAAAGCATTCACTTAAAGAAATACACTGCAGCTCCTTGAGGCTAGTCCTCCTCCTAATGCTGTCAGGCAACGTGCACCCAAACCCTGGCCCAGTCTGCTCTAAAGCCACTAATCTGAGCAAGTCTTTGGGTGCCCTCTCATTCATATCAATCAACATCAGCAGCTTCCTTCCTAAAATGGATACCCTACAGGGCTTCACCAGCCAACACTGCTCTGACATCCTGGCAGTTGTCGAAACCTGGCTCATGCCATCAGTACCGGACCATGCAATCAGCCTTCCTGGGTACAGTGTCTTTAGGCTGGATCGCCTCTCCAAAAGAGGCGGGGGCTGCGCTCTCTACCTCAAAGACTCCGTACAGGGGCACCACATCATTACCTCACTCCAACCCACAACTGCTCAGATATGCCATTGAGAATCCTCCACGGAGCCCAAAACAAAACCCTCACTGTTGCCACCATCTACATTCCTCCCAAAGAACAGGGAACTGGTCTAACAGCTGTTCTTGACTTTGTAAAGTCACTACCACCAGACACCGAATCCATCCTCCTAGGCGACTTCATCATCAACTGGCCTGCGGCCGATGCTGGTGCACACAGGGATACCATTGCTGCAGCAAACCTCACACCAATGGTTGCCTCACCAACCAGGAAAAATTACAGGACCAGCACCAGCACACTCTTGGACTGGATCCTTACCAGTCACTCATCACGGATATCTAACACTAATGTCCTCCCTGACTCTCTCAGCGACCACTCCGTTAGCTGCACCTGGTCAAATAAATTCATCAAACCACCGCCAAAAACTATCACCAGCAGGGTTCAACCCCGTGGTCACCTTCCTTGACTCAAATCCCACCTCCTCCATCAAGACTGGTCCTCTATCTTCAATGCAACCAACGTAAACACTGTCCTTGACCACTTCATAAACATCTTCACTGTGGCCTGTGACACGTATGCTCCTATTAAGAAACGCAAAGTCAAATCACTCAGTAACCCTTGGCTCACAGGTGACCTCCTCAGTATGCTAAAAACAAAAGACCACCTATGGGAGCTGGCCAGAAACTCTGGAAGGCAAAACGACATCCAAAACTACAAAATGTGCCCGCAATGACTGCACCAAAACCATCCGGCAAATTAAGTCCGCCTACTATAAGCATGCCCTCACAAACTCCTGGGGCAATAGTCGGGAATTCTGGAAGAACGTAAAGGAACTCACTGGGAATCCACCCAACCCCCCCCCCAATCAATACTCAACATCAACAGAACCACAACCCTCAACCCAAAAACCATTGCAGATACCTTTAACAAAGCCTTTACCGACCTCAGTGCTGTCCTACCCCAGGACTACTTCAAAGATGGTGAAGTCCCTCTGTCCGTAATGAACACTACCCCCACCAGCTCCCCCCGCTTCTACTTCAAAGCAGTCAAGGCTCACCAAGTACGCAAATATGTTACCAAAGCCCTTGGTAAATCAAGATTCAGCAATGACTCCCTCAATCTCAAAATCCTGTCTCTCACACTTGATGAAGTGCTTAGTCCTCTGACCAGAATTTTCAACCTCTCCCTCAGCCTTAGCCAGTTCCCAGACAGATGGAAATCTGCCACTGTCACCCCAATCCATAAAAGTGGTGATAAAACTGCCCACAATAACTACAGACCTATCTCCCTACTACCCCCACTCTCCAAGGCACTAGAATGCATCGTCTCGGGCCGGCTCACAGAATACCTGGATACGTACAACATCCTGTGCAAGCAACAACACTGGTTCCGCAAAGGTCACAGCACCTCCACAGCCCTACTGGAATTCACTGGCGCAATCCACGATGCACTTGACTCCGGCGAACTACTAGGCTCAATCTACATTGACTTAACTAAAGCTTTCGACACTGTCAATCACCGCCTCCTGCTTGTCCAGCTTCAGAACACTGGGCTGTCAACCAACTCCATTGGCTGGTTTAAGAGCTACCTTGAAAAACGGTCCCAAACAGTACGAATCGCTAACACACTCTCGGACCCTAGACCGGTCCACTCGGGAGTCCCCCAGGGCTCCATTCTGGGACCCCTCCTCTTCAGCCTATTCTTAAACTCACTACCGGACAGCTGCCCAGAACAAATCATTCTCTACGCCGACGATGCTGTGATCCTCATCTCGGACCCTGATCCAATCCAATTACAAAATAAACTTCAGCGGGCCTTCTCCTCCATCGAATCCTGGTTCCTAAATCATAAACTGCTTCTCAATCAGAAAAAAAAAACCAAGTCTATGGCCTTATGCAGCCCTCTCAACAAAAACAAACAACTCCACCTCTCCATTGCAACCAAACAAGGAGCCATCCTAGAGCAAACACAATCGTTGAAGTACCTCGGCATCATCCTTGATCCCCCACCTCTCATACGCTGTCCATATCAGCAATGTTGCAAAGTCTGCCAATGCGAGGTTAGGCATATTATTCCGGCACAGGAAACACCTAACCCCAGAAGCACTATCAGTGGCCGTCCAAAGCTCCATCGTCAGCATCACAGTCTATGGTCTTATCATATATGGGTCTGCAACAACCACTGCTCTCAAACGTATCGCGACCTCCCTGAATAAGGCCTGTTGTCTCATCATTGGCTCACATCGTCGTACCCACACATGACCTTTATTCCCAATCTGGATGACTTCAACTGGACAAATGCATAAAATACCAAACCTGCATCACGGCCAAGCAAATTATAATGGGGCTTGCCCCACCTGGTGTCTGTGCCCTCCTTAAGCCTAGACATAGGAACGTCACTACAAGGAGATCCAATTCCCATCTACTACATATCCCACGATGTTGCACAACCCAAGGACAAAGACCATTCACCTATCGGGCATCCAACTGGCTCAACTCTCTTGGCAGCGACATAGCGACCGCTCCAACACTCGGCCTCTTCAAGTCCAAGCTGCGCCTCTCATTGCTTGTATCCTGCGATTGCCCAGCTTAACATTTCCACCATTCCAGCTGCACATGCCCCAGCACTTACAGTCAGTCTTTGCACCCCTAGCACCTTACCTATCACATTCCCTTGACAAGGCCCCCTGGCTGCACTGTCTCCTGCCCTCACCCACCTCCCCCCCAATATCTCCACTCCTGCCCCGCCCCAACCACCTCTTGTACTGCCCTCACCCCTGCACCTCCTTTCCCTCGATCTCCTACACTACCCCCCTTGTCTTGCTCAAGTCTTTGTACTGGTTATTACATGTCTGTAAGTCAATGATTATATGTTTGTAACTAAAAATGATGACTATTGCACACGCTGACGTGGAACCTTTGTAAAAGAGCCTCAGCTCAAAGGTATTGTAATCCTAGATTGAAATAAATAAATAAATTCTGCACTGAATTCATCGGGGCCTGGGGTCTTACCCTCTGGTAAATGCTTGATAACCAGGGAGATTTCTGGGGCTGTAATACGTAAATTGAGTTGAGATCTGGCTTCCTCTGATAGTACCGGGAGTTAAAGTTTCTCCAGGAAGGCTTTTGTCCAGGTTTGAATTATATCTGGTCTTTGTCCTCAGAGTATAGGTCACTACAAAACGTTATAAAATCGTGCAATATCTCGAGCCTTGTCCATTTATTTTCAGGGTTTGATTTATTTATGAGATAAGGAATATGTCTATCGGCTTGTGCCTTTCTAAAATGAAAGGCTAACAGTCTAGAGGCCCTGCCCCAACCTCATGATATTTCTGGTTTGCAAACCTCAACAACCCCTCCATTCTTTTATTATCCATCTCCTGAAGAGCATTCCGAGCTTGGTCCAGGGCCGTATTTATAAGTATTTGCTTAGGGTCAAGCTTATGTTGATGTTCTAGAGTTTAGTTATTTCTTCCCTTAATTTATTAGAAGTTATTTGAGAAAGTTTTTTCTTTGCTGAGGTGAAACTTATAATTTCACCTCTCAATACTGCCTTTGCTGTATCCCACAGTAATAAAGGAGAGGTACTGTCTAAAGATGTGGTAGAGGTTAGCTCCTCGACCTTTTTAGACAGGCGTTCTACGAAGACTTTATTATTCAGGAAAGATGCATTTAATTGCCAGATGGACTGCCTATCCTGAATGGAAGAGATAGTTAAATGGAGACTGGGGCATGATCTGATAGGGTAATGGTGTGGATTTTAGATAACGGTATTGTATATACTTCAGTCTTTTGGGTATAAAAAAGATCTATACAAGAAAGGGTTTGTCTGGAGGGGGGAAAAGAATGAGAAATCTCTCTCCTCCACATGGTGGGTCTGCCACACATCTACGAGACCTCGTTCTTCTACATAGGCATTAAGTAACTTGGTGGCCTTCTTGTTAATAGATGTATAACCTGATGATCTGTCCCTTAGGGGATGTGGAACCGTGTTAAAGTCCCCTCTTAAAAGTATTTGGCCTTGGGGTAGCTTTGCCACTTTAGAAAAGATATTTGAAAGGAAGGTTTCGGGGTTTATATTGGGTGCGTAGACGTTACTGAGATATATAGTTTTCCCCTGTAGTTTCCCTGAGACTAGCACATAACGACCTTCTTTGTCCACCTCAGAGGATTCCAGTGAAAATGACATACTCCTTTTAAGAAGGATAGCAACCCCTGCTTTTTTGGCTTTTGGGTGCGATGCCCCCACCACATGCATTTCAACTTTGCGTGTCAACATCAGAGAGGTGGGTCTCTTGCATGTAGGCCATATCACATCCCAACCCCCTAAGCCCAGTTAACACTCTAGCATGCTTAACTGGGGAATTTATCCCCTTTACAGTATAAGAAAAGATATTCAGGTGGGCCACTGGGAACACAGAAAAAAAGACGTCATTCTTGTTTCACGTGACCCCACCTTTAAAATACCACCCTCCTGAAATCTAGGCAAATGGCAAGTGGCATGTATGTGTATAACATAGACAAAAGCAACTGTGCTCATTTGGAGTTAAAACACTGCAGTAATCAAAACTTTAAACAAAATTAAAACTCTTAAAAGGAACAAGCAAATAGTTCCTAGTTAATAAACAGTTAAAACAGTAATCTAAACAATTTAACAAGTGAAATATCTTCTAACACAGAGTAACGACTTCCTAGGTGAAAACATCTGTGACTTAAAAGAAAAAAAAATTACAGACAGTCACACTAAAACTCTAGTGTGTAGAATAGAAAAAGGCCCCAATAATCGTAGGGGCAGTGGACTATTCCTGGAATGAATGTCCACTCGGCACAAAACAAACTACCCCCATCACTAACACCAAGAACCCAGGGTAATTCCCAAGACAGAAGAAAATGAAACAAATTGCCCCAGGTTACCCCCCTTCCCTTACCTTTAACAAGAGATACTTGCTTCATTTCCTTTGCTCGTATTTCCCCAAGATCCTCACAAGCTATAGGTACCATCCCTATTCTGTGTTATGGTGGCTAGACAAGAACCGCAGGGCAAACACTGCAAAGGGCACAGATCAGGTGAGACATGCAAACTCCTCCCAGGAAGGGGCCCATGGATCTCTCTCTACTTGATAAATGCCAACATATGCGGAGGAAGTCCCTGGCCAATGTAGTTACCAGATTCAGCCAACCTCCTCCATGTCGCTTTGTATCTCTGATAACAAGATCCCCAAGTGTTGGGCCTGGAGGAAGAACGCTGTGCCACATTCATAAAGTCCCCCCTTGTCAGGAAGTAGCTGCAGAGGACTTTACTTTCGATAAGGTCTGGGTCATGCTGGGCATCCCACTAGAAATGGAGTAGTGGAGAGCCAAAGGAGTGGGTAAACTCACCACATGGTAGATCGCAAATGCCCTAACCATGGCAAAAAGGTTCATACTCCAACACTGGAAAGACCAGAACTCCCCCGCCCATACAGGAATGGCTAACTGAACTGGGCATGGCGGCCAGCTTTGAAAGGTTTCTAGCAGTTGTAAGAGGCAAAGAACAGTAATACGCAGGATGCTGGGACAAATACCTTCACTCACAGTACTGTAGGGTACCCGTTGGCTATTGCCTCCTAGGATACCTGCAACCTAACATCCCCAATGCCACCACCACAGGGCCAGAAGAGAGCATGTCAGCCTAAACAACAAAACAACCACAGCGACCAGGCCCTTCCTCACATGACATACGACACCCTGAAAGACCACAAAGAGTGCTAGACCCTCACCCCCATAGACATATAGACACACGAACATGTGGGCGCCCTTGCACCCTCCACATTATCTATCACCCGATGACAACACACAGCTATCCTTGTTATAACTGTCATCCATGTTAAGAATGTCCTTTCATAGATTTACTTCCAAGGGGGATACCCCCTGGCTAGGTGATCTGACAACATGAGTGAATGAGCCCTTACAGGGCCTTAGCACATTTATTGTCTAACAATGTGTGTATCATCTACCCTTGTGTGTGTGGGGTTTTTTTTTTTTTTTTTTTTAGACACAGAAAAATAGTAAAGTCCCCCCACTTCCTGCTTGCCCTGAAATCACAAAAGGCATTCCAGCTAGCACAAATTAACCCCCCCCGCCATTAACAGTCAGACCTCTATATTACCAAAGGTCACCAAGTCACCCACCTATAATCTGTATTGTTTCTCAGGTATATAAAGAACTACGCTCCAGAGTAAATCACTCATCAGAACATCACCCTTTCCCCATTCCCGGCCCTCCCCCAATGCCAAATGCAATATGCAGGGCTAATTAAGGTAATATACCACATCGTGTTAATGTCTTTCAAAAGACTGATCGTGGCCTTTGGTAACAGAAATAAACAAAAGAAGTCTGTTTCTGTTGTTAACCTTCTGCAGCAAGTGCAGGAAGTGAAGTCTAAACAGCTCCTGTGGTTACAAAGGACTGCTATAAATAGGAATGTTCCTGTAGCCGACTGTCGGAACATGTCCCTAAGCAAAGACTCAAGGACCACAAAGTACTTAGAGTTTTAACTTTACACTCTCTTTCAATACCTCGAGAGAGCTGCTTGATAGGAATGCTTTGTCAGTCTGTGGCTATACAGTGCACGTCATCTCTTCGGAGAGGAGCGAAAAGTAGATTGGTCCCTGCCTTGCCGTCTTCGGTCCAATGATTTCAGAAGCTTAGCCACATCAGCGGCCACTGATCTGGGCAGAGATCCTGACAAGCCACATTTCTGTCCATGGGTTACCACACTCTATGCTCCTGTGGCTAACAGACGCTCCAACTGCTCCATTTCCATCTCAGGTAAGGCAATCTCCCATTCCTTAAGTTGGGGTAATGCATCAACTAAAAAGTCAAATATTTTGGGTCCAAAATCCAAGTGAATTTTGGTACGGGCCGGTAATAGAAGCTGAGCTTTCACATTTTTTTCCTCCTTCACTTCTTTGATGATCCCCCTCACACTCTGTCACTCAGCCTGCAGTGCGGTGGAGAAATCTTGATCAAAGAAAATTGTAGCGGATTGGTATTTTAAATCTTTTTGTCTCCAGGCTTCTTTCAGAATGAGGTCCTTGCTTTGAAAGTAGACCATGCAGATAATCCAAGAGCGGGGGCAGGCTGTTGTGCTAGTCAGCATCAGCCTCAGGGAACAATGTGCCCGATATATGTCCAGGTTTACGTCGGAGGGAAGGGACAAGGTTGATCGCAGTAAGTGCCGTATAACATTTATGAGGGTGGCAAATCCCTCCTCAGCCCCCTCAGGTACTCCGTGGATACGGAAATTGTTGCGTCGGGCTCTATTTTCAAGATCTTCGAGTCGACTTTGAATGTCTGTCTCAACATAGCAGGTAAAAGAGAAGGCGATTACTAGTTTCCTGTGCCTCTGCTATGTCTGCGACCTTGTTAGCTTTCTCAGTTACCTTTTTATCAATGATACAGACATCTTGTTTCAAGTCAGCCAGGGACAATTCAATTTTTGTTCACCGCTTTCAGGATCTGTTCTAAGGTTTGTTCAGAGTTGAGGAAAGACATCAGCTCCTCTCTATCTAGTTCCCGGGAGAATTCATAGGTGAACGATCACGCTGCATGCGAGCCAAGAACCCCTCCATGTCCTCATCAAGAACAAGCAGTTTCATTTTAGCTTGTGAAGCTACATTCTGCTGCCCTTTAGTTTTGTTAGTTTTTACAGCCATCTCTGCTACTTATTCCAAGTCGTAAATCTGTAGATCAGTCTTCAAAAAGTGAGCATTATGGGTAATTTTGGGGGTAATCCACGGAGCTCAGTATTTTAGACTCCTACCATGTTGAGGACGTCACCAGAACACCTTAGTAAGGGGTCTCTTTTGAGGGGCTTTTAGGAGGTTGTAGGCACAGCTAGAGCCCTCAAGCAGCCATCTTGTGGGTGACATTACTAGAAGTCTGGAATGTCCTCTTTAACAGTCCAGCACATCCATAATTTTCCAGTAACCAGGGCCACAAACCTACTAGGTCTCATATAATGAGGGGTGCATACCAATTGGGTCCCATGCAAAACAGGGTTGAATACCCAATAGGTCAGATGTAAACAGGATGGCGCACTCACCACGCCCATGTAAACATAGCCATTTACATACCAGATCCCAGTAAACATGGCTCTGTATTCACAGGCCCCAAGTAAATTAGTCCACGTAGCCACCACACCCCACATAAACTGAGCCATGTACCCACCGGGCCCCATGTAAACTGGGCTGTGTACGCACCAGACAGCCATGCAAACTGGGCCATGTACACACCGGACACCACATAAACTAAGTCATGTACCCACCTGCCTCACAAACTGGGCTGTGTACCTACCTGGCCCCATGTAAACTGGGATGTGAACCCACCGGCCCTACATAAACAGAGCTATGTACACACCGGACCACATGTAAACTGGGCATGTACCACCTGGACCCCCACGTAAACTGGGCTGTGTACCTACCTGACCCCATGTAAACTGAAGTGTACCCACCAGGTCCCACATAAACAGGACCATGTACCCACTGGGTCCCTGGCAAACAATGGTGTGTAACCACCAGGCCATGCATAAACAGAGCCATGTATGTACTGGGGCCCATCTAAACAAGACCATATACCCACCAAACCCACTTACACAGGGCCGTGTACCCACACAACAGGCCCACATAACAAGACAGAGTACCCGCTGGGCCCCATAAAACACTGCAGTGCACCCACTGGCCAAATGTAAACAGGGTCATGCACCCACCAAACCCATGTAATCAGGGCTGTATACCCACTGGGTTCCATGTAAACAAGGCAACATATCCACTAGGTCCCATATAAACAGGACCATGAACCCACTGAAACAACTTTTTTCTAATGCCCAGGGCCAAGTTGCATGAGCCACACAGACTGTGGTTTGTTCTGACAACGTGATGGCTGCAGCAGGTGGAGACACGGCTCCTACTCCCAGAGTACAGTGCTGTTCAGGAGATAAATCGTTAACACCACCTGTTGTGTACTATGTTCAGCAGAGTATGCAGTTTGGGCTTGACCTTCTGCATAATCCTTCATGACCTACAGGCACTCGGACGGCCTGACTTCCTCAGCGCTGTGAGGAATGGCTTCTATTTTCTGATGATGCAGTGACTCCCAGTGGAAGGGCCAGGGAATTTATTCTCCCACTGAAGGGCTTTCTGCATGCCGTCAAAGGCAGTAGTGTAGTGCAAGGGGGGGATAAGGGTCACATGGGGAGAAAAAAAAATTGCAATGCCGTTTCAATGAAAGTCATTAGCACTATTGGACCCTACACCACCGTGAACCCTGCTGGCAGAACAACAGAGGCACAAGAGGCTGCGAGGTCACAGTTTACAATTTTATGGGACAAAAAGATTTTATTTAAAAACAATGTGTGACAGGACAAGGAACTACTTAAGTCACTGAACTCACAACACTATCAAGATCAGTCAGTCTCTGCCTATCTAGCTAACTGTCTACTGTGTCAATTGGCGTTCAGCACGACGCAAAAGCAAGAGTGCTTTCTGAAACAGCACGCATGTCTGGCACTCATCAGCTGTTCCTGTTTGTGTGAGAGAGGGGTTTAATGAGGCCAATCGAGCCATAGTGACTGTGACCAAACTGACCCCCTTTCATAGCTGCCATTTACAGCTTGGGTACCTGTGGACACCATACATACTTGTTTACTAAAATGCTTATGTAGTAATGTTTTCAATCTTTTACTGATTATAAGAAAAGGGGGAGAGAGGGTCAAAGGGAAGCTGTGTGGGGTGAGATTCTAAGAGGCACTGTCCAACACAGTGTTAGTATGCGAATATTAATATCACAGAAGACTAAATGACCACCATGTTTGAGTGCCATGGATGCAGGAGTGTGACATCTATCTAGAGATGTCTGCAGGCGTCCACAAAGGATTCTACCCAGCAGGGACTAGGTTAGTGACCACTGCTGGAACAGTACGGGGGTCGGGAGTTACCGGTTGTCAAACAAGCCCAAGCCAGGTGGACCTGTGGAGGTAGTGTGGGATAGCATTTAGGAATATTCACCATCTGGGGTACACCTGTGAAGGCAGAAGGGTATACTGCTCTGAACTACTCCACATCTGGAGTAGACCTGTGAAAGCAAGTGGTTGTACTATTTGCAGGGCCCCTGGTGTTCTGCAGCAGAATTTTCTGATTTCTGCGGCAGGGCTCCTTGACTTCTGCAGCAGCATTTTCTGATTTCTGCAGCAGGATTTATTCATTTCTCTGGCAGAATGCAGTCCTGGCATTGGCTAAATATGATGTGATGTCATCATTGACATCATATGCTGAGCATAGAGGAGGGGCTTCAGGATAAACGAGGAGGGGAAAGAAAGCCTGACACTATGGAAAAACAATATATTTATATGAAAATTCACCAAAAACAATGAATTCTGCGGCACTATATATATTCTGAGGCATGTTGCAAATTCTGCGGCAAATTCCGCAACCGCAGAACCGCAGAATTCCAAGGGCCTTGACTATTTGGAACTACCTATGTAGGGTAAGCCTGTAGGTGCAGGTGGGGGTACGG
Organism: Neoceratodus forsteri; assembly: GCA_016271365.2. Classification (NCBI taxonomy): domain Eukaryota; kingdom Metazoa; phylum Chordata; order Ceratodontiformes; family Ceratodontidae; genus Neoceratodus; species Neoceratodus forsteri. Next base: position 336,059,735 of record JADMNL010000025.1, read on the forward strand.
CCTTTAACTACTTCCCATCTGCAGTAGGCCTGTGAAAGCATGGGGGGTGTACTGTCTGCAGCTACCTATCTGGGGTAAGCCTAACAGACAATGCTGGAACAGTAAGGGGGTCAGGAGTTACTGGTTGACAAGCCCAAACTAGGCATGCCTGTGGAGGTAGGATAGCATTTAGGAATATTCCCTCTCTGGGGTACGCCTGCGAATGCAGATGGGACTACTGCTTTAAACTACTCCCTATCTGAAGTAGGTCTGTGAATGCAGTAGGGTGTACTGACTGGAACTACCTACCTGGGGTAAGCCTGCAGAGGCAAGTGAGGGTAATGCTTTGAACTACTGCTTATCTGGAGTAAGCCTGTGAAGGCAAGGGTGTGTGCAGTCGGGTGAAGAGAGCGTCTGTGGCAGCTGCACCTATCTGTGGAACTCCTTGCCTGATTATCTTAGGAAGGTCCCCTCCTTTAAGAAGGGCCTCAAATCATATTTATTCAATCAAGCGTTTAATTGAAGGTGTTTTAAAATAATAGTATATTTTATGATGGTTAGTTAAGCTGTTGTTCCCAGCTGTATCTTGTTTCTTGTTGTTGTTGTTTCAAATTTGTTTTATTGTATTTTTAAAATGTTTTTGTATATTATGTGTTTTATACTGTGCAGCACTCAAGAGTCTTTGGAGATGGGCGCTATATAAATAAAAGATCTATCCATCCATCCATCCATAAACCCCGGACCCCTGCCCTTTAGCAAAACGACAGGTGGCATGCTGTTGAAGCTGACAGCAATACCTGGTGGGGACTGGGTTCGGGAAGGATGAGGTTACTCGGCACAGGGGACCTAGGTTTGGCTACTCTGCACAGGGGCACCCAAGTAAATCCAAACACAGGAAGCAATAACTGTAATGTTCAGAACCAGGAATTGGATTCTACAGTGTGGCTTTTATTCACATCCAAGCTGAACAAACGAAGCTTAGACGGTCCCCCACGGGGCTACATTCCTGGTAATGCAGATTAGAGACAACAGAACACTTCTTCACATTTCCAGCCCTCAGGCTATGAACCCACCAAGCACACAGCCCAGACTTGCATGCAGCTTTGGGTACACAGCCCAACTTGTACACTACTTGGGTTTTCCCCACTGGCCTGGCTCCCCCGCCGGCCACTTGATCCGCGGTCCATTTTGGGAAATGAACCAATTATCCTGTTGTGGCTCCCCAAACCATATTAGAGCCTTCGACTCCTACAGGGAATTTTCCATCCAATCCCACGTCTGGGTACTTCCCTCATCACTGGCCAAGTGCATGAGGCAAAGTATAAATCCACAGAGCAAATCCGTGGAGGTGGACCTGGTCACTACAGATGGGGGGGGGGGTCTCCCACCTCCAGCTCCCACAGTCCATACCCGGCCATTTCTCTGGAAACTAAACCACTCTTTTACTGAAAACTTGGCCATGTAGATTACTGGGTAGACGTTATGTCACATCTCCTCTACATGTCTTGACTTCCCTAAGTGCTGGACTTGAACATACTTTTACTTTTTGGCTAAGCCTATTACTCTAGGCTTCCCACTATTTCAGTAGTCCAATCCCCACATGTCACACAAGTCCCAGGGTGAAAAACATAGGCCCTTTCAGGAAGAGCAGACACTCACCCTCCGGTTGCAGGTGCCCCACAGGCGATTCACAAGTCTTCTTGTTTCCCAAAAACTCTGGAACAAATAGGCAGCTTCTCCACTAGTAGCAGAACCAGGGGGTTGCCCCAGGAATATGCAGGAAACCCTTTCCTGCCCCCATCCCCGAAGGGAGTGGGCACTGAGACCCGAATCAGTGGTCTCCACCACTTCAAACTACTTCTGTGTCTCTTTTGGTGCAGACACACACACCCTTTTTACCTAAATGTAGCCCTTTGTCAGGGCTGAGGCTCCACGAGCCTACACAGAGCTGTTGTGCTGCTACCTCATCAAGCTCCCAACTCCAACTGACCACAGACTACTGTTCAAACCTCCCAACATTCTATTCCAACTCCCTTGCTGCAGATTCCATTGTGGCTCATGCAGCTGCGATAGTTCTATTGGTGATGTCATCCCTCAGTCTCAGCTGAGACTGAGAACAGAGTGAGACAGTGTGAAATCCATTTAACTGGAGTTTCACAAGCTGCCTTCCCTGCCTACCACTAGGTCTTACTGGGATTCTAGTAACCCCAGGTAACAAGGGGGTTACACATCTACTGTTTGGAACGATTATCTGAGGTAGGTCTGCAGAGGTAGGTGGGGTACAGATAGTACAGAGTGCCAAGGCAGGAGGTAGGAAGGGGGAGGGCTGATGTACTGTAGGGCAAGTAGGGCTGCAGTGTTGCTGGAAACAAAATGGAAAGCAGAAGGTTGTCAAGTGTGTAAAAGGCTAGGCTCTTTAATGGCTGAGGTGCATCTGCTAAGGAGGAAGTTGGGAAGACTGGCAGAAAACAGGGGGACCTGGGCCCCACTGTCCCAGAGGAAGAGAATGCCTAGAGAGGAAGGATAGAGGACTATAGCGGGGAGACGATGGGCTCAGCAAGGGGATGGTGGGTAAGTGCAACTGCAGTGGTACCAATAAGAAATCTCTTACAGCAACTGAGTACTGCAGTGGAAGTGGGGTGACCTAAGTGTGACACAGATGGCTGAGAGCTCATCTGTGGTGGGGGTTCAAGAGAGGCTGCAAAGAGACAGGAGGGAAAAAGATGGCAGGGTATGGGAAAAAAGAGGAGGTGGGGGCACCACTGGGGGAAGAGAGAGGAGATGGAAGGCTTTGAGATATAGCGAGGAACACTTAAGGGATGCGCACTATCCCCTCTTTCGTTTGCACTAAGCATACAACTGCTTGCTGCGGTCATATGTAACTCAGCTGGGATACAGGATATCAAAGTAAATGGTGAGAAAGTCAGAGCGGTACTTTACACCGCTGACACCCTTCTGTTCCTTCATAACCCAGAAAAGAACCACAATGCTCCAATGTCCATCTTACCACACTATGAGTCGGCTTCAGGTTTTAAAGCCAACGCCAATAACATGACGATGTCCCTGCTTAACAGGACAATATCTGACATCCTCCATGTGTCCTGTCCCTTCAAATGGGTTACATCCCACTTCCGGTACCTGGGGATACACATTCCAGTTAATCTAACCTGACAGTATGAGATGAACATCTCCCTACTAATAAAGCAGATTGGAAGCAGACTTAAAACACAGAGATAACCTCTATCTGCCCTATTATTGAGAGGAGCAGGGTATCAGGATTTATAAAAAGGCTCTCAGAAATGCTGCAATCTGATTGGCTGTTAGGATTCCAACAGCCTTACATTAATCCATGTTATACTGTCATGTACAGCCTGATCACCATGGCACATGGATTCTTTTTGTCAGCATTCCATCCTCTAGCACAGCTGAATGTGTGGAATGATGCATTCTGATTTGAACCAGCATTCTTAAACTGCTGGTGGAAGAACTATTTTATTAAAAATCTCCTCTAAATGAGGAAAACATTCATAAAGGATACTTTTAACACTTTTTTGGAAAACATTTTATAATAGCAATAAGGCACTCCCAGGAGTTAGATTAACAGTCAATCACCCCCTAGGGGCAATATGGCACTCGGCTGCGCCTTGTGCCACATTACACCCCAGGGGGTGATTAACAGACTGTTAATCTAACCCCATGTCATACCTTATTGCTTAAGAATATTCTCCCCAAGTTCCTTTTTATAGTCGCATCTCTACCTATCAACACCCCTTTATTTTTTCTTAATCATTTTTATTGAATTTGAACAAGATACATTACAACCATACATTAGTAAATGAAGAACAGCATATTACACTATGCAACACAAACAAGTTATTTCTACTATTAGGAATGTATGCCACACAGGTTACTTTGCAGTATGAAAGAATTATTATTTGTAGTCCCATCAGCATCCCTAAAGCTTCATGAACAGAATCAGGAAATATTGGTCCTGGTTGCTGTGGGGAAGGAGCAGACACAGGTTACAATGATCATTAAACTTGCTAAAAGAGAGTACATCACACACCTCCAGAAAACTAGCTTAGGCAACCCTAAGCAATTTTGGAATCATGTCAATGACCTGATCAAGGGCAGCAAAAAGACTGAATCCAGCCCCATGGAGATCAACGGTCAGCTCACTACTGACTCTTCTCTAATATCGGCTGCCCTTAACAACCACTTCACAGATCTGGAGGCCTACAAGACAGGCCAATCTTCCCTGACTTTGGCCCCAAGCTCAGCTGAAGTAGCACACTTTGAACAACCCTCTTTCCACCTGAGACTGGCAAAGCGCACTGAGGTCCTAACCCTCCTAAAGACACTGAAACCTAAAGGATCAGGGGGACCAGATGGGATCAACCCTCGGCTACTCAAGGCTGGAGCCACCTCCTTATCCAGGCCCTTAACCATGCTCCTTAACAGATCACTGAGGAAAGGAGCAGTCCCTGACCAGTGGAAACATGCCAATGTAGTCCCTATCCACAAAGGTGGACTCGGGGGACTAACCAACTATAGGCCAATCTCCCTTCTCTGCACACTTGCCAAGTTGCAAGAAAGGCTAATGTACAACCAACTCCGGGACTACTTGGAAGCTCATCAGCTCCCTGCTCCCTCTCAACATGGATTGAGACCAAATCACGGTACAACACTGCCCTCATTAACTTCTTGGACGAAGTGCTCAGGGCAATGGACAAAGGGATACCCACAAGTGCAGTCTTTATAGATCTGTCCAAGGTGTTTGACCTTGTCGACCACAATCTTCTGCTACAGAAGCTGCACAATGTGGGCCTAGACCCCCATGCCCTCAAGTGGTTTGGGAGTTATTTATCAGGCCGGACACAGAGGGTCACATGGAAGGGGGCCATGTCAGAGCCACTACCTGTAAAATAGGGAGTACCTCAGGGTTCAATACTAGGCCCCCTCCTATTCTCCCTATTCACCAACGAATTAAGTACCTACTGTGGGGAGAGCTCGGCTGAACAGTACGCTGATGACACTGTCATCTACCGACCCTTGGGCGATGTGGCGCCTTAGTCCGCTCCTCCAAAAGGACCTCACATCCCTAGAGACATGGCTGTATGAGAACAGAATGGTACTTAATGCCGACAAAACCAAGGCAATGCTATTCGGGCCAAGATCACTGGCACTTGACAGGTCCTCATCCCTCCGACTAACCACACTCTCTGGCAAAAGCATTAATGTAGTTCCCTCCCTAAAATACTTAGGCCTAACTCTGGATCAGTCTATCACCTACAAGGACCATGTGGACCAGGTCACCAGGACCCTACATCACAAACTCAGTACACTGTACCGACTCAGGGACCAGCTCATCCCTGAGGCCAGGTTCTCCATTGCGACAAGTGTCCTGCTCCTTACCCTGACCTATGCGGCCCCAATTATACAGGGCATGGCAAAGCAAGAGGTATCCAGGATGCAAATCCTATACAACAAAATAGCTCGGTTCGCTACCCAAGACCACCCGCGATGTCACCACTGTGACACTCTGGCCCAGCTCCGGTGGCCCACACTGGCTGCTCACCTCCAATACCCATTGCTTGTCCAGGCTTACAACCTACTCAAACCCCCCGCTCCACCAAGCATAGCCAGAACCATAGCCATTAAACACAACCCTAGGAATTTAAGGACATCAGAACGAACACTACTAGAAGTCCCCAGAGTAAGGACCAATGCTGGCGGCAGATCCTTTTCTTGCCAAGCCCCCAGCCTATGGAACAAGCTCCCCTCCCCCCCGGTCCAGGATGCCTCCTAACTCACGAACATCTGCACCAGGCTCAAGTCCCATATACTGGCCACAAGTGCATGTCACTGCCACAGCTCTTAAGGTATCCCCTTTTTCTCCATCAAACCTTCCCAAAGGTGAGCCGACCATGTACCTCCCTCTAGTATCTGGACAACTAGGGACCAATGCTACCTCATGTACTGTATATCACTATGCCAAGTAGTACCAAGGCAAAACTGTGTCATGATGATAAACCATGTCTGTAACCACTGTCTGTAACCACCTTAGGCTTGAACAACCTATGTAATCAAAAGTTTTTCTCCACTGTATTTTATCTTGTATTGTTATCCCAGGTCGCCCCTGAAAAAGGGACCTTCGGGGCTCAGTGGGCCTACCCGGTCACCAAAATTTAATAAATAAATAAAAATCATTACTGACAGACTAGGGAGGACTGGGGGTGTCAAACATATATAGGTTACTTAACTGTAACCATAGTTCTAGGAGTGTTATATGGTTCACATCCACACACTGACAGTCTCCCTTTAACCCATTCAGGCCTAGATACGCCTGTAGGTGGTGTCTGAAATCATAGCCACTGAGGCCAATAACGCCTGTAGATGTACTCAGCTGACTTTCACTCAGGACAGGAAACGTCTGAGGAAGTCAGCAGTTTGTACCTAAATATTAAAGAAACCAAACTGCTTAGAATTTATTGCATAGCACCGTTAGAGAGGTAATCTTGTGCTGAACAATTCTGCTGCTGATACTTTGCATCTATCATGTATATTTTAGGAGTTATTCACATTTGTTTAAGGTATGGTGTGCATGGCTGACATTTGTCTCTCAAGCCTCACCTAAGCACCTTGAATAAATCTGAAAACAAAAACCACAGTTGTTTGGTGTTTCGGCTAGTATAAAATAAAAACTAAATGGATTACACTTGATTGCATAGCACCGTTAGGTAATTTTGTGCTGAACAATTTTGCTACTGATACTTTGTGTCTATCATGTATACTTTAGGAGTTATTTGCATTTGTTTAAACTATGGTGTGCATTGCTGACATTTGTCTCTCAAGCCTCACCTAAGCACCTTGAAAACAATCTGGAAAAAAAAAACAAAAACACAGTTGTTTGGTATTTCAGCTAGTATAAAATAAAAACCAAATTGATTACAGTTGATTGCATAGCACCATTAGAAAGGTGATGTTGTGCTGAACAACTTTGCCACTCGTACTTGGAGTGTAGCACTTACGGTTCAAGAGATATTCACATTTGTTTGTGGCATGCTGATTATGGCTTGATTTTGCTTAGAAAGGTCCAGGATGCAGTGCTAAGAGTATACAGGGCACAAGTGGTGGAAGTCTCAAAGAGCTCTTGTGGTGTGAATGAGTTAAGAGCCGATTTGGCAGACAGTCTTTAAGCAAAGCTACCCCCAACACCCAGGTGGTATATCCCTCAGCTCCACCCCGTGATGTCAGATCTTGCATGACAGAAGCAAGGATCCATGTCCCATTTGCTAGGGGAGGTCAGGGGGTGTGTGAACCATATATCACTCCTAGAACTACGGTTACAGGCGAGTAACCTATGTTTCTAGGGATGTGGATATGGTTAATTTATCCACACATTGGCAGACTTCCAGAAGTTCTCTGGGAGGAGGGGGGCAAGGCCTGCACCTCTATTTGGTGAACAGAGATTGGAGAACCAAGGTCCCAAAAGAAGCATCCTAGCGTAACTCCAGGTCGATGCTGTAATGGAGATGAAGATGTGTGCCGACTTCCAGGTAGCCACCCTACAGATCTCCTGTAAGGGAACATCCATGGAAGTGGCCACAGAGGCAGCAGCATGTCTGGTGGAGCAAGCCATAAGCCCTACGGAAGGCTCTCTACCACCCAACCTGTAGCAGAGGTTGATACAGCAGACAATCCACCTTCCAGTCATCCTCTTAGCTGCTGGTGGCACATGACAATTCATTCCAGTCTGTGCTCTACGACAACTCATGCCTTGTTATTAGCTCCAGAATCAATCAGTCCCCTGTACAAATTGTTCCCAGACAATTCACACACCCCCCTTATAAATTTAATAAAATAAGCTCCAGGGGAGCACAATTCAGGAATAAATTCTGCAGGGAGCCAACTGATACCGGAGCTAAAAGACTGATGCCAGTTGTCATGGAGCACACTGACCAGGGCAAATTGACGTATCACCGCTGCCAGTCTGCCAGGTGTGGCTTCAGTGTATGTGACAAACAGTTGGCAAGCCTCACCCTGAACTCCAGTCGTATGCTCCTTATAATAAGAGCGCCCACCAAAGGTCCAAGGTATGCAGCCTACAGTCGGCCTCTGAAGAAAGGTTGGTAAAGTATACCGGAAGGTTTATCACCAGGTTAAGGCAAAACTTCGATACCACCTTCAGGAGGAACTTCACATGGGGGCAAAGGACTGCCTGGCCTTGTGGAAGACCAGGAACAGTTTCTCCACTCAGAGCGCCTGGAGCTCACTGATCCTTCTGGCAGACGTGATAGCCACCAAGAAGGTGGTTTTCCATCGTAGGTGTGACATCTTACATCTAGATGTGGGGGGCTCTGAAGAGGGCTTTTTATTGGCTCAGCCAAAACTCGTGGCCTCTACCAAGGTGAGAAATATGGGCATCCTTCTGGACAGTGAGCAGACATCTGATGCTCAAGTGTCGGCAGTGGTCTGGAATGGATTTTATCATCTACAGAACATCACCTGAATTAAATCCCTTATCCCCCGGATGATCTGGCCACACTGGTATACGCGTTTGTTACCTTGAAGCTTGACTACTGTAATGCCCTCTACCTCAGGGTCAGAGGGGGTGTGATGTGGCACCTGCAGCTGTTGCAGAACACTGCAGCACAGCTACCGATGGGCCTTCTGAGGTCCTGTCACATCATGCCGGTGTCACGCGAGCTGCACTGGCTGCCGGTGTGCTGGTGCATCTCCTTTAAAATAGGTCTGCTGACCTATAAGGCCCTGAATGGGCTGGGTCCAGGTAACCTGAGGGAGCTTCTGCATCGCTACACTCCAGGACGCTCTCTCCTATCAGTAGGGGAGGCCCTCATGGAGGTCCCCAGAGCAAGATTAAAGTCTTCCGGGGATCAGGCTTTTGAACTGGCTGCCCCGATCCTCTGGAATTCTTTGCCGGGGTACTTGCGGGAGGCTCCCTCCTTAAAGATATTTAAAAGAAAATTGAAAGCCTTTTTCTTTCAACAAGCCTTTGGGGTATAATGTAGCAATTGTATATGACTAATAGTTTTACTGTTTTAGATTGCTAGGATTTATTTGTATATCTGAGGACGTTATTTATATGCATTTTATGTTGTCAAATCCTGTTTATATGCTGTTTTTAATTGTACATTTGTAATTGTGCCCTGAGTCTTCGGGGAAGGGTGCCAAAAATAAATAAAATCATCTACTACTACTATACACAGGCTCCAAAGGCTTGCCCATGAGCACTTCCAGAACCAGCAATAGATCCCAAGGCTGTGGTGGTTCACGTACAGGTAGGTTCAAGTGGTCAAGGCCCTTGAAAAAGCACCCGACCACCTTCTCCTGCACCACCGTTGGCATACTAGCCTGTGCCCAGCAGCAAACATGGCTGCCAGGTCACCTTGACGGTTGCGGATCTCAGCCCCAGCTGGGAGAGGGACCACAGACAGTCAAGGTTGCTAGCCAAAGGGCAAGCAAGGGGATCAAGCTCCTTGCCCTGGCACCAAATGGAAAATCGTTTCCATTTAAAGGCATAGCATTCACGAGCTGACCCTTTCATGATGCCTCCACAACGTGGAGCACACTGTCCAAATTTCGCAGAGGCTGAAACTCTAGTTGCACAGGAACCAGGCTGTGAGGTGCAGGGATTGAAGATTTGGGTGCAGGATCTTCCCCCAGTGACAGGACAGCAGATCTGGGCACCAGAACTGGCAGGGCCAGTACGAGGCTATGAGGCTCATCTGCGCTTGGCCCTTCACACCTTGATCACCACCTTACAGACCGAAGGAAAGGGAGGGATGGCGTATAGGAGGCCTGGCATCCAGGGCCTCACAATGGCATCCCCCAGCAGTGTTCCAGACTGAGGGAGGCAGGCACAAAACAACCTCAGATTTGCGTTCTTCCTAGAGGCAAAGAGGTCCACCAGGGAAGTGCCCCACAGGTAGAACAGGTGGTTCACTACCTCCTGATGCAGAAGCCACGCATGCGATGTCTCGCCCACCTAGCTAAGGGCATCCGTCAGCTGACCATTCGCTCCCATGACATGACTCGTCAGGAGATCTGCACCCAAACTGCGCACCACGGTCCGGGTACGGAGGGCCTCCCAACACAAGGGAAGGGAGTGAGTGCTGCCCTGCTTATTCAGGTAGAACATGGTCGTCGTGTTGTCCGTCTGGATTTGCATGACCTGACCTCGGACAAAAGGAGTGAATTTTGTCAGAGCTAGGCACACAGCACAGAGCTGCTGTAGGCTGATGTGGTGACAAGACTCCCTGTGGGTCCAAAGCCGATGTGCTCTGTGGTACTCCAGGTGCGCTCCCCACCCCAACAGAGACAAGTTTGTCAACACAATGACTGCCAGCTCTGGATGGACAAATGGGACTCCTTCCTCTAGATGTCCTGGGCAAGCCACAACGGAATGTGGTCCAAGTGGCCTAGGCGCTGGGACCACTGATGGCCCAGCCCTCACTGAAGGTGACACATCTGCCAGCAGGCTGACTAGACCACATTGATGCAGGACACCATGTACCCCAGCAGCTGCAGGAAGTCCCAGGCATGGGCACGAATGCCCAGCCTGAAATGATCAGGCAAAGGAGGTAAGATCCAGTGCCTGGTCCACAGAGAGTTGGGCCTTGGCCCGGAGGGAGTCTAGCTCTGCCCCAATGAAGTGAATCACCTGCGAAGGGTTTATTTCAGACTTGGCGGATTGACCAAAAGGCCTAAGCCTGGAAGACCAGGTCCCTGGACCGCTCCACTGCCTCCCTGGATGGCCCGGCTATCAGCCAGTCATCCAGGTAGAGATATACCCTGACCACCTGGCGCTGCAGGAAGGCTGCCACCACAGCCATGCACTTGATGAAGACCCTGGGTGCTGAGGAAAGGCCAAATGGCATGACTTGGAACTGGCAGAGAATCTCTTCAGCATGGAAACAAAGGTACCACCAGTGGGACAGAAAGACAAGAATGTGGAAAAACTCATCCTGGAGGTCCAGAGGAAAGAACCACGTGCCCTACTCCAGAGATGGTATTATCTGGCTCAACACAACCTTCCTGAACTTGCGCAGTCCAGGGATACTGATTCAGATCATGGAGATCCAGTATGGGATGCCAATCTCCCCCATCCGTTTTAGGACCGGGAAGTACCTAAACACAAAGCCCTGACATGGCATGGAGTCTGGGACACGGGCCATGGGCTCCTTTTTCTAGGAGTTGAGCAATGTCCTCCCTGAAGACAGACAGTGTGCCCTGCAACAACAAGGACTCCCTTGGCATGTGGGGGTAAAGTGGCAAAAGTTTTGAAATCGAGAGGCAACCTACTACCTCTAAGACCCACTTGTCCGAGGTAATTATGGATCAAGTGTGCCAGAAGGTTGACCTCCAAGGGAACCTGGGGCAGGGACTGGACAGGTGGGAGGTAGACACCCCAACCCAACAGTGGGCTTCTTTGGAGGGAGCACCGGCACCTGCTGCTGGAGGGGCACAACTACCCCTGCCTCATCTGGGGCCCTGACCAGGGAACTTGGTCTTGGGGTGCCAAACCTGCAAAGGCCCCTGTTGGGGCTGCTGCTGTCTAGTCTACTGTGATGGAAGGGGCTTAGACCAAAAGAAAAAAATTACTTACTACAGTAATATTGTTTCTTCCAAGGGATCTCCCAGTAGGATTAGACATATACAGTCAGCTCAGAATCTCAGACTGCCTAAGATGTAATGTGGAATGTATGCAAATCATGGAACTTAGAATGGTACATTCAAATTGCTGCCTCTAGGTGGACTGTGTTCCATTTAACTGCCAGATTCGTTTTGCAGACGAAAAAACACTAGACTACCCGAATTAAATAACTGTAACTTAACAATCATAACAATAATACCCTCCCTTCCCTTGGTAAAGAGGACAGGTTCCAACAGGAAAAAGAAGAAACATGAAAAGGAGAGCTAGGTGCCCTAGTCATACTGGTGTGCATCAAAACATTTAAGTTAAGGCCATGATTGATGGCAACATTAAGAACCCCCATTAAAGACCAGCTGACGCCTTTGGAAAACATAATATTTAGACACAATTCAGCTTGTATTTCATATATCTTCTATAGATTTCTCCTCTCCATTACTTATTACTGAAAAAATCACCACAAAACAAGTTCTTTAGCCCTAAGAGTTCAACTGCCTCTATAGCATATTCTCTATTTGAAATCATAATGCTCTGTAGTGAGTGACACAGTCTGTTGCCATGGAGATAACTGTGATGTCACAAGCACAGTATTACGACATCAAGGTGGGAAGAAACAATAGGAGTTGATCAACCCCCAAGAAATAACTATCCCGTTTTCATGCATTTGACCCCAATAATAAATAATGGGAATGAGAAAAACACAACAACTAATAAGAAATATAAGCTGCTTTGTGTCTAAATATGTTTTAAAAAGTTCTTAAGGCGTGGTGGCTCTTTAAGTATTGCTGAACCTGATTCAGGTTATGTAAGGGGGAGGTAGATATGGGAGGTCTAATCCTACTGGGAGATCCCTTGGAAGAAACAATATTACTAAGCAATTTTTTTCTTCAAACCCTAGGAATTTCCTGGTAGTATTAGACATATGCAGACTACCAAGCAGCGTCTTGGGAGGTGGGTACAGAACTCATTTAGGGAAAAGGTTCTGCAATATTACAGTGCCAAACCTATTATCACTCCTTTTCCCCCCCAATTGTTTAACCAGGTGAGAGACACTAAGCTGAAAGCTTGTTTACAGGTGCAACCTGAGAGCACAGGGAAGTTAAGTGACTTGCTCAGAGTCACACAGTATATGCAAGGGGGGCTGTGGGATTCAAACCCAGATCTCCAGATTTACAGCTCAGAGCCTTAAAACACTGCGCTATACTGCCTCCACACTGCTGAACTGTACATCCAGGCAATAGTGCTTTGTGAAGGTGTGGACTGTACTCCAGGTAGCCACTTTACAGATTTCCAGCAAAGGACTGTCCCTTGCAGCTGCCACAGAGGCAGCAGTTCCACGAGTGGAATGTGCCCTGAGGACCTGTGGTGGCTGTTTCTCAGCCTTACTGTAGCAGAATTGGATGCAGGATACTATCCAACATGCAGATGACCTCTTTGAAGCAGGCCTGCCCTTTCCCACTTCACCACAGGTAATTAATAGTTGTGAGTGGGAATCCCTGAAGTCCTTCGTTCGAGTCATGTAATAGCAGAGACACCTTTTTACATCCAAGCTATGAAGCTTTAACTTCCCTGAACTGGACTTGGCTGTGAAATATACAAGAAGGGTGATGGACTGGTTCAAGTGAAACTCGGATACCACCCTTGGAAGGAATTTCATGTTAAGGACCACCTTGTCCTTATGGAAGATAATGTAATTCAGATCAGTGCAAAGAGCTTGGAGCTCACACACACTTCTTGCTGAAGTGACTGCCACCAGGAAAACAGTTGTCCATGTGACATTTCACATCAGCCGTAGCCATTGGCTCAAAGGGAGGTTCCATGAGTTTGGCTATGCACAAATTCAGATCCCAAGAAGGGACTGGTTCCCTAACAGGAGGGAACACATGTGCCAAGCCTTTGAAATATTTCCTAAAAATAGGGTGTGAGGCTATTGTTCTCTGAGCACCTGCAGACAAATAGGCAGATACTGCTGCAAAGTGAACCCTAAGGGTTGCAGGCTTGAGGCCTAAAGCCCGCAAGTGCACCAGATAATCAAGCAATGTAGATAAGCTTGCTGGGATTGATTTGCTTAGGTATGCACCAGATGGAAAATCTTTTCCATTCTGAAGCACAAGTCTTTCTTGTAGATGTCTTCTTAGAAACTCTGAGGACCTTAAGGACCTCTTCTGACAAGTTAAAGAGCAGGTTTCAAGTATAAAATATCCCCCACCCCACACACATATATGATAGCTTACCCTCCGGTTTAGACTGTCCTCCCAAAAGTTCCATTTGTTTCACGCTATATTTTTCACAAGCTGGCATCCAAAACGCTAACATTTCCCAACCCAGTGCCTTGCCCCCACGTTTCACGTTTCGTGATGTCAGTGCAAGAATGGCGTGGGGGCTCGCTCCACAGACTACAATGGGGTCAATTTTTAAAAGTTGTTTTTATGCTTTTAAAGTACAGAATTTAAGAAAGGAAGGCCACCGCTCAACTAACAAAGTCCTTTTTAGTCGAGCAGTGGCCTTCCTTTCTCAGGCTTAAGCTGCCACCACTGACAGACATTTTTTGAATACCCATGGGGCAGAAGTGAGCCCGAAGGGGAGTGCTAGGAACTAGTAATAACCTGAGGACAGAGAGAACCTTGGGTATTTTATTTGGCAAGGTCTGATCGGAATGTGAAAGTAAGCATCTTTCAGATCCAGAGATGCCAGCTAGTTTCCTTTCTTTAGAGAAAGGATAACTATGGCCAGTGTTACCATTTTGAACCCGGGCTTTGCCAAGTATTTGTTTAAAGGAAAACTGTCTAAATACAGATCCACTCCCATGAAACACCCCTCGATTAAACTTTTATGTAGAAAAGCCCTTTTGTCACACTGTACGTAATTTTTATTTTGAAAGTCCACGAACCAGGAATTTGGAGGATGCTGGGGGCTCCATTTACTGTAACAGCGCGGTGCCGCACCATTCGCTTCAATACATTTGTATCGAAGAGGCAGTGCGGCACCACCTTACAGTAAATGAAGCCCACCCCAACACCTGCCATATTTTCAGTTCGTGGACTTTCAAATTACAGTAAGTGCCAGCATTAAAAATGGGCTTTCTACAAAAAGCTTAATTGGGGGTGTTTTCGGGGCAGGGGTCAGTATTTAGACAGTTTTTCCTTTAAGTATCTGAAATCCAGGATTGGCCGCCAATCTCCATTTTTCCTTTTGGTTAAACAGTATTTTGAGTACATGCTCTTTTCCCTTTCGGTAAGAGGGACTGGCTCTACTACCCTGGCTTGCAGGAGCTTTTTTATGTATTTTTCTTACTACTACCTGTAACTAAATCCCTGTCTGGTATAAAACCTGGGATGTAGGTATGAAAAATACATGTCAATTCCTTTGTTATTCCTGTTTGTAACTAACCCCAGGTCGCCCATGAAAAAGTAACTTTACGACTCAGTGGGTTTACCCAGTCACCAAAAGTAAAATAAATAAATTTTTACCACCAGCTCCGGCAGAATTGTCTCTGCAGGCTTTGAAGGCCGAAAAACTCTGTGGCCCTGGAAGTCTGGAAACTGTTTGCACTGTGGACAGAGACCCTGACTCACCACCTCCAGAACCCCACCTGCCTGTGGTAATGGTTTCCCAGTACTGGAAGTAGTGAGCCAGCCTGCCCCCTACTGGAAGAGGGGTGGCAGCCTGTTTTGTACAGTCAGGGATTTTGTCTGGACTGAGGCCTTGGAGCTGGACTAGTTCACCTGAAAGACCTCCTGCCCCTATAGTAACCTCTGACCTGTGCACACTCTATGGGAATAGAGAATGGGGTATAAGATCTGGGGCAGGACCCCCTACCTCCCCTTCCTGTGGCTCTAAAAGAAGTGGAGGCTCTCTCTCTTGTGGAGTTACTCCTAAAGGTGGTTTAGTACTCTTCCACCTTTTTCATGTACACCTCAGTTTTGTCACCAAAAAGGGAATTTTTTTCACAAGGAGAACCCATAGTATTTCAAGGCGTGTCGGGGTAAGATTGGTTGCTCTGAGCCAGGCAAACCTTAGTGACACTGACAACGTCAGTAATCTGGATGCAGTATCATCTGCATCCACAGCCATGTGAAACTGGAACTTTGTGGCATCCAAAGCCGTCCTGGCAATATCTGCCATATTGTGTGCCACATCGCCTGGAATTCTATCAGTTAAAGCCAGCATAGAATTCCATAGGGCATTCCTCTGCACTCTATGCAAAGTGTCAGAGAGGACTGTGTACCAGCAGGTCCAGGAATATGTTGAACGGAACAATTTACTAACTGAACGACAACATGGTTTTAGAAAAAAATCACGGTACCAACACAGCCCTGATTAGCCTTACTGGGGATATCATCGCAGCTATAAATGATGGCCTTCCAACTGGTGCGATCTTTATAGACCTGACCAAGGCATTTGACTTGGTGAATCATCAGTAGCTTATCACTAAACTAACATCTCTTGGTCTTGATCATCTGTCTACTCAATGGTTCATGGACTACCTTGACGGCAGATCACAAACTGTCAGATGGCATTGAGCCAAGTCTGACAAATACCCCATCATGGACAGTGTTCCCCAGGGTTCGATATTGGGACCTCTCCTGTTTTCCCCATTTATTAATGATTTGCCTCAACATTGTGGAGGGGCCAAGGTGACTTTATATGCAGACGATGCCATGCTTTATAGGTCCTCCTGAGACACTGACCAACTAAACAACCTTCTTAGTCAAGACCTTTGTCTACTTGAGAATTGGTTTCTTGCTAATAAATTAGTTCTAAATAGTAAAAAGATCAAAGCCATGCCATTTGGCCCTAAAAGCCTGGGCCCAGCATGTTTACATTTATTGTCCCCAGCTCTTTCCAATGGCTCAAAAATTGAAGTGATCGATTGTATCGAATACCTAGGTGTATACTCAGATCAAGACTGCTCCTTTAAGAGCCACATGGACCATCTGACCAAGAAACTCAACCAAAAGTTAGGTCTATTATATCGCCTGAGCCCTTTCCTCACTCGTGAATCCAAACTCAAGCTTCCACTGGTACACTCCTATCAACCTTGCTATATGGGGCCCCTTTATCGCTGCTGAAAACTTATTTATTTACATTGGTATTCCCTAATTGTTAAATTGAATGACTGTTTTAAAATGTTCATGGTTTATGCTGTCATTTTATATTATGTACAGCGCCTTGGTTTTGAAAGGTGCTATAAAAATAAAGTTTACTTTGTTTTTACTACATTCTGTAAGAAGTTCTGAAATGCAAAGGCTAAAAACCCTGTATCACAGGATAGGGTGCTTCGCTGCAGGGGTGCCACCACAGGAGCATCACTGCAAGGTACTATCATCTCTTAGGTGGCCTTCTCTAGACGGCAGATTATCATATCCATCACTGTGCCTTGTATTTAAGCTCCAGCAAAATGGCGCCCCTCCTAGCCTATTAACACATTAGTTCCCAAAAAGAATGGGAGAACACTAAGATCCTCTGGCCGCCAGCTTCTCCATGTCCCCAGTGTTAGGACTTCCCTAGGACTCTGGTCCTATGCTGCCTTCATCCCTCCTGTCAGGAATGGTCTCCCTAGCAGTCTCCAGGAATGTACCTCCCTTGGGGGCTTCAAGAAGGGTCTTAAAGCCCACCTGTTGGATCCGAGTCTGTGCAACTGCTACCGCTGAGTCTACCAGACTCCCTGCTGCCGATCTAACCTTATTGGGACATCAATCTGATTGTGCCCCTCTTGTGTATAATAGTACTTCTACTCCTGTTGATATTGATTGTAATTAACCTGTCACTGTATCCTTGACTGGGTCAGTATGTCTATATTGACTGTTAATTGTGAAATGACATGTATATGTATTTTGTTATTCTTATAGATGTATGTAATTAATTCCGGGTCGCCCCTTAAAAAGGGACTGTTTCGGTCTCAGTGGGCCTACCCGGTCACCAAAATTTAAATAAACTCTGATATTGTGCAGCATATGCCATATAAGCTGCCTGCCTGAGGAGAAGGGAAGAGACTAAGTAACCTTTCTTCCCCACAGTGTCAATTTTTCTGGAGTCTTTATCTGGAGGATGAGATGCCGGGGTACTTCAGCTTTATCACAGGCAGCAGCCCGTATCATACCCTCATGATCTGGATGGGTACACAGATTATCAGCAGCAGCCCTATGCAGCTGATCACCTTCTTGTCCATTCCAGGGACAGAGGAAGGTGTCTGTAGGATTTTCAAAGTGGCCTTTTTAAGAGAATTATGGCTGGGAAGAACCACCTTTTTTTGTGAGAACCAACACCATCATATCCAAAAACTCTGCCTCATCTTCCATAGATTCCCGTGAGGCCCAAAGTGTCAGCCATCTGTCTGACGAATGAAAAGTGGGATGAAAAATCATCATCATTCCCACGAGGAGTGGGTACTAAACTCCTGATCTGGGGATACCTCTGGCTCAGTGGGTTCTCCTAGATCCAGATGCTCCTCTTCCTCCTCCAATGTTTGGGCCCTGGTCCATGTGAACCATTGGTGGGACTTGAACCAATGAACCCAGGATGGAACCTGCAGTCTGTAAGGCCTGAACGACCTGCAGGGTTCTGGCAATGTTCTCCACAGAGGGCATTTTATCTTTGTCTGCTGGGAGCTCCCTTGCTTTTTCAGAGGGAGGCGCATCAACATGCTTTTCTTAATATTTCTTCTTGGCAGGCACAGACTCAGGAGCCTGCTCAGTGGTTCTTCTGTGTTTAGTATGTTCCGACACCTTCTCGGTAATTTTAGGGTCTGAAGAATCTTTAGACGGTCTCTCCTTTGTTTTAGTGTGGGAAGAAGAGGAGCCCTCTTCAAGTTGCTTTGGTGACACTGATGTGGGAGCAGAAGTCATTTCTTCTAATCTTTTGGCTCTTTTCTTAATGGATTTAGAACAAAAAGCACTGCACATTTCACAGTTTAAAAAAATATATATATATATGACTGGGACCCAGGCACTTTAAACCCAAATCATGGAGATCAGCCTTAGCAAATATTTGGAAACATTTAACACAATTTTTAAGACCTATGGGTCCCGTCCTTTTTTTAGGTCTTTCTCATATGCCAAATGTCAGAAGACTAAATTAATGTCCAAAAATGGGGAAAAAATAAAACCCCACAAATCGCGGTCGGTTCCTAGAATGAAAAGGGAACCACGATTTAACTGAGATTTCTTTAGTTTTAAACAAAACTCAGTCGGTTCCAAAGTAAAAATGGGAACCGATCGCAAATAATGGAAATGCCTTTAAAAATATGCTAAAAACAGCAAAATTTAGAAAGATAAACTAGCGGTAGGAATCACAACAAACAGTAGTTTAATACTGAAAACTTGGTTCGAGGGAACCGCAAAGAACAAGTAAAATATCCCCAAATTACTAAACTTTTATTAAAAAAAAAACAAACTACTGTATTAGAGGCAGAGTAATGAATAAAATAGTGTGAAATACCACTTTTTTGACAGAATTAAACAATCTTGCAGTGAAGCTGCTGTGAGCAGCTCTGAGGGTGACTTGTTTGAACGGAGAAAATGAATCTGTCAATTAGCTGGAACACAGTCCACCTAGAGGCAGCAGTTTGAATGTATCATTCTAAGTTCCATGATTTGCATACATTCCACATTACATCATAGCTCGAGGGCAGTCAGAATTCTGAGCCGATGCATATGTCTAATACTACTGGAGATTCCTGGTGTTTGAAGGCTTTCTTCAGCCACTGCCCTTTCCGACCTTTCTGCAAGGAGGTCACAGAATCTAGGGTGGCACTGTACTTCTCAATCCTGGTGAGGCAGTCTTCTATCCTAGCGCAAAAGATGTTGGTGCGCAGGAAGGGGACATCAGCCAACTTGTGCTAGGTGTCCACCGTAAAGGAGGAAATCCGCAGCCAGGCCCAGCAATGCACTGCAATGGCACGAGCGCAAAAACTGTCCACATCCAAGGCAATCTGAAGCTGGCATTTAGCCAGCACTTGACTCTGGTCCCAGAACACTTTTACTGCCAGCTGCTTGTCAACAGGGAGGTAAGGGACCTAGACATGCCATCCAGAGTGCTCAGTTCCCACCTGCCATCCTCCAGCACCCTACCCTTGATCCCCCCTATCCTCTGGCCCTGTAACCTGTGCCCTTCCCCCTACCTACTCTTGCTGGCCTAGTAACCTGGGCCCTCCCTCCTGCCTTCTCCCTATCCTTTCGACGACGAAGCCCTTTGGGTCTATGATTAGGTTTTACTCTCACCAGTATCTCCTGTCTCTTATCTTGTGTCTCGCATCCTTGTATTGCGTCTTAGTTTTTGCATAGCTGACTCGGGCTACTGGTACATAGCCTTTGATCGTGATCTTTTACTAGTTATAACCATTCCTGTTCAATTGTGTTGCTATTTGCTCTCCTCGATCTGTACAATGTCTCATGTTCGTGTATGTTGTTTAAGTTTTGCAAAGTTGACTTGGACTATTGCTACGTAGCCTCTGACTGTGATTTTTCTTACTAGTTATAACCTGGTCAACTGTGTTACTATTTACTCTCCCCATTCCGTCCAATGTTTCAGTGTTCAATTACACATGACGTGGAACCTATGTAATGAATTTGTCCTCAAAGGTTTTAATCAGAGATCTCAATAAATAAATACAATGGATAAATAAGGGAGGACATTATCTAGGATCCCATCAGGGAGCAACCAAAGTGGACCATCATCAGAGCATAGCTCGCCTGACAGACCAAGGGAGGATGCAATACAGACCATTTTAGCTGCATGGTCAAGCTTTTTGACTCCTTATCAGGGGGCTTGCCCATGTCCCTGGAATTTCCAGATTTGTGGAAGACAGCATCGGCGACCAGACCCTCGCCTGAGGGATGGTGCAAAAATCCAGACAAGGTGATACTTGCAGACCATACCAGCTGAGGGTGCCAGGTAGGATGCTGGATGCTGTTAAAGCTCCAGCACTGGTCCCAAGATGGCCTCGGCCATCGGGAAGACAACCCCAAGAAATCTGTCCCCTTCCAGGATCTCACTAAAGCAGTATTTCACACTTTTCTGGACTGACTCCAAGGGAACCTCCATTGACTTAGACATGAGCCTGAGAAATGCCCTAAAGAACACTGGCCCATGGTCAGTAGTGAATTCTTAGGCCGAAATCACTGCTGAAAGCATGAGCCCTCAAAGACTGCATCATGGACCCATCAGAGTCAGTGAAGGAATCCTCAGCTGTTTGCCGCCTTGCACCACTTGGGGCTCTTCTGAGTGTGTGATCTCCACTGACAACCAGCCTGGCAAGCTGACAGTCGGATGGAGCCCTTGGATGGGGCTCCCTGCAGAGGCTGTTGTAGAGCTGGCTTCGCCTATATCAGTGGTGAGACTCTCATTGGAGTCAGCTGTCGCAGCAGGACTGGTACAGGCTGAACTGACATTGGCCAGGTGACTGCAGGGGTCAAGGATAGAGCCCTACCCTGCCCAACCATGGCCCACTGCTGCCAAAGGAGTTCCTCACAGCGCCATCGCATACAGCGATGGAGCCTTTTGTCATCCAAGGGTGAAGAGGAAGAGGAGCACCTACGGCGGTGCCTCCCAGTTGCGCGAGACCAAAAGCATTAGGACTCCCTCGATCTAGGCCTTGAGCATCAACATGATCGGCAGCTGAGGAAAATATGGCGGAGGGCAGTAAAGATTACCGTACAGGGTACGGCCATTCAAGCCTGGAGGGGGGCAGCTCCTGAGAGAAGACAGCCGGGTTCATCTACTGCTCCGTGTCCTCTTGATTGAGGCCGCACACAATCAGGGTCCTGGAGATTGAATAATCGTTTATCCCTTTCTGGCAACGGGCAGACAGGGTCAAGAAAAATTTCGACCTCCTGCTCCATGTGTGTCAAGACTGACAAGCTCGATGGGGGCACCTGACAGCCATCACGCAGTCGGGCGGGGGGTGGTTAAAAGTGCAGGAAGAGCGAGTCCTTTCCCATTCCCATGACTGATGGTGAGAATTTTTAAATTTCTTGACCTTACCATGGTGGGCAAGGCTCTCCCCGAAGGTCCGGAGAGTCTTACACATTTATGCGGAAATTTCCAGTGAAAACCTGGCCAACGCAGTCTGCACCCAGGAGCAGCAGAGAGACCATCAAGGTGCCCATCGTGGCCTTGGCTGCCACCACTTCCATGGCTGCCATCTGCGACATGGACCCAACAGCCTACGGAGGTGCCTTACGAACTTGATTCAACTTCACAGGAGGGTCCTGTTCAGCTGGACAACTGAGGAGAAGACAGGCATATCGGTCTTCAAGTGAAGAAAGAACCCATAGACTGGCACAGACCACAGGCAGCAACGTCATGCTGTTCGTCGAGGCAGCATATGAACGATATGTCTGGATCCATCTGTGATATCTTCTGGTTGCACTGGACACAGCGCTTGAAGAAGACAGCCAGCTTAGAATCCCTGTAATTCATGGAGTTGATGGAGATAGAACAGAGGATATACTCGAAAGTACTTTGAAAGGTTGTTGAAGAAACGTTAGCCAAATGGCGCACTTAACTAAGCTGTTTGGGCCTACACTGCACACAGAGCTGCAAAGGAGGAGACCAGACTCTTCCAGCGGAAAGGAAGCTCTGAAGCCATGAGGCAGAAGCAAGGGATATACCACCCGGGTGGTGGGAGCAGCTTTGCTTAAAAACTGTCTGGCAAATCAGCTCTTAAAGCTAGACTGCCAATGTGTGGATAAGTTAACCATATCCACATCCCTAGGACATTAGTTACTATGAGGCTTGTCAGATACAACATGTACATTCCTTCCTTACAGGAGATAATGCACCAGGGTGGGTGACCTTGGAAGGGGAATATTGGGTGAGAGAAGATGATCTTCAACACCACTGACTCAGACTGTAAGATACATGAAGAATCCATGGTCAGCCAGTCTCCTATCCACTTGGCATGGCGTTCTAAGGTACCATGATGATGCCAAAGAGATCATTGCATATATCCCCATGAGGCGAGCAGAAGGGTTCCACCCAAGTGGGACTGACCCCACTTTTAAAAGGCGGGAAAGCCTGAGGTTCAAACTAATAGGGCAGGCGTTGAAGTGGGGAGGTTAAACAGTCTGTGCACCTCAGAAGAATTTTTTTTTTTTTTATTGTTTCCTGCAGCTGTAGCATTTCCTCAAGAAAGGAGAATGCTAAAGTAATGAGGAGAATCCTCCAGTGAACCATCAGAGAGAGCTGATACCCAGTCACATAGAGCGCTGGAAACCAGGAAAGAAGCACATACAACACTTATATTAGATACTGCTGCTGGGAAAGCCCACAGACAGGCTGCATCCATCTCTTATTACAAGACTGCAAACTGAGAATCAAACAGAAGCAGAATCAAGGATGTCTGAGCGCTCTCAGACCACCTGCCTTTCTTCCCCTCAGTGTACCCGCCTTCATTCAGCAACTCAGCAGAAGCTGCTGGTTAAGGAAGTTGCTTGCCAATACTATTATTCTTGTCTACCTCAGCATCAGAACCAAGCCCGGGAAGCGGGGGATGCATGCAAATCAGGTAGAAGATCGTTGGCATACTCCAGCATATCCACACATACTTGTTGCAGAGCCCCTTGGCCACAGGAGCCAACCTAAGTATTGGGTGTCTGTGCAGGAGTGGTCAAAAATATTCAGAAGTCACAGAAGGGACTAGTGTAACTCAATCTTGCCACTGCCATAAGACCTGCCAGATGTACCTTCTCCTGCGAAAACAGAGGCTTGAGTGTTGGGAGCCGAAAATGCTACGTTCACTTGGCTAGCACAGAAAGGACAAAATGAATCATATGGAGAATGAGTCAAAGTCCTGTGGCAGGCTTTGTACCATCTGAAAGAATTTGGTCTGAGGAATGCCATACTGCCTATAAAATGCCCACAGTTACACAACATGGAGAGGCATACTGAAATCCCTTATTTATGCAGCTGCTCCATGAAAAAAAAAAAAGAGACTGTGAGAACAGTGCTGTACAAACAGACTTTGCAGCCAATTCTAATGTAAATTCACTTTCCATCAGGGTAGCTGACAAAAACACCACAATGTGTGTTATACAACCTTTACGTTAAAACGAAGTATGATCACGCCTCGACTGTGCAGAAAACTCAACCCATGCACTGCTGCAGAGAAAGTGATACAACTGGCAGTGCATAGGAAAAACTGACGCACGTGCATCACGTTAAGCATGGGATAATTCACATGCAACTGCTGTTCAAAATGGTGCACTAGGCAGGTTGAAATGAACACAAAAACCAACACTTGCACTGAAAATGGACCCCAAACTGCAGAAGTTTGAGAAGGGGAGTGACAGAAAGAGGCCTAAAAAATATATAAAAGCATATACATCATTAAGTCCCCACAAAGAGAGAGAGCCTGAGCCACCAGAATACACTAGCTGAGCAGCAGAATGACGTAAGGAAGGGGAGACTGTCACAAGCCCCAATTTACCCAAGGCACCAGGCTAAGTAAACAAACTCTGGTCAGAGCCGACATGGCTGCAGTACCGCTCGCCGAGCTCAAGGCAGAACAGTCAGCCATGCCTAAGGTGACCGCTGGAGCTCAGTATGCGTGCACAAGCATTGGCACATACGTGGTTGATCTCCAGTGGCCATGTTGGACACGTTAAAGTAGTGTGCCTGGGGCCACCTAGAGAAACACTGACGAGCTTGTGGACTGTCATTGTAGAGGACTGTGCTGCAGCTCCAAATTTGCTCTTCTGTGTCAACCAGAGTCTCATTTTAGAGCTGCTCGAAAGATGGCTGCAGGCTCTGCCAACCGCAGCCGTAAAAAGGAAGATCAAGTACAGCAAAAAGCTTTTTACAACAGTTACATCCTCTGTTGGCACAGAATATTTGCAAAGTGGCACTCAGCCAAACATTCACATAAGCTGTAAATGAAGAAATAAAGCAGGCTTGCCAATTTAAAAAATGTTTAAAGTGGCATGTCTGAATTTAGAGAGTAATGTCTATAGAAACAAACATCATCTACCTGCTGGAGTTATCCAGTGAGAGAAAAGATAAGAAACTGTGAAGTTTACAAGTCAGATAAGGAGCTTCACAGGTGTGCTGCTGCCCCTCAACACACTAGTACAAAAGATTAACCGAGATGAGGCATTAGAACACTCATGACACCAACATTCCATGCGGCTTAGGAAAGCTCTTAAAAGAAAACTACACCCTCATATCTTGTAAATACAGGTTACTCACCCTGTAATGGGAGTTCTAGGAGTGGTATTTGTTGTTCATTCACACTTACTGGCAGGTTCCTTGCCGTTTTAAATCTTGCCGGAATGTCCAAGCTGGCTCCTCCCACCCACCCAGGTGGTAAAACTCTCGGCTCCGCCCCATGATGCCAGATCTAGCCCGCTGGAAGCCAGGTTGCGCGTCAAAGCAAGGGAGGTCGGGTGGGTTGTGTGAATGAACAACATATGCCACTCCTAGAACTCCTGTTACAGGTCAGTAACCTGTATTTCTAGGGACGTGGATATGTTGTTCAATCCACACTTACTGGCACACTCCTAGCAGTTGTTCGGGAGGAGGGAGGCAAGGCGCGCACCCCCTACTTAGGAAATAGGGACTGGAGAACCGAGGTCCCAAAACCAGCATCCCGGCGTGACTCAAAGTCGATGTGGTAGTGGGTAATGAAGGTGTGTGACGACTTCCAGGTAGCAGCCCTGCAGATTTCCTGGATAGGGACGTCCCTGGAAGCAGCCACCGAAGCAGCGGTATGGCGGGTAGAATGAGCTGTTATCCCTTTGGGAGGCTCCATGCCCGCCAACCTATAGCAGAGATCTATGCAGGAGGTGACCCACCTGCCTATCGTCCGCTTGGCTGCAGGTCTGCCAGGTGCGGCTTCAGCGTAGGTGACAAACAGCTGGCGAGCCCCTCCCCGAATTTCAGTCATCTGCTCCTTATAATAAGAGAGCGCTCTTCTAGGATCCAGAGTATGGAGCCTATATTCGGCCTCCGAGGTGTGACTGGGGTAAACACCGGCAGAGTCAACACCTGGTTAAGGTGAAACTCCGACACCATCTTCAGAAGGAATTTGGTGGGGCGCAGGACAATTTGTCCCTGTGGAAGACCAGATAAGGAGACTCTATGGAAAGCACCTGGGCTCTCCCATCCTTCTGGCTGGCGTGATAGCCACCAAGAAAGCGGTCTTCCAGGACAGGTGAGAGGTGTCACACCTGTGCATCAGTTGAATAAGCTTGCCCAGAGCTTAGTAATACCAAGCATAGATCACCGGAGGTGGAGGTTCTCGCATCAGAGGGATATGTGATCAAGGCCTTTGAAAAAGCACCGACCAGCTTCTCCTGTGTCACCGACTGCTTTGACCAGCGCCGGTAAGCCACAGATAGCTGCCAGGTGCACCTTGAAGGGTAGTCGACCGAAGCCCTAACTGAGAAAGGGACCACAGGTAGTCCAGAATGCTAGCCAAAGAACAGGAGGAAGGGTCCAAACCCCTTACCCTGACACCAAATGGAGAATCTTTCCCATTTGAAGGCATAGTATTTTCTGGCCGACTCCTTATCGGATGCCTCAACGACGTTGAGGACCTCATCAGAAAGACTCAAGGCCTGGAACTCTAGCCGCTCAGGAACCAGGCCGTCAAGTGCACGGATTGAAGGTCCGGATGGAGTACCTTCCCCTTGTTGACCGAGATCAGGTCCGGGCGGGCTGGAAGCCGCCTTGGGAGCCTGGCGCTCAGGCTAAGGAGATCTGGATACCAGAACTGGCGCGGCCAGTATGGGGCTACCAAAATCACCTGCGCCTTGTCCCTCTTCGCCTTGCGAAGTACCTTGTGGATCAAGGGAAATGGAGGGAAGGCATAGAAGAGGCCCGGGTCCATGGCCTCGAGAAGGCATCCCCCTGCAGTGAGCCCTGCTGAGGGGGACGGGCATGGAACAGCCTCAGCTTCGCATTCTCCCTGGAGGCAAACCGGTCCACCTGAGGGGTGCCCCAGTGGGAGAACAGATCTTGTACTATCTCCGGCAGGAGAGACCACTCGTGAGATGCAGCGCCTTTCCGGCTTAGGGCATCGGCCAGACTGTTGGAGGCTCTTGCCACATGGATGGCTAGGAGATCCGCCTCCAGGTTGATCACGAGAGACCAAGTGCGGACAGCCTCCTTGCAGAGAGGCAAGGAGAGCATCCCGCCCTGTCAGTTGAGGTAGTACATGGTCGTGGTGTTGTCCGTCTGGACCTGGACCACTTGACCCCGTACAAATGGAGCAAAGGCGGTGAGGGCTAGTCGGACCACTCGAAGCTCCAGCAGGTTGATGTGGCATCGAGACTCCTGAGGGGACCAGAGGCCGTGAGCTCTGAGCTCCCCCAGATGGGCACCCCAACCCATCAGAGAGGCGTCAGTCGTCAGAGTGACCGTCGGCTCAGGACAGACAAATGGGATACCCTCCTGCATATGAGCTGGAACGAGCCACCACTGGAGGCCGTTCCACATCTCCTGGGTCACTGCCACTGGCTGGTCCAGAGGACCAAAGCGCTGTGACCACTGGCTGGCCAGCCCCCACTGCAAGGGACGCATATGCCAGCGGGCCCAATGGACCACGCTGGTGCAGGCTGCCATGAGGCCCAGAAGGAGCAGGAAGTCCCGAGCAGGACGCAATTGCCCAACCAGAAATGATTGGGCAAAGGAGGAAAGGACCTCGGCCCTGTCCACTGGGAGCCATGCTCTGGCTCGAAGAGAGTCGAGCTCTGCCCCGATGAACTGAATCACCTGCGATGGCACGAGTTCCGATTTGGACTCGTTGATGAGGAGGCCAATCTGAGAGCAGGCCTGGAGGGCCAGATCTCTGGACCGCTCCACCTCCAACCTGGAGGGGGCTGCAATCAGCCAGTCATCCAGGTAAGGGTACACCAGGACCCCTCGGCGCCGCAGGAATGCTGTCACCACTGCCATGCACTTGGTGAAGACCCTGGGAGCTGGAGAGAGACTGAAGGGCATGGCCCGGAACTCGTAAAGGGATCCCTCTGCCCTGAAGCAGAGGAATCACTGGCGAGACGGACGGACTGGGACGTGAAAGAACATCTCCTGAAGGTCCAGAGAACAGACCCACATGCCTCGTTCCAAGGATGGAATGATCTGAGCCAGAGTGACCATCCTGAAGGTGCGAGACCTTAGGAACTTGTTCAGATCATGTAGGTTGAGAATGGGGCGCCAGCCCCCCGTCCGTTTTGGGACCAGGAAGTACCTGGACACAAACCCTGGGTCTGGAGGAGGGTCCGTCACCTCCCTGATCACCTCCTTCTGGAAGAGCAAGGCAATGTCGGCTCGACGAGCCAACAGAGAGGCTGCAGAACCCATTACCCCCGTGGGGCGATGGCTTGATAGGATGGTGACTGCTTGAATTTCAGAGGCAGACTCCTGCCTACCACTTCCAGCACCCAGCTGTCCATGGTGATATCGGACCAAGCGAAAAGGAAGTGGCAGAGCCGTCCCCCCACGAGGCGAACCCGGGGAGGAGTGATGAGATTGGGGGCGACACCCCTCAACCCGTCACTGGGCAGGCTTGGAGGAAGGGCCGGCCGAGGAGCTACCTGGGCCTTTCCCTCCTGGCTTCCTAATGAAGGAAGCCGCAGGCTTGGTTTTGGGATGCCAAGTGCGAGCCTGCTGGCCCTGATGCTGGTGTTGCTGTGCCGGACGTGCCACAGTGGCTGAAGGATCAGGTAAAGGGCTTACGCTGCTGCTGGCGGCCTTTGTCCTTCTGGGCAGACGTGACAGAGTCCAAGGTGGCGTTGGACTTCTCGATCCATTGGAGATAACCCTCCACCCCGGGACCGAACAAGTCGGTACCCAGGAAGGGGACGTCTGCCAGCTTGTGCTGGGTATCCGCCGGAAAGGTGGAGATCCACAGCCAAGCTCTGCGGCGCATGGCCATTGCGGCCGCTACTGACCGGGCACACGAGTCAGCGATGTCCAATGAAATTTGGAGCTGCTGTTTGGCCACTACCCTTCCCATGTCCCGCACCTGCTTGACCGTCGTTTGAAGGTCAGCCAGGAGATGAGGAATCACCTCATCCAGGGAGCCCAAAACGGCGTGTGAAAAAAGTGTGCCATCAGGACGGCCGAGCTAGCCTGATGAAGGCCTAGGGAGGACACAGCATACACTTTCCACCCTGAGAAGTCCAATTTCTTGGACTCCTTATTGGGTGGTTTGTCCACATCCCGAGTGTTCCCGGAACGCTGGAAAATGCTGTCGGTCA
Organism: Neoceratodus forsteri; assembly: GCA_016271365.2. Lineage (NCBI taxonomy): Eukaryota > Metazoa > Chordata > Ceratodontiformes > Ceratodontidae > Neoceratodus > Neoceratodus forsteri. Next base: position 336,088,589 of record JADMNL010000025.1, read on the forward strand.
CTAACCCCTCCGCAGAGGGGTGCTCCGAGAAACCAGAGAGTGAACCAGTAGGGACCGCATACTTCCGAGCCATCCTGGCTGAAGGTGCTGGACAAGAAGCTGGCCGCTGCCACAGCTCCAGGGTCGGGCCAGCAATGGCTTCGACCACTGGGAAGGCCTCCGTAGGGGAATTCCCTCAGTCCAGTATCTCCATGAGGGGATACTTGACCCGCTTTGAAATGGGTTTGAGCTTCATCCCAGTGGATTCTGAAATGAGCCAAAGCATTCTTAAGAACGAGGATGGGCTCTCGTCCACCGACTGACCCCCAGTGGACTCCAGGTCAAGCGGCCTGGAGAACAAGGAGTCGTCGTCAGACTCAAGAGGAGTCTGCGAACAGCTGCCCAGCGATAGAGCCACCCTCCACATGCTGAGGTCGATCGGGAGTGAGGGTGACAGACAACCTATTGGACAAACCCTAACCCGACAGAGAATCCTTGGTTGGGGCTCCAGTCTTCGGTTGTGGAGGTGGAGGTTCCACTACAATGGGTGGAGCAGCCGGTTTCGGCCGAACAACCGGTGCCAGTTTCGGCTCCTCGACCACTACGAGGGGTTGTTTCAGCCGCTCTGGTGACAGCCACTTAACGACTGGAGAAGGCGAAGGAGTCAGCTTATTCCTGGACAATAAGAGCTGCTGCCACATTAAATCATCATAGCGCCAACACAACTTGCGTCGGAGTCTATCCTCCAAACCGGACGATGAGGATGAGCGGCGCCGCCGCTTTCCATGGTGCCAAGATAGAGACCGCCGACGGTGGGACCGGCTGGACCTGGAAGAGGTCTGAGATCGAGACCTTCCGGGATTCCGACGGTGGGTCAGAGAGGTGGCGGGAGAAACCCGCTCCTCCCTCGGTTCAGGGACCTTAACCGGGGACTCCGGCACAGGAGGCACAGTCAAATCCTCGGTTTCCACTGGGGGAACCGGTGAAGAAGGGTTGTCGGCTTCTCCAGTCGACAAACCGTCTGACGGGTCAAGAAAAATCTCGACTGCGTCGACAGGTGTCTCGGCCGGCTGACCTGATGGGGAAACTGTGAAGCCTGCGGCCTTAGCCGCAACCTCGACCGAAGCCGACTCTCGACTGTCCGGGGAAGGGGATCTGTCCTGCTCCCACGAACATCGACGGTGGGACTTACCTTTTGAGTCCTACTTTTTGGACTGATGGTCCTTCTCCCTTGGTGGAGAGGGATTGGCAAAGCTCCTTAAAAGAAGCTGTATAAGAAAAGCCCAAGGAGAGCGGGATAAATGCCGCGACCAAGGAAAATGAAGATGCGGCCTGGGCCGCCGACTCGAGGGCGATCATCTGCTCTAGCTGGTCTGCCGGGCCACTCGCCAGACACCGTAGCGGGCCTCCTTAGACTTAACCAGAGGATAACGTTTTCAGGGCGCCCCGAAAGCAACTGGGCAGAGCGGTCCTCCAAGACCGAAGCCGAAAAGGATTTGCATAATTCGCAAGCCTGCGAGTCATGTCCGAGTCCTAGGCAGTAAACACACGTGGAGTGTGGGTCGGTCCGGGAAATCTTCTGCCCACAGGGGCACCAACAAAATCCCGGAGTCGATTTGTCCATCGCAGCTGCGACGGAAAAAGAAGACTGAAGTGTTTTAAACTTTAAAATACATTTCAGATTAACCGAAAAGTGTGGATCCAGGCCTAAAATGCAGAGTGCTAAGGAGGGAACCTGAGCTTCCAAGTGGTAAGGATGATCTGGCATCATGAAGTGGAGCAGAGAGTTTTACCACCCTGGTGGGTGGAAGGAGCCAGCTTGAAGACCTTCCGGCAAGATTTAAAGCGGCAAGGAACCTGCCAGTAAGTGTGGATTTAACAATGTATCCACGTCCCTAGAAATGTCGTTTCCATATCAACAGACAACTGTTCTCTGTAGTGATTAGAGATATACAGTGGCATCCCCAGGATGAACCCCACTTTTAAAGCACTCTGTAGTATACTGAAGCAGACCTACTGAATAAAGCAATGTAATTTCAATGGCAACTAGTCGCTTTTGTCATGCAGGAAACTGTGGCATTCACTTCATCCTGGCAGTGTCACATTTTCCTGAATGACACAAGGGACTAATTGCCATTAAAATTACATTGCTTTATTCAGTAGATCTGCTGCAGCATTCTGCAGAGTGCTGCAAAATTGGGTTTCATCCTGGGGGACGCCACTGCATATGACTGCTTTAGATTATTTTCACTGTTCATACTAGTCCCTGTAACTATCCTGGGGAGTCTCCATTTTTTGGTTTTTGAAATCTCATTGTCCCTTAAAGCTGCATTAGCATATGAGAACATGACTGTCAGCACCCTTTAGACGCCACAGTATGCCTTTCTGTTTAATTAGATTTTAACAAAGCGGTGGGGGGGGGGGTGCTACAGAGCAGTCATACTGGCAAGACGCGGCTTTAACCAACTCTGTCCACGACAGTTTAAGTTTCTATTAAAACTCTTTTCTTAGGAAGCGATTGCAGAACTAATACTCGGACTGTGTACCTTACCGTGTCTGGCATCGACTGATACTAAAAAGAATATGGGTCAAAATCAAAAGGCCACCGGGAGCAGCTCTAAAAATACATTGGCAGTTGAAGTGCATGCTACTGCCACAACAACACTGACGACTACTGCCGGCTCGGAGCCCACTTGGAGAGCTCTACAGGCCTCAATGCAGGCTATCGATTGGAAGATGGAATTGTTCATCCAACGATTCATGGAACAAGAGGCAAAGGTAGAAGCCGCATCTCAAACGGCTTCCTCAGCAGGAAAAAAAATGCGGTCCAAGCTTTAACCACCACCTCCAAGTTAGTACAGGAAAATATGCACTTGCGTTATCGGCTGGAGGCCTGGGAGAATTCTAATAGGGCAGCACATGTGCACACTGTGGGAATACTAGAAGGAAGCGAGGAAGATGACCTAATGGGTTTTTTGTACTCTTGGTTTCCCGAGGCATTCCAACTACCTCGGGATACACTTGAGGGACACTCGTCCAAGGCATTCAGAATCACTCCACAGGCTGCAGAACCAAGAGGAGATATCCCTAGAACTATATTATTGGTGATCACCAATTTGTCCGTAAGAGACAGTATACTACAAGCCGCAAGGTCAGCGGCTTCCTTGAGCTATAATAGGACTACCGTCCACTTGTTCCTGGACCTCTCCTTTGCGACTCGGGCCAGAAGAGAAAAATCTGATGCAGTAAGAGCACGACTCCGAAGCTTGGAGTCGCTCATTTCTAACTAATACTTGACCATTTATTGCATATATTATGGGTGTGTCACTTATCACTACAAGCGATCCTCTCGAAGCTGGGAAGAAGACGGAAGCCATAGCCAGGGAGGAGTTCCAGTCCTCTGAAGCACACCAGTCGGCGGAATCGGAGGGAGACCTGAATTTTTTGATGGCAAAACATTGGACAATATAAACAAGTAGTAACTACATAATTATTTCGCTGTTGTTTACTGTATTTCAAAGTAATTACGAGTTGGAGAGTTCTGTGAATCATTTCCCCTTTCTTTGTACAGGGGAAGTGTGGGCTGGTTCTAATGGTGTTTAACATGTTTGTATTACCATTTCAGGAGCGTGGAGTCATATCATCACTGGTTGATGAGTTTCCTAATTACTCTTGGGATTTAATATTTTTGGACTTGACTACCAAATGCCATAGTAGGCTTCAGCTTTGTGGAAAAAGACTTGGGATTATCCCCAACTCCTATTACCTGACTGTATAGGCCGGTTAATCTTTTTACAATGGATGTATACGGAAAATCTGATGTCTTTTGATGCCTTACAGAAGTTGTATGTAACTGCACATGCTAAGGTACAATAAACAAATTACAAAAAAAAAAAAAAAGATTTTAACAAAACAAGCTGTAATAAGGTGTGAAATATCACATTTACCTTCAATTAGCTTTGCAAACTGTCCAAGCTGTAATACAAGGTTTCTCCCTTTCTGCATTCAATCTGTGCGTTTCCAGAGGGTTTTTTCCCCAGGATATTTTTACTTTTAGCATAGAGACACATGGTATAAATGGGTGATGTGACTTCGTGTTCTCATATGCTAGTAAAGTTACAATTCGGTAAAGCGCTCGTGCTCAATAGGCTATATGTATGTTTTAGTCTTCTTTAATGTGTCTAAGCCTACAGTCTGAACTTCAGTCATACTCTCCCTGGGGTTCCAACAATTTTTTTAAAGTTTTGCTCCCACTCCTCTGCAAAACTAATCGGGAGGCACTGCCTTTTAACAAACACCGCCACACCGCTTGTGTTGTATAAAATAAATAACTTTTACTAGTTGTTTAAAGAATTACAGGGTTCCTAGACCAGGAATATTTCAGTACTTGTACAGATATTTCATTTCATACACTGCACTTTTACTCATATTCTTTCAATTTTAAACAGTCCAAATGACTTTGGAACAGTCTCACCCGATACTTAATCCATTTTCTCCTCGGGACTTTGAGTAAAAGAAGAGTCTCACTCGTTTCTTTTCTCAGTCCATTTTCTCCTTAGTGCTGTAGTTCAATTTTTACCTGTGGCTCAATTGCCTACATCCTTCCTAATTTCAAAAAGCATTAGTCAAATGCATTAAGCAGGTGAAAAGGAGTTTCAAATTGCAGCACACAGCTTAAAGACAACAATTACTTTGTGTTCACTCGTGCGCCATTTCATGGTCTCTGGCCTATACGTCGTTTTTACCATGGGTTGCTAACGTTTCTGATGTAATACATCTTCTTCAGAGCTATTGCAAGTATTCAATGGGGCCAATTTATGCCCTGCTTGTTACCGTGGTTACTATCAACAGTCCTCTGCTCATGTTTGTATTTATACAGTTTACTAAATGGTGTGATTAAAAGCAATGTTAAAAACAGCACATTATGATTACAATTTTCTGAATTCATTAGCTTTCTTTGTTTTACAGCCCCTTAACCAAATTCTCACGGGGTGTATTATGTTCCTTACATTGCAGCTCCTAATGCACTTCATAAATCTTTATAGCTTTTATATTATTCAGTTATAGGCTCCACAGTATGCCTAATTATGCCATATATTCAGTATGTAACACCACAACTAACATGGCATGTTTCATGTTCACCATACCAACAATCGCAGATGCTGTGATACACCTCTATGCCAATTACAGACACACTGCTTATTTTTTGTTTATTTCAATGTCTGATGTGACTAAGGATTTCTAATTTTATTTTTAGTGTTAATTTTTAAATCCGTTGACACTCTCTTATTCAAATGGTACGTGTACTCGGGTAATTTTACCTGCTTTCCACATTTTGTGTCACCCTTTCAATATTCATTTACTGATATGTATACTCAGGCTTTCAGTATCCCTATTATTTTAAATTTCTTTTCTGCCTGTTCTCTACATATAGTGAATGCTCAATCCTTTGTGTATCAATCTTTTGCACCAATTGTTCTACGGGTATTCAGATATACTGTGGAGTCTGACTTATTTTCTCTCCAGTTTTTATCTGTTGCATTACTACACCATTCTTTCATTCTGAGTGCATTCCGACATTATCCCTAACAAACTTTGGTACCTCTGTCTCCATTATTTACTACTCAGTTACTTCTTTCCTTTTTAGATAAGGGGTACTTTCAAGTATTCACCACTCCTTCTCTGAGTGAATGTGTACACACATTACCCCTTGAAAATAATGGTACCGCAGATTATTTACCGCTCAGTTAATACTTTACCTTTTTATTAATGGGAGCTTTCCCGTATTCACCACTCTTTCACTCCATTAATATTTACTCACAGAACCCCATAAAAACCTTCACACTTAGACACAATTATTTACCGTCCCATTATTTCTTTTGTTTTAAAGTGAAGAGATACTTTCCAAAGATTCACGTCATTAATCAATTTCATCATAACTTTTTCATGTTCATTTTATGTATTTTATGTAAACGGAGACTACCACCTCACTATCTGTTTTTTTAGTTCACCTTTTTTTTTTTTTTTTACTCTTTTACAGCTTATGTAATTGTATTTTATTGCCCTAGATAGTTGTGGTATCCACTGTCTTTGTTCAGTCCTTTCGGAACCATTGCCTCCAACTCTTCTATCCAAAAACTTTCACGCTGTCGTAGTAAAGTTTTCAGGTCTCCTCCTCTCGCAGGTACTTGCACTAACTCAATGCCCAAGCACTTTAAAGATGTGGGGGAACCATGTCCCCTCTCTTCATAATGTCTCGCCATCGCATATGTCATATTCTGAACTCTTATAGCGGTCTTATGTAATTTCCATATGGTGCTTCTGGTATCCACTCTGGTCTCAAAACCTTTTTCTCCGATGCTCAACCCTGCTTAAACGACCTAGTGGAAGATGGAGTGAGAATCACAAGGCGGAAAGGAAGAAATTTGAGAGCTACACTTATGAGGAGTTTTTATGAGGAGTAAAAGGTTCTGAGACCAGAGTGGATGCCAGAAGCACCATATGGAAATTACAGATGTGGGAATTTAAATCATTGTAATAATACAAATAACACCAAAACATTCAACCACCCAAGAACAGGCAGAAAACATGAAATCCAAGGATTTATTAATTGCAAAATAAAGGGAGTGATTTGTATCTTATTATGCCTTTGTGGACTTATTTATATAGGTCAAACAAAGGGAGAACTTACGCAAAGAATCGGGAAACATAAGACCGCTATAAGAGTTCAGAATATGACATATGTGATGGCGAGACATTATGAAGAAAGGGGACATGGTTCCCCCGCATCTTTAAAGTGCTTGGGTATTGAGTTAGTGTAAGTACCTGCGAGAGGAGGAAACTTGAAAACTTTACTACGACAGCATGAAAGCTTTTGGATAGAAGAGTTGGAGGCAATGGTTCCAAAAGGACTGAACAAAGACAATGCATACCACAGCTATCTGGGACAATAAAATACAATGACATAAGCTGTAAAAGAGTAAAAAGCGATCACTGCAAAGTGTCCTTTAGGATGGTAGGGGAATCAAGTGCAAATAGTGTTGCAGGCCTGACTCACAAGCTTAATTTTAACAAAGCAAATGTTCCTGGCTTAAAATAAGAAATGGCTGCTTGAGACTGGGAAACTGACTCTTCTAATCAAACAGCAGACAGGCTGTGGGAGAAACTGATTATGAAAATCACCAGTGAAGTACAAAAATATAAACCTAGCATGTGTAAATATGACAAGAATAACAAAAGCAAAAGATTGTTTAATTCTAGATTAAAAAAATGGTCAGAGAGAAGAACAAAACCTTTACGCGCGTAAACAAAACAAATAACCAGGAGGGCTGGCTTGTGTATAGGGGGAAGGTTAGGCAACTAAAAAAGGAAATAAAGAAGGCCAAAGGGGATTGTGAATTTAGGCTGGCTACAAGAGTAAGGGACAATTACAAAGCATTTTACACATATAAAAATGGCAAAAAGAAAGTACACAACAATACAGGTTCTTATAGCAATGCACTGGGTGAACGTGTGGCTAATACCAAGGAATTGGCAGATATGCAAAATTCATATTTCAGTTCAGTATTTAATAAAAACAATGCCACAGGAATTGAGAATAAGTTCTCAGGCAGGTCAGGTATTACTAGAGCCTACCAATGCGCTTAAAAGACTGGAAAATATCAACATTAACAAATCCCCAGGGCCAGATGAGCTACACCCCCGCGTGCTTAGGGAATTGGCAGTTAGCCTGGCTCCACCACTGACTCACTTATCTCAGTAATCACTGGACCAGGGGATTGTGGTGCAGGGTTGGAGGGAAGCAATAGTGGTACCCTTGTTGAAGAAAGTCCCTACTACAAAACCTGAGAATTTCAGACCTGTTAGTTTAACTTCTATAGTGGGGAAGTTATTTGAAGGAATTTTAAAAGATCATATACTAGCCCACTTGGCCGTACAAAAATTAACAGATCCAACCCAGCATGGCTTCACGAAAACAAGATCATGCCAGACGAACATGCTAACCTTCTATGAAACAAGCAAATAAGGCTTTAGACACAGGGAATGCAGTAGACATCATATTCTTGGATTTTTCTAAAGCATTCGATAAACTACTACATAAGGAATTAGCAGAGGTACTGACCAGCACACCGTTACCTTCAAATATAGTGAACTGGGTGGAGGCTTAGTTGAGTAACAGAAGGCAGAGGGTTACAATCAGAGGGGTATTGTCGGACTGGGAAGAGGTCACGAGTGGTGTCCCACACGGTTCAGTTTTAGGCCCATGTTGATTTAATTTGTAGGTCTCCTCAATTAAGTGCAGCTTCCCCAACATCTGGCTGAGCAAATCTGCAGAGGACTGCAGGACTGGGGGCACTGTGAACAGCATAGAGGACCAGAACAATGTACAGAAGACACTAGATATGTTGATACAGTGGACAGTTCAGTATAAGCTAGAACTTAATTTAAACAAATGTGTGGTAATGCACTTGGGAAACAGGAGCGGCAAAGTTTAGTACAAACTTGGAGATGTTGAGCTCCATTAGACTGTGGAGGAAAGGGATTTGGGGGTTAGATTAACTAGAGACTTACAATTCAGTACACGCTGTAGTCTTAGCGTAAAGAAAGCTAACCAGACATTAAACTGCATTCTACGACATTAAGGCGTCTCTGAAAAGTTATCTGTTTGAATTAGCATTTGAATTAGTTTACTGCTACTTTTATTGTTTTTATGCTGTTATTCATTATGTTTGATGTTATTTTGATATGTAATTACGCTTTGATATGTAGAAAAGTGCATTATAAATAAATTTTTGATTTGATTTGACATATTGGCGGTAGAGACAGCAGTGTGATTCTGCCCCTTATACCAGGCATTGGTGAGGTCGCATCTCAAGTACTGCGCCCAGGTCTGGTCCCCATACAGAAAAGCTGATATTAGAAGGTTGGAGGGAGTGCAACGTAGGACCACAAAGAGGATTACAGGCCAGAGACATGCATCATACCAGGAGAGACTCCACAATTTAGGATTATACACATTGCGATATTGTAGAATAAAGGGGATATGTGTATGATATATAGGGCCCTGCATGACGAGCAACTGAGAGAAGATTTGGGACAGGGTGAGAAAGTACTACCTGTGTGAACCTAGGAGTCAGAAATTACAACTAGAACAGGATAAGTCCAACTTCCTACATGCCTCTCTGGACCTCGGCTCCCTAGTTGGGGCAGTGTTCATTGACCTCTGTAAGGCCTTTGACACTGTCTCCCAACCACTCCTACTAAATGCCCTCAACCATATGGGTTTCTCTGCTAGCCCCTCTCCTGGTGTGCGAGCTACCTATCAGCCTGTTCCCAACGTGTCAAAAACAATGGGGGTGCTCTAAGAAACCCGTCCCATCTGCTCAGGGGTTCACCAGGGCTCTATCCTGGGACCACTACTCTTTAGCCTGTAACTAAATGCCCTGCCTAGCGCCTGTTCTGGCAATATTCTACTATATGCTGACGACGACGTGATTTATGCAGCTCACAAAACTCTCACCTCCCTCCAAGACTCCCTCCAGCACTGTTTCAATGATGCTGAGAAGTGGTTCAAGAAGAGCAGACTAGTAATTAACATCAAAAAAACTAAGGCAATGCTCTTCACCCACCACCAGAACCAAAGCCAGCAAAAGTCCCCTCCAAATCTTCCCCAGCACTTGTCAACCACTCAAACAAGTTTACTTGTACAAATATCTTGGAATCACATTTGACTTGGCCCTCACCTTTCATGCCCACATTACTGCCCCTGCTTCCGCCGCAAACACGTGCCTTGGCATCCTCTACCGGCACAAGGACTGCCTCCCACCTGATGCCCTCAGGCTTGCCATCACATCTGCAGTAATGTCCCCTTTTTGATTACGGCCTCCCAGTATGTGGTGCTGCTGATTCCACTGCCCTCAGCAAGATTAGACACACGCTAAATAAGGCTTGCAGGCTACTGACCAGTGCCCCCAGACTCACCCACACCTGTCAACTCTATGACATGGCCAAACTCCTACACCTCGATGAACGCATCCGCTACCAAACCGGCCTGCTAACCAAGAAGATTCTACTTGGGCTCTCCCCCCCCCCGGGGTGTCTGTCTCCATCCAATTTACACCACCCAGAGCCACCACCCGAACTTCGGACAAGGTCACTCTACTAGTGCCCAGATCTAGGAGCACCCAGGCTCAGAGGTCTCTCAGCTACAGAGCCCCTACCTGGTTCAACTCACTCCCCACAGCCATTTCCAACACCGCCAAAATCGCCCCCTTCAAAGTTGCCTTACGAGACCTGCTGTTCAACACCCGCTGCTGCACCTGTCACTAAAAGATACTCTGGTGCTCTTCTGGCACTATTGACATGGCCCACTGGGCTGAACAGCCCCCCCCCCCACGCCTTCTCTCCTCTGCCAGTACCTGCTGGTACTACTTGAAATGTTTATTAATTACACGTGTTCAAGCAACTGTATGCAATACTATGTATTTCTGTTCATGCAACCTATGAAAACTATGTGATTCTGTAGTCTGTAAATATCTAAAAAATCTGTTATCTGTCTCGACTATACACTGTAAACTATGTTAACCATGTGTGTCCTCTCTGTGATGAGGTACCTTTGTAAACGAGCCGCTGGCTCAAAGGTTGTAAATTCAATTATACAATAAATAAATAAGTGGAACACCTTGAAGAGGAAAAATTGGTTTAGCCAGAGAGGGGTTCAGCTTTGGAACTCCCTGCCAAGAGAAGTGGTAATGAATACAACAATGGACTCTTTCAAACTTGGTTTAGATCAGTTCTATAGAAATAAAAACACTATAATATAGGATTAACAAGGCAAGCATTAAGGGCGCAAGTCTAAGTAGCTTGAAAAAAACCTATGAAACCAAAAAACATAGTGAGGTGGTAGTCTCTGGTTACATAACTTTCATGTTCATTTGATGTATTTTATGATGAAATTGATTAATGATGTGAATCTCGGAAAGTATCCTTTCACTTTAAAAGAAAAGAAATAATAGAAGAGTAAATAATTGTGTCTAAGTGTGAATGTTTTTTAAGGGTTCTGTGAGTAAATATTAATGGAGTGAAACAGTGGTGAATACGGGAAAGCTCCCATTAATAAAAAGGTTAAGTATTAACTGAGCAGTAAATAATCTGCGGTACCATTATTTTCAAGGGGTAATGTGTGTACGCATTCACTCAGAGAAGGAGTGGTGAATACTTGAAAGTACCCCTCATCTAAAAAGGAAAGAAGTAACTGAGTAGTAAATAATGGAGATAGAGGTACCAAAGTTTGTTAGGGATAACGTCGGAATGCACTCAGAATGAAAGAGTGGTAATGACGCAACAGATAAAAATTGGAGAGAAAATAAAAGTTAGACTCCACAGTATATCCGAATAGCCATAGAACAATTGGTGCAAAAGACTGATACACAAAGGATTGAGAATTCACTATATGTAGAGAACAGGCAAAAAATAAATTTAAAATAATTGGGATACTGAAAGCCTGAGTATACGAGTAAATGAATGCTGAAAGGGTGACAAAAAGGGGAAAGCAGGTAAAATTACCCGAGTACACATACCATTTGAATAGGTGTCACGGATTTAAAAATTAACAATAATAAAAATAAAATTAAAAATCCTTAGTCACATCAGACGTTGAAATAAACAAAAACAAGCAGAGTGTCTGTAATTGGCACAGAGGTGTATCACAGCATCTGCGATTGTTGGTATGGTGAACATGAAACATGTCATCTTAATTGTGGTGTTACATACTGAATATATGGCATAATTAGGCATACTGTGGAGTGTATAACTGAATAATATAAAAGTTATAAGCCCCCTCCCAATCCCCACACAGAGACGGCTGCAGAGACACGGAAGCTCCCTCCAGGTGCCAGAGCTACGCGAGTGCCTGAAGAGATAAAGACAACCTCTTTCAGCCAACAGCATCTTTGTGTGGGGTGTTTTGACTTTGTATTTTTCTCCCCCACACATAAACTGATAGAATTTCCAGTGGCTGCATTTCTTGGACCTGCCGTGGGATTTAACTCGCTCTCTGGGGTGCTTTAAGACTACGATTGTCCCCTACCTAGCAACTGTAATTTACTGTGTGTAGGGTATTCGGGGAGGCGTTTCATTGCTTGCTATGTACTAGTCCTGCAGTTAGCTGGTAGCTTGATGCTCCTACCTGTTCCTGCTAAGCGTGACCATAGGGGTATATCGCCATGTTGTCTGGTATCCTCGCGCATGCGCACTAGTGCTCTGTTCTCAGGACATAGCCCAACAGTTTGCGCATGCACAGTCTTGCTGTACTGGTTCCCCACTGCATGCTAATATCTTCATTGTCCTCTCCCCATATAGCCCTATGCAGCCCCCCCATCTAAGCACAGATGGCTGCAGAGACACAGAGCTCCCTCCAGGAGCCAGAGCTACGCAAGTGCCTGAAGAGGTAAAGACAACCTCTTCCAGCCAACAGTGTCTTTGTGTGGGGTTGTAGCCCATCAATGCTGTGTGTCGACTGCCCCACCCGCCCCAACCACCCAAGCTTGACCCTTAATATATAGGCATCTTCCTATTACATCACTTCCTGTCTGCTCAGATTCTAAGTCCCCACTTTTCCATTTGCAAGTTATACAGGGACCTTCTGCCTGTCCCTGTATTTCTCTACCTGAACTCCTCTTCCTCCTACTTCCTAGGAACCCCTCTATCCACTTCCACTACTCTTCCTCTCCCCTACTCTCATCCTTGCTCTGCCCACATCTCACTCCCCCCGCCCAACCTCCTGACTGGCCCTACCTACTGACCCCCCTGCCCAATCCTCGGACCCCCACCCAGGCCCTTACCTAACCCTCAGTGACCACTAGGAGTCACTATTTCCACCCTCCAATCTGCCTTTCACCCAGCCTTCTCAAACCCCCAATGTCTGGAACCCCAGGTCCTAGGTCTCCGCCCCTCTGGGGTCTTGAAACTTGCACCTCATACACTAAAGTCTGTGGCCCTACCACTACTCCAAAGTGGTATCCACCCTTTCTGATAAATAGCCTGAATGCTTATACCATCTGATCCTATGGCTACCCAGGCACCATGTTAGCTCGCCTCCTCCTCAAATGTCTTCCTCTCATAACCATGCTAGTGCCCACCTCCCATCAGCCAGACCTCACCCCCGGCCCATATGTGACTGCACCACCACCTCTCTCTGGCTTAGCCCAACCCCCCTCACACTGTCCACGCACCCTGGACCCCAGCACCCACCCCCAAGCTGCCCCCCCACTCCCTACCCTGGCTCCCCATGGATTCACCTCATCCTTGCCTTCCCAACCCTCTGGACCCTGCCCATCCCTTATTCCCCTATGGCCTCCTCCATATCTCAGCGTGCCCCCAAAAAGTTAACTTGCTGACACCCCATGGTCAGAACCTTAGTTTTTCTGCTACTCCTATCCAGTAATATCCACCCTAACCCAGGCCCTACCCTCCAGTCCACCAACTAGGACAACTGGTCTCCGCATTGCCTCCTTGAACATATGTAACCTGCTGAAAAAATTCACTGCCCTCCAGTGCTGGGTCATGCTACATCAACCAGATATAGCCCTAGTGGAAACCTGGCTGTCCAAGTATACCCCTGACTGCTCTGTCTCCCTCCCAGGCTACACCCTATACCGGGAGGATCGAGCAGGTAAACGCAGGGGTGGCTGTGCGATTTATACTCATGACACCATCAATGGCCATGTGTTCCCCAACCCCACGCTTGTTAATGGTGCTCAGGCCCTTACCCTCAAACTCACCCCAGACCTCTCCAGGGGCTCACTCTATCTCATGGTCTCCTACGTTCCCCCAAGGTACCAGAACCCAGCATTGATGTCTCTTACGGATTATCTCGCCACCCTCCCCCATAAGGCTAAACAAGTCCTGGCGGGGGACCTCAATGTGAACTGGCTCAGTCCCTCCACTTCCCCAATAAGGGACACCTTCACTGCACAAGACCTGACAACTCGTCTCCCAGCCCACCAGATTTAACCCAACTAGAGGAACCTGCACCCTCCTGGATGTCATTATCACCAACCGCCCCCAGAAAATTCAGGACATTCAAGTCCTCCCTGACTCCTTAAGTGACCACTCTCCTATCCTACTCCTCTGGTCTGCCCCCAACCCCAAACCTGTAACCCAAACCACATTCCACAGGCGCATTCGCCCCAGCAGACTGATTAAACTAAAACAGTACCTTGCTCAGATTAATTGGTCCCCCATCCATCATGCACCTGACATTGATACTGCCCTCGCACTCTTTTCACAAACCTTTAACAATGCCTGTGATCTTTTTGCACCCTCACCAAAAAACATAATATACCTTGGATTACCCCTGCCCTACTCCAAATGCACAGAAATAGGGATAACCTCTGGCACCTAGCCACTGTGAAAGGTCGGGCAGCAGACAGACAGGCCTACAATACTGCACGGAACAGGTGCATATGGGTCATCCGTAAAGCCAAGGCTGACCACTACCAGGCCACCCTCACCTCCTCTTGGGGGTGTGCCCGGACCTTCTGGGACTATATTAAAGAGCTAAATGGAGAATCTTGCTCCCCCTCCATCCCAGCTCACTATTGATGGCTCTATCTCCACCGACCCAGCCTGCATTGCCAACTGCCTTAACTCCTCCTTCACGGACCTTAGCTCTGTCCTCTCTAGTAACTTCTTCGATCCAACCCCCGACCTACTGCCCCCAGTCCTCCAGTGCCCCTGGTTTACCTACATAAGGTAACTGCCCAGGAAGCCAGACCGCTCCTAATTAAAGCATTAAAAAACAACAGTCCTAGCAGCGATTCCCTGGACCCCAAAATACTCCAGCTGGTCCTTGATGAAGTACTTGTCCCAGTCACCGGTCTACTTAACCGGTCCCTTTGTCTGGGGCAATTCCCCTCTGCGTGGAAAACTGCTATAGTCACGCCTATTCATAAAGGGGGTGATGGGTCCTCCTCCAGCAATTACCGACCAATCTCCACCCCCCCCCTCCAAAGCCCTAGAAAAAGTGGTTGCCAATCAAATCACTGAATATCTGGCTAAGCATGACATCTTGTGCCCAGAGCAGCATGGCTTCTGTGTTTGTCACAGTACTGGTACAGCGTTAATGGAGTTCTCCAACTTCCTGCACTCCTCCCTGGACACTGGCTCCCTAGCTGGTGTAGTGTTCATTGAACTCTCTAAGGCATTTGACATCATCTCCAAACCTCTTCTACTAGATGCCCTCTGCCACACTGGCTTCTCTGTTGGCCCCCTTGCCTGGTGCTCGAGCTACCTATCAGCTCATTCCCAGTGTGTCAAAATCAATGTTACACTCTCGGAAACCCATCCCATCTGCTCTGAGGTACCCCATGGCTCTATCCTGGGTCCCCTACTTGTTAGTCTCCATCTAAATACCCTGCCTAGTGCCTGCTCCAGCAACATTCTATTGTATGCTGACAATGCAGTCATCTTTGCCACCCCCCAAAATCCTACCTCCCTCCAGGACTCTCTCCAGCGCTCCTTCAATGATGCTGAAACCTGGTTTAGGGAGCACAGACTCATCATTAATCTCAAAAAAACTAAGACAATGTTCTTCGCCCACTCCCAAAACAAAGCTTGCAACAACCCACTCCATATCCTCCCTAGCACCCTACAACCACTTGAACAAGTCTACTCCTATAAATACCTTGGAGTCACCTTCGACTCACCCCTCACCTTTCACGCCCACATTAATGCCCTTGCATCCGCCACTAACACTCGGCTTGGCTCCTCTACCGCCACAAGGACTGCCTCCCACCTGATGCTCTCCGACTTGCCATTACGTCCTCAGTACTGTTCCTTGTGGACTATGGACTGCCGGTATATGGTGCTGCTGACACCACTGCCCTCAACAAGATTCATCCTACCCTAAACAAGGCTTGCAGACTAATAACTGGTGCCCCCAGGCTCACTCACACATGTCAACTCTATCATAAGGCCAATCTCCTTAACGAACGCCTCCGCTACCAGACCTGCCTTCTAACTTAAGAAAATACTGCTCGGCCTCCTCCATCCGTCATACCCCATCCACTGTCTCAACCAGAACCGCCAGCAAGGCCACTCTTCTGGGTCCCAGAACTAGGACCACCCGGGCTCAGAGGTCCTTCCTGTCTCTGTGTCTCTGTCTCTCTCTGTCTCTCTCTGTCTCTCTCTCTCTGTCTCTCTCTCTCTGTCTCTCTCTCTCTCTCTCTCTCTCTCTCTCTCTCTCTCTCTCTCTCCCTCCCTCCCCCTCCCTCCCTCCCTCCTCCTCCCTCCTCCCTCCCTCCCTCCCTCTCTCTCTCTCTCTCTCTCTCTCTCTCTGCAACCATCTCCAATGCCCCCAAAATCACTGCCTTCAAAACCGCTGGAACCAACTGTTCACCCACAGATGCTCCTGTCCCTAAATGGCACCCTGCTACTGTCACTTAGCATATGACAATGCCCCCTGGGCTGAACCCCCACCTCACTCCTTCACCCCTCAAACTACTCCCCTGGTATCCTGCCCTTTCTGTTAGTGCCTACATGTGCTAAATTTGTCACCTTGAAAGGTTTCAAATTGCTCACTGTATGAAAACAACTGTGTAATTCTATGTCATTCATTATTTTGTATACTGTAAATACGTAACACTGTATGTCCTCTATGTGACTAGGTACCTTTGTAAATGAGCCTCTGGCTCAAAGGTTGTAAATCCGATTGTTCAAATAAATAAAAAAATAAAGATTTATGAAGTGCATTAGGAGCTGCAATGTAAGGAACATAATACACCACGTGAGAATTTGCTTAAGGGGCTGTAAAAAAGTAAGAAAGCTAATGAATTCAGAAAATTGTAATCATAAAGTGCCGTTTTTAACATTGCTTTTAATCACACCATTTAGAAAACCGTATAAATACAAACATGAACAGAGGACTGTTGACAGTAACCACGGTAACAAGTGGGGCATAAATTGCCCCACTGGATACTTGCAATAGCTCTGAAGAAGACTTATTACATCAGCAACCCGTGGCAAAAACCACGTATAGGCCAGAGACCAGGAAATGGCACACAAGTGAACACAAAAAAGTAACTGGTGTCTTTTAAGCTTTGTGCTTCAATCTGAAACTCCTTTCTCACCCATTTAATGCACTGGACTAATGCAAACTGACCAACAGCACCGAGGAGAAAATGGACTGAGAAAAGAAACGAGTGAGACTGTTCTTTTACTCAAAGTCCCGAGGAGAAAATGGATTGAGTCAAGTATCGGGTGAGACTGTTCCAAAGTCATTTGTTTAAAATTGAAAGAATATGAGTAAAAGTGCAGTGTATGAAATGAAATATCTGTACAAGTACTGAAATATTCCTGGTCTAGGAACCCTGTAATTCTTTAAACAACTAGTAAAAGTTATTTACTTTATACAACACAAGCAGTGTGGCGGTGTTTGTTAAAAGTCGGTGCCTCTCAACTGACTTTGCAGAAGAGTGGGAGCAAAACTTTAAAAAAAAAAAAAATGCTAATAAAGTTCTCATGGACAATGAGATTTCAACAACCATAAAATGGACCCCCCAGGATAGATATAAGGGACTAGCACGAACAGTGAAAACAAACTAAAGGAAACACACATATCCACATCAGCTATTGGAAAAGAGTTGTCTGTTGACAAGGAGGCAGAATTTCACTGTTCGCTGATGACACAAAGCTCTGTAACAGAGTAGACACACCAGAAGGTGTAGACAGAATGACAAGGGACCTGCAGAAACTTGAAGAATGGTCAGGGGTTTGGCAGTTGAAATTCAATGCAAAGAAGTGCAAGATAATGCATATGGGGCACAAAAACCCTGGCACAATATATCAGTTGGGGGGTGAGGATATAGCATGCACCAAGCAGGAAAGGATCTTGGGGTTATCATCTCTGATGACCCCAAGGTTGGGAAACAGTGTGACAAGGCAGCAGGTAAAGCAAATAGGATGCTGGTATGCATAGGCAGGGCATCACCAGCAGGAAAAGGAGGTCATAATTCCACTATACAAGACACTAGTGAGGCCCCAGCTGGAGTACAGTGTACAGTTCTGAGACCTTACCTATGTAAGGACATAGGTAGAGAAGGTTCAGAGGAGGGCAACAAAGATGGTACATGGATTGCATCACAAGTCCTATGAGGACAGGTTGAAAGAACTGAATATGTACTTCCTGGAGGAGAGGAGGGAGAGAGGGGATATGATAGAGGCATACAAGTATCTTACAGGGAGGAACAGGGTGCAAGAATACACTATTTTTAAGCGAAAAAGATGTTCCATGACTAGAGGGCATGCGATGAAGTTGGAGGGAGGACGATTCAGAGGAAACGTGAGGAAGAATTTCTTCACAGAACGGGTGGTGGACAAGTGGAACACCCTGCCAGAGGAAGTGGTGGGGGCTGAAACAATCATGAGATTTAAGAATGCATGGGATAGACAAAGGAATTTTGGAGGTCAGGGGTAAGGGGCAACAGACTCCTAGGAAAACAAACTGAACTTACAAGCTCAAATGGGCAGACTGGGTGGGCCATAGGCCCTTATCTGCCGACACTGTCTATGTATCTATGTATTTACAAAATATGTAGCTGTACTTTTCCTTTAAAGCTATAGCTCTACCAGTAAGCCCCTGTTCGGGGTGCATGTTACCCATGTGTAAATCATCCCTGTCAATATGGAGTGATACAGAAAGATGGGCTTTGATGATAGGAGAAGGGCAGGGCTAGAAATAATTTTTCAGGAATGGCTGTCCAAAGGACAGGTGGAATGCAAGTTTTGCCTGTCCCACAGAATTCGCACCTGTCCATTCAATTTTGGGGGTAAATAAATGTTGATCTGAATTGGAGCTGGTGGATCTCAGTAGGTAGTTCTCCCCTGCTTCCACTGCTGCATTCTGTGCTAATAATGGTTTCTTTTATTTTCTATAATGACATTTAAACACACACACACACACACACACACACCCCCATCTACAGCCTGCTTCTCCTCTTTCTTATCCTGCTGAAGGGCTTCCTTTTAATTTTTTGGTTTTTTAATTTAAGCTCAGTTTCAGAAAGGGCTTTTACTTCTGCCTGCCTCTCAAGCTTTGGATGAAGGTCTATAAAAATGGCTTTATCCTGCTGAAATTAAGGGTTTATATGTTGATTGATCATCTCTCCTGGATAAAATGCATTTGTGCTCTGTAGTTTTGCTTAGTTCAAACTTGTAATCTAATCCTACTGGGCTGTAGCATTAGATACCCAACTTCCTTGTGTAAGCACACGGTGACCCTTTTTTACAGCTACATATTTATAGCTGCAGATGGTCTGAAAAGCATTTTATTAATAAACGCACATTACCTCTCTAAGCTCTGATCACACTGCCTCCCTCCAAAATGTTGTCGCTCAAACGCAGCGATGATCGGGAACTGAAAACTGAGCATGTGCATTTGAGAATATAGCCACCAACATGATTGTCTCGCTCGTGGCCTGCACAGAACTGCTTGTAGTGCTGTGGAAATCATGCGGTACAACTGCAGTATGTGAGGTCGCGTTACCCGGAAGTGTATTTCACACCCCAATCTCGAGCAGCAGCCGCGTAACGCAATCTACCGTTGTGTCCTAGTGCCCATTTAGTGTGTGTTGGTAGCTGTCTGTCCCAGGGACAGGCGATGATGGCAAAATGGCTGTCCGAGATTAAAACTGGCTGTCTGGGACGGGTGGACAGCCGGTTATTTCGAGCCCTCGAGAAGGGCATTGGTTAAACACAGATTTAGTCCAGTAATAAACTGTAACAGGATAAGAAATAGAGAAAGTCAATGGTTTGGGACTACACATTCCACTTTATGAATATTTCCCTAGTGTGGAAGTCTCTCCTAACGAGGTGACAGCACTTTGCTCAATTGTTCGGCCCAGGGTCATTATGCCCAAAGGGTCCCATCCTAGTAGTTCTTCTGGGCTGAAAGGAAAGTGTGAATTACCATTATGCCAAGATGTTTTTTAATTTAACTTTTTCTCTCTGTTCTCTGCTGCCATCAGCCCCCTCCCCCGGGCCTTATCGATGAATTCAAGCCCCAAAAATCACTGCACAGTTGCACCTTTGTAGCACTGGGCCTGGAACTACAAGGGGGGGTATCATTCAGTGTGGTAGGTTTCCATGCAGTTGTCTCATACCACCTACCACCCAAGAAACAGGGCTTAAAAGGAGAACTGCATTTAACTGGGCACTATTTTCTGTAGGAGCTTCTCAAATACCTGTTCACATTCTGTTCTTGTTCCATCTATCTTTACTGACCATTTAGCAAACTCAGTGGTCATCTCTAACTTACACACTGGTGATAAGTACAATTTCAGATGTATATGACCATATATGAATCATTTCAGATCTCTCGCCTTCCCACTCTTGCAAAGCTGCAACAGAACTGTTATCTACTCCCAGCTTGCCAATTTCCTACACTCGTCTAACTTCCCTTCCCCCTTCAAATCTGGCTTTAGAAAGCACCACTCCACCATTTCATCCCTGCTGTGTATAACTCACTCTATCCTCTCTGGGATGGATCGGGGCCATATCACTGCTGCAATATTCTTCATAGACTTGGCCAAAGCATTTGACTTGGTGTCCCACCCTATCCTCCTCAATAAACTCAGCTCGGCTGGTCTCAGCATCCGCTGTGGACTGGTTCCACTCGTATCTCACATGCCATCAACAAACGGTTCATGCGTGTGGTGCCTGTCCTCCCCACCCCACCCCCATCCTAGTTGGGGTCCCAGGAGCTCCACCCTGGGCCTATTCTATTCTCAATATTCCTAGGACCTCCCTCTGCATGTGTCTACTCACACATCCACATGTATGCGGCCCGCATGGTCATCTTCACTTCTAGAGCCTCAGCCACAACTGTGGGGGGTCAGCTCCAGCATGACTTCCATAATGTACTGTGGTGGTTCCATGCTAATCAGCTCCATGTCAACACAAAGACCATTTCAATGACCTTTGGCACCAGCCAGAAGCTGGCCAAGCTCTTATCCCCACCTGTTTTTTTCCACATTGGACAACATCCCTCTGGAGGTTGTCCCTGCCCTCAAGTACCTTGGTGTGTGGCTTGACAGCAAGCTTGACTTCCCTGCCCGCATCAACGCTATCCATACCAAGCTTCATCCCAGACTAGATGCCCTCTACCGTCACAAGGACTGCCTCTCCCTTCAGCTCCACTGGCAGCTGATTACCAAAATGGTTCTCCCGATCTTTGACTACATGGACGTGGTCTATGGTACCGCCCTTCCTCCTGCCTTACCAGACTGGATTCCCTCTGCAATGCCTTCTGCCATTTTGCCACAACTCCCCCCACCCATCATTGTTGTCTCTATTCCTCCCTCTCCATCCTCCACTTCCAAGTCATCGCCAGTCCCACTGTGCTTCCTCTATAGCCAAATACTGTTTGGTCCCTTCCCTCGTATCTCTCCTCATTAATCCCCCTGCCCTATCCTCTTCATACCCTCTCCGCTCCAGGGACTCCATACCTTCTCCATCCTCACTCCTCTGCAGGTCAAGCAGCTCTCCTCCACTTCCCTCCCTTTGGAACCACCCCCCACACCCCCCCTCACTTCCAGCTTTAAATACCAACTAGGGTCTATTTCTTTTCCTCCCTGTACCTGCCAACTCATTCCTTGATTCTTCCCCCTCTTTTGTCACCCCCTCCTGTTTAGTCTTATCCTATGCTACTGACAGACTCCTGTATGGTCAATCTTCCCTCGCTGATTGCACTGTCTCCTACCCCAACAGGCACTGAGCACTTTTCCTGATTCTCTAACAAGCTGCCATTTTTACTGCGCAATACATTTATTGCTGCTTTCATACACAGTATTCCACGTGCTTCATTCCTCTGTAAAGATGTCTACTGTTACCTCCATTTGTTTTTATATTTGCAAATACTTGTATGTTATCCAGCTGCTATGCTCAGATTTTGTATGTTTATCCTCTCTGTATTCCCCTCCCCAGGTTACACCTGGAAATAAGCCTTAGCTCAGTGTGCCTTTCCTGGTTACCAATTTTTTGAACAGTTAAATAAACAAATATGTTATAGTTTATGTCCTTGTGAAGCTCTTAAATTAATGGTACAATGCATCCATGTTCTACTGTAGAACTCAGTGGGTTGGGAGGGACATAAACTACACCACAACAGTTCTAAAACAGTACTTGCCATCAATGTGCAACTCAGAAACAGCCACCAACTTAACTACATGACCAATAAAATTGAAATAACAGAACTGAAACCACTATGTAAAAAAACAGCTTCTACAAGGAAAAAAATGACTTCTAGATTAAGCGTAGTTCTTCTTTTCATTAATCTTTTGGTAAACGGACAAGGCAAACTAGGCACAATACCTATTTTTAGGGGGAACCTGAGAGCACTAGGGAGGTTAAGCAATTTCCTCAGTCACACAGTATACAAGTGGAGGTTGAGGGACTCAAACCCAGGCCTGCTGGATGTGCCAAGCTCATTCACAGTTCGGTACTCTAGTTTCTAGAGGCTATACTGCCAGCCCCTTTAAAGAATGTCAGGTGTGGTAGGGTTTCAGACCAGGCAAAATATTTTGAGAGATTTGATTAGATCTCGCAGGGTCGAAGGACAGAACCTTCACTCCGTGTTTGTTCTCCCTTACCATGACTTCAAGAGGATAACATGCAGCAATATGGAGTACAGACAGTTTAAATTTTTACTTTCCGCAGATTTCTTTTTCTCCTCTACGCTGCCCTCCCTTTGTTCCTCAGGATCCTACAGTATCAGAGTTCAGGAGTTTTTTTGTTTTGTTTTTTAAATACTCTGTTTATCAAGCCCCCTTCCTCTAGCCAGCTTCCTTCATCCTTCCCCTGGCCCCAGCCCCATCACCCATCTTCTCTGGGACTTTCTCATCTTCACTGTCCGCCCTGTGGCTTACCTACCACAGTAGGGCTCTTTCGTTAGGGTCCCAGGGGGCTTCTCAGTGTCCTCAAGGCAACTCAAGCTGCAGTGGTGCAGCAGTCGATGGTGCAGAGCTTGCGAGTTGTAGTCACAGTCATCCTGCCCAGCTTGGATATTTTTCGTGTTTCTCCCAAGCCCAAGATGCATGTGTGCTAAGTTGGGCCAAGGGGCATGCACATGTTAAGCATGCATGATGCGCTGGCCTCCGGCTTATGTCTCCCCTCCATGGCACCCTCTGCTACACTGCCAACTCTGGTCACCCAGGTGGCAGTCCTGCAGCAAAGATGGCAACTCTCCCTTCCCAGAGGAAGTGAGCATCCATGGGGACACTCAATCCTCCTCCCCCCCACCAAGCAGGCCCACCCGACAATGGATGACCTGGGCTTGTTCCTGATCCCAGGTCGCTGGCTTCACGAGCAGTAGTGCTACTTCTGCACCAACAGGCTGGCCCGAGTTAAGCGTTTTTAATGAAATATGGATAAAAATTTTAAAAAGGGCAGTAGCCTGTCCAGAAGCACAACAGTAGCATTCCTGCTCGCCACACCAGCATCCTGAATTCGGGAATAAGCTTGGGTCATAAAGAGTAGGCTAGGGGAAGGGGGACTGAACGTCCCAAGGATAGCTCTCCTCTTTCAGGGAGGAGAGTCACTGCTCTGCTGCATGACTGCCACCTGGTTAAAAAGGGTTGCTGCTAGGCAATTTTGCAGCGTGCCACACACCAGTCTGCATGTATCACTACATGCTGGCAGCCTTCGGGAAGAAACATGTGTGAAAAACACCAATGTCAGGGAGGAAGACGCTAGCACCCTTGCAGGCCTGGCCCACACTATTGACCGCTGCACCCACCCGAAGGACAGCAGTAGGGAGAGGGTGGGGGGGGGACAGTAAGGGCAAGCTGAAGTGTCTACGGAAACATAGGATGGAAAACAAATGGGGAAATCTGCATTATGAAAAAAAAAAAACTCCCACAACCAAAGTTCCCCCTT
Source organism: Neoceratodus forsteri (assembly GCA_016271365.2). Lineage (NCBI taxonomy): Eukaryota > Metazoa > Chordata > Ceratodontiformes > Ceratodontidae > Neoceratodus > Neoceratodus forsteri. The sequence goes on from JADMNL010000025.1 coordinate 336,112,499, forward strand.
ACCATTACTGTGACCCCCTACAGACCTAGCAGGATAACCTGCACACTCAAGGATGAAGATTAGACCCACATACCTAACGCAGCATAGGGGCTGCTGCAGAAGATGACTGGGGTATCCTCCCTCCCTAGAGAAGGAAGCACTACCGTTGGTAGCACCCCAGCCTGGGGCTGCTTGCTTGACTGTAGGAATCCAAACTCGCTGCTGAACATTGGTTACCAACCTGCACTACCACTTGGCTGTTGGGGTGGCCCCCTTCCCTACACTGATTTTTCATTGTACTGTCACCCCCCCCCCAAATTCTCTTGGACTGATGTCCCTGCTTCTGCTCCTCACCTCAGTACACTTCATTTCCGTGATGTGCATCACGTTGATGTTGACGATGAGATCAAAGGAGCTCGGCTCCACTCCTCCCCACATCTCCCAGCTCAGGGAGGAGTCCAGCACGATCGGGTACCTCACATTGTTCAGCCTCAGGGTGGCGATGTACGCACGAATGCTGCAAGGAAGAGAAACCGCCTTCAGTGCAAATCAGCAAGGCAATTCCTGCTAATGTAAAGGGGTATTAAGCAGCACAGGATTATGTCCCACCCTGTAATACATCACAGGCACCTACAACACACACAGGCTTTCAGATGACCACAAGCAGCTCCTCACTAAGGTATTAGATGGGCTCACTTGTATTAGCGGCTCTCATAACAGGTTAAATCAACATTTGGATGGTCAAAGTGTGTTCATGGGTTGAGGGTGTGAGACAGAGTCAGTTAGTCAGGAGTATGGACCAGGGTCAAGGGTTGTGACAGCGTGGGTCAAGGGTAGGGATGTCACAATATCACATTTGAGTATTGGAAAATGTGAGCAAAAATACTATGATACAGTAATTATCACAATAATCTGTAGTATTTCTAAGTTAAGGAGGGAAATGAAAATATGACGAATCTCTGTTGTGCCCAGAGGAGATAAGTCAAGAAGGTCTGTCACAGCATATCACTGTGCATCAAGCTTCATAACTGCTGTATTGTTTCACTATGATAAAAAAAAACCATGGTGCTGCATCAGTGGGTGGGCTACAAACAAAAATAATAATAAATGCACAGTGAAAACAGAATTGATGTTTTGATGATAGGTCTTCAGGAATTATCTACAAAGAAAAAATAGCACAGTTAGTGGAGAAGTAAGGGGAAATAAGGGATACAAGTCTGAGGAAGGGAAGTGGGTGGATCTAGCAGGCAAAGTGATAATAGGCAAGTTATGAATAGAAGCTGGAAAACAAAAAGGTGATGATGGGGAGGGGACAGGCACAGCAGGAGGGGATGAGCTGAGCAGTCCTCAAGTTGGATCTAATTAACTGCGCATAGTAAGAAGACTGTGAGGAGACAAATGTGGGGGAGGGAGACAGGGACACATGCAGAAAATAAAAATGGATAAGCATACATAACTGGAATGCCCATGTGAGTGTTCACACACACACACACACACACCACAAATGTGTGTGCTTGCATAACCACACATGCCAATGTACCCTCAGTGCACAGCCCCTCACTACCTTCTTTTTATTAAGCGCTGCATCCAACATTTTCCTCTTTCGGTTCCTCAAAGACACCAATCTGCCAAACTCCAGTCTCTCTTCCAGTAGAACAGCAACCAACTAGAGTCCCCCAGTCAGACACAACCTAGCAATTTTGTGTCCTGCACTTCTCCAGATCTCCTCCCCTCCGACACAAGATGAGCTGTCGCTCCTCGGGAAGGGTTTCTTTTGTGCCACACCAAGACATCTTGGCACATCTCGGATTTCAGTTCATCTGCAGTGCTACTGTTGCAGAATAGGCTTTACAGCTCAACTTTCTAACGAGACGTCCCTTGTTGCAGATGGTGATGAGACCATTACCAGGAACAACCACATGGTTGTTGGTCTCGAGGTATGTCGAGATGTCTTGGTGTGGCACAAAAGAGAACGTTCCTGAGGAGTGTTTGTGTCAGAGGGGAGGACATCTGGAAAATCCCCAACGCAATGCATGGACCTCACCACCGAGATATTTTTCTGCTGTAGATTATTTTGTTAAGCAATACTTGAAAGACACTACTAACTTCAATTTTCACTGCAGGTCACCCTAACCTGACAGCTGGTGAACTTGCAGCTCCCAGATCTCTGCAACACAGGAATGACATTGTTACTAAACCAACTGAGCTGTCGTGGACTGGTATAGGTAGCTATACATCACTGAAACCACACTGCAACTCTTCAACGCCACTCTTTACTCTTCTTTACTCTCCTCTTCCACAGGATCCCAATGCAAACTGTCAGACAATAGACAGAGGTCACCACTACCACCAACACCTAATTCCCTGCCTCCGCTAACGGACTCAGAGTTCAACATCCTCAGGCATCCAGCTTCTATCTCCTTTCCAAAAATCAATATTTTATTTACAGAGTGCAAATCTCATTATGATCCAATGCGCTTTACATTAAAACATTTAAAACACCACAAGTACAGTAACACAAAATAATTATTATTAAGACAGTAAAATACAACTTCTACTCAGGGAATGCTAGACTAAATAGATACGTTTTCAGCTCCCTCTTAAAGTACTCTATATATGGACTCTCTTGGATAAGACGAGGCACAGAGTTCCAGAAAGTTGGGGCCACATATGCAAAGGTTCGGGTCCCAGATGACTTTAAATGAACTCCTGGAACCACCAGCAATCCCTCCTCCATGGAGCAGAGGGGGCATGAAGGGCGATAAGGCTGGAGGAGGTCTTGCAGGTAGCGGGACCCCTGCCCGTGTAGGGCCTTAAAGGTCAGCAAACCGACCTTGAAGGAAATTTGCCACCTAACTGGCAGCCAGTGCAGATAGTGGAGCACAGGAGTAATATGACACGACCTAGGTAGGCCAGTCAACAACCTGGCCACCGCATTCTGCACTAACTGCAGGCTGCGAAGATCTACCCCAAGCAGCCCTTCACAATTTGGGACTGTGTAGTACAGTTTGGTCTGCACGCCCATTGACCAATGCAGTGGACCAATAGCCGTACAGCCAAGCCGTATGCTGTCAGTTTGCGGGGGGGCTGGGCGGCTTGCGGGTGGGGTGCTGCCGCCCGCCGCTGAGTGGTGGGGGTGCGGGGTGGCGGGGACTGCAGTGGGCGGGTACCACTGGACCACCAAGGTTTGTATGTGTGTGCCTGCGATCGGGCGGGGGGGTTCTCCTAGACCACCAAGGATTGAGAGATACTTACGCCCGTGATCGGGCAGGGGGAAACGGTCCACCACCATGGCTATTTTTAACATTTACCCACAATCGGGCGGCGAGGAGGGGGAACTGCAGGGCATCAGTCCCCAATGGCTGCAGCCTGGCACGGTGCCAGGCGCAAGTCAGTCGTGGGGGTTTGGCGCACAGCATGCAAATGGGGTCATAATGACATGCAAATGGCCCCATTTGCACCTTGCATACATTATGCCCTCATTTGCATGTGCAGTTCTGAATATCGGGATTATGCGCCTAGCGCAAGTACACTTGCGTTAGCGCATCCCCCTGCTCCCCTACTACCTCTTGCGCCCAGCGCAGTGCCACTGCACCATGCTTGTGCCCTCAGTGCCATATTCAACGGTGCTGGGCCATGGCGCAGTACTGTTGAATATCGCCTGGTCCTCACCCTGGCGCAACACAGTTGTGCTGCGCCCAGGCTTGCGCCACAGGCGGGCGCAGTTTGAATATCCCGGCCCTGATGTTTAAGTGTCAAACTGCTGTCCAAAACAATGCCAAGATTCCTCATCCGATCTGAGGTAAGGAACTGCGAGTCCCCTAGCCAAAGCCCAGAGACCTATCCAGATTGCTCCCACTGCCCCCTGCAACCAGATTCCAGTACCAGTACCTCAGCCTTGTCCGGATTCAACTTCAACCACTTGGTTCTCATCCAGCCTTGGATCTCAGCAAGTCAGCTGTTAAATACCAAGACCAGCTCCTGCTGGTCAGGCATAAAAGACAGGTATAGCAGAGTATCATCTGCATAGCAGTGAAAACTCAGCCCATACCGTCTTATAATGTCCCCTAACGGTAGTATATACACCGCGAACAACATGGGGGATTCAAGCATGCATGGGACAGCCATAAGGCAATTCTAGGGGGTTGGGGGTAGAAAGAAGTAGGCTGCTGGTTAACTAGGATCTGCAGCTTATCCATTAGGTAGGGAAATGGGTGGGCCAAGCGGTCCTTATCTGCCGTCAAATTTTATGTAAGATAGAGCCCTGCAGTACCCCACATGGCAGAGAGACTCGTGTCAAGGAAAGAATCTCCGACTGCAACCTGCCAGCGAGGAACAATTTAAAACCAGTTGTGGACTGTACCAGCCAGTCCACAACAAATCCACAGGCACTCCATCAGCACACCAAGGTCCACAGTGTCAAATTCTCTTGAGAGATCAAGAAGAACCAAGATGGTACATCTTCTCTAATCCCTGGCAGTCAGATGATCATTCGGCACCCGAACAAGAGCAGTCCCGGTACTATACGTTTTCTTGAAACCAGATTGGAGAGGATCATACATGCTGTGAGTTGTTAAATGGGTCTCCATCTTCTCGATAACCTTACCTAAAAAAGGCTGGTTACAGATGGGTCTGTAGTTGGCCAGGCAGTCAGGGTCCGGTGAAGACTTTTTCAGGAGTTTTTATACAACCGCCTCCTTCAGGAGTTCTGGAAAACCTCCTGTCACTAGAGAACTTTGAACTATCCTGGCTAGGACTGGGCTGATGACATCAACACACCCCACTAGGTGGTGCGTTGGGCCTGGGTCCAAACTACAGCAAGCTGGCCGCAACCCTTGGATGACCTTCACAACATCCTCGACATCCAACCGGTCAAAATCAGACCAGACAGCTTGACTGCCTGTGACCTCAAGTTCATCACCGCAAGGCCCGACTGAGGGCACTGCCTGGATTTCCGCCTTGATGGTGGCAAGCTTATCAGCAAAGAACAGCGCAAACTCATCGTATCTTAATTCTGAAAAGGCTCCTCTGGACTGGAGAGAGGCTGGATTGCACAGCCTATCAGCAGTGCAGAACAGCAGAGCTGGTCTGTTAGTTGCCGCAGCAATCTTCTTGGACAGGAATTCTGCCTTCTTACAGGATACTGCTAATTGATAGTCTCTGTAATGGACCATCAATATAAAAGCTTGTCCCCCTTCAGTCCAGTCCTCCGCCTATGCCACTCCAACCTTCGACCCCCTCCTCCTCATCTCCCTGAGTGTCCCATCAAACCAGGGGGACCTCTGGTGCGAAGTGAGGGGTCGAACATGGACAGGTGCGATAGAGTCAAGGGCCTTGATCTCAACTATTATAGGTCAGTACCAATTCCCCGGCTCCTTGCACGCACACATCAAACCTGATAGGTCCAGCACCGCCATCAGACCATCTAGGGTGACACTCTTTAAAGGGCAGTACCAGACCATCTCCATAGGGGGAGGTCTACTGGGGGGGGCCTCAAAAGAGAACCTCACAGTATGGAGGTCTGACCATGTGACCAGTTCCATCATAAGGTCAACAACCTCCATTCACAGCAGGAAGATGAGGTCCAACAAATGGCCATGAATATGGGTTGCAGAGGTAACAACCTGTGTTAGCCCAATGAACACATAAGTTGGAGAAAGTCCTACCAAACTGCAAGAGTTTGTTGTTGATCCAGGCATTGAAGTCCCCCAGAATAATCTATCTGGGAGATTCCAACACCAGATTGGAGACAAAGTCCGTGACTTCCTGCAGGAATTCTTTCCCATCCTCTGGAGGCCGGTAGATGAGAAGGATCCTGCAAACCCCTGAACTGTCACAAATTCAAAGGATCTAGTTGTTCCCACTGGGAAGGCTGTGAGGTTCAAGTCTGATTTAGAACATATTGCCACTTCCCCTTCCCTACAATCCCCTCTCAGGCGGCGTACCACCGAGTACTCTGCTGAAATGGCCAATTCCAACACTTTCATCTAGCCAGGTCTCAACAGAATAGGTAACCATGGACACCCTATTGTGTCTGCCTACTCCTGACCCACATCCTACATCTCAGTAATTTTGGATAGCTGCACAAAATCACTCATCAAATCACTGCCCTCCTACATTAAAGTCATTTAACTGTGCTCTGCAGTTATTTGACAAGGGGTTCTTCAGATTCAACAGTTCCCACTGGCATATCTTTACTATGGACATCAAATCTCTTTACACAGTGAACCCCATAACAATAGCCCAACAGCTCTGCGGCACTTTCTAAATAAATGGGAAGTCCAGCAGCCACCCAAATACATATTAACCTTACTGGCTGTATTTGTTAAATTTATAAATATGTTGTGCAGAATGTGTTTATTTGGGGGAGTACTCCTAGTGTGTCATCTTTTCCTTTGTTGACTATTATTTTCTAAATTTACCTACTAGTTTTATGGCCCCTGGGGATCACCATGTTTGAATTTGCTAGTGTTTTTCTTTTTCCAACAATGTTCCTTGTCCCATGTAACAGTGATGCGTCCGTGACCACAGATTCAGCAAGTGCTGATTTAGTGTCAAGTTTACAGCAGCTGAGCTGTGATTCTGGGTGCCTCTCCTTATCCAGCGAGTACAAAGAAAGGCTACACTCACAGTCTGGTAAACACCTGAGGGATAATAAATTAGCTATTCTGTAAGGAAACAGCTAGCTATAGTCTTCAGGGACTGATGACCTGGGGTGATTTGGGTGCATTTTTAATGGTTGTGTATATTACGATGAAATAAAAAGTTTTAAAAATAAAACATTTACTTGGCTAGAGCTAGGCATCTACCTAGAAAACAAAAAGGTTAGATTCGAAAGTTATTTAATTGAGGCCAGAAATGAAAATTACATACTTACTGTACTTGTTGATTTTCCAGAATATCTTCACCACTGATTACCACAGGTCTGGCCTGAAGGCACCAGGACCCCCTGGGAGCAAAGTTTTTGGCAGGGGGCTGCAACAGCTACTGGGCATGGTGCCTGCGGAACCCCCATATGGCGCCATGCGAAAGCCAATAACTGTTGCTGGCTTCCTCACTAACCTCAGTTCTGTTCACCAGGAGAGAAACAAAGTGGGGAAAAAATGATTTTTCCTAGCCCAAAGGGATAGGAAAAGAATATAGAAATATAAACAACAAAATAAAACCAGACTACCAACTTTTGGATAGAGAAACAGAGAACACCAAGTGGCACAATGGGGTAGCTGGGTAGGGTACCAGAGCCACACACCACTAGCCAGACAGGAGACAGATAGTGATCTTAAAAGGTAGCAGCCCTGAAGCATGTGGCTCTGGCAGAAAAAGCAAGAGGGGAATGTGCAGAACTGGGATCACCATGCAACCGAGATGATATGACATGCCAACACATCACAAAAACGCCTGGAAAAAACAAACCCCATTCTACCAGATTGACTGAATAGTTAGTTGAAATATGACCCCTTTTTTAGGGACTCTCAAGTGCACATGGAGTTCTAGGGCTGAACAGCTCAAAGGAGTAGAAAAAAAGTGTTCATTTCCCCAGACACCCTAAGGGTAGTGGGGAAACTGCCTAGTCAGCATAAAAGAAAAAGGGCATACCAACCAAAAGATAGTCTGACACAGTAAGAAGAAAATAAATAAAAATCAGAGAAAATGACCTGCTTTTCCTACAACAGAGATGTACCCTGTGTAAGAGCTGGTGTACTTGATCCAATCCAGTGAGTGGAGTTGCACAGGTCCCACAGGGTGACACCGGTCTTCACTGGTGCCAGTGACATCCAGCAGCTCCAGGGAAAACCATTTCTGGGTTGCCATCTGTCCCCAAGTCAGGGCTGCCTCCAGCAGTGGGTTCAGGATCAGCGACAGCCTCAGAGACAGGGACATCCCCATCACCAAATGGCTGGCATCCCCCTCAACACCATGCCTGGTGCTGACTCAGACATCACTCGTAGAACCATAACCCTCCTCAGTGTCGCAAACGACACCAGAGTTGACCGTTGTCCCCAGCATCTCGCCCAGAGCCAGGCTCGGCATCGACACCATGGCTGTCACTGCCTCCGTCACCATGTCCAGTGCTATCACCCTCCTCGGTGTCACTAGAGACACCATGGATGGTGACATCTAAAGTGGTAACAGTGCAAACAACAGACTTGGTATAGGTTCCTCTCCTGATTCCGCGAACAGTACCAGAAGGGGGCCCAGCGTTGTCCACGGTGCCACCTGCAGCATTGTCACCATGAACGTGACAACAGCATGGCAATGCCAGAGGACACCAGTGTAGGCCAAGCATATAGTTCCGGCCTTGCCACCGGGGACATCTGCTGCTCAGGGCAGGCAGACTGTGAAGGGTTTGCAGTCAACAGAGTTGACTGTCTACCAGGCCCATCCACTAGAGTCTGATACCTCAGCATGGTGAGGTTGAGGTGAACTCTATACTTCCACAGAACCAGAGATCCTGGGAAGAGGCCCAGGGGAAAGGCCTTAGTATTTTATCTTGGACACACGCATGTGACACCTGCCTCCAAATGTGGAGATCGGGAAACCCCACTTCAATGAGTGGTTCTTGAGGGTGTGGCAATCCAAGGAGAAAGCGGCATCACACACATCCATGTTGTGCCTCGATCCAAGATGGGCCACTCAGCCAATGGTTTCCCACAAGAGCAACACATGGTGGGCAGCTGTCGAAGTTTCTTCAACGATTTCCCACTTTCTTAGCTGTCGAACTTTCTTCAACGATTTCCCACTTTATCAGACTTTAGCTTCGTGAAAAAATAAACACAAACGATAAGGCAAAAAGGTAAAATAGCAGTGACACAGAAAGAAATAGTGGCGTTGAGTCAAACTGAGGTGCTGCGCTCACATGGTAAGCACTTGATGGCGGAAGAAAAGACCAGAGGTTAGTGAGGAAGCCAGCACTGGTTATTGGCTGTCATAACGTACCACGTGCAGGGTGTTCACAGGCACCATGCAAAGTAGCCGTGGCCAGCCCTCTGGCAAAAGCTTTTCTCCCACTGGGTCCCAGTGCCTCTGTCCCAGACCCATAAGTGGGACTCAGTGGTGAAGATTGATTCTTGGAAGATCATCAGGCTTCTAACACCAGATCACTGCTGCAGCAGCCATCACTCACAGAATCAATGGTCCTGGATGCACCACTGTCACACTGGACAGGAGACAATGTAGGAAAAAGAAAAACAATAAAAAATGTGAACCGTCTCACACAGCCTTCTACACAGCTCCTTCCATCCCTAACAGTGTGGCCAGTGGGGCCCAGGACCCAAGGCAGCATGGATTCACAGCGGGAAGGTCAAGTCAGACAAATCTAGTTGATTTCTTTGACTGGGTGACCAAAGCAGTAGACCAGGGAGGAGCTATGGACATGGCCTACCTAGACTTTAGCAAGGCATCTGACACAGTCCCGCACAAAAGATTAATAAACAAATTAGCCAGCCTGAGAATGGGTCCCAGGGTGGTAGCCTGGGTAAAACACTAGTTGGACAACAGGACACAGCGGGTAATGTCAAATGGAGTATACAGTGAAGAAAGGAGGGTTACTAGTGGGGTACCGCAGGGTTCAGTACTGAGGCCGGTCCTTTTTAATGTCTTTATAAGTGATATTGCACAGGGACTGGAAGGGAAAGTATGTCTCTTTGCAGATGACACAAAGATCTGCAACAGGGTTGATACACATGGTGGGGTGGAAAGGATGAAAAGGGACTTGGCAAGGTTGGAGGAATGGTCAAATGTATGGCAGGTTAGATTCAATGCAAAGAAGTGCAAAGTAACGCACCTGGGAAACAAAAACCCAGGGGAAGAGTACACAATGGGGGGTGAGATACTGACAACAAAAATGGAAAAGAACCTGGGGGTAGTCATATCAGACGACCTAAAGGTGGGCCAGCAATGTGAGAAAGCAGTAAGGACGGCTGGGGGGATACTGGGATGCATAGGGAGAGGAATCACCAGTAGAAAACAGGAAGCTGTTGGCCCGCTGTACAGACAGTTGGTAAGACCACATCTGGAGTACTGTGTACAGTTCTGGAGACCCCATCTCCGCAAAGACACAGACAGGGTGGAGGCTGTCCAGAGGAGGGCAACCAAAATGATGCAGGGTCTGCTCAGAAGACATATGAAGAAAGACTAAAGGAACTAAAAATGTATAGCCTCGAGGAAAGGAAAGAGATGGGGGACATGATAGAAACTTTCAAATACCTCAAGGGAATCAAAGTCCAAGAAGGTAGCATCTTTCAGAAAAAGAGATGTGCAAAAACAAGTGGGCACAATTTGAAGATAGAGGGGGGACGGCTCAGAGATAATGTGAGGAAGTATTTCTTCACAGAGGGGTTTGGATACATGGAACAGCCTTCCTGAGGAGGCTGCAGAGTCAAAAACAGTGGGGGAATTCAAGAATGCATGGGACAGACATAAGGCAATTGTAGTGGGGGGGGGGGAAGTAGGCTGTTGGTTAACTAGGATCTGCAGCTTATCCGTTAGGTAGGGAAATGGGCAGACTAGGTGGGCCAAACGGTCCTTATCTGCTGTCAAATTCTATGTTTCTATGTTTCTAACATGTTAAGAATGGTTTGCCACATTCCCAGTCAATTAGACTTCACGGGTTCTGTACACAAGATGATTTGGCTGAGCAGACTCAAATAATGCACCTTGTTTGTTTTTAAATCAACAGGGCTTACATGAAAAATACACTGGACAGAGCACTCTCCCAGATCAACAATATGCCCTGTAACCTTGACCCTCCCAGGATTCATACTCTCATGCAGCAACACTGATGTAGTCCACTGGTGCTGACCTTCCATTCCAGGACCGATTCTCTTCACAGGACCATCATTAGGAACCTCCCTAGTCTGCAAACTGACCCTAATAGCAAAGCTTCCTTTACAGAGCCAGCCACCTATTGCCTCCTACCACAGAACACCAACCATCAACATCTCTTGGTACGTAGCCACCTCCATACTCCTAACCATTCCATCCTACCAAGTGCCACAGCTTGTTACAGAATCTGGGGGTAATACCTGCAAATTTATTTCTAGTGCCACTGAAATCCAAGGTCCCACAAGTGTTTCTCACATCACCAAGGAGTCCTCATACATTTCTAGCAACATCATATATTGTATTTTATGCAGACATATGCCATTATCTACACTGGAGAGACTGGCAGATGCCTGACCAACCAATTCAGGGAACATTACAGGGCATTCACAAATGGAAACATTAATAAACATATTGTGTTCCATTTTACCTCCAGGAACCATACCATCAATGATCTTTCAGTTTTATGTCCTTCAGCAGGGCTTCGGGGATGCTGACCAAAGGAAGAAGACAGAAACCAAGCTTATCTGCTTAGGCTCCCAGCAGCCCTCTGGTTTAACTGACAGATGTCTTTTTTTTCCCCCCAATTGACTATACTTTGTCCACCTACATCTTGACTGGCCCCCCCAATCAGTCCAGCCACCCCACTCAGCCCCCTCACCTGCCATCTCTGGGACTCATCTCTACCTTGCAGTTCCCCCACGGAGAACCCATTCAGCAGTGCGGGGCCTGGGGCGGGTACCATCCTGCATTTGGTCAGGGATTTTCTTGCTTTCTTCCCTGCCTCCTAACACCAGGGAGGCCTTGCTAATGCATACAGTCATGCCACTGACATACTCCCTCCCTCGATCCATGGCTCCGGCTGCACCTCCAGCTGTGGTCCCCTAGGTGGTGGTGCTGCAGCACAGACTATACTCCCTCCCACCCCGAGGAGGCGAGCACCCATGGGATGCTCAATCACCCTCCCCTGGCCAATCCTCCAATGACATAGGCTTGTTCCCAAACACAGGTGATTGGCATTGCAAGCAGCAATGCTACTGCTGCACTGGCAGGCCGGCCGACAGACTTATTTTCTATTAATAGCTTTTAGCTACCTTGTGGTTTACCACTGAAGCCTGTCGTTTACCCCCCCCCCCCCATGCACGCAGGGTACATCTGAATCTGCGAGTATGCATGCACACACTTACATTTGAGGTATGTGGTCATATTCTCACAGGCATTCCAGCTATGCACGCAAATCCATCTTCTTTTTCTGCAAGTGCCCCCTTCTCCTTCCTCCACATCTGTCAGCAAGAACAAACAGTACTGGCACAAAAGTGGACAGGAACTAAATTGGCTGCAAAAAATGCTGGCAATTTATTAAAGCAAGTGCACATAAATAAGACAGAGCACTTGCTATGATAAAACTGCCACCATTTTTGCAGCCGATTTTGCTTGTCTGCTTTTGTGCCACTACCAGTTGTTCTTACTTAGTACCTCGGGGCTGGCTGCCCTGGCACTAAGCACCCCTGTTGTTCTGACATTCCACATTTGTCACCTTTCAGCCTTACTATGCCTAATTAGTCAGACCCCTACTTGAGGGTTACTTAAAGAGCACCTTTTGTGGTAAGAGTGCTCACAGCCACGAAGGAGCCTTACCTGGCTCTGAGTCCGAAGGTTTAAAAAAAACATTTTTACATGTTGCCATTTTTGGGACTGAAGGGATCGTATTTTTGCTCCGAGTAGCCAATCCCTTCCACTTCCCGGTCTACAGCCCCCATGCTGTTCCATATTCTGGCATCATAATGTGCTTGTACAGGGGCACACTCCATAGGCATGTTTGCAGCGCATCCCCCCATGCAAGCACTTTGTGATGTCAGAATATGGAACAGCGCGAGGACGTGTCTCTTAACTGGGAAGTGAAGGAATCGACTGCTCGGTTCCTCGGAGCAAAAATACAATCCCTTCAGTCCTGAAAATGGCAGCATGTAAAAACTGTTTTTTTAATACTGCCAGACTTGAAGCCAGGTATGGGTCCTTTGTGGCATTTTGGGGTGGGGGGGGTTTATTCTGTAACAGCGAATGAAAGGTGCTCTTTAACTCATTCCTTTGTACTATGCCTCTGCCTCCCCACATCACCTTTTTTATGACTGTGGGAGGAGCCTACATGAGTATTGCATGTACAAAAGGAGTGATGTCATGTTTTCTATCCGTGGAACTGACTGAAGGTGTAAATAGTCTCTTCCACCTTACCCTCCTCCAAGAAAGGTTTTCCACCCTCAAATAAATACACTTTCATGTTAGTCAATGGTTGCAGGGTACTATTTTCTTTCTTAAATGGGTGGTACAAGAACTGGAACGTGAGTAGTGGGAGGCAGCATTTTTTTTTGGGGGGTAAGATCCAACCCACCTCCACCCAAGAAGCTCCTAAAGATCCAGCCCACCTTTTTATTTATTTATTCATGTGGGAGGGGCATGAGGTGCATGTATCATGTTGAAAGAAGACTCAGTAGTTTGATCTGGACCTAGGAAGAGAACAAATCTGTGGAGTCCCTGCATTTTGTTAAGGACTACAAGCTTAAGGATTCAGCTTCCAAGGAAAATGGACAGCTTTCAGGTATTTCTTAATCATTTATATACTAAAATTGGCACAGTACTTGGTAAATAGTGTCTGTGATGAAGTGTATTTTTCTTTTTAAGTTTGAGAAGTGGAGTTGACTTGCACATGTTAAAATATCAGCTGCAATTAGCAACTACTTGTAGAAACAAAATGCTGTCCCCATTTACTTTTCCTGGCTCAGTTTATATCAGTGAAAAGAAAGACTGGAACTCTCAGAGCTGCCATTCAAATGGACAAGCTATTTATCCCTCATTTTTCATTTAAAATAACACAAATGTAGTTTCACATTTTTACCATGAGGGAAGCAAGAAGATAAACTAGCATGGTTAACAAATACATTCACTGACACCTGTGAATGAATGGGGTAGTTTTTTGTAACATTCCTGGTGAGTTAATTACTCCTTGGAACCTGTTATTCCAGTTTTTACCACTGTGTTCCTGGAACTTTCTGCATAACAAGTTCCCTTAGGCACCTCACAGCACCTCATTAAGCCATTTGACACTACCATCTTTGCAGGACATTGCATAGGAAGAGACCCAGCCTTGGGCTACTGTTTATATTCTACTGAATCTTCATAACTTGCAGTTTGTGACTACAGGTGTTTATAACTGAATGATAATAACCACATTTGCGTCACTTGCAACTAGGCAGGCATGTGTGTGTCTAATTTCTGTTTGACTTATTGTTGGTTACACATAGAATCTGAAAAATTCATAACATGTTGTATTGTGATTCAATGAACTGATAAATGGGGATTTTGGTTTATTTTACAAATTCATTTTTCCTGACCATGGATATACTAAAACAAACATTTCTCAACAAAATGTTTTTCAATAAATTATCTGGTTTGGGGGTTGGGGCTGCCACAAGCAGAATGGGACTTCACAGATGGGGGGAACTCACAGCAGCAGAAAAAAGAAGCATGTTGGCATTAAAAGCTTAGTGGTGTGGATGTAGAGGCACCAGTGCTAACCATAACTTTGGTAGAGGATTAATTGTGACTGGGGGGTGAGGGAGTGAGTCTTGATATTTTTAGCATAATGGTTTTCCGAAACATCTACCATCAGTGGGTTAGACTTTGTAGCCATCTGTACAGTATATCACTAAGCTACATGCAGTGGGGTATGGGTAAAACCCCATCACCAGACCCAGGCCACAGCTGTAAAATCTGGACTGGGCACCGCTTGTGCAAATATTGCTGATCCAGTGGAGCAGCAATAAAAGAAGAACTATGCAATACCCTCAATAACACACCTACCCCAGTTTACATTTAACTGATGCCCATTTTTAGGCCTTATATAGTTATATCTTCCTTTAAGAGAACAGCTTGTAATGAAATGTGTCGAATTTACATTAGCATTTGGGCATATGCACTTTTAGATTATATGAATTTTGTGTGTGAACTGTATATCAGTCTCTTAAAAAAAAAAAAAAAAAATCAAATGTCTTCAAAAACTTGTCTCAACATTGTGTTCATATTCCACCTCGTCACAACATACAGCTGTCTCAGCAGTGTTTTCAGTTAGGGTACAGTACCTTCATGTATATGATGGCCTGGTTCTGTTGAGTTGATTGCTATAACAGTGCATAGAATAAAATGCAAAGCATATAGGTAACTGTAATACAGATGGTGGCTTTATTTTTAATTACACAATGGCAAGGAAAAATGTAAGAAGCTAATTGGCTGCTGACCCATTGAAACAGTGATGTTATTACACAATAACATCACCATAGCTTTAGATTTGGATCATTCCTTGCATTTCCTCTTAAGAAATATTTTTCCACACTAACAAAAACATCCTTTAAAATGTATTTTTTATTCTGCATATAACAACAAGCCATTGTATAACTGCAACAAGGCATTCCGGGGTGTGTGTTATCTTGTAATAACGTCACTCCTGGGGTGGTGGAAGCACTCTGCTTCGCCTCATGCTTCAACCCACCCCAGACGTGACATTACTAGATGATAAACACACACCCTGCAGTGCCTTATTGCTTAAATATGCCCTTTCTCAATGTTGTGTACTTTGATTCAGTTAGTGTATATGCAACAGCCTTCATGTGAACACTCCGGGCTTCTCTTTGACTCCTGATGCCTATTTGCTTTAGCTATTGTATATTGTTTGAACTGCTTTGGTCTTCTTGATGTGGTGTCTGTGTGCCTAAACTATGTAATCTGTTTATCTACTGTTACCCATGTATCTCCAGTGAATGACTGTTATAACTGTTTGCTCTCAAAGTCATTGTTTTTCGACTTAACTGTGCTGTCTTTGTATTAGTTTTGATGAGGTGCCTTTGTAAACGAGTCTCTGACTCAAAAACTTGTAAATCTGATATTTTTTTAAATAAGTAAATAAATAAATGTTTTATGTTTAAGCCCATGAAACACCCTTATCTAGTTAATGCATTCACAGTTGTAGTGGCTCTGCCAGAGCTTGTGTTCTCCAGCATCTATTCTTGACTTGACCATCACTTTTTCTCCACGATCTGCCCACCTTTTTACCTCATATATGCTTTATATACTCACCTATAAGTTGACCTCGCATATAAAAGTCAACCCCCTTTCTTTTCCTTGTCAATTTTTAGAAATATTACAGACTCTGAGCCCTTTCCTACTGATTTTCCAGCCAGGCCCCTGTGTCAACTTTCCAGGTAGGCCCTCTGTACCCTAGTCTGACCCTGCCCACACTTAAGTGTGGGTTGGTTCCAATGTGCACTTCATATGCAAAAACATTTGTGCTTACTTGTTTGCTGTAGTACAGTAGATTATATCACACTAATGTTGCTTATTTCTAGACCAACATCTTCTGCTACAAATCCCAGAATCCCCTGCTGCTGATATCAGGGCAGTACTGCAGCAGTGGGAGATTCCATGGCCGGCACTGCATGGTTAGAAACAGAAAACTGTCAGTAGAAAAGGACTGCTAGGCCCACCCAGTCTGCCCCAGGTTTCCCTGCCTACTGTACCTCAGCAAGCCCCAGGACCCTCTCGGTTTCTGTAATATGCCCATGTCTATATCATGCATGCCTGAAGCCTTCCTTCATTCTAGCCTCCACAACTTCAACCACCCTTTCTGTGACGAAGTATTTCCTCACATCCTTCCTGAAATTTCCCCCTTCAATTTCACTGCACGCCCCCCAAGTCCTGGAGCACATCCTCTTCTGGAAGAGTTTTGCCCCCTGCACTCTGTTCACCCATTAGGTACTTCAAGGTCTTGATAATGGTTTTTTTCTCTCTCTCTCTCTCTCTCTCTCTCTCTCTCTCTCTCTCATCTTCCAGAGTGTACAAATTAAGATCCCTCAGTCTCTCCTCGTAGGGTTTCCCCTTGCAACCTCTGCATCATCTTGGCTACCCTTTTCTGAACCACCTCCACCCTATGTCTTCCCTGAGGTGCAATCTCCAAAATCAAACACAGTATTCCAAGTTGGGGTGTACCAGAGAGCGACACAGAGACAGAACCACCTCCCTCCTCCTGCTGGTGATGCCATTCCGTAGGCATAACAGTCTCCCACTAGCCATGCCCACAGTACTGTCACATTGCGCTACCATCTTGGGGTCTTCGGACATAACACCACCACCAAACAATCTCCAGCCATTCCATGCTTTGGCACAGCTAATCCAGGACCCATGTGGCTCATTACACAATTTAGAAGGGCTGAAAGGAGCATTTCCCTCTGTCTCTCTCTCAAGGACTATAGTTTCTGGGAGTCCTGCCACCTCACCCTCTACCCAGTCAGCCCCCCTGGAGCAGAGGCCCCTGCCAAACTGGGCTTCATCTCATTACAGGGCTTCCTTCTGCTACCCAGCAGGGAGGGAGGCACCGAAGCACCTACTATATTTCTTCAATTACACTTCTACCTCAGAGATTGCACACTCAGCTTTTGTGAGAGGAAAAAAAAAATAACTTCCCTTGAAGATCTGTATGCTGTGGTGATTCACATCACAGGGGGCTCCTAGGAAGGGGCTTCCCCCAAGATCCCAAGGCTTGGGTGGGTACCACTTCTAGCTAGGCTACTTAGCTCCTTCAATCCAGCCAGAAGGGGGTTTCCAGACTGGCTAGAGTTAGTCTTCAGAGGTCCATGACCCTACAGGGAAGCCTTAACTGCCCGGGGTACACACACACACACACATACCCCTTTAAAATAAATGGTGTCCTCAACATTTGGTCAAAGACCATAGGCTAGTCTTCCACCCCAGGCCCTGGTGTACAGGGAGGATCCTTCCCCACTCATCTGATTACAGGGGAGAAACACAGATATCATTACAGAGCAACGGCTCCGCCCCATGACATCAGATCTTCCTTTCCACTGGAAAAAGCAGGTTCCCTCCTTTGCGCTCCCGCATTGTAGGCCCTAGCGCTTTTTGATCCTTTTGGAATGCTTTAAAATCTTCAGTACCATTTCAGTATTTGTCTTTGAGCTTCCTGACCGTGATGGACGACAAGTCCATGCCTGGATTTCGCCGGTGCGAGTGCGGACAGAAGATGTCTCGTACGACCCCCCACGCCACATGCTTTTACTGCCTGGGCCATGAACATGATGCCTAGGGCTGCAATATGTCAGTCTTTTCACGTTACAGTTCTTGAGGGCTGCCTTGCTTGCATTAAGTTGGGCTGCCTGGAAAAATGACATCCACTGGTCAAATCTAAAGACGCCCATTGGGTGGTCTCCGTTGCTGCGGAGTCCACTGAGCAGCTAGAACAGCTTGTGGCCTTAGAGGAGGAAGCGGCTAGGGTTGCCACTCAGTCCTCTTCGGCTTCTGCCTTCATGCCACTCCAATTGGGCTCCACTTTATTGGGCTCTTTCAAGGAGCTGTGCCAGTCCCTCCCGATGAAGCATCTGGGTCCTTCTGGATCTCTCAGCTCTCCATCTCGAAAGGAAGAGTCAAAGAAAGAGAAGCCTCATTGTTGACATTTGTGGGACTGGCAACGTTCTCGGTCTCGCGACGTTCAGGTTTTGACCACGGTCGTGGCCGCTGGTTTCACGGAGACCCCGTCAGACCAGTTGGTCGAGACATTGGCCAATGATGCGGCCGCGATCTTTCTCTACCCAATTGACCAGTTGTCCAAAGAGGCCGATAATTCTCTGTTCAGCACTCCGATCCTGCTTGTGATCATAGAAGGGGCTGCTCGGTCTGCTGATCAGAACCCTCTGGTCACCGACCCGGACTAGGAGGAGCTGTGGCATTCCCTGGGTCTCTCAGCAATCCCCCGTCGACATCCCTGGAGATCAAGATCTGTCCTCCTCCAGTGAGTTGAGCAGCTTTCGCTGTCATCAGCACTCTTGCTCTCTGCGCCACGGGAAATAGCGTGCCACTATTCCTCGTCTTCGTCCTCAGGTGAGGAAAGGCTTCAGCAGAAGTTGTGTTGGTGCTACGAAAACCTTATGTAGCAACAGTTGGTGCTGGCCGGTATGAAGCCGACCCCGGTTTCCACACCGGCCATCACTAGGCTGTCGCCCGACAGACCAACACAGACACCCCCTCTGGGGTCAGTCAAGATCGTCTCTTCCCCTATCGGAGCCAGTCAAGACTGTCTTGGTTTGGCCGAAACCAGCCTCTCTGCCAATTGTGGTGGAGCCGCTGCCCCAGCAGTCATCGATTGGGGCTCTGACCAAGGAGTCTCGGCTCGCCAAGGGACCCCCCCCCAAATCAGCTGTGGTCACCATCACAACTGACAGCCCGTGGAGGGCTGAAGGTGACTCAGGCGGTCAGCTGCTTTACGTGGACTCCTCAGAGTCTGAGGATTCCTCACTACACTCCTGACCGGTCGAGTTCGTGGGGGGGATCTCTCAATGGAGGAAGGGCACGCTTCCTTCCTGGGCATCCTCCACCTCATCTCAGAGTTCACGGGGCTGAAAATGGAGCCCGTCCAGAAGCAGGCTCACTACCCCCTTACAGAGATTCTGGACAAAGGGGACTCTCAAGGTTTTTCCAGTGGCCGAGGCCGTTGTCGGCCTAGCCCTGGAACTTTGGCAGCATCCCGCGATCTGCCCTGTTCCCTCTGCCCGGATGGCCCGCAAGTATGCGATGTCCATCGGTACCTTCTTGGGTTTCATGAAGCACCCCTCGGCCGAGGGACTGGTGACAGACTCAGTGTTTCAGCGCTTGGGCAATATCGGGGACGTCGACAAGCCACCAGACAAGGAGTCCAAGAAATTGGACCATGCAGCTAAGTCTGTGCTGCCTCATCACTCGGCCTTCATCAGGCTAGCTTAGCCAGCTTGATGGCATACTTTTCCCACGCCCTATTGGGTTCCCTGGATGAGGTGATTCCTCATCTGCCTGCGGACCTCCAAACCACGGTCATGCAGGTCTGAGATGAGGGCTGGGCTGTGGCCAAGCAACAGCTGTAAATGGCTATGGATCTGGGAGATTCCTGTGCCCACTCGGTGTGCCGTAGGGCTTGGCTGTGGATCTTGGCCTTCATGGCAGACACTCAGCACAAGCTGGTGGATGTTCCTTTCTTGAGCACCGACCTGTTTGGGCCCGGTGTGGAGGGTCACCTCCAGCGCATCATAGTCCAGTGCCACCTTGGACACTAACAGCCACACAGAAGGATCCCAAGGGCTTCAGGCAACAGAAGCGAAAGCCCTTTCGGTCCTCCACTCCTGCGGAAAAACCAGCCCAACATCAGGCTGTCTCGGTAACCCAGGCCCAAGTCGGTGGCCTCAGTGATCCAGAAACCTGGAGGGAAGGGTCCTGGTGGTGCCTTAGCTGGGTCCTCCTCCAAGCCTGCTCAGTGCTAGGATGGGGGTGCCACCCTCATACCAGTCACCCCTCCCCGGGTCCTCCTGTGGGGGGCCGGCTCCTGTCACTTCCTTTCCGCCTGATCCACTGTCACCACGGACAGATGGGTTCTAGATATGGTTGGTCAGGGTCGGACTCTGGATTTCGAGCAGTACCCTCCAAGCCAAGCCAAGCCCCACGAGAGGACTTGATATCCGCAGACACTTGGTTGTCTCTTCGCAACGACATAGCCCAGCTCCTTCGCAAGGAGGTCACGGTCAGAGTAGTGGATCCTCAGGAATACCCAGAGTTTGTCTCCAGGTACTTCCTGGTGCCAAAGCGGACGGGTGACTGGTGCCCCATTCTAGATCTGCACGACCTGAGCAAGTTCCTCAGGTCACGCACCTAAGTGGAATCAACAAAGTCCAAGAGGGTAGCATTTTTCAGAAAAAAGATGTGCAAGAACAAGGGGACACAATCTGAAGATAGAGGGGGGACAGCTCAGGGGCAATGTGAGGAAGTATTTTTTCACAGACAGTGTGGTGGACGCATGGAACAGCCTTCCTGAGGAGGTTGTGGGGTCTAAAACTGTGGGAGAATTCAAGAATACATGGGACAGACATAAGGCAATTTTTGGGGGGGGGTAGGAAGAAATAGGCTGTTGGTTAAATAGGATCTGCAGCTTATCCTCTAGGTAGGGAAATGGGCAGGCTAGGTGGGTCAAGCGGTCCTTATCTGCCGTCAAAGTCTATGTTTCTATGTTTACAGAAGTAATGCCTAGTGAACTTGTAACATGAAAAAAAAATGGCAATTCCGTACAGCCTGCGTGGCCTACACCAAGACACCCTGAAGGCCCACCCCCCTAGATCCCCCCGGCACACCTTGCCCAAGTGCCTCTCACCCCGACTCTTAACACTGCATAACAACAGACAGTACTGTGACACTGTAACCCTACAGTAACTTTTGCCTGTTCACATCTGGATATCTGAAACCTGAAGGAGTTAAAAATACAGTGGATTTAGCAACTTAAACGTTTAGACTTCAAACATGTTTTAAACTTTTTTTTCCTCTCAATAATAAAAACCCTTAAGAAACAAGTGACACAGACCACACAATAACCACCCCACAACTTTAAAATGCTGGAAGAATTACTGGGTTATTGGCAATAGGCTACTATCCAGTATTGTAAATTCTATAAACGTTTTTCTTTACATTTTCATAATAATATGGGGAAGGGGGCCCTAACTGTCCATTTCGGACAGAAATATTATCAATATTCTGCACTTGTGGCGGGTAGTGCCCTAGACCACGGTGTTCAAATCCCGGGGGGGGGGGGGAGACCATATTTAAATTAAAATCAGATACTGTTTTAAATGAAAGAAAAGAAGTGGTCTCACCCAGTCCAGGGCGTAGAACCCTCTTTGGTTTCTTCCTCCTGATCTTCCACAGACCAGGGGGTGCAGAAAAATCTTTGGAATAGGTTCAACTTAGGACAGCTGATGGGACCTCATGCTGCCCTGGAAGAGGTCCCAAGTTGACAGCAAAACATGGGCTGGTTGGTGACAGGTTAGCTGTAATGCTTCAGGTGTCCAGGGGAGACACCACTTTTGGTCATTCTGCTCATCTGCTTCAGGAAACAGAAATGTAATATCCCTTTAGATTCTTCATGCTTACCCCAATAATAGTGCATATCTAGTTTCCTGCAGGATCTTCCCTCGCCATCATGTCTGTCTACATAATAGCAGATTTTTCAGCCCTCCAAGCCCATATGCTGCATCTGGTGGTTTATTCTGGAAAGGCCTTCATACATGGTCAGAACTACTGACCCAGCTAGGCTCCTGACTAGTTCCAACTGAAAGGTGTCCAAATGTTTATCTAGCCCACGTTTGAAATACATTTTGTTAAGAGCAGCCTCAAAGTCTGACATCAATGTTGTCCCATACTCTAGACCTGATCTCATTAGGTCTTGACGCAAGTGCGGTCAAGGTTCATCTGATCTTTTGGTCAGATCATGCAGTGTGGTTCCTTTGAGGGGCTCCCTGTTTGGCTACCCCCTCTGAGAAGATAATCTGATACCATCCGAAACATAACTTGGAGCCTCGCAAACTCCTGGAGGTGTTGGTCATTTTGGGTACTATGATTGCTTGTGTGCAGGGATCCAAGAATGCCGCAGAAAATTATAATATGGTTCTTAATGGCACCTTGGACTCCTCAGCACCTTACCATGTTCATCCCTTGACATCCCGATGCAGCTCTCCCAGGTATTGTGATGAGCTGTGTCGACTGAAGACTAAGGAACAGAAGTCAGAACATTCTTGGCATAGGTCCAGGTCAGTGGACAACAGACTGGCATTTTAAGACTCACTACAGTGAGTACAAGCAAGCATCCTGAAAGACAGAGTTCCTGTCTCGGATGATTGCAGCAGGGAGAAAATCGACCATCTCAGCTCTTTCACCCCATGGACAGGTTAATAAATCCACTCTGTCTGTGATCCCCTTGAGTTTTTTCCACTGAAAAGTGTGAAGAGTTTGGAAATATCTTCTCTGACAAGGTGTCCTCCCTTAGATTGGGTTATCTCAAGATGCTTGTCATAGGCTGGCAACGGTCAGCCTGTGAGGGCCATTTGTGGATCTGCCTACCTGGGATGAGTGTGTCAGTCGAGGGAGGAGGGAAGAGATGCTCCAGGTGATTTCAGGTTTGCACCTCACCTGCTCTATGCTAGATCCCAGGCCTACTCATGCGGTTCATGCAATTATCCAGGCTGTGTGTGGGTGATGATGTGCGATATGGCCGCCGCCACCACACATTCAGTCACTTCACTACCAGTCTAGCATTGCTTGTAAAGCACTTTGGGATACTGTGTATGAAAAGCGCTATATAAATGCTGATTCTTCTTCTTCTCCTTCTACTCCCCCACCCCAAACAGCAACACCATGCAAATAGCCCTCTTCCCCACTTGTACCAGTGTCCCTAAAGTGTACCTAACTACCCAGAGGGAGCAGTTGCAGGCCTGCTCGTTGCCGCAGGTTGGCTAACACTGGTGCACTTAATTTTAACAATGAAACGTTAATCAACTAAATTGATTCCCCCCAGCTCAGGGCAGGCCCTGCACTTACTCATGGTTCTTAAGTTCAACAGCGCAGGATCAGCAGAAGCAGTTTGTCTCTGTTGAGTAGGGTCTCGACCGGCGATACTTGCAGCTGTAGTGGCCAACACAGAAGTCTGTCAGCCTGTCATCTTGAGGTGGTTGCCGGCACTTGTAGCTTGTCACCTTCAGGCTGTTCCTCTGTGTACACTGGATTAGGCCACTCTCGGAAACCAGGTCCAAACATTCACCCCACATGTCAAGGCTTCCATTTCCCAGGGGCAAGAGTTCAGTACTGCCTAACACGGACAATACTGGACAACTCCTCAGACCGTCTTGAGTGGCATGCAGTTTCTCTTCAAACTGAGGTTCAAACAATCTCCAACTCTTTGCTAGTAACAGACACAACTTCATGGCAGATTTGCTGCACTCACTAGCAAACAAGGCAAACAGTCTCACAGCAGGAATCCACGCTTTTGGCAGGAATCATTAACACTTTCTAGCTCCCCAGGCAATGGAAACCCAGTGGGCTTCTCCCTGTGGTGTTCTCTAACACTGGAATACACAGTCCCTGCCCTCATACTGACTAGGGGCTATTCTTCAGGGTGCCAAACTATCCTCTTTCAACTGGAACTGGGATTCAGTCTCTCCCAGGCAATAGAAGACTCCGAAAATCTCACTGCAGCCACCACAGAAGCCATGGGCGGACTTCCCAAAATGTCTCACTCACTCGACTCCACTTTTTCCACAGAGAGCCTCAGCCACGATCTGACACAAGCAGCCTTCTCCCCACCCACCTCAGGGGGAAATGCCACTCCACACTGAGCAATACAGCTGTCCATCACAAAAATTAATATGCACTGGAGTTTCATGACAGCTCATTGGTTGTCACTTAAGGCACCAAGAGCGTCATTCACACCCCCTACCCAGAAGCCATAGCTGCAGTCCTTGATGCTCCTCAATCATTGACTGGGTAGTGCAGAGTCAGGGGTTGCAAAGATGGAATCTGCTCGATTTTCAACACCCACAATGAGGGCTGATTTTGGTGTTCCCCCCTCCTCCGTGTGTTATACCATCCCCAGTCGTTCCACCTGTATTGGGCCTGGTCAGATTTACCCTCCCCCTGTACCTGTCCCATCCCCTCTTAAACCCATCCACAGTCTCCACCTCTACCAGCTCCCTGGGCAGTGCATTCCAAGGCTCCACCATCCTTTCAGTGAAATAACATCTCTCTCTCTCTCCCCCCACTCTGAGCCTGCCCCTTCCCGCTCACACCCGTACCCTCTTGTTGCCCCACCCTCCTTCCTTTGGAACACCCTAACTGGGACGCCTTTATTGATCCCTTTCATGTACTTAAAGACCTCTAACATGTCCCCCGTCCCTCTCCTTCAAGCGTGTACATATCGAGCTCCTTGAGCCTCTCCTCATAAATCCTCTCCCCCAGACCCCAGATCATTTTGGTTGCCCTCTGGACCCTCTCTAGGAGTGTTATGTCCCTCTTTAAATGTGGTCTCCAAAACTGTACACAATACTCGAGGTGTGGCCAAGTAGTTGTACAGTGGAAGGATCACGTCTGCCTTTCTGGAGGTAATCCCCCTGGCAATGCATCCCAGCATCCTATTTGCCCTTGCCGCTGCCCTGTTACAGGTCTCCGAGTTGTTCATTTTGATATCTACCACTACCCCCAGATCCCTCTCACCCTCTGTGACTTGAATCATGTCTCCTCCCAGGGTACACCCCGGCCTGGATTTCTAACTCCCAGGTGCAGAACCTTGCACTTCCCTGCACTGAATTTTAGTTTCCATTTTTCCCCAACCACCTTTCCAGAGCCTCCAGGTCCTCCTGCAAGGCCACCTTCCCCTCCTCCCCATCCACCACTGCACCCAGTTTTGAGTCATCTGCAAAGAGACTCATCTCACTCCTGATCCCCTTCCTGATGTGTGAGATACAGGCGTTGAACAGGAGTAGCCCCAGCACTGACCTCTGGGGAACCCCACTAGTAACCCACCTTGGGGATGAGGCTACCCCTCCAACCACCACCTTCTGAGTAAGCTCAGAGAGCCAATTTCCTATCCATCTTAACAACCGTCTCTCTAACCCCATTTCCTTCAGCTTAGCCAGCAGGCCACTGTGGGGCACTGAATCAAATGCCTTGCTTAAGTCCAGAAAGTGGACGTCCACTGGCCTATCCTGGTCCAGGACCCTCGTCATCCAGTCATAGAACTCAACAAGATTTGTCTGGCACGATCTTCCAGTGACAAAGTCATGCTGCCTATCGTCCAAGTACCCAGTTTGCTCCAGTAACCCAGCTAGCCTTTCCTTGACAATACCCTCCATCATCTTGCCGACCGACATTAGGCTAACGGGCCTGTAATTTCCTGCCTCCTCTCTTGATCTCCCTTGTGGATCGGCATGACGTGGGCCACCCTTCAGTCTTGGGGCACCCACCCAGTCCTCATAGAGATGTTGAAAAGCTCCACTAAAGGTACTGCCAGGACATCCACCAGTTCCATCAGCACCCTGGGATGCATCTCATCTGGCCCAGGTACTGTCTCCATCCGAAGGGACATGAGGGCTTCCCTTACTCTCTCTACTGGGATTTCAGCCTCCACGTCCTCCCCCTTGTCACCCTGCACTGCTGGGCCCCTGTCTGTGGTGGCCACTCCATTTCCCCAGACCCTTCAGGGCCCCTGGTCTCTACTGGTCCCACCCTTTGCTCCGGTTTGCCCCCGCTCCCCTCGAAAGACCTAGCCTCTCCATCACCTCTGGTAAAAACTGAGGCAAAGTACTCATTTAGGGCTTCTGCCTGTTACCCCACCTCCTCTGCCCAACCATCCCCTATCCTTATCTCGCTGATCTGCCTCCTTACTTTTTCCCCCTATGTATCTAAAGAACCTCCTGTCCCCCTCCGGATCCTACTGGCCAAGGACTGCTTCTTTTTTGCCTTAGCTGCGCTCACCACCCTGGTGACTCTCTTGGCTGTCAGCTCATATTCCTCCTAATCTCGTTCACTCCTTGAGCAATTGAAGCACCCATAGGCCACCTTCTTTTCCCTCACCACCTCCTGTACCTCCCGGGTCCACCAGCAGGGTTTCCTGGCCTTACTGAACTTACGCCTTTTCCCTGCACAGGATCTGGTAACCTCCTGTATTCCCCTCCTAATGATCCCCCACCTGCTGTCAGCATCCATATCTGGCCTTATCCTGTCCAGATGATCTTTAAGGATCCTTCCCATCTCCCTGAAGTCTGCACCCCTAAAATCAGTTACTACTGCCCTTGTCCGGCTTTCCTCCCCCCCCAAGTCCAGGAAGAACCAGACTGTGGCGTGATCACTCCTAGCCAACGGGTCCCTCACCTCTAGGCTCCTAATCTGAACACTGTCCGACAGGACCACGTCAAGTGTCCGCGCCTCCTTAGTTGGCTCACCCACCTGTTGTGTCAGAAATGCATCCTGGAAGACATCCAGCAGCTTCTGCTCTCTGGCCACTGGTGAAGTCATAGTTCCCCAGTCTGTTCCTGGCACGTTGAGGTCCCCCATTACCACTACCCTTCCCTTTCTCAATCTACAGTGTCCCTAGAGATTTGCCACCAAACTTTCTTCCAGAACCTCCACCAGTGCTGGTGGTCTGCCTCAACCTCCACTCTCTTAACCCCTCGTCCAGCAGGTGATAAAATAGCCTCCACGTTCCCCTCTGCCTCCTCTACCCCTCCAATACCCATGCCATTTCTGACTAACAGTACTACACCACCCCCTTCCCTCCACCCATCTTTTCTGAACATAGTGTAGCACTCCAGATTTAGGTCCCACTCGTGCCGTTGAGTGGCCCAGGTCTCAGTGACTGCTGCCACATCTACCTCCCCCTCGACTAGCATCGCCTGGAGCTCAAGCATTTTATTTCCTAAGCTCCTGGCATTTATCAGGACCACTCTCCACTCCTTTTCCCCTCCTCTCCTCTCTCCCTCTTGAGCTCCCATTTCACAGCTCCTGCACCCTACCTGGTGACCCATTTCCATATATCCCTAGAGGAGTGGAGACCTTGTCCTTAATTTATCATACCTGCTGGCACTGCCCCTTTTTTGATCCCTCCCCCCCTTCACAAGTTTAAACCCCACCTTTCCGCTACGAGCAGCTAATTTGAGCTTAAGGATTTCCTTCCCCTCCAAATTAAGGTGGAGCCTGTCCCTAGCGACAGCCCCTTATCCTCAGAGGTCTCCCCCAAGTCCCCCACCAGGCCATACCCCAATTCCCCACACCACTCCCTCAGCCACTGATTTATCTCCCTAATCTTCATCTTGTTCTCCCCGCTAGCCCTTGGCACTGGCAGGATTTCTGAAAAGGAGATCTTACAGCCTATGGAAAGGCATACCCTGGCCAACTCCCAGGAACCTTGCCCGAATTTCTAGTTCACCATTTCCATTTATGTCATTTGTTCCCAAGTGCACTAGAATGTCCGGGGTCCCCCTGCATTCCCTTGCCAGTGAATACAACTCATGCTTGGCCTTGTGCACAGTCAGGCCTGGGTGGCATTTGGTTCTGATCCGACAGGTTTTTCCCTCCTCCTGCCCCTCCCACTGGATGCCTCTGATCATGGAGTCCCCCAATAGCAGTACTCTAACCTCCCCCTTGCCTCCCTGTTCACCCCTCGGGTTCCCCCTCCTTCCATGCCCCTCCTCATCCCTTCGTCCGGATTCTACCCTCAACCAGCTGCTCGCACCTCCCACAATCTGGATGTTGAAGGTAGCCCCTTCACTATTGTCCCTGGTCACCTCCTCTACCTGTGTCCTGGCCTTCTTTATCCCCCCACTTGAGTATCTCTCTCTGTATCTCTTTCCCCACTCCTTACTAATCCATCCATCCTACCTGTTTGCCTACTTGACTTTCTGCTTGCCATCATCCCATTTACATCCTGCGCCTTCCTGCCTGTCATGCTCCCCTGTTCCATACCATCAGCCTCCTCCTTGTTCCCCTGATCCTTTTTCTTCTCCCCTCCTACCCCTCTTCCCCCATCCTGTCCTACATCAACTATTTACACAGCTCTTCCACACCTCAGAGCAAGCAGGTTCAACAGGCTGGCAAAAGCGTCTCTGGGCACTAGGGATCCAGGGCTGGTAGGACCAGACACCAGGAGGCAATACCAGTGAGCCCTACCCGTGATGGGTGTGGGGGGGGGTTACATATACATATTGGTAATGAGCTCCCCCCTCTGGGGTAGTGGTACAGCCCAAAGGCTGTCAATCATGCACAGAACCCTAGGGACATGAAGAGTCCAGAAGCAGCAGTTAGTCACCTTTGCCCACGAAGTACCTATGCACGCACCTTATGTAATTACCAATCACCATGTCTCCAAGGTAAAAACTAACTCTCTCTCTAACCAAAACCTTCAGATACCTACTTGGCTTATTGTATGCTAAAAACAAGAGATGCAAACATACCTCTTTTGGAGATATGCCTAAAGTAATTGCACTGGGCAACTCTCTCACCATGAGATCTGTGATCTTGTGGGCTCGCTGCCAACCTACTGACAACACAAAAATACTTAAACATGAAACAATATTTGAGTAAAACTATAGAAAACAACTAATGGATTAACCTGGAATGGTGACACACCGAACAATACTTCAAAATCCTAACCTATTAAATCTGTGGATCTGCAAGTCCAGTATTACACAGAAGTGTCCATGGATAGTAGAGTATTCCTGAAATCTAACTGCAACTGCAGAAAAAAGCATCTCTGCTGAAACCAGAGTTCTGTAAATATATACCGGGCAATATTCTTGGACCTGAGCCAGAGGCCCCATCAGCAACACTGGAGCTAACAGAAAAAGAAATTACAGTTCAGTATACTGGAATTTCTCTTTTCTGTATCACTCTACGTTGTCAATGGAGAATTCATACATATGGGTTTTTAAAAAGCTGTATCCATTACGAAGCAGGAACAAACACAAATAGGGAACTACAGGACTCATTTGCTAATCACCGCCTGCAAAATTCTGCACCTGAATATGGCATCGGTGAAGCTTTGGACATCCAATCTGTAGTGCTTGGTGAAAGTGTGAATGGAGGACCATGTTTCCGCTTTGCGGAATTCCAACACAGAGGTCTTTCCTCTCTCCACCCAGGACGTAGGTAGTGAACGCCCTGATCAGAGCAAAAGTTTTTTTCTGCTCAGCCACATATGCTTTGGCGACGCAAGCGCTTACCCACCTGGCTAAGGTGCCGTTAGAGGCCTTCTGACCTTTCTTCGCTGCTCCAAACAGGATGAACAAACTCTTACAATTTTCTGACATCCTCTGTCCTTTTCAGCCAAGTCTTATCTGCCCTGCACAAATCCAGCTTATGAAATTCAGTTTCTTTCAGATTGTTTGGCTTGGGACAGAATAACAGTAGGCACACCTCTTGGCTGACATGAAAAGCTGTGGGAACCTTAGGTATAAAAGGATGGAAACGTTCTTTATGTAAAACAGCCTGAAGGTCACCAATTCTTCTTTCCAAGTGAACAGCAATAAAATAAAATAAAAAAAAAAAAAACCATACAGTACAGAATGTCCAATGGTACTGACGAAAGCAGCTCAAACAGCACCCTGCACAGGGTTTGTAACACCAAGTTTCAATCAATCAATCAATCAAAATCTTTATTTATTCAGGCGAGCATCATTGAGCATAGCTCATTTACAAGATGGACCTGATTGGTCATAACAACATAAAGGTACAATTTTACACAAATACAAGAAACAGACTGAATACAAAAAACAAAGACTTTATAAATGAACAGATGCAAGAATATTCACATATATACAAAACAATGAGCCAATAAATCTGGGTTATAATAAAAGGAAAAAATAAACAGTACTGAAAGATTAAAGAGGTGATGGGATTTTGGGGAAAAGTCTGGTAAGAAATAGGTGGGTGAAAGCTAGAAAACAAATTAAGGTGGAAGTGAAAAGGGTAGGGAAAAAGGGGTATGATAGGACTAGGTCTTGTGGAAGCAGTTGCATGGCTCTGGAAAGAGACTAGTGTACAGCTTTTGAAGGATGTTATTGGAATGAGGGTATTCAACTTCAAGGTCTTTTGAAGAGAGTTCCAGATAAGTGCTAGAGAGTAGCTGATTGCAGCCCTCCGTACGGGTACAGGTAATAGGTATCTTCAGCATGATGAGTCTATTGTTCCTTAGGGCATATGGCCTGGATATGACCTGAGTAAAACAATCTGAAATGTAGGATGGTAGTTTGTTTGTTAGAGCTTTGTAGATCCATAAAGCAGCATTTTTGTTTCTTCTATGATGTAGGGATGTCCAACCGACTGCATTATAGAGAGCAATAGTGGGTGCTGAAAGGAAGGTCTGTAATGAATCTAAGAGCTCTATGATACAAGGTATCCAATTTATTTAAGTGGAAAAGGAGCAGTGACCATATAGGAAGTCAGCATAATCAATGAGGATAGGAATGATGCCAGGATTAATCTTTGTTTAGAATCTCTGGTTAGATAATGTTTGATCCTGTAAAATAGGCCAAGTCTCTGTCTGAGTTTTTCAGGAGCTCTTCAATGTGGCTAGTGTAGTCAAGTCTATTGTCAATCCAAACCCCAAGATATTTAAATTTATCCACATATTCAGACTTTCACCAAGGATGGTAGATAATTGGGGAAGGGTGTTTGGTGAGAGAGTGGAAGAAGCTCTTGGTGGAGAAGAACACGGCTTTCGTTTTCTTGGCATTTAATAGGAGTTTCTTTTCTAGTAATTTGTGCTGCAGCAGAGAGAACTCAGATTGTAAAAGTTCACAGGCCTTTGTTGGTATAGGATTACTGACATATAGGACAGTATCATCTGCAAAAAGGTGAATATTAGATTTGGTGAGATTGGTGTCAATGTTATTGATGTAAATGGCAAAAAAGGATAGGACCCAAGATGGAACCTTGTGGTACACCTCTTAGGAGTGGTTTTGAGGTAGATAGGTCACCTTCATTTTTTACCTGCTGTATTCTACGGAGGTAGCATCTGAACCATTGAAGAGAATTGAGTGAGGCCTATGGAATGCAGAGAGGAGATTAGTAGTTCATGATCCACAGTATCAAAGGCTTTGCTTAAATCCAGAAATACAGCACAGATATTATTCTTTTTGTCTAATTCAGTCTGCCAATCATTTGTAACTTTTGCTAAGGCAGACATGGTGCTGTGCATGGATCTAAACCCAGATTGAGCTGGGTTAAGGAGGTTATTGGTGTCAAGGTAGGCACTTAATTGGATGTTCACTAATTTTTCAAGCATTTTGGACAATACTGGTAAGATAGATATGGGCCTATAGTTGTTGAGGTCCATGGGGTCCCTGCCTTAAGTAGGAAACACTTGAGCTGTCTTCCATATTGAAGGAATAGATCCAGTGGCTAGGGACAAATTGAAAAGGTGAGTTAGGGGGCTGCTAAGTGCAATGCAACTTTTAGAAAATAGGGGTCCAGAGAGTCTGCACCTGCGCTTTTAGTTGTATCCAAATGGAGTAGTAGGTCTTCTACTTGTTTTAATAGTATTGGCTTAAAGGAAAATGTGAAAGCAGCCTTTTGTCCCTCAGTAGACTGGAAGTTTAACTGTGACCGCATTAGTTTTGCTGGAGAGGAGTCGAAAGCTAGACCGGCTGTAGTGAAACGATTATTGAAGGCATTCAA
Source organism: Neoceratodus forsteri (assembly GCA_016271365.2). Lineage (NCBI taxonomy): Eukaryota > Metazoa > Chordata > Ceratodontiformes > Ceratodontidae > Neoceratodus > Neoceratodus forsteri. The sequence continues at coordinate 336,144,368 of JADMNL010000025.1, forward strand.
GATTTCTTGCTTGTCAGTGATATCCACATTATTTAGGTGCACTTTGGGTGGTAAGACAGGGGTAGAATCTTGTCCTAGGATCCCCTTTATGGTCCCCCAGAATCTGGAAGGGTATGGTAGGAGGCATCCAGTTCAGCTGTGTAGAAGGCAGCCTTGGCATTTCTCACTTTTTTTATGCAGGAGTTTCTGGCTTTTCTGAATTGAAGCCAATCATATGGATCCTTGGTCTTTCTTGCCCTTTTCCAGAGCTTGTCTCTAGCAAGCAGTGCGGATTTAAGGTCAGCAGAGAACCAGCGACAAGATTTGAGCTTGGTTCTGACACTGGAGAGAGGTGCATGTGTATTGAGGGCACTTATGATAATATCATTTAAGACCTGTAGAGCTGTCTCCATTGAAGCTGTGAGATAGAATTCTTGCCAGCGTGCGGTGTGACACAGATCATGGAGATATCCTATGATATTAAGGTTCTTTTTAGACCGTCTTGGGAGAAATTTAGCGGGGTTGGATGGCTTGATTGATGATCTTATACCAGCTATGGGACAGTGATCGCTTATATCACTGAATAGCACTCCAGCGTGAGAATACAGATGAGAAGTTTAGATCCCACGTTGACAGTGATGGAAGAAATGCCAGCCAACTTCTGTCAACCACCCTGAGAAAGCAAATAACATCCAAGTCTGTTCCCAGGGACGAGCCCATTGATGTTCCTAACACTACTCCAAATGTGGAAACCTTTCTTGTTCTTTTTCCAATTGTTTAACCAGGAGTAGCACACTAAGCTGAAAGCTTGTTTACAGGTGTGACCTGGAAGCACAGAGAAGTTACGTGACTTGCTCAGAGCCACCCAGTATGCAAGTGGGGCTGTGGGATTCAAACCCAGGTCTCCAGATTTGCAGCTCAGAGCCTTAAACCACTGCGCTATACTGCCTCCCAGCCTGTTCAATGCCAGACCCTTGTCCACTCCTGCCTACAAACTAAAAAAAAAAAAATCCAATACCGTGGGAATCGTGGCCTTGAGGGTTTGATACCTCTAGCCCTAGCCCAGTCAGAAAAGGTGTTCCATACTCTACCATAGACCACTGACATGGAGACTGTTCTGAGCACCATAACAGTGTCCACCACTTTCCTGGAAAAACCCTGCTTTAATAGTCTCCTCCTCTCACGAGTCAAAAAAAAACAAGTGTATAGCCGTTGGGTTTGGATGCAAAATGGGGCCCTGGCCAAGGGCAGCTGAAATGGGGGCTGATGTGCTAGAGTCACCAGGTCAGAGAACCACAGCCTTCTTGGCCACTCTACAGCTACCAGGAGGAAAACTTCCCCTCGACCTCCTGATTATTTTCAGTACCTTGGGCACCAGTGGAAATGTGGGAAATAAATACGAGCTGTGAAAATCCCATTGCTGGTACAAGGCATCCACCGCCTCTGCATGAGGGCACTGATATTAACTGGAGAACCCCAGAACCTGAACAGCTGCTCCGATACAAAAAGACTGATCCGTAAGTAAACGAACCCCAGCACAGGAAATCAAACACCTCTAGGTTCTGGGACCATTCCCTCGGATTAACTCTTTCTCAACTTATGCAGTCAGCCTGCACATTCAGTTCCCCTGCCAGGTGAACTGCAGTGTTTCAAAAGGTTGGTCTCTGCCCACTGCAAGACACTGGCCGCTTCTGCTCACATACCTGTGCTTCTTGTGCCCCCGTTTATGTAAGCCACAGTGATGGCATTGTCCAACCTCACTTCCACGGTTCAGGACTTCACCCAGTTTTAAAAATGGAGCACAGCAAGATATACTGCTCTTATCTCCAACACATTTATCTGAAGCTCATGTGAATTAGGATCTGGTCCAGAACTGCACCCCAGTCCGACAGACTGGCATCGGTCGTCAGAGTCAATTCTTGTAAGACTTTCAGAAGCATTCTACTGCCTAGGTTTATAGGGTTCTCCCACCACACAAGCACCTGCAGCACTGAGACAGCAGAATCAGAGCCTGATATTCCTCTAAACCTGGGGACCATTCCTCCAGCATCCCGTTCTGCAAAAGCCACATGTGGAACCATACCCTTGGCACTAGTTCTATCGAGGTCATCATCAGGCCAAAAATGTGGCGTAACCTGTGAGCAGAGACTGCCAACTAAGATCGTAGTCACTCAATCTCTCAAATTAAGGTCAACTTTCTGGCTATGAAGAGGAAAACCCTCCTCTTGTCAGTCTGGAACACTGCCCACTGCCCACAAGTGTTCTAGCTTCTGAGACGGCCTCATGGAGTGTTTCTCCCGACTGATGATCCAACCATGCGTTTCCAGGACCTCCTTACCACCAATCTCTTTGCTGTTCAAGCAGATGGGGCACCAAAGAGCCAATCGTCCAGGTAGGGGTATATGATGCCCCTCCTGCCTCAGCTGTGCTACCAATGCAACTGGAATCTTTGAAAATATCCAGGATGCTGTTTCCAAACTGAAGGAAGGAGCCCCGTACTAGAACTGCTGTCCCTGAATCATAAACCTCAGATATTTCTGGTGTGACTGACTGATAGGGATGTGCAGATAGGCATCCTTCAGCTCTATGGATGCCAGAAAGTCTCCTGGTTGGACTGCCCACATGATCGACCTCAAGGACACCATCTTGAGCATTGGGTGCCAGACAAACTTGTTCAAATGTTTCAGATACAGAATGGGCTGAAATCCCCCTGACCTCTTAGGGATTACAAAGTAAATTAGTAGAATCCCACTCCCTCCACATTTGGGGGAACTGAAACAACTGCCTCTATCTGTCTCAAGTAATCCAACGTCTGACTCCCTGCCTGTGTCTTCACTTGATTTTGGGGTACCGGAGTCTGTAGGAAATGATCTCCTGCGGGGACCAGAAAAAATTATGTAACCCTCAGAATCTCTAACACCCACACATCTAATGTTAACTGGGCCCATTGCTGGCAACACTTTTGTAGTCTTCCACCAAGGGGAAAGGGGGCAGGGATGGGCCCGCATACCTTCACTGAGAGGAACCTTCTTCTCTTTCCAGCACCTCCATTGTATCTGGGGACGATCATTACAGAAGGCCTAAAGGTTGCAAAACAAAGTGACAAGGCAGTGGGAAAGGCTAGCCGGATGTTAGGATGCACTGGCAGGGGCATCACCAGCAGGAGGAGGGAGATAATAATACTCTTGTACAGATCACTGCTGAGACTACACCTAGAATACTGTGTCCAGTTCTGGAGGCCTCATCTTCAAAAGGACAGAACCAGGGTGGAGGCAGTTCAGAGGAGGGCAAACAAAATGGTACAGGGAATACAGCAGAAGACCTATGAAGAAAGGCTTAGGGAATTAAACATGTACTCCCCAGAGGGTAGAAGACTGAGGAGGATATAATAGAAACTTTAGTTACCAGACCTCAGAACATCTCTTCAGGTCCTTCTGGAGCTCCCGCACCCTTTCCACATGATCCACCCTGACACTTAGCTTTGTGTCATCAGCAGAGAAACAACTTTCTCTGGAGACCCTCCCCAATGTCACTTATAAATATGTTACACAGGACAAGTCCCAGGATCAATCACTGCGGTACTCCGCTCATGACCTCTGTCCCGATTTAAACTCCATAGAAACATAGAATTTGGCGGCAGATAAGAACCGCTTGGCCCACCCAGTCTGCCGATTTCCCTACCTAATGGATAAGCTGCAGATCCCAGTTAACCAGCAGCCTACTTCTTCCTACCCACACCCCCTAGAACTGCCTTATGACTGTCCCATGTATGCTTGAATTCCACCACTGTTTTTGACTCCACAACCTCCTCCGGAAGGCCGTTCCATGCATCCACAACCCTCTCTGTGAAAAAATACTTCCTTAAATTACCTCTGAGCCCCCCCCATCTTCAAATTGTGCCCCTTGTTCTTGCACACCTCTTTTTGAAAGATGCTACCCTCTTGGACTTTGTTGATTCCCTTGAGGTACTTGAAAGTTTCTATCATGTCCCCCTCTCCCTCCTTTCCTCGAGGCTATACATATTAAGCTCCTCAAGTCTCTCTTCATATGTCTTCCGTGCGGACCCTGCACCATTTAGTTGCCCTCCTCAGGACAGCTTCCATCCTGTCTATGTCTATGGGAGATTGGGTCTCCAGAACTGCCATGTACTCCAGATGGGGTCTCACCAGCTGTCTGTACAGAGGATAATAACTGCTTTCTACTGGTGATGCCTCTCCTATGCATCCCAGTATCCCCAACCCTCCTTGCTGCCCACCTTTAGGTCATCTGATACGACTACCCCCAGGTCCCTTTCCATTTTTGTTGTTGTTAGTATCTCACCCCCCATTGTGTACTCTTCCCCTGGGTTTTTGTTTCCCAGGTGCATTACGTTGCACTTCTTAGCACTGAATCTAAGCTGCCATACATTTGACCATTCCTCTAACCTTGCCAAGTCCCTTCTCATCCTTTCCACCCCACCCTGTGCATCAACTCTGTTGCAGACCTTTGTGTCATCTGCAAAGAAACATACTTTTCCTTCTAGTCCCTCTGCAATGTAAACTATAAAGACATTGAAGAGGACCGGTCCTAATACTGAACCCTGCAGTACCCCACTAGTAACCCCCCTTCCTTCAGAGTGGACTCCATTTACTATTACTCTCTGTGTCCTATTCTCCAGCCAATTCTTTACCAAGGCTCATTACTTTCTGTTGCCTCCCCCTTAGCCAATCACCTTTCCATCTATCTACACCCTTCTCCACTCTCAAGTCCTCCCACTCCTTCAGAAGCCTCCTGGGTGGTACTGAATGCAAGGCCTTGCTGAAGCTGAAGTAGAGCTACTGCCAGACCACTCTCTACCAACTTGGTGACCCAATCAAAACAGTTATCAAGTTGGTTTGGCAAGACCGGCCCGCTGGCGCAGCGGTTGGATTTCCGCTTGCGACGCCAGCGACCCGGGTTCGAGAACGAGCCCGGGGAAGCTGGAAGAGGCGGCCCGGAAAGAAACGGCGTCTAAAGGACTTCTTGTCCTCTCCGGGGGAGGGGAACAGAGCTCAGCTCTTGTCTGACTTCGGTGGAGACCGGTGTAACAAGACGATGCCTAACATGGGGGATGTGCAGGCGTCGGCGCTTAAGCGCCTTGGCGTCAGGGACCTGACATCATCGAGAGAACACGGAAAAACACCTTGCGGCCTCGGGTAGGCGGAGCGCAGGCGACCCTCCGCGCCTACCTGCCCGGAGACAGCATCCCGATGAAACACAGGCGTCTCGGGATGCATGGCTTCCACCCGTACCCGCCTGGAGATAACCCGGCTCCATGGGGGATGGACTGCTCTGGTCACCAGGTAGGTGAGCGAGGGCTGAAAAGGCCGTAGAGTGTTTCCCGGAGAGAAGGGGGTCGTAAGGAGGAGGGGAGTTAAAAAAAAAAGTTGGTTTGGCAAAACCTCCTTGACACAAACCCATGCTGCTTTTCATCCTGTAATCCTACTATATCCTGCAGGTAGGCCACTAAACTCTTCTTCACTATGGTCTCCATCAGCTTATCTTTGATGGAGATAAGGCTGACAGACCTGTAGTTGCCTGGATTCTCCCTGGGTCCTCTCCTTGCGGAGCAGTACTACACTGGTGGATCACTAATCTGCTGCCACCACTCCAGACTGCAGTGAGTCACTGAACAGATGGGTTAAGGGTACTACCAATACTGCAGCCAATTCCCTTAGCACTCATGGCTGCAGGCCATCCAGGCCTGGCACTCTGCCTACACTGAAGTTTCTATTTCCTTTTGTACCCTGTCCACAGAGATCTGTACTCTACCCATCTCCTGAATCCTCTCGTGGGGCCTTTGTCCTCTAATGTGAATACCAAGCAGAAGCAACTATTTAGTACATTTGCCCCCAGTGCCCTTACTCCTTCCCACCTCCATGGCTAGCTTAACAATCCCCTCTCATTTTCCTTTACATACCTGGAACACTTTTCTTCCCAACCTTTTTCTCCCTCAGCAAACTGCAACTCCGTGTCTGCCTTTGTCTTCCTGACCTTCACCCTTTTCTCTCCGAGTTTGGCCTAATAGTCCTGCCAGGATTTCTACCCCCTTATTCCTCTTGTACATAGTGAGGGCCCTTCTTTCTGCCCTCATGGCTTCTCTGCCACCCCCCCCCCTTTCAGAACAAGACACGACTTCTGTGCTTCCTCCTTTTGGTGACCTTCCTCACATAAGCTTCAGTCACCTCCAGCAGTGCCCCCTTGATCCTGCTTCACTGCTCTTCCACCACCTCTGTCTGGTCTACACCTGTCAATCTTACCCCAACTAGTTCCTACATCTTCCCTAAATCTGCACACTTGAGGTCCAGGGCCACTCTCTTCGAGGGGGCCTACTGTTCCCCAACCCGTCAGTTCGAACCACACAATGTTGTGGTCACGGGACCCCAGCAGTGCCCTCACAGTCACCCCTCCCCATCCACTATCTCTGAACTGGAAAGTACCAAGTATGACATCCTGCCGTGTGGGATCCTCGACTAGCTGCACCAGTAGACATCACTGAAGCGTAACCAGCAATACCAGACTCCTGGTGCTCCTAGCTGTTGGAATTTCTCAGTCTGTATCTGGTAGGCTGAGGTCGCATACTAACACCAGATCCCCTTCTGCTGCTCCCTTTTCGATTCCCCCTCAACTGTCACTTTCCTCTTTCTGCTCCCGTGGCCTGTAGATCACCCCTGATCTAACCCACAGTCTTACTTAAGCAATAAGGCATGACAAAGTGTGTGTGTCATCGTGTAATAGCATCACTCCTGGGGTGGGTTGAAGCACGAGGCGAAGCAGAGTGCTTCAACCCACCCCAGGAGTGACGTTATTACACAGTAACACACCTTGGAGTGCCTTATTGCAATTATACAATGGCTCAATGTTATACAAAATAAAAAATATTTAAAAAAGGTTTCAGCAGATTTTTAGTGTGACAATATATCTTTGTTTCTGAAAAAAATAAAATCGATATCATCCCAAAAATTCTCACAGTGATGTTAGTGTGTAATAACATCACTGTCTTAGGCAGACACTGACCAGAGTCCAAGGAATTTTCTTGCTATTGTATAATAACAGCTATTGTCACCTGCACCCAGATAGATTTCACTTCCCCTCCCTCACATATACATAAATATATAGATATATAAATATATAGATATATATATACACACATATACATACACATACATATACATATACATATACATATACATATACATATACATATACATATATATATATATACACACACACACACACACACACACATATACACACACACACACACATACAGTCCCATCATTTGCCTCCTCGATTCCATCCCTAATGTATACGCCACTCCTCCTCCTCATCCCTTGCCTCAGTCTCTCCTAAACGAGGTACTCCCCGGAAATGGAAGATACTGGTCGTTGCTGCCACCGGCCCACATCTCCATGATGGCTACAAGACCTAACTCAGCCTCTGCCACCAATGCCTGCAGTTCAGCAATCTTATTGTTTAAACTCCAGGTGATACGGCAAACCAACCTCCATCTTACTCTCTCCCCTCCTACCTGATCCCTTCCTCATGCCTTCCAGTTCCTCCATATCCCTTCCATCATCCACTCTGATGAGAATACATTTTTCTACCAAGTCCCTCACTTGCTACCTCCACTTTCTCTTCCTCCCACCACTGCCAACTTTCTCTGACCCTGTTACCTTGTCCAGGGGAGCCTCTGCTAGGTTCACCCTGCACCTACCACCTATGAAGGGGTTCCCAGCATCAGCTACCCCCCTCTTCAGTTTATAAGACTGTCCACATAGACATCTAATTTGTGCCCCATTGCACTAGCTCCATCCTTCATGAGATGAAGGCCATCCCACTTTAAAGTCTAACCCAGAATCCTCTTCAGCCTCTCACAAATCTATATTCCTCCCCCCCTACACCATATCCATAACCAGGCATTGAATGCCTCAGTTTCTTCCTGCCTCACCCTTCTGTAACCTGCACATGCAGCACCTTCAATAAGGACAACGTGATTTGTCTTCCCCCTCGGTACCCGCTCCAGTCTTCAGAAGATGGACTTTGTAACCTCCAGACTGTGATTTGCCAAGTTGTTTGTGCCCAAGTGCACTAGGACATGTGGCACCTCCGTTATCTTGATCCCTCAGGGACAATACACCAGAAAGGCATCTGCCCTTCCCCTCATAAACTCATCCCTGCACACCACCCTCTCCACACCCCTTACCACTGAATTCCCCCCGACCACAGTGAATTTGGAAGTTTGGTAGTTTTAGCCCTCCTAAGAACCATGTGGCTGCCAGTCTGTGGTAAGCACAACGTGAAAGTTTACCATCCCAGATAAAGACCAAAATTAAGCTATATAAATATGTAGTTTCCTGAACCAAACACTAGGCATGACAGTGTTTAGCACACTCGCGGGATACAAAAGTCTGGGCAGCAAATTCATTTTTACAACACTGATTTTACTAGGTAGTGATAGCAGCATTTCTGACTGCTACTTCAAGTCTGACTTAATACTGTCAATCAGAACATTCATGATTTTAGGTTTCATGGCTCTGAGGTTTATGGCAACTTCAATATCCAGGTATTTGATCTGTGGCAGGGACCACTTTAACCCAATCTGTACCATCTCCCGCTTCCTTACCCCACAGTTTAAGTGATGGGAGGATATTCTGCTGAACTCAGTTATGATCCTTAAATCTGCAGGCAAGGATGTCATAGGGTGCGTGACATGTAATACAGAGTCACCACACAGGTGGAAAGCTTAAGTCATTCTGCTCTAATTTCATCCCCTGTATATCTCCACATTTGGTCTTGAGGGCAAACTGTTTCAAGTACAAGTTAAACAGTAATGACGAGAGTAGATGTCTCTGCCAGATGCCACATTTTAACAAGAAGGAGTCAGAAGACCCCATTGCATAAGATCTTAACTGAGAGTCTGCCATATAATACTTTCACCTGCTGTATGTAGGTCTCTGGTATTCTGGATTTTTTTTAGAGTTTGAAGAGTCACCTCCATGTGACTCAGTCAAAGGCTTTGTCTACGTGCAGGGAGGCCAGCACCACGGGGATGTCAGGCTTCCCAGACACACAAACCATATACACCAACTTCCTCAAGTGGTGGGAAGACAATCCTTCAGGTATTACGCCAACCTGTTCAGCTCTCCCCAAACCACATTAAGCCACTGGGCCAAAACCCTGACTAGGATCTTCAAGTCAAGATTAATAAAGAAGATGATCCTATAATTGTAAACTTAACTATAGGTCTCTATCCAGTTTTAGAATCAAGATAATCACTGCTTCTGTTAAAGGGGAACAGTCACCACCACAGGCCCCACACTCACATGTGAGGTCAGTACTAATGTGCCCCCTGTGAGCAAAAGCATTTTGGTTCATTTACTGTAGTTTAGTACTTACTTATATCAGACTAATTTTGCTTAGTTCTAGGCTGGATATCTTCTACTACAAATCCCAGAATCCCCTGCTGCTGACATCAAAGCAGTAGGCAGCAGTGAGATTCAATAGCCTGCAGTGCACGCTAGAGTTTATATAAGCTCTAATCTTCAGTTTGCTGGCCATACTGTCACAAAGGACTGTGCTTAGTCCCTGGAGAAAAGTGGACCTGGAAAACATTTGACCGGAGATTATAAAAGCTCTAACATGCAATGCAGGATATTGAATCTCCACTTCTGCCTACTGCTCTGATGTCAGCAACAAGGGGTTCTGGGAATTTTAGTAAAAGATGATGTCAGACTAGAACTAAGCAAAATTATTCTGATATAATCTACTATACTACAGTATATAGTAAGTAAACCAAAATGTATTTGCACATAAATAGCACACTGGGACCAGTTCCACACTTGAGTGTGGGGCCCTTTGTGCTGACTGTCCCCCTTTAAAGGAAAATCAGTTATCCCATGTTCATGGGCCCAGGCTTTATCAGGGGTTAGTGCGATAATGGCTTCATGGACCTCTGCGTTGGTAATTCCCCTTCACCGCATTTCTTGCTGTGGATTTGTTTGAGAGCAGGAGAAAGAGGGGAAGAAGGGATACTGAACAAATATTTTTGTTTCTCGTTTACATTGGAGAAGGATGGGAACCTGCCAGACAGTAGAGTTAAGAGGAAAGCAAGGGCTCAAGTGGCATGGACAATATAATGGAGAAAAGGGGGTTGGAAAAGCTTACAGGGTTGGAAGTAGATAAATCTATGGGACCTGGTGGCTTACACCCGAGGATGCTGAAGGAGGTAGCAAAAGTGATAGCAGGGTCTCTTGCAATCATATTCAACTGCTTGCTGGCCAAGGGTGTGGTCAACCAGGACTGGAGGATAGCAGACATGATCCCTCAACTCAAGAGCATAAGGAAGGATGAGCCAAGGAACTACAGACCAATCAGCCCGATGATACTATAGTTGGAAAAATTACAGAGTTTTTACTTAGGGAGAACGTGGTGGACTTCCCGGAGATGAACAGGCAATGAGACCCCAGACAACATGGGTTCACAAGGGAAAGGTTTTGCCAAACTTATCTGGTCAACTTCTTCCACTGTGTGACAAGGACAGGAGCTAGGAGACAGGCAGTAGATGTGATATACTTGAATTTCAGCAAGACCTTTGACTCAGTTCCCCATGGGATGCTGATCAAGATGATAAGGGACTTAGTGGTGGGGGAAAACCTGAGTGGAGAACTGGTTAAGGGGAACACAAAGGGTGCTAGTTAATGGGGAGTTTTCAATGGTAAGGAAATAACAAGTGGAGTACCTCAAGGGTCGGAGCTGGCCTGATCCTTTTTGATGCATTCATTTGTGACACGGGGAAGGCAATTTGGGCTAGATCTGCCTCTTGACAGATGACACAAAGACATGGAAGAAGGAAGAAGGGAATTTAGAAAGGAGCTGGGCAGGTTGTAGGGCTGGTTAAAGATATGGCAGCTGAGCTTCAATGCAAAAGAATGTAAAGTGGTGTACACTGGAAAGAGGAACCCCAGAGTGCATTATGAAATGGGGGAGTGGTGTTGGGAAAACACCATACGGAAGGGCCTGGGGGTCATGATATCCGAGCACCTAAAAACAACAGCACACTGCAATACAGCTGTGGGCAAGGCAAACAGGATGCAGAGTTGCATAGGGAGGGGGATAAGCAGTAGAAGTCAGGAGGTGATCCTCCCACAGTACAGATCACAGGTATGACCACACCTGGAATTCTGTGCGAGGTACTGGAGTCCACACCAGAGGAGAGACTGTGACAAGGTGCAAGCAGTACAGCACAGGCCAACCAAGATGATCCATGGACTGGGGGCAAGACTCAGGAGGAGTGGCTGCAGGGCTTTAACATGTACACCTCTGAGACTGTTAGGGGCCACAGACTATTAAGGTTTTTCAAGGAAGTGGCGAGGGCAGTAAAAGGAAAAAGAGAGGCATTCAAGAGGCATAAGGAAACACTGAGGAGGGAGGAGGACAGGGAGGTGTACCAAGCAAAGTAGAAGGAAGCAGGCAAGGTGGTGAGGGAAGTAAAGGTGCAGACAGAGGAAAGGCTTGCTAAAGGAGTAGGTAAAGGGGATAGGACCTTCTTCAGGTACATAAGTGAGTAGAGGAGGGATAGTATGGATTAAAAGAGCAGAAGGGGGAGACTGTATCGAAGGGAACCCAGTCTTCGCTGTGGAAAGAGTACAGGATGGACTGCCAGGGAGAAGCAAGAACTGGGGGAGGGGTAGACACAAGTCTATTTTCAGAGGGAAGCTACAGGACCAGATGGGATTCAACCCAGGGTACCATAAGAACTCAGGTAGGTGCTAGATGCCTCACTGACAGCCTTGTTCAACAGCTCACTGGAAAGAGGTGTGATTCCAGAGGACTGGAAAAGGACCAACATGATACCTCTACATAACAGCGTCAGCAGGGAGGAGTCTAGCAACTACAGGCCATTTAGTTGTACTTCAGTAGTAGGGAAACTAATGGAAAACCTACTGAAAGAAAGACTAGTCGAGTACCTTGAATCTAATGGGCTGCTGTACAAGATTACAGGCAGCACAGATTCGAGGGGTTGTAATGCAAACAAAGCTAACAGATTTCTTTGACTAAGTGAACAGGGAAATAGATCAGGGGAGGGCAGTGGGCGTGGCTTATCTGGATTTAGCTAGGCTTTCAACACTGTGCCACACACAAGGCTGATTAGGAAGTTGACCAGCCTAGGAGTGGGATCTAAAGAGGTAAACTGAGTTAGAAACTGGTTAACAGGAAACAGAGGTGGTGGTAAATGGCACTCATTCTAACCATGAAAGACTGACCAGCAAGGTGCCACAGGTCTCAGTACTGGGACAAGTCCTCTTCAAAGTCTTCATAGGGGGCACTGCAAAAGAACTGGAAGGGAAGGGATGCCTTTTAGCAGAGGACACCAACATCTGCAATACGGCAGACATTCAGAAGGTGGAGGATAAAAGCACAGGGAACTTGGGAAACTTGAATTGTCAGAGACAGAGCAGTTGGGGTCCAATGCTAATATGTGCAAAATCATGCACCTAGAGCACAGGAACCCAAGTGCTGCGTTATCAGTAAAGAGAAATGTCTCAAGAAGGAGGGAAGCGGTGTTGCTGCTGCATCACTCATTGATATGACCCCACCTGGAGTACTGTGTACAGTTTTAGAGACCATGCCTCAGAAGGACATGGTGGTCCAGAGGAGGGCAACTAAAATAGTCCATGGTTTGCACGACAGGCCTATGAGGAGAAACCGGGATCTCAACATGTACACCTCAGAAGAGAGATGAGAGAGGAGACAAAATAGAAACCTACAAGTACCTTAAAAGGGTGAACAGGAAGCAGGTGGAGAGTCTCTTTCAAATAAGAATGAGCATCAGAACCACAGGGCACTTGATGAAGCTGGGGGCTTCAAGGGTAATGTGAGGAAATATTTCTTCACTTAAACGGTGGTGGATACCTGGAACAGACTGCCAGCAGAAGTGGTAGAGGCTGAAACAGTTTGGGGGGGTGCTCACGCATGCATGGGATAGACACGGGGTATATTAGCTGGGAGGCAGCGAGGTGGGAGGGTCACCGGACACCAGATAGGGTGAACGGAGGCAGGACAGGCAACATCTGGGCAAACAGTGAGCCAAGCAGTCATTTTATGCCAACAAATTCTATGTATCTATGTACTGAGAAAAGGATGAAAAGGGGTGACATGATCAAGGCATACAAGTACCTGCACAGGAGAAATACGGTGGACGCCAAGGAACTTTTCTCCCCGAGTTCAACTACAGGGACTAGAGGGAACTCAAACTCAAGGGGGAGGGATTCAAAAGGGATGTCAGTAAGCACTTTTTCTCAGAAACAGTGGTGAACAAATGGGACAAACCACCAGAGGAAGTGGTACAGGCCAAATCAGTAAACAGCTTGAACCAGCGATGGGACAGGTAAATGGGGTTAGTTAGAAAGGGGGGGGGCACAAACAAAAAAGGAGGGATGGCCACTAGGGCCAGTGCACAGTAGTTAGGTAGGGTGTGCAGACTGGATGGGTCAACAGGCCTTTTTCTGCCATCACTGTCTATATATCTATGTTTATTTAGATTAAGTAAATTTACTGCCTCTAAAAATTGTTCTTTCTCTTCAATATACAAAGGCTGGCAGTTGATGCTTTAAATACCTGTGCTATCTCACTATTGATGGTGGTGAACCAGAGCTGCTGCAAGGGATGGGGGACTCTGATCAGCTCCGACGTGCTGGACATGCTCATCATACACATGCGCACCACTGAGCTGCTTGCACGGCATCCTGAGGGGAGAAAACGCTGGTAAATGCTGTGGCTTGCAGCAGGACACCAGCACTCACAGGCTGCATAAAACAGACTGCCTACCCTACAACACAGAACCTGGCTGTCCTGGAGAGACAAGTCGGGGTCTTTGCAGACCCATCACAAAGGGGCCGGTCTCTGGCAAGCGATGATGGGGCATAAGTGGCACAGATGGGCAGGATGGGGCTAGGAGGCTTCCTGGCCGAACAGAGGATATTCAGGAAGGAAGGAAGGGGCCAAAAAATAAATAAAATGACCTTCCTGGTTAAATTATCTGTTGGGAGAGGGTGTGTGTGTGTGCGTGTGCGTGCATGCTGTCTGTATTTAAATAATCATGTTTTGGAAGCTCCATTTCCATGAATTGTGAGAGATTAGAAACTTACTGTGTGTGGTGTGTGCTCGCTTGGTTTTAAGCTGTGCTCGAGGAGATTTTTTTTTTCCTGTTTTTTTATTGTAACTTCAGATTTATTCAAGCCATTACATTCATACATTGACACTATGGGACAAACTCCCTGTACAAGGTAAAGCATTTCAGCAAGTCTATAAAACACTGTAGTACATAGTTCTGTATGGGTTCCAAAATCCAATATGTTGGCACTGAGCACTATGAAGACTCTGTACTAAAAAGAAATCCAAACTGGTTAACACAGAACAACATAAAAAGGCATCTGAGGGTCAAATATAGCAAATTATCACTAGCATTGACCAGGATAAAAAAATACCAGGCTGTACATATACTAAAAGGAAAAATTTGAAACACCAAGGCTAACATTTGAGAATCACCCTAGTCTACGTGCTTACACACCTCCCATTTAGATCGACAGATATGCCAAGGGCACCACAGGTCCAAAAGCTGACTGGTACTTAACTGTAAGGTCGCTGTGATGCGTCCCATAGATTCTATGTCATCCACCTTTTGTGTCCACATTTCGAAAGTAAGAGGGTCCTATGCCAACCATTTAATAGTGATGTGGTTTGCCACCCACAACATCTTCCCCAAAGCACTTATGACCTTTGGCTGGGATAACAACGTAGGAAATCCTAACACCAGGACACAGTAAGAAAAAGGCACGGTTACCCAGAAAACCAGCTGGACAGCCTTATGGACTCCCTTCCAATAGCTGCCCAGCATCGGACGGTCCCAAAAACAAGACAGTGGTATCCTATGACTTCATAGAGCCCCCAAAAATGGTCCATGAAAGAGCAGCCAACATGCCCTTTGAGAGTGGTGAGGGGGCCTAAAAAAAGAAGATAAGCAGCTTCCAATAATATTTCCTCCAAGCAGGTGGAGAGATAACCCACCAGCCTCTCTACAGCCTATGGTTCCACTCTCTGACTGGGATAACAATGGCACTTTTCTCTTCCCACCTGAATCATACATGCTCCATCAAGGGAAGTGGTAGCCAAGTTCCATTATCCCCACCTGCACATAGCTCACTTACCTTACTTCATCCTCCTGTACAGGACTCCCTATCCTACCTTACTTGAGCAGGGCTATCACCACCCACCTCTCTTACCTCATCTATTAAGAACTTGCTGTCCCCCTCACCTGCGATGGGCTCTGCCACCCTCCTCCTCTGCGCTGGCCTCCACGACCCCCATCAGCACCAGGCTCAGCCCACGCCTCCCCGGCCAGTCAGCCCAATGGCACTGGGCTTGGCACCCCCCCATCCATCCATCCATCTGCCCGTCCATCCATCCGTCCTAGGCCCACCCTTCCCTCACCTGTGCAAGGCTCACACCACCCCTCACCTGTGTGGCTCTCATCTTCCCTGAGCAGTGCTCCTCCCCCTCACACCACCGGTGCAGGGTTCACTTTCCCCATCACCTGTGCAGAGCTCGCCCACTCACTTGTGCAGTGCAAGCCCCCCTTCCTTCACATAAGCAGGGTTCCTTGCCGTCCCTTCCCTACGTGTCCAGAGATCCCACCCTTGGCTCCCTACCATGCACATGCAGAGGCTGCAGAGCGCCCCCTCTCCGCCCCGTGTCACATGTGGAGAGCTGCCCTTTCCCCGCCCCTCTCACTTGTGCACTGCTGCTCCCTTTCCCTGCCCCTCTCACCTCTGCAAGGCTCGCTCATCCACCTCGGAAGGCTGCCACTGAAGCCGCGGGAAGGCCTGTGCAAAGTGTGCCGTGTGCTGACCAGAACCCGACGATACCTCCAAGGCCTCTCCCGACGCTGTCGGCTCAAAGTACTGTCGCAGAACCTGTGTTATAGGCTCCTTATTGCGCTCTGCTGCAGCCGCCACGATCATCCTGCCTGCTTGACCTCCCGTCTTTCTCTTTGACGCCCACTGACTACTACAGCTCCCGATGCGCTTTGCGTGGCCGCGCCTCCTGTCCCAGCGTGCATCGCGATACACCGTAGGGGACTACTTTTCCCAGTATGCACAGGGAGCGGCAAATGAGAACTACAGCTCCTAGCCTGCACCACAATCGCACCTTTAGCTTCGTTCTAATCCTAACCCCAAAGAACTGCGCTAGGTTAGCAGACCGTACATTATTGATATGCACAAAATGCAGTACTAGGATGGGAATTCTCCCAGACACAACTACAGCCGATTGTGAAGGACGTTAGATCATTGGCGCTCGGTAACCTGCCAGTGCTGAAATGCAACCGCAACGTCCCCGTCGCAAAGAGCGATGTCGGATAGAAATACAGTATATGCTTGTGATGGGACTAAGCAAGCAGTAATATCCATACCGCCCACTTTGGAGGGTATTATTGCGCTTAGAAAATGGGCACTGTTAAAAAAAAATTGTTTAGTAAAACGTTTATAAAAAATTAGTTTAAAATAAGTTTTATAATAAAATAGTTCTTTCTCCTGTATTGCAATGATGTGTGTGTGTCTCCCTGGGGAGTTTTGTTACTCTACATAAACACACCTGCAGAGATCAAGTGTCACATGTTATGGGAGGCAGTATAGCACAGTGCTTTAAGGCTCTAAGCTGCAAATCTGGTGACATCTAGCAGACCAGACCTGGGTTTGAATCCCACAGCTTCCACTTGCAGACTGTGACCCTTAACTTCCCTGTGCTCCTAGGTCGCACCTGTAAAAAAGCTTTCAGCTCAGTGTGCTAGCCCTGGTTAAACAACTAACAAAAACAAAGTTGCGTTGTTTGAAATTATACCATGGACCTCAGACCACCGACCAATGAGAACAGCAGGTTGGCACCTTACCTCTGTTGTAAATCCTCTGATAATCACTGCAAAAGGTGACAGCCGCATCTCTTAAAAATCATCCAACCCGAGAAATTCAAACCGGAGATCCGCCATGTTGAAATGCTCGCTAACCAGCGGACTCCGATTCCCATTACATCCTATTCAGCAAAGCACTTCGTGTAACACAACCCTCCGAAGTGGATCTGCACTTAAAAAAACCACAACACGCTTGAGTATATATTCCCCGTAACCGTTGAAACGTCACCCACCTCACCTCAGTGTCTGCTCCGGCGCTGTCTGCCTTCCATCCTGCCATAAGACTCCCACTGCATCTCTCGGTTCCCTCGTCACTGTCTCCAGTCCACTCAGTCTCTGCCCTCATTAGTTTACCAGGCTACCTCACTCCTCCATATTAAAAAAAATATATTTTTGAAAACAAAAAAAACACGCAACTCAGTCACTTCCTGCTCGCACCAGAAACCCAACCCAAAACACACGCTGTGCTGTGCGACCACGGCGAGGTGGCAATCACATAGTTATTCTCACAGGCGGGCTCATCAGCTCCAGTCTCAGCAGCAAGCAGTTTGAATTCAGTGCCTCTCAACAGCTCATATGAATCAGCTAGGGACTATTTTCTTTTGTGCAACAATATTTCTTAATAAAATGCATTTTTTTACACAGGAAAAAATAAAATAATGTCAGCTTAAATCTGTACAAAGATGTCATGGTATAATCGCAATTATACAATGTGGTAAATCCGATATGCCGAATCCTGCATCCTGATTGGTTGGCTGGCACAATGACCACCGTGATAAATCCTCCAGTGTACCCACTGGAAGAAGTGCCAGCCAACCTTATACCGTGCTAATCCGGTCGCTTTCGCTTCAGACGAAACTGCCGCGATTTGTCCCGTTGCCGCTTCGCTAAAACACCGCGGTAAATTTTTAGCAAAATGACCTCCTCTTTCGAAGTGTAGGGACCTCAGTGAGTTAGAACACAGTTAAAAAACATTAAAAAAACAACATTCCGTACTGTATAATAAAAATTTATCCCTCCAGAGTGTGGGTACACTGGAGGATTTAACACCACTGGTGTGATTCGGTCACTCGGCTGCGCCTCGTGACCCAATCACACCAGCCGTGGTAAATCCTCCAGTGTACCCACACCCTGGAGGGATAAATTGCTTAATTATACAATGGGGTATGAAAATCCTGTAACCTCATTTGTCAAAACACATCACATGACAGTGGTATATCCTGTATTATACAATGTGGTAAATCCGATATGCCGAATCCTGCATCCTGATTGGTTGGCTGGCACAATGACCACCGTGATAAATCCTCCAGTGTACCCACTGGAAGAAGTGCCAGCCAACCTTATAGCGTGCTAATCCGGTCGCTTTCACTTAAAAGCGAAACTGCAGCGGTTTGTCCGTCGCCGCTAAGCTAAAACAGCCGCGGTAAAGTTTAGCAAAATTACCTCCTCTTTCGAAGTGTAGGGACCTCAGTCAGTTATAACATAGTTAAAAAACATTAAAAAAACAACATTCGGCATTGTATAATAAAAATTTATCCCTCCAGGGTGTGGGTACACTGGAGGATTTAACACTACCGGTGTAATTCGATCACTCGGCTGCGCCTCGTGACCCAATCACACCAGCCGTGGTAAATCCTCCAGTGTACCCACACCCTGGAGGGATAAATTGCTTAATTATACAATGGGCTATGAAAATCCTGTAACCTCATTGGTCAAAACAGATCACATGACTGTGGTAAATCCTCCAGTATACCCACTGTAAAAGTTTTATTTCACTATAAAAACAAAAAAAAACAAGCTGAACATTGTATAATAGCAATATACCATGTCAGGAAGTGGGTATATTGGTGGATTTACCACTTCTGGTGTGGTTAAGTCACTCGCCGCACCGCGTGACCGAACTACACCAGGTGTGGTAAATCCACCAATATACCCACTCACTGTCATGGTATATTGCTTAAATAACCCACGGCTGAGAAATGGCATTTATAGTAAACATACTGAAACACATTTTAAATTTATTTTACACGTGGGTCCATTGTATAATCACAATAAGGCACTCCAGGGTGTGGGTTATTAGGGGATTTACCCACTTTTTGTGTGGTTAAGTTACTCGGCTGCGCCTCGTGGGCAAACCACACCAGCCGTGGTAAATCTCCTGATAACCCACACCCCCTCGTGGCTTATTGCTTAAAAGTTCACTGTCCTCACCAACTCTCCAACACACTGAGACATGCAGGCTGTGATTTGTTTTCATTTTCTTTTTTACTAGTAGCGTTCCGTTTCTCTCCGCCTCCACACACATACACACACACACACACTTTCATAACGTGCCGATACCACTGCAAGGAAATGACCAGACAAGAGCAGCAAAGAGGTACATCTCTCTTTTTTTATTAAAAGGTGAAGCTGGTATAGTTTTTCCCCATTTATTTTCCTTTGTGAGCAAGAAAAAACAGCTACAGAAAGACAGCCATAACGCGAGGCAGCCGTGAGAAACGTCAGAGACAATGCTGCCGATTTACTGTATTTGAAATGGAAAAAAAAAACATTTCTTTCTTTGTTTTTTTTTCACTGGTGGTGATTTTAAAAGTTGGAATGCCTGTTTGCTGTTGGTCTGATCTGTAAATGTGGACTGGGAATGAAGCTGGAGTGGAGCTGGAGCGGGTATGTTTCAGAGTTCACAAAAGAGCGGTCTTCTAGTAGTGATGAACTCATAATGTGCGAGCGCTACTAACCGAAAAAGAAATGGTTTTGTTGTACTGCTGTGAAAAAAAAAATTGTTTTGTTGTGCTATTGTTTAAGAAGTGGGGCAGTGGCTGTTTCGAATTGGTACTGAGTGGGAGGGGAGATGGAGTGGACCGGCAGCCCAACCGGCGGCGACTGAAAAGACGAGCAAGGATGTGCTGCAAGTTTAAACAAAGATTTATTTTTTACAAGACAGAAATGAGGATTACACAAAATTGTTTCTTATCTGCTGACTGTTTATTGTAGTTGATTTGAGGGTGGGGGCTGACGCACTGGGCTCTCTCGCTAAGGTAACAAAAAAAATGGCGGCAGTTTGAAATTCTGTGCCCAGTGCTTCAGCCAATGAAGAAGCAGGCTGGGCACAAGGATATATGGCTTAGCATCTGGCAGGTTTGGACAGGGGCTCTTTTTTGGTGGGCATCTATTGTCTGATAGATGCCCACCTAAATAAGTGTGTCAACCAATCAGATGAGAGAATTTTCTTTGCCCATTTTCTAATGATATTTGTACAGTATTGTAATTCTTGTAATTGGGGGCTCTGCCCCCACCCCACCCCCATCAATTATTAAATTAATTGATATTTCAGTGTATTTGTGTTTTACTAATATTTGTAATTCAGTATTACCTGCTGAAATATCATGCATTTAATTATTGGGGGGGCGGAGCCACCCAATTACAAGAATGTACATGCCATACAAACGACTAGTTGCAAGGCTGTACCTTTACAGCAATGATTTAAGTGTTTTTACAGTTTATAGTCTAGTGTTTTGTAATATTGTAATATTCTGTGATATTCTTTCTGTGGGGGCACTCCCCCCCACACACAGCCCCAGGAAAAAATACAACTTCATCGGTTGCAGCGGGGTAGCATCCCCACAGAAAGAATAATTTCACAGAATATTACAAAACATGAGAACATAAACTATAAAAAACTGAAAGCATTGCTGTAAATGTACTTTTACTTGTGGCACCAATGACTGCCTAAAACAGAGATACTGATAATGAAACACTGAACTAGTTATTGCTAAACTCCAATCTGCGATTGCTTTGAAAACCCACTTATTTGAACAGGCTTTTAACGGATAGTTTAACTCTTTTTAGGTTTATATTTATGTTGTTGATTGTTTCTGTTATGTACCTCTGCTTTGATTTTTGAAAAGCGCAATATAAATACATTTTGACTTTGACTTGACTTGACTGTGCCAGTAAGATAAAATAGTGGTGTCGGGTGGGGTGTGCTTGTAAATAAATGTGTTCGTTTTTAATACTACAGTCTCGTCCGTGTGCTTATCTTTAAGTTCGCTCATTGCTAGTAGTGGTGTCGGGTGTGGGTGGGGGTAGCGGAGCAGAACGTGTGGGTTTATTTCATTTTCCATGTGAAACTGTGGCTTTCAGTTCCAGAAAAGCGCACAACTGGTCCAACGTCCTCCACAAACGTCACAACTGCATGTGGTGACTGCCCTGGTCAACAGTGTTTGCACTGGCACATTTCATACAGAATAACTAACCCCACTGAAGAATTAGCTGGTAACCTCATGCCTCATTAGGGTAGTGACTCCACCATACCGCTAAACTGTACCTGATCAGGGCAGGCCTTAAGACATTGCTTAAATAGGGCAGGAACTCAGTTCCACCTCTTCTGGCACCTTTCTGCATTGAATATTGTTTGAGAGTTCCACCTCCTACAAATACAGAGATTGCAGTTCCACCTCCTAAATATTTCCAGTTTAACCACTGCTTTAAGGATAGGTGAACTAGGCAGTGCTTTGGGTGTCCTGCAATCAAGGGCCACAAAACTACATTGCTATAACAAAAAAAAATTAAAGTATGATTTAAAAATGTTTTTTTTTTTTTTTTTTGGGGGACATTTTCAAGTTAAGCCTAGGGGCACCACATACCCGAAGACCGGCCCTGTACCTGATTACGATGTTCATCCCTCATTTTACCCCTCAAAACTGCTCAGCAGAAATGTATAATATTCTAAGATGCTAAATTGAAAATAAACATTGTACACAAGCAAACAATGATTTCCAAGGTGTTCTCAGTTTTATCTCCATGTTTAAAGATGTTTCCCTCTTCATGATGGTCAGTGTCCTTCCTTGTCCCTCATTTTGAGTGTTCCTGTCCTGCATTTCCATGATAGAAGTGTAACCTCCCTACAAATTGGGGTTTACTTTAATGTTTTCCTGGGCTCCTTAATGCCCACTGTCAGGCTGGTGTCCTGTCTTAAGTAGTTCTGTCTGTTTGTGTGAGAGTGCCATATTGAGCCTCCACGCCTGTCTTTTTAAGATGTAACCCCCAACCCTGCCTTTTTGCTAAAACAACAGGTGGCATGCTGTTGGTGCTGGCAGCAATACCTGGTGGGGACCTGGGTACGGGGAGGATGAGGTTACCTGTCACAAGGGGACCTAGGTTTGGCTACTCTGCACAGGGGCACCCAAGTAAATCTGAACACAGGAAGCAATAACTGTAATGTCCAGAACCAGGATTGGGATTTTTCACTGTGGCTTTTATTCATAACTAGCTGAACACAACAAAGCATAGATGGACCCCCAAGGGGCTACGTTTACTGATAATGCAGATTAGAGACTACAAGGCGGTCCACTTGAAGAATGGACCAATTCTACTGTTTTCAGGCTCTGGATTCAGCAGGCACACAGCCCGGACTTGCATGCGCTTTGGATACACAGCCCGACTGGCCCGGCTCCCCTGCCGGCCATTTGACTGGCGGTTCATTGCAAGAATGAACCCATTTTGCTTGTTGTGGCTCCACACACCACTTAGAGTCTGCGACCCCTAGAGAGATTTCCTTCTTACTTCTTCTGACTCCCATCTCACAAAGAGAATTCTTTACCCATGTTGTGGCTCCCCACACCACTTAGGTCTGCGACTCCTAGAGAGATTTTCCCATTTGCGACCCATGTCTGGGTACTTCCCTCATCACTGGCCAAGCGCATGAGGTAAGTAGCAATCACAGCAGAAATCCGTAGAGGTGGACCTGGTTACTAAAGATGGGGGGTGTTCCCACCTCCAGCTCCCACAGCCCATACCCGCTCATTTCTCTGGACAAACTGAAATTTCTGAAATGTAGATTAAACGGTGGATGAACTGTCGCACCCCCTCTACAACATTATTTGAATCCACACAGTACTTTAGCTTTTGACACTACTCCATTTGTTTGTCCTAGTACTATAGGCCTCCCAAATAGTAGTTCAAATCCCAGATTTCTTCACATTTCCCAGGCTGAAGAAACACATTTTGCCCTCTCATATTAGAGCAAACACTCACCCTTTTGTTGCAGGTGCCCCACAGGCGAAGTACAACTCTTTCCAATTTTCAAGCACAAACCGAAACTGTAAAAGGCAGCTTTCTTTCTTTCTTTAGCAAAAATTAGGGGATTGCCCCTGGAATCTACATGGGGATACTTTACTCCCCCCCCCCCGGAGGAAGGGGGCACTGAGACCTGGACAGCGGTCTCCACCACTTGAACACTGGACACTGACCTTCTTGCTTCAAAACAAACAGGAGACTGACTTTGAAAACTCCCAACGTTCTATCTCACTCCCTCTGCTGCAGATTCCAATGTGGCTTATGCAGCTGCGAAAGTTCTATTGGTGATGTCATCTATCAGTCTCAGCTGAGACTGAGAACAGAGTGAGACAGTATGAAACCCATTTAACTGGAGTTTCACAAGCTGCCTTCCCTGCCTACCACTAGGTCTTACTGGGATTCTAGTAACCCCGGGTAACAAGGGGTTACAAAGAGAGTACCTAATCTGTGTTTAGAAATTAGTCTGGGCTGGGTCTGAGTGATTTAGGGCTTGAGACCGACCAGGCAGTGTATTATTTTGCTCAATTCTGCAGTTGCTATTTGCTCAGAGGGAGCTCATATAGGAACTGTGATTGTTTATGGTTTATCTGCTGTTATATTAATGATAGAAAAGTTTGTCTAACCTGCTTTGATTGCAGCTCGAACATTTGAATAGGAGCCACCATGTTAGGTTCTGGACTTCCAGCAATTGGACCAATCGAACCACTGGGGACCTAAAATGGATCCTGTCCCCAGGGGTCTTGTGGGAAGGAAATTCTGTAGTTTTGAGTGTTGGCACCTAAATGGACCTGGAGAAGGAGCCCTGACTGTGACTGACAGTTCCCTTAGCCAACCGAACCTTTTGGATTACAAGGGTAATCCCCAGAACTGCCTGAAGGAGTGGATCAGTTAGAGTTGGAAGTGGAAGAGTTAACAGCTCGAGCTTTCGAGCAGCTGCTCCCAGAAAGAGCGTAGGGGAATTGGTGGGAAGAAGCTTAGCTGGCCTTCCTGCCACGTTCTCCAGCAATTGAACTGCCTACTGCAGAAGTCGGACCTGTCCGATTTCCAGCCTGGAACTGCAGCAGAGCTATATAAGAAGTATCATTGCAACTTGCGACTTGGCCTGAAGACTTGCTCCTGAAGCGATCGTCCCAGCTTGTGAAAGAATTAGACTCGGATCAAAAGGTTTGCACAGTAAAGCTGTCAATTTGCAACTGGGCTGAATCCAAACTGTTGTTTAAAGAAGTTAGTGATATAAATGTGCTGAATGTGTTTCGTGGGCTGCGATTTGGTTCCCCATGATCAAATCTGTTACACCAGCTGGAGGCTTCACCAGCAGATCACAAACTTTTCCAGAACTGTTTGTCCTGCCTGGGCCCTGCCATCTCGGCCTAGACCACTACTCCTGCACCAGAGACCATCTCTGCAAAAGACCAGCTTGGGGATTTGGACCCCTGCCCATCACCATCAAGCAGGTTGCGACCACCCAGAGGTGAGTCATGTCAACATATCACCTGCAGTGCAGCCAGATCCTGGTAGCATGAGTACAAATCAGGGTAGCTCCCTGCAGTGAAAGCTAAAATCACTGTGGTACCATGTAATTGTTTTCTTTTACTGGGATCTTGCAACAGACTGAGCCATCTGGCTTGGATTACAAATAACTGGGTTGCGTGCATGCTTAACTGTTTTTCCTTTCTTAAGGGCCCCAACATCAGCTGCAACGCCAACCACCCCGGGCAACGCTTCAGGCTAGCCTGCTTGACATACTGGGTACCCGGGGTTGTTAAACTGTCTAATTGGGACTTACAGTGCATGCTAGACAATCCTGATTTAAATCAGATTGCTAATCATTCTGCTAGATTCACGCTCCTCCCTTGTTCACTGCCCCTAAATAAACCTGATTGTCTTTTTTCACGTTTAACCTGGCTAGTGTGCATATTATTAGTTGGGTTACAGTGTCAAGGTGCTATTGTTGCATTGCTGATCTTATTTTCCAGGAGGTCTCCAGGGCAGTTGCAGCAGGCCCAGCCCTGGTGGTAAGTGAGACGGGTGTGAGCACATTAGTACTCTTGCCTATTGATTGTGAATGTACCATTGTGTTATTTCTTAGGCCACTAGAAGGATTGGTCGGTGGTTGTAGCTTCCCAGAGGGCTATACCAGAGCAGATAAGCAACCCCAGTACCATTCCTCTGGGTGGAGGCACCTAATTAGAGAACTTAGGCCCCTCAACCTGTGTATTGCCATACAGGCAGGGGTAGTAGCCCTTAGAATTATGCCGCCTAGAGATTACATCTTGGAGGCACTGCTGGGATTAGTGCCCTCTAGTGGCCAAAAGTTGAAATTTCAGCCCAGTGTAAATTTGAAAAAGGATTCAAAACCGAGGCGCCTTCTATGCCCAAGTGCAAACTCCCCCCCCCCACAAGGTGGT
Source organism: Neoceratodus forsteri (assembly GCA_016271365.2). NCBI lineage: Eukaryota > Metazoa > Chordata > Ceratodontiformes > Ceratodontidae > Neoceratodus > Neoceratodus forsteri. Next base: position 336,169,817 of record JADMNL010000025.1, read on the forward strand.
TGTGCACCCCATGGTGGGGTGGAGTGAGGCAGAAGGGGTCAACCCCCACCACACCATACTACTACTTGATATCCCTGTGGGGACCACTAATGAAACTATTGAGGAAACTGTGGGAAAGGTTAAGTGTCTGGGGAAGGTTGAAGTACAGGGGCGGGACTCAGATCTATTTGCTCAGACCTTGGTGGCCCTTGTTTCTTGTAGCCTCCCCATAGACCCTGGGACCCTGAGACTGTCATCATGCTGGAGGGATCCCAGAAGGGGTTGGGAGTTATTCCATACACAGCGACCCGTCTTCCCCTGGAGGGTCTCCAATGGTAGAGGGGTTTAAGGACAAATTATTGAGACTCCTAGCTGCAGAAGGACAGACAGTTAAGGATCTATGAAACGTTTTGGAGGACACTGAGGAGGCTACCCCAATTCAGTCCCCCCCTTGGCCTCCCAGCTTCCCCCTTGGTCCCTATTGTGGTAGCATCTCCCATTGTGATACCCTCTGTACACCTGGACTCCTATCGCAGGCTCTAGTTGTTTTCTGGTGCAGTCCCCGTGCCAGTGTGGGAGGACAACTTGGAGACTTGGATGGACTATGCCACTCCCCTGGTCCAAGAGTGACAGTGCTCTAAAGGGGAGAAGCCCAAGAGACTTATGGAACGTTTGGGGGGCCCTGCCCTGGAAGCTATTCAGTTCCTTTGGTCCACAAACCCAGCCACTGCAGCTGAGTACATATCTGCCTTAGAAGGGGTGTTTGGCAGCACCAAGTCCGGGGAGAATTTAATGTGGAAATTCAAGTCTGCTAAACAGTGGAAAAATGAGAGGTTGTCTACTTTTATCACCTGACTCGAATGGGCCCTGTAGAGGGCACATTGTAAAGGAGCTATCACAGCTGGTGAACTGAATCATGTCAGACTGAAGCACATTCTTAAGTCTGCCCACTATTCAAGTGCGTTTATGCTAAAGTTAAAGTTTCTGGACCAAAAGGCTAACCCTCCTGAATATTGTTGGCTGATGAAAGAGATCCGAGTGGCTGAGAATGATGAGGATGGTCGGGAACCATATGCAGGGGTTGCACGCACTGCCCCGACACAATCCGACCTGCTGAGAAAGAGGAAACCCTTGGAACACAGCAAGTCTGTGAGCTGCTGAAAGAGTTAAAAGAAATGAGAGCCAGCAAGCTGCGGCTGAGGCAGCCAAAAACTCTAACTGTTGCCCCCCCCAACACCGAGTCTGGTAGTGAGGCCCCACCCATGGGTATGGGGGCTCATGCTTTTGCCACTGAACCTCGAGTTGATTCTGAACTGGTGGAAGAGTTGAGAGAACTGCGAACCTTGGTGGGGGACCTCATTCATGCCACCCAATCCTCTGCCCCCTGGCGGAACTGCAGGGGAATGGAGCCCGAGTTCAAACCAAAAGAGGACAATAGAACTCCAGCCCCCAACCACTATAAATCTCATGAAGAACTGAGCCACCTTGGTGATCTCAGAGGAAAGGTGTTCTGTTATAGGTGCGGAGAGGACGGGCACACCCAACATAGTTGCAGTTCCCCTGAAGACCTGCAGAAAGTCACTACCAAGCTGCTTAATCTGGTCTGGCAGAGTAATATAAAACCCCAGCCAGGTCCACCCTGAAAATCTTTTTCCTATAAAACTGCTGTGGGCAGTACTCAAGACAGACTTCCCCGAATTGCTCTGAAATGGTGGGCCCATCCATGGAAACCACAGTGACTGTTAATGGTATCTCCAATCGAGTTGTGCTAGACAATGGCTCTCAGGTCATTACTGTATTTAAAAAGTGGTACGACCAACACCTGTCTGACCTCCCGCTCTTACCCCTAGAAGGACTGCATGTGTGCGGGTTGAGCGACATATCTTATCCTTACTAAGGGTATGTACAAATTTGGTTGTCTTTCCCTACTGCCATTGCTGGTGTGGATGAACAAGTGGAGACACTGGCTCTGGTGTGCCTGCTGAGAGGAATATATGATGGTATCCCTTTGTTGATCGGAACCAATGCTCATATGTTTGGCCAGCTAGCTCAGCTCTGTCAGGAGAAACAAGCCAAGCTGACTGGAAAAACACTACACATTCCGGCCATAGTGCACAGAGCATATGACTTACAGATGCAAACCAAAGAGGTTGAGAAAGATGAACCAGTGGAAGTGGTATGGAAAAAGGATCCAGAATCACTTGTGTTGCCCCCTAATGCCCAGTGTACCATCAGTGGCAATGTACGAATTAAAAAAGACATCAAGAATAAAATCCTCATGCTGGATGCATCAGAAGAAGGGAAACTCCCTGACGGGCTGTTGGTCAAGCCCAGCATCCTACCAGCCTGGGCTCACATCTATGCCCAGCGGGTGGTGGTAAAGTCCAGAATATGTCCAACTGGAACATCCGAGTAAATCAAGGCTGCACCCTGGCTACTGTATATTGTGTCAACACTGCTGTGTTGCCTAGTAAAAAATGCACCGTAGAGACTAATAAGGTGGCCCCTGATCTGTTCGATTTTGGAGAGTCTTCCATCCCTGATGAGTGGAGAAATAGAATCAGCCAGAAGCTGGCCCAGAAAAGCAAGGTGTTTTCTTTGCAAGAGTGGGATATGGGATGCATCACTGGGGCTGAACACTACATAAGACTACATGATGAAACGCCTTTCCGTGAGAGATCTCGGCTACTAGACCCGGCAGACATTGCTGACATACAACGCTACCTTTAAGAGATGCTCACGGCTGGAATTATACAGGAGTCCTGCAGTCCATATACTTTGCCTATCATGGTAGTCCAGGAGAAAAATGGCTCAGTGAGGATGTGTGTGTGGACTACCGGACTTTGAATTGAAGAACTATACCTGATCAGTACACTATGCCCTGCATCCAGGATGCTCCTGACTGCCTTAATGGGAGCCAGTGGTTTTCTGTACTGGACCTCCGGAGTGGGTATTACCAGATCCCGATGGCCTCAGAAGATAGAGGAAAAAACACCTTCATCTGCCTTTTGGGTTTTTATGAATTTCTATGCATGTCTCAGGGTATTTTGGGAGCACCTGTCACTTTCCACCGGCTGATGGTGCGAGCTGTGAGAGACATGAACTTACTAGAATGCCTTGTCTACCTACATGATGTCATTGTGTTTGGCTGGACCCTTGAGGGAACATGAGACTCGTCTGTTTAAGGTTCTAGAGCAATTGGATGACTTTGGGCTAAAATTATCTATCAATAAGTGTCAGTTTTTCCAGAAGTCTGTGAAGTATTTTGGTCACATAGTGTCATCCAAAGGGATCCAAATAGACCTGAGCAAAGTGGAGACCCATACCACCTGGCCCCACCAGCCTAGCAATCTTAAAGAACTGCAAAGATTCTTGGGGTTCTGCAGCTACTATCGCCGATTCATAAAAGATTACACCAAAGTCATACGCCCTTTGCTCAACTTAACTCCAGGTTACCCACCCACAAACAGGGAATACAAGAGAAGCGCAGTCAAAGAGGAAGGAAAAGTTTACTTTCAGACAAATTAACCTGTTGGAACCAGGTGGACTCACAAGTGTGAGGTGGCTTTCTATGATATCATTCACCAACTCACTCATGCACCTGTGCTTGCATATGCAGACCCTGCCAAACTCTCTGTGTTGCATACTGACATCAGCTTGAGGGGACTTGGTGCTGTTCTATATCAAGAATATGAGGAAGTGCTGGCCCAGTGGCACTGAGGGTTGAGGAGCTGGATGCCACACCTCGTGCTATGCTGGCAACCTGGGTTTGGAAGCAAGCTCAGGTCTCCGGGGGCTGGCCAGGGAGGAGAGGATCGAGCATCCGACGACAGCTGTCCTCTCCTGGGGCATGGGAGAGATTCATCTCCCAGCGCTAGTGACTCCCTGCGGAGGCAGGGATCACTGCACTTGGTAGCACTCACAAATGCAGGGGAAGCACTGTGGGAAGACGTCCTTGCCAATGTGTGCAGGAGCGCGCAGACCGGCACTAGACTTCACTGCATGCCCATGGTGCTGGGGGGGGGGCTCAACAGAACACAGAAAAACACAGCTCTGTGGGGTAGGCGATGGCACCTGACCCCCACGCCCACTGCTGGATCCCACCCACCCATCCTTCCAGTTCCTCCACCTAGGCCCTCACCTGCAGCTTGGTCAGAACTTAAGAGTTCCCAAAAGAGGAGGGGCAGCCCCACCCTGGAGGGGTTAAGCCAGGGGTACTGGCTGCAGGAGGAGGGGGTGAGGAGACTGGGGATGGGGGTACCTCAGGCAGGCAGGACCAGGCCAGGATACCTGAGAGAGGCCCCGCAGGCTGTGACCAGAGGGAAAAATAGTTGGGAAAAAAAAAAAAGAATATGAGGAAGGCTTACGCCCAATGGCATTTGTTAGTCAGAGCCTAGCACCATTCAAGAAGAACTACCCTGTACACAAACTTGAGTTCCTTGCATTGAAGTGGGCCATGGTAGATCAATTCCATGAATATCTTTATGGTGCAAAAATTCTACTAAAAACTGATAATAATCCCCTCACCTATGTCCAGACTTCAGCAAAGTTGGATGCCACTGGGCATCGCTGGCTCTCTGCACTTTCCACTTATGCCTATGCAGTAGAGTATTGGCCGGGCTTGAACCTCATTGATGCTGATGCCCTTTCCAGGAGACCTGACTCTAACTTGAGGTGGGTGAGAATGTCCGAACAATCTGTTAAAACTCTTTGTCAAAAATTCTATAAAAATGAGCACCCCTCTCCTGAAACAGCTGATTGCCTGGTGGATGGTCTCGGCCCTCCTGACACCTGTGTTCCCGCAGCCTACTGCCGTCTTGCAGCATTGGATCTCAGCATGTTGCCCCAACTTACTCCTGACAATATGCAGTGGGCTCAGATCCAAGACCCCATGATCAAGCCTGTGCTGGATGCTAGTCATGCTGGGAAAAATGTGTCCAAACTTCATTCTTCAGACCCCCGAACTGCCCTGCTGTTTAGAGAGGGGCCCCGATTAAAGTTTTGCAACCAACTACTCTACAGAGAAACCCTCAATTGACAAGGTCAAGTTATCAAGCAACAACTAGTGCTACCTACAGCTTTAAGATATGTGGTTCTACGTGCCTTTCACGACCAGATGGGACACTTAATCTGTGACCAGACTACTGACCTGGCCTGTACCCATTTCTACTGGCCAAAGATGGGGGCTGACATTGAGACTCGCATCAGAACTTGTAGTCGTAGACTACAGAGGAAAGCTCAGCCTCAGAAGGCTGCACTCCTGGTCAATATCTCTATCAGCGTGCCCATGGAGCTTGTATGTGTTGACTTTTTGTGTCTTGAACCAGATTAAATTAATATTGGTAATGTGCTGGTGGTGACAGATCATTTTACTCGCTATGCCCAGGCATATCCAACCAAAGACCAGAAAACATCCACAGTGGCAAAAGCCCAGATAGAAAAGTTCTTTGTACATTATGGTGCCCCCCAGAGAATTCACTCTGATCAAGGGAGAGACTTTGAAAGCCAATTGATCAAAGAAATGCTCTCACTCTAGGAAGTGCAAAAGTCCAGAACTACCCTCTATCACCCTCGGGGATCCACAGCCTGAAAGGTTCAATTGAACGCTACTAGACATGCTGGGCACACTTCATCCCTGGAACAAGTCCAAATGGAGCCAACAGATAAGCTCATTAGTCCATGCTTATAACTGCACTAAAAGCGATGCCACTGGGTTCTCCCCCCCCCCCAACGCTTGATGTTTGATCGAGAAGACAGGTTGCCAGTAGACATGTTTTGGAGTGTTCCCAGATGGAGTCAAAGCAGAGAATTACCTTCAGTATGTTCCGTAGTTGAAAGCCCAGTTAAACCATGCCTACCAATTAGCACACACCATGGTGGCAATGAGGAACTTAGCAAATAAAGAAAGACACAACAGATGTGTCAAGGCCCAAAGAACTGCAACCTGGAGACAGAGTTTTGTTATGGAATTTGGGACTGCATGGAAAACACAAGATTGCTGACAGGTGGCATCACACCCCATACATTGTTGTCAGCAAGCTGGAGGACTAGCAGTAGCAAGGGTATCCTCTTACCCCAGCTCCAATATGCCCTTCCCCTTATCTATACTGCCAACTCCACCATACTCAGTAAATGGGACACCGTCTATAACAACATCTGCAGATTCGCCTTAGCTGCCCCTCGCCTCACTCATCACTGCCTCCTCTACTCGGGTTTAAACTGGCTATCACCTCAGGATCTACGGGCCTACTCCCCTGGGATGCTTTATTGACTCTCTGACTAGACCTCCTAGCCCTTACAATCTGGCGAACCTGCTGACTCCTGCCTCCCATACCCGAACCCTCAGGTCCTCCTCTGTCCCAATGCTCTCTACCAGACCTTGCGCTACAAAAATGGGAGAACAGGCATTCTCTCACTTTGCTCCTAAGTTCTGGAACTCTCTCCCCCTTCAGGTTAAAAATTCTGCCTCTCAATGGGAATTCAAAAGCTCGCTCTTCTCTCACCTGCATGCCCGTGGGCACTGCAATTGCTTGTAATCTGTTTCACCCTATTGTCGGTCTGAAGCATGGGCACAAGCCTATTCTTGTTTACATGTCACTTATTATGTACTGTATTGGATTGTGATTGTTACTATGCTGCTCTAAAAACTATGTATGTTGCTAACTGCTCCCGCTGTCTTATGTTTACCTTATTGTCATCATGTGCTACTGTAATATGTATAACAATGTCCTGTACTCTCCCAAGTCGTGCCTGAAAATAGGCAGAATTGTTGCCTAGTGCACTTACCCGGTTACCAAAAGCTAATAAATAAAATAAAGTGCATCCAGAAAATGACCCACGAGCTGTAAAGACAATGCACAGAAATCATCTATTACCAATTGGTCAAATCATCATTGAGTCTGCAACCCAAGACACTGCCCCTCCTGGGTCAGTAACCAGAACTGCAGCTAAAAAGGAACAGTTACCCTCTTCTCCAGTTGTCAAAAATTCCAGGCCTTCCCTCAGTCATGCCCTAAATGAAATTGACTGCCAGTCCGAATCTGATGACAGTGAATGTGAAGCTCCGTATTACCCATCTTATGAACTGAGCCAGTAGTTTCAAGGTAAACCCCTGTGCAATTTTGGAGATGAAGCTGGACTTTCAGGACTGTCTAACCCTCCAGCCTTTTCCATAGCCCCTGTGCCCACTGAAAGTGAGGTGCAAAGTGTGGCCTCTGATGTAACTGACTCCTTGTGTCTTGTGGAATTGGTTGAGCCCAAGCAAAGAGAACCAGAAACAGAAAGCACAACTGGTGACATACCAGAAAGTTCAGAACTGTTTGCAATCCAAGCTGATTGTCTATTCCTCTAGAAAAAATAAGGAAAGAGACTTAGAATACCACACATTATCCAACCAATTAAGGAATTACCAATTGTTATATAGAGAAGGTGACACAGAACTCCGGCTCCTGATTAGAAACACGAAAGCAGAGCTTCAAAAAATTATAGATAGTAAAGTCCGGCAATCCTTATATTTCCTATGCCAATCAGTCCACGAAGGAGGCCCCAGAAGTGTTAAGTATTTGACCCGCAGACTAAGGAACAATAGGGCCATGACCACAGTCCTCCGTCTCAGAAACCCCCTTTCGGGTCAGACCCATCATGCCCTCACCCATATTCAGAAAGCTTTTACTGATTACTTCGCCAAGCTTTACTTCTCACCAAATACTCAAAACCACCTAGAAATAACCCAATTTCTAGATCAAGCTAACCTTCCAACCCTCACTCCCCATCAAATCAGCTCCCTACAGAGTCCAATCGCTTTGAGGGAGAGCGAAGAAGCAATCAACAACACCAAATCAGGAAAATGCCCTGGCCCAGATGGGTATACCCCAGAGTTGTACAAAAAATTTAAAAAGGACCTAGCCCCTAATCTTCATGCTCTCTTCAATGACATCTCCCAGGGAGGATTACCTCCCCCTTCATGGGACTATGCCACTATAATGCCAATATTAAAACCCAACAAAAACCCTGCCAGCCCTAGATCCTATAGGCCAATTTCTATCTTAAATATTGACTATAAAATATATATGGCCATACTCTCAAAAAGACTTTTATCCCAACTATAATACATCCTGACCAAACAGGTTAAATTAAAAACAGGAGCACAACCGATAGTATTCGTAGGGTCCTTCTATTACAAGAATTTATACTTACCAGGCAAATCCCAGCAGTACTCATCAGCTTAGACACAGAAAAGGCGTTTGATCGCGTCTCATGGCCTTTCTTGTGGGAGACTCTTAGGAAGTTTCAATTCCCCTTACAATGTATAGCCTGCCTACAAAAAATATACAGCTCCCCCAAGGCGTATCTTAGAATAAACTGCTCCCTTTCATGCCCCTTCCCATTGGCCAGAGGGACTAGACAGGGTTGTCCCCTGTCCCCCTACCTTTTTGCCTTGTTTATTGAGCCTCTAGCTGCCTCCCTTCGAAATTCACCTTTGGTGGAAGGCATACCGATTGCCTGACGAGAATATAAAGTGGGGCTATTTGCAGACGACATAATGCTTACTCTTCTCTCCCCCTCTCAATCTATTCCATCTACCTGGAAAATTCTGGCGCAGTTTGAAAATCTAGCAGATTACAAACTAAACATAAATAAAACGGAAATGTTATCTTTCAAATACTCCCCCCCCACTTAAAAAAGGCTTTCCCCTTTAAATGGCGTACAACTAAAATAAAATACCTGGGCATATACCTCCCTTTTGATCCTGGGGTTATTGAACTCTCGAATTATGAACCTCTTACAGTTCAGATACAAGCGGACCTAGACAAATGGTCTTTAACATGTTTCTCTTTATACCAAAAAATCTTAATAATTTGCACTAATATTCTTCCACGGATTTTATATTTATTCCAGACCATCCCCTACTATCCTTCAAAATTTTATTTCACATCCTGGAACAAAATTCTGCAAAACTTTATTTGGGGGAAGAGTCGCCCTAGAATTAGATTACCTATCCTGCAATTATCCTTAAATCAAGGTGGACTGAACCTCCCAGACTTCCGCTTATACGACCAAGCAGCAACTTTAAGGGTCCTTATATTATGGCTCACTGAATCATATAATGCCCCCTGGAAAACAATTGAATTTCAACTTAATGATATGTACGATATAAACAAGATCTTGTTTTCCTCAGACAATAAATCCCTTAACTCCTCCGCCTTAACAAAAATCACTGTCCAGATGTATAAAATTTGGAAACACATAAGAAAGGCAGGACCTATCCAAAAAACTTATGAATACTGTAAACTAATATCCCAAGATGAAAAATTCACCCCCAACTACATGGACCTAGCCTTCTCTAGATGGCGACGACTTGGCTTATCCCATATATACCAATTTTTATCCCCTGAAGGGATCATTGCCTTTGACAGTCTCCAGTCTTCATTTGACCTAGGCCCTTCTGATTGTTTTAGATATTTTCAGGTTCGTAACCACATTCTTCGCAATACAATAATACCACCCAAAATTCCCTTCCCCATCCCTACCCTGTTAAAACTGTTTATTGATGCGACAAAGGGTAAGCTAGGAACCCATCTAATTGGCCAGATTGACACAGAGCTACGGTTGGGCCTCCCCTCTACCTCATTAACAATTTTAACTTCCTGGAATAAAGACCTACAACTGCAAATCTCCCCAGAATCGTGGTCTAGAACATTCTTAGTTGTATTAAAGTCTACTTCCTCTCCTTACTGGAGAGAATTTGCATGGAAATGTCGTTCCAGATACTTTAGAGCCCCCTCAGTACTGAAGAAATATCTCCCAGACATATACGGAAGGTGCTGGAGGAACTGTGGTTGTCATCAAGCCACCCTCAGACACATCTTTTGGTCCTGCCCTCTTTTAATGCCTTTTTGGCTAACCTTCCAAAACGAACTAACAACCCTTTTCTCTGAATCAGTAGAACTTACTGCGGAGCAGTTTCTCATAGGGGTTTACCCGGACCACGCTCCCCCCTGGGAAAAATCTCTTCTTCCAATAACCTTTGTGGCAACAAAAAAGGCAATCACGAGGTGTTGGATGAAGCCTGAGATCCCCACAATCCATGGTTGGAGACGAATAATGTACGAAATCTACAAAAACTAGTCCTTTAATGTAAAACTGCAAGGAGGATTACCTCCACGAATGCAGAGGTGGGGTCCATGGATCCAATACGTAACCTTGCAAAGCTTGTATTTCACTCTGTGAATTTGATCAGGTAATCTGGCTAAAGGAGTGAGGAGGGGTGGTCCTCGGTCATGTTTTCCCTCTCCGACTTTTGGCCCATGGCTTCATCTACATAATTTAACAAGTGTTATTTTTCTATATGAGATAGAAACTATAACGTATTCTATAAAAGCCATACACTGTAACTCTCTCAGAATGGCTGACATGTAACCTAGAACTATCCATTGTGTAACTAGGTGTAACATCTCTAATAAAAATAAATAAAAAAAAAAAAGAACTGTTTGCAATCAATGATTCTGAAAATGTTATGGAAAATGATTTTGACAAAGGTGATTATTCTGAAAGTATCAGTAATGTGTTGGAAGATTTAAATTCCATGGAATTTCCTCTTGACGATGAACCTGTAATTTCAGAACCAAGTAATGAAGGTCATTTTGTTGAACCAGAACTAACAGAACAAGAAGCTGAAAGTGCTTCCAGTCCAGAACAGATAACCAGTGCAGAGGTACCCCTTTCTTCAGAAGCAGACTTATTGACAAGCAATGAGCCGAGACTGAGCAACCCAACTGCAAATTTTGAAAGAACTGAACCTGTGCCTGCCCCTCCCAAAAAGTCTGGAAGAGCCGCAAAGCCTGTGATACACCTCAGTTATGACTCCCCAGGAAGGCCTGTAGACTTCCCATTACATGTAGTTCACAAAGGGGTGTATATTTCTGAAAACTCTCTTCCAAAACTGGGTTATTCTGCCACATCCAAGTCAGGGTTTTATTTAACTCCAAAACTTGATTAGTGTTTTGCTCATAAAAGTGCTAAAACATTGAGAAAATGCATAGCACTTGCCTCATTGTGTTTAACAAACATAACACTTCTAGAAAACCTATATGAATACTTTCTGTACATTTAGCATTGTCCCAAGAAAAAAACTGCTACTCAATTATTTAAAACCCTGCAAGTTAATAGTAAACCCCTCCAATCAGTGTACTGACACCCTTGCCCCATGCAGCCCTAGTGTAGCTGATAGGGATAGGCCCCAAGCCATGTGGGTTAGTATGCAAGAGGTAATACGTACCAGAATTGTAAGAGTAATGTGTTTTAACTGTTTGAATCTGCTAACATGTTTATGAGAATGTATGAATATGTATTACTGTGGAAATGCCATTGCAAATGGAAAAGTATAGTAATACTTACGACCAGTTATTTTACTGTTGCATCAGATTTTCTTTTATGGTAAACCAATGAGACATGCGTGTATTTTTGTATAATGTTGTTATATAGAATCTTACAGTACATGTAGACTTGAGATGGACAAGTTTTTCCAGGCAGGAAAGAGTGTAACCCCCCTATAAATTGGGGTTTACTATAATGTCTTCCTGGGCTCCTTAATGCCCACTGTCAGGCTGGTGTCCTGTCTTAAGTAGTTCTGCCTGTTTGTGTGAGAGTGCCATATTGAGCCTCCGCACCTGTCCCTTTAAAAGAGTACCTAATCTGTGTTTAGAAATTAGTCTGGGCTGGGTCTGAGTGATTTAGGGCATGAGACTGGCCAGGCAGTGTGTTATTTTGCTCCATTCTTCAGTCCCTATTTGCATAGAGGAAGCTCATATAGGAATTGTGATTGTTTACTGTTTATCTGCTGTTATATTAAAGATAGAGAAGTTTTTTTAATCTGCTCTTATTGCAGCTCGAACATTTGGATGGGAGTCACCATGTTAGGTTCTGGACTTCCAGTAACTGGACCAATCGAACCACTGGGGACCTAAAATGAATCCTGTCACCAGGGGTCTTGTGAGAAGGAAATTCTGTAGTTTTGAGTGTTGGTGCCTAAATGGACCTGGAAGTGGAGCCGTTACTGAGACTGACAGTTCCCTCAGCCAACTGAACCTTTTGGATTACAAGGGAAATCCCCAGAACTGCCTGTAGCAGTGGATCAGTTAGAGTTGGAAGTGGAGGAGTGAACAGCTCGTGTTTTCTAGCAGCTGCTCCCAGAAGGAGCGTATGGGAATTGGTGGGAAGAAGTTTAGCTGGCCTTCCTGTCATTGAACTACCTATTGCAGAAGTCGGACCTGTCCGATTTCCAGCCTGGAACTGCAACAGAGATATAGAAGAAGTGTTATTGCAACTTGCAGTTTGGACTGAAGACTTGCTCCTGAAGTGATTGGCCTAGCTTGTGAGAGAATTAGACTCGGATCGAAAGGTTTGCACAGTAAAGCTGTCAATTTGCAACTGGACTGAATCTGAACTGTTGTTTAAAGAAGTTAGTGATATAAATGTGTTGAATGTGTTTCGTGGGCTGCGATTTGGCTCCCCATGATCAAATCTGTTACGCAAGCTAGAGGCTTCACCAGCAGAAGATCATGAACTATTCCAGAATTTTTCATCCTGCCTGGGCCCTACCATCTCAGCCCAGGCTGCTACTCCTGCACCAGCGACCATCTCGGCAAAAGACCGGCTTGGGGATTTGGTCCCCTGCCCATCACTATTGAGCAGGTTGTGACCACCCAGAGGTGAGTCGTGTTGGCCTAGCTTCTCCCAGGCCCCTTGATCATCACCACAAGGTCTACATATTGCCTGCAGTGCAGCCAGATCCTGGTAGCATGAGTACAAATCAGGGTAGCTCCCTGCAACGAAAGCTAAATGTGGTACCATCTAACTGTTTTCTTTTACTGGGTTCTTACAACGGACTGAGCCATCCGGCTTGGATTACAAATAATTGGGTTGTTTACATGCCTAGCTGTTTTTCCTTTCTTAAGGGCCCCAACATCAGCTGCAATGCCAGCCACCCCGGGCAACGCTTCAGGCTAGCCTGCATGATATACTGGGTATCCAGGGCTGTTAAACTGTCTAATTGGGACTTACAGTGCATGTTAGACAATCCTGATTTAAATCAGACTGCTAATCATTCTGCTAGATTCACGCTCCTCCCTTGTTCACTGCTCCTAAATAAACCTGATTGTATTTTTTCATGTTTAACCTGGCTAGTGTGCATATTATTAGTTGGGTCACAGTGTTAAGGTGCTATTGTTGCATTGCTGATCTTATTTTCCAGGAGGTCTCCAGGGCAGTTGCAGCAGGTCCAGCCCTGGTGGTAAGTGAGACGAGTGTGAGCACATTAGTACTGTCGCCTATTGATTGTGAATGTACCATTGTGTTATTTCTTAGGCCACTAGAAGGATTGGTCGGTGGTTGTAGCTTCCCAGAGGGCTATACCAGAGCAGATAAGCAACCCCAGTACCATTCCTCTGGGTGGAGGCACCTAATTAGAGAACTTAGGCCCCTCAACCTGTGTATTGCCATACAGGCGGGGTAGTAGCCCTTAGAATAACACCGCCTAGGGGTTACAGAAGGGTAAGAGGTATGATCATTCTTTGATTCAGGGCCAATAGGGCGGGTCTTATGAGGAGTGCCTCAAGGCCCTGAACCTGTGCTCACTGGAGACCAGAAGGGAAAGGGGGAATGTGATATAGACCTTCAGTTCTTGCAAGGAATAAAGATGGTGGACTGCAGGGAATTATTTAGCATGGACAACAATTCAATGGCACAAGTGGAAACTGACAGGAGGAACATGAGGAAGATTACAGAAAGGGTGGTGGAAAGGCAGTTTTACTTTTAGGGCCTAGTTGAAGGTTTTAAGTGAATAAATGTGACAGCCATGTTTGTGATGGCAGTCAGGGATGTGTGGTTAGTAATGATTTTATTGTGAAGAGGCTGCTGGATCTTTATCCAGTGCTGCTGTGCTGGGATAACAGCTCGGGTAAAGATGGTCCTCAGCCAATCAGGTCTGACAATTTTTCAAACCCATTTTATAATTCATGTTCTAAACTGTGAATTATTTCTCTGAATGTTATAAGTGGTAGTGGGTTTGTAAGACACTGCAGAAATAATCCAATCATGTATTAAACTCGTAACCCATAGTATTAAACCATATTATAAAATGGGTCCAGAATTTTCTGGGTCCTGATTGGCTGAGAGGTACCTCTGGCCATGTCCTTATCAGGGCATAACCTACCAACCGGTACCTCTTCAGCCATTCAGAACTCACCACCAAAAGAAATCATGCTGCCAAGAATGAAGATCTATGTAGCTGAGTTGCCCATCTGCCAGTCCCCCCCCACCCCATAACACAACGTCCGTTACTGGCACTTCAGCCACAATTCACACTGCACAACAGGACCATGGAAACACTTTTTTTACTTTTCTCCCTCCATATACAAATAAGAATTTGACCTCTGCAGTTCTGAAGAAAAACTGATCCGGTAACCATTGCCGTGGCTTTAAAATGAAGCTCGGACCCGCTCCTCCACAACTCACAAGACCCAATTCTGTCCCCCTCCTGCACTGGGTGTTTAAGATTTTTTTTTAATTTTTTTTTTTTAATTCCCACTTTCATGCTAGGAATCATACTAGGAACTGAAGGAGCTAGGAGGCTTTGAGGCCCATGACTGTTCCTGTAATTAATAATAATTAATTTTAACATTAGACAGAATAAGCCTATCCAATCTGTACTTAAAAATATGTCTGGTTTTACTGATAATTATGTCCAATGGGAACGCGTTCCAGGGGTTGATCGTTCTGACAGTAAAAAAGTATTTTTGAGGCATGTGGTTAAAGCCCCTACCTTGTAGTTGAAGAGGGTGTCCCCTAGTATTAAAGATATTATTTTTAAAGTCTAGACCCATGATAGTCATAAGAAATGGATCTTGAACTATATCGAACATGAATAGAAGATCCCCCCTCAGAAATCTGGTAGATAATAACATTAAGTTCAGAGATTTAAGCCTGAATTCATATGGGATATCAAAATATCCTTTAATATATTTTGTGAATTTTCTCTGAACTTTCTCAATTTGTCAAATATCCTGTTTCTTAAAAAGACACCATAACTGGGATGCGCAATCCAAATGAGGACGAACATAAGCTCTATATAGTGGCAATAACACTTTTTCCTCCCGAGATTTAACATTCCTACGTATGGACCACACAGCACCATTTGCTTTTTGAATAGTTTTATTTATCTGCATTCTAGGTGAGAAATCTTCCATTATGTGGACACCAAGATCTTTTTCCATGGATGTACGGACAAGCAAGTTGTCATCTAAACTATATGTATGACACTGGTTATGAGGACCCAAATCCATGACTTTACATTTGTCATGATTTAATTTCATATTCCATGTCTTGACTCAGTTAGTAATAAAGTCCAGATCTTTTTGAATAGTCTCTATATTGTCAGAGTTGGAACAAGGTCCACCAATTTTAATATCATCTGCATATTTTATAGCTTTAAAGTAACACTTCTGAGTTAGATCTGCAATAAAAGCCTGAAACAAACAGGGGCCCAACACAGACCCTTGGGGAACCCCACTACAGACATAGCCAATATTAGAAAGATGTCCATTAATCAATACTCTGTGTGCTCTACCAGTTAACCATTTTGATATCCATTTAATGATATTATAATTAATCTGTAGGGTGCCTAACTTCTGAATAACAGCCCAATGAGGTATAGAATCAAAGGCTTTACTAAAGTCTATAAACATTATATCATAGGGGAGTCTGTTGTCTATTTGATAGCTGACATCCTCATAAAAGCAGAGCAGATTAGTTCGATAACTGCAACCTTTTTTAAAGCCATGTTGATCCGTATCTAATTTATCCAAAGCTTCGGAGATCATCTCCTTAATGAAACCTTCTAATAGTTTACATAGTGGAGATGTAAGGCTAATGGGTCTGTAATTCTCCCAGTTGTTGTGTGAACCTTTCTTAGGGATTGGGATAAGAAAGGCTGTTTTCCAGAGTTCTGGAACAGAAGATAAGTTGATACATTGCTCGAATAAAAGTTTTAGTGGAAAAGACAAACTATCGGCGAGAAGAAATAAAAGGTGACCAGAGATATAGTCAGATGATGCACTGGTTTTACCTCTAAGTAGTAACAGTTTATTATAAACATCTGTTTCTGATATTATGATTGGTTTATCAGAGGAGTGACGCAGTGTCACACTTTCCTGATTTATTTGAAAAATTTCACAAAATTTGGTGTTAAAAAAGTTAGCCTTATCACTAAGAGTACAAATAATATTATCTTTTGATTGTAAAGGACCCACCTAACACATAAGTTTACACAGTCAGCAGCCAGAACCACGATCGGGAAAGTGCTATCAGGGAAGTGCTAAATATACCGCAGCGGGTGAGGGACATGCTCGCTCCCACTCCTCACAGAAAAACTTTGCATTGTGTTCTTTACTTACTGAAAAAAGTACAAACACACGCACATGCACACACACACACACACACACACACAAAGAAAAAAAGAAAACGCTAACTGTGGAAGATTGTGTGTATGTATATGTGTGTGGGGGGGGCAGGGGACAGTAAGACACTGTGAGAGAACCACTAAATATAGGGTCTAGTGAGGTCCCGCACTCCCACTCCTCTCAGTAATTGGGCATTTACTACCTGAACAAGAAACACCCCAAAAAAAGACAAAGCATGTTGTGCATGTGTCTGACTGGGAGTGCGGAGGAGGAGGAGGGAACAGACAGACACTACAGTCCCCTAGTTAAGTTTTAACAAACATGTCCACTGCAGTACAATGACAAGGACTACTTTTTATATTTTTGTATAGAGAATATCATATTTTTTAAATCTTTTTATTTATACTTTTTATGTGCATTGTTATTGAATTTTTTTACTGGGGGACCCATTTTATAAATGGAATAACACACTCTGAGGTGTGGATTATGTCCTGACAACAGCATGCCCAGGTGTGTTATAAGGCACGAGGCGCTTGTATGTAGGTCTCTGGTATTCTGGATTTTTTGGGGTTTGAAGAGTCACCTCCACGTGACTCAGTCAAAGACTTTGTCCACGTGCAGGGAGGCCAGCAGCACGGGGATGTCAGGCTTTCCAGACACATAAACCATATACATCAACTTCCTCAAGTGGTGAGACGATAATCCTTCAGGTATTACGCCAACCTGCTCAGCTCTCGGCAAACCACATTAAGCCACTGGGCCAAAACCCTGACTAGGATCTTCAAGTCAAGATTAATAAAGAAGATGGTCCTATAATTGTAAACTTAACTATAGGTCTCTATTCAGTTTTAGAATCAAGATAATCACTGCTTCTTTTAAAGGGGAACAGTCACCACCACAGGCCCCACACTCACATGTGAGGTCAGTACTAATTCGCCCACCCCCCCCCCGCCGTGAGCAAAAACATTCTGGTTTACTTACTGTTTACTGTACTTTAGTACTTATTTATATCAGACTAATTTTGCTTGGTTCTAGGCTGGATATCTTCTTCTACTACAAATCCCAGAATCCCCTGCTGCTGACATCAGAGCAGTAGGCAGCAGCGAGAAGATTCAATAGCCTGCAGTGCATGCTAGAGATTATATAAGATCTAATCTTCAGTTTGCTGGCCACGCTGTCATATAGTTAGCCCCTGGAGAAGAGTGGACCCGGAAAACATCTGACCAGAGATTATAAAAGCTCCAACAAGCAATGCAGGATATTGAATCTCCACTGCTGCCTACTGCTCCGATGTCAGCAACAGGGGATTCTGGGATTTGTAGTAAAAGAAGATGTCAGGCTAGAACTAAACAAAATTAGTCTGCTATAATGTACTACACTACAGTACAGTGATTGCAGAAAAAGACCTGTCAGCCCATCCAGTCTGCACACCCTACCTAACTACTGTGCACTGGCCCTAGTGGGCATCCCTCCTTTTTTTGTTTCTGCCCCCCCCTTTTCTAACTAACCCCATATACCTGTCCCATCCCTGCTTGAAGCTGTTCACTGATTTGGCCTGTACCACTTCCTCTGGTGGTTTGTTCCATTTGTCCACCACTGTTTCTGTGAAAAAGTGCTTACTGACATCCCTTTTGAATCCCTCCCCCCCTTGAGTTTGAGTTTCCTCTAGTCCCTGTAGTTGAACTCGGGGAGAAAAGTTCCTTGGCGTCCACCGTATTTCTCCTGTGCAGGTACTTGTAAGCCTTGATCATGTCACTCCTTTTCATCCTTTTCTCAGTACACAGATACATAGAATTTGTTGGCATAAAAGGACTGCTTGGCTCACTCAGTTTGCCCAGATGTTTCCTGTCCTGCCTCCGTGCACCCTACATAGAAACATAGAATTTGACGGCAGATAAGGACCGCTTGGCCCACCCAGTCTGCCCATTTCCCTACCTAATGGATAAGCTGCAGATCCTAGTTAACCAGCAGCCTACTTCTTTCTACCCCCAACCCCTAGAATTGCCTTATGACTGTCCCATGCATGCTTGAATTCAACCACTGTTTTGACTCCACAACCTCCTCAGGGCCATTCCATATCCACAACCCTCTCTGTGAAAAATACTTCCTTTACATTACCACTGGCAGCCCCCATCTTCAAATTGTGCCCCCTTGTTCTTGCACCTCTTTTTGAAAGATGCTACCCTCCTGGACTTTGTTGATTCCTTTGAAGGACTTGAAAGTTTCTACCCCCCTCTCCCTCCTTTCCTTGAGGCTATGCATATTAAGCTCCTTTAGTCTTTCTTCATATGTCTTCTGGTGCAGACCCTGCACCATTTAGTTGCCCTCCTCTGGACAGCTTCCATCTTGTCTATGTCCTTGCGGAGATTGGGTCTCCAGAACTGCACACAGTACTCCAGATGGGGTCTCACCAGCTGTCTGTACAGAGGGATAACAACTTCTTGTTTTCTACTGGTGATGCCTCTCCCTATACATCCCAGTATCCCCCCAGCCCTCCTTACTGCCCTCTCACATTACTTGCCCACCTTTAAGCCATCTGATATGACTACCCCAGGTCCCTTTCCATTTTGTTGTTGTTAGTATCTCACCCCCCATTGTGTACTCTTCCCCTGGGTTTTTGTTTCCCAGGTGCATTACCTTGCACTTCTTAGCATTGAATCTAAGCTGCCATACATTTGACCATTCCTCTAACCTTGCCAAGTCCCTTCTCATCCTTTCCACCCCACCTTGCGCATCAACTCTGTTGCAGATCTTTGTGTCATCTGCAAAGAGACATACTTTTCCTTCCAGTCCCTCTGCAATGTCACTTATAAAGACATTGAAGAGGACCGGTCCTAATACTGAACCCTGCGGTACCCCACTAATAACCCCCCTTTCTTCAGAGTGGACTCCATTTACTATTACCCTCTGTGTCCTATTCTCCAGCCAATTCTTTACCCAGGCTATCATCTTGGGACCCACTCCCAGTCTGGCTAACTTGTATATTAATCTTTTGTGTGGGACTGAGTCAAATGCCTTGCTAAAGTCTAGGTAGGCCATGTCCACAGGCCTTCCCTGATCTACTACTTTGGTCACCCAGTCAAAGAAATCTATTAGATTCATCTGGCATGACCTTCCCGCTGTGAATCGATGCTGCCTTGGGTTCTGTGCCCCTCTGGCCTCTAGGTACTCGACAATTCTTTCCTTCAGAACTGATTCCATCATTTTCCCTATCACTGAGGTTAAACTAACAGGTCTGTAGTTTCCTGCTTCTGCCCTGCTCCCACTTTTGTGAAGGGGAATCACATCTGCCCTCCTCCAGTCCTCAGGTACCACCCCATCCTCCCATGATTTGTTAAAGAGGGTAGTCAGTGGTATCACTAGTTCTACCCTTAGTTCTTTTAGAATTCTGGGATGAATCCCATCAGTCCCCATTGCTTTGTTCACCTTCAGTTTTAAGAGTTCTTTCAGAACCTTTTCTTCTGTAAATGGGCTGGTATCAACTTCTGTATCCAGAGTGTTTCTATTGTTTGTTTTAGGTACCTACCCCTCTTCATTTGTAAATACTGAGCAAAAATATTTGTTTAGTATCTCTGCCTTTTCACCGTCACCCTCTACCCACCCCTCCCTTTATTAAGCCTCACTATCCCTCCCTTAGTCTTCCTTGCTCCCTGATGTACCTAAAAAAGGTTGTATCCCCTCTTAACTAGTTGGCTATCTTTCCTCAGTTCGGCCTCTGCTGTTCTGACTGCCTTCCCAGCTTCCTTTGCTTTAACTTGAGTACAATTCTCTGTCCTGCTCCTTCTGTGATTCCTTGTACTTTCTGAATGCTTTCTTTTCTCTTGAACCTTCACTGCCGCCTCCTTTGAGAACCATAGTGGTTTCTTACATCGTTTTGTTTTGTTTATTTTCTTCACACAAAGGCTTGTTACCTCTGTGATGGCAGTTTTATTATTCCCATTGTTCTTCCACCCTCCTTCCTGCCCATTTGCTAGTGCATTCCTTAGGCACTCACCCATTTTGGCAAAGTCAGCCCTCCTGAAGTTCAGTACTTTTGCCTTTGTATGGCTTGACTCTATTGCTGTGTTTATTGTGAACCATACTGTTCGATGGTCGCTAGTTCCCAGATGGCTACCCACTTCTACATCTGTGATCCTCTCTCCATCTCCATTTGAGAGAACCAGGTCTAAGATTGCTCCCTCGAGTGGGTTCCAATACTAGTTGTCTAAGGCATGCCCCCTGTAGGGCATCTAGAACAACCCCACTCTTAGAAGTGTCTGCTGCAGCTGCACTCCAGTTAACATTTGGCATATTCAGATCACCCATCAGCAATATCTCCTCTTTAGCTGCCATTCTAAGTATACTTTCTATCATTTCCTTGTCCATTTCCTCCCACTGAGAGGGGGATCTGTATACAACTCCTGTGCGGATTGTGGTGCCATTGCCTGCCTCCAAATTGACCCACAGTGCTTCTTCTCCTCCCTGTTTACCCTTTTGTTCTGTTGCTTTGATTCCTTCCCTTATGTGAGAACTACTCCTCCTCCTTTTTACCCTCCTTGTCCCTCCTGTAGATAGTGTATCCTGGTATGTTTACATCCCAGTCATGATTCTGTGTGTACCATGTTTCTGTGACTGCCACAATATCCAGATGTTCCTCCTCCATCAAGGCCACTAATTCAGGAAGCTTGTTACCCAGACTATGGGCATTGGTACTCATTGCTCTCCATTTTTTGATGGCTTTACCTTCTGTAGCAGCATCCCCCACTGACCTTTCTACCTTGGTCTTTTTCTCATTTAGTACCCTGTTTTCTAGGGGGAGGCTGGGATTTTCCTGCTGCTTATCAGTGCCTCCCCTTGACTAGTTTAAAAGCTTGCCAATGAAGCATTAAACAATTTCCCAAAGACTTGTTCCTTCCTGGACAGATGCAGACCATCCTGCCAGTATAGGCTGGTGTCCCTCCAGGTGGAACCCCAGTCCCCAATGAAGCCAAACCCCTGTGCTCCACACCATTTTTTCAACCATTCGTTAAACTGCATGGTGCAAAGTACCCTCGCCTCACCTATGCCACTGACAGGCAGCACCTCTGAGAAGGATACTGTGTGTGCTACTTGTCTTAGGCCCCTCCCCAACTCTACAAAGTCCTTCTGCACTGCTCTAATCTCATGATGAGCCAAGTTATTTGTCCCTAGGTGGACAATGATGTCCAGCTCAGACTCCTGTGCAACTGTTATCGTGATCCTAAGGATGCGCTTCCTGTCCTTCCAAGCCATGGCACCAGGCAGGCACCTTACTTCAGTTTTCCCTGCTCCCCCCAGTTCTATCCCCCTAATAATTGAGTCCCCCACCAGGAGCTACTTCCTTTCCCTGTGGTACCCTCTGCCTCCTTCCTGAGGACCTCCCTTGTGACAGTTGTCTGCAACCTCCTTAGTCTCCTCTGCGGGTGCATCCATAGGGGAACTATGCTCCCCTAGAATGGTGTATGGATTGTGGAGTGGAACAACTGACTGGGTGTGCCTCTGTTCCACCACCCTTACCCTCCCTGAGCCCACTGTCTTCCAACTGCTGTGCTTTCTTTGCAACTTCTGAGGTAGTGGTGGTGGCTGTGGTGCTCCCTGGATGGAGGCGGTTCTGTTACTACTGTCCAGTGCAGCCTGAAGACGGGCAACTTCCTTCCTCAGGGCAGATAGTTGTCTGCAAACAGGGCAGCATCTCAGCCTCCAGAAAGACTCCTGGAAGACTGCTGCCCCACAGCCATTACATTGCACTACTCCACACGTCTGTCTACCTTGTTTAGTTTTTTTTGTTTTGTTTTTTGTTTTGTGTGTGTGTGTGTGTGTGTGTGTGTGTGTGTGCGTGTGTGTGTGCATGTGTTTGTGTGTGATTGGTTTGTTATATAGAAATATATGTATTATATAATGTGTATGCTTATATTGTCAGTGCAGTGTGCTAGAGAGAATATGACCTTGCCCTCTTGAGGAAATGATGCCAGAACCCCAGGTATAAAGGAACTCTTTCCAGGGGTGGGTGGGTGAGGTGTGGGAGGGGTTTGGGCCTAAACTGTGCCCTCACAAAACAATCAGCTAAAAGCTCTGACCTACCGCTACGATGAGTGCCTTCCTGTCAGCAAGATGCCCTACACGACAATTTGACAGAGAAAATACCCTGCTAATCAGACAGAGAAAAATCCAAACATCCAAGTCAGACACAGATAAACCTCCCCAGCGCCCAAAACAGCCTGGTGACTTGTGCTGTGAAAGCAGTCAGACCCAAAACACGTCAGCTGTGCACAAGGACAGACACAGTAAACAGTATGCAGTCCCTGTGGGTTTAAACTCTTCCTGCACTGAAAATCTTAACAATTGTAACAAAAGTAAAGCAATGTCCACCTCCCTCTGTTGATTGAAAGACTGCCTTTTCTGATAATTCTAAGTTCCTTATTTCACCCTTCAGTTAGAAGTGTCCTCCACCTGAAGAATATTAACTTTCCTAAGGAATCTGCTTCAAATCAAAGACAATTGTAAATTGTAAGGTTCACGTCCCTCTGTTGTGAGCACAACTCACTTTCTTGCAAATCTTAAGTCCAGTGTTGCAACTTCCAGCCAGAGGTAGCTTCACCTGAAGAATATTAGGTTGTCTGATGAGCCTGCTAAAATCAGTACTGTTATCAAGGTCTGTAAGATTCTTCCAGAGCTATTGGCTGATAAGCAGCTGTGATGTAAGCACTTCCTGACACAGTCTGGCCTGGCTTTTTAAGGCACACAGAGATAAACAATAGAAAAAACAGTTTCCACCCCCTAGGCACTGTCTGGGTCCAATACACAGCCTGTAACCTGCTCTCAATTCAGGACTTATGACAAATTCTTAGCCCAGTGAATAACTCACAGTATTACAAATAGTGCAATGCAAGCAGTCAATCACTAACTCCGATCAAGTCAGCTGTGCACAGTAAACAATATGCAGTCCCTGTGGGTTTAAACTCTTCCTGCACTGAAAATCTTAACAATTGTAACAAAAGTAAAGCAAGGTCCACCTCCCTCTGGTGTCCAGTGACCCTCCCACGTCCCTGCCTTCTAGCTAATATACCCCGTGTCTATCCCATGCATGGTGAGCCCCCCACTGTTTCAGTCTCCACTTCTGCTGGCAGTCTGTTCCAAGCATCCACCACCCTTTAAGTGAAGAAATATTTCCTCACATTACTCTTGAAGCCCCCCAGCTTCATCATGTGCCCTCTGGTATCCAAACTTCATTCATTCAGGCTCATTCTCATTTGAAAGAGGCTCCCCACCTGCATCCTGTTCACCCTTTTAAGGTACTTGTAGGTTTCTATCATGTCACCTCTCTCCCCTCACTTCTGGGGTGTACATGTTGAGCTCCCTGTTTCTCCTCATAGGGCCTGTCGTGCAAACCATGTACTATTTTAGTTGCCCTCCTCTGGACCACCTTCACCCTGTTGAATGTCTTTCTGAGGCATGGTCTCTAAAACTGTACACAGTACTCCAGGTGGGGTCATATCAGCGAGTGATGCAGCAGCAACACTACACTCCTTCTTGAGACATCTCTCCCTACTGATAACACAGCACTTGGGTTCCTATGCTCTAGGTGCTTGATTTTCCACGTATTAGCACTGGACCCCAACTGCCGTGTTTCTGACAATTCAAGTTTCCCAAGTTCCCTGTGCTTTTTATCCTCCACCTTCTGAATGTCCACCGTATTGCAGATGTTGGTGTCCTCTGCTAAAAGGCATCCCTTCCCTTCCAGTTCTTTTTCAGTGCCCTCTATGAAGACTTTGAAGAGGACTTGTCCCAGTACTGAGCCCTGTGGCACCTCGCTGGTCAGTCTTTCATGTTTAGAATGAGTGCTGTTTACCACCACCCTCTGTTTCCTGTTAACCAGTTTCTAACTCAGTTTACCACTTTGGATCCCACTCCTAGGCTGGTCAACTTCCTAATCAGCCTTGTGTGTGGCACAGTGTCGAAGGCCTCATTAAATCCAGATAAGCCACGCCCACTGCCCTCCCTTGATCTATTTCTCTGGTCACTTAGTCAAAGAAATCTATTAGATTTGTTTGGCATTACAACCCCCAACCCCCACCCCCACCCCCATGAATCTGTGCTGCATGTGATCTTGTACTGCAGCCCATTAGATTCAAGTTACTCGACCAGTCTTTCTTTCAGTAGGTTTTCCATTAGTTTCCCTACTACAGTCAAGCCCACTTAAACGCATAACGTTTTAACGCAAAGCCCGTTTAAACGCATAAAATATCATAGTCCTGATTTTTTTCATATGCTTCTCATGTAAAATAGCTCTGATAAATGTATAATAGATCCCGTTTAAATGCATACTTTTTTGGTCAGAGTCAGTATTTATATATGTCTCAATGGACAGTATCTTTCTGACTGTGAATGTGTCCGACCATTCAATTGTCTCATTAACACTCTAACTAGGTGCAGGTGTGAGAACAGCACTGAGAAACCTCCATGGGAGCGCTGCACCTCGTTATCTAGTTATCATCACTAATTGGCTATGCTACAAAAGAACAGTGTTCTGCTTGGCCCCTTCAGATTCATACAATGGCCACATCACACTCCTATCCTGTCTCCACCTCCACAAAGAAAGGGAGTTAACCTACAGTGAAAAGATTGCTGTCCTTGATGAATGAGATCTGCCTGGGGCAACGCAGAGCCAAGTTTCCAGACAATGGGGAATTTCGCAGTCACAAGTAAGTCGTCTCCAGAAAAACAAAGAGGCAATCAGATCTGAATTTCAGAGCAATTCCAATGTGAGTCGCAAATGAAAAAGGAAGGGTAAGGACTCCACTGTGGAAGACACTTTATTGTGCTGGTTTGAAAATGCTAGGGGTTCTGATATGTGGTCTCTGGACCGCTGATGCATGCTAAAGCAAAAAAGCTTGTTGAGTTCTTGGGCAAACCCGAGTTTAAGCCCAGCAATGGGTGGCTGTGCTGCTTTAAACAGCGGCACAACATTGTGTTTAAAAAGGCCCATGGGGAAAAAAAAGATGTCGACACAGCAGGGGCTGATAACTGGGCTCATACAGTGCTCCCTACCATGTTAGCTCAATTTCAACCCAAGGACGTTTACAATGCAGACAAAACAAGCATTTATTACAGGGCTACTCCTGATGGGACCCTAACATTTAAGAATGATGCCATTTTGGGGAGTAAAAAAGCTAAAGAAAGAATCACAGTTCTTACGTGTGCGAACATGGATGGCTCCGATAATCGTAAGTTAATGGTGATAGGGAAGAGCCAGAAACCTCGCTGTTTTAAAGACATCGATATCCAGCATTTACCTGTCACTTACAGGGCTAACCAAAATGCCTGGATGACTTCATTGCTCTTCACTGAGTGGGTGAAATATTTTGACAGGGACATGGGGCGCTATAGAAGGAAAATCGTACTCCTACTAGACAACTGTAGTGCCCACCCCTCGTTACAGCTCCATAACATAACTGTCATTT
Source organism: Neoceratodus forsteri (assembly GCA_016271365.2). Lineage (NCBI taxonomy): Eukaryota > Metazoa > Chordata > Ceratodontiformes > Ceratodontidae > Neoceratodus > Neoceratodus forsteri. Next base: position 336,195,711 of record JADMNL010000025.1, read on the forward strand.
ATCTGCCCCCAAAGCACAACACACACACCAACCCTCCCTCCCTACTACAAAAGTCATATCAGCCAAGAAGACTCCCCTCTCCCTACCTCAAAAAAAACAAAGCTAATACAGTACCACCTAACACAATATTTAATGTGGCTGCACATATTAAAACCATCAAGTGGCTATAAATTATATAAAAAAACACAGTGAATATACTGTGCGATGTGTACGCGATCAAAAAAAATGCACAGTGTTAAGTATATAGGACCGCATAAGTGCACAGCCCGCTTAAACACATACTTTTCTTCCGTCCCAAGGGTATGCATTTAAATGGGATCCACTGTACTGACGTATGACTAAATGGCCTATAGTTGCTAGCCTCCTCCCTGCTGATGCTGTTATGTAGAGGTATCATGTTAGTCCTTTTCCAGTCCTCTGGAATCACTCCTGTTTCCAGTGAGCTGTTGAACAAGGCTGGCAGTGGGGCATCTAGCACCTACCTGAGTTCTTATGGTACCCTGGGTTGAATACCGTCTGGTCCTGTAGCTTTCCTCTGAAAATAGACTTGTGTCTACTCCTCCCCAGTTCTTGCTTCTCCCTGGTGATCCATACTCTCTCCACAGTGAAGACTGGGTCCCCTACTGTATGGTCTTCCCCTTCTGCTCTTTTAATCCTTTCTATCCCTCCTCTACTCACTTATGTACCTGAAGAAGGTCCTATCCCCTTTACCTACTCCTTTAACAAGCCTTTCCTCTGTCTGCACCTTTACTTCCCTCACCACCTTGCCTGCTTCCTTCTACTTTGCTTGGTACACCTTCCTGTCCTCCTCCCTCCTCAGTGTTTCCTTTTGCCTCTTGAATGCCACTCTTTTTTCTTTTACTGCCCTCGCCACTTCCTTGAAAAACCTTAATAGTCTGTGGCCCATAACAGTCTCAGAGGTGTACATGTTCAAGCCCTGCATCCACTCCTCCTGCGTCTTGCCCCCAGTCCATGGATCATCTTGGTTGGCCTGTGCTGTACTGCTTCCACCTTGTCACAGTCTCCCCTCAGGTGTGGACTCCAGTACCTCGCACAGAATTCCAGGAGTGGTCATACCTGTGACCTATGCTGTGGGAGGATCACCTCCTGACTTCTACTGCTTATCCCCCTCCCTATGCAACTCCACATCCTGTTTGCCTTGCCCACAGCTGTATTGCAATGTGCTGTTGTTTTTAGGTGATCCGATATCATGACCCCCTGGGCCCTTCCGTATGGTGTTTCCCAGCATCACTCCCCCATTTCATATTGCACTCTGGGGTTCCTCTTTCCAGTGTACATCACTTTACATTCTTTTGCATTGAAGCTCAGCTGCTACATCTTTAACCAGCTCTCCAACCTGCCCAGCTCCTTTCTGAATTCCCTTCCTCCTTCTTCCATGTCTTTGTGTCATCTGTGACGAGGCAGATCTTGCCCAAATTGCCTTCCCTGTGTCACAAATGAATGCATCAAAAAGGATCAGGCCAGCTCCAGCCCTTGAGGTACTCCACTTGTTATTTCCTTCCCATTGAAAACTCCCCATTAACTAGTACTCTTTGTGTTCCCCTCAGCCAGTTCTCCACTCAAGTTTTCCCCCACCACTAAGTCCCTTATCTTCTTGATCAGCATCCCATGGGGGAACTGAGTCAAAGGCCTTGCTCAAATTTAAGTATACCACATCTACTGCCTGTCTCCTATCTCCTGTCCTTGTCACACACTGAAGAAGTCGACCGGATAAGTTTAGTAAAACCTTCACCTTGTTAACTCATGTTGTCTGGGGTCTTATTGCCTATTTCTCTCCAGGAAGTCCACCACGTCCTCCCTAAGTAAAGACTGTAATTTTTCCAACTATAGTATCATTAGGCTGATTGGTCTGTAGTTCCTTGGCTCATCCTTCCTTACGCTCTTGAGTTGAGGGACCACGTCTGCTATCCTCCCGTCCCTGTTGACCACCCCTGTGACCAGCAAGCAGTTGAATCTGATTGCAAGAGACCCTGCTATCACTTTTGCTACCTCCTTCAGCATCCTCGGGTGTAAGCCATCAGGTCCCATAGATTTATCTGCTTCCAACCTTGTAAGCTTTTCTAACCCCCTTTTCTCCATTATATTGACCATGCCACTTGAGCCCTTGCTCTCCTCCCTCCCCCTCTTAACCCTACTGTCTGGCAGGTTCCTGTCCTTCTCCAAAGTAAATAAGGAACAAAAATATTTGTTCAGTACCTTTGCTTTCCCTCTCTCCCCTGCTCTCAAGCAGACAAATCAACAGCAAGAAATGCGGTGCAGGGGAATTACCAAAGCAGGGGTCCATGAAGCCATTATCGCACTAACCCCTGATAAAGCCTGGGCCCATGAACATGGGCTAACTGATTTTCCTTTAAAGGGGGACAGTCAGCACAAAGGGCCCTACACTCAAGTGTGGAACTGGTCCCAGTGTGCTATTTGTGTGCAAAAACATTTTGGTTTACTTACTATGTACTGTAATAGCTCTTTTAAATACCTGGGCATACTACTTAATGGATCCCTGGATTTCAACCAACATATCACTGACACCTGTAAATCTGTTAATGACAACACTGGGATTGCATATAAAACTAGTGAGGCCGTTACCCCCTCAGCTAGATTGGCCATTGCCCGAGGCATTCTGCTCCCAGCCCTTACCCACGGCTCTGTCACGTATGTTGGTGCGTCTAAAGCCTTTCTTCACAGAGGAGACACTACGTACAATAATATTTGCCACTACACCTCAGTGTCTTCTTGCTATAACCACCACTTTCAGCTCTATGCTGACCTAAAATGTCCCTCCCCAGCCACCCACATCTCCTCTTCCGTGGCTCTCTAACTGATAGCATTATCAGGTCTAAAACACCCACATCCCTAGCCTCCATGCTGTACCCACAGACCTCCTCACATGGTCTTAGATCTGCTGACCAAACTCCCCTTCACATCCTGAGGTGTGAAATGTCCAAGGGTGTCCGTGCTTTCTCCCATGCCACCCCATCATACTGGAACTACCTTCCCCTAGCCATCCGATCAGCACCAAGTTATGACCTGTTTAGAAAGGGATGCCTGGATCACTTTACTAAGTTGGCCTCCTGTACATACTTTAACCCACCCTAACGCCCCTCCTTACACTTACTATTGCTGGTAAGGCTCCCTTCTTCCCATGTACTACAACACTATCTCTTACATTGCCTCCCCCTTGCACTTATCTTGTCATCCTTGCCATACCTCTGTCCTAGCCTCGCACCTTCCTCCCCTTGCTCTCTTGTCCCTCTGCTCTTCCCTACCCCACTCCTATGCTTATTACTACCCCTCCCCCTCTACATTTAACCTTTACAATAAATTCCCACCACCCTGTTGTCTACCTGGGTGATACCAAAGTCCTGTTTTAAAATATTATAAATGATGGAACTTGTTCCACTTATTGCTAAGAATGATCCGAAGTGTAATAGCACTTAACATTTCTATATCTTTTCCTTAAACACTGTGTACCATCTGCCTTCTGCCATACTGAACTAACTTATACTGTCTGTTAGACACCATTTTATTGCTTTCCACCTCTTGATTGTTTGTATTGTATCTCACAATTTTGTCTTGTATTGCCATATTGTAACCTCTTTGGGTCGTGCCTGAAAACAGGCATTTCTATGTCTAGCGCACCTGTCTGGTTAACAAAAATAAATAAATAAATGAATCCCCTTCTATTGGCATGAGCTTATCTGCTACCGAGCCCCCCATCTCACTGGAGCCAGGGGAACCATCTATCCTGGTGCCTGGTCTCTCTTAAAATAAGTCTGGCTGTAATGGATTCCATATCATGGATTTGTTTCATCCTTTTGCGTCATTCTATTATTGGGGGGCTCCATCTGAAGCCAATGGGCGGTGATGCATTTCAGGGCCACCACTACTAGTGTCAGCGCCACCTGGCATTTTGTCTGTGGGCATGTGGACCACCATGGAGAGCCCAGGGACCCAATCTGGAAAGGTGTTGGGGATTGCCAGCTACAAGATCTGTTGAGCACATTGTTGGATGTCACCCCAGAATACGGTAAGCATGGGACAGCACCAAAATATGTGCCAGTGTATAAGTCCCCCTTCCACCCAAACAAAGTCTCCAGCAGTGTGCCATGTTGGTAGTGTTAAAATGTTTTGGTATGGTTGGGTTTCTGAAGTGCTTCTCCAGGATTCTGCAGAAGTACTCCATCCAGGTTGGGGAGGAAGTCACCCTCCAGCCCCTTTGAAGGTGCTTGTCCGAATTCTCTTCTGGGATACTGTAGGAGGTCTCTGATTCCAATTCTAATGTAACCTTAGCTAAGGCTTCCCCTTTGGAATCTTGCAAAAGCTTATAGATGCCTGAGACAGAGCTTAGTGTGCCCCTGAGAGACACCACTCAGTATAAGAAGTCGTCCTGTGGTGTCACTGGCCTGGTTAGTTGCATTTTGTTTGCACCACTGCTGATGAAATAACTGACCTGGAGAAATCTGTGAAAATCATGGTTCCCTTGGTTGAACTTTTCTCACAGAGCCTGAAATGTCACACAGCACCCCTGTTCAAGCAACTACAAAAAACGTGTTAGGCCTTGTCTTTCAGAGCTTGCATATTCCTTAGCAAGCCTGGGTGGAACAAATTCCGGATGGTATCTTTTAAGAGATGTGATGCCCAGCAAGGCATCAGACCCCAGCCATTTTCTGACCTTCCGTATGATTCGTATGCCTCATCCAGTCTATGATGTTTTTAGCATAGGCAGAGGGCACTGGGACCAGGGCCAGCATACACAATGGTTGTCCTCCCCCTTCGGACTTCTCCATTTCATACCATCCCAAGGAGTGCCTCTGCTTAGCCCAAGTACAGGCAGCCACCATCTGTCCTGCCAGACAGTACTGCTTTAAATCTGGCAGGGAGAGCCCTCCCTGCTCCCTAGGGATAATCATGGCCCTATAACTGACACAGGCCTTGTGGCTCCCCCAAATATATTTCTCGATGCCCTTCAGTGGTGGTGTCCAGTAAGAAACCAGAATAGGCAGTGGCAGGGTGCTGAACAGAAAAATAAACTTTGAGAGTAAATTCATCTTGACCATATCTGGGCAGCCATTTACCATCAGAAAAAGCAATACCTGCCTAGCCAGGTCCTGCTGAACCTCCCCCCATAAATTCTGATAACTGATCTGGAAAAGTTTGGTGGTGTCTACATTAATCTGGATGCCCAGGCAAATAGGTAGGTGGCCTTAAAACCCCCAGGTGGGACCCACTTAATCTACGTATTTCCGACTTATCCAGGTTGATTTTATGTCCAGAAACCTGTCCAACTCGATCTAGGAGTCTAAGAAGGTGTGGGACTGAAACTTCTGGTCGGTTCAGAAAAAATATGGAATCATCTGCATAAAGAGAAATTTCGTATTCAACACCACCTGACCACCCCTGTAATGTTATTATCTTGTTGTACTGTGGCCGCCAAGGACTCCAAACGCATGGCAAATAACAGCGGAGACAGAGAGCAACCCTGCCTAGACCCCCTAGGTAGTGGAAAGTATGCTGACTTGATGCCATTGACTCTCACCAGTGCCTGCGGGGCAGAGTAAAGGCTTGAAATGACTACTGTTAATTTGGGGCTAAATTAAATTTTCTCCATGTTTCTTTATAAAAACAGCCAATTAACCATATCAAAAGCTTTTTCTGCACCCGTTGAGATTGCTAGTTGGAATGCCCTCTGTCTCCACCGAGATGACATATTTAGAAGCCTCCTTATGTTGTCCTGAAGGAACTGCCCTGATAGGACACCTATTTGGTTAGGGTGAACTACCTTCAGAACTACCTTCTGCAAGCAGTCTGCCAGAATACCACAAATTTTCAGATCAACGTTCAATAACAATATAGGGTGGTAGGAGCTACAGTGAACGGAATTCTTAATTGCTTTTGGCAAGATAGACATTGGGGCATACTTCTACGAGTAAGGAATCTGCCCACCCTCCTCTAAAATATTTTGGAAGCAATCTTACAGGAGTGGCATCAAACCTCCTGAAAAGCCTTCTAAAATTCTGAAGGCAACCCATCCAAACTCTGGGACTGACCATTCTTAAGCTGTTTGATCTTGTCCCCTATTTCTACCAAATTAAAGTGCCTCTCTAGAGGGTTGCTATCCTGTTCCAGGAGGGCTGGGAGAGTCAGCTGTGACAGAAACTCACTCATCTGACATATCTGTGTTCCCCTCTTGGGTATAGAGTTGAAAGTAATATTTAGCAAATACAGATGTGATTTCCAGGGGTCCGCTGACATATGCCCCCCCCCCAATCAGGGTCATGCAAGCATAACACCACCCTGTTACTTTGCTGTTTTCTCCAGGTTAGGGCCGACAACCATCCTGTCCTATTACCTTCCTTATAATACCTATGCTGGGCTCTCCAGAGTTTGCCTTTGAAGTGTATTGAGGAGCTTCTCCAGTTTCTGTATTCTAGCCTCCCAGTCCCGCCGAACATGTGGGTTAAGGGTTAGTTTATGTTGAAACTCTGCCTACTTTAGGTCTGCCTCGAGTTGCCATTGGCGTGCCTGCCTGTTTTTTAACCCTTGAGCAGTAATTAATTGTGATTCCTTTGACTCCTAGATTACTTATAGATCCCTTTCCTTTTATGAGGCGCTGAGCTTGACCCCATTCAGCCAATAGGCTATCCTTGGGATTGTTTTGCCAAGATGCATCACTTTACACTTCTCGGTGATGAACTTTAGGCAAGGCAAGGCAAGGCAATTTTATTTGTAGGGTGCCCAATCCCGGAGGCTCTGGGTGCCTAACAGAAATTATAACAGAACATAGTAAGAAACAGCATAAAACATAAAATGATATTAATGCATAAACACTAGTGTAAGAAGCAAAATGGATTAAAAAGGCTATCATCCTATCACAGCAAGGGACTAGCACAGAATGGACTCAGAAATATGGAAAGGCCAGGGCAAAAAGGTAGGCCTTCAGCCTCTGCTTAAATGCTTCAACCGAGGAGGCCTCCTGGATGAAAGGTGGTAACGAATTTCACAGGGTCGGCCCAGAGATGCTGAATGCATGATCTCCTAAAGTCTTGCACCAAACCCAAGGAATGTCCAAGAGGCCCCTCAAAGAGGAGCAAAGGGAGTGAGCAGAGGACACAGGTGTCAGGAGTTCTGACAAGTAGCCAGGACCCAGTCCGTATAGGACCTTAAAGGTGAGAAGACCCACCTTGAAAAGGACCCTCCACCTGACCGGTAGCCAGTGCAGAGCCTGCACGACTGGGGTCACATGACTGGACCTCGAAAAGGCTGTCAGTAACCGGGCCACCACGTTCTGCACTAGCTGGTCTGCAGAGGATCCCTCCTGTGACACTGAAGTACAGAGAGTTGCAGTAGTCAAGCCTTGAGGTCACAAAGGCATGCACTAGCATCAGCAGGTCCTTGGACGGAACGAGAGGCTTAATCCGGGCAATGTTCCGCAGATGGTAAAAACCACTACTGACAACAGATGACACCTAATCTACAAAAGTCAATCTGTTATCAAGGATCACACCCAGATTTTGCACCCTCGGGGAAGCCACCAATGGAGCAGAACCCAGGAAAAGCCCTGAATCAGCCCCAGGTGGCAACCCATCATGCCCATGACCAGGCTCGATCACCAGTATCATCTTGGCCAGATTACGTCTCAGCCAGCTGGAAGCCATCCAGTCATTGATTTTAGCCAGACAATTATTAAGCACATCAACAGCTCCTAATGCTCTGGGGGCAAAAGACAAGTACAGCTGGGTATCATCTGCATAACAGTGAAACTCCACACTGTACTGTCGAATGAGCTCACCCAGGGGCAGTATGTACACTGCAAACAACATTGGCCACAAGATCGAGCCCTGTGGTACTCCACAAGACAGGGGCATTGGGGAGGAGGAGAAATTCCCCATCACTACCCGCTGCACCCTGTTTGAGAGATAGGACTCAAACCACCTGATGACAGTATCGGCGAGTCCACAAAACTCACAGAGCTGATCAAGCAGCACGACGTGGTCCACAGTGTCAAATGCTGAGGAGAGATCGAAGAGTACAAGAACTGACCTGTCTCCTCTATCTCTAGCCCTGAGCAGATCATTGTGCACCCTCACTAGAGCTGTTTCTGTGCTATGTCTAGCCCAAACACCCGACTGAAATGGCTCATAGATGTCTGAGGACACCAGGTGGTCTTTGAGCTGATGTGCCACTAACTTCTCAACAACTTTACTCAAAAAGGGTAGGTTGGAGATAGGACGTCAGGGTTGAGGGAAGATTTCTTAAGGCGGGGCTTCACCAGCACTTCTTTCAAAGCCACAGGGAGGACCCCCTCCACCATAGAGCACCTGGCAATCCCGGCGAACACTGGGCCAACAGCCTCGACACATCCCATTAATAAACGAGTCGGGCCGGGTCCAGTTCACAAAAGGTGTGCTTCAGTTCTAAGATCACCTTAGTCACTTCAGACACCTCCACTGGCCTAAACTCATTCCAGACACACGAAGTGCCTCCGAGACCTTCAACCCAACCACTGTGAGGAAGCTGCCTCCCTGGCGGGATCCCTGACTGGATGGCCAACACTCTGTCAGAGAAAAACAGAGCAAACTCCTCACACAAGGTGGATGACAGCACTTTCCTTGGCTGCAAGCAGGCAGGATGAAGAAGCCTGTCAACAGTCTGAAATAGCTGAGATTGTCTGTTTTTCCCCTGCAGCAATTTCCCTCGACAGGAATTCTGGCTTCTTACAGGAAATTGCCCCCTGGTACTCCACACAGTGAGCATGTAGGGCCAGCCTATCATCCTCCAGCTGGGACTTCTGCCAGCAATGTTCCAATCTTTGAACCTTGATCTTCATCACCTTGAGATCCCCATCAAACCAGGGGACCTCAAATGAGAAGATCTGGGTCATATACGAACTGGTGCAAGAGCATCCAGAGCTTCGGAGACCACCCTATTAAAAGTGGCCACCACCTCTCTGGAACCCAACGCACATGCCATATCAACCTGAAATAAGTCTGCTAGTGCCAACAGTCCCTTGGGGCACATGCCCCATAATGGGTCGAAAGCTGATCATCTCCACGGGGGTGGGGGACTCCTGTGGGGGCCCCAAATGTGAACTCCATGGTACAGTGATCAGACCAGATGACCGGATCAATCTTGAGGTTATCAACCTCAAGACCCAGCTGGAATACCAGATTGAGTGTGTGGCCATGCTGGTGTGTCGGAGAAGCAGTCGCTTGTGATAGGCCCAGTGAATGCATCAACTGGAGGAGGCTGAAACCAAAATGCAAGGATTTGTCATCGATCCAGGCATTGAAGTCCCCCAGGATTAAATACCTGGGGGACTCCAGCTACTGGTTGACAACAGCCCGCCACCTCCTGCAGGATATCTCCCCCCACCCCAGGAGGGCGGTAAATGAGAAGAATCCTGCAACCTGCACCTGTGCCCCCACGCACAGCAATGCACTCAAAAGATCAGGTGTTACCAACCGGGAGCACCGTGAAGCCCAGACTGGCTCGAAAAACAATTGCCACACCCTCTCCCTGCAATCCTTCCTCAGGCAGTGCACTACGGAGTACCCCGGTGGGACGGTGGCCACAAAAACTGGGCCGGCATTGTCACCAAGCCAGGTCTCTGTTATGCAAGCCAGGTCAACAGCGAAAATCACATCCTCAAAAATGGCAGTCTTGTTCCTCATTGACCTGGCATTGCAAAGCACCACCCAAAGAGGATGAGATGATGCGGCTGTACTTCTAGCTGCCTGCCCACTCGGTATGGAGACCAAACACGTCTGGCCTCTCCCTCGGCTCTGTTTATACCTAGTGTGTCTCCTCGACCGGATGACCTCAATGCAGCTCACCACCCCTTCCTCTACTGCCTTCAGCTCCTTGCAGATCCCTTGCCTCCTAGCAATTCTGACCTCCCTACAGCATCTCGCTGCAGTGGCAGGAACCAGGAGGTCAGTAAAGGGGCAAAGGTCATGAAGCCAAGTGGTAGCACAGGTAATTCTAGCAGGGCCACGGCCCCAACACATATTGCCTGGCCCACCTAGTCCCCACTGGATTTCAAAAACTGCACAAGGTTTTACTGTGCAAAAATGAACCCAGATAACAAACTACCCCCTTCCACTTTTCCAAAACAAACCCCAAAAGTAAAATTATCCAACTGAAAGAAATTCTCCTCTTGCATACTAACCATGCATACACTAAGCCAAATACATTACCACCTACCCTCTACTAATACAAATTCTTTAAGCTTCACCCACACTCCCCAGACTACATCACCCCCAACTCAAATAAAATAAATTAATAATTGAGAGGAACAATGGAGGGAAAAAACAGTGAGAACGAGTTGTAGCAAAAATGAAAACAGAAAATTCCAAGTCAATAAACTAAAATGTCCAAGCTCAAAATCCCAACCAAAAGGCTGGGAATATCTAAAGGCACAGACCAAGCTATTAGATGCTCGCACCACCAAAACTCGAATAAAGTTCTTAAGACGGCACAACCAGTCTGAAGGCAAGATTTCAGTTTTTTCAGGAGTCCCTCCAAGACACCCAGTCGACACAGACTCTTTTTCCAACCTTTGCAGATCTTTTTGTAGGGGCTCAACTGCTTCTTCGCTGTCCACCCTACCACCTACAGTAGCTTAGTGTCATCCAAGAATAGTGCAATTTTGCCTTGGATATCTACTCCTATATATCTGATGAACACATTAAACAGGACTGGACCCTATACTGAGCCCTGAGGGATGCCACTCACCACCTCTCCCTCCTCTGACCTCTCTTCATTAACAACTACTCTCTGCTTCTTGCCCCCCAGCCAGTTGCCTACCCACCTGACAATGCAGTTGCTATGCCCATATCTTCCAGCTTTTTCAGCATGCGGTTATGTGGCACAGAATCAAAGGCCTTGCTGAAGTCGAAATAGAGGAGGTCCACTGGATGGCCCCTCCCTAGTTACACAATCAAAAAATGTTCTCAGGTTCATCTAGCATGACCTGCCCACCACTAAACCATATTGTTTGTCACCCTGAAAGCCATTTTTATTCAAATAATCCACTAGGTTTTGTTTAATCAGGGCCTCCATTTGTTTTCCTAACACGGATGTGAGGCTAACCGGTGTGTAGTTGCCGTCTTCCTCCCTGCTTCCACCCTAATGTAGTGGCACCACGTCGGCTCTTTTCTAGTCCCTTGGCATGACTCCTGACCGAAGTGAACGGTTAAACAGATGCACCAAGGGGTCCGCTAACTCACTCGCCAATTCTTTTAGTATCCTTGGATGTATGCCATCTGGTCCAGGAGATCTGTCTTTCTTCATACGCTTGAGTACCTCCCTAACCCTGCTTGTGGTAATTATTGACGTTTCCATTTGTGGGACACCCCTACTGTGCACTGTAATTCCACTGTCGGGCATTGGGCCACTGTGTGTCCTGTTGAACACTGAACAGAAATATTTGTTCAGAATGGCAGCCTTCTGTCTGTTTTCTTCCACTCTTCTATCCCCATCTTCATGTCTAACTACCCCTCCTCCTTTCTTTCTCTTCTCTTGTAAGTACCTGAAGAATTGTTTGTTCCCCACTTTGACTCCTTTTGCTATCTGAAGTTCTGCCGCCACCTTTGCTTGCTTCACTGCCATCTTAGCCACCCTATTCTTTTGTATATAATCTTCCCATTCGCTGTTACCTGGTTTCCTTTTAAAGTTGAGGAAAGCCTCCTTCTTGGCCTTAATGGCTGTTTTGACTTGGCTACTGAACTATATGGGGTGTTTGTGTTTTTTCCTTTTTGTCACTGTCTTTACACATATCTTTGTAGCCTCTAAGATGGCTTGTTTAATTGTTCCCCAAATGTCTTCTACCTCCAACTGCTCGTGGATCTTGGTTAGTTTATCTCTGGCTAGATCCCTCATTTTGTCGACATTAGCCCCTCTGAAATTTAAGACTTCTGCACTGGACTAAGATTTGACATCCCTCAAGGATAATTCCAACCAGACAGAGTTGTGGTCACTGTTGGCCAGTGGCTCCCCAACCCTGACATCCCTGACTATTTCTGAGTTGGTGAGAACCACATCTAAGATGGTGTCCAGCCTAGTTGGATCAGTGACTAACTGCTTGAGAAGGCAATCCTGTAAGGCTTCTACCACAGATTCATTCCAGTTGATCTAGCCGTCGGAATGCCCCAGTCTACATCGGGCATGTTTAGGTCTCCTACCACCACTATGTCCCCTTTCTGCGATACCCCTCTAATTTCTTACAAAAGCTCCCTGTCCTTGTTCTCCACTTGATTCGGAGGCCTGTATACCACCCCCAATGTGGATCCTCTTCCCTGAGACTGAACGAAGCTGTACCCACAAGGATTCCACTCCCTCTTTAATGCTGTCATTGCATGTTGTGGCCTCTATTCACTCTTAAACAGACAGCGCTACCCCCCCCCCCGGTTCCCTTCCTATCCCTCCTAAAAGGCATATAACCCGGAACCAAGAGATCCCAATCATTGTTTTCTGATGCCCAGGTTTCTGTGACAGCCACTAAGTCCATCCAGGACTCTGCCATCCATGCCTGAAGGTTACTTGTCTTGTTACCCAGGCTTCTGGCATTAAGGCACACCCAGTTCAAAAAACAGGAGTGAAGTGTTTCTTCTACCTGCTGGTCTATTGCATAGAAACATAGACTTTAATAGCAGATAAGGACCACTTGGCCCACCTAGTCTGCCCATTTCCCTACCTAGATGATAAGCTGCAGATCCTAGTTAACCAACAGCCTATTTCTTCCTACCCCCCCAACAAAAATTGCCTTATGTCTGTCCCATGCGTTCTTGAATTCTCCCACAGTTTTAGACCCCACAACCTCCTCAGGAAGGCTGTTCCATGTGTCCACCACCCTCTCTGTGAAAAAATACTTCCTCACATTGCCCCTTAGCCATCCCCCCATCTTCAGATTGTGTCCCCTTGTTCTATTCTTGAGTTTCCTCATTTCTTGTTTATTTATTTTATTTATTTATTTGAATATTCGTATATAACCTTTAAGTATGTACTCCTTCACAAAGGGCCCACATCAGGACGAGAAACAGAGCAGACATCACAAAACATAACACTTCTTATTGTACATTGGAATACAGGCATGAGTTCCCTTTGTGGTCCTTTAGAGCCTTTTTCTGCTATGATTGAGTCCATGGTGCACTCTAGTGATTCCTGATTGTGGGGGTGTGGCGGCTAAGTTACCATCATTTGTGCTATTGCTGATAGGTTTCCGAACACCAGACTCCCCCTCTCCTAGTTTAAATGCCTGAGGCGGACATTGAATTTCTGTCCCAATGCACTCGTTCATTATCTAAGTGAGGACCATTGAACTTGAAAAGTCTTCCCTCTCAGAAGCACCCCCAGCCACCTATGACATGGTAACCTTTTTCCTTACACCATTCACATAACCAAGTGTTGAATTCCTTGATTTCTTTCTCTCTGATCTTGTTCGTGCAATCACCTTTCCCCACACTGGGAGGACCTCTGAGAATGTCAGGGAGGATGATTGTACTGCCAGTTGTGCCCTGAGCTTTTTGAAGTTTTGCTTGGTCTCTTCCACTGTTTGGTTTGCTAGGTCATTGTTATTAAGATGGATCAGAACATTGAGTCCCTCTTCTGCTTGGTCTACGATCCTCCCAATACATTCAATGTCTCTCTTGGCCGAGGAGTCGGGGAGGCATTGGACCTTCACCGTAGATTTTATTGAAGTGTGACTCAACTCCTCTAATCACTGAGTCCACTAGAATGAGTGTTTGCCTCCAATTATTTTGTTTCTGCTTTCCCTTGCATCCCTCGGTTGCCTTTTCACAGTTCTGCCTTATCTCCTCCGCTGGATCAGTGTTTGGTTCAGTGTCTGCCTTCTCAGATACCGGGTCCTGTAACATCTCCAGGGTTGCAAAGTGATTTGCAGTTGAGATGTCCCTTGGCTGAACCGGTTTTACATGCTCCATCCTTGTCTGTTTTCTTCCCCCTCATCACACCATTCTCCAACCCGCTGGGCCAGTGGGCCTCTGGGGGAGAAGACGAAGTACCCCTGCAGCAGCATCCCAAAAGTGGCTCTAGGTGGGCTGTGGACCCATTGATGCCCCACTACTTCGCAGCTGTGGCCGCCAGCTCCCCTCAGTCCCTCGACCCATAGCAGAAGGAGGCCGAGGTCCAATTGTGTTTTCAGCACAGGCACAAGTGGAGTCCTCCATCGGCCTCTGGGGGAGAAGATGAAGGGGTGCACTCCAGTACAGTTGATGATGCAGTCTGGCAATTTCTATTCTAACTGTATCCAACTGAGTCGTGAGTTCATTTAGATTCCTACACACAGGACAATGCCCAATCCTCCAGAAAAGTCCCCAGAAGACAAGTGCCCCACACATCTGGCAACTTACCAAGTCCAGAACTATAATGCAGCTTACCCTTTACATAGTGGTAAAAGTCCTCCCACTAAAAAAAATAAATGTTTTTTTTTTTTTTTAATATTTATAGGGTTACTTTAAATATTTACAGGGTTTAGGTTTTAGTTGTTCCAGTTTCTCTTTTGGTTTAGAGGTGCCATAAAGCCTGGACCAAAAAGTAAACATAAAAGATGGTGGCTGGCACCCTCTTGCACATGCACGGCCACTGAGTGCTCAAAATTTAAAGGAGCCTCAGCTCCATTTCTATATTTGGCTACAGCCATTATATAATTATATCCCCAGCTCCAGGGCAGGCAGCGGAGTCCGGGATCAGGGAATCTTACGGAATGCCTCCAGGAAAGGAGAAGAGTGTTTTCAGCCCTCTTAAGGGCATAAGTATTAAAAATAAGGGCTGGACAGTTGTGGGGCTAAAGGTACATAAATATGGCAGCCTGCATAGGGCTACAGACAACAGGGGACTGCTGGATAAAGGTGAAAGGGTAGCGAAAAAGCCCAGGAGATTAACAGCCAATCAGGGGGTGGGACTGTAAAAGTCATTTAAAGGGGAACTGACATCAACAGGGTTTCTTAATGTCTGAAAGTCCATAAAAAGCTAATTAGAGTGAGCCATTGTATTTATGTGTGAATCTTTGCAGCCCAGAGTTATTCATATGTAAATCAGCCTGTAATTAAGGGCTGGGGGCAGCCATGTGTTTTAGGCTCCTGACAGGAAATGATGTCACCGAGGAACTTGGCCCTCCATTTACTGCAGGCAAAATAGGAAATCATCTGTTTTATTAAGTGTGTTTTAAAGTGTTATTACAACACGCTCTACATTTATAATAATCATTTTGTATGTGCATTGAAAATAGTGAGTTATCACCTTTACATTTCAAACTGTCAGTAAAAATAATCCATCTTTAGGATTGCTTTAACCTGTAGGTTATCCTGCCAGCTGATCATCAAGAACTACTCATCTCAAGGCTGACTCTGTGGTGTCAACAGGTATTGGGGCACCATACTGTATCAGGATGTCTAAACCCTGACTGTGTTCATGTGAGTGCAGATTTCTGGGGCTGCCACAGCACTGACTTCTGTCTTATTCCATTCTCTCTCTTACAATTTTGGATGTAAACTCAGGTCTACAAGATGCAAATGTGGCTACGTACCTATTGGCCTGGCATCATGGGGCCAGCCTTGAAATGTGTCGTTTTTGATTAACAGCTAGCAGCATTGCCTATAAGTTAAAGCAAAGAGCTGTGAACAAGCTTTGTTCATCCTGCAGAATGGGGTTTGAGTCCAACATGCTCTACTTGTATAGTGTATGACCAGAACAAGTCACTTATTCTGCCTGCAGTCCCAAAACACACCCAGAAACAAGCTATACTGTAGTTGTGTGCCTTTCCTGGACAAAGACAGTGAAAACAATCTGAGCATGTTGACTTGAAAAGAAAAAATTAGGACACCATTAATTGTTTATTAATTGCAAAAACACATAGATGGACAACATTGTTAAAACATGCATGACCTGAAATGCATTATTAAAAGAGTATTTTACTTTTTTTGATGAAGTTAAAAGTATAACAGTTTCTTACTGAAATACTTTGAATGGAATGGGATTTTCTACTGTAAAGGAAACAAATGAATCTGGTTGATCCTGCCACTCATGCCCTTCGAGCTGGTCTTACATGCTCCAGCTCTGCCAATGGACCACAACTTTCCAGAATGTCATTCCCATTGTAATGTAAAAAAAGAAAGAAAAAAAAAGGGATAGACAGGCTGTGTGTGTGTGTGTGTGTGTGTGTGTGTGCGCGCACGCGTGCGTGCATGCATGTCTGTGTGTGTGTGAAGTGTGTGTATGCATATGTGTGTGTCTATCTTGGAGAGAAGTGCTGCACTAACTGAACTGTGCTGAAAGGGGAAAAAAAATATCACCATTAATTAAAATAATATATGGGTGGGCAGGTGTGAAAACCAGAATTTTGCACACACTGTTGGTGTGGGATGTAAGCAATAATACCTGACAGGGTGGGTAGTATTGGGCAATACTGGACTGCCCAGATGCGTAATGAGGCCCGCTGGAGGGCCTTATAGCTCCTGGAAGGTCCGGAATTGCCCATACCGTCCACCCTGGAGGGTATTATTGCACTTAGAAAATGGTCAACTGTATTATGTATGTGTGAAAAAAAAAATTATGTATCAGTGTTAAAAATCTTAAGAGTTTGCTGTCATGTAATAAAATAGTTCCTCCACCTGCAGTAGAATGGTGTTTTTTTTTCCAGCTATGGAGTTCTGTCCTACTTTAGAGTGTGTAGTAGTGAAAAAAGGAGAAAAATAAAGCTAGTTGATGACGGGAGGGAAACAAATAATAAGATCGCTTAAAAAAGGTACATTTCTGTGCTGAGCAGTGTTCATTTTAATGCTCAATACGTAAGGAGAATTGTGGTGAGGAGCAGTGGTTGCAGGCGGCCCTAGCGTGGAGCTGATGAGGAAGCACAGAAGGTCCATGCATTTACATCGAAGAGAGGTCAGCCGAGCTGAGACATAAAACTAAGCCTGCATAAAGCAGGAAGATGTGTGTGCTTTTATGTGGCATTGTTTGTTTTCTAGCTGGGGTACTATGGTGGCGTGGGCTATAATTGCAAGACTGCATCATCTGGAGAATCAAGCTGAGGAGCAGCGGTGGTGGCAGGTGGGCGACCGCTGTATGGAGCTGCTGAGGACAGTCAGAAGGCCTGTTGATTGTCATCGAGTGAGGTGGGCTGAGATGTGAGGAAAAATGATACTATTCCTGCAAAAAAAAAACAGGTAGATTTCTGTGGTTTTAGTGTTTTTTGGCTGGTGCACTGAGCAGGGTTGCAGTTTAAAAACTGGATGGAACGGAAGAATCGGAATGAGGAGTGGTCTGTTGCTCTTGTACATGCCTCCACTCGTGTTTTGGTTACTTATTGAAGCCTGTTTGCATTTCCTGAAGTTCGCTTTTTTCTTCTCTTTTCTTTCTACATAAAAGTGCAGCCATTATTTCATGCGTGACAAGAACTTAAGACGTGACACCCAGAAGTATGGAGGGAACGGAAGAAGTCTCAAAATGCTTAATTTGCTTTTTTTAAAAAATTAATATAGGGTTATGGCTTTCCGTTTATGTTTATGCCACTTTTTCATTTATTCATTATTCATTTGGTGCTCAGTGTATATGTGTGGGAGAGTGGAGAATGAGCCGGGATTCAAAAGTGGCTCCGGCCATCAACTGACACTTGAGAATACTTTGGCTGCTGTTAGCTGCTATCCAGGTAAAAATCTGCTGACAAAAAAAAATGTGTTCTTTTTTCTTATTTAAATGTCAACCATTGAGTTGCTGGCCGACACACAGTGTGTGTGTGTGTGGGGGGGGGAACCAACTGATAGCTTGCTCGCTTAGTAAAAAAATGGCGCTTTTCATTTTGAATTTAGAATGTGGCACCATTATTTGAGTGGGTAATGGGGCAGGTTGGGACTGGCACTTTTAATATCCGGGCTCTGTTGTCTGATAGACGACCACCTTGCCAGGGCTATCAGCCAATCAGAGCTTGGGATTCTCTTACACCATTTTCTGAGTTTTTATAAACCCCTTGGACTGTGCCCTTGGGGTTAATGTAGCATCCCATACCTTGTGTGTGTATGTAAAATTCTGGTTACACACACCCACTCATATATTATTCTATATTTTAATAATGTAGTTCCGATTATGCATGTTTTAACAATGTTGTCCACCTACGTGTTTTTGCAATTAATAAACTATTAATGGTGTCCCATTTATTTTTCTTTTAAGTCAAATCTGGATAGAAAGAGCATAATATTTTCAGAATCGTAGCACATGCTTAGATAGTTTTTACTGTCTTTGTCCAGGAAAGGCATACAACTACAGCTTATTTCTGGGTGTGTTTTGGGACCTCAAGGAGGTTAAGTGACTTGTTCTGGTCACACAATATACAACAGCATGTTGGAAAAAAAAAACATTCTGCTGGATGAAAGAAGCTTGTTCACAGCTCTTGGTTTTAACCTCTAGGCTGTATTGCCAGCTGTAAATCAAGAACTACACATTTCAGGGCTGGCCCCATGATGCCAGGCCAGTAGGTAAGCAGCAACATTTGCAACTTGTAGACTGAGTTCATACCCGAAATTGTAAGAGAAAAGGCTGTAAGAGACAGAACAGAATTAGTTCTGGAGACCCAGTCTCCGCAAGGACATAGATAGGATGGAAGCTGTCCAGAGGAGGGCAACTAAAATGGTGCAGGGTCTGCACCGGAAGACATATGAAGAGAGACTAAAGGAGCTTAATATGTAGCCTCGAGGAAAAGAGGGAAAGGTGGGACATGACAGAAACTTTCAAGTACCTCAAGGGAATCAACAAAGTCCAAGAGGGTAGCATCTTTAAAAAGAGATGTGCAAGAACAAGGGGCACAATTTGAAGATAGAGGAGGCTCAGAGGTAATGTAAGGAAGTATTTTTCACAGAGAGGGTTGTGGATGCATGAACCGCCTTCCGGAGGAGGTTGTGAGTCAAAACAGCGGCTGAATTCAGGCATGCATGGGACAGTCATAAGGCAATTCTTGGGGGTGGGGTAGAAAGAAGTAGGCTGCTGGTTAACTAGGATCTGCAGCTTATCCATTAGGTAGGGAAATGGGCAGACTGGGTGGGCCAAGCGGTCCTTATCTGCCATTAAATTCTATGTTTCTATGTTAAGACAGAAGTCGATGCTGTGGCAGCCCCAGAAATCTGTACTGACATGAACACAGCGAGGGTTTAGAAATCCTGATATGGGGCCCCAATACCTGTTGACACCACAGAGCCATCCTTGAGATATGTGTAGATTTTAGTGATCAGCCAGCAGTATAGCCTAGATATTAAAGCAATCCTAAAGATGAATTATTACTACTAACAGTTTGAAATGTAAAGGTGATATCTTACTAGTTCCAATGCACGTACAAAACAATTATTTTAAATGTAGAAAATGCTGTAATAACACCTTAAAACACACTTAATAAAACAGATGATTTCCTATTTTGCCTGCAGTAAATGGAGGGCCAAGTTCCTCAGTGACATCATTTCCTGTCAGGAGCCTAAAACATATGGCTGCCCCAGCCCTTAATTACAGGCTGATTTACATATGAATAACTCTGGACTGCAAAGACTCATACATAAATACAATGTCTCACTCAAATTAGCTTTTTTTATGGACTTCAAGACATTAAGAAACCCTGTTGATGACAGCTCCCCTTTAAGGGACAGTTTTGTCCTCCAAAGGGGAGATTAGCTAGAGATGTTAGTGCAGGATGGACTGCTGTGGGGTTTCCCAGCCCAAGGTCTGTACCTGGTACCCAACGGCCAGTCTGGTCCCAGCAAGAAGGGACCTGTAGACTGCTTTTGCAGCAGGAGAAAAGACTGTTTCAGTTTTGTTGCAGCAAGAGAGACTTGGCAGTGCTGCAGAGACAGCTACTGGGAGTTCATCGTGGAGAGAAAACCCATTCTGGAGAGTGCAGTAGAAAAAGCGAAAGTGACTGGAACTATAGTGTGAGAGCAGAGGCTGTAAACTGTGCAGCATGAAGTTAAAAGTGCTGCAGCTGTGAGTACAAATAAGAGTGACCTGAATCCCCCCTCCCCCTTGAGGGATAGCTGTGGACAGTGCAAATTTCGGCAAGGGGAAGAGTCCAAGAGTTCTGTGGCTAGAGACTGCACCAGGGCCCAGCACGGGAGTGACCACAGAAACTGAACGAGAGAGTGCTGGGGGTAAGAAACTGTAAGAAAACCTCATTGTAATTGTGTGTTCAGGGTGTGCAACAGAGGGGTCCAGGGACTTCACCACCTTTGTCCCTAGACTGAAAAAAAGGAAGAAGACCAGCAGAGGAAGGCGACGAGAGGCCTGCCTGATAAAAAGTGTCTATGAAGACCTCTGAGGTGAAGTTGGCAAGGCCAGGCAGGTGAAGACCCATGTTATTCATTTTTCATTTTTTCCAGTCATCCAGCTCTGAGGCCTTATGGTGCACTACCATCTGGATACCTCCACAGTACCATGTAACTGCTATTTCAACTGCAGCTCAGCCTGCTGAAACCCTCTTGTGAACGTCTGAACTGTAAGTACCCCAAACTGTGGCTTTGGGGAGCTTTTATTAGCTAGCTTTATTAACAGGGGGTAAGTCCTGGACTGACGGCACCAAGTACAAAGCTGCGCCCAGGCAGTAAAATTAAAGTTGAAACTGTTTAAAAGTGATTTGGGCTCTGATGAAAGACCCCAGGCCTGCATCACCACCCAGTGAGGTACCCACCACATCTAGGGATATTTCTGGGTGCACCCAGTGGTGGGAGGCGAGATTTATAATGCGAGGTATGATTGATCTGCAAAGTGTTGTGCTGTTTGATAGTCTCCCTTTTTCTACCTCCAGTAATAAATACTTTCATTGGCTCCCATTCACTAATGAGGCAGAAGGCACATGTACCCCGCCTGTGTAGCTCCGCGGCCCTGGACAGGCACAGGGTGCGTGGTATTCACCACCGCATGCACCTGCAGTGCACCTATCCACTGCCCTCCTCCCCCCCCGGTGCACAGCAGCATGGGGGGTGGCCAGGTGTGGAGGGGCAGACCCGTGCAGGCATCCAATGGGATGCCTGACCCCGGTCCCATAGTGGATCCCTTGAGCCCATGGTGTGGGTGTACAGCAGAGGAGTGGATCCACGGCAATATGGCCCCAGCCCTCCCCATCAGCCTACTGGGCTGGGGCTCATGGAGGTCCCATTTATTGTCCTGCCGCGACCAGCACGGGAAGTTCAGTAACCCCCCCAACCCAATTCCAACCCCTGATCAAGGTTATTCCCCTAAGGACCAGAAAGACACCCCTCCTCATAGTTTTTTTTAGCATGGGCCACATCCTCCAGGGTCCATAACCAGGTGTCCTCAAAGCGCCAAATATGATACTCCAGGGACTGGGCTGCTGAAAATGTTATGAGCCTCCTCCTCCCACTCCTCATACTATTTGTATTAAGAGAAGCACATTTTAATGTAACAGATGACATCAGAAAGAAAAGGAGAAAAATATCACTGCCCCCACTCTCATTTCTTATTCCATTTCCCAGCCCTGCTCCTCATGTGCATCTAATGGGTCTTACCATCACCAGGGAATTCCGGGACATCCTCCACCTCAGAGGAGAGATTGTGCTGTGAAGAGGTCAGGGAGGAACTGTCTGACTCCTCCCCATCTGAAATCACCCCAGCTAGCTCCCAGTTATAGGGGGTCAAATCTATTGCTCAAGGTCACGGGCTCTTTTATCTGGCATTTAGATCTGGGCTTTCAACCCCCAGAACCCAACCTCCTCACACTCCAAAAGGAGGAACTTTCCTCAGTAGGAACTGGGGGAGGAGGAGGCGGGGGAATAGACACCTCTCGGACTGTAGATAAAACAGGTTCTACAACTAAAGCCAGAAGAGCCATATCCAGAAGAACCTCCTGAGGGCCTTCCGGGGAAACATCAGGAGGGGAAGCTACTGTAAGACTGACCCATACTGGGGTCAGGGCTGACGTTCAGCCTGTTGATCAGCAGGTAAGGCAGAAGCACTCGAATCAGAAACTAAAGCTGCCACAAGGGGTTCAGGGGCCAAAGTTGAAGAATGATAGGTAGGGGGGTACGAAGGAACAATAGTAAAACCTTGTGCTTTATCTAGGATGTTATCCTGAATCAGAGCCCCAGAATGGTTATGTGCTGCCCATGGACAATTCTTAAAAGGCATGGCCCCTCTCGTCACACAGATTACATTTCACAATGTTCTCACATTTATTACTCACATGACCCCTCCCCCCCCACAGAGCCCACAGCGAAGCCTGTCACAAGCATTGTTCTGGTGGGTTTCAGCACCACATTGGAAACATGCCTTCGGCTGGACTGGGTAAAAGAGGATATCCCTGTCTCCCCCAATAAAAAAACTATTTGGCAAATGAGAGATGCGTTTAGCCATTTGATATAACTTTACATGAAACTTCCACTCCTCAGTCCAAAGCTGTTCATCAAAACTAGGCTGAGGTCTTGCAGGACCTCACATCATTGCTGGAGCCAATACATTATACCTGCCATGTTCATACCCTCATTACAGAAGAGAACTGTAATGGTCTTGTAGGTCGGCCTGAAAAGGCTTCCACAAAAAAAGTGTCTTTCAACTTAGAATACAGTTTCCAAAACCTGTCCAAAGTCGCCATAGTTTTAAAGCTGATATCAGAAATAGTTTCTTCAGAAATTTGAATGAAAGCATAAATATCAGATGGACAGAATTCATTAGAATCCTAAAAGAAAATACAACATACAAAGGTTATGTCCTGGACATAATCACGGCCTCCTGTGTATCGCAGATGGACCACATTGTGCCACTTAGCAGGCTCAGGTCTTTTGCAAAAAAGTCTGCCATACGGAAATGGGGAGGTTCAGGGGTTGGGTCACCTTCATTCAAAACAGAGTCTCCACCATTCTTCAAATCAGAGGACCCATCCTCTGCAGTGAGGCCACTAGAGGATGACCCAGCAGTATCTGATACAGAAGGCTGAGCAGGGGCCAGAACAGGAGGCTCACAAGGGGGATTAACAGGAGCCACAGGTAGCACAGTAGTTTGTGTAGCAGGAAGCAACAAGGCAGGGCTCTGACCCATAGTTAGAAAGGCTGGAAGCTGCAAAGCATTGTGGGTAACAAAAGGATGTTCATGGGACCCTTCTACTGAACCCATAGTTTGTCCTGAACTGGACGGCCAGATAGCCAGCCACTGGAACCCATCTGGAGACAACGACCAACCAGCACTCAGCAGTTCAGCAGCAACATTAGGAGGAGTATTGCGAGCTGAAGTCTAACTGGGGACAGCATCAAATTCCACATCTTCCCCAACACCAGAACCCCCCATTCAGTGCAGTAGTACCAGGGACAGAATCTGTCTGACTCGGAAGCTGTACAGAGTTGGCAAATACCACAACAGAGTCTGCACCATCCGCACAGGAGTTAGCACATACCTGAGCAGGCAAAAACGTCTTAGGAGTACCAGAAGATAGTCCATTCATACAGGTGCCTTTTCTCTTCTTTCCCTTTGCCATCAAACGGACTGCAGGAAAGTAGGGGAGCTTCCCCGTTGTCATGACCAAACACTGACACATCAATAGAGACAGGTTCATGTAACTCACCCTCAATGACACACCTGGAAACGAATGGCTCACCTCACAGGGGTTACACCTCATTTGGTTACGGCAATGACTAGATAGATGTCCCAATTCAGGACATAGGCTGCATCTTACTTTATTGCAGGTGCTGCTCAAGTCGTTTCCTTCCCCACAGTGATATCATGCCTTGGACTGACCTGGATAAAAGAAGACTCCCATGTCTCTCCCTAAAAAGAAACAGTTGGACAGGTGTTGTAGCCCAGAGTCAGTATGACTCAACTGCACTCTGACTTTCCACCCCCATTCCAAGTGTTTTCGGAATAGAGGATGGGCTCTGGATTCCCAAGCACAACACATTTCTGATTCAGCTAGTATACAATGCCTATGATACTAACTCCTTCATTTTTGAACAGAATAGTACTTTTAAAAGCTGGCTTTGTAAAGGGTATAGCCAAAAAGTGGACCACAGGGGTGAATTCTTCAGATCCTGATATCTTGTCCAAAACCACTCCAACCAATAGGGGGTCTTGAAACTGACATCATAGTACATACTTTCAGGGGTGTGAATTAGAACATAAAGCTCAACAGAAAAGCTTCCTGCCATCTTTAAGCAAGGTTCAGGCACCTTCTCCATTCCTCCCTTATATTTGAATCCAACACCATTCCTGCCCTGTGCACTACCAGCAGAAGTAGTGGAGGCTAGAACAGTGGGGGGCTTCAAGCATACATGGGATAAACATAGGGGTATGTTACAAAAGAGGCAGGGAGGTGGGAGAATAGCCGGAGACCAGATAGGGTCTGTCAAGGCAGAATAGGCAGGGAACATCTGGGCAGACTGGGCTGGCCAAGCTGTACTTTTCTAACAACTAATTCTATGTTTCTTCATTTTTAGGTGCAGGGAGGCTGGATAACTGGGGACAGGATGCTGGTTAGGTGCTGGATTGGTAGCCTAGATGCATGGGGTGATGGCAGCAGTGGAGGAGAGCCTAGTCCAGGGGCTATAAGGGTTGTCCAGGTGAAGGGAGGCTGGTTGTCTGGAGGTGGGAGGCTAGTGTTTTTATTTATTTATTAAACTCTAGGATTACAAGTACCTTCGAGCAGGGACTGTTCATTTACAAAGGTTCCATGTCAAAGGATGGCGGGTGACATAACACAAAGGTGAACAATGGTTACAAACTTAACATGTCTATTACTAAGGCCTAAACAGTACAGTCAGTATGTTTAAGTAGAACAACATAAGCTATCTTTTAACAGAATTCATGGCAAAACAGTATCTTTGTAGGAGGAAGTCAGGACGAAGCCGGCCGGTAGGTGCTGTTGTCAGACAAGGATGGAAAGAGCAAGGGGGACAGGGGCCAGTGGCCACAGATAAGAGTGTGTCCTTAGGAGGGATGGGTGGGTGATCAGGGGGCAAAGGGAGAGAGAGGGGGGTAGACTGGTGCCATGAAAGCAAGGCCAGAAAAGCAGGTTACAGCTACTGTTAGGGTAGGGGTGTAGAGCAATGCTTAGGGGAGGCAGTCACACTGTGTGGTAGAGGGGAGGAATAGGCATAGTTACCTTTTAAAGGGGCTTAGCATTACAGCTGCAAGAGTTTCTTTGTTAAGGGTGTTAAACCACTGAGGAGCCCTGTGCAAGAAGGATCTCTGACCCAATGAGGTCCGGCGCCTGGGGACCTGGAAAGTCCGGTCATGAGAACTACGTGTCGGCTTGGTGCTGCTGTTGGTAGTAAGGAGCCTAGCCACACCTGGCAGCATGAGTCCGAGGAGAACTTTTTTTGCTATCAGACAGGTCTGGTATTGTATTCTACTAGTGAGTGGTAGCCATCCAGCCTGGGCATACAGGTCACAGGTGTGTGTTACGCAGTCAGCCCCCGTGAGAATTCTACAGGCCTTGTTGAACATCACAGATATCCTCCTAAGGGCAGTAGGGGAGGCAGAGCCATAGATGACTAGACCGTAGTCGACTATGGAGGTAACAGAGCTGTGGATGGCCAGTCTAAGGGCATCAGAGGTCATACAGTGTTTGTACTTGTGGAGCAGGCCGAGGCGTATGTTGGCAGACTTAGCAACTTGACCAGTGTGCTGGGAGTAAGACAGTAAACAGTCCAGGATGATGCCGAAGTATTTGAACACTTGAACCTGATCAAGTGAGGTCCCCTCTTGATTCTTGTTGGTGAGGTGTAGAGGTTTATACTTGCTACATGCATTGCAGAAATACATGACCTTGGTCTTGTTATAGTTCATGACAAGTTTCTGAGACCCAAACCATTTTTCCACAAGCCTGAAATCATGTTGCAGTTGACTCTCAAGCAGATTAAAGTCCTGATTGCAAGAAAAGAGGACCGCATCACCTGCGTAGAGTAGTATCCTCTGTTGGCAGATGACAGGGAGATTGTTTAGGAAGAGAGAAAAGAGTAATGGACCTAGTATAGACCCCTGAGAGAACTGGCTTTTCAACTGAAGAGACTCCAGCAATTTTAACACTTTGGACCCTCTCACCAAGGTAGCTAGCAAACCAGGGCAGTGCATCATTGGAGAGCCCAAGAGCAGACAGTTGCCTGAGTAGGAGTGGGTGATTTACTGTATCAAAGGCCTTTGTTAGGTCAATAGATATGGTCCCCCCCCCCCGCAAAGTCCTTGGTCCAGGGCATCATGGATACAATCGGTGAATTCCAACAATGCCGTGGTGGTACTATGCCCTTTGCGGAAGCCATGCTGTTCAGGGCACTGAATATTATGTTTGTCCAGGAACTCTACAAGCTGGTCAGAGACAATTTGCTGCAGTGCTTTAGATAATGGGGGGAGGATACAGATGGGCCTGTAATTGGTATGCAGTGACTTGTCTCCACTTTTGGGCACAGGAGTGATGATAGCCATTTTTCCAAAGTGATGGGAATTGGCAATGCCTTAGGGAGAGGTTGAAGATCGTTGTCATCAAGAACTAGTGCTAGGAGTTTAACGTCGAGTGAGTCACCACTATAGCCAGTTTTGCTGAGAGACTTACAAATATAGGTCCTGGCTAAGTGTGTTGGGGCTGAAAAGGTCGTCATGCTGCTGGGAGGCTGGTTTGTTGGGGGTTGGAGGCTGGTTGGGTTGCTGGAAGGTGGCCCAGGTGCTGGGAACTTGCAACTGGGCAGAAGAGGCTAGTCTGGCTGCAGGATGGGTGGTCTAGGTAACTCCTTGCCACCAAAAATCACATCTGAAGGGAATACTATACGTAATAAACAGGGGATCTTGGAAGCTTTCAACAATCATTTTGCCATAGCTGGACTGGCTTTTGACAATTCCCTATAGCTCTGGCACACTCTAAGCTAAGTGTCCCTTGTGTAGACACTGTTGCCCCAGTACCTGGCTTCTCTTTCCAAGTTGTACATTTGAAGGAGGTCGAAAATCTGATACTTCAGTTGGATGTAAAAAAGAGTGCTGGAGCTAACTCCTTGGATCCCTACTTTATAAAAATCATGGATCACGTCCTTGCTGTCCCTATCACACATCTATTTAATTTATCATTGTCCCAAGGGTCCCTTCCCAGCATTTGGAAAACTGCCCATGTTATCCCGTTGTTCAAATCTGCGGACACCTGCGACCTCAATAACTATAGACCGAGCACAAGTTCAAGTTCAAGTTTATTGCAGGAAAGCTCCATTGAGCAAGCTCATTCACAAGGAGGTCCTGTGACATAAACACTTAAAGTACAAACACAGATAGGTAATAACAGTATATACATGAAATACACGTTACATGATACAGGCTGGATATACATACAAGGGTACCACATAGGGTGACCGCAGGTGGTAAACATTGATATGAGACAGGGAAGCTATTATAGGTCGCATACTGATAAATGAAACATGATGACTGGTGTGATTTGATTTAATTAAATCAAATCAAATCAAATATACAGTATTTTGGCAGCTAGAACAAACAACAGTCTACAACTGATATGGGAGGAGGAGAGATTTGATAGAGTAGCAGTGGAGCGTAGGCAAAAGATAAAGCCAGGAGTAGAAGAGGAAGGAAAGCAGTTAATATGACAAATCAATTATATACCTTACCAGTGGATAAATATGGCACACATGGGGAAGGAAGAGACTTAATGACAGTTACAGGTGTCTTTTATTTGGCTGAACTTAGCGATTTGTAGAAGTTTATTGAAACTGTGCTAGTTAGTTTCAGTACGGTTTGTAATTGGTTCCAAATGGAGGGAAGGGCAAATGCAATAGCACGTTTACCAAAGGAAGTCCACGCCCTTGGTATGTCAAGCATAATGAAGTCAGATTTTCTTAATGAGTATGCACTATGTGAGATACTAATAAGGAAGAGATAGCTTGGCAATTTCTGCAGGAGCAGTTTAAAGTCCATAGCCCAGCATGGAGCAGGCGTCTAGTAGTGAGGATGTCCAACCAACAGCTGCATATAAGTCACAGTAGTGCGACGGTAAGGGGAGTTGGTAATGAACCGTGAACGACAGTGATAAAGGATGTCCAGTTTACTTAGACTTGCAAGAGTGGTGGAGGAATAGATTACATCGCCATAGTCCAGTAGGGGAGAAAAGTGGCCTGTACAAGCTTGTTTCGAGTTTCAAGGGGGAAAAGGGGCCTATTTCTGTAGAAGAAACCTAACCTTGCTTTTAACCTTCTAGAGACATCTTCGATGTGGTCACTGAAAGATAATTTATTGTTGATCCAGATACCTAGATATTTAAATTTGGTTACAACTTCCAGAGGCTCGTTTAGCGTGGTGACAATGAAGTCTTGGGCAAGAGTACTGGGGGGGCCTGAGACAGCACTGCGGGAGAATATCATCGCATCGGAGTACCTGCCAATCTTGTCTAAGCTCCAGGAAAAAGTTGTCAGCAATCAACTTAGAGCATACCTGAAAGTTAACAACTTACTGAACCCCATGCAATTGGGTTTTAGGTCTAAGCATAGCACTATCTCGGCCCTTGCCAAAGTAACTAATGACTGGTACAGTGACCTTGACAACAGAACTTTGTCTGCGCAGTATTCCTGGACATTAGCAATGCTTCTGATATGGTGGACCATAGCCTGCTAATCGGTCTTGACTCAGCATCCTTGCACTGGTTCATGGAGTGCCTGGTAGACCGGCAGCAACAAATCAAAGCTGAGGGGGAGCTCTCCCCTCTCAAACCTCTGCTCAGGGGAGTGCCACAAGGATCCATTCTTGGTCCATTGCCTTTCGCAATCTACATCAACAATATTGATGTGGGCATCAACAAGGCAAAAATACATCTGTTTGCGGACGACACAGTGGTTTACATAAGTCGTCGGACTGCCAAAGCTTCCTGTGCAGACCTACAGGATGAATTTGACCTTCTTTGGACTCAGCTACTCCAGAAAAGCTTCTTTTGAATGCGAAAAAGACAAAGGCAATACTGTTCACACCCTATAGCCAAATGCCAAATCCTACCAGCTCCGGGTCACTGCCTCTGATCACTACAATTCTAGGAGAAAAATTGGAGTTTATCCCTAAGTTTAAATACTTAGGAGTGTGGCTAGATCAGAACCTCACATTCTCTGAGCATGCTGAACACCTGGCAAAGAAGCTAGACAGCGGTTGGGTCTATTCTGCAGAATTAGCCAGTTCCTCACTTGTGATGCCAAATGCATAGTAGTCCGATCTACCTTTCTCTCCCTAATCGACTATGGAGATTTTCTATACAGTTACTGTCCCAAAGCCTTGCTCATCAAGTTGGACACACTGTTTCACAGAGCCATCAGGTACATTACCGGTCTTCCCCTCTCTACCCATCAATGCCTATTATACAGTGCTGGGATGGTCATCGCTTTCATTCAGGCGTGAAAGAAATGCAGCCCTTTGGACCTACAGAGCTATCTTAAAAAGGCTCCCACATTACATTTCTGAATGTCTTCCCATAAGTGAGCTGGGACCGTACGGCCTAAGGAGTTCATCATATACTGTATCTCTCTATGCATACCTAAAGCTACCACCTGTTATGGCAGAGTGGCCTTTAGCTTCACGCTGATAACACTGTGGAACAAAATGCAAAAAACTACTGAAACTAAGTTACCTCCGAAGTGTTAATGCTTTCAGGGCATTATATGCCAAAGGTGTGTGCGAACGCTGCAACTGTTACCCAGCTCCTAATCATTAACTGCTGTTAGTTTGCTCGCCAGAGTTTGGCCTTAGTCATGACCGGCCATACCCCAGGTCATCTTGTGCATGTTTCTTAATCCGCATGTATTTATTACCTCCAATCCCTGTACCCCTCTCACGCATTATACGTAAGTCTTACAGAGACATCCGAACCCATAGCATAAAATCTCTACCCCCCCCCCACTGGGTGTTTGCACCTTCACAAGCTGCCATCCGAGATCATTTGCCTGGACTCTTCTCCAACAAAGTACCGCTAACACCGCAACCAACTGGATTGCGTGCGCCTTCCAGCCCCTGCTCCCGATTGGCTCCTGAAGTTCTCACTAGGTGATCCTTCCAATGCTGGCGAAAAATCAAATGGTCAGCCATACTCTGCTAAAAACAGCTGTAACCATTTCATTCCCCACCCGATTTAATCCTTCTATACGGTTAAAGTGTTATTATCGGGAGGATGAGCGATTAAGCTCCTTTCTGAATCATTGACCATGACTGGCCTCAGGTGCCCCAGCATATCCATCCCATCCCTGTCCGGTGACCTTCCTGTGGCCCAACGGTCCACTGTACCTGGACAGCTAGTGCTAGCACCTGGCCCTGGATTAAAATATGTGGTAGGTGCTGTTCCTCCCATGCCTCAGCTTCTCACTCACTCCATCCTCCAGTATGCTGCAGTACAGCCGCTCACAGCCCCAATGCAAGCGCTCCCTGGAGATGACATGTTAGTGCCTAGTAGGCCGCCTGCTTCCTGCTTCCTTCAACATAACTACACCTATTTAACCCAATTTGTGAATAGTCAAAAAAAGGCTGTATCACTTAATTCTGTCTGTCTATCATGATGGCGATACTTGGGCATCGCCTAGCCTTTATTTCCTATGGAAATTATTGTAACAGTATCCAGCACTGTATCTCCTCAGACTTGCCTGTTCCCACTGCTCACTGGTCTTGCCGATGCTCTAGAATCAACTATTATGTATGTATGTGTGTTTTCTGATTTGCATTACACTATGCTTTATTCCCACTGCAAATATTGATGCTTGTTTTGTATTATAATCTGGATTTAACCAGGTCCATCTTGTAAATGAGCTTGCTCAACGATGTTTGCGTGGATAAATAAAGATTTGATTGATTGATTGATTGATTGATCTAGGAACAGGGAGTGTGGTCAGCTGGTGAGGAGAGGCTGATCGGGGCTGTAACGGTGGTCCAGGTGAAATGAGTTTGGTCGGCTGGGAAAGAGATACTAGTTTTGGAGCTAGACAGGTGTTCCAGCTGCTGGGAAGCTAGTCTACTGGAGGTTTGAGGTTGGTCCAGGGGCTTGAAGGGTTGCTGGGAGGCATGTTGACTGAGGGTTGGAGGTTGGTCCAGGGGCTGAAGGGGCAACCCCACTGTTGGGATGCTGGTCAGCTGGGAAGGGGAGAGTGGTTCAAGGGCTGGAAGTGTGATCCAGCTGATGGGAGGCCACTTGGCTATGAGTGGGAGCTTGGTCCAGGGTTTGGAAGTGTGATGCATGTGGAGAGTGTGTCATCAGCTGGGAAGGAGAGGCTGTTCCAAGGGCCTGGAAGGGTGGTTCAGGTGCAGGGAGGCTGGTTGGCTGGTCCAGGGGCTGGAAAGTTAATCTTGCTGCTGGGAGGCTGGTCAGTTAGAATGGCAAGGCTGATGAGGGTTTTGGAAGGGTGGTCCAGCTGCTAAGAGCGTCTTTCGGATGAGACATTAAACCGAGGTCCCATCTGCCTGGATTAGTGGTAATTCAGGTAGATGTTAAAGATTCCATGGCACTTATCGAAAAGAGTAGGGGAATTTCCCCGGTGCCCTGGCCAACATTTCCCTCATTCACTAAAAATACCACCAACAGCTTAATCTGGTTCAAGGTCAGTTGGCATTCATCTGTATCCCCCTCCCCCAGGTCGTGGCTGAAAATAGGCAGGATTTGTCTAGTGCACTTACCCGGTCAACAAAAAACAAATAAAAAATAAACAAATAAGAGGCTGGGCAGGGGCCTGGAAGGGTTATTCAGGTGCTGGGAGGCTGGTCAGCTATGGAGGGGAGGCAAGTTGGGGAGCTGTAAGGATATTGCAGCTGTTGGGAGGTAGGTCAGCACAGGGTGATAGGTTGGTCTGGGGCATGGAAGGGTGGTCCAGCAGTAGGGGAGGGGAAGCTGGTCCAAGTGCTCCAAAGGTGGTCCAGCTGCTGGGAGGCTGGTCTACTTAGCAGGGGAGGCTGAGCAGTGGCCTGGAAGGGTAATCTTGCTGCTGTGAGACAGGTCAGCTGAGGGTAGGAGACTGGTCTAGGGGCCAGAAAGGTGGTCTAGCTGCTGGGAGGCTGGTGGGCTTAGCATGGTAGGCTGAACAGGGGACCGGAAGGATGGTCAAGGTGCAGAGAGACTGGTCTTCTGGGATGGGGAAGCTAGTCAAGGGATGGAAGGGTGGTCCAGCTGCTGGGAGGCAGGTCGGCTAGGGGTGAAAGGCTGAGCAGGTGCCTGGAGGGTGGTCAAGATACAGGAAGCCTAGTCATTCGGGGAGGGGAGGGTGCTCTGGGGCTGGAAAGGTGGTCCAGCTGATGAAAGGCTGGTCAGGGGCCTGGATGGGTGGTTCAGGTGCAGGCAGGCTCACCAACTGAGTATGATAGGGTGGTCCATGGCCTGGAAGGATGGTCTAGCCACTTGGAAGCTGGTCCAATGGGCAGAGGAGTCTGAAAGAGTGGTCTAGATGTAGTGAGTCTTGTCATCTGGGTAAGAGGCTGGTCCAGGGCCTGGAGAGGTGTTTCAGCTGCTCGGAAGTAGGTTGGCTAGGGGTGGGAGGCTGGTCTGGAGGATGGAAGGGTGGTCCCAGCGAAGGGAGGCTTGTTTTCTGAGAACATAAAAAAATGTTAAATAAGAATTGCCAATAACAATATTGCATAAATTACTACGAAAACAAGACAGACAATTTAAAAAGGACTGTTATTACAAGGCACAACATTATATGCACTGCTAGTAACAGAGGTGTTAATGAAAGATGGAATGCAAATGAGTACCTCCATTAAAACGCAATTACATTTATTGCGATGAAACAAAAACTGTAAAACACAGAATACTGGTTGGGCAACCATGCACAACCAGCCAGTGCTACTACAGAGGGTTCTAATTACATCAGACCTTGGGAGGTTTGATGTAATCAGAAAACCAGTGTAACTATCAGGTTGGTATAGCTGTACACCAGTGTTTTTATAGTATAGTTTTATTTTCACAGCCCAGTTCTACCCCAGAGTTGTTTGGATCCATAAGATGCTGTAGATGAAGTGGTTGAGCAGAAAGTGAACAGAGGAACCTCCCAGCACATGCTTTCTTTTGGCTGGCTTAACGAACTGATTAGGAACCAAGAACAAAGGATTTGAGCCAGTGGGTATTAACAAAACCCGGAGACGAGAACCATAAAAACCTGTATTCCACAGGAGAGCCTCTGGGCTGTCACAGCTGGCTCGGGGAAAGGAACAGAACACTTGTAATTCCAAAGAATGTTGGCAAACTGAAGATCTTCCAGGTCGTCAGAATGGATCCTGGGAAGAAATCTGAAAAACTGGCATTGCAAATCTGAAGAACCTCTGGGCCATCACCACTGACCTTGAGAAGACATCTGAAGAACTAGTTGTTGCAAACTGAAGATATGGATGAGACCTTGAAGAACTCCGGCCAGCTCCATGGGCTCCTGGACAGGATCTCAAAAAACTGGAGCTAGATGAAGCTGAAGATCTGGAACACTCTGGGCTGTTGACTTTGGGAGAATCTCTGAAGAACCAGAAATAAAAAGACAACCCCACTGGGTGCTGGATCCTTATCTGTGAACCTGATTAGGTCACTGTTAGGGAGGGGTTGGCCTGAAGAATCTGCTGAAAGCAGGTGACAAGAAGTTTCATAGCTGACTACATTATTACCAGCCTGGCGATCGGCCCCAAATTGTCAAGATGCAGTTGGATGAAACTGTTTCTTGATCATGCAGGAGAAATTGTTAATACAATGGACAGAAATAAAGCTGAGTCTCCAAAACATTCTATCTCTTTAATTGTGGGTTGCTGGTTTCGGCAGTCTTTGGACCAAGCAACCATTACAAGGCAACTAGAAACATGCAAGGCAATTCTTGAACATAGCAAATCACAAATTTTGGAGCAAGTGCAATACATTTTGAAAAAGGTTCACAGCATGCAAGGGCAGTATCTGTCTCGGAGCATGCAATGACCATCCAGGACAATACTTTAGAATAATTTAAACAGTCTCAGAACAACACAAGGCAATTTCAGGGCAAATAGAGCAAATTCAGTGCATGCAGGACAGTTTTACAGACTCAGAGCATGCATTTACTTTGGGTGCTGTCTCTGTAAATAAGCAGTCTTGAAACTAAACAATTCTTGCCCTTCCAATCTGCACACATACAATTCGACACTGTCACTTTAAATGCACTGACAATGTTCAAGATTCAGCAGTCTCTTTGATTAACAGTTGCACTTGCATTTTGAAATGTTCATTCTGGTAACCAGGGTCACTCTACCAGGGCAGACACTGTGTAAGGGGAAACGTGGGTTAATTGGTTGGGATATACCTATCTATGCATGGATCTCAGGCTATTCTCTCCCACAGGCAAATACTTCTAAGCTTTATAGTGAAAACAGCAGTCCTGCCCACTTGACTGAGAGCCCATTAACTAAGCCTGTGTGCTAGGGTCCCATGCTAACTGTCCCTCCATCCCTTCCTAGGGGGCTCGGGGTACAGTTAAATACTTTTACAACACTTTAACACAACAGGGTGACAGTCTGTTACATACTCTGTGAAATCTGGGGC
Source organism: Neoceratodus forsteri (assembly GCA_016271365.2). Classification (NCBI taxonomy): domain Eukaryota; kingdom Metazoa; phylum Chordata; order Ceratodontiformes; family Ceratodontidae; genus Neoceratodus; species Neoceratodus forsteri. The sequence continues at coordinate 336,230,209 of JADMNL010000025.1, forward strand.
TCTCAGCCTGTATTGTGGCTCCCTTCCTTGGACCAAATCGCAACTGTCAGATCTGCTTACTTTAATACATTATAACTTTGCACCCTTATAGTATATTTCTATTATTAATGTATTCATTTATATGTCTTCTATTTATACTGTTTTAGGTGGTTGTATATGTTGATTATGGTTTCATCATACTTTTTTTTTTGTTTTTTTTTGTGAACTTTATTTCTACTCCACATACCTGGGGAACTCTTTCATTTTTCAATTCATTTTTGGTTTTTATCCTTGTGGGCCTGATGAGCAAAATGCCCGTTTTCACAGGCGACTCTCTCCGGCATCCTCGGGGTCTCCTGGTCTCTACCTCCCATCGAGACCTCTAGATCCTCTTCCCTCGTGCCACATGACACAACCTCTGGATCTGAACCCTTTGGAGGAAGGGCCGCCCTACCTGCCCAGGACGCTCTATCTTATAGTGTAGAGTGCCAGACTACACGAGTAGGTCCCTGGAGAGGAAGTCAGTCCGGTGCTGGAAGTGTGCACCCTGAGGCTGAGGTGCCATCGCCTATCCCCAGGAGTGGGAATTTTACATCTTATTGCATTTCCTGTCCCTGCAGAGTTCGGCCATGCAAGGCAATGTTATGCCACAACTCCACCCCCTGCATATGCAGCGTCAACACTTCATGTTCCCCCGACAGATGCTAAAGGCCACTCCTGAGTGACTGCTCCACTGGAGCCATCCTCGAGAAGAGAGAGCAGTCCTCTGGACACTCAATCTCTTCCCTCTCCTGCCGACCCGACAGCCCAGGCTTGCTCCCAAACCTGGGTCACCAGCGTGGTGCAAGGTGGTGGTTTTATCATACTGCTCTACATGATTGTAATGGTGCCCTGAGCTTCCAGGAAAGGGTGTCATATATAAATAAAGAATATTACTGCTTACACCATATGTACTACAACCCCCTGTGCTCTGGGACTACTCTCTCTCTCTCTCTCTCTGGGCCTGTGTGGCAGGCCCTGATGCAGCTATGCTGCTGTTCTGGGAACCTGGCTTCATTTACCCACTTCCCTGCTCCTGGCTGGAGCACAGCATGGCATCTTTTACTAGCACCCGACTCAGGGCTACTGGATTCTGTTTTAGGCTACTAAATTCTGTTGTGGGCTACTAGCCTTACATTTGGCACATTACTACTGGGGCCTGCCCTGGCCCATATCCAGCCCACCTGGTGAATACATCATTTAACTGGGCCTTGCCTCCCTTTGTTTCTTCCACTCTGCTCCTCCTGTTTTTTTGTTTTTTTTACTTGGGCTTCCTGGTTTTGTTTTTAGCGGGGCTTTGCTCTGTCCTCTTCCCCCCACCCACCCACCTGGTGGACCTCTGTTTGCTGGGGCCTGCCCTGCTTCCTGCTGCCCTTAAACTACTGGTGCCTCCTTGCCCTTGTTCTGCCCATGCAGCGTCTTCTTCACCTAACTAGGGCCTGCCTGCCCTTTTCTCCCTGCTCCTGGCGCTTATCTCTTCCTTTTCTCCTTTGAATGGGGCTTAGCCCCACCCACTACTCTTCCCTCTGCTGGTCCCTTCCTTTCCGTGCCTTGCCTACCCCCAACACAGCCGTGGTCATCTTCTGCTGTGACGTCCAGCTTAAAAAAACATTAAATAAATACAGTATATATATATTCTTTGCAAAAAACTTCATTCATGCATCAGTTAGAGTTGTTTCCATAGCGACAAACATGTGGAAATTCAACATTAGGGTTGCCACCCCGCCCCCCCACTCCCCCATCCTCGTTTTTGAGATACAGGCGCCAAAAGGCATAACGGATGCTGCAATGTTATCCTATGGGAAATTTCTCAACTTCAGAACGCTGTAACTTTTTGCCCCTTGAATGTTTTGGCACCAAATCACCAAAAGGCACATCTGTGTGACCAGGTATAGGGGTAGGGAGACCTGTGTGATCAGGGCTTGCCACTCTGCAAATTTCAGCCCAAAAGACCCAGCTATTTTATTGCAGGAGGATGGCAAAGATTTGCAGTTTTTAAAAAAAATGCTTTCACAAATCATACTAACATAATAAAAATGCCAGCAGAGTAGGCTTTATGGTCTTTTGTGACTGTTCGATAGTCAGCACCCACACTGGACGCTGATTCTGCTGTCCTCCCACCCCCTTGGGTTTCTCTATCCCCAGTCCAAGATATTCCCCTTGTATTGGACTTCCTCAGCTTCACCCTCCCCCATACCTGTCCCAGCTCCTCTTCACTCCCTCTATAGTATCTGCCTTCACCAGTCCCTTGGGCAGCCCATTCCATGGTTCCACCACACTTTCAGTGAAGTAACACCTCCTCCTCTCCCTCCCTAGTCTCCCCCCTTCAGCTTCCACCCGTGTCCTCTAGTTGCCCCCCCTTTCCTCTGGAACACCCCAACTGAGCCTCCCTTATTAATCCCCCTTGTAGCTTGAAGACCTCTATCATTTCCTCCCCCGTCTCTCCTTTCCCCCAGAGTGTACATGTTTTGCAAAAGTAGCACAAAACATTTGCATTTGTGAAAGTATTTTTGCCGTTTCTTTCGTGATTTGCGCAAGTATTTTTTTCCCGATGTTTAAAATGACATTTCTGGGAGGTTTTACACCCCAAAAAAGATAGGGCTGGCATCTTCAGGATCTGACACAGTCAGTGTTTACCTAGAGGGACCCAAATTTAAATGCCAGGCATTTTTCTGTCTCACTGCTGAAAACAAGATGGCCAAAGCATGAAAGTAAAAGGAACATTTGTGAAAGTTAAAGTGCATTTGTGAAACTTTTGTGATACACATATATTTTTCCCCCATTGACTATAATGGAAAATTTGTTTTTTTGAATAACTTTTGAACGTTTTAATATTTTTACACCAAATCTTTGAAAGGCACATTGGTGACCCAGACTGCATCATCCCTAAAGATTTCGGACCGAACGGACAAATCATGCAGGCTGTGGGCGTGAGCAGCGAAACGCACAAAAAGTCTTTTTTTTTTGCGTTTTTTGGCATCCTGTAGCTCCACAACTGTATATCATCATCATCATCATCATCATCATCATCATCATCATCATCATCAAATCTTTATTTATTCAGGCGAACATCATTGAGCAAGGCTCATTTACAAGATGGACCTGATAAGGTCAAGGTTCAACAGTTGATACACAACAGATACATCATACACTTATATAAAACAGTTATACATACAGGGGAAAAAAACGTTTATAAACACAGTGATGTACAGTAAATTCACATGATAAAAGCAGTTTACAGGAAAGTTAAGCTAATATTTACAGTATGTACAGTATATACATATCCCAGTGGGGGCATGGCAGACACTCAACATAATGTAATACTAGGATGGTGAAGGTATTACTGGGTGCCATAAGACGGGGTGTCTGTCTGGAAGGAATATGCCATATACGGTTTGGAAGGGAGGTTTGTGAGATGACAATGCTAGCTCTAGTGGTAGCAATTGCATTTCTCTTTGAAGAAGACTGTACAATGCTGTTTAAAGGATGCAAATGGAATGATATTGGACAGTTTTAGGGATTTTGTAGGGTGTTCCATGCTATAGCTAGAGAATAGCTGATTGCTGCCCTCCTAGCCTGGTGTTGAATTTGGGCAATTTGAGCAGGATGATGTTGTTGCTTCTTAGGGCATAGGAGCTAGGAGAGGTCTGGGTGAAGCAGTCCAGGATATAGTTTGGAAGTTTTTTTGACAACGCTCTGTAAATCCATAGTGCTGCATTTCTGTTCCTTCTGAGGTGAAGGGAAACCCACCCAACTGCAGCATAAAGAGAGCAATGATGAGTATTAGATGGCAGATCTGTAATGAACCTTATTGCTCTATGATATGAGGTATCCAACTTGTGATGGTAGGAGATGGGGCAGTGACTATAAAGGAAGTCTGCATAGAAAAATGGCCTGGACTAACCTCATCTTTGAGTCTCTGTTTAGGAAGGGTTTTAATCTATAGAGAAGGCCAAGCCTTTGGCGAAGCTTTTTTAACAGTTCTTCTAAATGATGAGTGAAGTCAAGTCTGTTGTCAATTCACACACCTAGGTATTTGAAGTTTTCTACATACTCCAGATTTTCTCCAAGTATAGTGCATAGCTGGGGAGAATGATTGGAAGGATGTGCTGGTGGAGCTTTGATTTGTGAACATCATTGCTTTAGTTTTCTTTGCATTTAACAGAAGCTTTTTCTCGAGTAGCTGATATTGTAGCAGGAATTCCGTTTGTAGGATTTCACGAGCAGCTGCAGGCGAAGGGTTGCTGACATACAGAACAGTGTCATCAGCAAAGAGGTGTACAGAGGAATTGGTAAGGGTTGAATCAATGTTATTTATATAAATTGCAAAAAGGATAGGACCCAGAATAGAACCTTGGGGACTCCTCTTGACAGTGGTTTTAATGGGATAGGTCACCTTCAGCTTTTACCTGCTGTGATCTACCGGTGAGATAGCATCTGAACCACTTAAGGGAGGATGGATCTAGGCCAATGGAGTACAGGGATGAAAGTAGTAGCTCGTGGTCCACAGTATCAAATGCTTTGCTCAGGTCCAGGAATACTGCACAGACATTATTCTTTTTATCTAATCGGGTTGCCAGTCATTTGTGACCTTGGCTAGTGCAGTGATAGTGCTATGCTTGGCCCTGAATCCAGATTGAGCTGGGTTTAGGAGGTTAGCATTGTCAAGATACTCCTTAACTGATTACTCACTAATTTCTCAGCATCTTGGATAGCACTGGTAGAATGAAATGGGCCTGTAATTATTAAGATCCATAGGGTCCCCTGATTTTAGAAGGAACCACTTGAGCTATCTTCCACAGTGTGGGAATAGAGCCAGAGTTTAGGGATAGGTTAAAGAGGTGTGTTAGGGGACTGCAAGTACATGGCATGCAATATTTAGAAAGTAGGGGTCCAGAGGCCTGCCCTGCACTTTTTGGTATCCAGTTGCCATAATAGATCCTCTACTTGTTTCAACAGTATAGATTTGAAGCTGAAGGAAGAGTCAACTCTCTGATCACCAAGTGTAATGGGAACTTAATTGTTCCCTCAGCAGGTTAGCTGGAGAAGTGTCAAAGGCAAGAGCAAGCCGTTGTGAAGTGGTTATTGAAGCGTCCAGAATTTCCATTTGCCAGTGATAGGGCCATAACTGTTGTGTAATTGAGTTGGAAGGGGGTGTTAGCGTCCTGCCCCACCATACCCTTTATGGTGCCCCAAAACCTAGCAGGATTATGGTAGGAAGAGTCGAGTTCGCCAAGTAGAAGGCAGCCTTTGCATCCTAACTTTCTTGGTGCATCTATTCCTGGCTTTCCTAAAGATCATCCAGTCATTTGCAGTCTTGGTTTTCTTGCCATTTTCCAGAGTTTGTCTCTCTCCAGCAGTGCAGCTTTGAGGTCAGCTGTAAACCAACGACAGGATTTGTTTTTATTCGGATACTAGAGATTGGGGCATGGGTGTTAGGGCATTTATTACAATGTTATTTAGCACCTGCTGAGCTTTTCAACAGAATGGGCAAGATAAAACTCTTGCCAGTGTGAAAGCAAGCTAGATCTTGCAAATATTCTTCAATATTGATGTTTTCTTGGATCTCCTCATGAGGAATTTTGCAGGGCTTGTTGTTATGCTGGTGGATCTTACCCCTGCGATGGGGCAGTGATCACTTATATCATGAGAAGCACTCAAGCCGTGTGTGAATAGATGTGGTTTATTCACTAGCATGATATCAAGTAGTGTGCTGTTATTACTATTCCTTGCATTAATTCTTGTTGGTTCATTAATTAGCTGTGTGAACCCATATGTATCACAGAATGATACCAGAGGTGCAGCTTCCTGGGTAAGCCAGTTGAAATTCAGGTCACCTAGAATAATGACTTCTTCAGTGCTGGGTTTGAGCAGGTTCCCCAGATGGGATAAGAGCTTGTGTTCAGCGGGGGTCTGTAGCAACCAACTAGCTGAAATGCTGCTGTATTGGGAGAGAGACTTTTAGGGATAGGCATTCAAACTCCTTGGCATAGATGTTGCAGCAATATAGGATACAGCTATACGGATTTTGCATATATGGCTACTCCACCTCCCTTGTTTGGCGATCAGCTCTGAATAGCTGGTAGTTAGGTAAGTTAACATCCCTGTCTTCTGTGGTGGGTTTGAGCCATGTCTCAGATACCACAAGAAAGTCTGGCAAGGTATGGGCAACCCAGGCTTGTATCAGTGTGAGTTTTTTCAGCAGACTGCATATATATTAATATGCAGGAAACTGAGGCCTTTAATTGAGGTTAGGTCTGATGGAGAGGTGATACATTCAGGGGGTCCAGGGTTGATTTCCACGTTACCAATACAGAGTAATAGAAAGAGCAGGAGTTTCGTGAGGGCTGCCAGTGATAGGAAGAGGGGGCTGTCTTTGGTCCTCCTTCTTTTATTCTGTTGCCACTCTTTTGGGGTGCTCCCTGTGGGTTTAAGAGATTGTGTCGAGACACCAAGTAGCAGTTTGGTGGTTAGGCTTAGGGGGGATCTGTATATCCAGCAGTGGAGCCTTGGTTGAAATACATGTGTGGTGGTATGTGTCTCTTTATGGTGATCACACCACTGTAGTCGATGCAGCAATGGTAGAGCATATGTGAGGGTTTGAGCGTCAGCCAAAGGGGATGGTTCAGAGAGACTGGCTGGATGGATCACCCTAGTTTGTGTGACAGGGACATCTTCTTTGTGGAACCCCATGGCTGACAGTGAAAGGAGTATCAGAAGTAAACTCCCCATTATGAGAGAGATATTGGTAGTTGGCTATCAGGGAGTAGTGAAGTTGCTGATTGGTTGGATCAGCAAGCCTAAATACAGCCTGCCACACAGTGAATCAAACAAATGAGCCCACTTATAGCTACCAAAACAGGTTTCAAAATTCCAACAGCCCCAAACAATACCCTGCTAGCCCCTTAATAGTAAGAAAGAAAATAAATAACCTTCTACCAAGTAGAATCCACAAGAAACAATGTAAAACAACAATAAGCTATTGTACTGTAGATCTGATTCTGTCCCCTTTCTAGTTCCTTCTGAGAAGCCAAAGCACTGAGTTCCAAACTCTGTGATTTCCCTTGTGCTGCTTTCAAAATTAGACAGTTCCAAACTCTGTGACTTCCCTTGTGATGCTTTCAAAATCAAACAGTTCCAAACTCTGTGACTTCCCTTGTGCTGCTTTCAAAATCAAACAGTTCCAAACTCTGTGACTTCCCTTGTGATGCTTTCAAAATCAAACAGTTCCAAACTCTGTGACTTCCCTTGTGCTGCTTTCAAAATCAAACAGTTCCAAACTCTGTGACTTCCCTTGTGCTGCTTTCAAAATCAGACAGTTCCAAACTCTGTGACTTCCCTTGTGCTGCTTTCAAAATCAGACAGTTCCAAACTCTGTGATTTCCTTGTGCTGCTTTCAAAATCAGACAGTTCCAAACTCTGTGACTTCCCTTGTGCTGCTTTCAAAATCAGACAGTTCCAAACTCTGTGATTTCCTTGTGCTGCTTTCAAAATCAGACAGTTCCAAACTCTGTGACTTCCCTTGTGCTGCTTTCAAAATCAAACAGTTCCAAACTCTAAAGTATATCCGACTGTAATGCAACTTGCCAGATCCAGAGAGCTATGATACCAGACGGCGCATGTAAAATGTCAGGTAAATCCGTCATACAGTGGCAAAGTTATTAAGGTGCAAAATTTGAGGTTTGTGCTTACTCAGTCCTAACTATACTGGTGCTACTGTGCCAATATATATATATATATATATATATATATATATATATATATACACACACACACACACACACATATACATATATATACATACATACTCACACACATATATATATGTTGCAAAAAACTTTGTTAATGCTCCAGTTAGAGTCAAAGTGACAAAAGTTGGGAAATAAGGAGTTAGGGCTTCCCTAACACCCCTCTCCCAAACCAGGCAGGAGAGCAGGTGTGGGGTGTGCCTTGGGCTTCTCAAGCCCTAACGCTCATCCCATTCCATCTGTAAATAAGGTCAGATGTGGCCAGACCTTGTGGAGAATGGGGTGGCGTTGAACTTGCAAGCAGGCACCCACCTCCTCTCCTGTCTGGTTTAGTAGGGTGAGGGGAAAACCCTAATGCCTCATTTCCCAATTTTTGTCACTTTGACCCTAACTGAAGCATTAATAAAGTTTTTTGCAACTTATTTCCTTATTTTCTGAGATAGTATAATAGTATCCTTATTTTACTGTGGGAGTGTAGGCGAAGGAACTTGCACTCCCATCCCTCCATAGATGTGTATATGTATGTAGCTGTGGAAGCACAGGGCCCTTTGGGCCCTGTGCTTCCATTTATAGGACAACAGTGACCAAATTGTCTGCATAGCCACCTTATTACCCCACCTCATGTACCCAGTACAGAAAATTTTTGAATCCCCGCCAAAACTTAATTCTGAGCAACTGCAACGCCATTCCATGCCACAGGTGTAAAAACACATTTTGACCAGGATTTGAAAAATGACAGCTGTGAAATGCATGAGGTGAGGTAATAAGATGGCTATGTTTAAAATCTGGGGTAAAAATATTTAATATTTCTGAAGTTACAAGCGGGTGTAGTGAAATTGCAACAAATCATCATAACTTTGGCATTTTTTCATATTTTGACCCCGAATTTTCAACATAGTCTTCTTATGACCCCACTTCATAAACTCCATAGGTGAAAATTTTCAAATACATGCTCCAACTACTTATCTGGAAGATCTCAGCAGGTCAGGATAAATAACATTCTCTCATTCAGCCTCCCAGTCACCTCTGGGGTTCCTCAGGGATCCATCCTGGGCCCCCTTCTCTTCAGTATCTTTCTCAACTCCTTCATCAAGGCATGTTCCGGAAAATGCTCTTATATGCGGACGACGCAGTACTCTTCTCGACCCACCCTGACCGAATCATCTTTCAACAGTCCCTCCAACAATCATTCAAAGAGGCCGAGTCTTGGTTTACCAAGCATCGTCTGGTCCTTAACTATAAAAAAAACTAAAACTATGTTGTTTGCTCACTGCTAGAACAAACATAGTGCCCTCCCTCTGCAAATTCTCAGTACCAAACAGGTACCCCTGGAACAGGTAAACTCATTCAAATGCCTTGGGGTCACTGGACTCTGCCCTTAACTATCACAAGCACATCCACCTCCTTGGCTCCACTGTAAACACTCGCATTGGCCTACCCCACTGCCATAAGCACTGTCTCTCACCTGAAGCTCTACAGCTTGCTGTCTCTTCCTCTATCCTGTCCCTCATTGATTATGGGAAACTGGTCTATGGGGCTGCTGACAATACCGCCCTCAGTAGAATCAGGGTATTACTAAATAAGGCTTGTCATCTTGCTACTGGCTGTGAGCATCTGACCCATACCTGCTCTTTCTATAGTCTTACAAACTGGCTTGATTTTGACAGGAGGCTTAAATACCAGACCTGCCTCTTCGTCAAAAAAATCGCTAATGGTCTCCCTCCCCCCCCCGGCTTCTCACCCCTACTGCAGTACGCTCCTGCACTAAAATGCACCCATAGCTCCAATAAATCTCTCTTCCAGGTCCCCCGCTGCAGTTTGACCTTGGGCCGAAGAACGTTTCGTTACAAGGCTCCTCTCTGGATGAATGCGCTCCCCAATACCATCTTCGCTGAAGCTAAAACTGGCTGTTTCAAACACCTTCTCAGGGAACATATCCGTAATGAAGGGGCCTGCGACTGCTTCTAGCCGAACCCTTAGTCTCTCAGCCTTGGTTTACCACCTGCCCCTTCACCCCTCACATATCTCCCCCTTCCCCTTTTTTTTCCTCAGCCTACTCAGTACTTAGGCTTTGACATATTCCCCACCCCTCCACTACAGCCCGCACAACTACAGTTTCCTTTGACAAGGGTCTAGGGTCCCTAGGGGCACTTGTCCTGCTAAGCCCCCTAATTGTGAATGGACTTATTGTTTCTGTTCATAACTATGATGTTCTTTTATGACCATGTAACCTGTTGGTTGCTACCTTGTTCCTTATGAAACTGTAACCTGTTTTGTATATGCTTTTTGTTCACCTGTCTAATGCCTGTATGTTCTACTGATGTGGAACCTTTGTAAAGGAGTCTCTGACTCAAAGGTTTACAATTTGGATATGATAAATAAATAAATAATAAATAAAAAAAAAAAATAAAACACACCATTCCTTGACTCAGGTGCAAAAACATGTTTCAGACAGGATGTGAAAAATGACAGCTGTACTGTTCACGAGGTGGTGTGAAAAAATGTCTATGCTGAAAATTTGGAGTCACAATATTGAAAATTACCAAAGTTATTCACGTACATAGAAATATTTCAACGAACACACATAACTCAGTCATTTTTAGGAATTTTTTAACCAAACTTTCAACATGGCCTTTTTGAGACCCCATCTCATGAACGATGGCAGTGAAATTTCGTTATTTGGGCCAGAAAGGTGATTTCCTGCAGCGGCCGCAAAATCATCTTCCAGGCCTGATTAATGAAATGACAGTTGCAGTGTTCGTGAGGTGGCTTGGGGTCCAAAAAAGACCATGTTGAAAATTTGGTGAAATAATTCCAAAAAATGGCAAAGTTATGAACATAAGCTCAAAACACCATTAAAACACATTATATGGCACTTACCTTGATTCCTCAGTTTGCAGTTCAGCTTTGAGGAGTGCAGACGTGTCCCGGTCCACAGAAGATGACAGCCCAGGACCTCCAGTGGTAAGTATAGGGTAAAGAGGGGGGAGGTGGTGGGTGCTCAGTGGGAGGGTTGGGATGAGGGGAGGGGGTCAGAGGCGACGACAAGGGACCATTTTCTTTGTTTCAGGTTTAAAAAAATAAAATAAAAGATGTCATGGGACAGTTTTCTTTTTTAAGGAAACAAAATATAAAAAGTATTTAGGGACACTGAGAGTGGGCTCCCCAGTGTTCCACACTGCTGGGTGGGGTAACAAAAAGGTTCCTATCAGCACCCTGACGATGACAAGCCCCATGCCCAAGAGAAAGTCATACAAATACTTGGCAGCCACAATCAACACAATATAAACCCAGCCACAAGGGAAGGAAACTAGGATGATGCCCACGACAAACAGTAATGCCCCAACAAGGCTATCAAAACTTTCGACCGGAAGTAACAAATCTTTGAGATATTGTCGTACTAGGGCAAGGAAGAAGAAACAGACAGCTGCCAAGAACAAGAAACAAACAAGAAGGAAGCATTTGCACCAACATGGGTTCCAACAGCAAGGGTTTCTGTGTTCCCCCATGTACTGTATGAAACTCCCGCTTCAGGCAGTTCTCACTTGCTGTCCAAATCAGATTTTAAACTGTTCCTTTCGTCATAAGAAAAGGAGATCACCACATTGAGTTGTTCATCATCTGCAGAATCGAGGACAGGGCTTTGTAACCAGTGACTACGCTGGCCGCTTCCTTTGACTGCTGCAAGTTTGAGGACCTTGGCTACCAGCTGCAGTGTTCCACTGGAATTCCACATCACAAAAGACAAAACTCGCCCTCCCTCTTAGGGGAACCACAATTTCTCTAACCTCTAGTGCGTGCCTGTTATTTCTTGAAAAGGACAACGAAAGAAAATCATAAGAGATCCCAGCTGATAAGCGTTTCACCTTTCGAACTGAACGTTAGAGTTTATTAGCCTGGTGCAGCCTTGTTTAGCACAGATACACATGGGTAAGCTCCTAGTTTAGACCAGTGGTGTGAACTGACAGGTATCTTTCATCCTAGGAGCAAGACACTCTACTGGCACAGGAAAAAAGTGTCTCAATCTCCTTCTCCGTGATACTCTATGACTTCTCCCGGTGGCATGTCTCTCAAGTTCACTCCTGCACCTCAGGTTCGTGATCCTTGCTCACTTACATGCAGCTCTCTCACCATAAACAAATCTTTACATATGTGGCAGCCACCGCATAGGCACTCCCTCCACTTGTGACTTTCTTAGTGTTGCTCACAATGAATCTCTGCACTTCAGCCATTCCCCATCCCACACTGGACTCACAGTAATAAGGCCAGGCAGTTCGACTCCTCAACCAGGTGTGCTTGGCTAGTCCTACCCCTTACTGAAATGGCCAGTGAGTTTCTCTGAGGATAACAGCCCACAAATTCACAAACTGGATTTCTCACCCACAGTGCCTCATGCCAGGAAGCCCCATTTTCTACGCGCCCTTGGCGCATGATGCGAGGGAACATCTTCAACGTTAGTTTCCGCAGCACGTGACAAGCAATATTCTTGCTGAGCTTCAATCAGAAGTCCAGACCAATCAAGAAAATCCCACTGTTTTCATACAGAGAGCGTGGTAGAAGGCTCGTTTCGCTAAGCTGGGCACACAGGAATTCCGGTGCCCAGAAAAAATATTTCTAGGGCCAACTGTGAAAAACAAACATGAGAATCTAGCTAAATGGGGGCTGTTTAGCTAGGTTCTGGTTTTTGGTTTGTAAAATGATAACATGTGTATGTATTTTCCACACTTTTTTGTTGGTGAAAAAAAAAAAAACAAGATGGCAGCTCATGAAAGGACTTTTCCCTCACAAAAAAACAAAAGATCTCGCGAGAATGAATCCTTTTTGCGAGATCAAATCCTTTGTTGAACTTTTTCCCTCTATCCTGAAAAGTGATTTTCACATTGAAAACAATAGGAAATGAAAAATGTAATAACATTGCAACAGACAAGGCATGCCTGTTCTGTTACCCAAGCTGTTTCTACCATAAAAAAAATCACACAAAAATTCCATAGTGTCTGGACACAGGGCAATGAGGAACAAAATGCAAAAAGTGGCAACTTTATGACTTTTTGCATTGTCCAGATCTCAGCATCTGCACATCCAACAGAAATGAAACTAGCCACATCAAGAGATGTACCCCCACGGGACAGTGCATGCCAAACCTTGAGCAAATCCATTGATCGGTTGCAAAGTTATTAAAGTGCAACATTTGAGGTTTAACATTAAACATGATACTCAACCCTAACTATAGGGGTGCTACCGTGCCTATATATATATAAATACACACGCATATTATATATATATAGGGGATATACAATGGAGAGCTGTCAGATAAATGATTTATCTACACAAGTGCTGTTTGACCACGAGTAACCTCACGAGTGGCATAAGCCACGAGTGAGGTGTCCGAGGTCAAGCAGTACAAGTGTAGATAAAACATTTATCTGACAGCTCATCATTGTATATTTCATTTATGCAATAGGGATGCTTTCTGTCAGTGCAGAGACACTTGCTTTTGATTGCTTATCTTTTTTTCCATACGTTTGTCAAAAAAGTGAAAAAACAATTGCATTTTCTGCTCTTTTTAGCTACAGTAATTTTAAAAAAATCTATAAGGTATCTATAAATGAAACACCACTCATTTTGTAGATAATTTTGAACTGAACAATTTTCATGCTCACAGTACCATGCTATCTTTTTTAGTTTTAAAGTTACTTGCATTTCAATATGGGTAGTACTGCTACTGAGGCTGAACATTCTAAATGAGTTCCGGAGAGATTGTGACATAGCTACTAAATGGATAAAGTAAGCAATAATACCTGACAAGGTGGGCAGTATTGGGCTATACCGGACTGCCAAGGGGCATAATAAGGCCCGACACCACAGGCGGAGGGCCTTATAGATCCTGGAAGGTACGGTATAGCCCGTACCGCCCACCCTGGAGGGTATTATTGTGTTTAGAAAATGGGTACCTGTATTATATATGTTTGAGAAAAAAAAACAATTTTGTAATTTTATTTTGTAATAAAACAGTTCTTCTGTCTGTATTGGATTGCTTTTTTTTTTTGTGTGTGTTTGTTTGAACTGAGGACTTCTGTCCTACTACAACCTATGCACCTGTGACTTTTGAGCTCGCTAGCATGGTTACCCCCACTCTGTTACATACACACACACGGCTTAAAATATGGTTTTGTTGTTTTACCTTTTTTTCTTTTTTGTATTTATTCATTTAACTCTTTTACTTTTTTTTTAAATGGGAAGTAGAACTGTTGTGGTCACAATTGCAATTGGGACCAGTGACTATTGGGCAACATACTGGTGGGTTTTAGTGCTTGCAGACATCAAGGGACAGAGAGGACAAAAAAGGTTCAATCATCCCGTTTTAATCTGCAGCCTTATCCTGTTCATTGCAGTTGCAATCCGGGCTGCCTGCTGCCATCCCGCCCGCCCACATGCCTATCAACAAGATGGATCCGAGTGCTCTACAGTAGCACTAACAGCGTGTACTGGAGTGTTTTAGAAAAATCTGACAGCTTTTTTATTTTCTGCTGGAAGCTAATAGGGAACAGGGTTTGAAATAAATTGCGACCGTCCGCTGTTCTCATGTGACATGCTTAAGTTAAGTGAGTGGCTCAAATGCTGGGGAAGCGCTACCGGAGGTGTTTTCAACTTGCTGAATGTGAGGAAAAAAATAAGAGCACAGTAAAAAATCATGGCTTGGCAGAGTTTGTGGCAGTTGTGTGCAGAGACTGCCATTGTTGTGGGATGTTTAGAGAAGCCAGATGTTGGGGCCGGGGTGGGGTAGGTGTTGTCCCTCTCTAAATTTAAAACAACTGAGTTGTGCGAGGGTGGAAGTGCCGTTTTGGACTGTTAAAGTGGTTTTCCATTTATTCATTGGGGAATAGGGAATCGGGCATGAGAGTACTTGGGGTCCCATTTATTTCTATACTGTTTTTCAAGTGTGACCACGGTCAGACTCAGATGCTGTTCTCATTTGTACAGCCAGGGGACAGCCAGTGGGTAGCTGGCTGGAGGAATGAGCACAACAGCATGATTGGAGGCTCTCAGAGAGTTGGTAACTGTGTGGGACATGGATGTACAGTATATAAATAAAGAAAACAAAACAGACAACAAAAATGTTACTTTAAATGTGCCCGGGGGAGGCTGATGTGCTGTTTCGAGCAGCTGTCACAGAACAAGCATGTGTTACGGGCCACGGGGCAGCAGTATCTCTCGCTAAGAGAGAGAAAAAAATGGTGGCTCCAAATAATTGAACATTCTATGGGCACAGGGATTTAAAGGCTAATCAGGCAGCCAGAGACTGGGGTTTATTATTTCCCAGTCTCTATTGCCTGATAGCGGACTGGGTAGTTGGTGGCATCAGCCAATCAGAAAGCAGAATGCTCCCTACCCATTTTCTAATTTTATTTATTCAGCGGCTGTGAAGATAAATGGATTTATTCAATTCAATAAGGTCTGAGCCCACTCCTACTGCATGACTATATATATATATATATATATATGTATGTATATTCTATGCAAAAAAACTTCATTAATGCATCAGTTAGGGTTCTTCTACAGCGAGAAAAGTGAGGAAATTCAGTATTATGATTGAAAGCCCTCCTATGGACCCTCCAGCCCACCCCCACCCGGCATTGGGGTGCGCATTGGGTCGTCGGTCCTAACTCACCCCATCACATGTGTAAAGAAGCAGAAGCATGGGAGAATGGGGTGAGAGTTGGGACGACATTAACTGACTCTGCGAACTGAAAGTGGGCTGAAATCAGGGAGCTTTCACCACTCACTTTTCACTGTGGAGAACCCTAACTCATTAACTAACTTCATTGCATAAAATTTCCTTACTTTTTAAGAAAGAATAGAAAAGTAGAAAGTTGCACAAGTTGGTGGGATCGTGGGGCCCTTCAGCCCCGTGCTTCCACCAACTTGTAAGTATCAGGCCACATTACACACCCAATGACTAAAAAGTACATTCACAACAGCGAGGCCAGCCACAAAACAAATGTTAATCTGGTAGAACAACAGAAAACACTGTCCACAAAACGTAAACTGCGCCACACAATATGTCCGTAAAAAATATATTGTCTGACACGTAAACACCTCTATTAACAGCTACAGGACATGCCGTCAACACCCTCCAAATTTCAAGCAAAAAGACCAAACCGTGTCCAAGATATGACATATCAAAATTTGACATTTTCATTCGTCAGAGTGGCACAGTTCTGCACCTGTTGACATTTAACACAGACAACAACTGAAAACTACATCCATGACACTAGGGCTGGGTATCCTATCAATTTCAAGCCACCACCATAAGCAAAACATCCACAGAACGTAAACTGCACCATGCCATATCTGCACCCAAAAATATTTCCGGGCACGGAAACACTGTAATTTTCATCCACATGACATGCTGTCAACACCCTCCAAATTTCAAGTGAAAAGACCAAACCGTGTCCGAGATATAACATTTAATGTATGAGATTTTCATTTGCAAACTGGTACAGTTCCACACCTGTTGACTTTTAACACACACAACAACTGAAAACTACATCCATGACACTAAGGCTAGGTATCCTATCAATTTCAAGCCACCACCACAAGCAAAACACTGTCCGCAACACGTAAAGTGTGTCACACAATATCTCCGCAAAATAAATTTTCTCCAACACATAAACACAATAATTCACATCTACATAACATGCCGTAAACACCCTCCAAATTTCAAGTAAAAAGACCAAACCATTTCCGAGACATTCAATGTTAAAGATTGGTAAAATTTCCCTATCTATTCCACTATAAAAAATCTGCCCATCTTGTCCCTATCTCGCGATCAAGGATGGCGATCAAAGAATCTCACAATCAAAGAATTTACAGGCTCGCGATCAAAGAATTTGCAGGCTCACGAACAAAGAATTAAAAATCTTATAAATCAAAAAATTGATGGAATTGCGGTATACCACCATCATGGTTCAACAGAATGAAGCTCCCTGAGTAAAACTCATCCTCATTTGA
Source organism: Neoceratodus forsteri (assembly GCA_016271365.2). Taxonomy (NCBI): domain Eukaryota; kingdom Metazoa; phylum Chordata; order Ceratodontiformes; family Ceratodontidae; genus Neoceratodus; species Neoceratodus forsteri. Next base: position 336,246,987 of record JADMNL010000025.1, read on the forward strand.
CTTCCTAGGACACCCCTGGGCTGAGAAAATTGATTTTTAAATTGGGCCATCTCGTCCCTCTCTCACGATCAAAGAATCTCATGATCAAAGAATTTGCAGGCTCGCGATCAAATAATTTGCAGGCTCATGAACAAAGAATTAAAAATGGTGAAACGTAAATTTTTCACCAATTTGAACCACACCACCGACATGCTTTGATAGAACGGACCCTCCTGAGCAAAACCCACCCTCATTTGTGTCCCCAGCCCACCCCTGAGCCGAGATATTAGTGTTTTTAGGTCGCGATGCAAGATCGTGATCAAAGAATCTCACGATCAAAGAATTTGCAGGCTCGCGATCAAAGATCATTAGCGAGCCACCAATTAAGATTTTAAAATCTTATAACTCTATTTTTGACCGATTTGGATGAAACCAAAGGCATGGCTTGATAGATCAGACACCCCAGGTAAAACCCATCGAAGTTTTACTTCAGAAGTGACCCCTGAGCCAAAATATTTGTGTTTTTCCAATAAAAAAATAAAAAACAAAATGGCGGACCTCGCGATCAAAGAATTTTGAAAATCCTTGGGAACAAAGATTCTTGAAATGCAAGGCTGCAAATCTTTTGACCACCAGGTGGGACCAGATGGCCAGAACCTCTATTCTTAGATCGCAAGATATACATATACATTTTCCCATTGACTTTCACCAAACAAAAAGTGGCATGTTCGGCCACCAAAGCTCTTTCAAATGAGCCATCTCGCAGAATGGCACGCCACACAACGGCCATGCAGGACCACATTAAGAATGCCAAAAGGTGCCTCCAAAAATGGATAATTTAGAATATTTCAGCGCTTTCGTACACAAAGACTGGCACTCCGACAGAAACATAATTTGGCAAATCAAGAGATCTAGATCGCCCCAACGTGTGTTCCAAATTTCAGGCAAATCCATTGAATGGGTCCAAAGTTATTAACGTTCAAACATTTGACTTTAGTATGTAACTGGCCGCTCATCCCTAACTATAGTGGCATGACCGCGCCACTACAATATATATATATATATATATGTGTGTGTGTGTATTTTTTTTTTAAAGAAACAAATCTAGTGGTTAGCACCTGCCCAACAGTGCTAACGCCGATTCATCATCTCAATCCTGGAAGGAAATTATTCAGGTGGACAGGGAGGTTTGCTGGCTGCTGGGCAGATGGCTGTTCTGATGTTATGGGAGGTTTGTGATGGGTGATCTTTCAGGCAACCCAGCTCCTCCTCAGATGCTCCTTCTCTCTCGCTGCTGCGGCTCACTGTTGCTTCTCCCATTCAGCCCCTCCTCTCACCATTGCGTCTCTCCTTCCTCCTGCCACTGATAAGGGACCACATTTAACTTTCAAGTAATGAAAATAATAAACGGGACTATACAGAGCTCACACTGGATGCTTACTGACTCTTCTCATTGCTGCTGTCACTTTGGAACCGACTGCTGAGGGGAATCTGATAACATTCGACCTGACTGCCACACTTCTCCGGCTGACAAGAGGCATTGGTAGTTCACCGAACTAGCCAGAGCACAGAGTGGGACACCATGAGGATAAGGTAGGTCCCTCCTACCACCCTGGCCAGCCAGGGCAGCCACTCACAGTCCAGGTGTAGCTTCTCTGCTGCTCTTGATGGCAAGCTCTCCCTGTTCCCACCATGTTTCCCTTTGCAGCCCCTCCAAAGTTCAGGATGCCGATCCCCTGGCAATGTGGGGGGTGACCAATGGGTAAGCATGAGCTTCCAAATACAATCACCAGCCTGCAACTCCTAGGGCACTTCAAATCCAAGCTCTGGAAGTCCATCTCAGCACCAGTCCGCTGCCTGTGTCAAACGTAACCCAGCATACTGGCATACCACTTAACTGCCCCCATACTCTGCCCGGGTTGTGCCCGTTGCCCCCCGCCCCTTCCTCCTCTCCCTACTCCTCCCCTCCACCTGCCCTCCTTGGTCCAGTACACCCCACACTACCTCTTGCCCTGGTCCCTCGACCACTTTCCTCTTCCACCCCCTCTCCCTCCTCCGCCAGCCTGCACTTGCCCAAACCACAACTCGGTTCTCTGCACGTAACTTCTCAGTTGGCTGCTCACTGTGCACCATTACTGAAATTAACAATGCCACCAGCTGCTTCATTTACATCTTGACTTATGTAATCTGTAACTTGTATTTGCTGCCCTTTCTTATCTTAACACTACATTAGTTCGTATAACTACTTTGTCAAAAATGTCTGCTGTAATTATGCTGTTACAACAAAATGTATCTAAGTGTTGACAAGGATCCTTTGTAAATGAGCTCTGAGCTCAAAGGCTGTAATTCCAATTTCTCAAATAAATAAATAAATAAATGAGCTGACATTCAAAGCAAACTGGCATTGGTTTGTGCCATCACTGGGGGCCGGAAAACTGGCACTGTGTAAAGGTTTAAGATGCAGTGAAAAAAATATTTTAAAGAAGCAGACAACCAGTGTTTTTTTTTTTTTTTTTGTTAGGGCCCCATGACTGTACAACTCTCCCCTCCCTGTCACTGTATCCTACTCAGGACTGGGGTCTCTGAGGGACACCTTTACTGGGACGCACTAGGGTACCATACTGGCAGTGCTGGATACCCCTTTAAGGGTATTCCATATCTTCCTGAAGCCAGGGTAACTTTGGGTATAAAACAGCGCTCCCAGATTGATTTGGCATTTTCCCTGTAACTCAATGGCAATATTCCTGTGTTCCTGTATATTACATGATTTTCTATGGAAGCCAAATTGCTATGTTTTCCTGAATATTCAATGCAAGTCATTGGGAATAATTTCCCTGTATATGGCTCCAAATCCCTGTAAATACAGCAATCCCTATAAATTTGAAAGTCCTGATAAAATACATGAGCTATGTGAAATGCATAGCAGTTGAGAGGTACCAAAAGAGAAAAGAATGCAGAGAATGACATAAAATTGGGTCTGAACCCTACAGGTTGGATTATCAGTAGTAAAGTACACCCGAATAAAAATGGAGAATCAGAATTTCTAAAACAAGCACGGGTCACCCAGAGAATCAGAATTTCTAAAGCAAGAATGCGCAGCCTGAAGAATCAGAATTTATAAAACTCTGTGTGCTGCCGGGAAATCGAACCCGGGTCATAAGAATGGGAATCTTGCATGATCCAGTGTGCCTTGACCAGGCCACGGACCCCTCAATTTCTGGAACCTAAACAGTTTTTCAGAAATCCTCTATACTGCAAGGGATCCAGTGTGCCTTGACCAGGCCACGGATCCCTCAATTTCTGGAACCTAAACAGTTTTTCAGAAATCCTCTATACTGCAAGGGATCCAGCGTGCCTTGACCAGGCCATGGACCCCTCAATTTCTGGAACCTAAACAGCTTTTCAGAAATCCTCTGTACTGCAAGGGATCCAGCTTGCCTTGACCAGGCCACGGATCCTCAATTTCTGGAACCTAAACAGTTTTTCAGAAATCCTTACTGCAAGGGATCCAGCGTGCCTTGACCAGGTCACGGACCCCTCAATTTCTGGAACCTAAACAGCTTTTCAGAAATCCTCTATACTGCAAGGGATCCAGCTTGCCTTGACCAGGCCATGGACCCCTTAATTTCTGGAACTGAAACAGTTTTTCAGAAATCCTCTCTACTGCAAGGGATCCAGCGTGCCTTGACCAGGCCACGGACCCCTCAATTTCTGGAACCTAAACAGTTTTTCAGAAATCCTCTATACTGCAAGGGATCAAGCGTGCCTTGACCAGGCCACGAACCCCTCAATTTCTGGAACCTAAACAGTTTTTCAGAAATCCTCTATACTGCAAGGGATCCAGCGTGCCTTGACCATGCCACAGACCCCTCAATTTCTGGAACCTAAACAGTTTTCCAGAAATCCTCTATACTGCAAGTTCAGGGATCCCACGTGCCTTGACCAGGCCATGGACCCCTCAATTTCTGGAACCTAAACAGTTTTTCAGAAATCCTCTATTACTGCAAGGTACTAGCCCTGACTTTTGGATTTTGGTACCAGTGGAAGCTGATTTTTGCTGAACACATCTCTAACTACTGTATCTCTCTCTGTCTCTCTAGTTGAATTTGTGTGCCAGGGTTTAATAATTTGTTTAATCCTTACAGTCATTTTAAGTTCTGAGTTGATATTAGAAGTGAATTGTGAGCCTTGACTGTAAATCCTTCTGCTGTCTGCCCTGCACTCTGTCTCCTCCCCAACCCCCAAACAGTGTGCTGTGCTCTCTGACCCTGCCCACTTCTATTATTCTCTTTGTTCTGATGTAAAAAGCCTCCTCTTCCAGCCTTTAAAAATCCTGTTTTTCTACTTTATTTCAGGGATCCAGTGTGCCTTGACCAGGCCACGGACCCCTCAATTTCTGGAACCTAAACAGTTTTTCAGAAATCCTCTATACTGCAAGGTACTAGCCCTGACTTTTGGATTTTGGTACCAGTGGAAGCTGATTTTTTTCCCTCTCCCCCCCATACCCTCCTCCACGACTTGTTAAATACACCTAAACCACTCCCCCTTCTGTGCACCTTTCTTTCATTGGCCATCTTGCCATACACAAATTTAAAGCTACAGAACACCTTCTAGAGTGTGTTCCTGCCCCAGAGAACTACATCTCTAACTGCCCCTTGCCTCACCACTCCCTCCTCTCCCCCTTCATAAGGCAAACCAAGCTAATTCCCTCCTACTACATTCCAATGTCCCCACTCTCCCTCAGAAAGATGAAGCTGGCACTACCTATATTATGTGCCATCTCCCTAACTACTGCGCTGGTACTGACCGACTTCTGTGCGACAGTGCTGGCCTGTGATCAACAACGCCTCTCCCTCCTCTCATTCTCCCTCTCTCCCCTGTCTCAACCCTCTTCACTCACCACTAGGGATAAGTCCACCCTGGAGTACATCTCTCTCATCCTACTCACTAAAGCAGAACGACACATCCTTGGCCACTACCTGGTTAACCTCTCCTGGTCTCCTTCTATTCCTTTATGCCCATACATTCTCCTACTATCACTACTCTCCCTTGCTGGGGACATTGAATGCAACCCTGGCCCAATAAACTCCCATATCATCCCCACCTCCAGCATCTGGACAAACGCCCCGGTCTTAAAATCGCACATATCAATCTCCGCAGCCTTACATCTAAATTCACTGACCTTGAGGCTTGGATTGAGCTACACAAGCCCCACAAGGCGTGGTGGTGACCATAGGCTCCCCTAACTCAAAAGTATGCATTGTGACTACATCCTAAAACTTCCAAACCCCCTATCTCAGATCGCCTTGCTGGCAGTTAACCCATAGCCCACCGGCATCTGCTGCCCCTCGCACTGACCTAAGTCAGGTTACCTGGGAGCACCCAACTCACACTGACATGGAGCAATTATAATCTAATCATGCCTAACAAAGTATATGTCTCCTCCCATGCTCCCCAGAGAGCTCGTAGCCAAGGTGTCCCTCCCCCTAACAGGGGCATACTCCTTGCTATAGCCTACCCCCTGACCCTACTCTGGGTGGACAGGCTCATTGACCCATGTCACCCTGAATCAGCGAGCAACCTGCACAAGGCCCCCCCTCCCAACTACAGCAGCAGCACACTACCCCAAATTTGACTACTCACCTAACGAGGCATGAGATGGTAAAAAAGGGAGTTTGCTACGACTTGTTCTACTACATAAGCGGGACACGTCGAAGACAACTCATCTCCAAAACCAGCACTAGTCTGCTCAGGCTTTTAACTGGACTACTACTCTTATCTGGAGATATCCAACCCAACCCAGGCCCATATACCCCTAATACCCTAGTAGCACCCCTCAGGACCCTCACTAGGGGCTACCAAGGTCTGAAGTTGTGCACATGAACATATGCAGCCTCAGACCCTAAATACGAGTCCAAGCCTGGATGGACTCTACAAACCAAGATGTACTAGCCATCTCGAAACTTGGTTAAAAGCCCATATCCTGGACCATGAGATACAAATTCTGGGCTACAATAGCTTCGCAAGGACGAATTATCCAAAAGGAGGTACTAATCTACACAAAGGTTGACCTCTCAGCGTCGCCCCTAACCCTGCCGCAAACTGCACCGCAGAGGGAGAAAGTATATATATATCTGCATAACCCTAGGACAAGCCAAACAACTAACAATTGGCTGTGTCTACCACCCACCAAAAACAGCCTTCCAATTCCGGGAAGCCATCACTAACGTGCTTCCTTGCAAGGGGCCTCTGGACAGCTGATCTTGTGAGACTTCAACATAAATTGGACTCAGGACGCTGGCCAGGCTGCGATGTCCTTGACTCAAGAAGTGGGTCTGGCGCAGGTCATCTCCGTACCGACCAGACTTAATTACAAAACGGGAACCACACAACCCTCTACTGGGCTTTGGTGTCAAATCCCCTAATATACAGTGTGCGGGAACTATGGCAGACTCCTTGGTGACCATTCCCCATTTTCTGTATATGGAAAAACAGACCACCAAGATACAACCTAGAATCCTCTCCACCCTAGACGTCTCCAAATTCTCAGAACTACAATTCAACAACTACCTAAGCAGTCGGGACTGGAAGCCCATAATTACTCTCCCAACCCTTTCTGAGGCCCTGATTTACTTCCAGGGCGAAGTAAACACAGCTGCCAATCTCTTTGCTCCAATTAAGAGTATACATAGATACATAGACAGTGTCGGCAGATAAGGGCCTATGGCCCACCCAGTCTGCCCATTTGAGCTTGTAAGTTCAGTATGTTTTCCTAGAAGTCTGTTGCCCCTTACCCCTGACCTCCAGAATTCCTTTATGTCTATCCCATGCATTCTTAAATCCCGTGATTGTTTCAGCCCCACCACTTCCTCTGGCAGGGTGTTCCACTTGTCCACCACCCGTTCTGTGAAGAAATTCTTCCTCATGTTTCCTCTAAATCGTCCTCCTCCAACTTCATCCCATGCCCTCTAGTCCTGGAACATCTTTTCGCTTAAAATAGTGTATTCCTGCACCCTGTTCCTCCCTGTAAGATACTTGTATGTCTCTATCATATCCCCTCTCTCCCTCCTCTCCTCCAGGGAGTACGTGTTCAGTTCCTTCAATCTGTCTTCATAGGACTTGTGATGCAATCCATGCACCATCTTTGTTGCCCTCCTCTGAACCTTCTCTACCCTGTCTATGTCCTTACGTAGGTATGGTCTCCAGAACTGTACACTGGGTCTAAGGGCCAAAGGCAGCTGCTACAAGTGGATCTCCCCCTCCCTCAAAGCCCTTATGGTGACTCGGTACAAGGCCTGGAAAAAATGTATGCTCTCCTCCTCTCCAGCAGATCTTATGGAATACAAAGCCCTAAGAAACAAAGCCAAGAGGGCCATTAAACTAGGTAAGTGTGACTACCTAACACACCTCCAGAAATCTAGCCTGGGCAACCCCAAGCAATTCTGGAACCATGTTAATGATCTGATCAAGGGGAGCAAAAAACCTGAATCCTGCCCCATAGAGATCAACGGTCAGCTCACAACTGACTCTTCTCCTATATCGGCTGCCCTAAACAGGCACTTCTCAGACCTAGAGGCCTTCAAGACATGCTGGTCCCCCTCACCTCCCCCCCAGCTCAGCTGAAGCACCCCACATGGATCGACCCTTATTTCACCTAAGACTTGCCAAACAGACCGAAGTCCTTACTCTCCTAAGAAACTTGAAACCCAAAGGTTCAGGTGGACCCGATGGGGTCAACCCTAGGCTTCTTAAGGCAGGAGCAACCTCCTTGTCCTGGCCCATAACCATGCTCAACAGATCCCTTAGGGAAGGAGCAGTCCCCGACCACTGGAAACACGCTAATGTCGTACCTATCCACAAAGGGGGACCCAGGGATAAACTTAACAACTATAGGCCAATCTCCCTCCTCTGCTCACTTGCAAAGGTGCAAGAAAGGGTAATCTACAATCAACTCAGAAACTACCTGGAAGCACACCTGCTGCTTGCCCCCACCCAACACAGGTTCAGAACAAACCACGGCACTGACACTGCCCTCATCAACTTCTCGGACAAAGTGCTCAGGGCAGTAGACAAACGCATACCCACTGGTGCAGTCTTTATTGACTTATCCAAGGTGTTTGACCTCGTTGACCACAACTTGCTGCTAAAAAATTGCAAAATGTTGGCCTTGACACCCATGCCTAAAGTGGTTTGAGAGCTAGCTATCAGGCGGCGGCTCAGAGGTCACGTGGAAAGCGTCATGTCGACCGCTACCCCTAAAACAGGGAGTACCTCAGGGGTCAATGCCTGGCCCCCTCCTATTTTCCCTGTTTACCAATGGACTAAGTTCCTACTGTGGGGGGAACTCGATTGTACAGTATGCAGACGATACTGTCATCTTCCGTCACATGAGTGACGTAGCTACACTGGGACCTACCCTTCAAAAGGACCTCATGCCCCTAGAGACTTGGCTATGCGAGAACAGAATGGTACTCAACGCTGACAAGACCAAGTCAATGCTATTCGGGCCAAGATCCCTTGGGCTTGACAGGTCTTCACTCCTCTGCTTAACCACACTCTCTGGCAAAGACATCAACGTTGTGCCTTCCCTCAAATACCTAGGCCTCATGCTTGACCAAAACATCACTTACAAAGAACACGTAGACCAGGTCACTAGGACCCTCCATCGGAAACTCGGCACTTTGTACTGACTCAGGAACCAGCTCATCCCTGAGGCCAGGCTCTCTATTGCTACTAGTGTCTTGCTCCCTACCCTGACCTTTGCGGACCCTATTATACAGGGCATGGGTAAGCAAGAGATAACCAGGATGCAAACCCTGTATAATAAAATTGCTTGCTTTGCCACTCAAGACCACCCACGATGGCACCACTGCGACACTCTAGCTCAGCTTTGCTGGCCTACCTTGGTTGCTCGTCTCTAATATCCCCTGCTTGTCCAGGCCTACAAGCTTCTCAAACCTCACACTCTGCCTAGCATAGCTGAGGCTATAACTCTCAAGCACAACCCAAGGAACCTTAGGACTTCTGACAGAACACTCTTAGAAGTCCCCAGAGTAAGGACAAATGCTGGAGCCAAGTCCTTTTCCTCTGAAGCACCCTGCCATTGGAACAAGCTCCCCCCTCTGTCCAAGACGCCCCCTCACTCATGAACTTCTGCACCAGGCTCAGTCCCACTTGCTAACCTCAAGCTCGTGCCACTGCCGTGGTCCATAAGGATCCTTAGGCACTCCCCTCCTTTTCATACACCTACTAGCAAAGCCCACGAATGACCTACCTCCTCTAGTTCTCCCTTCTTCTCTCCTGGGCTTATTTACTAACGCCTGAATTAGACTACATGCAACCAATTACCTACTCAAATTGTGTCATGAAGATAACCATGCCTGTATCCAATTATTCCTGTAACTTCCTCATGCTGTAATAACTTATGCATACAAATGTTCTTTTTTGCTCCTTGTATTTAACTAGTATTGTTATCCCGGGTCGCCCCTGAAAAAGGGACCTTTGGAGCCCAGTGGGCCTACCCAGTCACCAAAATTTAATAAATAAATATTCTAGGACTCACTGAAACATGGCTAAAGCCACACCACACCGAAAACACCTTCAAAATACCTGGCTACTCTTACCTACGCCTCGACAGGCCAGGCAGGAAAAAAGGTGGCAGTGTGGCCCTGCTCCTAAGGGAACCCCTCTCAGCTAGCATTGTCCTACACTCCGACCCTTCCTCACCTAGGGAATGGCAACTCTCCGAATTGACCCTGGGATCCTGCAAGAAACTCTATACTGGCTGCTGCTACAACCCCCGTGAACAGAACCATTGGACCCACCAGCCTCCTCCAAGGCCTGAGCTCTCTAACTCCCCATAGGGAATCTGTCCTTCTTGGCGACTTTAATCTAAACTGGCTGAGCTGCCACCAGCCTGACTATGTATCCCTGTTAAAGCAGCATAACCTGGTGCAGGTGATCACTCTTCCCACCAAACTTAATCCACGCTCAGCCACCCAGACTCTAATAGACTGGATCCTCATAAACAGGGAGGACTGAGCATTACACGCTGGCACCATGGCTGACTCTGTAAGTGATCATTCACTGACCTATCTCCTCTGGTCTTCCAAACTAAACCCCCCACCCACCCAAATGCCTATCTCTAAGAAATTTCAGCTGCCCGCCTTAATTCTCCTCCGAGGAGGCCCAGTCATTGGACTGTCCACACTTTTTCCTTTCCAATGTAGCCATGGCAGTTTCCACATTTACCCAGACACTACTAACATTCCAGGACCGCTTTTTCCCTGTCACTACCAGACGGGTCAGAGGCGGGTGCTCGCGTTGGGTCTCTAAAGACCTCCTAACCGTTATGAAGGCCAGAGACCACGCCTGGTCCACTTTCAAAGCAACCCACTCTCCTGCCCTCTGGGATGCTTACAGGCACATGAGAAATAAATGTAAACAACAGGCCAAATTTTTGAAACAGACCCACTTCCACAACCTGCAAAAGGGCAACCTTGGAGACCCTAGAAAATTCTGGGACTCAATCAGCTCCCTCCTAAACCCCCGCTCCAGCTACACTGCAGCACATCTCAACTCCCAGGATGGGCTGCTGACCGATCCTCACGATGTGGCCAGTGTCTTCAACTGTAAGTTCACCAACTTATCCGTGTACTGTACCTAAATAAGCTGCCAACTGTCCAACCTCAAAGTCCGGCCCTAATATCTGACACACTGACATCCTCCTCCAGCTCTGCCACTCACCTGCAAATACCCCCATTCTATTTTAAAGCCCTCTCCCTACGTGATACAGTGAAGCTACTCAAACATCCACCTAACCACGGCTCCTCCAGATCTGATGGCCTGTCTCCAGTCTTTCTTAAGCTGATCTCTTTGGCGATTGCCAAGCCACTCACCTTCATCTTTAACCTTGCCCTTTCCACCTCCTCCATGCCTGACCCATAGAAGATAGCTAAGGTTATCCCCATTCTTAAATCCGGTGACCCCAAATCCTCCGACAATTACTGTCCAATATCCATCCTCCCTCATCTCAGTAAACTACTCGAAAGAGCAGTACAAAATCAGCTCACTGAGTACATAAGCAAATACACCCTCTTATGCAACCGACAGCACGGCTTTCGCAAGAATCATTCCACCGCCACTGCCCTCACTCTACTGACTGACCATATCCTCTCTAACATGGATAATGGTAAAGCCACTGGGGCTGTCTTCATCGACCTCTCAAAGGCTTTTGACATAGTTAACCATGCTCTCCTTACCTCCAAGCTTAGCCTCCTTGGTTGTTCTCAGAAAGCCACAAGCTGGTTCACTAGCTACCTTACTGATCGCTCACAATTCGTGTATATTGGTCAAACCTGCTCCCCCACCCTGCCTATCTCTGTGGGGGTCCCTCAAGGCTCAATCCTGGGTCCCCCCCTTTTCTCCTTATTCGTTAATGCACTTCCCTTTGACTGCCTCAACTGTAACTCTCCTGTATGCCGATGACCTTGTCCTCTTCCACAGTGACAAATCCACGGCTGCAATTTCCTCAGTTCTCTCACACAACTATGCTGCAGCCCACAGCTGGTTCTCAAAAAACCTCCTCTTAGTAAATACCAGAAAAAACGAAATCCATGCTGTTTGGATCTAAGCCCTTCCTGGCCAAAACTAAAAGCCACGCCCCCTTACACATTCTCACCCCAGATGGTACAGCCCTGGAGGATGTCAACATCTACAAATACTTAGGAGTACTGCTCGACCCCTCCCTCACCTTCACTGAGCATGCAAATTCCCTTGTCAGAAGGTTCCATCAAAAGTTAGGTGCCGCCTATAGATTCAGGCAATACCTTACCCCTGAAGCTAGACTAACCATTGTCCAGGGTAATCTTCTCCCTGTTCTTCACTACTGCTCTTCTATCTATGCCAGGATCTCAGCTACTGCTATGGCTAAACTCTCCACTGCCTACAACAGCGCCTGCCGCTTTGCTTTATTGGCCCTGTTCTCCACCCAGCACTGTACCCTCTATAATACCCTTGGATGGCTACCGCTGCACGGTCGCTTTGACCTAGCCCTCTGCTGCATGGTGGACAATGTCATCTGCATGGCTCCAGAATCCCCCCAACTGTCCTTCTGAAAACCCAAACACTCCTCCGCAACCTCCGCTCAAATGGTACTCCCCCTCAATTTCTTCCTAGGGTATCCGCCAACATGGGTAGCAGAGCTTGGTCTGCAGCTGCCCCCTTGCAGTGGAACAAACTACTGGCTGAACTCCGTTCCATTGACACGCACTCCAGTTTCAAGTCCCACCTTAAAGTCTGGTTCCTGGAAAACTCATCCTGCCGATGCTCCCAGGGGTCTCACACCAACCCACACTAGTCAACTCTCCAGCCCAGGGGTTACCCACCTACCCACACTAGTCAACTCTCTTGCCTACAACTGTTATATTGCATTTTTCACAGTAATATTTGACTTTGTTGCCTGTACATATTGTACATACATTTTTTTTACTGAGCATTCTGTGTATTACTTGCTCACTGGACGATGCAGTCTCACATTGTACACTGTGCCTATTGTTTATTTGTACCAAGTCTGATACTGAAACCTTGTATTCACTGTTCTCAAATGGACCTATGCATCAAACCTGTTTGTAACATGGCATTAATCGTGGAGTGGAAATCAGCAGCCGCAATAGGCGCAGGAGCGTCACGGGACCCTAGCTGGAGTGGGCATTAACCCATGTTATACGCCGTGCCTGCTGAGGCAGTACCGCGAGCTGCCAGACCCCCCAGGTTAGCAGCACTGGGTCCTGTGGCCGAGTGAGCTGAGCAGCGAGAGGAGTGCCAGCCTCACTAGCCGTCCGAGCGCTGAAACAGGCAAGGGGGACCAGAACCCGCGGCGGACATCCACGAGAGGCATCATCTCGCCAGTGTGAGAGCGCAGGGCAGACCCAGGAGCAGCAGGGACAGCCCAGCTGGAGCAGGGCAGCAGCGGAGCAGTGTGCGGGAGGCAGCAGGAAGTGAACTCCCCCGGCATGCACAGCGCGACTGGAATCCTCCTTGCGGTGCTTGAACCCTGCACCGGAGACCTCCCGCAGCGGGTATGACGAGAATACCCGCACCGAAGTGGACAGAACTGGGACAATGATGTTGGCCGCAGCCAGCCGCGCCGATGCAGGGACAACAGCCAATGACCACATCTGTATGTATTTAATGGTATACACCATTGTGTGAAAGCGAAGTAAAGCTTCACAAGTCTCGCACCGCCTCCGTCTTTCACTGTCCATCTGGCAGACTGGGCCCCCTCCAGATGCCTCCACCGACTCGCAGCCCATGTTACAAGCGCATTAAGCCACTCCGCTGGTGGCATCTAACGATTGATGCATGGGGGATCGGGGACGGGTGGCGTCCCGTGGCAGAAGCCCCCCCCATGCATCAATCCAGCATTAGATGCCACCTTCGTCATGGCTTAATGCTTACATATTGTGCTTACTATTGTTGCTTGTATCAGATCTGTGTCATGTGTATTACTGTTACCTTGTACTCCACTGTCACCCTGCGCCATGTGTTACGGCCCGGGTTGTGCCTGAAAACGGTCCCTGGGATCAGTGCACTCACCCAGTTATCAAAGTAATAAATAAATAAATAAAAAATACCACTACACTAGTGGCGCTATAGATACATTTTTTGCAGATATATAAATAAACTGTTACAATTGCCTCAGCAGTGTTCAAATAAGTGGACATTTGACTGTTTTATGTTGTTCTCAATGCCTGCCCCTGTCCCACTTGCCCCAAATATCGTGTGCTCCCGCAATCAGACTTTTGGTCCTGTATGTGACCAAATAGTCGTTTTTAAAAGAATTTGCCCGATCCCCACCGGTGCCCTCAGAGTACGTTGAAGACGAACTCCATTGATCTAAAACTACCAAGCACCGTCCACCAATCGAACCCGGGTCATACAAAATGAGAATCTTGCATACTCTACCTCTACACCAGCACTTTACGAAAAAATGTAAGGCACTATAAAGAATTTTGCCAATAAGCTTGTATAAATAAAAACTTTTATCTCTGCCTTTCTACACGCCTATTGCCGCTGCCCTAACCTCCCTCACCAGTTCGTTTTCTGTATTTGGCCGGTTTGAAGTTTTTAAAACGATCGACTTCCAATCCTAATTGGCGTCCTCCATTCCAACCAAAAGTCTGAATCCAAAGTTTCAAAACATGGTGCACCGCCGGAGAATCACACCCGGGTCGTAAGAATATGAATCTTGCATAATACCACCACACTAGCAGCGCTGCAGATATATTTTTCGCGGAGATATAAATAAACTGTTATAAATGCTTCAGGAGTGTTTAAATAAGTGAAGTGGAAATGTGACTGTCTTCTGTTGTTCTCAATGCCTGCCCCTGTCCTACTTGCTCCAAATACCGTGTGCTCCCGCAATCAGACTTTTGGTCCTGTATGTAACCGATTAGAAGTTTTTAAAAGAATTTGCCCGATCCCCACCGGTGCCCTCAGAGTACCTTGAAGACGAACTCCATTGATCTAAAACTACCAAGCACCGCCCACGAATCGAACCCGGGTCATACAAAATAAGAATCTTGCATACTCTACCGCTTGTATAAATAAAAACTTTATCTCTGCCTTCTTACACTCTTATTGTCTCTGCCCCAGCTTCCCCAAAGGACATGTGCTCCCTTCCTAACCAATTCGTTTTCGTTCAGCATTTGGCTGGTTTGAAGTTTTTAAAACAGTCGACTCCCAACCATAATTGGCATGCTCCACTAAAATCAGAAGTCTGAATCCCAAGTTTTCAAAACTTGGTGCGCCGCCCGGGAATCGAACCCGGGTCGCAAGAATGGGAATCTTGCATGATACCACTACACCAGCGGCGCCTACGATGCATAACTCCTTCATACAAATGACAATCTTGCAAACTACCACTATACCAGTAATACTGCACGAAAAAAAGCAAAGAAAATTTCCAGTGAGCTTGTATAAATAAAAACTTTATCTCTGCCTTCCTACACTCTAATTGTCCCTGCCCCAGCATCCCCAAAGGACATATGCTCCCTTCCTAAGCAATTCGTTTTCGTTCTGCATTTGGCTGGTTTGAAGTTTTTAAAACAGCCGACTCCCAAGCACAATTGGCATGCTCCACTCAAATCAAAAATCTGAATCTTAAGTTTTCAAAACGTAGTGCGCCGCCCGGGAATCGAACCCGGGTCGCAAGAATGGGAATCTTGCATGATACCACTACACCAGCGGCGCACCGTGTCAGCTGGGACTGCTTGACCTTAATTATGTTGCTTCTTTCACCTACGTTGTCACTCATTGGTTGATAAAGTGCTTCAGAGCTTGACTGTAAAGCAGAGAGAGACAGGGTACTAGCCGCCCGTTTGATGGTCTGTCGCGGTTCAGAGGCTGAAGACCTAATCTATGAAAGGTTTGTTCAAAACTTTACCAACTACCGAGACCTACGAGGCCCCTGACCTTAAATACAGCCCACTCCCTTCCTGTTATACTGTTAAGTCCAATTCAAACCGATTAACCGGCCAATAACTAGGACGGTGGAATCGCTGACGGTCCCATCTCAGCCATATGAACACAGACAGTCCCACCTGAAACGACATCGATAGGAGTGTTGAAGGTCCCACTTATCGACTGGCAGCGCCGGCTGTCGTTAACGCCTATCAGGATAGCCAGGACAGAGCCGAGGGGCGGTGCCGTATGTCGCGATTTGGAAGGCGGCGCAGTGATTCTGCACTGATCAACGCTAGGACCGCTGACGGTGTCGATAGCAACTACTGAGTGCACCGCGGGCGTTGAGCCCTTCCCTGCACCAATAAACGATGTTTTCGCTTGTAGTGCCATTATTGACTGAAGGTAGCAAGGAACGCTGGCCTCTTTTGTAATTAGATGGCAGCGAGATTGTGGACAGTGCGACAGACAGCCCAGTCTGTAAGGACAGACACCTACCGTCTGCGCTGATACTAATAACGAGTCAACTACCCTGAGGAAGTCACTTACAGTTACTTTCTTTGTTTCAGATATAGCCTCTCAGCTGGGCTATCCTGGGTGTAAATACATTTCAAAAAGTTTAACATTAATACTTCAACACTAGTAATACATTTCCGAAAGTTTAGTTTTGTGCCTGTAGTTCTGAAAAACGCTCCTAAACAGAATGAATGGAAGCAATGTTTGAGGGTGATAGCATGATCCCCCGTCCCGGACCCTTATTTTATTTTTTTCCATATGGTTCCTCTTGCTTCCTCCACCAGTGGCTGGGATCAGGAGGAATGTAGTACCCCTTTTCTGGCCAAGAGGACAGGTGAACAGTTGCCTCACAGGCATAGGTGCCGGAACTGGGTTGGGTGTAGGGGCGGTAGCCCTCCACTTTTTATTTCTGTATGGCAAAAACTAGTACAAAAAGTGCCCTTTGTTCCCTTATAAGTGCCCTTTTGATTCTCAGCCCCCTCAGCTTTTACCATCTTCCAGCACCCTAATCACAGGTGATACCAGTGTGTCCTCTTAGTCGGCTGCAACAGAGTGTCCTACACCAGACTCAAGCACCTCACCTTGTAGTGACACTCCTGCCAGCTTCAGTGCTCAATCTGGGGATTCCCAGGTGACAGTATGGTGCACTACCACCGTAACACTGGCCAACGGGTGTGTTTGTTTCATTCGTATAATCAATAAGACATGACGGGATATGGGTTATTTAAGCAATGTTTTAGTTATGCTGGGATTTACCCACACCTGGTGTGGTTTGGTCACAACGCTGCTGGCCAAGTGAATAAACCACAACAGAAGTGGGTAAATCCCAACATAACCCACACCCTGGAGTGGTGTATTGCAACTATACAATGTCTCCATTTATTTTTGTGTCAAAAAATAAAGAAAAAATAGTTTCCTTTTGATATTTTATTTTTATTAATTGTTCTGCCAGAAAAAAATAGTTCTAGTTTTCAAGGGCTCTGTTGTTACTGCACGTGTGCAGTACTGTTCAGTTATTCCCTGCCCAGATTTTTTCAGTGGGACCAGGAAGCTTTGAACAAAGTGCCCAATATCGCCTTTTCCTTTTGTTCTGGCTCCATTTGTGTTGAAGGAGCCGAGGTAACCTCCTGAAGTTGGTTTGGGGTGCAATTTGTTGTATGGAGCATTGGCTTCGGGTTTTTTTTTTTTTGCATTGCGTGCATGTGCGTCAACATGCATTGTTGCCATATTTCTTAAACTGCTTCCCCAGCCCACTTCAGCTCCTGGGCTGGGTGCACAAACTTGCCATATTTGTTGTTTTCTGTGCTCTCTGCCTCGCCCTCCGGAACACTGGAGAGGGTCTGAGGTGAGAGGGTGCCGAGTAGCAATGGCTATACATTTGAACTGAGGATCGCTGCTGTGACTGCCCTTCCGGTCCCACTCTTTGGCAGTCCTGGGACTGGAGGGTGAAGTTACTGGGACACGGGCAAGGAATCTTCTCAGATAAGCCTCTTATTGGGTGGGGGGTACAGAAATTGAGGAGTGTTCAGGGCTTTTTACTTTCTCTTAGGCAGTGCTGCAATTCTCCAAGGTTCACAGAGAATCAAACATAGTGGCCCCGATGTTTTAATTTTTGGGGGGCATCGGAATGATTTCACAGAGTGATATTGTAGCGGCCGACTGGCACTTTTTTCCATAGGTCATGTTAGAATTTACCACGGATAAAAGGTGCCAGTCAGCCAATCAGATCACAGCATTCTCAGGCCCATTGTATAATGTTGCTGAACCACGTGCTCATGAGGTGCATTGTGAGGCAGGAGGCACTTCAACAACCTGGAAATGTGGTTTACGAACAATTATAAAAAGGTTCTCAGAAATGCTGCAATCTGATTGGCTGTTAGGATTCCAACAGCCTTACATTAATCCATGTTACACTGTCATGTGCAGCCTGCTCACAATGGCACATGGATTCTTCCTGTCAGCATTCCATCCTCTAGCACTGCTGAATGACTGGAATGCTGCATTCTGATTTTGAACCAGAATTCTTAAACTGTTGGTGGAAGAACTATTTTATTAAAAGTCTCCCTCTAAATGAGGAAAACATTCATAAAGTATTCTTTTAGCACTTGTCTTTTGGAACAATTTTTTTATAATAGCAATAAGGCACTCCCAGGAGTTAGATTACAGTCAGTTAATCACCCCCTAGGGGCAATATGGCACTCGGCTGTGCCTCGTGCCACATTACACCCCTAGTGGGTGATTAACAGACTATTAATCTAACCCCTGGTCATGCCTTATTGCTTAATAATCCACACCCTGAAGTGTCTTTCTGCACTTATAAAATGGGTTACAAATCCAAACTAAAAGCAGTTTTGAAATAGCAGTTGGCCTATTTGAAAATGATTTTACAATGAAAAAGCCAATGTGTAATCTATCCCTAATCTATTACTGACTAAAGGTGACTAGTTGGAGCCTGCTGCTAAGTTAGTTCATGCAACGTTTCTCCCAGAGATAATTTTGATTAAAAAAAACAAAACTAAGTTGTTGCTTGACTAATCGGTGGGGTACAGGAGTGGGGGCAATTTTTGAAGAGCTTTACCCATGGTTCAGTGGGGCAGCACGTGACTCCCTCCACCGTGCCACCAAGCGGAGCTTAAGAGCTGCTGACACCAGTATTACCTCAGAGCAGGCAGCGCATAACAAGAAGCTGCTTGCCCGAGGACCTTATAGAGCCAGTATTTTTAATTTTTTTATCAGTGCATTAGTAAGTTATTTAACATCTGCAATACTTCTGAGTTTGGCCAAGCTGCTGACCGCAGGCTGTAGCCATGCCTCTAAAATCCACGTTATGATATGTGAAGTAGGGAAGGGGTTACAGTGTTACTAACAGATATATAATGGGATTGGGAGCAGCAACGGCATTTATACATGTTTATTTTCATTTGTAAGGCAAACGTACATGTTAAGGGGGTATGTAGCCAGGGCAATTTAATATCATATGTTAAAGGCAAGGCCAGCATTAACAATAGGTAAGCTAGTCAGCTGCCTAAGGGCACCAATTTTGATGGGTGCCAAATCAATAAACCCTTGTTTCATGACCCACCAAAAGTGCTGGAGCTTGTGGTGGTGGTGGGGGGGAGATACCAAGTTTGCCTATGGGTGTTTTAGGAACTAAGGCCATTTCTGGTGTGCCTGATATTTGGGGCAGCCCACATCTTGAGATGAAAACCTACACAACTTTAGAGGGGTAAGATACGTTAGAAATAAAATTTGATATGGAGTCAATCTCTTATTTGTTTATATATGGGTTTTCATAACTGCAGTTAAAACCTTTGTTCAGTCTAGAGATTGCAATTCCCTTGTTCCAGAATCCTTCCACAAATGAAATAAATGTGTAGAAACATGATCTTCCTTGTTCAAAAGAACTTCATGTTGTGTAGAAACCAGACCCCAAGTTTCATCTCTTAATAGCAATAAAAAGGGCTTCAGTATTCTCTGTAATTCTAGCAACCCCATTGGTTGAAACATATCACGTGATTGTTCATTAATTCCCAGTACATGCACAGTTTGCCACCAACCTAACATAATCCACCTAGGAACAGCCTAACTACACAAAAATAAAACCTTTTTACATTAAAACATTTTTTTAGCACAACAACAACCCACTTCAGGGCATGCATTTCTTGAGAATTAATACACTTTCCTTGTGCTTTGAAAGGCATTTGGCCATTGGCTTCATACCTCCCAATTCACCTGGGGGCATTCACTAATTCTCTAGAAATGTACACTCTAGGCCAGCCTGGTGGCGCTGAGGGTTGAGGTGCTGGACACCACACCTTGTACCATGCCAGTGACCCATGTGGGAGCGGGCTCAAGTCACTGGGGGTTGGCGGGGGGAAGGCTGGGAGCTGATTGTAGCGGCTGTTGGGCTGTTCTCAATCTCCCAGATTGGGGAAGCGAGTTTTCTCGCTCTCAGCTGATACCCGGTGGAGGCTGGATGTCAGAGCAGAGGTCTGGGGGACTGATGTAATGCCAGGAGGGTGGAGGGACTCTGTGGTTCCAGGAACACATGCATGCCTCCGTGCACATGCGCCCACCATGTCACCACAACTCCAGATCAGGACAGGAGAAACACACAGAAAAAAAAATTATGTCTCTCCATTGCCATGTGTGACAGCTCCTAATGCTCTCTGACCCTGCTTCTTGTGGATCCCCACCAGTAAGATGCTGCGGGGAGAGGATGAAAGGGTGGGGAGATAAGAGGGCCCAATGGTATGGTGTAGGTGGCAATGGAGGAGCAAACAGCTGTATGACAAAAAAAAAAGAAATGCACACCCTGTCATGGGTTATTGCTTACTTGTTAACTACCTGAAGGTTCAAGAAGATCTAATGCAACTGTTTCGCGAGAAAATTACAGATCTGATAATTTTTAAATTAGTGAGTCACTGGCAAATCAAACTGTTGCCTTTAAATAGTTAAGCTTCAGACTTTCCGCACAGCATAGCATTGTCCTAGACACCTAATACTCTTGTTCCCCCAAACCCAAGGACCTTTATCCCTCAGAAAACCTGGTAGTGATGGATTATTCCATGAAGAGGCCAAAGCCAATAAAGATCTAAAATTTATGAACCATGTGCCACACAAGGCAAGAATGCCTAACAATTCTGTTATCTTCCATTCGATCCAGCTGAGGTAGAAAATAGTGGTGTAAAATATCAGAACATTTGAAACCCTGCAGGCTTGCCTGCTCCAGCTGCCTCCCTGACTTATATGGATTTTTACAGACCCAAGAAAAAAGGGCTGCCTATTGCATGCACCAAGAATACAATTGAAAGTTTGACAACCCTATCCCCGTTCCCTAAG
Organism: Neoceratodus forsteri; assembly: GCA_016271365.2. NCBI lineage: Eukaryota > Metazoa > Chordata > Ceratodontiformes > Ceratodontidae > Neoceratodus > Neoceratodus forsteri. Next base: position 336,267,786 of record JADMNL010000025.1, read on the forward strand.
TGTGATAACCATTTATTCAAAAGCATATGCTATAGAGCAGGGGTTCTCAAATGGTGAGGCCAGCCTCCCTGGGGAGGCCCCAAGCTGTTCTAGGGGAGGCTCAAGCAAGTCTTAAAAAGTATTATATTTCACTATTGAACTGTATAGATTTTGTGTGAAGGGATAAGGCAAACTGAAGGAGGATAATAGTAGGTGGATTTATGTATTTATTAAGAAGTCTGTGACCAGGGAAGGTACTGTACACTGAGCCATGGCTTATACCAGGTGTATCCAGGGAAGGGTAGCGAGAGAATACAATTAAAAATGTAACGCAAAACACTCAAGCAATACAAAATGAATAAAAGTACAAACAAATCAAGAACAATAAACAATGCAAGGAACAATTGATCAATTAGACTGGCATCAGAACTGTCCAAATACAAGAGTCAACCATACAGGTGCTAGGAATAATATAAGGAGGAAGCAAAATAATCCCTGAGAAGTAGCTTAAGAGCAGGGTGGGAGGGGACGAGGCAGATGTCAGCAGGAAGATTATTCCAGTTAGAGGGGGAAACAGAAAAAGCAGTCTGCTCCATGAAGGTATGGCAGTACGGGGTAACAATGGTTTAAGAGTCAAAATATTGGAGCAAGTAGGTTGTCCTGTTTTTTTTTTTGGGGTACAATAAGCTCAATAACCTGAGAGCCAGCTATGCAAAGAGGTTTCAATTTATTCTTGTTGTACCTGTAAAAAGTGAGCTATTTTTCTATGGGGAGGCCCAAAAATATTTCAGTATTTTGGGGGAGGCTCATGATCTTTTCCATGGCTTAAGGGAGGCTCACTATGGCAAAGTTTGAGAACTGTTGCTATAGAGCTTTTTAAAGAAGGATCCCTTTATCAAAATTGGCAAGGTACAAAAAAGATTTAAAAATGTATTTCTTTATTTAAAGTTAGTGACTGGAAGAGGCACACTGAGACAAATAGTTTTTCTAGGTGCTGGGGGAGGGGGAAGGGGGTGTACAGAATACATAATTGCCATCAAGCCATGAAGAATGCAGTTGCAGTAATAAACTACAAAGTGCGGTAACAGAAGAATGAGCAAACAAGTATACATGTCACACAGAAATAGATAAATAAAATTAGCACGCCAGGTGGTGTACACAAAAGACAATAGCTAAGTTACGTGCATGGTGCATGTAAAAAGTGGCAGTGCAGACAAGTAAAACAGTTTCGGTTTACAGGTAGGAACCAAAATCATGGGGTGGGGGAAGGGGTCTTAGAAGGAAGGAATGCCAGGAGCAGAGGGAATGCCTGGTGGAAAGGAGGTAGGGAGAGGCGTGATGGGTGAGGTGGATAATTGGCAGGAGCAGGTGGGGGTCGGGAAAACCTTTAGCTGGTGTCTCAGGGTAGAGTGTGAGGGGGAGGGGCAGATGGATGAGGGGAGCACATTACAGAGGGAAGGAAGGCAATAGGAGAAGGCAGACTGTCCAGCAGAGGAGTGAGGTCAAACATGCGTTCATTCATTCATTGGCCGGGTAAGCACACTGGTCCAAGGGACCTTTTTCAGAAATGACCCAGACCTAGTTAAAAAAAGAAAAAGGAGATGAGAGAAACATGGTTATAAACAAGCTGGGAAATACATTTTCAAGAGTAACTGTTTTAAGAACATTTACCTTTCCAGTTAGGGATAAAGGTAGGTCTTGACAATGTTTAGCTTTGCTTTTGTCCAAACACCTAGTTAGGGATAATTAGCTTCATAAAGTCCTTGGATTGCCTTTCTAATTTGTACATCAAAGTATAGAAAACTCTGTGTTTCCCAGTGTAATGGAAAATCCTGCTTCAGGTCAGAAAAATCAGACCGAGACAGGGCATTACCCCCAATTTGTACCAGTTAATCCTAAAACCTCAGACTATACCACCACATCTAATAAAGCTGATAGGGAATGACTCAGATCCAGCAGTAGCAAAAGCACGTCCTTTACATAAAGTGATGTGAAAGTAACCTTACTGTATCACTTAGCCCAATGCCTTTAATCATTCTTTCTGAGGTTTTCATTGAATCTTCCTCCCTTCAGTTAGATTAATTATCCCCTTTGCCTTTTTATCTGGTGCATCTTGGAAGGCTGCTCTTAGTCCAATGGTGTTGTCACTTTTAGATAGTTGAGCACTATAATCACGTTTCCCCGAATCCTCTCTTGTGCATGGAGAACAGTCCCCGTTCTGTCAATCATTTGTCATAGTTTGTGTTTTCCAGGCCAGCAGCCATCTTGGTTGCTCTCCTCTGTACTGTCTCCATCTTATTTATTTTTTTGTTTATTTATTTAGTGAAAATTAGTAACTGGGAAAGGCACACTGAGCCAAGGCTTGTTTCCTGGTGTGACCGGGGGGAGGAGTCCCAGGAGACAAATACATACTATGGTAATGTGCAGTCAGTACAAACAAAATAGTATACAGGCAGGAATGAACTGCCGAGGCACAGTGAACCATAGGAATTATCAATATACTTCCCAAGACATGGGGAGTAGAGCTGCACGGCTATCTCACAATTCATCCCAGTAATTTCACTCTGCGACAACTTGCCCTAGACTGTTAGGTAGTCCAAAACTACCTGTAAGTATACTTATGTATGTAAGTATGTTTGTAAGTTCCAGCTTTGGTGGTTGTAACATTAGCCTTTGAGAAAGGGTCAAGTGTGGACCTGAAACGTGCTAGGCACGGTGTCTCTTAATATGTAATAAATTATCTTTTATACATCTATACCGTGTCAGCAGATGAATATGGTGGTTAGTGCCCAAGCTGTTTGTCTTTTTCTGTCTATTTTTTGCTTGAGAGCACCACAACCTTGTGTGCACCCTGTCTCCTTTTGTTACTTTTTATTTGAGTGTCCACGCACAGGTTGCGATCATCTATATCGCGTAAAACCACAGCTGATTTTTCACTGTTTGGCTATTTTGCCTCTAAAAATATGAACTCTTCATTAGAAGCAATGCCAAATTCGATGTTTAGTGGGGGCCCAGTGACTACATTTGCATCTGCATCTGCATCGAATAATCCATTGAGTTATGTGGAAAAATTGCTACATACGGCAGGAGTGGCTAACCCGTTTTTTACAGAAGAGAATGGAACGACCAGTTCCTCTTCAGAGATGGTTTCATTAAAAGAAGCTTTTAGACACCTGGAAAGATTGGCTGTACAATTAAGAAAGATCTTTTGGAACATTACAAACATGGAAGCCTATTTACAGGTGAAGCGTATTCCTCGTGGCTTACGCATAGATTTAAAGCCAGCATATGGAATGGATGATGCGAGCTTCATGACTGAATGGGAACAAATTTTAATAGAGGCAAGTTTTAAGTTGATTACTCTAATAATTAAGTTCAGTAAATAAAGAGAGACTAAAATATTAACTGAGTTAAAAATACAAGAACAAGAAGTTCTGAGATTACATACACATAATGCTGCTGAGTTCGATAGACTGAATAAAAATCTGCAAGAAACAATTAATAAACTTGATGGTGATATAAAGAAGGCCAAACAGATAACATTTACGAGGGATAAAACGGATTATGAACAGCAGAGTGTATACACATGGAAAGAAAAATCACACAAGGGGATTTTAAAAAACAACAAAAATGTTTCATTTGTTTTAGTACGGACCAAAGCGAACTGGAAAGTGAGGAGGGAGAATGGAACCCTTTTTTAGAGTAAGGTAACAATACGGAACAGGAAGATTTACAGACACAGGCACTACAGCCTCATCCTGCACATGCTCAATTGTCTTATTTAATAAAAACCCCACTGCAGCAACAGTATTTCCAACCCAGGAGGAGCCCCTGTTTGAACTATCGAGGGGGAGACATGCACATAAGAGCAACGTACGGAAGTTGACGCAAAGGGAGAGACAAAAATGCAGGCTACAGACAGCACGATTATCGTCACAAACCTTACAGCAGGAGACCATTTCGGGGTCAGAGGAGGCGAGTGCTGATATCATTGCCAACCGACAGATTATTAATCTAACTGACTATATATTAAATGAAGCAGAAGCTAGTCTCTTAAAAAAGGGTTTGAACTTTGTTACAACTACAGAACTCAGCAGGGTCCAAACGGTCATAGATGTATGCCTTTAGTGTAGAAAATTGAGCCTAATGGCCTTCTTTAGCACAAGAACTGGGGATACTAACATTATGAATGGGAATGAAAGGGAAACGTTTAGACTGAATTCCACATTCTGTACCCCCCCCCCCCGGCTGTGACCATTTTTAAACAGCTAGTAGAGCATGCTTTAGAAATTCTCCTACACAAACCCCCACTCCTGAATTTTATAATTTGACAAGGGGTCAGCATAATTCGACAGGGACATTACAAGACAATAAAGATTTGGCCTTTAAAGAAGCAGACAAAGGTGGAGCGGTAGTCTTGTGGAAAAAAAACGATTATATAACAGAGGCATTGGGGCAACTACAAGAAGTGATATTTTATGAAAAACTAACATGTGACCTGACTATGGATTTTACATTTTCGATTGATGAAACAGTAAATGATGCCTACAACGAGGCCTTTATAACAACAAATGCATGTGATTTCTTGATTACTGACTTTCCAAAAATGGCCTCCTCTTATTTACTGCCCAAAGTGCATAAGTCAATGGAAAAACCACCAGGCTGGCCGATAGTGAGTGGTTTGGGCTCTTTGACTGAATCTTTGTGTCAATATTTGGATACATTTCTAAGGCCCCATGTAGAAGAATTGCCTTCTTATGTTAGAGATACTAAAGACATTTTGAATATTTCAGACAGCATCATTTTAAATGAAAGATATTTATTGGTGACTATGGACACTGAGGCTCTATACACACATTACCCCATGAAGGGGCCTTGGATGCTGCTGCTGCCTTTTATTTAAGAGAAACCAAGAATGACAAAACCCCGCCTTTGGAGTTTTTGTTAAAGTTGCTTGAATATATTCCTAAATGCATTGCTTTTGTGTTCAGTGGGACCTTTTATAGACAGATTTCAGGTACAGCGATGGGGGCTACATGCACCCCATCAGTGACTAATTTGTATGTGGGTTGGTGGGAGAAGGATTTTGTGCAGGATTCCAACAAGAATCCATTTTTTTCAAAAGTGGTAACATGTAAACGTTACATTGTTGATGTACTACTAGTATGGGATGGTACTGAAACAGAGTTACAGGAATTCATTACCTTCCTTCATACCACGAATGAGAATTTGAGGTTTACCTATATTTGTCATGCTGAAAGAGTTTCTTTTTTAGACTTGATTATTTCTAGAACACTGGAGGGCAGCATTGAGACAGAAACTTATAGGAAACCAGTGGATGGCAACACAACTCTTATTACATCCAGTTAACAGCCAACACATGCTATTGATAATATCCCAAGAGGTGAATGTCTACGCATGAAGAGGAACTGCACTAGTAGTGAGAAATTTGAACAAAAAGTAGTGGATTTGCAGCACAGATTTTTAGAGAGGGGTTTCAGTGCAAGTAAGATAGAAACAGCCAAACTCGCTGTTAGTACAGTGGATAGGAAATCCCTCCTTAGACATAATGGAGTAGTGAAAGAATAAAAGGGAAGACATGGATAGAATGAATGTAGTGACCACGTATACAGCACCATCACGTTGTTTAGCAGCTATTATTAATAAACATTGGAGTGTGTTATCTGCTGATGTAGGGTTGGAAAAAATGGCTAACCAAAAACCCAGGTTTACATATAGGAGGGCAGCAAGCCTGAAATATATGCTAGTACATAACCATTTCCAAGATAGTAATACCACTACTACCTGGCTTAACAGACCAAAAGGTTGTTACAAGTGCAATAACTGTGTACACTGCAAGCATATTCAGGCTGGGAATGAATTTAAAGTAGGGAATCGGGAAAAACTCTACAAGATTAGACAGCTAGTCACCTGAAGTACTAGTGGCATTACTTACCTGGTAACTTGTAGCTGCGGTGCGTTCTATGTGGGAAAGAGTATCCGCTGTTTTAAAGTGAGGGTGGGGGAGCATCAGAGAGCTATTGAGAAAGGAGATGTTACATATGCCACTGCATTACATGTGGACTAGCAAAGATGGCAGAAAACACAGTTTTACATACATAGCCATAGACAAAGTAAACAGGAATCCACGAGGTGGAAACTATAGTAATCTAGTATTAAAAAGAGAGACCTTTTGGATAATTACTCTAGGGGCTAATAAACATCCTGGTCTGAATGTAGGATTTGAGATATAACCATACTTGGAAGGAGAAAATAATGGCCTGTTCTGTAGCCCCGATTGAATGAGTAGCTTTAGCTCATAACCCCTCAGGATTTTATGTATATATTTTGATACTGTTTATTTGCTTATATTGTGCAAGTGATTGTTCTTGGTAATTTATAATATTTAGGCAGCACATATTTATATGTTTAAGGATTAGTCTTTTTATAAGATAATGTGATTGGACTAGGATTTATTTTGATTAACAACAGCCTTTACACCATCAAAGAATGTATTTAAATAATTGACACAATTATGATGTCATTGATTAATTTGCTTATAAAGTTCCAGCTTTGGTGGTTGTAACATTGGTCTTTGAGAAAGGGTCCAGTGTGTACCTGAACCGCGTTAGGCGTGGTGTCTTTTAATATGTAATACACAGGTCTGTCTTGTAAACTGGATTATGTCCAAATGACATGTATTACCTGTATAAAAAATAAATTTTACCTTTACCTACCTACCATAAATGATCTTTTATACATCTATACGGTGTAAGCAAATGAATGTGGTGGTGAGCGCCCAAGCTGTTTGTCTTTTTCTATTTTTTTCTCCCATAAACCCTAGTGCTGCTCAATTGGGCTTGTCAGGGAGCCAACTCCACTTCTGCGTTCACTGAAACTCTGCAAACTAAAATTACAAATGAAGGACTTAACAACAAATGAAAATAATTGCTAGTTTAAAGATTTCAGCTGGCAGGGTAAATAATATTACAGGGACAGCCCTGTACCAGATACCTTTTCCTGTCACCTTTAAAATAATCCGTACGACATGGGGCGGCTCCTTAGCCAGTGCCTTTATGATTTTTTGAATGCATTCCATCAGGCTGTATCGCCTTGTGTACCTTTGCCGTATTTAGCATTTTCTGAAAGTGATTTACCCAACTCCTGGAACACTTTTCAAAATATAATCAGTGCAGCTTATAGTTCACTGACGTTCTGCATTTGTCCCCCTCATCCTTTATATTGTGAACATCTTATTGAAAGCAGGATCTTTGTCCCCAGATTTCATCTCATCCTCCTGCTTTCCCTCATAATGCTACGTTTGTGACATCATAAAGATTTCTGCAGCAATAGACTGTGATGTCACACACAGAGCATTATGGGATAAAATGCAGACGTATGAGATGAAAGCTGGGTGACTACAATGCTGCTTTCATGCAAATGTCCTCAGTAATATAGGATGAGGAAGAGAAATATAGAATAGTAATCAAATAAGAGCTGTACTGTGTCTAAATATTTTATTTTAAAATGTTTTCTTGGATACTGGAAAATCACTTTAACCACATTAGGTGTTACATATCTGCACTGTGAAGTGTAATTTTGTACCCCCACCCCCACACACACACTCTTGCCTTGAATGTGTTATCACGTTATAATGTTGTTATTATGTGTTCACTGTCCAATATCAATCAGTTTTCTCACTGATGCAAAGTATGCATTCAAGCATTCTGCCATCTGTCCATTAGACCATTCTATATTGCAATCCCCTGAGCAAAAGTGCCAATAACTCTCCAATAAAAACCTGCGGAGGCACACCAGTATCAGTGCAACATGGCCGTTGTGTCATGTTGCCCCTAGATGATAAAGTTCCTATTCATTTTGCCATTCCAGAAGTTTCACAAAAAAAATCATAACCCTCTGGGACCAGATATTCAAAACTTTGCCCAGTGGGCAAACTGATTGCACCCTGTTTGTCTGGGATTTGTGCCTGTGATCATTATTTAAAGGGGGCTGTGGCACATACTAAAAGGGTTAGCATGTGCAAAGAAGAATAATGTGTGCGGTGGGCAAAAGAAGGGGTGGGACAGGAATCCTGGCACAGTGCAGTATTCAGCATGGTAGCACTGCACAAAGGGAATAGCACAGGCAAATTTATTCTGTGAAATTACCATCAAGAAGAAGCTCGACTTAACTCCGTGCAACCTTAGTGGCCTGTAGAGCCACTGTAGCCAACAGCCACATTGACAGTGGGGGAGCACACCTGCCCCCGGGTGGCTAGTAGCACTCTCCACCCTCTGAACTTTGTCCCTCTTAAAATAAAGTAAATTCCTGGTGTACAGTGGTCCCCCCCCACCCTCTGATTGCCATTCCATAGACTGTTAAAACTGTCCTTGGTGTCGAGTGGTTCCCCCTCCAGTCTCCATCCCATATAATGTTACAACTGTCCCTGATGTCTAGTGGACCACATACCCACCCTCCAATTGCCATCCCATGTAACTGTAAACTTTCCCTGGTGTCCAGTGATCCCCCCACCTTCCAATCACTGTCCCATATTTTCCCTGGTGTCCAATGGTCCCCCCCACCCTCCGATCACCATCCCATATAATTGTAAATCTTTCCCTAGTGCCTAGTGGTCCCCCCACCCTTCGATCACCAGCCCCAGTATTAAAACATAACTCCCTGGTGTCCAGTAGGCCACCCACCCTCTGATCGCTGGCACCAGCATAAAAAAATTACTCCCTGATATCTAGTGGAACCCCCTCCCCTCATCGATCCCTGTCTCTATACACTATCACATATTCCCTGGTGTCTGGCAGCCCCTGCCTACACTGTGGGCACTGACCACTCACCCTGCCACCCCTCTTTACTTGACTCACCGCACCACTAGAGCCCATATGGTGACTGGCACAGCCCTCCTCTCATCACCTCAGCTGGCCACCGTATGCATTGACAGGGAGTGCATGTCCATTGTACTGTAGCGGGAACATGTGTACTGCATACATTAGACAGTACACACCCTTCCTTTACAGTACAGGGCATGTGTACTGCATGCAGTAGACAGTACACACGCTCCCTTTGCAGTACAGGGCATGTGTACTGCATGCAGTAGACAGTACACACGCTCCCTTTACAGTACAGGGCATGTGTACTGCATGCAGTAGACAGTACACACGCTCCCTTTACAGTACAGGGCATGTGTACTGCATGCAGTAGACAGCACACACCCTCCCTTTACAGTACAGGGCATGTGTACTGCATACAGTAGTCAGCACACACCCTCCCTTTACAGTACAGGGCATGTGTACTGCATACAGTAGTCAACACACACCCTTCCTTTACAGTACAGGGCATGTGTACTGCATACAGTAGACAGCACACACCCTCCCTTTACAGTACAGGGCATGTGCACTCCCTGTCATCGCATATGGTTACTGGCCGAGGTGGTGAGAGGAAGGCTGTGCTGGTCACCATATGGGCTTCTGCAGCACCGATGAGTCAAGCGGGGAGGTAGCAGGGTGGGTGGTCAGTGCCTGTGGTGTGGAGGGTGCTGCTAGATGCCAGGGAATATGTGATAGTGTATGGGGGTGGGGATTGGTGGGTGGGAGGTGCCACTAGACACCAGGGAGGTATGTTTTAATGGGGGAGTATGTTTTTATACCGGAGCCGGTGATCAGAGGGTGGGGAGGATCACCGGACACCAGGAAGTTATGTTTTAATGGAGGGACTGGTGATGGGAGGGTGAGGGAGACCACTAGACACCCAGGAGTTTTATTATACCAGGGCTGGTGATTGGAGGGTGGGGGGGGGAGACCACTGGGCACCAGGGAATTATTTATACTGGGGCCAGAGATCAGAAGGAGGGGGAACAACTGGGAATCAGGAAATTATTTTTTTATACTGAGGCTGGCAATCGGAGGGTGGAGGGGACCACTAGGTACCAAGGAATTATTTATTCATACCAGGACTGGTGACTGGAGGGTGGGGGGGACGACCACTAGACACCAAGGAATTTCTTACTTTTACCGGGGATGGGGATCGGGAAATGGGGACTACTAGATTCCAGGGACTTTATTGTAACAGGCCTATGGTTCGGGAGGGTGGGGGGGGGGCCACTAGACACCAGGAATATGTCCACTTCTATGCAGCCAGGCAATTGAGGTGGGGGTGGGGTCAGCTGCAGGGGTGTAAACCTGCTGCCACTTCCCATTCAAATGTTCCCATAATGGGCATGCAGATGGCCTCTTGGCACCCTGCATGCCCAATGGGCTCATGTGCATGGGGCCATCTGAATATTGTGCCAGGAGTAACCAGCTTCTGTATTTAAATCGGGTAGTGCTGGTGCACTGTCCAAATGAGTATGGCATCCTTGGGTTCGTGGGCAATGGGTAATGCAGTGCAAACCTTTGTACTCTGCTTTGCCCATTTTTGAATATCTGGCCCCTGATGTCCCTCAGATGAGTAATCTCACGTAGGCAGTGACATGCAGAAAAAATCCCCTCCCCCCGACTGCTCTGAACACCATCAACCCTTCCCTAAATAAAGCAGCTGCACTGGGAGCCCAACCTTGGTGTCATGAAACACTCACTTACCTACTCAGAGCAGAAGACATCGAGAACCTCTCCCCATGGATGGCAAGGGAGGGGTCTAGGTGGACTCTTACCCAGTCTAAATAGCAGTTGCTGTGAGATTTAAGCCACTGTGCCACAAGGTAAAATAATCTAACAGTAATTACTCAGCACACTGGAAAACCCTAGAGTAGTCCATAATTGGTGATGCAGATATGTCCCCACGGCTTTTAGGACACCCACTTACATCTCTGCCCCTGACACAATATCCACAGTATATAGCTGAACCCCTTCAACACTGATGGCAAATCTGGCATAATTCCCTCTCAAATAGAGAAGAACATTATCTAAGATATCACACACGATACCCTCTCTCTCTCCCTTGCCAGTTTCTGGAGGCCACTCACAGCTGGACCCAATACGGACTGCGCTATGTCTGGCAACTAATAACCCCCACATGACTTTCATCCTTTGTTAGTTTGCAAGCTACTTATAAATTACTACAAGCAGCACATCCACAGTACCTTCAACTCAGATGACTCCTTCAGCCACAGGAACAAGCATTAATTGAAGTGGCGGAAGCACCTTCGTCTTTTGCTACCCTGGTAGATTCCAGTCTTAAAGACATTATTCCAGAACATCTCATAAGCAGATTATATAAAGCATGAAAAGAATTCTCCTCAGAAAATATAAAGCAGATAAAATGGAGAAGGTCCAAGGAGCTCGAAGAGGACTTAGACACACAAGTATAGGAAAAATATACCCTACCACTCCAGAAAATATCTACTTCCATATACTGGAGGGAGTATGCCTGGAAATCCAGAATACGGTTCTTTCAAACCCCAGCCATCACAGCCAAATTCATGGGCCCTAACCAGGGCACTTCTGGAGAGGCTATGGCAGCTCAGAGGCTAATATTGTATTGTACACATCACGTGATCCTGTCCACTGCTGCAGCGGTGTTGGTCAGATGGAATAGCAGAAATAAATTATATCTTTGAAACTTCTGAGCTCCTCACAATGATTTGCATCTTGACGGCCACCCCACCAAGGGGCATCGTGATCTCGAAAACCCTCTTTAAACAAACAACTTTACTTTTACTCGCTACAAAAAAAGTATTACTAAACTCTGGTACATGAAGACCATCCCTACAAAGGAACACTGGTGAACGATAACTTATGATATGTGTCAGCTGGAGCACCTTACAGCCCAACTGAACTCACGGGTTAAGACATTTGATAATACCTGGCAGCCTTGGGTAACCTATCAATTAGAAGACTATTCCGATTTTGTACCATAAAAACCAATGTACAGGAAAAGATAAAACCAAGAGGCTCTCCTCCCCCTCCCCTTCCTCCTTCCTCGTGATTATTTTTCTCCAGAACTTTAAAAGGTACCTGTCACTTCATATGAGAGAGGAATTTCCTAGCAATGGAACAATTACAGTTAACAATTTTACTTAGACAAAGAAAAGCACACACCACACAACTATTTGAAGTGAAACATTTTATTTATTCATTTTTATTAACCTTTTACTTCTTTGCTACTGTCTCTTAATTAAGTAATACACATTATTTTATGTGACACGATGTAAATGAAACGCACCTTGATACCATGATGTGCATAACAAAATGTTTGTTCTCCCTTTTATTTCCACCTGTACATATGTAACTCTGCTGTCAGTTATGAAATTAAGCCAATATATATATTTGCTTTGTAATGTGAATTTGACATGTTATGAGGAAAAAAAAAACTAATAAACATTCAATAAAACAAAAAAAAAGATCAAAGAATCCCACACCAGGCCTCTTACAGTGACTCCTCACCCAGCTCTGAGATATCAGTAGACATTTATTTACAGTCTGGTATTTTTTCCTATTGCTGGCTATGTCATCTTACTGACCTAGTCGGTCCATTCCCTGGTGTCTAGTGGTACCCCAACCCTCTCCTTGACCCAGTCTGTTGCTCTCTGATGTCTGGTGATACCCACATCACTCTTCTTTGCCTTGTGTGTTACTTCCTGGTGTCTAGTGGTACCTCTCTTTCTATCCATCCTGGTCCTTGACTCCCTGCTGGCTAATGGTATCTCTTTTTGACCAGGTATGTTGATACCAGATATGATTAAACCTGGTCATCGATGGGATGCATGTGCTGCCGTAATGGGAAGGGAACAGGATTCTTCACTGGTACCACTCCTTTGGCTGCATCTGCTAAGGTAAAAAATCTGAGTGTTATCCTTCATGGTGGATTGACACTCAAAGCTCAGGTGTCATTCATCCATCATCCGGAGTGGTTTTTATGACCTTAGGAGTGTCGACCGGATCTAAGCCTTAATTCCAGCTGATGACCTGCCCTCGCTGGTACATGCTTTCATGATATCTTGGCTCGACTACTGCTACACTCTTTATCTTAGGGTCAGTGGAGGGGTTCTCTGCTGCCTGCAGCTAGTGCAGAATGAAGCGCCAGGTTGCTGATGGGCCTTCTTAGTTCTTGTCATGTGACCCAAGTCCTGCGTCATCTGCATTGGCTGCTGGTGAGGTGGAGAATCATCTTCAAGGTGTGCTTGTTCACCAATAAGGCCCTATACAGATCAGGTCCCAGCTACCTGAGTGACCTCTTTGACTCCTGTCTGCCCTGTGCGCTCACTCTGCTCCTCCACTGAGCACCTCCTGGTGGTTCCCAGAGCCCTGCTGAAGACCTCCAGACATCGCTCTTTTGAGATGGCAGGCCCAGCCCTGTGGAACTCATTTCCAAAATTTCTGAGGGAGGCCTCATCGGTGGAGGTGTTTAAGCAGGGTCTAAATGCTCATCTTTTCAAGAGGCATTCACAAACTGCTGATATAGATCAGAAATAGCATGCTGCTAAATTGTCATGTGATGTGATGTGATGTTATGCGATGCGATGTGACATGATGTGATGCGATGCGATGTGATGCGATGCAATGTTATGTTTTTACTTTAATCCCTTGCTTACATGTACAGCACCCAGAGCCTCAGGGATAGGGTTCTAGATAAATTTTACTTACTACTTACCTGGTGAAAGAAGTAGAGAGCGAGAGCACTCCTACCTCCCAAACGTACTACTGTTAGAAAGACAACAAAGTGGACACGAAAACAGCACACATATCAAATACTAATGGACTAGACATTTTAACACCAACCAGTAACCTCTATGTATCTTGTCAGCAATGAGGCTTCCTCAGGGGGCATTCCCCTGAGGAGGTCTCATTCCTGAGGAGAAACGTAGGGGTTACTGGTTGATGTTCTTTTGAATTTCTGCACCATTAAAAGTCTTAGTTCACTAGTATGTGGTGTGTGTGTGCTGTTTTTGTGTCTCCTCTGATGTTAATACCTGGTGTCTAGAAGTATTCCCTTCCTTTTCCCAACCTAGTCTGTTACTGGTGACTAGCAGTAACCCCATCCCTCTCACCAACTCTGTTCATCCACTCTCTGGTGCCTATCAAGAATCCCTTTCCTCTCCCCAACCTGGTTTGTCTAGTCCCTGGCATCTAGCGGTATCCCTTTCTCTCCCTGACCCAGTCTATTTACTTCCTAGTGTGTATGAACATACGAAAACTGCTAGGAGAAATAGGCTTAATGGTCTGTCTAGTCTGCTCAAGTGTGCAGCTAGCAGTCTGTTACACTACTGCTGCTCCCCTTTCCCCCTTCCCTATCTTCAAATCCCTCTCCGTACCGTCACTAGCAGTTACCCTTTCCCTAGTGCCTCCTTGGTGACCTTCCCCCTGACTTTGTCCCATCTCCTCTTAAAACTGCCCACTGACTTCAAGGATGCCACCTCTTCAGGTGGTGCATTCCACCCTGTCACCACTCTCTCCATGAAATAGTGCCTTCTCATTTTCTTTCTGAATCTACCACCCTCCAGCTTTAGACTGTGCCCCCTAGTGTCCCTCCTTCTCCTTAATCTAAAAATTCCTTCTGTACCATCTTTATTTATGTCCTTCATATATTTGAAGGTCTCTGTCATGTCCCCTCTATCCCTCTGCTCCTCCAGAGAGTACATGTTGAGCTCCCTCAGTCTCTCCTCATAGGGTATATCCTCCATACCGAGGATCATTCTGGTTGCTCTGCATTGGACCCCCTCCAGTAATTTAACATCTTTCTTTACGTAGGGGTGCCAGAATTCCACGCAGTACTCCAGGTGTGGCCTCACCTAGGACCTGTACAGTGGCAGGATGACTTCCCCTCGCCTGGATGATATTCCCCTGGTAATACACCCCAGCATCTTCTTAGTCTTAGCTGCTGCTTTTCTGCACTGTGCTGAATAGTTCATGTGCCCTGTTATTATCATCCCAAGATCTTTCTCCTCCTCTGTAGGAGATAACTGTACCCCTCCCAGCTGGCAATAATTCCTTGGGTTTCTTGCTCCCAAGTGCTTGACTTTACATTTCTTTGCATTGAACCCCAGCTGTCATGTTTCTGACCAGTGCTCGAGCTTAGCCAGATCATTCTGAAGTCCCTGCCACCCCTCTGTTGCCCACCACAGCAGCAGTCTTTGTGTCATCCACAAAAAGGCTGATCTTATTCTTAATCCCCTGCGAGATGTTGTCAATGAAGATGCCAAACAACACTGGACCCAATATCGAGCCCTGTGGCATACCACTGGTTACAGTTCTTGGGGTTGATAGTTCTCCCCTTACGATTACCCTCTGCTGCCTGTCATTCAGACAATTTATGATGATCCACTCAACCATTTTCTCCCCTGCTCCCTGGTTTCTCAACTTGCTAATCAGTCTCCCATGTAGCACTGAATCAAAGGCCTTGCTGAAAACCAGATACAAGACATCCACCGCTTGGCCCTTGTCGAGTGCCCTAGTCACCCAGTTGTAAAAGTCCACCAGGTTGGTCTGACAAGATCTTCCTGAGACAAACCCATACTGTCTACTGTCTTGGAGACCATTCATCTCCAGAAAGGACACCAGCCTTTCCTTAAGGATAGTCTCCATTAGCTTCCCCACAATGGATGTAAGGTTGATGGGTCTGTAGTTGTCTGATTCATCCTTGGGTTCATTCTTGTGGAGGGTTGCCGTGTGTGCCATCCTCCAGTCCTGGGGGACACACTCTGGTCTTAGTGAGGTATTGAATAAGTCAGGTAGTGGCTTTGCCAGGACCCCTGCAAGCTCCTTTAGAACCCTGAAGTGTATGCTGTCTGGGCCAGGCACCTTATCTACCCTCAGGGCCTTTAGGCCTTCCATGATTCTTTTCTCTGGGATTTCCCCATCTGTTAATCCCGCTCCCCCATCCCCTGAGGCATTGGTTCAAGCTTCTCCTTGGTAAACATAGAACAGAAATAATCATTGAGTGCTTCTGCCCGGTCTGCCCCCTTTTCCATCTATCCATCATCTTTTCTGATTCTCACAACTAGATCTCTGCAGCGCCTTCTCTCCCTAATGTACTTGAAGAAATCTTTTTCCACATCTCTGATACCTTGTGCCAGCCTAAGCTCCCTTGATAACTTCGTAGCCCTTACTGTTCAGCTCACTTTCCTAGATTTCTTTGTGTACTTCTCCCTGTTCTCCCCCCTGTTTAGATCTCATAAATCTTCTGAAGGCTGCTCTGTTATCCATGACCTTTTCTAACACTTCCCTGCTTAACCAGCTCAGCTTCTTGGACCTGGCTTTTTTACTTTGGGTCTTGGTACATGAGCTAGTGGCCTTTGCAAGCCTGATCTTGATAATTTCCCATTTCTGGTTTGCATCCATGTGAGGGCGGGTGCTGGCCAGGTGCTTTGCCACTGTGTCCCTCATCCTGCCAAAGTCTGCTTGCCTGAAGTCCAACACTTTGGTCCTGGTGCTGGCAGCCTCCTTACCCATACTGAATGAGAACCACACTATGTGGTGGTCACTCCCTGCCAATGGATCTTCCACCTCAGCTGCCTGACAAGTGCTCCATTTGTTAGCACTAGGTCCAGAATGTTACACTCCCTGGTTGGCTCTCTTACCATCTGCACCAGGAAGTTGTCCTGGATCGCCTCCAGGAGGACCTGTTACCTGATGCTTGAGGTGGCTGGGATGCTCCAATCTATCTCAGGCAGATTGATGTCCCCCACCATCACGGTGCTGCCTTTCCCAATGACCTTCCTTATTTGCTCTGCTAACTCCCTGTCAGTGTCCTCATCCTGAGATGGTAGTCTACACACCACTCCCAACCTAATCCTCCTGCTCTTCATGTCTTGGATTTGTACCCATAATGTGTCTGCCTTACCCTCTTCCCCTTCCTCCCTGCTACACAGTACCCCATCCCTCACATAAATAGCCCCCCACCCTTTTTCCCTTTCCCTCCGGTGCAGTCTGTACCTGGGGATTGCCAAGTCCCAGTCTTGGTATTGGGTGGCCCATGTTTCAATGATTACAGCTATGTGTCCACCTCCCCCCTCTGCCATCAGGGCCTTCAACTCAACTGACTTGTTCCCCAGGCCCCTTGCAGTCAAAGAGACCACCCTCCAGCATGTGCCTTGTGTTCCTGTCCCCTTTTGATTCCTTTTAGTGCCAACCCTATTTGTATGCTCACCTGATCCTTTCTTACTGGTTTTGGGGGGGGGGTAGGCCCTTTCAGCTCCCCTGCTTGGAGACATTGTTTACTGTCTACCCTCATGCCACCCCCACGCCTAGTTTAAATCCACTCTGGTTGCTATGTACTCACCTAGCTTCTGCCTTAAGACCCCTGAACCCTCCCTACTCAAGTGTAATCTGTCTGGGGCATACAGGGCTTTGTTGTCCCATGTTTCATTTCATCTTCCTACCAGCCCGTACCCTTTGGTCTGACACCATGCCCCCAGCCAAGTGTAGCATAACTCCCCCCCCCCCACACACACACACCTGGTTCATTGACTTCTGTCTTTCATTTAGGTGCGAGGAGCTGTCTGTATTCTTTGCTGACAAGGCGTCCTCTATCAGGGATGAAGTCTCCTCGAGTATCTCTCGAAGGGGATGCTTGGACCGGCCTGGAGAGTGTCAAAACACTCCTCCTGCCTGGGATGAGTTTGAGCTGGTTGGGGTGGAGGAGGTGGTGAAAATAATCCTGAAGCTACGGCCAACCCAGTGTGAACTGGACCCAGGTCCGACCTGACTGTTGGTTGTTTGGACCAAGTTGGGTCTGTGATTTCTGGGGTTGTCTGGAGTTCCTTGAGGAGTGGGATCTTTCCAGTGGCCTTGAAAGAGACCTTGGTGAGACCCCTTTTGAAAAAACCCTCCCTAGACCCGGACTACCTCAGCAGTTACAGGCCAGTTTCAAACCTCACATTTTTAAGGAAGGTTATTGAAAAAGTGGTGGCCATGCAGCTTGATAGACATCTTGCCTCTTCCTCCACCTATAAGCCTTACCAGTCTGGGTTTCGTGCAGGACATAGTACAGATACCATCCTGGTGAGGATGCTTAATGATCTCCTGGTAACGAGGGACAGGAGAGACTGGACTATCTTGGTCCTCCTGGACCTCTCTGCAGCATTTGACACCGTGGACCATGAGGTGCTGCTTGACCGCCTGCGGTACTGGTGAGGCCTGTCTGGTGTTGTCATCAACTGGTTCAGATCATACCTGACAGGCAGAGTGCAGAGGGTGATGATGGGGTTAGCCTCATCTAACCCGAAACCTCTGTGCTGTGGGGTACCGCAAGGTTCAGTCTTGTCATCCTTGTTGTTCACAGTTTACGTGCTGCCACTGGTGGACATTATCAGGTGGTATGGGCTGGGATTTCACTGCTATGCAGATGACACCCAGCTGTACCTGTCCTGTGCGCCCAATACCCAGGTGTTGGACTCTGTATTTAACAGCTGTCTCAATGGGATCCATGCTTGGATGACTCAAAAGTGGCTTAGGCTCAACCCAGACAAGACAGAGGTACTTGTGGATTCAGTTCGTCGGGGTGGAGGGCTTTGTGAAGGGTTGCCCCCTGACCTTGTGTCAGAGGGTGTTCCCCTTACTCCGTCTAGTCAGGTGAAGGATTTGGGCATGATCCTTGATAACGGTCTGATGCTTGATGTTCAGGTGTCAGCCGTCGTCAGGAGTGGATTTTACTCATCTCAGGAACATTGCCCGAATCTGAGCACTGATTCTGCCGGAAGATTTGACCACACTTGTGCATGCTTTTGTCACTTCCAGGCTGGACTATTGTAATGCCCTATACCTAGGGTTATCTGGGGGCAACCTCCACAGGCTGCAGCTGGTGCAGAATGCAGCGGCAAGATTATTGACTGGGGGTGAGATGAAGTGATCATATCACCCCGGTCCTCCGCAGACTGCACTGGCTGCCAGTCAGGTGGAGGACTGTCTTCAAGGTAGGGCTCCTGACCTATAAATCCCTGCACAAAAGGGGGCCTGTTTATCTACAAGATCTTCTTGTCCCCTACTCTCCCTCCTGGACACTCCTTTCTGCCACGGACGGGGCTCCTCAGAGTTCCCAGAGCGAGACTGCGGTATCCTGGAGATAGGGGTTTTCGGTGGCCGCGCCCACTCTGTGGAACTCCTTGCCTGATTATTTAAGGGAGGCCCCCTCGGTAGAAGTTTTAAGAAAGTATTAAAAACTTATCTGTTCCAGCAGGCTTTTAAAGACTGATTGGTTTTAAGGGGATGGATAGAGTTTTAATGTGTGTTTAAGCTGCTGCTTTTATATGTTTGTTATTGAATTGTTTGTGCAACACCCAGAGTATTTGGAAATAGGCGCTTTATAAATAAAATATCTATCTATCAAAATGTTAGGACTTAGCTGGCCCGGTGGTGCTGAGGGTGGAGGATCTGGACACCACACCTTGCGCCATGCTGGCGACTCGGGTTCAGGAATGAGTTCAGGCCGTGGGGGTTCGGTGGGGAAGGAGAGGATAGAGCATCTGGAGGACTGCTGTCCTGTCCTGGGGAGGATGGGTGAATGACTCCCCAGCATGAGCAACTCCCAGTGGAGGCTGGGAGCACAACAGCAAGAGGATCACGTTAGTAAAGGGTGGAGTCTCGGCAGACGTCCACGGTAAGGGTGTGGGAGCATGCCCGGTCACACTGGATGTCACTGCACGTCCAGGCTCCTGAGGGAGAAATCATGCTCACTGACATAGGAAAGCTCCCATTGGCTGGGAGGAAGACGTCACCTGCCCCCCCCCCAATAGCGTACCCTGCCCACTGGGACCTCGTTTCACCAATCACCTCTGCCCAGGGAGTACTGGAAGAAAGTGCCAAGGAGAAGAAGGCGGCCGCACTCCGGGGGGGGTAAATTCCAGGGGGGGTTACTCCATGGGTGCGTCACAGGTGAAGGGAGACTGAGGATACAGCTGGGAGGATCTCAGGTAGGAGGGGAACAGGCAGGTCAGCCAGTGGGGCCCCAGCCAGTGGTGATGGGAGGGAAAAATAATTGTAAAAAAAAAAAAAAATTTATAGGACTTAAAATGACAGGCTGCTTAACGCTGTAGATCTTGGCCAAACCTGAACCAATGCTTTCCAGTGTGAATACTGTATAGATGTGTAACCCCCCTACAAATGGGGGTTCCTGAAAAGTCTTCCTTGAGCTTGCCTAAATGCTCATTACCAGGCTGGTATCCTGCATTTTAGCAGTTTAAATGTATTGCCAGAGAGTGCCTGTATAGCCTCTGTGTACAGTCTCTTTAGGAGCTGCCTGGATTACAGTCATAATTAATCTGGGAGGGGGCTAAGTGTTTCTATGATCGAGTCCCGCCCGGGCTGCCAAATAATCACTCTGTTTTGCAATCGCTATTAGCGCAGAGGAAACTCTGTTAGAAGATGTACTTGTTTGCCGATCATTTATTAGAATAGTAATAATATTGCAGTTTGTCTAACCTGCCTTCATAGAAACATAGAATTTGATGGCAGATAAGGATACCTGACAGATAAGCTGCAGATCCTAGTTAACCAACAGCCTACTTCCTCCTATCCCCCACTAGAATTGCCTCATGTCTGTCCCATGCATTCTTGAATTCCCCCACTGTTTTTGAGTCTATGACCTCCTCAGGAAGGCTGTTCCATGCATCTACAACCCTCTCTGTGAAGAAACACTTCCTCACATTACCTTTGAGCTATCCCCCCCCATCTTCAAATTGTGCCCCCTTGTTCTTGCACATCTCTTTTCCTGAAAGATGCTACCCTCTTGGACTTTGTTGATTCCCTTGAGGTATTTAAACGTTTCTATCATGTCCCCCCCTCTCCCTCCTTTCCTCGAGGCTATACATCTTAAGCTCCTTTAGTCTTTCTTCATATGTCTTCTGGTGCAGATCCTGCACCATTTTGGTTGCCCTCCTCTGGACAGCCTCCAACCTGTCTATGTCTTTGCGGAGATGGGGTCTCCAGAACTGTACACAGTACTCCAGATGCGGTCTTACCAACTGTCTGTACAGAGGGCCAACAACTTCCTGTTTTCTACTGGTGATGCCTCTCCCTATGCAGCCCAGTATCCCCCCAGCCCTCCTTACTGCCTTCTCACATTGCTGGCCCACCTTTAGGTCATCTGATATGACTACCCCCCAGGTCCCTTTCCATTTTTGTTGTTGTCAGTATCTCACCCCCCATTGTGTACTCTTCCCCTGGGTTTTTGTTTCCCAGGTGCATTACTTTGTACTTCTTTGCGTTGAACCTAAACTGCCATAGATTTGACCTTTCCTCCAACCTTGCCAAGTCCCTTTTCATCCTTTCCACCCCACCTTGTGTATCAACCCTGTTGCAGATCTTTATGTCATCTGCAAAGAGACATACTTTCCCTTCTAGTCCCTCTGTAATGTCACTTATAAAGACAATAAAAAGGACCGGCCCCAGTACTGAACCCTGCAGTACCCCACTAGTAACCCTCCTTTCTTCTCTGTGGACTCCATTTACTATTACCCACTGTGTCCTGTTGCCAGCCAGTGTTTTACCCAGGCTACCACCCTGGGACCCACTCCCAGGCTGGCTAATTTGTTAATTAATCTTTTGTGCAGGACTGTGTCAAATGCCATGCCAAAGTCTAGGTAGGCCATGTCCACAGCCCCTCCCTGGTCTACTACTTTGGTCACCCAGTCAAAGAAATCAATTAGATTTGTCTGACATGACCTTTCTGCTGTGAACCCATGCTGCCTTGGGTCCTGTGCCCCACTGGCCTCTAGGTACTCAACAATTCTTTCCTTCAGCAGTGATTCCATCATTTTCCCTACCACTGAGGTCAAACTAACAGGTCTGTAGTTTCCTGCCTCTGTCTTGCTCCCACTTTTGTGAAGGGGAATCACATCCGCCCTCCTCCAGTCCTCAGGTACCACACCATCCTCCCATGATTTATTAAAAAGGGTAGTCAGTGGTGTCACTAGTTCTTCCCTTAGTTCTTTTAGAATTCTAGGATGAATCCATCAGGCCCCATTGCTTTATCCACTTTCAGTTTTAAGAGTTCTTTCAGAACCCTTTCTTCTGTGAAAGAACTAATATCAACCCCCTATCAGAGTGCTTCTATTGACTGGATTAGGTATCTCCCCTGCTTTTCCATTGTAGAATACTGAACAGAAGTATTCATTCAGTATCCTGCTTTTTAAGCTGTATCTCTCTGCCCAACCACCTTCCTCTTTATTCAACCTCAGTATCCCTGCCTTAGTCTTTCTTTGCTCCCTAATGTACCTATAAAAGGTTTTATCCCCCTTCTTAACCGAGTTGGCTATCTTTTCCTCGGTTTGGGCCTTTGGTATTCTGACTGCCTTCCCCGCTTGCTTCTGCTTTAACTGGTACAGTTCTCTAACTTGCTCCTTCTGTGTTTCCTTATACTTCCTGAATGCTATCTTTTTCTCCCTTACCTTCCCCGCTACTTCTTTTGAGAACCCTAGAGGTTTTTTCTTTCATTTTGATTTGTTTATTTGCTTCACACAAAGGCTTGTTGCCTCTGTGATGGCAGTTTTAATGTTTCCCCATTGTTGCTCCACCCCACCTTCTTGCCTGTTTGCTAGTGCTTTTCTGAGGCACTCTCCCAATTTGACAAAATCAGCCCTCCTGAAGTCCAGTGCCTTAACTTTTGTGTGGCTTGACTCTAGAGCTAAGTTTATCATGAACCACACTGTTTGGTGGTCGCTTGTTCCCAGATGGCTACCCACTTCAAGATCAGAGATCCTCTCTCTGTCCCCATTTGAGAGTACTAGGTCTAAGATTGCTCCCTCCCGAGTGGGTTCCAAAACTAGCTGTCTGAGGCATGCCCCCTGTAGGGCATCGAGAATGGCCCTGCTCTTGGATGTGGCTGCAGCAAAGGTGATCCAGTTAACATCTGGCATATTCAGGTCCCCCATCAGAAATACCTCCCCTTTCTCTGCCATCCCAAGGATGCCTTCTATTATTTCCTTGTCTGTTTCCTCCCCCTGAGATGGGGGTCTGTATATAACCCCTGTGCGGATTATGGAGCCATTTCCAGTCTCTAGGGTGACCCACAGTACCTTCTCTCCTCCTTGTTTACCCTTTAGTTCTGTTGCTTTGATCGCTTCCCTTATATAGAGCGCTACTCCTCCTCCTCTTCTTCTTCCCTCCCTGTCCTTCTTGTAGACTGTGTACCCTGGTATGTTGACATCCCAGTCATGGTTCTCTGTGTACCATGTTTCTGTGACTGCCACGATATCCAGGCATCCCTCTTCCATCAAGGCTACCATTTCGGGGAGCTTTTTACCTAGACTACGGGCATTGGTACTCATTACCCTCCATTTTGTTATGGCTTAATTTCTTTTTGCCCCATCCCTGTCCTTACTGCCTTTGTCTTTTTCTCTATTTACCCCTGCCCTTCTCCCTATCGACTGCTCTATCTTGGTGTTTACCTCACTAACTACCCTGATTTTGGGGATGGGCTAGGATTTTCTTTCTCCTTTTCTGTGCCTCCCCCTTTGGCTAGTTTAAATGCTTGCCAATGAAGCATTTAAACCTGTCACCTAGGATTCTGGTTCCCCTGCTGAATAGATGAAGACCATCATGTCTGTGTAGGCCTGGATTCATCCAGGTGGAGACCCAGTCCCCAGTGAAGCCAAATCCCTGAGCTCTGCATGAGTTTTTCAACCAGTCATTGAATCCCATGGTGCGGAGTACCCTAGCCTCAACCATGCCATAGACAGGTAGCACTACCGAGAAAGTTACCGTGTGTGCTACTTGTCTAAGGCCCCTTCCCAACTCCACAAACTCCTGTTGCACTGCTCAGATCCCATTCTTAGCCAGGTCATTCGTCCCTAGGTGGATAATGACATCCAGCTCCCTCCCCCTTGCAGCTGCTCCCACTGTCCTGAGGATTCAATTCCTGTCCCTCCAAGCCATGGCCTGGGCAGGCACTTTACCTCCCTTTCCCCTCCTCCCCAGTTCTACCCCCCAACATTTGAGTCCTCCACCAGGAGTTGCTTCCTTCCCTGTGGGTTTCCTGTGCCACCCTCCTGTGGGTCTCCATTGTGGAGGTTCCCAGCATCCTCCTTGGTCTCCACTGCGGGTGCCTCCATGGAGAGAACCATGCTCTGCCAGAGTGGTGAATGGATTGTGGAGAGGCACAACTGGAGGATGCGCCTCTGTTCCACCACTCTCGCCTTCCCTGAGCCCACCATGGTCCAACCACTCCTCTTTCTTGGCAACCTCTGAGGTAGTGGCGGTGGCCTGGGTGGTCCCTGGGTGGGGGAGCAGGTTTCCTGAATCCTTGCCAGGTCAGCATGGAGACGAACAACCTCCTCCCTCAGACCAGAGAGGTGCCTGCAAATAGGGCAGTAATGCAGTCTCCAGAATGTCTCCTGGAAGACTGCTGCTCCACAGCCAGTGCATTGCACCACTCCCCACATGTCTGTGTCCCTTCCTGTTACAGAAGCTTTTCTTTTGTTGATTTTTGTTCTTGTTTTATTGTGTGCAAGCTTGTGAGTTGCTCTATCACCTATTCAGTGTGCTGTGCCTTTAAGGATATGAACAGGTGTATGTTGTTGTGATTTGGGGAATTTATGCACTTGGGGCGGGTGGGGTGAGGGGAAGGATGGGAGGAGTAAACCTATGCTGTCCTGAAACAATCAACTACAACTCTAACCCTCCATCCCAAGGAGTGCCTTCCTTCCTTTCAGTCACCTGTTTCACAGAGGTTAAGTACCAGGGCTAGTCACTAATGACTGAAAATATCTCCCAGCTACAGTTCCTCCCTGCCAAATTAAGGTTAAAACTAAGCAAAGTCAACCACAAAAACAAAATCAATACTAGTTACTTACACAGGTCCAAAAAGTAATAATTCAGTTCAGTGTAGCCTAGAAAATAACCTCCTTAATTCAAGGAAGCTCTGGCTGCTTTCTCCCTCTCTGTGCCTCTGCCTCTCCCTCTCTGTGCCTCTTTGCAGCATGGACATTTCTGTTTGTCTCCGCCATCTTGGTCCTGGACTGCTGAAATGGGCCAATCAGTACCTTTGGGGACTCTAAAATGTAGCATATCCTCAAGGGCTTTGTGGGAGCAAAATTCTGTTGAAATTGTAGTTTTGGGCTTTTGGTGCCTAAATAAACCTGGAGGGGGAGCCCTTGTTGTGACTGACAGATAGATCAGCCAACTGAACCTTTTGGATCCTGGGGAAAGTCCCAGACAGCTTGCAGTTTCAGTCAGATCTGAGTTGGGAAGTAAAGGAGTAACAGCTTGAGATAATCGAGCAACAATCCTGTGTGGATTCACGTGGGAGAACTGTGAAAGGGATGAGTTTTGGCCTGCCTGCCTGTCTACTGTCTCTGAGGGGGAAAATAGAGTTGATTCAGACTGAATCCGAGTTGTGAGAATGATTTAATCCACTGGACTGTAACCAGGCTTTAACTTGAAGAAGATCGAAGATTTGCTGAATGTGATCGGCCTGTCAGGATTTACAGCCACCTCTGAACTCCCGGATTGTGCAGAGACTCTATAATTGCGACCGGAGAGCCATTTGCCTGGTACAGCAGAATTTCCTTACATGTGAATGTGCTGTGTGCTGATAGTGGGTCATGATTTGGTTCCCCACTGTGTGTCTGAACTGTGTTTTGCTTGTTGGAGGCTGCATCCAGCTCCATGGACTGAAATCCATATTCATCTCTGTTTGGCCTGGGCTTTGCCACACTGGCCCAGCCAGAATACTGCTACACAGAGAAAGTCATCGACGAGAGAGCGGCCTGGGGATCAGCCCCCTGCTCAACGCCTTGAACGGGAATGACGCCTCGGTGATTCGTGTGGGCCCTTCTTCTCCTGGCACTCCAGCTCAACAACCTGCAGTCTCAATTTCATCCTGTCTGTGTCCAATATTGGGTATTGTGAGTAAACATCAGGGTAGCTCCCTGCAACAACAGCTAAATCTAAATTGTTGTCATCTGATTGTCTTGTTGCCTTTTCTTTCACGAACTGAGCTCTCAGGCTTCGGATAACAAATAGTGTGTGTTGTGCATGTTGCTTTTCTTCCATCACAGGGCCCCAACCAGCTGCAACGCCTGTGATGAAGTTCTTAATCTTTTGAAATCCATGTTCGTAGATGCAAAAACTGAAACAATATTTCTAGGAGATCTAAATATGGACTGGCTGTCACCTAAATCACATGGCCTCAAATCCCTTTGTGACGAGCTAGGTCTTGGACAATTAGTCAGTGAACCCACTAGGAACAACACTCTAAACACTGCCAACAGTTCCATTCTAGATGTGGTACTAACCACCCATCCACACAAAATATCTCATCCGGCAGTGTTTCTGATGACATGGCGATCATGGAACTGTTGCTTGCATAAGATCTCAAATTAAAGGCCCAGCCGCAGCCCATCTTTATAACAAAAAGATCCTTTTGCAAATTCAGTGCAGTAAACTTCCTATCTGACCTGAGCATGATCAGATGGCAAGATCTCTACCTAGCCAAAGATGTCAACAAGGCAGCTTACATCCTTAATGACAAACTCACTACAATAATAAATAAGCATGCCTCTTTCATCAAAGTAAGGGTACAGAACAATTCCAACCCCTGGTTCACCTCGGATCTCAAGGCAGCCCTTATAGCTCGAGATAAGCTCTGGGCTAAAGCTAGACATTCCAAAGAATCTTCAGATTGGCAGGCCTTTAGAACAGCTAGGAATAACTGTGTGAAAAAACTTCGCTCTGCTAAAGCTATTTCTACTCTCGAACAAGCTAAAGGTAACCCTCATAAAATATGGAAGACTATCAAAGCTATAGAAGGACGGCCCATGGCCCCCTCTGTCCCAACAAAGATAGTTGCAAGTGGCAAGATTGTGGAAAACAAGTCCCTAATCCTGGAGGAACTTAACTCCCACTTTGCCATAGCTGGATTAGCTTTGACTCATCACCTTATGCTGGTGCTGTGGTGAGCCAGCATACCCTCCCACATCTAGTCCTGCACCCAGCCCCTTCCAACTGCGCGAGATAACTTATAAAGAAGTAGAAGATTCTCTTCTTAACTTAGACACCAAAAAAAGCGCAGGGGACGATGGCTTGGAACCCTTTTTCCTAAGGTCAGGCTACGCCCATCTCACTGCCCCAATTCTCCACATCTTCAATCTTTCCATTACATCTACTACTGTGCCGTCCTGCTGGAAATCAGCACATATCCTCCCTCTATTTAAATCTGGTGACCCATGCGATGTAAACAACTATAGGCCTATCTCCATATTGCCTATCCTTTCTAAAGTTCTTGAAAAACTGATCCATATTCAGTTAAAATCTCACTTGAAACCTTCTCTCTCATTAACCCAGCTCAATCAGCTTCCGGCTAATCATAACACAATCACTGCACTAGCAAAAGTAACCATTGATTGGGTCTCTGCTATAGATGCTAAGAAGGTAACTGGCGTAGTCTTTTGGACCTCAGCAAAGCTTTTGATACTGTTGATCACAAACTATTAGTCAATTGCCTTGCAAAGTTGGGTGCCACATACCATACCACCCAGTGGTTCTCTAGCTACCTAACTGGAAGATCCCAAAAAGTAAAGGCGGAAGGCTCTTTTTCTGCTGCTTTGCCAGTTGCAAGAGGAGTCCCCCAAGGATCCATCTTAGGCCCTATCTTGTTTTCTTTGTATGTTAATGACTTAGATGCTAACATATCTACGTCCAATCTGCACTTTTTTGCGGGTGATACTGTGTTGTATACTTCTGGCTCATCGTTATCTGAAGTCAAGGGAGTGCTTCAAACGGACCCGCACAACTTGAGCATAATCTAATAAAATGAACTTCTGCTCAATGCTAAGAAGACTAAAGCGATGATATTCTCCGCAGTGCTGTCACAGGCCCCCAATACCCCTTGCCCAAGACTTCATTGTCACCACGCTAAACGAGCCTCTGGAAGTTGTAACTAAATTTAAATATCTGGGTATCTGGAGCGACAATAAATTATCTTTCAATGACCACGTCGAAGATGTCTCTAGAAGGTTAAAAGCAAGGTTAGGTTTCTTCTACAGAAATAGGCCCCTTTTCCCCCTTGAAACTCGAAACAAGCTTGTACAGGCCACTTTTCTCCCCCTACTCGACTATGGCGATGTAGTCTATTCCTCCACCACTCTTGCAAATCTAAGTAAACTGGACATCCTTTATCACCGTGCGTTACGGTTCATTACCAACTCCCCTTACCGTTCGCACCACTGTGACTTATATGCAGCTGTTGGTTGGACATCCCTTACTACTTGACACCTGCTCCATGCTGGGCTATGGACTCTTAAACTGCTCCTGCAGAAATTGCCAAGCTATCTCTCTTCCCTTATTAGTATCTCACATAGTGCATACTCATTAAGAAAATCTGACTTTATTATGCTTGACATACCAAGGACGTGGACCTCCTTTGGTAAACGTGCTAGTGCATATGCCCTTCCCTCCATTTGGAACCAATTACAAACCGTACTGAAACTAACTAGCACAGTTTCAATAAACTTCTACAAACCGCTAAGTTCTGCCAAAATAAAAGACACCTGTAACTGTCATTAAGTCTCTTCCTTCCCCATGTGTGCCATATTTATCCACTGGTAAGGTATAATTGCTTTGTCATATTAACTGCTTTCCTTCCCTTCTACTCCTGGCTTTATCTATGCTTACACTCCACTGCTACTCTATCAAATCACTCCCCCCCCCATATCAGTTGTAGTCTGTTGTTTGTTCTAACTGCCAAAATATATGTATTGCACACACCAGTCATCATGTTTCATTTATCAGTATGCAACCTGTAAGTCGCTTCCCTGTGTCATATTAATGTTTACCACCTGCGGTCACCCTATGTGGTACCCTTGTATGTATATCCAGCCTGTATCATGTAACGTGCATTTCATGTATATACTGTAATTACCTATCTATGTTTGTGCTTTAAGTGTTTATGTCACAGGACCTCCTTGTGAATGAGCTTGCTCAATGGAGTTTTCCTGCAATAAACTTGAACTTGAACTTCCCTTGGCAATTTTATTTTTTTATTTATTTAGCTTTTGTTGACCGGGTAAGTGCACTAGACAAATCCTGCCTATTTTTAGCACGACCGGGGAAGGGATACAGATGAATGACAACTGACCTTGAACCAGATTATGTTGTTGGTGGTATTTTTAGTGAATGAGGGAAATTTGGCCAGGACACAGGAATTTCCCCTGCTCTTTTCGATAAGTGCCATGGGATCTTTAACATCCACCTGAACTACCACCAATCCAGACAGATGGGACCTCGGTTTAACGTCTCATCCGAAAGACGGCACCTCAGAAGTGCAGCACCCCTCCCATGCTGCACTGCAGTGTCGGTACTGGGATATTAACCCAAGTGCCAGATGTGGGAACTGAACCCACAGCCCTCTGATCTCCCGGCCTCAGAGGCGAGTGTGCTACCTACTAAGCCACTGACACTGCTTGTCAATGTTCCTGGCTAGCCCACCGTTTTCCTACCTGGGTACCCAGAGTGTGTGACTGTGTAGGGACTCTGAAGTGCATGCATGACTATTTGATTGCTATAGCCTTTAAGCAAAATAACCTGATTATGCCCCTTCCTTGTTCAAGTCCCCTGAATAAATCAGATCTAACTCTTTTTGCATTTAACCTGACTGTGGTTCCAGTTTGTGCCAAAAGTACTGTACTGTTGCTATTTGCTGTGCATAACCTTGTTTTACAGGGGTCCCCAGGGTCGAGCTAGAGGAACCAGCCCTGGTGGTAAGTGCAAACAGTGTGGGTAATTGCCTGGTGAATAAGGGTCATTGTGGAAGTGATTAGTGTGTATTGATCAGGCCACTAGAAGGGAAAAAGGGGGTTACAGTGTCCCGGAGGGCTATGCCCAGGTTAGCGTGACCACTAACAACCCTGACCTCCAGGTGGAGGCACCCATTTCAGTACCCAGGCCCCTTAACCTGCTACTAGCCAAGCAGGCAGGGGTAGTAGCCCTTGGGATACTGCCACCTAGGGGTTACAGCTTGGAAGCTCACTGCTGGGATTTTGTACTTTCTAGTAGCTGGAGGTGGGTATTACACCAGTATGTTTAGAACTGCTGACGAAATGGAGGAGCTTGCTACACCTAAACTCAAGATTGCCCCCCACAAGCTGTTAGTGCACCAAATGATGGGGTGGAGTGAAGCACAGGGGGTAGACCCCCCCAACAGGCCCTCCTGTTAATGGATGTCATGTTATGGACCACTAATGCTGTTATTGTAGAGACTGTCAAGCAAGTTAAGTGTTTGGGGAAGGTTGAAGTGAAGGGGAGGGATTTGGACCTGTTTGACCAGACCATGGTGGTCCTCCTCTCCTGCAGCTCCCCTATACATCCAGAGAAAGTACTCCCCGTGATTCTGTCAGAAGGGTCCCAGAAGGGGTGGAGGGTCATCCATTTGCACAGTGATCTGGCTACCCCGTGAGGGTCCCCCAGCATAGAGGGGTTCAAGGACAAACTGCTTAAGTTGTTAGTTTCTGAGGGGCAAACTGCCCAAGAGTTAGTGAAGGTGCTAGACCTTTCTGAAGAACCCACGCCATTACAGTCCCAGGCAGCATCTCCTGCCTCCCCTAGGGTCTCCCCCGTGGTCACCTCCCCCACAGTAATTCCATTTGTGCACCTGGATCTGTACCGTAGACTTAGACATTTATTGGGTACAGTCCCAGTGACTGTAGGGGAGGATGACCTGGAAACATGGATGGACTATGCTACCCCCCGGTCCAGGAATGGCAGTGCTCTGAGGGGAGAAAAGAAAAAGACTTATGGAGAGTTTGAGGGGCCCTGCACTGGAGGCCATATGCTTCCTATGAGCCACTAGCCCAGAGGCTACTGCGGCTGAATACCTCTCTGCATTGGAAGGGGTTTTTGGAAGTACTGAGTCAGGGGATGATTTACTGTGGAAATTTAAATCTGCCAAGCAGTGGAAGAATGAGAAGTTGTCTATGTTTGTTACCAGAATTGAGAGGGCTCTGCAGAGGGCTCACAGAAAAGGAGAGGTGCCTGCTAATGAACTGAATCAGGTCAGATTGGACCATATTCTCAAGTTAGCCAGGTACTCTAGTGTGATGATGCTAAAACTCAAGTTGCAAGACAGGAAGGCTAACCCTCCTGAGTATTGTCACCTCATGAAAGAGATTCGTGAAGCAGAGAATGATGAAGAGGGATGGGAGCCCTATGCTGGGGTTGCTCATACCTGGCAGCCTCCTGAGTGAAGTGATGAGACTGAGGTGCAGCAAATGAGAGCACTGATCAAAAAATTGACAGAGTTGAGAGTCAGGCAACAAGCCACTGAGGTGGCCAGAGATACTAACCTCTATCAGGCACCTCCTAAGTCAAGGGGCAAGGTCCTGCCTGGTGGAGTGGTGGTGCACGTCATCTCCTCAGAAACCCAGACTGAAGGTAACCTACTGGAAGAAGTGCGAGAATTGAGAGCCCTGGTGGGGGACCTACTACGAGCAAAACAAACCCCCAAACTTGGTGGAAGTCCAGAGGATCAAGAACACAAGTCACAAGTCAAAGAAGGACCACGAGGTGCCCCTGATGTACCCAAGCAGGGAGACGGCCCGCAACCACTCAGAGACTCTAGAGAACCCAATTTTTGCTACCACTGCGGGAGGATGGGCGCACCCGGTTCACCTGTCGCTCACCGGAGAACTTGAGAAAGGTTACTATCAGGCTACTAGACTGGCTGTGACAGAGCAATAACCAGCCGCAAGGTGGAGCTGCTTGGAAGATTTATTCATCCAAGGCCGCTGCCAAGTCAACATCCAAGTCTGCATCGCCTGAGTGATCCGAGGTGGTGGGTCCCTCAATGGAGACTACAGTGAAGGTGAATGGTGTATCCACCCGGGCTGTGCTTGACAGTGGGTCTCAAGTGACCATAGCCTTCCAAGACTGATATCAAAAGCATCTGCTGGATGTGCCCCTACAACCCTTGGAAGGCTTACATGTGTGGGGGTTGAGGGAGAAGTCTTATCCATATTCAGGATATATTCGGATCTGGCTGTCTTTCCCTACCTCAGTGGCTGGAGTAGATGAACACGTCGAGACACTTGCCTTAGTGTGTCCCCCTACTGGACTGTATGATGGGGTTTCTATATTAATTGGGACAAATGCCCACATGTTTGGGAGACTGGCACAAATCTGTCACGAGAAGCAAGGACAATGGACTGGCGGGCCCTAAAAATTCCAGCTCTGATCAAAAGAGCCTATGATTTGCAACGGAAACCTGAGGAAGTAGACCAGGATGAACCTATGGGGATAGTGTGGAAGAAGGATCCTGAATCTCTGGTACTGGCACACAATGCCCAGTGTACCATTCACAGGGAGGTTCACCTCCGGAAAGATGTCAAGAACAAAATATTAATGTTGGATGCACCAGGCAATGAAAAGTTGCCAGAGGGATTGCTGATCAAACCCAGCATCTTGCCTTCCTGTGCCCACGCCTATGCACGATGAGTGATGGTTCAGATTCAGAACGTGTTAGATCAGGAGATCCGGGTGAACAGAGGGTACACCCTAGCTACAGTACACTGTGCAGACACTGCCATATTGCCCAGCAACAAATACACTGGCAAAAAGGAGAAAGTGACCCCACACTTTTTTGAATTTCTTGGTTCCCCATTGCCAGCTGAATGGAAGGCTAGAATTAGCAAGAAACTCACCCAGAGAGACCAAGTGTTTTCATTAAAAGAATGGGATGTGGGATGTGTCCAGGGTTCAGGGCATCACATATGCCTGCATGATGACCGGCCATTTCAAGAGAGATCCCGATGCCTCACCCCAGTGGACATAGATGATGAGAGAAGACACCTGCAGGAAATGCTCGCTGCTAGCGTGATACAAGAATCAAGGAGTCCATATGCCTCTCCCATTGTGGTTGTGCATAAGAAGAATGAGTTTATGAGGATGTGTGTTGATTATCGAACCCTGAACCGGTGGACCATCCCAGATCAATACACCATGCCCCGTGTACAAGATGCCCTGGATTGCTTGAATGGGAGCAAATGGTTCTTGGTATTGGATCTTTGCAGCGGATATTACCAGATTCCGATGGACCTGGAGGAGCCTTCATCTGTCTTTTGGGGTTCTACGAACTC
The DNA here is from genome assembly GCA_016271365.2 of Neoceratodus forsteri. Taxonomy (NCBI): domain Eukaryota; kingdom Metazoa; phylum Chordata; order Ceratodontiformes; family Ceratodontidae; genus Neoceratodus; species Neoceratodus forsteri. The sequence goes on from JADMNL010000025.1 coordinate 336,300,772, forward strand.
CTGAGAATGCCACAGGGGATGTCAGGCACCCCGACCACCTTTCAGCGACAGATGGAACGTGCGGTGGGAGATATGAACTTGCTGGAATGTCTAGTGTACCTAGATGATGTCATTGTGTTCGGATGCACATGAGAAGAGCATGAGACCCGACTGTTTAAAGTTCTGGATCAAATGGAAGACTTCAGCCTCAAGCTGTCCATTGACAAGTGCCAGTTTTTTCAAACCTCCATCAAGTATGTGGGGCACATAGTATCTGCTGAAGGGATAGAGACCGATCCCAGTAAGGTTGAGTCACTGACTACTTGGCCACAGTCCCATAATTTGAAATAACTACGTTTTCTGGGGTTCTGTGGCTACTACCACAGGTTCATAAAAGACTATTCAAAGGTGATTCACCCACTTCTGAATCTTACCCAGGGTTACCCCCCTACCAACCGTAAATACAAGAAAGGGGCTGTCAAAGAACCAGAGAAAGTGTACTTCCACACAGGTGAACCTTTTCGGCACTGCTGGACACCTGAATGTGAAGCAGCCTTCCACGAAGTCATATACCAGCTCACCCATGCCCCCATCCTCGCCTATGTGGACCCTACCAAGCCCTATGAGCTGCATATGGATGCTAGTCTGCAGGGCCTAGGAGCTGTGCTATATCAAGACCATGAGGATGGTTCGAGACCAGTGGCTTTCGCCAGTAGGAGCTTGACCCCATCAGAGCGAAACTACCCTGTGCACAAGCTGGAGTTCCTTGCCCTAAAATGGGTCATCATTGACCAGTTTCATGAATACCTCTATGGGGCAAAGATATTGGTGAAGACCGACAATAACCCATTAACCTATGTACAGATTTCAGCTAAGTTAGTGGCTTTCCACCTTATCAACCTATGATTATGCTGTGGAATACAGACCAGGACTGAACCATACTGATGTTGATGCTGATGCCTTGTCACGAAGGCCTGCTTCCAAGAGTGACTGGGTCAAGCTGTCTGAACCTGACATCCGAGCATTGTGCCAGAAGTTTGACAGAGATGAACAGATGTCTGCAGACACAGTGGACTGTTTAGTAGATTACTTGGGCCCTCCTGATACCTGCATACCGGCTGCCTATTGCCATTTCTCTGCTCTAGATATTAATGCACTACCTCAACTTGACAATGACAGCATTCAGTGGGCTCAATCCCAAGATCCTATGATTCAACCCGCATTTGATGCCCTGCATGCAGGGAAAGGTGTCTAAGTTACATTCCCCTGACTTGTGAACTGCCCTATTCTTTAAAGAAGGCCCCAGGTTGAAGTTACTCAATCAGTTATTATACAGAGAGACAGTGGATCGTAGTGGTCAAGTAGACAAGCAACAATTGGTCCTGTCCATGGCCTTTAAACACTTGGTACTGAGGTCCCTCCACAATCACATGGGGTACCTCAGTATTGACAGGATTCTCGACCTGGTATGATCTCGATTCTACTGGCCCAAGATGGGGGCCGATGTTGAGCACCATGTAAAAACCTGTAGTCATTGCCTCCAAAGAAAAGCCCTACCTCAGAGGGTTGCCCTCCTTGTCAATATCACTACCAGCGCCCCCATGGAACTGGTCTGCATAGATTTTTTGTGTTCAGAACCTGATCAACGGAATATTGCCAATGTGTTAGTGGTAACAGATCATTTTACACAGTACGCACAAGTTTTTCCAACTAAAGATCAAAAGGCCTGTACTGTGGAAAAGGTGCTAGTGGAAAAATTCTTCATCCGCTATGGTGCCCCCCAGCAGATCCACTCTGACAAAAGCAGAGACTTTGAAAGTAGGCTAATCAAAGAAATGCTCTCTTTGTGGGGGGTGCTGAAGTCAAGAACCACCCCCTAGCACCCGCAATGGGACCCTCAACCAGAACCTTTTAACCGCACCCTTCTAGACATGCTGGGCACCCTCCATCCAAAAGACAAGCATAAATGGAGCCAGCAGATTAGCCCCTTGTACACGCATACAGTTGCACCAAAAATGATGCTACTAGCTTCTCCCCCTACCATTTCATGTTCAGGAGGGAGGCCCGACTGCCAGTTGATGTCTGCTTTGGGGTCTCTTCAGACGGGGTCCGGCTGAAAACTACCTGCAATACGTACAGAAACTGAAAGCTCAATTTAACCATGCATATCAACTGGCCCAGACAATGGCCACCAAAAGAAATCTTGCCAACAAAGAGAGGCACGATAAGAAAGTAAAGGCTCAAGAGCTACGGCCCGGAGACCATGTGTTGTTATGCAATTTGGGACTACATGGCAAGCATAAAATTGCTGATAGGTGGCACCATCTTCCTCATGTAGTAGCTGAAAAGTTGGATGATCTACCAGTGTGTAAGGTACGCCCAGAGAATAACTCCAAAGCTGTTAAGACTATGTACCGTAACCATTTGCTGCCTATCGGCCAAGTTATTATTGAAGCTGAGCCAGCAGACATTGCCTCCCCTGGGCCAGTGACTCGTGCTGCTGCAAAAAAGAGACAGAGTCAACCTACCCCAGTGGTTACAAATTTAAGGTTTCCCCCGCAGCAGGCCCAGAATGATAGTGACTGTCAGTCCACCTCTGATGATAGTGAGTGTGACAATGCCTATTACCCCTCCTATGAATTGACTCAGCTGTTTCGGGGTAACCCTATGACTAATTGTGGGGATAAAGCTGGATCTTCTGGACTGCCTAACCCCCCAGCTTTGTTCTTGAAGCCAATGCTCCCTGAAAGTGAAGTGTTACATCTTAGGCTGCGGACTCCCTGTGTTTTGTGGAACTGTGTGAATTGCCCAAAGAAGGGGCTGATGGTCTGAGTGTCTCTGGTGACACACCAGAACTTGAAGAACAGTATGAGAGTGCTGACAGCCCCCTTTCAGTGCCACAAAGCCTAATTGTGCCTGAACCTTCTCAAAATGAACCAGGTGTTGTGGAACCAGAGCTTACAGAACAAGGAGCTGACAGTGCTCCAAGTTTGGACATTCCCATCCATGCCGAGGCACCCCTCACAAGTGAGGAAAGTTCCAAGACTGGTGTTGAAAGTACAGAGACTGTGGTTGTTCTCCCCAGAAAGACTGGCCAAGCTGTCAAGCCAGTATTGTGCTTCAGTTATGATTCTCCTGGGAGGCCAGTGGATTTGCCTCTCAATGTGGCTCACAAAGGTGTTTATGTTTCTCAGAGCTCACTACCCAAACTGAGCTTAAAGGCCAATTCCAGGTTGATTGTTCTTCCTTATCAGTATGGTGCCCATGCCCCGTCCAGCCCCAAGTTAGCTGATAGGGAAGGGACCCCTCTTACATTGTTTAATGTACAAGAAGTTATTACATGAATCAGTATAGTGATGCGCTAAGTATGTTAATCATAGTGAAATCAGTATTACATGTATGAAACATGCATAAGTATTGTCATTATGGATATAGTATTGTGAAGTGTAGTGAATATGTATAGTAAAGTAATAGGTTTATGTTAACTGATGCATGATGGTACAGACTTGACGCGGACACCAAGTTTTCTCCAGGCAGGGAAGGGTGTAACCCCCTATAAATGGGGATTCCCGAAAAGTCTTCCTTGAGCTTGCCTAAATGCTCACTGCCAGGCTGGTGTCCTGCGTTTTAACAGTTTAAATGTATTGCCAGAGACTGCCTGTTTAGCCTCTATGTACTGTCTCTTTAAGAGCTGCCTGGATTGCGGTCATAATTAATCTTGGAGATGGATGAGTGTTTCTATGCTTGAGTCCTGCCTGGGCTGCCAAATAATCACTCTGTTCTGCCATCGCTATTAGCGCAGAGGAAGCTCTGTTAGAAGATGTACTTGTTTGCTGATCATTTATTAGAATAGTAATAATATTGCAGTTTGTCTAACCTGCCTTCTTTTCAGCATGGACATTTCTGTTTGTCTCCACCATCTTGGTCCTGGACTGCTGAAATGGGCCAATCAGTATTTTTGGGGACTCTAAAATGGAGCCTGTCCCCAGGGGCTTTGTGGGAGCAAAATTCTGTAGGAATTGTAGTTTTGGGCTTTTGGCACCTAAATGAACCTGGAGGGGGAGCCCTTGTTGTGACTGACAGACAGATCAGCCAATCAAACCTTTTGGATCCTGGGGAAAGTCCCAGACAGCTTGCAGGTTCAGTCAGATCTGAGTTGGGAAGTAAAGGAGTAACAGCTTGAGATAATCGAGCAGCAATCCTGTGTGGATTCGCACAGGAGAACTGTGAAAGGGATGAGTTTTGGCCTGCCTGTTTGCCTGCTGTCCCTGAGGGGGAAAATAGAATTGATTCAGACTGAATCCAAGTTGTGAGACCGATTTAAGCCACTGGACTGTGACCAGGCTTTAACCTGAAGAAGACCGAAGATTTGCTGATTGCGATTGGCCTGTCAGGATTTCCCACAACCTCTGAACTCCTGGATTGTGCAGAGACTCTGTAATTGCAACTGGAGAGCCATTTGCCTGGTACAATGGAATTTCCTTACATGTGAATGTGCTGTGTGCTGATAGTGGGTCGTGATTTGGTTCCCCACTGCGTGTCTGAACTGTGTTTTGCTTGTTGGAGGCTGCATCCAGCTCCACGGACTGAAATCTGTATTCATCTCTGTTTGGCCTGGACTTTGCCACACTGGCCCAGCCAGAATACCTGCTACACAGAGAAAGTCATCGACGACAGACCGGCCTGGGGATCAGCCCCCTGCTCAATGCCTTGAACAGGAATGACGCCTCGGTGATTCGTGTGGGCCCTGCTTCTCCTGGCACTCCAGCTCAACAACCTGCAGTCTCGATTTTGTCTTGCCTGTGTCCGGTATTGGGTATCGTGAGTAAACATCAGGGTAGCTCCCTGCAACAACAGCTAAATCTAAATTGTTGTCACCTGATTGTCTTGTTGCCTTTTCTTTCATGAACTGAGCCCTCTGGCTCTGGATTACAAATAGTGTGTGTTGTGCATGTTGCTTTTCTTCCATCACAGGGCCCCAACCAGCTGCGATGCCAGCCTACCCCAGGCAGCGTTCCTGGCTAGCCCACTGTTTTCCTACCTAGCTACCCAGTGTGTGTGACTGTGTAGGGACTCTGAAGTGCATGCATGACTATTTGATTGCTATAGCCTTTAAGCAAATTAACCTGATTATGCCCCTCCCTTGTTCAAGTCCCCTGAATAAATTAGATCTAACTCTTTTTGCATTTAACCTGACTGTGGTTCCAGTTTGTGCCAAAAGTACTGTACTGTTACTATTTACTGTGCATAACCTTGTTTTACAGGGGGTCCCCAGGGTCGAGCTAGAGGAACCAGCCCTGGTGATAAGTACAAACAGTGTGGGTAATTGCCTGGTGAATAAGGGTCATTGTGAAAGTGATTATTGTGTAGTGTTCAGGCCACTAGAAGGGAAAAAGGGGGTTACAGTTTCCTGGAGGGCTGTGCCCAGGTTAGCGTGACCACTAACAACCCTGACCTCCAGGTGGAGGCACCCATTTCATTACCCAGGCCCCTTAACCTGCTACTAGCCAAGCAGGCAGGGATAGTAGCCCTTGGGATAGCACCACCTGGGGTTACAGATGTATGCATGAAATAATCTCAGGGGCATATTAGGCAGTGGTACAGGGGAGGAAGTGACACCTATGACCAACTAGGGTCAGTAGTGACAGAATAGACAGGGACAAGGGGCTGACTGGATTATCAATGATCTGCTTAAAACCACTGCCTCTTGCTCCACCCTGCTCTATGCAGATGACATGGTATTGTATACTAGCTCAAAGAATGTATCGGATATCGACTTGAGGCTTAATGTTGACTTTGGGAATGTTCAGTCATGGTTAGCTTATAATAAGCTTCTCCTTAACACTAGTAAAACCCATTCAATGCTTTTTGGTTCTGCACCTAGAGTTAGGTCTAATTCCTCTGCCCAAGCTATTTATTGTTCCAATGGCTGCCCCTTAGTGCTGCTCTTTTTTTTTTTGTTAGACATTTTTTCCTCCAAGCACCATGGCTCAGCCTACCCTCTACCAACCTCTCACAGCCCCACCACTTGGCACCCAGGGACTTACAGTATCCCCTCATAAGGGTGGCTGAAAGTGAGCAACTCAAATATGAGTGACTCACTTTCAGCTTAGTCATGTCAGCTACCCTGCAAGAGTAGCTAATAATTATGTGGCTACCCCTGCAAGGGTAGTGACGAGTATAGGGACTACAGGAAGGGGAGGGGACAGGAAGAGGAGGGAGGGTATCTAGGGGATAGTGTGGCAGGAGGTTGCCGATCTGCCAGCTTTGGTGTACTGGGTGAGGGTTGCCAATGGGGGAGAGTGCAGGGTTTAGAGTTAGGGAGGGCTACAGATTTTTCTGGGTTTTGGCAATACTTTGTTTTGCTGAACCGGATATTCACCCCTCCCGACATGCCTCCCAAAGTTAGTAATCTATCTTTGGGAGGTGCGGGGCACAGCCCCCATGTTATGTGTAAAAAGCCCCAGAACAACCTTTTTGGTTGTCACCCCTGTTCATCACTGCGAGGTTACATTGCCTTTTTTGTTTTCGGCAATGTACACTAGCCATAACAGCGATTGCTATAGCCCTCAGCTTCTCTTGCTCCAGTCAGGAGCTGGTTTTAGAAAGGGAGAGTGGCCAACAAGAGTATTTCTAGGCTTCAGCCTAATGGTCCTCCACTGTGGTCTTTTAGCTGCAGGGCCATAGCTAAAGGGCATTACACTGTGGGCATCAGCGTGGGGTGACAATCAGCAGGAGACACCACCCTAAATTTGACATCCTAAGCTGCACTATATTTATTTATTTCAAAAGTTTCACCACAAATGACATACTGAGCTTCTACCCGCTCATTTCCAGATGCATCCTGGGGGAAAGAGGATGTGGAAAGTCATATGTAGCACATACAAAATACAGAGCACGATCAAAACAATTGAAGGTAAACAGTCAAAACTATATGTACAGCAGACACAATTGAGATAATATAGGCAAGGGTACTACTTTTATAAGTGCAGTGAAAAGGTAAAGAGGGAAACAGACTGCAAGGGCAAACTGGTGCAGTGGAAGAGGAAGAGTGTCCTAGCTCTAGCCCAAGCTAGCTCTAGCCCAAAAGACTCTCTGCATCTTATCCCCTGATGGCTCGCCCCCTAGAAACTGTTTATTCCTTCAAATACCTGGGCATCATCCTTGACCCTGCCCTTACCTTCTCTGACCATACTGTGATCTTAATTTGCCACATGAACCAGAAATTGGGGGTCAACTACCGCCTAATCACCCATGAAGCCCGGCTCGCCATTACCCAGTGTAACCTCCTCCCACTACTGAATTACTGCTCCCCCATCTACTTCCTTAACTCCGCTACTAACCTGTTAAGGTTAAACACTACCTATAATAATATCTGCCAATTTGCCCTTATGGCCCCATATGCCACCCACCATTGCTCCCTCCATCATGCTCTTGGCTGGCTCTCCCCTCAAGCCAGGTGTAGTTATAGCCTAGCCTGTACCATTGACAAGTCTATCCAAAATCCAGTTACTTCCTCTCTCTCCTTCCTCCTCTTGCCTAAGGTGCCTCTGCCTTGCTGTTGATCCTTCACTGGCATGTCCACAAGTCTCCACCAGCATGGGTTAGCAGGCCTTCTCATCCGCTGCACCAACCCTTTGGAACAGCCTGCCTCCCTCCATTATAACCCCTTACTCTACCAGACAGTTCCACTCTCTCCTCAGGTCTCAACTATTGTCCTCTGCTGCTTTGCCTACTCCCCTGGATGGATCCCTCCAGTAACCAGTTAATACTCCCCAGTCCCCCTTCCCCTCCTCTGGCCTCCACTTCAACCTTATGGTACCCTAATTTGTAACCTTCCTTGTCTCACCTCAGTGTTGCATTTGATATTGCCTACTATATCTGTGTTCTTTTTGTAATGTTGTAATTTTAATCTGCTAATTTTTATTGTACTTTTATCATAGGCTGTATAATCTACCCCCTTATTATCTTTCCCACCTTTGTATTTAATTTTGTTCTTTTCTGTATCTTACTTCCCTGCTGCTATTTGATGTATCCTGATGTTTGTACCTGCTGTATTCCTGTGCCATCTATATGGCCCAGGTCATGCCTGAAAATGGTCTTTGGACCAGTTCACCTACCCGGTCAACAAATAAATAAATTAATTAAAATAAAAAAATAAAATGAACAGTTGCAGGAAGGAGAAGAAAAGTCATTAAGAAGAGACATTAAAGTGAAAGCAGAAGAAGTAGTGTGAACTGATAGAGGTAGAGAGGACCAGACTTTAGGAAAGCGATAAGAGAAAGAAGATTGACCAACAGAAGATTTTCTAGAAGGAAAAGAGCATGGGGAGAGGATAAGAGGGATGAAAAGTGGGAGTGAACGGAAACAAACCGGAATTTAGGAATAAAAAAGGCACAAGGGTGTCTGGCATCAAGAGACGGAAGAGAAAGAACAGAGTAGAATGAGCAATGGTGGGTACATGTGGAACGATTTAAAGCAAAATGACAGAAAGAGTGGAAGAGGGATCAAGTCTGGCAAGGGAGGATTTGGGAGCTCCACTGCAGACTGTGTCACCAGAATCAAAAACAGGGAGACTCCTCTTCAAACCAATCTCTCAATGGACTGGAAGTGGAATATTTGCTTTGTTCCTGTACAATGCACCAAGCTTGGGGTGGAGCTTTTGGTGTATGGCATAAATATGAACCAATAAATCAAAATGATGGTGAAGCCAAACCCTGAGGTACTTAAAAGAGGATACATCCTTAATGATAGCACCATGAAGGGTGTGAAATAAAGGGAGAGGAGTGAGTCTGGAGAACCTCCAACAGGTGCCAAAAAGTCATGGAAACTTTTTTGGGGGCATTGAGGGATAGTCGGTTAGACTGAAATCAGTGCTGAATATTGTTGAAATCCAGCTGTAGCTGTGAGGTAAGGTCATGAGAAGAGGAGCCAGATACAAAAAGAACTGTGTCAACAGCATACATATGAATGGATGCAGAAGAGCAGACAGAGGGGAGGTCATTTAAGAGTATGAAAAAGAGAATAGGACCCAGAACAGACACTTGAGGGACACCTGAGTGGATAGGGAGTGGTGATGAGATGGTGCTTCCTATCCAGACAGCTTGAGACCTACCCTCAAGGTAAGAACGAAACCAACTGAATGCAGAGTAAAAATGACCCACTGCTTTAAGCTTCAGAAGGAGGGGATGTGCCACTGTGACTAAAGCTTTAGCAAGATCAACAAAAATGGTGGACGTTATCAGACCCTGATCCATACCAGATAGTATGGTGTCAGTGAACCAAAAGAGGAAAGTGGTAGTGGAGTGAGATTTCCTAAACTAGACCGGTAAGGGGTGAAGAAGGAGGAGGAGGAGTCAAAGAAGGAAGAGGACTGAGAAAGTATGAGGTGTTCCTGTAACTTAATGTAACCTCAGGGGTCAGGTTGATGGCATTTTTTGTGTTATTAGCACTGTGCGGTGCCTCCATATCTAACCCCCTACCTGGGACCTGGGTTCGGGAAGAAAAGTGTTGTTTGGTATTTTGGCTAGGTTTGACTTCTAGTCAGGGGCACCCAAGTAACTCCAGACACAGTAAGCAATAACTGTAATGTCCAAACCAGGAGTGGGATTCTAGAGTGTGGCTTTTATTCACAGCCAAACAGAATAACAAAGCATAGATGGACCCCCATGGGGCTACACTCCTGCTAATGCAGATTTACAGAGATTAAAACACATTTTCTACACATTGTAACCCTCAGGTTTAGAAACACACTGGGCACTCAACCCGAACTTGTATTCTTCTCTGGGTTTCCGTGGCCTGTACATCCGACCAGCCTTGGACTACTTCCCTGCTTGGCACATCCGGCCAGCAACTGGACTACTTTCCATATGACATGGAACATTACTCGGTGGCTCCCTAAACCACCCATGAGCACATACAGGCTCCAAGAAGGGAAAAATCTTCCATCTAATCCCATGTCTGGGTATTTTCCCCGAACACTGGCCAAGTGCCCAGAAGAAAGCAACAGGTGTCCCAAAGTGAACCCGTAGAGGTGAATCTGGTTACTCCTGATGGGGGGTCTCTCACCTCTTGCTCCCATAATTCATACCAGGCCATTCATTTGGTCTCAAATACCTCTTCAACTGAAAACTCTGGATTTGTAGATTAACACTTTTAATGTATATCACCCTCATAATCTACAGTCTCTGGAACTCCAATGTACTGACTTGTGACGTACTTTTCTAAGTGGCCATGTCCATACCTGTAGACCCCCACATATTAAAGGCATTCAAGTCACATACTCCTTAAGCACTGTACTTGGCTGTTCTTTCCTGACCCATAGTAGCAGATACTTAAATAACATTCTTGGTGAAACATAGGCTCTCTGGCAGAGCAACTCACCCTGGTTTGCAGGTGCCCACAGGCTTCTTCAGCAGGAAAACCAAAAATACTCCTTGGTGCCTCAGCACAAATCTTCAAGGCAGCTTCTCTCCTGCCAGCAGGGCCAGGAGATTGCCCCAAGAGCTGGTCTGGATCCCCCCATCCCTCTCAGGGATGGGGCCCTGGAACAACTGGAAGACGGTCTCAACCACTTTCAAACAGTATCTTCTGTGTCTCTGTCTAGGGCAAGAACACCCACCCACAACGAGAAGTAGCTCTGGTCAGAGCTGAGGGCTCTGAGGGACTGCCCACTGCAGTGCACCTCCTCCCTCCACTGAGTCTCCCACTAGACTAACTCAAGACTGAATCCAAAACCTCCCAACGTTTTATCTAACTTCCAGCCGCAACATTCCAATGTGGCTTATGCTGCTGCGAAAATTCTATATGATGTCATCCCTCCAGCTCAGCTGAGACTGAGAACAGAGTGAGATAGTGTGAAATCCATTTAACTGGAATTTCACAAGCTGCCTTCCCTGCCTGCCACTAGATCTAACTGGGATTCTTGTAACCCCGGGTGTTAGGGGGGTTACACCCAACCTTGGCTAGGAAAATGACTGTCCGCAGTCATAACTCAGCTGGCCTAGGCCATCCTACCCTCTGTGCTACCTACGGAGAGGGGTGATCAGGCCCTCTCCTACCATGTGCTAGGCACAGGCAGGGAACACTAAGGGCTCAGAGGCCATCGGCTGACACATCAGCCTCTACTGTAAGATCTTACTATGGACTAGGGATGTCAGAACTAGTTCGAGTAAGATTCAAACCCATCTCGAACCCTGGTGTTCGAGTTCTAATGTAGAACTCGAACACTAGAGGGTTCACAAAAGGGTTCAAATCTTTGTAAAAATCCAAGTCTTGAATGCAAATTGGTCCCCGAGTGAAAAAAGCTTACTGCTGGTATGCAAAACTGTCATCTCCCAAGAGTCCCGATCTTCCCAATCCCATCCTGGTTCCAGCAGCTGCAGTTACTGTTGTTGTGTGGGGGGAGGGCACTCCTGATCACAGTCACCATCACCACCTGACCAACTGCTCTGTGGTCATGTGGTGCAGTCAGACCAGCACAGTAGTTGCGCCTGGCTACGTTCTTCACATTCAGTCTCTGAGATGGAAGGAGCTCTTCTGAGCCTGCTAGCATTGCGACTTGCGAGCCGAGTTGTGAACTTTTTTTAAAAAGTGAACTGAAGACTTGCTTTGCCTCCAGCTAGAGTAAAAATAAATAAAGCTAAAGTGTGGGTGGGGGACGGGGTGAAAGGTTGGGGACGGGGACGAGGAAAGAAAGGGCGGTAGGAGAAAACGGTTGGGTCTACTCTCTCGGATGGGACACAGAGAGGGATCTACAGCTGACTGCCTGCATTAATTTGGACTCGGAGTGCTGCTTAGTCTTAGTTGCTAACTTGCTACTATAAATTGCCTTTGCCTCCAGAGCTGTTTAAGAAAGATTAACTAGTCTAGTATTAGTACTCATCTCTGTCTGGTGGAATTTGTCCGGAGACACAAAGCACCCTAACTGGGGGAAGGGTGAAAAAAATAATCAGATTTTGACACAAAACAAAGTAAAAAAAAAAGCAATGTGTAAATGAATGAACAGATAAACTTTTATTGAACTGAATTGTTTAAAGCCTACAACAAGTATTGGGAGGGAGGACCTTGCTGTTTTCCCTTCCCTTTGACTGCAGTGACTGTACCCTAATTACTACTGCCCAGCCAATGTGAGTTTTATGGTGGTACTATTGGGAGGAGAGAAAGCATCTCCTGTGGGCAGTCCATCACCGTGCTGCTGCTGCTAAATACACGACAGAAGCCTAAAAATATATTTCCCTGAGGAGAGACAGAAAAATCTCTTTCCTCGGTTTGCGTGTGTAACTCTGTTTCTTGTGGACAACCCATCACCCTGCTGCTGTGCGCCCCTTGACTATACTGTACCTTACCCAGTGTGTGTTACCGTGTGAAGCCTAGTGGCCAGATGTGTGGTGGCATTATCCTTAAATACATGGCAGAAGCGTAAAAAATATATTTTCCTGTTGGGAAGAGAGACAGAAAAATCTCTTTCCTTGGTTTGTGTGTGTAACTCCATCTCTTGTGGTCATCCCATCACCCTGCTGCTGTGCGCCCCTCGACTGCACTGTACCTTACCCAGTGTGTGTTACCGTGTGAAGCCCAGTGGCCAGTTGTGTGGTGGCATTAACATTAAATACACGACAGAAGCATGAAAATATATTTCCCCGTTGGGAGGAGAGACAGAAGAATCTTTTTCCTCAGTTTGTGTGTGTAACTCAGTCTCTTGTGGTCAGCCCATCACCCTGCTGCTGTGCACCCCTTGACTGCACTCTACCTTACCCAGTGTGTGTTACCATGTGAAGCCCAGTGGTCAGTTGTGTGGTGGCATTATCCTTAAATACATGACAGAAGCCTAAAAATATATTTCCTCGTTGGGAGGAGAGACAGAAAAATCTCTTTCCTCGGTTTATGTGTGTAACTCCGTCTCTTGTGGTCAGCCCATCACCCTGCTGCTGTGTGCCCCTTGACTGCTATGTGTATGCCTATGCCCAGCAGCCCAATCATTTTGTAAGCCTTGAACCTGGGATCCTTTAGTTGCAAATCATCATATTCTTCAATTACTTTCAGTCCACTGCATCACAGTGTCACACAACCAAAATAAGATTTTGGAGTTGTAGCCAGTGATCACAGATCATGTTGCTTTCTTACACAGGAATTGTGTGGATGTGGGTGTGTTCACTGCAGTATACTGGTACTGTTATGGCTGACACCAACATAGATGAAGCATCTGGTGCTGGTGTTGGAGCAGGTGTTGGTGGTAGTGGTAATCCTGGTTGAAGGAACTGAACATGTACTCCCTGGAGGAGAGGAGGGAGAGAGGGGATATGATAGAGACATACAAGTATCTTACAGGGAGGAAGGGTGCAGGAATACACTATTTTTAAGCGAAAAAGATGTTCCAGGACTAGAGGGCATGGGATGAAGTTGGAGGGAGGACGATTCAGAGGAAACGTGAGGAAGAATTTCTTCACAGAATGGGTGGTGGACAAGTGGAACACCCTGCCAGAGGAAGTGGTGGGGGCTGAAACAATCACAGGGTTTAAGAATGCATGGGATAGACATAAAGGAATTCTGGAGGTCAGGGGTAAGGGGCAACAGACTTCTAGGAAAACATAAACTGAACTTACAAGCTCAGATGGGCAGACTGGGTGGGCCATAGGCCTTTATCTGCTGACATTATCTATGTAAATAACCAAAATGTTTCACGTGATAAAAATTCAACAAACAGCAAAAGAGCAACAGCGAAGTGCAGTAAAGGGGGACCTTTTAAGAAAACCTGTGCAGCTGCTGGGGTCACATGGAGAGGCACCATAAGGTGTGTCATTCATGCTGTTAAAATCCCTGTGACTAGCAGTAATAATGCAAGTGACAGTGAGTCCCTCTCTGACTCAGACTCAGACAGTGGCTCTTTGTCTCAGTCCGACACTGTTGTGTCTTGTGACATATCATTACTTCCTCAACAAAGTGAAATGAGCAAGTCTGCTGACAATGCATCAGGTAGTGCACTTGCAAATACATCCAGCACTGTTGGCAATGAAAAGGACATATCCATTGAATCCACCACTTCTGTGTCGTCCAGCAATGAAAATCCATCACAGTCTTCTGCCCACTCTTCTAGCACCAAGGAGCATGTCCCGGGTTCTGTTAGGACAGGTGAAAAAATGCAAACAGTCTTTAGTTATCTTCCTAGCACTCGAACAAAATCTGTCACATCTGAGGTGTGGAATTATTTCTCTGTCTGTAAAACTGATCCAGGCAGAGCAATTTGTTCCCTGTGTAAACAGAGTGTAAGCCGTGGTAAAGTTGTATCATGCCTTGGCACTACAGCTCTTAAACACCATCTGAAAAAGCATTCAGTTTTGCTTGATCGTCCAAAACCCATGTCCTCCATCTTCCAGACCGCACGTAAGAAGGGTCAGGAATCTGAAATGGATACTGAATTGTCTGAACTTGATGCAGACAGAACCACTGCCAGCCCTAGGATCACTGTTACCACCAATGCCAGCACCATTAGTACCAGTTGCACATCCAATGATGGCACTGAATGTACAAGTCCTAGTCCACCATCCCAGCGTCCATCTGCCCATTGAAGCACGGTGTATAATAAACCAGCAGGGACATGTAAACAGCTAACACTCTCAGGCATTTGAAAGGAAGAATACCTTTACTAAAAATCATCCAAAGACACTTCCTTTTAATCACAGAATTGGCAAACTGTTAGCTGGAGCCCTTCTCCCATACTCTTTGGTAGATCATGAGGATTTTAGGAAGCTCTAGAAACTAGCAGAGCCTTGTTACAATGTGCCTCATTGAAGGTACTTTTCCTATGTTGAAATACCAAACATTTATCAGGCTTTAAAAGTGACAGTGATGCTTGCACTTAAAGCTGCAGAGGGTGGGTTTATTCATGTCACAACAAATATGTGGACCAGCACTTAAAACATAGATTACATGTCCCTTACTGCTCATTGGGTCATGTTTTCTTGTGGTTCTTCAAAAACAAAGACACCCTAGAAGATGGCTCTGCTGCATATAAAGAAGTTTGGGCAAAGTCATACAGTTGCAAACATTTTGCAGGAACTAAATGACCTCCTTGACGAATGGGTTTATTCTCATGGTCTAAAATGTGACTTCATAGTAAGTGACAATGGAGCCAACATCTTGAAAGCAGTACAAGATGGAGGATTTATGCATGCTTCTTGCTTTGCACATTGCTTACATTTAATTGTCATGGGATTTCTCAGCAATGAAACACAAGTGGATGGTATGATTGCTGTTTGCAAAAAAATTGTGACTCACTTTTCACATTCAACCAAGGCTATATGGACATTGTCTGAACTGCAAAAAAACACAAGCTGCCCCAGCAAAAGCTGATTCAAAATGTTTCCACTCATTGGAACTCAATGCTTTATATGCTGCAGCGCCTCTTGGAGCAAAAAGCAAGCTGTACATGAGTATTGCTCCAGTTACATTATTGGAGATGGCATTATGCTGTCTGTGCTGCAGTGGAAATTAATGGAGCAGTGTGCCATCCTAGCTCCTTTTGAGACAGCCACAAGGGACATGTCTTCTGAAGGCGCATCTGTGAGTCAGGTTATCCCACTCATAATGCTGATTTCACATCATCTTAGTGTTCTAAATCTACAAATAGAAAAAGACAGATCTGAAGCTCAGACAACATGTCGCCTGTATCATGGGAATCTCGTAAAGAGAATGAGCGAGCGCTTCAAAACCAATGACAAATTAGTTGCAATGACAAAATCAAAACACTACATCCTCGCAACTCTCTTACATCCCAGGTTCAAGGCTATACAACCTCTAAAAACAGGTGATACAGAGCAGTACAAATGTCTACTGCTAGATGAGCTGCAGCACTCACAGGAGTCAAACACAGACACGCACAGTACCCTCAGGTTGTCATCACCACAACATGCAGGTTCATCTTCACAAAGGGATACAGAACTGGAAAAGTCACCAAACATTAACAGTAGTTGTTCCACAACTGCCACTTCTTCAACCCTTAGTAGCAAGCTAAATCTGTGGCCAAACCTTTCCCAAATTGCTGCCATACCAGCTTATGCTGATTCCTCTTATGAGCGGTCTCTGTCCATCATGGTAGACAGTTACCTGCAAGAACTGCCTATTCCTACTGATGCATGCCCTTTGAATACTGGAGATCAAAAAGTCGATTTGACGGAGCTGTATGATGAAAGCCTGTAAATATCTTGGTTGTCCTGCAACAAAGTGTCTCTTCAGAATGCATGTTTAGTACAGCTGGCAATATTGTGACAGACACCAGAAATAGGTTGCTACCAGAAAATGTACCACGTTAACTTTATTAAAGTTAATAAGTCAAGATTTTCAGTATCCCGACAAGAGTATAAAACTGATCCTGAAGTGATTGATGTTGTGGATGTTGATAGTGATGACAACTCAGATGGTGGTGGCTGGTAAATACTGTGTGGGACAGAGTCTCTCTGCACCAAAAAGGAAACTTTTACAGACTGTGATGACTTTGGTTGTCTCTCTCCTTTCTCGATCTACTACCTTGGACTATGTACCCCACAGAACTTTCACAATTTCATGGCAAACTGCTTTGTAGCTACAGTCTAAAGTCAACAAGTTTTATATACAGGGCAATTTTAACATCAGTGGGAACAGGCCCAAATTTGGCATAAAAGGGACACTGTCATGTCAATCATTTCTGTATCATGTTATTTATAGTTAAAGTGCAAACATATATTTTTGGATTTACCTTCTGTGACTTTGTGGTGCATCAGTATGGGCTGGGACCGGGGGCGGTCTATTTTTCAATTTTAAAGAGGACGAAACTATGAGTTCTAATTGGTAGCTGTTTATTATTTTTTCAATTACAGAAATGTTAGCCATAAACCAAAATGATCCACATGTAACTTATCTTACTGAATAAAAAATTATGGGAAAAACTGCATTTTGTATTGTCATGTTTCTGTGGGCAGCATCCTGTTACAAGTCTCTTCTGGGAAACAGAGTCATCTGGAGTTTTACCTATGTCATGGTTGAGCACATATCATTCTGTAAGCATAGGTCTCATACCACAATAGCTCATGTTTAACATTCTGTTTTGTACACAGACCATGGCATAATAGCAACAACACTCAAATTACTGGTTTCATGAAGAGGACTGTACAGAATGTTGTCCATAAGAAGAAAACAATTGAAAAGACAGTTTTTCACATAAGTGTTGTTTATTAAGGACTAGTTAAGCGTGGCTCATTTGGAGGCAAGAGTTTCATTTTTCTTGAGTAAGCATGTGGTAGTTTTAGCATTTGAGAGGGGGAGGAGGGTAGAATGGGTGCTGAAGGGTGGGAAAGGGCTGGAGGTTGGTTTAACATGGATGCAAGAGGGAGAAAGATGGCATGGATGCTAGTGCATGGGTGAGGGTTATGGGTTGGTTTTAACATGGATGCAGGAGGGAGAAAGATGGCATAGTTGTTAGTGCATGGGTGATGGTTGGGGGAGTGAGTTTTAACATGGGTGAGGGACAGAGAAGGGTGACATGAATGGTAGTTCATGACTAAGTGTGGGGGTAGTTTAAACATTTGGGTGAGGGAGGGTGGAATACTTGCTTGAGAGGGGTGAGGGTTGTGGGTTGGTTTTAACATATGGGTGTAAGGGTGGTATGGGTGCTACTGCATAGATGAGGGTGGTGGAAGAAAAGTGGAATGGGTGCTGGGGTGAAAGGTGGATGTTGTTTTAGTCCTTTCATTTACAGACTCATGATCGACTGGGGATGGTGGGGAAAAAGATGATGACAGACCGATGGTATGGGAGGGCTACACCGATTGCCCACTGTGGAACCTACTGTAGATATAATATATATATATATATATATATATATACAGTATTTTTTTTATTAAATACATTGCAAACTGCTGCCACCTAGCACAAGTGTCCTGTCCCCTTTAAAAAAAGAATAAAGGAATCAGAAATAAAGAAAATCTGCATCCGCAGTTTTCACAGAATGTGACCTATCATAAAGTGTTTTTGCTTTACAAGTAGTGATAATTTGATACATAATGGGGTTACTTGGTATTACTTACTTGGTATGAAAGAACAGAAGAAGGCCAGAGCCCATCGAGACTGTTCCCCACACTATGTGGGACATTATTTATATATTATCCCTCAACCAAACATCTAATTTGTTTTTAAAGACAGTGGCACTAGTTGCCTCTACCAACTCTTGTGGCAAGGTGTTCCACACAATGGATGCTCTTATTGGAAAAAGTTTCCCTTTTGCTGGTTTTATAAGTTTTACTTCAAGCTGTTTATTTTGCAGTCTCAGAACATGTCTCCTTTGGAGAGTGTTAGACCACATTTTTCCATTAGATCTGGTGAATTTATTAAATTAAAACCATAAGCATATCACCTCTTAATCTTCTAGTTTGAAGAGAGAGAGACCAGTAGCTTTTAATCTGTTCTGATAATCCAAGTTTGTTAATCTTGGAATCATTCTAGTTACTCTCCTTTGAACCTGTTCAAGAATTGCTATGTCTTTTTTTTGGTTTGGATTCCAGAAAGGGGAGCAATAGTCTAGATATGGTCTAATGTATGCCCTATACAATGGAATAAGGCATTGTTTAGTGCGATTAACAAAAGTGCGTTTTATTTGCCTCAACAGTCTGTTGGTCATGCAAGCAGTTCTAACACAGTGATCATTTGATGTAAGTTTATTATTAACATATATCCTTAAATCTTTTCCACAATTTGATGAGTGAAATGGTAGTCCATTTATATAATATATCATTTTTGGATTATTTACACTGAAATGCACTACTAAACATTTGTCTTGATTAAACTGCATATGATTTTCATTTGCCCAAAATGTTAATTTTTCCAAATCCTTCTTTAATGCAGAAATATTTTCTTGACTATTACCCTTGCCTCCCCAATTTAGTATCGTCTGTAAATATAACCATGAAGTTATTTGGTCCTGTTTGTAAATCACTGATAAAGAGATTAAACAATGTTGGTCCCAAGACCGACCACTGTGGTACACCACTTGTCACACTACCTGAATCAGACAAGATATCATTAATTCTGACTCTCTGAGAACAATTTGTCAACCAGTTTAAAGTCCAGTTGACAATATCAGGTGACAAACCTAGATTGTGCATTTTAGTAATGAGTTTTTCATGTGAGACTTTATCGAAAGCTCTACTAAAGTCCAAAAGAATTACATCAGTAGGGATACTCACATCTAGTAGAGTACTTATATTATTGTAAAAAGATATCAGATTGGTGGTGCAGAAATACTTGGGAGTAAACCCATGCTGATTTGAATCATAAATTCCTAATTTTTTACAATCTTGATCTATAAGAGACTTCATTACTCATTCCATTAATTTACCAGCCACTGAGGTCAGGCTAATTGGATGATAATTTTGCACAGAACCTCTATTGCCTTTTTTAAATATGGGAGTAACTATTGCTGAACGTCAATCATTTGGTACAATGCTTTCTTGTAAGGATTTGTTGAAGATAATTGACAAAGGTATAGAAATATTTATAGAGGTTTCAATCAGAAACCATGGATGAATACCGTCTGGGCCCGGACTAGTATTTGTTTTGTTTTTTTGATAGCCTGTATAATGTCAATTGGATAGAACCTATGCTAATCTACGTGGTGAACTTTAAATGTACTAATAGGTGATTTTTGAGAGAAGACAGAACAAAAGTACTTATTAAAGAGATTCGAGGTTTCTATATCAGATAGAGAAGAGCCATTGGTTATAATGGGACCAGTGGTCCTTGATACACCTTTTTTGCTATTTATATAGGAGAAAAGAGATTTGTGACAGTCTTTTGTGTGAGCTAGTTTAAATTCTAGCTTATTTTTTGCCAATTTAATAGAATGTTTTAAGTTTTTCACAGATGGTCTGTATTTATGTAATAGAGTAGTTTTAAATGGGACAGAACTATTCTTAAGTTTCCTAAAAAGTTTAATTTTTATTTTAATCTGATTTTTAATTGTCTTGTTGAACCAAGGGGGAATTTTTCCTTTATTATTAAATTTCCTCTTAGATGGAATAAAGGTATTTTCCAAATAATGTACAGTGTTTTTAAAAATGTCCCAAGCTTGTTGTGTTGTACAATTAAGAAGATTAGATTTCCAGTTTATGTTTTGTAAGTATTCATTGATTTTAGAAAAATTTGCTTTATTAGAATTTTTTGTACAGTATAACTTCCTTTGTGTAGTTTTAAACTGTTGTATTTCAAAAAGAATAGATGAATGATCACTGGTCCCAAGTGGATCCCAAATTTATAAATTGCTAATTTGTTGCTCTATGTTAGTAAATAATAGATCCAAAATATTAGGACCTCGAGTGGGTTCAGTAACAAGTTGTTGTAATCCAGTACTAACTACCACATCTATTAGTCCTTTCTCGGCATAGGACTGTCCTGAGAATGAGTCCCAGTTAATAGGAGGGAGGTTAAAGTCACCAAATATTACAGTATCTTGAGATTCTGAAAAATGTGTAATTTCTTTAAACATATCAGTTGTGTAATCTGAATTTGCAGATGGAGGTCAATAGTTGTTACCAATAGTTATATAGGACTGCTCCTTCAATAAGATTTTAACTCATATACTTTCCAAAGGAAAGGGAGAACACACTTCAAAAGAAGGAATATCATTTCGTATGTCATACAAACTCCACAGCCTTGCTTATCTAATCTGTTTTTATGATATAACTTATAACCTGAAATTTCTTGACCAAATTGAGGATGCGTCTACCAAGCTTCAGTTACCCCACCACACCTATATTTAAAGTTTTACATTTGGCTTTGAGTTCTGCTAATCTGAGTTGGTTTAAAGATCTTGCATTCAAAGCTAGGAATTTACATTTAGTTGTAATAATATTTTGGTAAGTATTCAGAGACTTGGGAATAGAGCCATTCTCCCCCATTGTTTTTAGTTTAAACAATGATTTATGATTTTAGTGATACTTCTCCCCATAAGTGTACTACCCCTATGACTGAGATGTAAACCATCCCAGCAAAACAAGGAAGAACGATCTGAAAATGAGTCCCAGTGGGTAATACAGGGTATATCCTGCTTAAAACACAACTTTCTCAGCCATTCATTTAGGGCTTTGATTTTCTGCGTCATTGTAGATGTTGCTCTCGGGACAGGTAGAATTTCAGATATACATACACAGCATCCCCTATCAAGTAACAGGATACATAACGCCACATGGTCCTGTTGTAACTGATTAAATGGGGTGTTGTTTATATCATTAACACCGGCATGTATGATAACCAGTGGATTTTCCCCTGCATTTTGTAAAATTTTAGGCATCATGGAGGTAATGTCAGATACCCTGGCCCCATGGAAGCTAGAACAAGTGCGGTTGCTCTTGTCACTATTGCATACCGCCCTGTCAATGTGCTTAATGATTGACTCTCCCAGGGCTCACACTTGTCCCTTAAACAGACACTGTCCCTTAAACATCACATGCCAACTGCTGTAGCTACATTAAATGTTCCTTAAGTTAGTATGTGGTGAGGAAACCACTGTTTTTATTTATGTGACTGAAATGCAGATTTTATTGACATATCAGCTGGAAAAATGCATCATCTTAGAAAGTTGTATGTATTACTTCAATTTGCCAACAAGAATGTAGGTATATGTATGCATTATCTTAGAAAATTGCATGCATTTTTTGCCAGCAACAATGACTGACATTTTTTTTTTTATTCAAATGTCTTGACTGACTACGTTATGACATAATATGTTTTGCAGCCGTTCCATGTGCTGCAGCTGCAGTACCTTGGCTTGAATTTGTTATAAAAGCTTTCTTTTAAACATAGCAACTTTTGATTTACTCATTTAAAACACAAAGCAGCAAATAGCTGAAATTAGGTAATATCAGTTATTTTTTCTAATAATTCATGACGATGAGTATATATAACTGAGTACATAAATGGCTAATGTGCCTCTTTCTTTCACTAAGGAACTATGATGCAGCTGCAGCAGGAAAACTTTTAACATATGGGTGGATGGGTGGGCCTGTTACATATTAAGTTGTTGGCTTTAGCAAACAGAAGAAACCATAGATAAACCTAGTTGTATTCCTATCAATGTCACACATGATCATTTCTCCCCCCTTATATTAAACAGTTTTTCCATTACATGCATTTCATTACTATCTTCATTACTGGCAGCACAATTAAAAAATAGGGTTCGAGTTCTAAAAAGTTCTAAAAAAGATTAGAACCCTATAACTTTTTCAAAAGTTCTAGACTAGAACTAGAACCCAGAACTTCAGAGAGTTCTGACAACCCTGCTATGGATGCTTATTGGCCCTGGTGGAATTGTCCAGAGCATAGCCCTGAAGGATCAGTACTGCAGCACCTCCGGCTGGTCAGGACCACAGCCTGTCTATCCTCCCCTTGCCCTCTAGGGAAAACCTATCTGCCTCTAACCCAAATACCCAAACAAAAGAAACAGGGGCAACTCCCCCCAACCTGGGACACCTGCAACCACACACAAGGAGCTAATGCTATACACTATACATTACTTCCACACTCTCCCACAACCATACCTGTGGAAGGAAAAGTTACACACAGAAAACCACAACATCCTGTACTTTAAACACTACTACATTAAAGAACTGTGAGGAAATCCGCTGAGTCCTTCCTCCTCTTCTTGTCTTTTCTTCTTCAGGAACACCTGCAAGAAAAAGAAAGACAAACACACTCCTAATCTTCTTACACAGTCTATCTAACTCCTACCATTAAAACACTGGAGAATCCCAAAAATATTTTTCAGAAAAGTAGAAAAACAGTAGAAACAGTAAAAACAGTAGAAAACAACGACATTACTTACAATACACATTATTTTGGGGATGGAGTGCTCTAAAAGTCCCATCTAGTGACAACAGTTCCCGAAGGCAAGTCATGTTCATGAGCCAAGCCACTGCACACCCGATTTACACACTCCACTGATAAAGTTCACTCAAGCTGCTTAAATAGCACTGGTTGCTCTCCTAGCACATTTATATTTTACTGGACTTTTCATTCATCCAGTGAAGCACAGTTCTAGCAGGCTGAAGTCCCGAAGGGGAGGGTCTTTGAGGACAGTTCAAACATCTGGAGTCTGCTAGTGTAGGGTGTGTACTGCAATGTCATAAGAATAGAAAAGTCTGGACTTACCAGTCCCTTGTAGAATGAAAACGGTATACCACCTGGTCCTCCGGCCGAAGACTCTCTCTGGCAACATTCTTCTGATACAGCTGGGGGAAAGTCTTCCGGAAAACAACAGGAGGGCACATCTGGAAACTGCTGGACTGATGTCATCTAGGAGATGGAACCTTGGAACAGGAAAAAAAGGAAAAACAGCTGGTCTGAAGTCATCCGGCATCCCAGGCGACGAATTAGGATACAGCTGGGCTGGTGTCCTCTCTGGATATGAAGTCATATGGTGGGCCAGTCGATGGAATCTGGAAAGCCAGTACACTGCAAGACTGATGAATGTGGGGCACCTGGTTCCTGGAACACCAGACTGGTGGAACAACATAGGTACGGCAATGGTTGGGTGGCAGCACTGGTTACCACTGCTCTGCTCTCCACTTGGTAGGCATGGGCACATTCGTAGGTTGATCTTTGCATTGTGGCCAATAGCACAATGGGTCAGGTGCTAGAATTATTACCCCGTCTGGGCGCTCATAATCCACACGGTGAAAGGTTTCATGTCCCTCTCCATCCACAATTCGAACATTGTCCATAAACAGTGTCCTGCCCCTTTTCCACTGGTTGATTTTAACACTCTATTGTGCAGTGTCAGTGGCTCAGTAGGTAGCACACTTGTCTCTGAGGCCAGGAGATCAGAGGGCTGTGGGTTCAGTTCCCACATCTGGCACTTGGGTTAATATCCCAGTACTGACACTGTACTGCAATGTGAGAGAGGTGCTGCACTTCTGAGGTGCCATCTTTCGGATGAGATGATAAACCAAGGTCCCATCTGGATGGATTGGTGGTAGTTCAGGTGGATGTTAAAGATCCCATGACACTTATCGAAAAGAGTAGGAGAATTTCCCCGGTATCCTGGCCAAATTTCCCTCATTCACTAAAAATACCATCAACAGCTTAATCTGGTTCAAGGTCAGTTGGCATTCATCTGTATCCCCCTCCCCCGGGTCATGCCTGAAAATAGGCAGGATTTGTCTAGTGCACTTACCCGGTCAACAAAAACTAACTAAATAAATAAAACAAAAAATAAATAAAAATAACATTTTTGACATGTCTGTTAGCACCAGGATGCAGATGTGTCATTGTCTCTTCTATTATCCAGGATTTCCTGCTTTTTTCAATCTCCTCCCAGACTCTCCGAGGAAAGGTAGGAAAGAGTATCCCATAGATTTAATTCATTTTCCTATGAACCAGTCTTTCCTCTTTCCTGCTCTTGGTCAACCTGCGACCTCTGGCCTAGCTTGGGGGTGGCCAGTCCTGGTTTAGCCAGCTACGCATACTCAGCGCGACGTAGAAAGGATCTTTAACTCTTCCTTGTTGGGGGCAGAGCTGTAGAGTCACTACTCTCTTCTACCATCGGTTCCTCTGAGGCAAGAGCTTGAGGCTATGGATCCGTGCCTTCTTCACAAGGCCACATAGGTTCCCCCTCATCTTCTTTCTCTCTAAGAATCTGTGCCCAGGAGTGAGCAATCGTCTTTACTCCTGAGACTGTCCACTCTTCACTGGGCGCAGAGGTCGATACCTCCCATCCAAAGGCCTCTCTTGTCTCATCTTCACCTATGAGACTTGGGCTAGGCCCCTCTCTCCAAGGGTCTACTGATGCTCCTTCCACAGCATCTCTCTGGGACCCAGACTCTGATACATCAGTACATTGTTCTGTCTGTAAGTCTGCACCCTCTTGCTTTATGCCACACTCTGAGGGGCCTTCCCTATCAGGCTCCACCTGGTGCTGTGTGCTGCCAACTGCAGGTTCTTGAAGCTTTGTCCATGTGGGAGCCAAACGAATCTTAAGGTGCTTTAGTCAAGCCATATTTCTCTAGGCACCCAGAACAGTGAGGCACCATGAAGACGTCCCTTCCAGCATTTAAGCACATCACACATACTCGTACTGGATATCCAGGAATCGCCACATGAGGAGGCAGTCGTCCCCCATAGTAATATCTCTCAATACCTCTCAACTTGTTAACTTCTTCTACTATCATAGCCTGGGCATGATCCAGGCAGCGGGCTGGTCCCAAAACTATGACTGCAGAGAAAACAAACAAATGCTCACTGTTATTTCAAGTCCCACTGTTTTGGAAAAACTTTAAAAAAATGGCTCCCTTTCTGCTGTGTTAATATTACTACCCCCCTTGTAATGGTGGCGACAGCACTCCTGCGCATCAACATTCTGTTCATGAGTCAAGCCACTGCGCACCCAGTTTACACACTCCACTGATAAAGTTCACTCAAGCTGCTTAAATTGCACTGGTTGCTCTCCTAGCACATTTATATGATTTTACTGGACTTTTCATTCACTTTTAACACTGTTCTAGCTTAAAGTCCTACCAAAGCCACAGTATTTCATTGCACAGGATTTCCTGTATTTCTTGCTGCATCTCTCATACAACTCACAGTTTCTCACATGGCTCTGAAAATTATACTGTTGCTGAACCTATAATTATGCTCACAGTCTATTGCTCAGAATTCTTGCTTTTAGCTGATTAAACTTGACACAGTCCTTCTTTGCAAAACGATCACACTGTTACACACAGATGCAGCTAGCTTTCTGGTAAAAATCACAGTTTGAGCTACTTTTAGGATGGTACTCACTTAATCAGTGGGTTGTCTTTGCGATGTTAAACGCGGCCTACAGTCAATCTTGGAGGCCTCTGGAATAAAGCGGGTTGGCAGTCCTGCTGATTGTCCCTCTGAAAAACCTTGCTCACTTCTCAGATGAATTGGAATGCGGGTTGAGCCCGATTTTAAACAGAAAATTCCAACCTAAATAACTTTACAACGTTTTCAGTCACCGCGATGCTCCTCCTTGCAAACCTACTTGCACACTCCTCTCTCTCTCTCCCTCTCGAACACCGTGCAGTCACTCTGAGCTGGCTTGGGGTGGGACTCATTGCAGTCTTACCAATCACTCGACACCATGCAAATGAGCCTTTTTCCTCTCGAGCTCTGCTTCTCCATGGCGATCATCGAGCAGGCAAAATTTAAACTGCAAACCACACTTTTCTTTTACAACTGTAACTCAGCAGGAGCACCATTTTAACCATTTATCACAGCATTTTACTTAGCGACTCTCTTAGTACATACCACAAGCATTTCCAACGTCTAGGGCACAAATCTTTCTTTGTTTCCCAAAGTTTTCCACACTTTTTTCTGTCACACAGCATTTAAAAAGCTGGCAAATGTTGTAATTTGATGCAGGACAAGGGCATGCACACTCGGGCTTTATTGCTCCTTGGTAAACAGTTGGCACATTTACAACAGCACATAGACAGCAGCACACAGTGGCACATTCAGTTGGCAATGCTTCTACTTTTTGGGCTACCTACTGCCAGACAGCCAAAATGCTAGCCACTATCCGAGCAACCTTTCTTGCATTTTTCTCCCAAATTGCAAGCCAAATCCCAGTGGTAGCCTCCAATTTGTAACCCCAGGGGTCGGGTTGATGGTATTTTTTGTGTTATTAGCACTGTGCGGTGCCTCCATATCGAACCCCCTACCTGAGACCTGGGTTCGGGGAAAAAACTGCTGCTCGGTATTTTGGCTAGGTTTGACTTCTAGTCAGGGGCACCCAAGTAACTCCGGACACAGGAAGCAATAACTGTAATGTCCAAACCAGGAGTGGGATTCCAGAGTGTGGCTATTATTCACAACCAAACAGAATAACAAAGTATAGATGGACCCTCACGAGGCAACACTCCTGATAATGCAGATTTACAGAGATTAGAACACATCTTCTACACACTGTAACCCTCAGGTTTAGAAACACACTGGGCACTCAACCTGAACTTGTATTCTTCACTGGGTTTCTCTGGCCTGGCACATCCGACCAGCCTTGGACTACTTCCCTGCCTGGCACATCCAGCCAGCAACTGGACCACTTTCCATATGACATGGAACATTACTCGGTGGCTCCCTAAACCACCCATGAGCACATACAGGCTCCAAGAAGGGAAAAATCTTCCATCTAATCCCACATCTGGGTACTTTCCCTGAACACTGGCCAAGTGCCCAGAAGAAAGCAACAGGTGTCCCAAAGTGAACCCGTAGAAGTGAATCTGGTTACTCCTGATGGGGGCCTCCCACCTCTTGCTCCCATAACTCATACCCGGCCATTCATTTGGTCTCAAACACCTCTTCAACTGAAAACTCTGGGCTTGTAGATTAACACTTTAAATGTATATCACCCTCATAATCTAAAGTCTCTGGAAGTCCAATGTACTGACTTGTGATGTACTTTTCTAAGTGGCCATGTCCATCCCTGTAGACCCCCACATATTAAAGGCGTTCAAGTCACATACTCCTTAAGCACTGTACTTGGCTGTCCTTTCCTGACCCACAGTAGCAGATACTTAAACAACATTCTTGGTGAAACATAGGCTTTCTGGAAGAGCGACTCACCCTGGTTTGCAGGTGCCCACAGGCTTCTTCAGCAGGAAAACCAAAAATACTTCTTGGTGCCTCAGCACAAATCTTCAAGGCAGCTTCTCTCCTGCCAGCAGGGCCAGGGGATTGCCCCTGAGAGCTGGTCTGGATCCCCCCCATCCCTCTCAGGGATGGGGCCCTGGAACAACTGGAAGATGGTCTCAACCACTTCCAAACAGTATCTTCTGTGTCTCTATCTAAGGCAAGAACACCCACCCACAATGACAGGTAGTTCCAGTCAGATCTGAGGGCTCTGAGGGACTGCTCACTGCAGTGCACCTCCTCCCTCCACTGAGTCTCCCACTAGACTAACTCAAGACTGAATCCAAAACCTCCCAACGTTTTATCTAACTCCCAGCTGCAACATTCCAATGTGGCTTATGCTGCTGCGAAAATTCCATATGATGTTATCCTTCCAGCTCAGCTGAGACTGAGAACAGAGTGAGACAGTGTGAAATCCATTTAACTGGAATTTCACAAGCTGCCTTCCCTGCCTACCACTAGATCTAACTGGGATTCTTGTATTCCCGGGTGTTAGGGAGGTTACATTAAGGTAGGAAGGAGAGAGATAGGATGAAAGTTACCAGGAAAAGTGGGATCACCACCTTTAGGGAGAGGAATAACAGTTGCCTGCTTCCAAGCATCAGGGACAGTAGAAGAGGAAAAGGAAAGGTTGAGTAGTAGGATAATAGGTAGAGTGATGGCAGGTGCTGAGAGAAGTAAACGTTTGGGATGAAGGCCATCTGGGCTACCACCTTTGTGAGGATTGAGGACAAGCAAGGATTTAAGGGAAGCAGAGGTGGTGGTAGAAGAGAAGAAAAAAGAGAGATTTGAAGGAGGAGAGGAGAGAGAGAGAGAGGGACCAAATGTGAGAGGTGGAGAAAAGGATGAGATTGTGCACAGATAGTAAAGTAGGAGTTAAAGGAAGAGGTAACAATAGAAAGGTCAGAGATGATGAAGTCATCAACCTTGAGTATAAGGGATGAAGACTAGGTCAGAGTGGAGAAAAGGGAATAGATAACCTTCCAGAACTTGTGGGATTATTAATGTTGTTCTGGAGTGTGGATGCAAAATACTCAGACTTTACAAGTCTTGTGGTTTTGGTACAGGCATTATGAAGGTGACAATAGCCAAGGCAACTCGGGAGCCAGTGATCTTAAAAGAACATCAGACAAGGTCTCTATAATGAAGACATGTCATCACCTCACCTGCTATGCTGGGAAGATGAGAGCCCCGTACTCTGGTTCTTCTCAGAGGAGCATGATGATCCCACACAGCTATAAATTACTTATATTATTGACTGCTGAGATTGGAGACCAAGCAGTAGCCACAAGTTCATCTAGGAGAGAGGAGAGAGGACAAGTCCAGTGACCTAATGGATCTGGGATGGATACATTTTTTTTGGGGGGGGTGGCCTTAGGAAGATGTATTTTGTGCACACAGTAAACCATATGAGATCAGTGAGGGTGTCAGGAAAGATTCCTGCATCCACAATATGGTGGAGAAGACAAGAGCAAACCCAGTCTAACAGAGGGTGATTTAAAGATTTTAAATTTAGGCAAGTGGGGTCAGAAATCAATTGAGTCAGTTGTAGAGACTACATTTTTAACAGTTTTATTATGTTCGTCATGCACGCATGTGCAGCGAACATTTTATTGGCAGAGTGGCTTTTGAGGGGTGTAACACTGTCAGTCCAATGCAGAGTAGTCTGCAAGGGGCTAGTTAGTGTCACACCAATCATCATCCAGGCTGATCATGACACTGTTCTGGCTTGCTTGGCGGAAACTATGTAGTTCAGTTCAGAGGAGGGAGCCGAGCCAATTCTCAAATCAAATAAAATTAAATCAACTTTATTATCATAGCGCCTTTCAAAACCAAGGCGCTGTACATAAAACCAAATACATCAAATATAAATAGAATTAAAATAGAAACATTAAAACAGATCATCCATAACTAGGGAAGGCTAAATTAAATAAATGTGTCTTTAACTCAATTTTAAATCTACCAATGGTTGGGCTTTCTCTTAACTGACGAGGGTTGGAGCTGAAAAAGAAAAGGCACAAGAGCCAGATGTCTTCAATCGTACCCTGGGAACTCCAGCAATCCCTCGTCGGCGGATCGGAGAGGACGGAGGGGGCAGTAGGTTACCAGGAGATCTTGCAGGTAACCGGGTCCCTGATCATGTAGGGCTTTAAAGGTTAGCAAACCAACCTTAAAGGTGATCCACCACTGAACAGGCAGCCAGTGCAGTTCGAGGAGCACAGGCGTAATATGGCTGGTTCTAGAAGTCCCAGTCAAAAGCCTGACCGACACGTTCTGCACTAGCGGCAAGCGGCGGATATCAACCCCTGATAGCCCTAGGTAGAGGGAATTGCAGTAATCAAGACGGGTAGTGACAAAGGCATGGACCAATGTTGGAAGATCATCCGGAGGAACCAGGTGTTTCATCCGGGCGATTTTCCTCAGATGATAAAAAGAGGACTTGACGACAGCTGACAACTGAGATTTTAGAGTCAGACCATCATCAAAAATAATGCCCAGGTTACGCACCCGCTCTGAGGTAATGAGCGACACACCACCAAGTAACAAACCTGATGGTTGTCCGGCCCCCAAACCCGCCACCAGACGACCTGGGTCCACTACCAGCACTTCAGTCTTATCTGGATTCAGTCTCAGCCAGCTGGAACTCATCCAAGATCTGATCTCAGTAAGGCAATTATTTTGCATAGAGAGTGCATCATTCTGCCCGGGCAGAAAGAACATATACAGCTGAGTATCATCTGCATAGCAGTGAAAACTCAGACTGTATCACCTGATGATATCTCCCAATGGCAGCATATACAATGTAAACAACATGGGGGCCTAAATGGAGCCCTGCGGCATCCCACAGGGCAGGGAGTGAGCATCAGAGGAATAAATTCCAGTGACAACTCTCTGAAACCTGCCCATGAGGTATGAATGGAACCATTTAAGGACTGTACCAGACAGCCCACAAAAAAGCTGCAGGTGCTCCAACAGCACACCATGGTCCACAGTGTCAAATGCAGCAGAGAGATCAAGAAGGACCAGAATGGTACATGCCTTTTGATCTCTGGCCATTAAGAGGTCATTCAATATCCGGACAAGAGCAGTCTCCATCCTATGCTTCTTCCTGAAACCAGACTGGAGAGAATCATAGACATTGTGAGCTGTAAGATGATCATCCAATTGCAACGCAACCACCTTTTCAATAACCTTACCAACAAATGTCAGGTTAGAGATAGGCCGGTAGTTATCTAGACAGTCTGGATCCAAAGAGAGTTTTTTAAGGAGTGGTCAAACGACCGCCTCTTGAGGGGGTCAGGAAAGACCCCTCTCCAAGGATTTCCAGACAATGTCAGCAAGAATCGGGCAGATAACATCTACACATCCCACTAAGAGGAGTGTAGGGCCCGGATCCAAACTACAGCTGGTTGGATGCAATGTTTAGATGATCTTCATAATGTCAGTTAACTCCGTCCGGTGGAAATCTGACCAGATAGACCGAGTGCATGCCACTTCCTGTCGACCACAGCAATCCCTCATAGGAGAGGTCAGACCGATGCCAGACCTGATACTGGCAACCTTATCCACAAAGAATCGAGTGAACTCCTCGCATCTCAGCTGAGAAAAAGCTTCTCTGGGCTGGAGACAGATTGGATTGCACAATCTGTCAACAGTCCGAAAGAGCTGAGCCGGTCGATTCTGTGCGGCAGAAATCTCCCTCAACAGGAATTCTGCCTTCTTACAGGTGATTTCTGATTGATAGCCATCATAATGTGCCATCAACCTAAGCCTGTCAGCATCAAGGCCGGACTTCTGCCAGACTCTCTCCATCCTTCAGCCAACTCGTCTCAGCTCCTTCAAGGAGCCATCAAACCAAGGACTTCTTGGGCGAAGGGTGAGAGGCCGAACACAAACAGGAACAATCTTGTCCAGAGCATCTCCCACAGCCTTATTATAGGCTATTACGAAATCATCTGGGACTCATGCATTCACCCGACAAGCCCGATAGGTCCAGTACCGCCAATAGGTCACTAGGGTTAACCTCCCTTAAAGGGCGGTACTGAACCATCTCCGTAGGGGCAGACCTACTGGGGGGCCGTGAAGCTGAACCTTATGGTGTGATGGTCAGACCAGCTGACTGGTTCCACCCCCAGATCAGCAATCTCCATACCCAAAAGAAAGATCAGATCCAAACGAATGACCCACTACATGGGTTGAGGAGGTAACTACCTGTGTAAGGTCCAGCATCATCATCAGCTGGAGGAGATTTTGACCAAAATGCCAGAGTTCATCATCGACCCAGGCATTGAAGTCCCCCAGAATTATCCATCTGGGGGACCTCAACACCATGTTGATGATGAAGTCTGCTATCTCCTGCAGGAGTTCTCCTCCATCTCCTGGTGGATGGTAGACGAGGAGAATCCCACAATCTACACCCTCTCCCAGGATATATTTTCAAAGGTTCTGGTACTTCCTAATGGCACATCCAATTATAAGGTGGCACTTTGCTTTGATCTACATAATGCTGCCCAGAAGCCAGCCCAGTGGTGCTGCGGGTTGAGGCACTGGATGCCACATCTCACGCTATACCAGCGACTCGGGTTCGGAAATGAGCCCAGGTCACCGGGGCTTAGCTGGTCAGGGAAGGAGAACCTGGACTGAGTTGCCGATTGGCAACTCTCCACTCCTGGGGAGGGTTAGGCACCATTCTGACTAGCGGATGGTGTCAGAGCACTGTCAGGTGATTGACGGAAGCCATGTCTCAATACAGCTTACCACCTAGATTTCGGTCCTGTTCACCAGTGTTCTCAGGAGCAGGGATTGGGGAGTCACATAAAGCAACTTTGAAAAGAAAACAAATACCCCACGGCCATGCAGTGTGATCCCTGTACCGGGGGTATGAGCTCTATGAAGCTCAGGCCGGCCAGGAGGGTGAAAAAATATGCTATAAATAAATACATAATGCCACCCAGCAAGCACAGTTGATCAGTTATGATCAGCCTGCTGAAAACTGTCACTGCAAATAAAAACAACCTTCCATTGATGTCCATTGCTGCCACCACCCTTATTGTCCCCCCACCTGACCCTCCAATTCAGTACCCCCCTTCCTCAACAAACATAACACTGGCACTGGGAGTGCCCAATCCCCAGTGCCACCACCTGAAATAAAGAAAACCATCCCACCTAGTTTTTTTTTTTAATATACTCTATAACAAAGAAAACTGTCCAAAGATATCAGTTGCTGCTGCTGCTGTTGCTATCCCCCCTCCCAACCCTCCCACTCAGCACCCACCAGCCCCCCTCAACAAACATAAAACCGACACTGGGGGCACCCAATCCCCAATGTCACCACCTGAAATAAAGAAAACCATCCCTAGTTGTTTTTTTTAACTATACCCTGTAAAAAAGAAAACCATCCATTGACATCTTTTGCTGCCACCGCCGTTACTGACCCCTCTCACTCAGCATCCACCACCCTACACCCCACCCCCCACCACAAACATAACACCAACACTGGGGGTGCCCAATCCCCAGTGTCACCACCTGAAACAAAGAAACCCATCCCTAGCAGTTTCTTTTTTCAGCATACCCTGTAAAAAAGAAACCCATCCATTGATGTCTGTTGCTGCCACTGCCGTTACTGTCTCCCCACCCGATCCTCCCACTCAGTACACCCCCTACAAGCCCTTACTTACCTACCAGGGGTCAAACACCGTAATCCTCTCTGGCCTGCAGACATGTCTTCAGTCTTCAGTGCCAGACCGTGAACTGAGGAAATTAGGTATGCAGTTCAATGTATTTCAATGGGGTTTCAAACTTACCGGCATAACCTGGTCATTTTGGAA
Organism: Neoceratodus forsteri; assembly: GCA_016271365.2. Taxonomy (NCBI): domain Eukaryota; kingdom Metazoa; phylum Chordata; order Ceratodontiformes; family Ceratodontidae; genus Neoceratodus; species Neoceratodus forsteri. The sequence goes on from JADMNL010000025.1 coordinate 336,334,251, forward strand.
TATTTTTGCCCCAAATTTTCAAAATGCCTTTTTGGGACCCCACCTCATGAACAATGGCAGTGAAGTTAGGCAAATCTGTCCCAAAAGGTGATTTTGCGGTCACTGCTAAAAATCGCCTTTCAGGCAGGACTTGGAAAATTTTATCCACCCTTGTTCATGAAGTGGAGTCATAAGAAGGCTATTTTGAAAATTTGGGGTAAGACATTAAAAAACAACAAAGTTATGAGCCTATGTTGAAATTTATGAACGCAAGCTCGTAACTTTGGTAATTTTCAATATTTTGACCCCAAATTTTCAGCATAGCCATTTCTTCACAGCGCCTCATGAATATGACAGCTGTCATTTTTCCAGTCCTGGCCAAAATGTGTTTTGCACCTGTGGTATGAAATGACATTTTGGTGGGAGTTACAAATTTTCTATCACATTCATAATTAGGGTCATAAGAAGGCTATGTGGGGTCATAAGAAGGCTATGCTGAAAATCTGGGGTATAAATATGAGAAAACAACAAAGTTATGAGTCTATGTTGCAATTTTTTTTAACACATGCTCGTAACTGTGGTCATTTTCAATATTTTGACCCCAACTTTTCAACATAACCATTTTTTCACTCCACCTCATGAATGTGACAGCTGTCATTTTTCAAATCCTACCCAAAATGTGCTTTAACACTTGTGGTGCAAAATGACTTTTCAGCCATTGTTTTATAAATGACTCCTGTTATGCTCAGAAGGAGTGGTCATAAAAGGATTATGTTGAACATTTGGGGTAAAAACGTGAAAAAACAAATAAATTATGAGAAAATGAATTGTTTCCAACATTGACTCACAACTTTTTTTTTGCAGATTTTGGCCCCCAAATGTTCAACACATCCCTTGTGCTACCCTACCTCCTAAACATGGCAGGTTTCATTTTTTAAATGTCAACCCGGTAACGGTATGGTCAGAAGATGGAGAACGCCTAGAAGTGCTAGAAGTGGCAGGCTGAGCACCAGGTTACTAAGTGCTACTATAGGTCTAAAAAAAGGCAGTTATAACAGAAGTGGTGGTGGTGATAAGGGGAAAGACAGGGTGGGGAGGGAGGGAGGAAGGAGGAAGAGAGGCAGCCAGGAATTATACCCTTCAGGATGCTGAGAACCCTGCAAGGGAGGGGACCCAGCAGACAGGAGGTGAGAGGGTGATGGGGGGAGAGACAGGGAGGGGGAAGGAGGGACAGGAGGGAGGAAGAGAGACAGCCAGGAACTATACCCCTTCAGGATGCTGAGAACCCTGCAAGGGGATGGGACCCAGCAGACAGGAGGTGAGAGTGTGATAGGGGGGAGAGACAGGGCTGGGGAGGGGCAGGAGGGAGGAAGGGCGGCAGCCAGGAATTATACCCCTTCAAGATGCTGAGAACCCTGCAAGGAACAGGACCCGGCAGATAGGAGGTGAGGGGGGGAGCAGCAGGGGAGAAGTGGGGAGAGGGGCATGAGAGGAAGTAAAGTAGGGTGAAGGGGTGATGGGGGCACCTGCTAGAGGTAGCCTAGAACTGGAGATGGAAGCACTTTGCTCTGTGGCAACAAAGAAGTTCAGGAAGCAGCAGACTAACGATCACTGGAAAGGTTGTCATATGCCAAAGAATCAGAGCATCAGTCATAGGAAAAGGCACCCCGATGGTAGTGTCACAGGAAAGTTCAATTCACCATAGAATAAATTGAAAGTCGGTATAGTGAGAATGACACATGTTGCAGCAGGAGAATGAAATCAGTTGGTAAGGAATACATTGGCAATTGTCTTAGGACCATGGTAATGCAAATTGGTGAAACAGTTGCTGAAAAATACCAGTCTTACTTACATAACAAAATTACTAGTGAAAGATGTCCATTTTCTTCAATTAAAATGCCGAACGACAGCAGAACTGTTTGGGGTACAGAGTTCAAACTGATTAACCTATTCACTTTATGTTTAAGTGGGAAGAGATACCCAAGATGAAAGGAGTCACTTGCAGTCAAAACATTTTGTCACATAGAATGGAAAGTGGATCGGAAACGGAATGGAGAAATGCCATTGATGCAGCAGGGCCAAGATGCGGGAGTTGAGATAGTGCACAATGCACTCATGCCAATGAAACGCCTGAGCGGCTGAATGAGATAGAGCTATCTGCTGCACGGTTGGTGTCAAAACAGGTGGACGTATGTGCAGACAAAGTTCACGTACAGCATGTCCACTGCAGAGTGATGGAGTGGTGGCCAGCAGGGGAGCCCAGAATGAGAAAGAAAACACCAAACGGAGGAGGCAGGTTAGTCAGTGACTAAAACATGGAACAAAAGTGGCAGCAAATCAAAACATAACAGGCTGATGGTAGACTTGCAGGCGGATGCTCCGGGGCCAAAAGTATATGGTCCTGTCCGAGAAAAGTCCTTCAGTGCGGTAATGGGGCGGCAGTCCAGGTCGGTGTTCTACTGAGCTGGTGGGTCCACCGGATTCACGCTAAAATGCAATGCTTAGAGGAGCGAATTTCCCAGTACTCCATCTCAGTTTTGAGTGGTCTTGTAATGTTCATACTTTGCCTGTCATGCCGTAGTACTAGAGTGGGGGAGCGGATGGCAGGAAAGCAGCCCTGGAGCCCTGCAGCAAGACACAGTGGAGGGAAGGAACCCCAAAATGGACTGCAGTACAAAAGTAGGAGTCGCAGGAAAGGGCATGGAAGGTGCAGTTGGCTGTAGCCAGCTGGGAGAAGCAAGCAGCCCATGCCATGGAGGCCAGTGTATCACCATGCAGGGCAGGAACATTTGGCAAGAAAAATATGAACTTCCACCAGAGCGATTTTGCACCTTGCATAAAGAAGGGGAGATGGCCGGAGCCACACTGGAGCAAGACGGAGGAAGACAACAGTGCAGGAGCGCAGGCAAGTCAATTGGAACACAGGAGAAATGGAAGGCGAGGCAAACAAAGCATGGAGCAGCAGTGGGGAGACACTGTAAATGAGCAAGCTCCTGATTTCAAAATGCTCCAAGTGGAGTGAACAGAAGTTGGCTAGCTTAAATGGAGGATGTGGGAGGAGCCATTTCCTTCACACTGAATCACGAGCTATAGCCCTCCCATAGGAAGAAGCTTAGTAACCAAAACAGGGGAAACCCAAGGCAACAGTCAACACTAGCAGCAAAGATGGGAAGAGAAACAGGAAGGGAGAGTTTAAGTAGGAGCAGCTCATAGGAAGAGAGGGAAGAAACAGCAAGAACAGTCACAAATTGGATACTGCTGGATATATACACAGTAACACCACCACCCCTCTTTATGCTATTTTGTCTGGTTACAGTGTAACCAGGAATAGTTACAGCAGAATTCTGTACTTTAGAGGGGAGCCAAGGTTCAGATATAACTAGTACATCCGGTCGTAAGCTAAGCATGATAGGCTATAATTGATCAATTTTAGGGAGAAGACTACGGAGAAGATTACTGAAGTGAAGAGGAAGTGGGAGAAGATTACTGTAATGTAATTTAATTCAAGTGTAAGTTAATATATTATGTTATTTCTGCAACTATGATACTGCAGCAACCAGCATCAAGTCTTCGAACGCTAAGTAAACAGAGGGTTAATTCATGCTAGTTACAAGCAGATTACACTGAGGGTGGGTAAGTAAGATAAATTATACAGTAAAAAAATTAAAAAAGGAGAGGTAGCTTAAAGGGATATATTGTTTACTGAATCTAAATATTTCACATTGCATTTAATTCTATGTTCTGAAAGTGTTTTTATGCATTGATGCTGGGGTGCACTAACTAACTTAAATAGGAAACAAGTAACAGATTAAAACACTGTCTTTTCATTATAGTACACCAGGTAACACTGTGAGAAAGGTAGCATAATCTAATGTAACTTGTAAATCAAATTAATTATTCATGAGCCTAATTAGGCTTCTGATTGGCTACTGAATCGGTCATTAATGTCTTAGAAATGATCGGTCCAGCTGCCAGCTGATGCTGTACAGCACGCACAACTCACGCCATTCTACCTAAAACCTGAACTAAGTTACAACGAAACGACGACAAAAAGGAAATTGTTATTGTGATTAGACTTATAATCACAACAAGACCCCTTGTTCCTCCCTGCATGACTAAACCCCTGGTTTAAGACCCAAGGCAAAAGGGGAATTTTTGCCCCTTGGCAATTGATGCGGAAGGATTCTGTCATTTCATTTGAACAAGCCAGACAGAAATTTGGCTGGACTTCTGCAGACAGACTACAGTTTTATCAAATCTGGGATTTTATAAATAAACAGAATCGCACATTAGGGTTGCACTCTCAGGGTTCCCCAGGGATATCTCCCTTTGAAAGGAAATGGGCCTCAGCAGGAGAAAAGGCCATTTCACTTTTATACCATAATTTTCTGCAAAATCAAGCATTTAAAATGGACTATTTAGAACTTAAATGGGAAAAAGGAATTAATATCTCCCTAAATGACAAACAGTGGGATGGGATATGGAGGGGTGTCTGGCAGACTACCTCCTCCCCAGTGTGGAAGGAGTTTGCATGGAAAATGAGGGTCTGTTATTTTCTAGTTCCCGCATTCCTTTCTAAATGGGTCCCAGATAGTTCTCCCTCTTTTTGAGAGGTTGTGGAGAGGAAAGGGCCATGCATACACACATTTTCTGGAGTTGTCCCAGACTCAGGGGATTTGGGAGCATGAGCAAAACTCATGTCTCCAATATACTTGGATTAACTGATCCTTTAGCCACAGAGCACCTACTCTTAGGACTTATCGCATCTCAATTAAAAGGGCGAGAAGCCATCTATTTATGGGTAATGCTTATAGTAGCGGCCATGAAGGCCATCACCAAGAGGTGGCTACAAACAGAATCTCCAGTGTTATCAGAGTGGGATAATATTATACTGCACATTCAAAGGTTTGAGAAACTCACTTTTGGGCTGCAACAAAAACTTTCAGTTTACCAAACTAGGTGGACTAGATGGGATTTGTACCAGGGTCTCACCCATTAAAGATGATAGGCGGTCAGCAGGGTAAGGCATACGAGGAGAGGTTGAGGGCACTGAACATGTACTCCCTGGAAGACAGGATAGAGATAGAGAGAGAGGGGACATGATTGGGACCTTCAAGTACTTGAAAGGTATAAATAAGGTTGATAAGAAGAGTCTCTTTAAGCTGCGTGGCAACCATAACAAGAGGGGTCAGTCTTAAGCTGGAGGGTGGGAGGTTTAGGAGGGAGATCAGGAAGCACTTCTTCACAGAAAGGGTGGTGGACACTTGGAATGCACTGCTGGAAGCGGTCATCTCATTGAAGACAGTGGGCAGCTTTAAGAGAGGCTGGGATAGGCATAGGGGGAAAGTAAAGATCATGGGTAGGGAGGATGGGAGGAGTGGGGAGGGAGGGCAGGGGCATTAGTTCAAGCTGTGGACCCTGCAATATGAGCAGACTTGACAGACCAAATGGCCTACTTCTACTGACTTCTTCATATGTTCGTATTAATTCAGTGAAGAGATGCTGAACCTATCCTGACTGTTTTGTTCCACTGTTTCAATAAACACCTCTGCCTCTCTCCGCCTGCACTTGTGCTCCTGTGTTCACCACAGTGAGCAGATATTTCATCTCAAGAGTTTTTACTATATTCTGGTGTTTTGGTTTGGTCTGCCACTAAAAGACTCCTACATTCTCTCTGGTCTGCCAGACCTATCTGTTGCTGTTGGTGAGGACCTCTTGCTGGACCATGCAAATAAACCGACAGATGCAGAAAATAATGAACAAAGGTAGTTATTCTGTACTGCAGACATGTTCTCTTCCTGAAGTCTAGCCCCAGACTGGCATACATGGCACTGCCAGGCAGTGCAACAAATTGTTACATGTAGGTTCTAAGTGCTCTTAAAGGGGCGGCAGCTAGCATTAAGCCCCACATCACTGCTGGGACAGCGAATGTGAGCACCACTTGAACAAGCAATAACTATTATAACAGTTCCTAAGAAATTTTTAAGGCAAAAAACATTTTTAAGCATTTCAAGACATGTACATTCAAAACAAAACAGTACTCCACTGCGGTCGGAGGGGGATTCTGAACTACACTGGTGACCAGTCAGCGGGAATACCATAGCAACTTGAAGCTTGATCATGCAACAAGGGCTAAAATGCAGGGGAAAGAAAAAGGAAGAAAGGGAAGGGGAACATCAGGAGGACACCCAAAATGCAGGACGACACCTTAATAGCAGTTGCAGAACAATCAAAAACATATGGAACTATTTGAAAGGGCATTCCCAGAAGAAAAAAGGGTTAATGCAGGTATGCATTACCATAGCAACAGATGCAATGAGATAGGTACAAGAAGACATTTACTGCAAAACAATTACCCCAGAGAATACCACAGCAGTAGGAGGTTTAGTCCCAAAACACACTGAGTCCGGTAACACAAAAGTTCAAGACCTCTGTCGATTTTTCCGGTCAGTAGGAATGGAGGCATGAGTTGCTTGCACCAGTTCCTGACAGGATGGGGGTCAGGTCATTAAAAGCGACCCAGGAGTTCTGCACACTGTCAAATCTGCACCACTTGACTCTGTAAGTCCAGGATCCATTGGTGAACTTCTTCCTTAAGATCTTCTCGGTCTGGTACACCGATGTGTACAAGAGAGTCCTGAGAAGAAGAAGAAGGCTGAGAAGAAAAAGTCCCAGGAAGGTCATCAGGCAAATCAGGCAAAACGGAATCCGGCTGGAGAGTGTCAGGAGTGGAAAGATCTGTAGAAACTGGTTACAAGTTGTCTGAAGGGATCTCAGCTTCAGAGAGGATGGCAGGCTCAAGTGCAGCTTCATTGTTGGGTGGACTGGGATCATCTGGAGTGGTGTTACTCAGGTACCCATGTTTCAAGTGATTGATGTGGACTTTGTTGTGTACCAGCTTTCCATCAGACTTGTGGCATAGACGAACGTGCACAGGAGAACGTTTTTCTACAATGTAGAAGGGACCAGGCCAGTAGATTTTCTCTGGCCCAAAATGGTGATGGAAACACATCTATCAAGTTCAAGCTGTTCCAGCATTGCAATGATGAAGGAAAAAGCTGATTTTGGAACTTCTAGCAGCAAGAGATTTCTGTCCAGGGGAGTTCTTGGGTGACATCCATGGACTAAGAAAAATGGTGTATACTCTGTACTGTCGACACAAGGGCTGGTATTGTGGGCAAATTGCACAAAGGAAACAAAATGATCCCAAGTGTTGTGAGTCTCATCCAGGTACTTGGAGAGTGTGCTGAGAATTGTAGGCATCATTTTTTCACTCTGTGTGTTGCACTGTGGATGCTAACTTGTTATGTGTGTCTTTTTTTATGTCGAGAAGTTTGTATGTTTCTTGGACAATAGTTGAAAGGTAGTTAGTGCCTCTGTCTGAATGCAGGTATGATGGGGTACCTTGACGACAAATGACTGTGTTGAGGAAGGCACTTGTCACTGTGGCAGCTTGATGTCTTTTAAGGAGATTAGTTCCAAATACTTAGGTAGTCCACAAAAACAAGGATGTATTTGTTGCCAGAGTCAGAGCATGTAGGTACAGGCCCAAGAATGTCTGTGTTGATTCTTTGAAATGGTTCAGTGGCTTCAGGCATTGGAATGATGTGTGCCTTTCTCGGTTTGGCAGGAGGCTTTCTTTGGGAGTAGGGCTGGCAGGATTTGAAAAATCGGACAATGTCCTTGTTCACTTGAGGCCAGAAGAAGTGAAGCCTTGTCTTTTTGAGAGTTCTGTGGATTCCCATATGACCTCCAGAAAGTGGAGCGGCATGAGTGGATTGAAGACCTTCGTTGACTAGAGAGGCCAGCACAACTAACTCTACACGAGTTCTATCCGTGCGATGGCCCTTGCCTTCCTTGGTCCAAATGTGGAAAAGCACTCCGTCATTGAGGAAGTATTGAGAAGCAAGGAAAAATACATCCTGGTGGTGTGACTTTTGTTGCAGTAAGGTTCCAGACTCTAAGTAGGTGATTATGTCTGTGAATTGAGGATCAGTTCTTTGTTGCGTTTTGACAGTTGCCGGGGACAGATCAGATGTGGATGAGGTGAGAAGCTCTTTGGCTGCTTGCAGTGTGAGGATTTGTGTGTCTTTCTGTAGAAGCAGTTGGTAGCAGCAAAGCAACTTGAGGTGCTGTAGGAGTGTCCACAGGAAGCACATCCGTGGCATGGAAGGGAAGAACTTGTAAGCAGGATTCTTCATCTGTTGTGGATGATGTGGAGGGATATCATCTCCAGTTTACACCATCGGCATTTGAGTGAACTCAACCTGGTCTGTACTGAATTTGAAAGCTGTAGGATTGCAGCATGGTCTTCCATCAGTCGAACTTGCCTACTGGCTCCTTTATTTCGAATAACCATCTAAGGGCAGAGTGATCAATGATAGCTATAAAGGAGGAGTAGCGAAGGTAACAGTCAAATTTCTTTACAGCAAATACCATGGCTAGACATTCTTTTTCTGTGATGCCATAGTTATGCTCAGCTGAAGAAAGAGAGTGCCCGGCATAGGAAACAACTCATTCTGTTCCATCTTGAGATTGAGATTGTTAGGTTCTGGATAGCCTTTGACTGCAGGGAGCTTGTCTGGGTCAGGAGAGATGCCTTGAGAACTAACAACATGTCCCAGGTAATGGATTTGATGCTGTGCAAAACAACACTTCTCTGAGTGAAGTGTAAGATTGCCTTGTCTGAGACATTCGAACACTTTGAGATGTTGGAGGTGCTCTCTCAAAGTTCTGCTGAAGACAATAACATAATTCAGGTAGACTAGGCGAGATTTCCAAGACAACCCACGTAGTACAGCTTCCATAACATGTTGGAATGTGACTGGACTATTGTGAAGTCCCATAGGCAGATGTTTGAATTGAAAAAGTCCCAAGTGGCAGCACAATACTGTGTATGGACGAGAAGCTGGCTCAATAGTAACTAGGTAGAATCCACTCTGAAGGTCTACAGTGGTGAAGTAAGCTGGGCTGGCTGCATCAAGACTCTCTAAGGCATCCTTGGTTGTAGGTAAGGGATGAGCATCCTGCACAGTGTAGGCATTGAGCTTTCTGTAGTCTACCATGAAGCAATGCTCTTTATCCTTTTTTACCACCAGCAGGCAAGGTGCACCCCATGGACTTGTAGACTCTTCAACAATGTCTTGTTCCAGCATGTTTTTGATTATGTTCTCAAGGACTTGTTTCTGTTTGTGTCCCACTTTGTAGGCTCATTGACGGATTGGGCTGCACCTCGATGGTGTGTTGCAGGATATCACAACATCCGAGCTTGTTATCTGGACCCATAAAGACATCTGGGTAATTCTCCAGGAATTTCAAAAGTTGATGTTTCTCTGTAGGAGATGCTGGAGGAGGATAGTCACTGACTGAGGGGTAACTCTGTTGATGTTGGATTGGTCGTGATAGTACTGACAGGACTAGAGTTGGTGGAACCAGGCTGAGGTTCTTGCATGAGGTGGAGCTGGTCCCCTGTAGACAAACCTTCCAATGTTGTCACCCTTTGAGATAACTACTGGCTCATCTGTGAAGTTGCAGCATTTTTGGAAGACTGTGCCACCATGCACCACCGATAAGGTGTTTCCTGGAAGAAAACCTGACGAATGCAGCACGGGAGATTCCATGACAGTGCCAACAACACCTTGTGGAAGTGGTTCACCTCATTTCTTGGCAATCTGACTTAGGAGGCACAGTGACCAAGTTTATAGCTGCGAGCTGTCTCTGAGGATCTAGTGAAAGTTTGTTTGATGCAAAGTCTAGGATGGCTTTGTGAGCTTTGAGGAAGTCCAGGCCAAGAATCACTGCAGGTTGTAGATCAGGCACTAGGTAGAACTTGACAGTAGCTTGTTGTGAGCCAAAGTGTAGCTTGAGATGGACCATGCCTGTGATAGGTAATGTAGCTGTACTTGCTGTGATAATGTACTTTAAGTCAGCTGGAGAGACATTAGGTGTGTGATGAATAGCTTGATTGTTCAGAATACTGTTGCTGATAACTGAGATTTCTGCTCCAGTGTTCACCAAGGCATGTGTGGACCAATCTCCAATGGTTACAGGCACATAGTTTGCTAGGAGAGGTGATCGAATTGACAGGTACCTTTGCCCCTGGAAGCGAGAGTGTGTCTGAGTTAGCAGTTGGAGGGTGCGCCGTGTTTGAGTTGTAAGAGTCAGAGGGGAGGACAGTTGCTGTGTTCCCCTGATCCTGGGTGTAGTTGCGGTTATTTTGCTGATTGTGCTGTGGTAGATGTATCTGGCTCCTTTGATTTCTGTTTTGATTCTGTAGCTTTCAGCAGACAGCAGCAGTGTGTCCTCTGAATCCACACCACTGGTAGATCACTGGTTCTCGTGAAGGCGGGGGTAGCTCAGGTCACTGTTGAAGTGGCCGAAGAGCATTGACAAAATTGTAGAAGAACCAAATGAGCTGAGGTGCAGACTATTGACAGTTGTGGTGAGCTTCTCTATCATTGATTGCTGCTGCTGGACACATGTTGTAAGTGCGGCTGTGATGACTGAGGTGCTTGTACACTGGTAGCCTGGGACATTAATATGGACTCTTGCACAAGTCATGCAGCTTGGATTGTGACCATCCAGGTTGTTGGTTTCCATTGGATTACATAAAGACGGAGTTGAGGAAGCAGACCCTGGACAAAGGTTGTGATTTGCTCTTTCTCAGGTTTCTGCAGGCGTTTGCAGTGAGACTCAATGTCCACTATGAAGGCTTCTAGAGATTCAGAGGATTGCATGGTACGTTCCCACAGCTCTTGTTCCAATAACCAGGGTGGATGTGCTTGGACAAAATGGTCTTTGAAGGTTGCATACAAAGTGTCAGTATCCCCTTTGACTTGTTCTGAAAGTGTGCTGAACCAGGAAATGGCAGTCCCTCTCAGAAACAAGCACAAGGCACTGGAAATACGCAAAGGATCAGTCCAACCATGTAAGGAAATCCAGGCTTGGAATTGTTTGAGCCAGTTGACAGCATCTTTGTGAGGCAAGGCTGAGAAGGGTACTGGCTGTAGGCTGGTATGGACCATGGACTGTGGTGAAATAGCTTTAATGTAGGCCAGGTCATCTTGAATGGCATGCATAGCTGATGCTCCTTGAGGTGAGATGGATGACTGGATGTTGTGCAGGATGGTTTCTATTTTGTAACCCCACGCCCTTGAGGTGGGTAAAGGTAGCTCTCCAGATGCTCCTGCACCCATATTGGTGTCTTCATCGGACATTGTGGTTGGAGACAAGCGTCGTTTCACTGAACAAAGGATGTAAGGATGAGAAAGATTTGCCGTCATGCAGGAGACAGGACGTCGGGGAGTTGATGAAGTGCTGAACAGAAAATATTTTTGTAGACTAAAGTAAAAATATTTGTAGCAAAGTTATATGAAGGTTTTGTTGCAAAAAATAGCTATTTGTTGCAGTGTCCATTCATTTCAATAGGATTGCCATTGATTTCTATGGAGTGAGGTAATTTTAGTGCCCTTCACAAGATGGCAGCTGAACTTTGACATACAGTTAGTTCCTGTGGTTTGATTGGTATGACTGAAGCAAGATGGCCACCAGCCGGGGGGGGGGGGGGAGTTAAGGGTCACTTCCTTGTTTTGATGTTTTATGCAAACAAAGATGGAGGATTCTTGCCATGAGGCTGCCTGGCTGCTCTGCAATGGCCAAAATGGCGATTCCCGCGGCTGCTGTCCTTCTTCCCCAGCTGAAATGGCAGGATTTGTCTGTGGTTAGTGACAATATAGGGAACTGCTGTATTTATTTGTTTGTTGTCTGTTTAAGGTTATTAAGCTTGTGCTGTATTTTTATTGTTCTGCTGTCTCACAGGCTCTGTACTATAATTAATTTTTTTTCTCTACTTCTAGGTTTTATTTTCTGTCTCTCTCTCTCTCTCTCTCTCTCTCTCTCTCTCTCTCTCTCTCTTGCCCCAATATTTGTACTGTGCCCTATGTGAATTCCTGAGGCGCTTTATGATTTTTTTTTCCTTTATTTACTGAAAGTGGGCCCCTGCAATCTATTTTAAGTATTTAGTTGTAGTGACGACTGGTGAAACGTAGCCGAGCAGCAGCTTTGTGAGTTGAGGAGCGGCTCTGTTTGCAGCTGCAGTCTTCATTTGATTTGAAGGGCAGTTTGTATTCTTTTTAGTGTCCTTACTGGTGTGGGAAATCTGGGTTCCTGTGGCTCTGTGCATTTACTTTTTTTTCTCTTTTGCCCGCGTTTATGTATTTGCTCCATGGGGCTCCTGCAGTCGCTGTGTTTTGTGTAATCCCCCCTTGGGGGCTTCCCTTAATTGCTCCCATGTCCTCTGGGGCTCCCTGATTTCTCTCACTGCTGCTGGCATCCTGATGTGCTCATCGCCACCAGCCCGATTCCCCTGGTTTCCCCCAGAGATCCCCGATCAGCCCCATGCATTGTTTCAGCCCAGTTCGGGCTTATCTTTTAAAAAGCTATCTTCCCGCTGTTGCAAATGCACCATGGTGCAAGCGGGGATCGCGTAGGCACAAGTGGTGCCTTTGAATGTGCCGACCCTACATTTGCTGGTCAAGGAGGAATTTCAAGGTTCTGGGCGCCTCCTCTACAAAATGAGGGCTGGTGACTAGAATGCTGCGGCAGAGAAGCTGCTTGGGTGGAAAATAAAGAAGTTAAAAGAGGGGCTAAGATCGGGGCTCATAAATATGCAAGAGACCCCTTATGAATATTAATGAGGTGCTGCCTGCCACCACCACCTAGATGGTCAGTATTACGGCAGTAGCGACAGCGAGAGGGTAAGGAATAACTGTATAAATGTGGTCTCATTTTGAAGGGCACAGTTGGGGCTACAAGACAGTGGGGAAATTATAAAATGTATTTACTGGCTGCACCAGAACTTAAAAGAGGGGGCAGTGTTGGACTGCATAAACACTGAATACAGCAGCCACCATTTTGGGGGTCCCACAGCCAATCATGAGCCTGGATTTCAGCCAGAGGCTCATGGGACCTAACTGGAGGCTTGTGGGGGATAATCAGCCTGACTGGGCTATCTGCAACCTTGAACCGCCACCGCAGTTTGATCAAGGCAGGAAGCCAGCAACCCAACAAGCCGAACCAGGCTCCTGCTTAACCCGACTGGGCTGTCTGCAACCTTGAACCTCCACCACAGTTCAATCAAGGAAGGAAGCCGGCAACCCAACAAGCCAAACCAGGCTCCCGCTTAGCCTGACTGGGCTATCTGCAACCTCGAACTGCCACCACGGTTCAATCAAGGAAGGAAGCCAGGAAGCCGGCAACCCAACAAGCTGAACCAGGCGCCAGCTTAGCCCAACTGGGCTGTCTGCAACCTCAAACTGCCACTATGGTTCAATCAAGGAAGGAAGGAAGGAAGACAGGAAACCGGCAACTCAACAAGCCGAACCAGGCTCCTGCTTAGCCCGACTGGGTTGTCTGCAACCTCAAACCACCACCACGGTTGAATCAAGGAAGGAAGCCAGGAAGCCAGCAACCCAACAAGCTGAACCAGGCTCCTGCTTAGCCCAGCTGGACTGTCTGCAACCTCGAACTACCACCGCAGTTCGATCATGGGAGGAAGCCAGGAAGCCGGCCCAACAAGCGAACCAGGTATGCTCACTGCTGAGCCTGCTGAAATTTCACGCCTGCCCACCCACCCCACCCGACACATTTAAATAGAGTTTAGCTCCACCCTCCAAGTCCTTAACCATCATTGGCTATCCCTTAGGCCCAATTGCATAAATGCAGCCGACCCTATCCCCCGGACCTTTCTCCTTCCCTGATCTCTGTAGCAACAGCAAACCCATTCACACTATCTGTGCCTTATACTTTCTGGCTGGATCCACTCCTTTCCTGATTTTTCAAGGATCTTTAAAGCTTCATGTCTCTCTTTAACTGCTGCAGTGAGAGCACTGCTGGTATTTCATTCTACCTGTGCCTGATCCTGCCTGTCTGGATCCACTTCTCTTCCAATGTTTACAGTGACCCTTAAAGCCTCTACTTTCTCTGGCCATTGCAGTAGGAGCACTGCTGGTATCTTACTCTATCCTCATGACCTCTGAATTTAACCCTGCTCTCCTCCTTAGCTTAGGCATCTAAGAAATCTGCCCTGCCCATAACACCCACTTGGGCACCTATCATCCTCTCTTCACTCAGAGGCCATACCACTAACCCTCCCCTCTGCCCCCTCTCAAATTTATGCCAATGGCCTTCAGGGTACGAATTCTCTGGGTCCCCTGCTGGGAGCAATCCTCCTTCAAGCAAATTTAAAGGATGAAGTGAATTCATCTTTCAATTTTAGCACACACGCACCGCATCTAAGTTCTATTCCCACCACATTATCATGTTGCTACACCAGCATGGACACCATGGAGTTTTATGATATTAACGCAAACTCCAAACCTTCCAACTACACCCCATACACCCTAGTCATCTTACCTAGCATTGCCCTATTTGTCTCCCTAACTCCTCAGCACCACCATTCCACGCCAGCGCCCACCACACCATCTCGTTATAAAAAGAGCTGGCACCTAGTCCTTAAACTAATATTCAGCACCCTTAAGAAGCTTCTGTTCTTGCTGTTGCTCTGCTCAGGAAATATTGAGCTAAACCTGGGCCCCACATCGCTGATTGCCTCTCCCTCTAACCTCCCACGACTAAAAGGACTAAGTTTCCTGCACATAAACGTCTGTAGTCTCCTGAAGAAATTCAACATCATCCAAGCCTGTGCTTGTCACACCAAATCAGACTTTCTAGTGATCTCTGAGTCCTGGTTAAAAAGTTCTACTCCTGACCATGCCATTAACATCTCGTCCTATAATGTCTTCAGGGCCAACAGGAGTAGCAGAGGTGGGGGGGGGCTCTATTTATGTGTCAGATAAATACGCGTTCTCCATCACTGACTCCACCATGATGCCAAAAGGCTTTGAAAGCCTAACCTTGAAATTTGCCCTACCCTCCGATGAGAATATTCAAATCATCAGCTGTTACAGACCTCTTTCAGGGGGCCTTCATATACTACAACACCTGGGCAAATTATTACAGGCATCAAACTCAGAGACAATTATCCTGGGAGACCTAATGCTCGACTGGCTGTCACCGTGCTCCAAACCCCTCAGAGACCTTTGTGATAAATACGGCCTCTCACAGCTGATCCAAGAACCCACCGGGTCCAATGCAAAAATTCCTGCCAATAGTACCCTCTTAGATCTAATCCTAGTGAACAGGCCACACAACGGTTACTCAGGTGTCTTTCACAATGATTTATCTGATCACAAGGTCGTAGCTTGTGTAAGGACTGTCTCCAAACATACCCCTTCCCCCAAATTTACTTTCAAAATGAGTTTTTGCAATTTCAACCCTGCTGCCTTCTTATTTGACCTATTCATGATCAGATGGCAAGACGTTTACCTCACTCACTCAGTTTCTAAGGCCTGTACGCTGTTCCAAAACCTTGTTCTGTCAGTCATCAACAAGCACGCCCCCCCCCCCGAATCAAGCACAGAGCTACTAACAGATCTTGTCTCTGGTTTTCCCCACTCCTTAAATCAACCTTATACACTAGGGATGCCCTTTGGAAGAAGGCTCATAAAACCAAGCATCCACCACACTGGGTGTCCTCCAGGGAGTCCAGGAACAACTGCACCAAACTTATATGCTCAGCTAAATACAGTTACTTCCAAGCAGCCCCAGATTCAGTGGCCTCATCAGGCTGTTTTGGGGGGGCTATAGCACCTCCTATATAATCTAAAGCCCCCCCCAATCATTTCCCTCATCAAAGAAATGGAATCATGGCTTCACTGCTAAAAAATAAAGTAAGCCATGATTCTTCTTTAAGATGCAGCACACAGATGCAGCACTTCATAGCACCACCACTGCACCACATGGAGCGTACTTTCGTTTTCTTCATTGGCACACTCTGTGTCTTGTGAACGCACGGGTGGCTGCTGTGATGCTGACGGAGTTGACTGGATACAGGAGACTGAGATTGGGAGTCGGAGGGGCACACGCCACACTACACCATGGGAGGTAACCAGGAGAACTCAGAAATTGTTGGGTGGAGAAGAAGATATGTGGCAGCAGGTTATTTTTTTTTTTTATCTGACAACACTGACAGTGTCAGCAGCAGGGGTGGCAGGGGTGGGTTCATGCTCCACTTAGTTCAGCTCCAGGAGTGGGTGTTGCATTCCCTGTGGCTTGTGGGAGGCTCTGAGAACAACAGAACACACAGGCCAGGCCATCCACCAAGCACTAGGGACTGAATGACGGAGGAGTTATGGCAATGCCTCTGCCTTCGTTTCTGCCTGGCCTACCCTGCCAAATAACTAAAGCATTGCTTTTGCTTGCACAGCCAGCCAGTCAGTGTAAACATGTGGTGTTTTTCAGACACACATGGGGCACAGTCCTTAGGCTGTGCAGCAAAAGTTGTCTGATGTAGTTTTTGGTTGCTGTTAAAGAGAGAGGATTCCTCAAACATGGAACATGTTACCAATCTGGCATGCAGCTGTTACTGGGCTAACTAGTATGTTTGGATGTCTGTCAGGATCTTTCATGGGTTCCATGCCATTGGTTTCTGGGTGAGCTTGATCAGCAGAGTGGCAATTGATGTCTCGATGGATTGAGGGTCTTTTTAAGTTTGCTTGCGGACATGCGCAAGAAACATTATGCAGCAGCTTAGGAGACAAGCGGGTTATGGAGGTGCGGCACTGTGGCAGCCAACGGAGGCACTGCATTTGGGGGCTTGGCACTAGTGGACCAATGGAGGCACAGTGTGCCAATGACACTGGTCTCCAAAAGTACCACCAAGTACAAACGGTTTTGCCGCTGCAATGAGGGGCCGCCTCGTCATTGCAGCATCAGCCATTCTGCTGCAATGAGGGAGCGACCCATCATTGCAGAGCGGTACCTTCCCAAGTCTAACAATAAAGTAAACATGGCGGCGGATTGCCGCTGCCTCTCAGCCCCATGAAAGCCAAATGGGGGTGGCCAATCCCCCTATCGGCAGCCCCCGACCCAGTCAATTTGCTGATGGGGGAGCCCACTCCCCGTCGGCATGATGTAACCCCTCCCTATTTGTTGTGTGCTGAGGGGTGCCCAATCCCCTCGGCACCATGCTCCCAAAAAGCTGTCTCTGTTTGCCGACAGGGCCCAAATCCTCATCAGCTTCAGTCCCTCCCTGCCCAAGTTTAATTTACTGATGGAGGGCCATTCCCCATCGGCATAATGTACCCCCCAAAAACAGTTGCTTTTTGCCGAGGGGTGCCCAATCCCCTCGACTCTTGTGCCCCCTCGGTAAGTGCAATGGGGTGCCTAATCCTCGTCATCTACAGCCCCAAAAGAAAGAGTCAGGTGGCATGCTGAGCCCACCCAGTGTGCCAAATGCCATTGTGAAACCAGAAAAGTGTCCCGATGTTTTTAACCTGCAAACCAGAAAAGGTCCTCGTGAGTCCGGTGGCCCGCCCCAACCCACACCTACCTCTGCATCCTGTCTCCCCAACCCCTCACCCCATACTGACCTCTGGAGCATGGCGCAATGATCTTCGTGGACTAGAACATGTCTGCACTCTTCAAAGCCGACCGAGAACTGAAGAAATGCCAGTAAGCTGTATAATGGCATAAATAGGGTTTTTTCAACTTTGGTGCATATATCAGGCATTTTGGGGAATTTTGCCACCAAATTTTCAACATGGGGTTATTGGGACACCTCCTCATGAATTCAGGCACATTCATGGTGTTATTCGGTCGCGAAAGATGATTTCATGGTCACTGTGCGGAATCACCTTTCAGGACTGATTAACGAAACGACAGTGCCAGTGTTCATGAGGGGGGCTCTCAAAAAGTTTATGGCAAATTCGGTGGACAAAAATCCAAGAAATGACTGTTTTACGAGCGATGTGTAGTGCGGTTGCTACGCACGCTCGTAATTTCACGAATTTGCAATATTTTCACTCCAGATTTTCAACACTGGCAATTTTCCACACCTCCTTATGAACAGCACAGCTGTCATTTTTCACATCCTGACCAAAATGTGGTTTCGCACTACCAGTGCAGAATAGCATAGCTGCTGTGGGAAATCAGTGTTCAGGACACATTATGAAAATCACAGTGACACTGTTCATGAGCAGAGGTCCTAAAATGCCTATGTTGAAAATTTGGTGACGTAAGTCCATAAAATGACTGTGTTACGAGCATGCGTTGCGCAGTTTCCACGCATGATTGTAACTTCGTGAATTTGCAATATTTTCACTCCAGATTTTCAACATTGGCATTTTTCCACACCTCCTTATGAACAATACAGCTGTCATTTTTCACATCCTGGCCGAAATGTGTTTTTGCCCTTCTGGCGCAGAATAGCGCTGTCGCTGTGGGAAGTCAGTGTTCGGGACAGATTAAAAAAAATCACAGTGACACTGCTCATGAGCAGAGGTGCCACAATGCCTTTGTTGAAAATTTAGTGACAAAAGTCCATGAAATGACTGTGTTATGAGTGTACATTGCGCAGTTTCCACGCACCCTCGTAATTACGCCCATTTGTAATATTTTCACTCCAGATTTTCAACATTGGCATTTTTTCACACCTCCTTATGAACAATACAGCTGTCATTTTTAATATCCTGCCTGAGATATGCATTTACACATCTGGTGCAGAAGAGAGCGATAGCTGTGGGAAATCAATGTTCGGGACAGATTAGGAAAATCATAGTGACACTGTTCATGAGCAGAGGTCACAAAATGCCTATATTGAAAATTTGATGAAAAAATTATACTAAATGACTGTGTTACACACATGCATTGCGCAGTTTCCACATAAGCTTGGAAGTTCAAATATTTTTAATATTTTCACTACAGATTTTCAACATTGCCGTCTCTTCACAGGTCCCTATGAATGGTACAGCTGTCATTCCTCACATCCTGCCCGATCTGTGTTTTCGTACAACTGGCACAGAATGGCACGGTCACTGTGGGAACTCAAAGTTTGGAACACATTAACAAAATCATAGTGCCATTGTTCATGAGAAGAGGTCCCAAATGCTTTCTTGAGGTGGGGGTCACAAAAAGGCCATGTTGAAAATTTGTAGTGTAAATACCAACAAACGCCCGGGGCGTTAGGCTGTCTAACCATAATGTCCCACCCTGTACAGACTGACAGGCATCAGGAGTGCGCCTTTGGATTGCTGACTGTAATGCTCATGCCATTCCACCCCAACCCACCAGCCTGCAGCCAGTGACAGGCATCAAGGTGTGCCTTGAACTCTTCGGCCCCACAGTTCACCTCATTCTCCTATACTGCACGCATTTCAGCCTATGTCCTTATGGAGTGGGGTGACTGTGCAGCCGAACACCCCAAGGTAGACTTCAACACGTGTTGGTGTCTGCAGGATAGGGTGAAGTGAAATGGCATGAATGTTATGGGCGACGACCCAAACACATACCCCAATGCCTGTCCGTCTCTGCAGGGTGGAGGTGGGGTTGGTGTGAAAGTTCAATACTTCACTGCCATTCCTGTTCTGCATCTCTCTAACTCCTGCATTTCCAATGCTAATACCAGCAAGCCAACTTTCGGCATCGACAAATGCTTGTTTACTACCTGTAAAGCTAAGCTAATCAATCTCATTTACTTTTCGATAAAAATGTTTTTCCTATACCATACTCAGTACTTGGCATAGTTTTCAGCCCTGCTGTCTGTTTAACTCTAGGGTCCTATAATCTTCCCAGCAGATCTGCTGGGGTAATAGTGCTTGACTTTTCCAGCAGATCTGCAGGGAATATGGTGTATCTCTGTTCATTGTCCCTGGTGGTCCAGTAGTAACAAAATCTTTCCACATGTAAGAAATACAGGTGATGTTAAACAGGCTCTTCAAACACATTTTTCACCATTAAAATGCAGGAAAAGCCACCGTTTGAAGGTAACAATTTCAAAATTTTCTGGGGGAGGCATGTCACCGGACCCCCCAAGCTTTGTTAGGATTTTAACATTGGGGCATTAGCCCTCCCAATTTTTTATCTCTAATGACGCCCCTGCCCAGATTCCTCCAAAAATAATGCTGCCAAGTTTTGGCAGATCTTGAAAGACATCAAAGGCCATAGCCAAGCCTCATCTCTACCCTCAAAAATTATTAAAGACTTACCACAGAATCTGGTTCAGTTAGAGTTGATTAACTATGAACCTCTGACTCAGGCGATTGAGAGAGAGAGTTAAGTAGATGGGCTAACATTCATTTAAATTTATTCCAGGGTGGAGGCCATACGCATGACAATATTACCTAAACTTTTATATTTATTTCAGACACTCCTGGTGACTCCAGCCCAATATTATCTGAAGTCCTGAAATAGATCACTGTCCAGATTTGTATGGGTTGGTCATCAGCTGCAAGTTCAGTGGTTGCGGCTACAGTTGTCAGTAGACAAAGGGGGGTTGAACCTCCCAAACCTTCAAGAATACTACACAGCAGTATTAATTAAAACGGTAATGTTATGAGTAAACCCTGCATACGATGCTATATGGAAATACATAGAGTTTGTTTTAAATTATGTTTGATATAGGCCCGATTGTTTTTACACCTTTGATTTCTCCTCCTGACTACAAAGTTTATACATTTGCAATGGGGCACATTCTTCATGGCTGGTACAAGCTGAGAGTCTGTCCAACGCTGACGTTGCAGTTTTATTATTATTATCGATTATTAAAGTTAGAAGCAGATTTTTTACCGGCTCACCTTCATATTACTTTTCAAAGACGGCACCAAGCCAGGCTTTTGCATTTGTACCAATTCCTTGACGCCTCTGGGGTGCTCCCATTTGCTCAGTTACAAGCCACCTATCATCTTTCTAGCTGAGATCATTTTCGATATTTACAAGTTCGAGCATTTCTATTACAGAAAGGACCTCCGTGGTGCATATTCCCTAATCCCGCTCCTCAATTATCGAAGCTCCTGTGTGAGGCCCTATGAGGCATGCTTTAGCCACACCTACTAGGTTTGGCCTACAAAGCCCTCAGGGAAACCTGGACTGAGAGTATGCAGTCCATTTTAAAAGCTTGGAATGCTGAACTTTTAACTGATATAAAGTATGAGAACTGGCTGGATCCCATCGTTCCCTCTACGGAGGCGTCCCTGGCTCCATATTGGAAAGAATTTATTTGGAAGAGTCGCATTTGATTTTTTCAAACGCCTTCCAAATTACTTAGATATTTACCTTTTTCCTATGGAGCCTGTTAGCGATTATGTGGAGAATCTTGCGTAAATTTTGCCCATACTTATTGGCACTGCTCAGGACTCGGCTCTTATTGGTGGGGCATAGGTTCTAGCCTGAGTCAATTAATTTCACAAGAGCTCGCCCTAACCTCGCAACTGTTGCTTTTATATATAGATTTGGATAATACATCCTCTTCTCACAGAAGTATGCTGTATTTATATATAGCAGCCGCAAAAAAAGTGATCACCCAACAATGGCATATGCAGGTTGCCCCTTCGCCTGACCAATGGCAGAATATTATAAATGAAATCTATTATGTAGAACAAGTAATAGCACAGCATCTTAATCGAACTAGGCATTTTGAACTTAAGTGGCATCCATGGGGTATTTTATATATCTCAGGCTGATGAGTCATTTGTTCCATGATAGTTTTATACATTTATCTAGCCTTAATGTCTGCTCCCTTTTCAGCTATCCCTCCTGCTCTCCAGTATACAGATACATTAATTATCATTGTCCTAACTCTGAAAACACTGTAGCTATTTTCTTTGGGAACTAGAAAGCTGTACCTAAGTTGATGTGTTTTTTTTTTTCTATATATAATTGTATCAATTACTTTGTGGATTAAGTAATGCAATATGTAAGAATTGTTTTTCTCTGTACAAAATTTAATAAATAAAGAGTTAAAAAAATTATTAAAGACAGTCGCACCTATACTGACAGACGGGACATTCTAACATAATTAAATAACCATTTTGCTACTGCAGGGTTAGCCTTTGATACCTCACCCGCTTGCAAGCTGCTTGTACAATCGAACAGTTCAGCCCATACCTTTCTGCCCTCTGCGAACATGTGCAATAATACACTTTCTTTTAGCCCAGCCTCATACAAACAGGTAGAAGACCTCCTACTAACCCTGGATACCAAAAAAAGCACTGGAGCCGACTTTCTTGACCCATATTTCCTAAAACTGGGTCATCGTGTACTGGCTGCACCCTTCACTCACCTTATCAACCTGTCCCTCTCCCAAGGCACCATCTCTCAGCAATGGAAATTAGCTCACATCATCCCACTTTTTAAATTTGGGTACACGGGTGACCTAAATAATTATAGACCTATCTCTCTGTTGCCAATCTTTTCAACACTTCTTGAGAAAGTCATCAATTCCCAGTTAAGCGACTTCCTCGAATCAAACAATATTCTCAGTCCTCTGCAATTGGGATTCAGGCCTAATCATGGTACTATTTCTGCACTGGCAAAAATCACGAATGATTGGCAGATTGCTCTGGATGCCAAGAAACATGTCTGTGTCTTATTCTTGGACCCGAGTAAGGCCTTCGATACAGTGGACCACGACTTACTCCTTGCCATGTTATCCAGTATCAGACTCGACATGTCCGTTAACTGGTTTAATAGCTACTTGGTTGGCAGACAACAATGTGTAAAAGCCTGGGACCTCACCCCCCCAAAAAAAACCCTACTAAGAGGAGTACCACATGGCTCGATATTGGTACCCCTTTTTATTTGCCATTTATATCAGTAACATTAATACCGGGCTCAACAAAACTAATGTGCACCTTTTTGCAGACGATACTGTGCTCTATGTCACCGGACATTCCCTGGAATAAGCATGCATGGACCTCCAGCACAACTTCAATGCCCTTCAGCTTAACCTCCTTCATCTGAAGTTGCTCCTCAATGCAAAAAAAGCTAAATCCATGTTTCTCTTCCGTTCTATCCACTCTGACAATGATCTCACTACTCGCCCAAAGCCCCAGCTCATAACCCTGTTAGGGGAGCCACTAGAACTAGTGGATAAATTCAAATATTGAGGTTTCTGTCTCGACCACAAACTCTTTTGCTGTTCACTTAGAAGAACTTTCCAAGAAACTCAAACAAAGGCTGGGAATCTTCTATCGCATCAAAATACAGGTTACTCACCTGTAACAGGAGTTCTAGGAATGGTATATGTTGTTCATCCACACTGTCTGGCAGGTTCCTTGACGCTTTAAATCTTGCCGGAAGGTCTTCAAGCTTGCTCCTCCCACCCACCCGGGTGGTAAAACTCTCGGCTCTGCCCCATGACACCAAATCTAGCCTGCTGGAAGCCAGGTTGTGCGTCGAAGCCGGGGAGGTCGGGTGGGTCGTGTGGATGAACAACATATACAATTCCTAGAACTCGTGTTACAGGTGAGTAACCTGTATTTCTAGGGACATGGATATGTTGTTCATCCACACTGTCTGGCAGACTCCTAGCAGTTCTCTGGGAGGAGGGAGGCAAGGCGCACACCCCCTACTTAGGGAATAGAGACTGGAGAACTGAGGCCCCAAAACCAGCATCCCGGCGTGACTCAAGGTCGATGTGGTAATGGGTGATGAAGGTGTGTGCTGACTTCCAGGTAGCAGCCCTGCAGATTTCCTGGATAGGGACATCTCTGGAAGCAGCCACTGATGCAGCAGTATGGCAGGTAGAATGAGCTCTTATCCCTCTGGGAGGATCCATGCCCACCAACCTATAGCAGAGATCTATGCAGGAGGTGACCCACCTGCCTATCGTCCGCTTGGCTGCAGGTCTGCCAGGTGCGGCTTCAGGGTAGGTGACAAACAGCTGGCGAACCTCTCCCCGAACTTCAGCCATCCGCTCCTTGTAATAAGCGAGCACTCTTCTAGGGTCCAAAGTATGGAGCCTATATTTGGCCTCCAAGGTGTGATTGGGGTAGAACACCGGCAGAGTCAACACCTGGTTAAGGTGAAACTCTGACACCACCTTCAGAAGGAATTTCAGGTGGGGGCGAAGGACAACCTTGTCCCTGTGGAAGACCAGATAGGAGACTCTATGGAAAGCGCCTGGAGCTCTCCCATCCTTCTGGCTGACGTGATAGCCACCAAGAAGGTGGTCTTCTATGACAGGTGCGAGATGTCACACCTGTGCATCGGTTCGAATGGCCTGCCCATGAGCTTAGCCAATACCAGCAGTAGATCCCACTGAGGTGGAGGTTCTCGCACCAGAGGGGATATGTGATCAAGGCCTTTGAAAAAGCACCCGACCACCTTCTCCTGCACCACCGACTGCTTCCCGGCCTGCGCCCGGTAAGCAGAGATGGCTGCCAGGTGCACTTTAAGGGTCATCGACTGAAGCCCTAGCTGAGAAAGGGACCAAAGGTAGTCCAGTATGCTTGCCAAGGAACAGGAGGAAGGGTCCAGGCCCTTGCCCTGACACCAAATGGAGAATCTCTTTCATTTGAAGGCATAGCATTTTCTGGTCGACTCCTTACGGGTCGCCTCAACAACGTTGAGGACCTCGTCGGAAAGACCCAAGGCCTGGAACTCTAGCTGCTCAGGAACCAGGCCATCAGATGCAGGGATTGAAGGTCTGGATGGAATACCTTCCCCTGATTGACTGAGATCAGGTCTGGGCGGGCTGGAAGCCATCTCAGGAGCCTGGAGCTGAGACTGAGGAGATCTGGATACCAGAACTGGCAGGGGCCAGTCTGGGGCTACCAGAATCACCTGCACCTTGTCCCTCCTCACCTTGAGACGCACCTTGTGGATCAAGGGAAATGGGGGAAAGGTGTAGAAGAGGCCCGGGGTCCACGGCCTCGAGAAGGCATCACCCTGCAGCGAGCCCTGCTGAGGGGGGAAGGCATGAAACAGCCTCAGCTTTGCATTCTCCCTTGAGGCAAACAGGTCTGCCTGAGGCGTGCCACAGTGGGAGAAGAGATGTTGTACTACCTCCGGCAGGAGAGACCACTCGTGAGACGCAGCCCCTATCCAGCTTAGGGCATCCGCCAGGGTGTTGGAGGCTCCTGCCATGTGAATGGTGAGGAGATCCACCTCCAGGCTGTGCACGAGAGACTAAATGTGGAGAGCTTCCCTGCACAAAGGCATGGAGCGCGTCCCGCCCTGGTGGTTTAGGTAGTACATGGTCGTGGTATTGTCCGTCTGGACCTGAACTACTTGACCCCGTAGAAACGGAGCGAAGGCGGTGAGGCCTAGGCGAACCGCTCGAAGCTCCAGCAGGTTGATGTGGCATCGGGACTCCCAAGGGGACCAGAGGCTGTGTGCTCTGTGCTCCCCCAGATGGGCACCCCAACCCATCAGAGAGGCATCGGTCGATAGAGAGACTGTCGGCTCGGGGCGGACAAATGGGATGCCCTCCTGCAGATGTGCTGGAACGGTCCACAACTGGAGAGCGTTCCACATCCCTTGGGTCACTGTCACTAGCTGTTCCAATGGATCAAAGCACTGTGACCACTGGCTGGCCAGTCCCCATTGAAGGGGACGCATGTACCAGCGGGCCCAATGGACCATGTTGGTGCAGGCCGCCATGAGACCCAGGAGGCGCAGGAAGTCTCGGGCAGGGCGTGATTGCCCAACCTGAAATGATTGGGCAAAGGAGGAAAGAACCTCGGCCCTGTCCTCCGGGAGCTGTGCTCTGGCTTGAAGAGAGTCAAGCTCTGCCCTGATGAAATGTATCACCTGCCTTGGCCTCGTTGATGAGGAGGCCAATCTGAGAGCAAACCTGGAGGGCCAGATCTCTGGACTGCTCCACCTCCGCTCTGGAGGGGGCTGCAATCAGCCAGTCATCCAGGTAGGGATACACCCAGACCCTTCGGTGCTGCAGGAATGCTGTCACCACTGCCATGCATTTGGTAAAGACCCCGGGAGCTAGGGAGAGGCCGAAGGGCATGGCCTGGAACTCGTAAAGGGATCCCTCCACTCTGAAGCAGAGGAATCTCTGATGAGACGGACGGATTGGGACGTGAAAGAACACGTCCTGGAGGTCCAGGGAATAGAACCACATGCCTCGTTCCAAGGATGGGATTATCTGAGCCAGAGTGACCATCCTGAAGGTCTGAGACCTTAGGAACCTGTTCAGGTCATGCAGGTTGAGAATGGGGCGCCAGCCCCCTGTCCGTTTTGGGACCAGAAAATACCTGGACACAAACCCTGGGTCTGAAGGAGGATCCGCCACCTTCCTGATCACCTCTTTCTCGGGGAACAGGGCAATATCGGCTCGGTGGGCCGACAGCGAGGCTGCAGACCCCGTGGCCCCCCGAGGGGTGACAGCTCGAAAGGGTGGAGCCTGCTCGAACTCCAGAGGCAGGCCCTTTCCTACCACCTCCAACACCCAGTGGTCAGGGGTGATAGCGGACCAGGTGGAAAGGAAGTGGTGGAGCTGTCCCCCCACAGGGAGAACCCGGGGGGAGTGACTAGGTTGGGGGCCAAACCCCTCAACCCGTCACTGGGCAGGCTTGGAGGAGGGACCGGCTGAGGGATCTCCTGGGCCTTTACCTCCCTGCTTCCTGTTGGAGGAAGCCGCAGGCTTGGGGTTGGGATGCCAAGCGCGAGCCTGCTGGCCCTGGTGCTGGTGCTGTTGGGCCAGACGTGCCGCAGGTGCAGAAGGACGAAAGGGCTTGTGCTGCTGCTGTCGGCAGCCTTTGTCCTTCTGGGTGGAGGTGACCGAGTCCAGAGTGGCACTGGACTTTTCGATCCGCTGGAGGTGATCTTCCACTCCAGGGCCGAAGAGGTCGGTTCCCGAGAAGAGGACGTCCACCAACTTGTGCTGGGTATCCGCCGCAAAAGTGGATATCCTCAGCCATGCTCTGCGGCGCATGGCCACTGTGGCCGCAACCAATCTGGCACAGGAGTCCCATATGTCCAGAGCTGTTTGGAGCTGCTGCTTCACCACCGCCCTACCCTGGTCCTGAACCTGCCGGACTGTGGTCTGCAGGTCGGCCAGGAGATGAGGGATCACCTCATCCAGGGAGCCCATGAGGGCATTGGAGAAGTGTGCCATCAACATGGCCGAGCTGGCCTGATGGAGGCCAAGGGAGGATGCAGCGTACACCTTGTGCCCGGCGTAGTCCAGCTTTTTGGACTCCTTGTCGGGGGGCTTGTCCACGTCCCTAGCATTCCCGGAACACCGGAAAACACTGTCGGTGACCAACCCCTCAGCAGAGGGGTGCTCCAAAAACCCTGGCAAACAGCCAGTAGGGACTGCATACTTCCTGGCCATCCTGGCTAAGGGCACAGGAGAGGAAGCAGGCCACTGCCAGAGCTCTAAGGCTGGGCTGACAATGGCCTCAGCCACCGGAAAGGCCTCCGTGGATGAATCCCCTCGGTCCAGTATCTCCGTCAGGGGATACTTGGCCCGTTTGGATACAGGCTTGAGCTGCATCCTGGTGGACTCCGAGATGAGCCGAAGCAGACCCATAAAGGACGATGGGCTTTCGTCCAGTGACTGGCCTCCGGAGGACTCCAGGTCAACTGGCCTGGAGAACAGGGAGGAGTTGTCATCAGACTCTGAGGAGTCCGCGAAGAGCTGCCTAGGGCCTGAGCCACCCTCCACCTGCCGAGGATGGTCAGGAGTGAGGGTGACCGACAACCTGTTGGGCAGGCCTTGACCCGACCAAGAGTCCTTGGTCGGCGCCCCCGATTTCAGTTGTGGAGGCGGAGGTTCCACCACAATCGGTGGGGCAGCAGGTTTCAGATGAACAACCGGCCCAGGCTTGGGTATCTTGACTGCAGCAAGAGGCTGTTTCAGCCGTTCGGGTGACAGCCACTTGATGGCCGGGGAAGGCGTCGGTGTCGACTTGCTCCTGGACAAAAGTAACTGCTGCCACATCAGTTCCTCGTAGCGTCGACACAATTTGCACCGAAGCCTCTCCTCTTCCGAGGAGGAAGACGAGGACGAGTGGCGTCGCCACTCACCTCGGTGCCGGGACTGAGACCGCCGATGTCGGCGGGATCGGCTGGACCGAGAAGAGGTCCGAGACCGAGATCCTCGGTGTGTCCGAGGACGGGCCTGGGAGGGAGCGGGGGACACCCGCTCTTCCCTCGGCTTGGACACCTTAACCAGGGACTGCTGCACTGAAGGCACAGGCAAATCCTCGGTTTCCACCGGGGGAACTGGCGAAGAAGGGTTGTTGGCTTCGCCAGTCGACAATCCATCCAACGGGTCGAGAAAAATCTCGACTGCATCGACAGGTGTCTCGGACGGCTGACCTGATGGGGACGCCATGAAGCAAGCGGCCTTAGCCGCAACCTCAACTGAAGTTGATGGTTGGCTGTCCGGGGAAGGGGACCTCTCCTGCTCCCACGAATGCCTACGATGGGACTTACCCTTGGAATTCTTCTTTTTGGACCGAGAGGAATGTCCCGATGGCCCCTCTCCCTTCCTGGAAAGGGACTGGCAAAGCTCCTTGAACGAAGCAGAATACGAGGTACCCAAAGAGAGTGGGATAAATGGCGTGACTGAGGAGGAGGATGATGTGGCCTGGGCTGCCTCCTCCTCAAGGGCGATCATCTTCTCGAGCTGCTCAACCGAGCCAGCCACCACGGTAACCACCCAACGGGCCTCTTTCGACTTTACCGGCAGATAAGCGCTTCTCGGGCACCCAAGCTTCAGCCAGACATGTCACCTCTAAGACGTGGCCAGAGCGAACAGCATGACTTGCAGGCCGAGGCAGTAGACGCACATGGAGTGTGGATCCGTCCTGGACATCTTCTGCCCACAAGGGCATCGCCGAAAACCGGGAGTCGATTTGTCCATCGCAGCCGCGAGGGAAAAGGAAGACCAAAGTCTTGAAAATTTTAAAATGAGTTTCGGATGAACCGAAGAGTTAGGATCCAGTCTACCACGCAGAACGTTAAGGAGGGAACCTGAGCTTCCAAGCGGTAAGGAAGACCTGGCGTCATGGGGCGGAGCCGAGAGTTTCACCACCTGGGTGGGTGGGAGGAGCCAGCTTGAAGACCTTCCGGCAAGATTTAAAGCGGCAAGGAACCTGCCAGACAGTGTGGATGAACAAAATATCCATGTCTCTAGAACATGTGCTTACCCACAATGCCAAAATAGGCTAGTACAAACCACCTTCCTCCCTCTGTTAGATTACGCAAACTTCATCTACGGCCACTGTCCTCTGGCTCATTTAGTCAAGCTGGATATGCTTTACCATAGGGCTATCTGCTTTATAACTAATGCTCCATTTAACACACACCATTGCTACCACTATGTATTAGTCGGGTGGCAATCCTTGAACACCAGGACAGTGAAGAATGCTGTCCTCTGGCCCTTCAGAGCCCTTATCAGTATGCTTCCTAAATATGTGACTGATGTTCTTACCTTTGCTGAGAGTCCCTATACTCTACGTAGATGTTCCTACCTATTGCTCAAGGCACCAAGAATCAGAACCCGTCACAGTGAATCTTCCATAAGCCATGTACTTCCTACCCTTTGGAACAATAGCCAAAACACCTTAAAACTCACAAAAGTAATTGAGTTGTCCACTTTCAAGACCCTGCTGAACCAGTCTCTTAAGGACTTCTGCTCCTGCTTCTCATAATTCA
Source organism: Neoceratodus forsteri (assembly GCA_016271365.2). NCBI lineage: Eukaryota > Metazoa > Chordata > Ceratodontiformes > Ceratodontidae > Neoceratodus > Neoceratodus forsteri. The sequence continues at coordinate 336,363,747 of JADMNL010000025.1, forward strand.
CTGGCTGACCACTTCAAAGTCATAACAACATTCATCTGTCGCATGACACCCCATTGGTCTAATCCTTGCCTTCCTCTCCCTGCCCTCCCTCACTTCCCCTAGTCTCCTCATGTTACCTACACCCCTACCCCTCTCTTGACTTGCATTGCCCTTATATGTACTGTAAACCAATTACTGCTGAGCGCTGACAGCACCAGGTACCTAACCAACTGTATGGTTGGCTACATATAGTAATTAATGTGCTTTATCATAATCATTGTGTTTTTCTAGCCCTCATACCTTTGTTATCTAAAAGTAGTAGACCAGGGAGGGGCTGTGGACATGGCCTACCTAGACTTTAGCAAGGCATTTGACACAGTCCCACACAAAAGATTAATAAACACATTAGCCAGCCTGGGTGTGGGTCCCAGGGTGGTAGCCTGGGTAAAATGTTGGCTGGACAACAGGACACAGAAGGTAATAGTAAACGGAGTCCACTCTGAAGAAAGGGGGGGTTACTAGTGGGGTACCGCAGGGTTCGGTACTGGGTCCAGTCCTTTTTAATGCCTTTATAAGTGACATTGCAGAGGGACTGGAAGGAAAGGGATGCCTCTTTGCAGATGACACAAAGATCTGCAACAGGGTTGATACACAAGGGGGCGTGGAAAGGATGAGAAGGGACTTGGCAAGGTTGGAGGAATGGTCAGAAGTATGGCAGCTTGGATTCAATGCAAAGAAGTGCAAAATAATGCACCTGGGAAACAAAAACCCAGGGGAAGAGTACACAGTGGGGGGGTAGTAACAACAACAATGGAAAGGGACCTGGGGGTAATCATATCTGATGACCTTAAGGTTGGCAAGCAATGTGAGAAGGCAGTAGGGAGGGCTGGGGGGATAATGAGATGTATAGGGAGAGGCATCACCAGTAGAAAACAGGAAGTTGTTATCCCTCTGTACAGACAGTTGGTGAGAACCCATCTGGAGTACTGTGTCTGGAGACCCCATCTCTGCAAGGACATAGACAGGATGGAGACAGTCCAGAAGAGGGCAACTAAAATGGTGCAGGGTCTGTAAGAGAAGCCATATGAGGAGAGACTAAAGGAGCTTAATATGTGTACCCTTGAGGAAAGAAGGGAAAGGGGAGACATAATAGAAACTTTTAAGTACCTCAGTGGAATCAACAAAGTCCAAGAGGGTAGCATCTTTCAGAAAAAGAGATGTGCAAGAACAAGGGGACACAGTTGAAGATAGAGGAGGGACAGCTCAGGGGCAATGTGAGGAAGTATTTTTTCACAGAGAGGGTGGTGGATGCATGGAACCACCTTCCTGAGGAGGTTGCGGGGTCTAAAACTGTGGAAGAATTAAAGAATGTATGGGACAGACATAAGGCAATTCTTGTAGGGGGTAGGAAGAAATAGGCTGTTCGTTAACTAGGATCTGCAGCTTATTCAGTAGGTAGGAAAATGGGCAGACTAGGTGGGCCAAGAGGTCCTTATCTGCCGTCAAAGTCTATGTTTCTATGTTTCTAATAATACATTGTATATATTGTGTTTTTTGTATATATTTGTATTTCTGATTGTCTCCTCTGTATGCTGTTATGCTATTCTCCTGTACATCTGTGTACTCCCAGGACCACCTTGTAAAAGAGTTTGCTCAATAGTGTTTTTCTCCTGGTAAAATAAAGACTGATTGATTGATTGCTTGAAATTCCTGGTGGCAAAGGTCTCAGACGATTAAAAACCTGGAACTGTGAGCAATAGCTAGGGCAGCCAATTGGAATGCTGGAACTCTGCCCTTTGTTGAGGGGAACTGTTTGAAAAAAGGCAGTTAGAGTTCAGCTCGAGAGATCAAGGAGAGAGGAGCCTGTGTGGCTCTGTGCTGTCCTTTTCACAGGGAAGGCCCTGTAAGAAATCCTTCTATCCAAAGGGCATTTGGACTTTGGAACTGCCTTCCAGCAGACCAGAAAAAGGGGTTCATTCAGCAAGAGTGACTGTATTGTGAACTGGTCTGAATCCGGCTGGAGGGATCAAGAGAATAATTTATGCTGTTGTATATAAATGTGCCGAGTAACCGAAGTATTGTGCGACCTGTCAGTCAGGACGTCTCCCAGGTGACTGAGGGGCCAGGACCTGATTCAGTTAAGTTGTTTGCCAGTTGGAGGTTGCTACCAGCAATAAAACTGAACTTTGCCAGAGACATTCCGGTTTGCCTCGAGGTATGCCAAATCCGGCCCAAGCCATCTGCTCCTGCACCAGCTACCAGCTTCTCGGCGAAAGACCATGTGGGGGTCCTGCCCCATGCTACTTGAACATCCACCAGAGGTTCATATTTCACCAGGTTGACATCTGCGGCTGGGTACAGCGAATAAAATCCAGGGTAACTCCTTGCAACCAAATCGATAAATCTCTGTGGTACCATCTAATTGCTCTTAAATATTTGCTTATGGTTTTCAAGGGACTGGGCCATCTGGCCAGTGGATACAAATAATTATTGTACATGTTTAATCACCTTTCTTTCCATCAAGGGCCCAAACTACAGCTGCAACCCCGGGCAATGACCAGGCTAGCCTGTTTCCTCCTGGGTACCCAGTAACTGTGGTTTGGGACTTCATGCATGCCAAAAACCTGGCTGGGGCCAGACTAACTAAATTATTTAACTAGATCTGCCCCACCCCTGTTAACATTCCCCTTTAATAAATCAAATTGTTTATTGCACTGTTATACTGCCTCATGTATGCCTTCCTGAGTGGCCTAAGGGCAATGTGTTTGGAGGGAACAAAACTTAAAATTGCATGCTGTTTGAATACTGTTTCACAGGGGTTCCAAGGTGGTTTTCTGGAATCCTAACCTTGGTAAGTGCAAAGAGTGTGAACATATTATAGTATATGGGTGCCGTCTATTGTGCATGGATTTCAGCAACTGCTGAAATCTTGTTGTAGGACAGTTCAAAGGTCAAAAAAGTTGTTGTACTATCGTTCTGACATCACATTGATAGCACAACAACTTTTTACCAATTACCACCACCTGATTGGCTCAGACAAGGCTCTCTGTAAAAAAAAATAAACATGGCGGCACGATTTAGCGAGCGACAGGCAGCAGAGCCACCGACTTTGGAGCTGGGACATGGAGAGCCATACATGGCTCCCTTTCTGAAAAATCAATTTCTTTTTTTTTTTCCATGATTTTAAAAATAAGCGACGCAGAGAGGCGAAATTGAGAAGCCGAACCGAGCACAAGTGGTACCAGCAGGAACGGGAGCAAGCAACAGCACCAGCGGGAACGGGAGCGAGCAGCATCACCAGCAGGAACGGGAGCAGGACTTTCAGCAAGTAATGACAAAAAATAATGTAAAACAAAACAGAAAAAACCCATATACTATATAAAATAGTGGATGGGTGAAGATCCACAACTAAGACTGCGTTTCCATCTCGGGCAGTTGATGACATCAGCGAGACCTCTTGAGCTTCACTCTCGAGGTCTCTATGATGTCATCAGCTCCCTCGATGGAAACACATCCTTGTTGTGGATGTTCATCCATCCACTATTCTATATGTTAATAGTCAAACTGTTTGGTACTCTGATTGTTACACACTGCAACTGTACAGGTATCGTAAAAGGTCACTGGGCGGGATTATGGGTGGTATTAGCTTCCCAGAGGGCTGTACCTACTGTGATAGTTACCCACATAATTACTCTGGGTGGAGGCACCATAATTATAGCACTACTACTTGTAGGGCCCTCCCCCATACTAGGTAGTTATGAACCCAGACCCCTCAGCCTGTTATTAGGGATACAGGCAGGGGTAGTAGCCCTTCGTATAATGGCGCCGGGGCTGCATCTTTGGAGGCACTGTTTGATTACTGCCCCCTAGTGGCCGACACTGAAAATTTTAAAGATCATGGGCAAATATGTTGTTTCTCAATTTATGTTAAGGTATTTCCCCATTTGCCATATTCATTCTGTCTACTTATATTGTACTGCTGTGCCCATTAAAAAAGTATTTTTTATGAAAAGTACCTTTTTTGTTGATCAGCATATGTGTCCCTGATGCTCTGTTTTCTCTTGCTGGTCCGTGTCTAACTATCTGTGCACATGCTACGCAATGACATCATTCAGCAGGTAGTGCAGTGTTGTGGCAGTAATCTCATATGCGGTAATCGAGTTGATTGCTCTTTGAGGCATGGCATCGGACAAGGAGACAACAGATCTTGAAGCTCTGTCCTGCAAGCCCACTTTTCATATTGAGCCATACTCCTTTGAGCTGCTTGCTCTGCCAGTGGTACCTCTTCTGCCCACTCACTGAATCTCAACAACGAGAGTTGTGACAGCAGTGATGCGGAGCAAAGCGCGGCTGTGATGTCTGTGGATGAATGGTATGCTGCATTACCAAGTCCTCATGGCACCAAAGAAAAAATTACTCACCTTAGTAATGTTGTTTCTTCTAATGGAGTCTTGCTATATTCTGACATATGCAGTGAGTCCCAACCTTCGAACTGCCCTGGAAATGAAAGAGTTAACTTTCCATACCAGGCATGGAACGCTGAGCTCGAGCTCGGTTGAGACTCTGTCTGTTGTTCTTCAAACTCAAACCATCAGATCTTTATGAGCTAAACTCACTAAGGTCCTGTGTGGAAGCTGTAAACCTACACTAGCCAACTGGCTACTAAACATAAAAACACATTGTTTGGTCCCAACACAAAGACTCAAGTCAGGAGACCCAAAAATGAAAACACAACACCCACTCACCCCCAAAAGAGGGGTGAAACAAAAAGGTGGGCACCTACTAAGTGCCAACACTGTACTGCCCACCCACATCCCAAAAACAGAGGTTCTGAGAGGGGCAGGCGGGGAGGTCAGAATATAGCAAGACTCCATTAGAAGAAACAACATTACTAAGGTGAGTAATTTTTTCTTCAAACAACATGAAGTCTTGCTATATTCTGACATATGCAGACTACAAAGCAGTACCTCCATGGAGGAGGGACAGAACCTACTTAGGAAATAGGCTCTGAAGCACAGCTGTGCCAACAGAGCATCACTCCTAGCCTGGATGTCCAGGGAGTAATGCTTGGTAAAAGTGTGAACTGTTTTCCAGGTAGCTTTGACATATCTCTAGAATAGGGATGTCCCTGGCAGCAGCCAGGGAAGCAGCTGTACCTCTGGTAGAGTGAGCCTTCAGGCCTGAGGGAGGAACCTTACCCAGTTTTTCATAGCAAAATTGGATACAGGAGACAATCCACCTGGCAATGGATCTTTTAGTGGCAGGTTTCCCTTTACCAACCTCACCATAAGTGAGGAACAGTTGGAGGGAGTCAAACCTATGACCCTTGGTACGCTCTATGTTGTAACTAAGGGCTCTTTTCACATCTAAACTGTGCAGTCTCCTCTCACCAGAGGAGGAATGGTCAGTGAAGTACACTGGAAGAGACATAGATTGATTAAGGTGGAAATCTGAAACCACCTTAGGCAGGAACTTCCTGTTAGTCCTGAGGACCACCTTATCTCTATGAAAGGAGATAAAATCAGGCTCCACTGACAAAGCTTGTAATTCACTTATGCGTCTGGCAGAAGTGATGGCTACCAGAAACACAGTCTTCAAGTCAAGTACTTAAGCTCTGCTGAAGATAAAGGCTCAAAAGGGGTTGCATAAGCTGAGCAATGCAAACATTGAGGTCCCAGGCAGGGCAGGGTCCCTGAATGGAGGGTTGGTGTAAAGCAAACCCTTGAAAAATTTGGAGAAAACAGGGTGAGCTGAGAGAGAACAGGGCTTACCTGCTGAAATAAAAGCAGACACAGCTGCCAGATGCACTTTCAGTGTAGTTGGTCTCAACCCCAAGCTATTTAAGTGAACCATATAATCAAGGACTGTGGGCAGATCAGCAGGTTCTGGGGAAATATGCTTCCCAGAGCACTATATGGAAAATCTTTTCCATTTAGAATTATAAGTAGCCCTGGTGGAAGGTTTTCTAGAAGCCTTCAGGATATCCATTACACCTTGGGAGAGGTGTAAATCAGCAAACTATAACTCTTCAAGAGCCAGGCCTTGAGATTGAGAGATTTGAGGTTCGGTCCAAACCCTCCCCTGAGCACAGGTTAACAGGTTGTAATTCCTGGGAAGACACAGGGGAAGATGGACTGCTAAGGACAGTAGGAGTGGATACCAGGGCTGTCTGGCCCAGTCTGGAGCAATCAGGATCATCTTGCAGGGTTGAGATCTGATTTTGACTAGCACTTTGAACAGGAGAGGGAAGGGGGGGGAAAGCATAGAGAAACTTCCCTTCCCAATTGAGAACTAAGGCATCCAGGGGACTGAGCCCAACACTGGGGGTCTGCAGCAAAAAAGGGGAAGTTGGTGATTGTCTGGGGCTGCAAAAAGATCTATCTGCGGGGTGCCCCATCTGGAAAATATCACTTCCAAGACCAGGGGATCCAGTGACCATTCGTGATGGCCCTGGGAAATCCTGCTGACAGCATCTGCCAAGACATTGTCCTTTCCTGGTAGGTGAACTGCCGTGAGGGAGGTGTTCAGGAGTAAGCCAGAGACCACAACTTTTGGTGCACAAGGCCATAGACCGAGTGCCTCCTTGCTTGTTGATGTACCACATTGTGGTGGTGTTGTCTGTTCTGACCTGTACAACTTTGTTCTGAACAGATTTGGAAAAAGCTTGAAGTGCTAGAAATACTGCTCTGAGTTCCAACAGATTGATATGGAGCAGTGATTCCTGAGGGGACCACAACCCCTGGGTGGTGAGGTCGCCCATGTGAGCCCCCCACCCCAAGAGGGAGGCATCTGTAGTAAGGATTAAAGAGTGAGACTGGGTGACAAAGGGAACCCCTTGTCTCAAATGTTCTGATCCTGCCACCACTGTAGGGCCTGGATCAGGGTTCGAGTACTGGGATTAGTTTGGTCAGAGGGTCCTTCCTTTGAGACCAAAAGGCTCTCAAATGGAACTGAATGTCCCTCATCTGAAATCTTGCTCCCTGCACTACTGCTGTAGAAGCAGCCATGTGCCCCAGGAGCTGTAGAAAATCCCTTGCTGGTCAAGACACCTGCAGGGTGAATGAGGAGGCCAGAGAGACCAGGGTCCTTGCCCTGTCCAGGGGAAGGAAGGCTCTGGCCTTCTCTGTGTCTAGCTCTGCACCTATGAAAGTGAGGAGCTGGACAAGCTCTAGAACTGACTTTGAAAGATTTAGGAAGAAACCCAAAGAAGTGAGCAGTTGCTGAGTTATCTGTAAGTGTAACTTGACTTGGTCTGGGGACTGGCCTACTATGAGCCAGTCGTCCAGGTAAGGGAAGATGGCAATTTTCTGCCTTCTTAGAGAAGCAACTACTACTGCCAGGCATTTTGTGAATACCCTTGGAGCAGAGGTGAGGCCAAAGGGCATTGCTCTGAACTGGTAATGGCCTGAGGGCAGCTCGAACCTGAGGTACTTTCGATGGGAGCTTCTGATGAGAATATGGAAGTAGGCATCCTTGAGGTCCAGGGACACTAGCCAGTCCCCTGGTCTTAGAGAGGGTAGAATAATTCCCAGAGTTACCATTTTGAATTTTGGTTTTAAAAGGTGCTTGTTTAAGTATCTGAGATCCAGGATGGGCTGCCATTCTCCTGTCTTTTTTGGGGTAAGGAAGTACCTGGAATACAATCCTTTGCCCTGGTGTAGGGGTGGAACCCTTTCCACAGCTCTGAGAGCTAGGAGGGAAGAGACCTCTGCCTCTAAGGCAAGTGCCTCTGATGGATTTGCAGGTGGAAAGGATCTGGTTCTCATCTTTGGAAACTTTTTGAAGCTGAGAACCAGTCCCTGGCTTACTACTTCCAGGACCCATTTGTCTGATGTCAGAGACTCCCAGTCCTGGACAAAGTAAGCCAGCCTGCCCCCTACAGGTAGCTGAGAATGAATTGGCCCTGGCAAACCCATCAGGGTGCCTGCTTGGCAGGGGCTTTGGGCTGAGGGGTGGAAGGAGGCCTGCTTGTAGCCCGTCTGCCTCTCCCTCTAAAGAACCCCCTCTGGGCATAAGCAGAAGAGGAGGCCTGGGCTTGGTAAAAAGGCCTATGAAAAGGCCTGCCTCTGCCCCTGGGAAGCTGCCTTTGAGGAGTGGCCTGCCTTTCCTTGGCCTGTGCACTCCTATAGGTGGTCCTATACTCATCCATTTTCTTCATGTAATTCTCTGTCTGCTCCCCAAACAGAGAATTACCCACAACAGGAAAATCCATGGCCTTAGTCTGGGTATCCTGTGACAGGCTAGTACATCTGAGCCAAGCCATTCTTCAAAGTGCCACAGATGTAGCCATGACTCTTGATGACACATCATTTGAGTCCACTGCAGCATGGAACTGCACCTTGGATGCCTCAATACCATCAGCAGCCACCTGCTCCAGCTCCTTGGCAAGCTGGCCAGGGACCTGTTTTGCTAGAGCCATGACAGTGTCCCATCTGGATTTCTGGTATCTAGCCCCATAAACCATATAATTCGCCTGTCTGAGTCCCAAGGATGCTACCATGTACTGTTTCTTTGCCATGGCATCAATCCTCCTAGAGTCCTTGTCTGGGGGGGTGTGAAGCCAAGGGAATATTTGCCTTGTCACAGGCTGCAGCCTGCGCTACCCCAACATGGCTGCATTGTTGTGTAAGGAACTCCGTATCAGAGCCTGACAATGTGTACCTCTTGTCCATTCTGTTATCCACATGAGGTATAGTGTGAGGAGTTTTTAGAATTTTAAATGTCTGTTTCCCAAAAGATTTATGCAAGGGAATAGACAGTCTCCTAGACTCTGGGATATCCATCATTTCCACATAGTCAGGCTCCTCTTGATCATCCACAGTTTCCTCCATAGGGAGCTGGAGGGTTTCAGCCACTTTTTTATAAAACATAAAATGAGAAGGGGACTCAGAAAGCCTAGGAGGAGACACTCCTGAAGGTCTGTCTGGGGAGATGTCCGGGTCAATGGGCACATCCAGACTTTCAAATCCACATTCACTCTCCTCATACTCCTCTTCCCCCTCCTCCAGTTCATAATATTCCTCTAAATCATACTCTTGAACCAGTGGAACCGGCTGAACAGAGCGCCTACCTGACGGTGCCGGTTTGGTCGGAACCGGGGAAAGCGACTGGACAATTTTGATCGCTTTGGCTATTTCTTCAGCGGTTGGAGAGGAGAGTTTTGGCTCTACACCAGCTGATTTTTTAGTCCATTTTGCTGGAACCTTTTACCCGAAGAAGTCTCGCCCTGGTCAGAGGGCACTCCTTCTGGTTCGGTTTGAACCAAACCGGGCTGGCCATCCGGTTCAGCAGACTTTTTGGCCTCCCTTTCCCTGAGCCTACCAACTCTTTTTTCCAGGGTAGCTGCAGGAAATTTTTTACAAATCTGGCAGTCTGCATTGAGGTGGTCAAACCCCAGACAGTAAACACAGGTGGTGTGGTGATCAGCCTTGGCAAAGACTTTCCCACACACACTACACTGTTAAAACCCAGTGGGCCCGTTTTTTCTTTTGGGTTTCTCAGACATAGTGCCAGTCCTATCCAAACTTACCCGTTTATGGCAATCCGCCAGGTAAGACCCTCTTATCGGTTCCCAACCGTGTCGCAGGTCGTGGAAAAAAATGTAATAAAATCCGTTTTTTTAGAACCAATAAGAACCGGTAACCACACTCTAAAAATACAATTAAAGATTTTTTAAACAACTTAATCAGTTCAAACTGAACCGATGAACCATTTACAAGTTCCACACAGAATAGATAAAATATAACCTATCTAGTACTCACAAATACCACAGACAGAGACTGAACCGACAGGTTACGGTTTAATTTCGGTCGAAAACCGAGAAAACTGCACTTTAACCAACAAAATGAACCGAGCAGAAGGAGAAATCTCCGGAGTGACTGTTCAGTGAGGCAGAGTAAAGAATCTGACGGTTTGAGTTTGATGAACAACAGACAGAGTCTCAACCGAGCTCGAGCTCAGCATTCCATGCCTGACATGGAAAGTTAACTCTTTCATCTCCGGGGCAGTTCGAAGGTTGGGACTCACTGCATATGTCAGAATATAGCAAGACTTCATCTTGTTTGAACTTCTTTTTTGTTGATATATTGTGTATAACTATTTTCTAGTTCCCTATGGTGCTGATTTTGTTCTGAGCTGCACAATTCATGTTGTCCGACTACTGTGGTCTGAATCAACTGAAGCATAGTGCACGCTGTGATGTTGTGGATGTGGTGTGTGTGTGTGGGGGGGGGTTGTGCTTGATGGCAATCAAACTGTATGCCAAATTAATTTATGCATCACCATAATGAATTGTTGTTAATAATCTCATAGAGCATTCAATGCAAGGAACTAATTTGTATTATGCAATTGTAAGCCCCCCACCCCTGCCTTTTTTCAAATGACAGGTGGTATGCTGTTTGAATCTGACAGCATTACCAGGTGGGCTGGGTTCGGGGAGGAATAGGTCACTCGGCACAAAGGCTAGGTTTGGTTACTCTGCCCAGGGGCACCCAGGTAAATCCGAACATAGGAAGCAATAACTGTAATGTCCAATACCAGAAGTGGGATTCTAAAGTGTGGCTTTATTCACATCCAAACAGAACAAACAAAGCATAGACGGACCCCCACGGGGCTACCTTCTGGTAATGCAGATTAAGAGAAACAAGAACCCTTCTTCAACACTTCAGCCCTCAGGCTCTGAACCCACTGGGCACACAGCCTGGACTTGCACACTGCTTCGGGTACACAGCCCGGACTTGTACATTGTTCTGTGATTTCCCAGGATCGGCTCCCTTGCCAGCCACTCTCACACCTTCCATATGTCATGGAAACATTTTCTGGTGGCTCCCTAAACCACCTAAGAGCACCTCAGCTCTATCAGGGAGTTCTCCTTTTAATCCCATGTCTGGGTACTTTCCTCAGGCACTGGCCAAGTACCTGAGAGAAAGTAAAGGTGCCATAAAGCAAATCCGTAGAGGTGAATTTGGTTACTACTGATGGGGGGGGGGTCTCCCACCTCTCGCTTCCACAATTCATACGTGGCCATTTCTCTGGACATTAAACATCTCATTCTGTAAAGCTTGGCAATGTAGACTAAGGCTAAATGTATGTCACATTTCCTCTACTTGTCTTCTCTTTCCCATTGTGCTGGACTTGAACATACTTTTACTTGGCTTAGCCCATTGCTCTAGGCCCCCCACTGATTAAGCAGTCCGATCCCCACTTTACTTCACTCTTTGTGCTGGACTTGAACTTACTTGAGTTAACTGGCAATGTCTATTACTAGACCTCCTACAGATTAAGTAGTCCAATCCCCACGTTTCAACAGTTCAGGTGAAAAACATAAGCCCTCTGTCAGAGCGAACTCACCCTTTGGTTGCAGGTGCCCCACAGGCGATTCCTCACAGGAATTTCTCTCCCACATCTTCTGGTGCTGCAGCACAACTTGAAATAGGCAGCGTCTTCCTTAGCCAGAACCTGGAGGGTTGCCCCTGGAAAACAGGCAAACCTTTCCACCCCATCCCCTCAGGGATGGGGCATGTGGACCAGTAGCAGCGGTCTCCACCACTTCAACAATCAGCTTACTGTGTTCCTCTTTCGGTGGAAACACACACCTCCCTTACAGTAGCTCTAAAACAGAGCTTAAGACTCTGAGAGCCTGCACACAGACTGCTGTGCTGCTCCTCTCTTCAAGACTGCACACAGACTCTGTTCAAAAATCCCCAACATTCTATCCTAACTTCCAACTGCAGCATTCCAGTGTGGCTCATGCAGCTGCGAGAGTGCTATGGTGATGTCATCCCTCAGTCTCAGCTGAGACTGAGAACAGAGTGAGACAGTGTGAAATCCATTTAACTGGAGTTTCACAAGCTGCCTTCCCTGCCTACCACTAGGTCTTAGTGGGATTCTAGTAACCTGGGTAACAAGGGGGTTACACTCATCCAGGGCCAGGAAAATGACTGTCCACAGTCATTATTTACCTGGCTTAGGCCATCTCGCCCCATGTGATGACTATGGGGAGGTAGCACTACCTTCTTCCCTAGCTTGTGCCAGCACAGGCAGACAACACTAAGGGCCTAGAGGCCGCTGGCTGACGCATCAGCCTCTACTCTGCCCACTGACTGTGGGTACCTAGTGGCTCCGGTAGAACTGCCCAGAGCATAGTCCTAATAGATCAGCACTGCAACCCCTACTGCAGATCAGGGCCACAGCCTGTCTATCCCCCCTAGCCCTCTAGGGAAAATCTATCTGCCTTTAACTCAAACCCCAAAACAAAACAAACAAGGGACCTCCCCGACCTTGGGCACTATGCAACCACACACCAGGAGCTAATACCATGCCATTACATTACTCTCTCACTCCCCCACAACCATACCTGTGGAAGAAAAGGTTTACTACACAGTAACAACAACAACAACAGTACTTTAAATACTACACACTAAAGTACTAGTGAGGAACTCTGATGAGTCCCTCCTCCTCTTCTTGTCTTCTCTTCTATCTTCTTCAGGAACACCTGCAAGAAAAAAGAAAGACCACACACACTCCTAATCTGCATACACAGTCTATCTAAACCCCTACCATCAAAACACTGGAGAATCCCCAAAAGACTTTTTTTTTTTTTTTAGAAAAGGTAGAAACACAGCACAAACATTAGAAAACAATGACATTATTTACAATACACATTTGGGGGATGGAGTGCCCTACAAGTCCCATCTAGTGACCACAGTGCCCAAAGGCTAGTCCATTAAAGAGTCTGTCCTGGACCGGAGCCTGGTGAAGCACAGTTCTAGCAGGCCAAAGTCCCAAAGAGGAGAGTCTTTGAGGACAGTTCACATATCTGGAGTCTGCTAGTGTAGGGTGTGTACTGCAATGTCATAAGAATAGAAAAGTTTCGACTTACCAGTCCCTTGTAGAATGACAATGGCCCCGACCTGGTCCTTAGCTGAAGACTCTCCCTGGCAGCACTCTTCCGATACAGCTGGGTGGACATCTTCCAAGAACGACAGGAGGGCACATCTGGAAACTGCTGGGGTGATGTCATCTCTGGAGATGGAACCTTGGAACAGGAACAAAAAGGAAAACAGCTGGCCTGATGTCATCCAGTTACCAGGCGATGATTTAGAATATAGCTGGGATGGTGTCCTCTGTGGATCTGAAGTCACCAGGTTGGCCAGTCGATGGATTCTGGAATGTCAGTACACTGTAGAACTGATGAATGTGGGGCACCTGAGTCCTGGACGTCCATACTGGCGGAACAACAAATGTACTGCAATGGCTGGAGTGGCAGCACTGGCTACCACTGCTCTGCTTTCCAGTTGGTAGGCATGGGCACATTTTCAGGGAGGTCTTTGCATTGTGGCCAATAGTACAACAGGTCAGGAGCTTGAATTATTACCCCGTCTGGGCGCACATAATTCACACTGTGAAAGGTTTCATGTCCCTCTCCGTCCACTATTCGAACAGTGTCCATTAACAGTGTCCTACCTCTTTTCCACTGGCTGTATTTTTCGTGAAACATTCTGTTACTGACATGCTTGTTTGCACCAGGATGCACACATTTCATTGCTTCGGCCCAAATCCAGGATTTCCTGCTGTTCTCAATCTCCTCCCAGACTCTCCGAGGAAAGGTAGGAAAGGACATCCCATAGATTTCATTCACCTTCCTACGAACCAGTCTCTCCTCTTTACTAGCTTTGGTCAACCTGAGACCGCTGGCCTGGCTTGGGGGTGGCCAGTCTTGGTTCTGCCAGCTACGCATTCTCAAAGAGACAAAGAATGGATCCCTGACTTCTTCTTGCACAGCCAGGGCAGTGGAATCACCACTCTCTTCTATGCATTCCTCTGGGGCAAGAGCTTGAGGCTGGGTACCTGTTCCTTTTTCACAAGGCCACATAGGTTCCCCCTCTTCTTCTTCCTCACTGAGAATCTGTGCCCAGGAGTGAGCCATCGTCCTCACTCCTGAGACTATCCATTCTTCGCTGGGCATGGAGGTCGACACCTCCCATTCAAAGGCCTCCCTCATCTCATCTTCTCCTATGAGACTTGGGCTAGGCCCCCCTCTCCAAGGGTCTACTGATGCTCTGCCTGAATTGTTTCTCTGTGATCCAGCATCCGAAACATCAGCATATTGTTCTGTCTGCAAATCTGCACCCTCTAGCTTTGTGCCACACTCCCCCGAAGGGCCTTCTCCAACAGGCTCCGTCTAGTGCTGTATGCTGTCAACTGCAGATTCTTGAACTTTTGTCCATGTGGGAGCCAAATGAATCTTGGGCGCTTTAAACAAGCCGTATTTCTCTAAGCACCCTGAACAGTGAAGTACCATGAAGACATCCCTTCCAGCATTTAAGCATATTAAGCACACTTGCACTGGATATCCAGGAATTGCCACATGAGGAGGCAGTTGTCCTCTGTAGAAACACCTCTCAATGTCCCTTAACTTGTTTACTTCTGCTGCTACCACAGCCCGGGCATGATCCGGGTAGCGGGCTGGTCCTGAGGCCACGACTGCAGAGAAAAACAAACAAACGCTCACTGTTATTGAAAGTCCCACATCACTGAACACTTTCTTTCACTTCAAAATGGCTCCTCTGCTGCTGTGTTTACATTACTGCCCCACCCTGTAATGGCGGCGGCAGCACTCCTGTGCATCAACATTCTGAAATTGGGTCAAGCCACTGCGCATCCGATTTGCACACTCTACTGATAACTTTGCTCAAACTGCACAAACTTGCACTGTTCTTTTTCCTAGCACATTTAAATATGATTTACCGTGGACTTTTCACTTGCTGAAGACATTGCTCTAGCTCACCGTCCCTTAAAGCCTCAGTATTTCAAGCACAGGATTGCCTGTAACTCTTGCTGTATATCTTGATACAACTCACAGTCTCTCTCATGGCTTTGAAACTTACACTGACGCTGAATCACATAACTATGCTCAAAGTCGATGGCTTAAAAGGCTTGCTTTTGCTGGTAAACTTAACACAGTCCTTGACTGCAACGCGATTACACTGCTGCACACAGATTCAGCTGGCTTTTGGCAAAAATCACTTGTTTGAGCAATTATTTCTGTTGGTATTCACTGTTATCAGTAGCTGTTTGCTGCGATGGAAAACAGCCTGCAGCCAATCTTGGAGGCCTCTGCAAAGAAGTGGGTTGGCAGTCCTGCCGATCATCCCTCTGAACACCACACTCACAGTCCAGTCGATCGAGATGCAGGTTGAGCCTGAATTTAGACAGAAAAGTCCAATTTGTTTAACTTTTACAGCGCTTTCAGTCACCGTGATGCTCCTCTGGTAAGCCAGTACACACACTCCACTCACACTCCCTCTCGAATGCTGGGCAGTCACTGTAGAGCTGGCTTGGGGGCCGGACTGATTGCAGTCTCACCAATCACACGACACCATGCAAATGAGCCTCTTTCCCTCACGATTGCTCTTCTCCTCACGGCGATTGTCGAGCAGGCAAATTTAAACTGCAAAACCACTTTTTTTTTTTTTTGTGAACTGACTCCACAGCGGGAGCCCATTTCAACCATTTGTCATGGCCATTAACACAGCAAGTCTCTCCATTCACTAGAAAGCATTTCCAATGTCCAGGGCACAATGCTCCTGTTGCTACCCCTAGTCTTCCACACTTTTCTTTGTCACACAGTTTTTTAAAAACTGGCAAAACGCTGTAAATCTTTGATGCAGGACAAGGGCACACTCTCTCAGGCTTTACTGCTCCTTGGTAAACAGGTAGCATTTAACAGCAGCACATGGACAACAGCACACAGCGACACACTAGTTAACCTTGCTTCAGCTTTTTTGGGCTACCCACTGCCAGATAACCAAAACGCTAGCCCTTTGCCAGAGCACCTTTCCTCCCTAAATTTAAAATCCAAAGTGGTGCCTCCATTTTGTAAGCCCCCCCACCCATGCCTTTTTGCAAAAGACAGGTGGTATGCTGTTTGAATCTGACAGTAGTACCAGGTGGGGACTGGGTTCGGGGAGGAATAGGTTACTCGGCACAAAGGCTAGGTTTGGTTACTCTGCCCAGGGGCACCCAAGTAAATCCGAACACAGGAAGCAATAATTGTAATGTCCAATACCAGAAGTGGGATTCTAAAGTGTGGCTTTATTCACATCCAAACAGAACAAACAAAGCATAGATGGACCCCCACGGGGCTACACTTCTGGTAATGCAGATTAAGAGAAACAAGAACCCTTCTTCAACACTTCAGCCCTTAGACTCTGAGCCCACCGGGCACACAGTCCAGACTTGCACGCTGCTTTGGGTACACAGCCCGAACTTGTACACTGTTCTGAGATTTCCCAGGCTGGGCTCCATTGCAAGCCACTCTCACACCTTCCATATGTCATGGAAACATTTTCTGGTGGCTCCCTAAACCACCTAAGAGCACCTCAGCTCTATCAGGGAGTTCTCCTTTTAATCCCACATCTGGGTACTTTCCTCAAGCACTGGCCAAGTACCTGAGAGAAAGTAAAGGTGCCACAGAGCAAATCCATAGAGGTGAATTTGGTTACTACTGATGGGGTGGGGGTCTCCCACCTCTCACTTCCACAATTCATACCTGGCCATTTCTCTGGACATTAAACATCTCATTCTGTAAAGCTTGGCAATGTAGATTAAGGCTAAATGTATGTCACATTTCCTCTACTTGTCTTCTCTTTCCCATTGTGCTGGACTTGAACATACTTTTACTTGGCTTAGCCCATTGCTCTAGGCCCCCCACTGATTAAGCAGTCCGATCCCCACTTTACTTCACTCTTTGTGCTGGACTTGAACCTACGTGAGTTAACCGGCAATGTCTATTACACTAGACCTCCTACAGATTAAGTAGTCCAATCCTCATGTTTCAACAGTTCAGGTGAAAAACATAGGCCCTCTGTCAGAGCGAACTCACCCTTTGGTTGCAGGTGCCCCACAGGCGATTCCTCTCCCACAGCTTCTGGTGCTGTAGCACAACTTGAAATAGGCAGCGTCTTCCTTAGCCAGAACCAGGAGGGTTGCCCCTGGAAAACAGGCAAACCTTTCCACCCCCATCCCCTCAGGGATGGGACACATGGACCAGTAACAGCGGTCTCCACCACATCAACAATCAGCTTACTGTGTTCCTCTTTCAGTGGAAACACACACCTCCCTTACAGTAGCTCTAAAACAGAGCTTAAGGCTCTGAGAGCCTGCACACAGACTGCTGTGCTGCTTCTCTCTCTAAGTCTGCACACACACTCTCTTCAAAAATCCCCAACATTCTATCCTAACTTCCAACTGCAGCATTCCAGTGTGGCTCATGCAGCTGTGAGAGTTCTATGGTGATGTCATCCCTCAGCCTCAGCTGAGACTGAGAACAGAGTGAGACAGTGTGAAATCCATTTAACTGGAGTTTCACAAGCTGCCTTCCCTGCCTACCACTAGGTCTTACTGGGATTCTAGTAACCCCGGGTAACAAGGGGGTTACACAATGGCATGGATTTCTCCTCTCATCTGATTGGCTACCAGCACCCAGAGACAGTGATGATATTGAACAATAACATCACTGTATCTAGGGCATTCAGAGAAATTACCACATAGCCAGTATAGAAATCACTCCATTCTCAATTTATTCAGAAGCTGTGACACCCGCTTTACTGATTGACCTGAGCATGACGAGCAGCGCTGTGTCTCTGTTTCCTGGTTTGTTTCTGCCCAGAATTTGGTCACCCTACTAATTATATTGTTTCCTAGCAGCACTTTCAGTAGCAGAATCGTGAGAAGCACATGTGCAATCAAAAATAGTGCTCACGTCAAGCAACCTAACCAAGCGCATACGGCAGTTTACATCCAGTGACATTTAAAATCATCTGCTTCTCAGCAAACCCACACAGTTTCCCTTTTCCTAAAAAAAACACTTTCCCAAAATAAAAATTAAAACCTGTAACTGACAGGTTCCGACAAATGTCCACTTATGGAGTGTAGTGGGAAACCGGAAGTTACCGCTCGGCTCCGCGCTCATCTGCTCTGTTATCCGTCTCTCTTTCACAGGGGAAAGAAAGTAAAAGAAAAATCCTCAAATACTTGCAGGACAAGCAGCGAGAAATGACAAGTATGGTCTGTGTGTGGGGGGGGGGAGGGTTACCAACCCACAAACCAAGCACAATAACCCCACAACATTGGCAGCAGCAGCACCACCTACTGGACTACTTTTTCTTTTATCTGCAAAATATGCCTGTCATACAAAAAAGAATACAAATACTACAATTTTTATTTTTAATTTTTAATATTATTGTAAAACGAGATATTGTATAATAGCAATAAGGCACTCCAAGGTGTGTGTTATTGTGTAATTACGTCACTCCCTTGTCATGCCTTATTGCTTAATTGCCCCTGTAACAGTGCTGCCCAGTACGACTGTGCACATATATTCAGTGACATCTCAGTACTTTGGAGCTGATGTGCCTGTCATGCCTATAGATGTCATAACGCAGGTTTCATATATATACCACACGTAATAAAATTGTGTTTAGTGCTGAATGTATCATTTGATCTACCACCTTCTGTTTTGACCAGTGCTATATGGTACCTCATTATGTGCTGCAATGTATGGTATTGCAACTGTCAGTAATGAAAATATGGCAATATATGGTATTCTCACTACATCTGTGTTTACTGCTTTATTGTGACATAAATGAACGACACACAGCAACATATGTCTGATGTTGCTGTATTACATTCTCGTCTGAGTGTCATTGAATTTGTATTACAAATGTTTCCTGTAGGCAGCACTACATTTGCGTTGCCAACAAAGGTCATCTGGCACCTTTTCCATATTGCTCACATCTTTCCACCATCCCCACTTCTGTGAAAACAGAGCGAAATTTACATTTTGTACTGTACTGTTTCCCACCCTCCAGCACAATTATCTGTGCCATTTGTCTGTGCCACTTAGAGTTTTGTTTATCATGGAATAATTTACTTGGTATAGCCACAGTGGTGTGTCCACTGTTGCATGGCATGCTGCCTTTGGCAGTGCCCATAATTCCTCTCAAGGGTCCCTGCACTGGTGAACCTTTAACCTGTGCTGCTGTCATTCAGCACCATAGCTTTGTCTTCATGCTGCTGCTGCTATGTAACAGTGGTGTTGTTACTGGCAAACATTATCCCCTGTACTTTTCCGTCCTGGGTAAGTAATGAATGAAAGCATGTAACTGGTGTTTACCAAGTCTGGTCCTTATCTGCCTATATAGGCACTACACCGTTCCCATCACACGCCTACTGTTCCTTTTTTTATGTCATGCCACCTTTTCCCAGGACTCCTAACATATGTAATGTGTTGTCACTCCACCTACCTGGATCTTCAGTCCCATGGCTTCAAGAAATGACCACCAATATGTGAGTTATAATCATTGAACAACAGTAGTATGGGTACAGGATCCAGTGTGGTGGACTTGACAGGGGCTGAATTGGAAAAATGATGGTGACATGTTGGAATATAACATAGAAATAATTAATCCAGTATTGTACATAAGGCAAAAATGTCCAGTTCCCAAAATAAGCCTATTGCATGCTAACACGACATGTATTGTAGCAATACACAGTGAATGAAGGTAAGGTGTAACAAAAAAGGGATGTTACACTGCATTGATTTAGTGGGAGGGAGTGATATATAAAATCAATTATGAGGTTGCAGAAATCCATGAGTGCGTAGGATAGTGAAGTGTGTTACAAAAAAAAGAGACATACCAATAATGTTATGCTTGTGTAACAGTCGTAGAGATTACCTGTTGTGGCAATGCATTACAAGTGTCCACCACCTTCTCTGTGAAGAACTTCTTCCTGACCTCCCTCCTAAATTCCCCCTCCCCAGAGTGAGACTGTGCCCATGTGTTATGGTTGACTATTTATCCTCTGTATTTCTTACCTATGTAGGTGCAGCTGTGGGAAATGTGCATCCATGCCGACCTTGCTTGAAACCCGGTGCTGCTGGTTCTACTCAGCAGTGTCAGCAAAATTTGAGGACATTGATGGTGTACGCTGCATCACAGATGTGCGTGGTTTCCAAAACATGTGTCTTGATCCAGATGTTTTAACATCTTGTCTCTATGAATATGTTGAGACTGATGGCCCTTTGGGAGACAGTGAGTCAACAAATGAGTATGTGTACTGCAGTCTCCTACTGTTTCTTGTTCTATTTTCATATGTGTCACATTTATACCTGTAGTGACATATTGCTTTTATAGCAAATGATACCCTGTAGTGTATCGAACCTGCTATTTAAGAACTGTTGCTTTTCAACTATTGCACTGTCTGTTACCGCATTTCTACAGTATGTGTGCTTTAATGTCACCATGTGCTGGGAGACTGAGAAATCATTAACTCGGGTGTTAAACGTTAGGGGGAGGAGTTTCATAGGATGCGGGAGGTAAGGAAAGGGAAGCTGGGGGTCATGACGCAGGAGATGGATGTGGTGCCAAAATGGAACATTTTTAGAAGTGTGATTACAGAGGCAATGAAAGCCTGCACCAAGACACAGAGTAACAGGAGCACAGCAATCAAACCATGTTGTTTGAACAGCAAGGTACTGGAGGTGGTGAGGGCCAAACGAGAGGAGCACCATAGGTATAGGAGAACTGGAGAAGAACAGGACAGGGAGGAGTATGCAAGATGATTTAGGGAGGTGACCAGTACAGCGACTGAAGCCAAGGCTTAGAGGGATCTGAGGTGACCACAGGCAATTAATGGGGGTGGTGGGTGAGAAACACTTCTTCAGATGCAACATGTAGAAAAGGAAGTACAAGGAGAGAACAGTGTGGAGAAAAAATGATGGGGAGGAACAGGCGGAAGCACTGAATGAATACTTTTTCTCAGTGTTCATAGATGGAAAGGGGGGCCACTATCAACATGTGCTGGTAGGGTGTGGACGGAGGGAGAGGACCTGAGAGATGGAAGAATTGATAGAGGTAGACTCTGTCAGGGACAGAGGGTAGACAAGGCTGCAGTGCCACATGGTATTCACCCCAGGGTGCTGTGAGAGATGGGTGATGGTGTTTGCATAGCCACTGGCAGATCTGTACAGAACCTCACTGCAGTCCTCCATAGTTTGTAAACTGATGGAAAAGATACTAAAGGAAAGACTGGTGTCATACCTGGAGGACAATGGCCTACAAGATGGGAGGCAGCATGGCTTTGTTTCAGTGAAGTCTTGTCAAACCAGCCTGATACCATATTATGACTGGGTTACAGGTGACCTAGATAATGGTCATGGGTTTTAGCATGCCACAGCGACAGCAGCTATGGAGACATCCCTGACAGTGACAACTGCATTGCCGAGTGTCGGCAATGCAGTGTCGGGGATGCCTCCTGCTTCCATCGGGGGGCTGTGCCCTCCCACACCCCCGGTTTCTAGGATTCCAACTTCGAGTCGGAGTTGGACCGGGTGGGGGGGCGAAACACCCTGCGAGGCAATCTCCTGGCCGTGGGAGACCATCACAGTGACAGGCAGATTTTGGCCAAATCCTGTCGCTGTGGTGGTCTTCACCATCGGGGGTTCGATGCGGCGACAGTATACCATGGTCATGCGGTGCCTGTTCTTTACTTGGAATTCAGCAAGGCCTTTCATTCACTTCCGTGCTGGCGACTTTGGGTGAAGCTAACTATTGTCAGGGTATGGTCAAAAATGACAAAGTGGATTACAAGCTACATGAGTAGTAGGCTATTAGGGGTGTTACTGCGAGGGTAGCTCTGAACTCCAAGGGCTGTGATGAGCTGGGTACCATAGGGTCTGTGCTAGGACCAATACTATTTGTGATCTTCATATCTCAGATTGTGCACGTGGTGGTGAGCAGCGTAAGTTGGTTCGCAGTTGAAAAATCAAAATGGGAGCAGTGGTTGATGTAGTAGAGGGATTGAAACAGCTGCATGGGGACCTAAGCAAGCTAAAGGAGTGGTCATAGAGGTAGCAGCTGTTCAATACAAACAAGTATAAGGTTATGCACTTTGTGTCGAAGCGAAAACTGGCTGGGAGGGTTTCACCTGTGGATCAATGATGAGGAGAAGGACATTGAAAACTGTAATGGTCATTTTACTTTTAAGTATTCCTTTTTTTTTAATTTGATCACAGGTTGCTGAGATATATGGCCTACCGGTGATTACTATATTGGGTGTGTCAATGTTTCGGCAGAGACAATCGGAAAGTACTTTCAGCCTATGCTGTTCTGGCCATACGTGATAAATTCCCATCTGAATCATACACAGGTTTTCATGACATTTAAGGTCAGTCCAGGTAACCAAAAAAGTAATGTCAGACTAATAGTTTCTGGGCAATAATTTGTCTTGGTCAATTTAAATTGATCTGTCCACTGTCGGGAAGTTATCAGCATGTTGATGCACGCACTTTGTAAGCCATCATAATTATTTTTTGTTTTTTTGTTCTGAATTCTATTTGTGGTCCACCACGCCCGTGCATCCTTCGATGGTGTTCACACGACTATTGCCTCTAATCCCAGTCTGAACCCTGAACACCCCAAGATGTACCCCCCAACCACCCAGGCAGACCTAGCCCCCTGGATCACCCCTCGGGGTGGCCTGTACTCTGTTCTGCCTCCATCATGTCCATGTCCTTGTGGAGATGGAATCAGCAGAAATGGACGCAGTACTCCACACTGTGTCTCAAGAAGTGACGATACAGAGGAACAACTATTTCCTGGTTCATACTGCTGATGACTCTCCTTATACATCCCACTATTCTCACAGCAATCATTACTGCCACATCACATTGTTTGATTACCTTTAGATCATCTGATATGACTACCCCATATACCTTTCTATTTCTTTCATTGCTCCCCCCACCCTTAATTTAATCTTACCCTGTCTTTCTCTGTTTTCCAGGAGCATTACTTTGCAATTCTTTCCACTGAATGGAAGCTACCATACGTTTTAACCATTTTTCATACCTTGCCAAGCCCATTCTAAATCTTTCCATCACCCCTTGTGTATCCACCCTGTTGAAGATTTTTCTGTCATCTGCAAACACTCATACTTTTCCTTCCAGTACCTCTGTAAAGTCACTTAAAAAGACAGACTTGAACAGCAAGGTTAACAAAGTACAGCATTTATTTCAAAACTATAATGTGACATTTTGAACAAGCAAACTGACAAGCGAATGTCACATATCACTTCACTATGGGTCATTCTTATTGGAGGATCAGGTAGAACAAAATAAACATGCTGTCCATCACGTTCTCCTGGTCTGTATTGACAATAGTGGAACATTAACATAGCAACAATCACTTATGTGCACTCACACTAGCTCAGTGGAACTGTTGTTCACACAGCCATCAGAAAAAGGCAGAAGGGATTATTATATGGATGTTACAAACATATTCAATGGGTCAAATGGGTAAAAAACACCTGAAGGGTTATTTCCACATGTGAGCACAAAACACATTTATTATACATAGGATAAAGTATGGGGAGAAGTGTGATACGAGAATTTAACACACACCCGAGTTGTTGGATGGCACATAAATCCCGAGGGCGAAGCCCGAGGGGTTTATGAGTGCCATTCAACAACTCGGGTGTGTGTTAAATTTGAGTTTGACACACTTCTCCCCATATTTTATTTTATATAATTGAAGGGCTCCGTTTTTAAACAAACAGAGCGGGAGCTTCCAACTGTCCCTGTTTCCGCAAACAGTACTGACAAGAAAAACACTTACTTCTCTGCATTACCTCAGTTTACCAGTGAGCCTTGAAGCACAAGAGTGTATTTGGGATGCAGGTAATGCAGAGAAGTAAGTGATTTTCTCATCAGTACTGTTGCAAACAGGGACAGTTGGAAGCTCAAGGCCTGTTTATTTACTTGTCTCGAGCGCTACTAGGAGGGGAAGTTGACAATGCCGTGAACACCTACTCAGGTGTTACGGTATTTAACACACGGTTTTGTCTATGGCAAAAAACAGAGACTGTTAATTATATATAGGGTAATGTATGGTCGTCTATCTATAACAACTGTGTGCGTGATTCCAGAACATTGGCGCAATTTGCCACCACATGCAATTAGCACCAAAATGAGCTGGAACATGGAAACTTGCGACATCTGGATGGCTACGCCAAACAAAGGGCATAACCAAGGGGCATGTCGCAAGTGGCTTCCCCACCCTACTTGCAAGTGCATGTTCCCCCAAAAGCACTGCAGGTCAGCTGTGTCCCCCCCATCCCCTATCCCACAAACAAGGATATGCACCGCTGGGCAGCTGTGTTTCACCCCCAGGACCTGGTTCCAAAACCACAGACCCTGCAATGCCATCACATGTACATACCCCCTTATTTCATGGTAGTCGAGTGGACACCCACAACCACCACCAAGCTATGCCACTCGACCCTGCACCCCATGACCTATCCACAGCCATCGACTGGCAAAGATGACCTATCACCTCCACGTCCAGCCTCCGACTGAGCTACGAAGCAGCGCTTACTGTCGAATCACTCTCAGTGTAGGAATGTGGAGGTGAGAGGTGGACTGCACCACTCGCTGGTTATGGATGGGTCGGGGGCTGCATGGTGGACAGGCACACCTGGGTTGGGGTGTGGTGCCACTAAACTACCAGGGAATAAGGTGGTATGTACATCTGGTGGTGCTGAACGTTACTGGGTTTGAGGTTCAGGAAAAGGGTCCTGGTGGGTACCATGCTGGCATGCGATCCACTAATCGGTGTGGTGGTTGGTGGGTATGGGGTGTGCGGGCAGTCCTATGGGGCATGGACAGGCTTGGATATTTGGGTTGCCGGTGTTGCAAGATGCCATGCTGAGCACATACTGTGTGGGTGATCAGGGGCTGGGGGGGAGATGCCCTGTTTGGCACCCATTGTGGTGGTCAGGGCATGGGTGGGAGTGCAGACAGATCAGGTGCTGGTCTGATAGCAGGTGTCCACAACCCACAGAGTTCGTAAGTACAGTTATGCCAGCTAGAGGATGATTTAACTTTTGTTGATGGTTATACTCAAGGGGTTGTTGTACAATCACGACACTGTGGACTTTGTTTTTGCCCTTCCTGAATAGGGCACAAATTTGGCTGTAAACACCCTAGTGACATGTCGTCGGGGGATTAGGGCGTAAGTACAAGCATATGTCCACTGTTGCATAATAGCTGCACTGACATTCCTACTGCATCATACCAATGGTATCTGAGGGAATGATTTCTGTCCATGATACTGTTCCACCATACAGTACACTGAAATAATGTCAGGGACTAAAACAGGATGTTGGGAATTGGTACTTTCAGTCACTCAAATCAGATAAAATGACACATTACCTAATGTCAACATATTTAATGACAAGCTGATAATGTGAGGAGTAAAGCTGTTAAGCCGTCAGACTTATGTTGCTCATTGTGATATACATTCACATTACAAACAGTAATTGCTTCTGAGATATTGTGGAGAACTGTTGAGAAATGAAATGGGGAGTGTTTAGCCAATAACTGATGGGTGGGTAGAGAAAAGTGTTACCTAATCAGAAGTAACATATTACATACTATTTTCTTTCTGTTCTACTTTTCAGATACCATTTGGATAACATTTCCACTGACACTTCATCATTTCTAATAGCTCAGTAAACTTCTGCATTCCTCCTTTCAACAGATGAACAAATTATATTAAGAGTTACATTCATGAATAATGTCTTATGCCAAAGAAAACTGTTTGCAATACAGCAAAGTGTTCATTAAAGGTTAATTGAAACAGATTCACTTTGTCAGACTCACATTTCTACTATATCTTTTTGTACCACATTCAGTGACATTGTATTCAAGTCTTACATACAATGTGAATCAAACCATATTGCATGTATAATGCAGTATATGTAATTGCAGCTGTGATGTGTATTCTTCACAGTAAAATACAGGGGACATGATATGGGCAAACTGTACATCAGTAAATGATGAACAAAGCACATTACATGGCTAGGTGTCATGTGATGGGGAAAAGGCGCTTTTTCCTTTATTTAGCAGTTATACAAAGTGACAAATAGGATGTCACTGCAAAGTAATATAACTGCACATGGGAGGTTGTATTGCATGAAACTTTGTACAGTTTGAGGTGCGTTATGAACCACTTGTGGCAAATGCATATTAATATTTGAGTAACAGTGGTTGATGCAGTGCTGTATCACAATGGTGGTGGGGGGATCAACAATATTGTATACCGCTGTATCGTGTGGTATGGAATCAATTGGTAATCGGTGTAATTCAGAAATACTACCAACAAGTAAAGTAGTGTTGCAGAAAGTTTAGTTGATTTCATGTTCCTCAATCTGTGTGGATTCAGTCTCCAGGCCTTATACTGTATGTTATAGCAATATGTGAACATTCACACAGCAATACACTTTATGTCGGTATCCTGTTAAAATAGCGAGTTAAAAATAGCGAAAAAAGAATAGCGAATAAAGAATCGCTATTCCGACAATAGTGAGTTGCATATAATAGCGTGTGCCTTTAATGGTGATTTTACTGCACCAAAATAGCGTAATAGCAATTATGGACTTGAAGCAACAGTGAAGTGGCATAAAAATCATGAAATTCTCATATTAAAAAAAAATCCTTTATTGAATCCTCAGTTCTCTTGGTCTTCATTTCGCTAATTCCCCAGTCTGTATCTTGATGATTCTCCACTCTTCAGTTCGCTGATTCCCCAGTCTGTATCTCGGTGATTCTCCACTCTTCAATTCACTGATTCCCCAGTCTGTATCTTGATGATTCTCCACTCTTCAGTTCGCTGATTCCCCAGTCTGTATCTCGGTGATTCTCCACTCTTCAATTCACTGATTCCCCAGTCTGTATCTTGATGATTCTCCACTCTTCAGTTCGCTGATTCCCCAGTCTGTATCTCGGTGATTCTCCACTCTTCATTTCGCTGATTCCCCAGTCTGTATCTCAATGATTCTCCACTCTTCATTTCGCTGATTCCCCAGTCTGTAGTCTTCTGAACTTGAAACTGGAAATTATATGCGAGTCCTCTCAAGTACTCGTATGTAGTTCTTTCACCATAAAGTCGAACAATTTTCTCAATTCTCTCATTCTGGTCTCGATATTTTCTTTTTGCTCCTCCAGTGGTTGCGTCCGAGATAAGCTGCTCCAGCTTCATTTCTGTCAGCTTTTGTTCTTCCACCAGACATCCAATAAGTTTCCAGATGCTGGGATGGCAAGATCCGAGGCGCGAGTTAAACCCTCTATGCCATCCCTCAACTGCATTGTTTGTTTGAGACAGCCCCAGTAATGTAGCCTCACAACAGTTCCAGTTAGTCACTGGGAATACTGCACGCCTTCTTTGTGATCGTCCTTTTGACCTTCCCAACCAAGTGTCCTCGAAATAATCGAGGACTGGTTGTAATATCTCCTCATTTCTGGTGAAGAACTCAATGTCCCTGAGCTCCTCGAATGCACAGACTACTGAATCTGGGGGAGCAAAAGCCAGTGACAGAAACATTCGCAAATGAAGTGCAAAGTCAGGGTCACTACAATATAGCTTTTCAACTTCATGGCAGGTCTGTATTTTTCGCCATACGGCTTGGGCAAAGTGGAAAATGCAACCTCTTACTTGTGTACTACTGAAAACAGTTGTTAACCCCTTCCATGCTGCTCTTTCAAAGTCCACAATTGCTGTTGTAGGGCTGCCATCACCACAGAGTGACTGAATTTCTTTGAACACACGCTCATACGAAACTGATGTTCTTGAGCACATCAGGATGTAAACAGCTGGTAACACTTGGCCAGAACGCATAGCGTAGATGCTGTACAACTGATTAAATAATGTAGGGCAAGATTTAAAAGTACCGTCTAGCATCCAATCCTGTGTGTTCTTCAACATTCTAATGTTTGCCCCAGTGCCTAAAACTAGAATTCTGTCACTTTCTAGCCCGCTGTCAAACAGAAGAAATTGTTCCCCCGATCTCAGTACTGCAAACTCATTTGGGATTGCCAGTTCCTCTACACAGGCGGGGGTTACAGGACCTCCATGGTCATGCTGTCTAATGCGCTGAATGGTGCGTTTCATCAGACGTATTTCGGGAAGGTGACCACTCACTGACTCAGGTACAGAGGCAGTAGATGTCACTAGTACCTGCAACGTACTTTCCACTGTGCTTCGTGCAGGGTCGTGAATTTCTGCCATGACTTTTCGGGCTGCAACGTCACCAGAAGCAGGGGCATGGTTATGATTTTTAAGCTTTGCAGCCACTGTGTCTGCAACTGTGTGGAGCCTAGCAATGCATTTAAACTTACGTGCATCTGCACACCTCCAATAAACTTTAGCTGCTGTTTCCTTGTCCTTGCGGTATAAGTAACCCTCAAACAAAAAAAGAGTCTTACCCTTTTGACTGGTCACGAACTGTAAGGCCATTTCAACACAGAATGCCAAGCTACTATTGACAGTGTTGTAATCCAGAACCTGTACTGAGGTACGTAACCCATGACTGTATCGCAACTTATAGACTGCCAAAGGACTGTGGGCGACTATAGGTTGGTATCCGAGCAACAACCTGTTGCTAAGGGGGAAACAGGAAGTGAAGGCAAGATGAACCACCGATAGTCTGCTCTTTCTTTCTTTGAAGAAAGTGGCGGGGGCACATGCCTGCCCATGTTAGCCATTCTTGCAGGATGGTATGATGGAAATTCTGTTCTAACTGCAAAGACCTCATCTATCAGTTCTGAAACATAACCTGTATTAACATGAAAGCACATGTCAATAAGTCATATCAATGAGTGTGAGCACATGTTAACATACAACGGTACCGACTGCCCGGTGGCGCTGATGGTTGAGGCGCTGGACACCACACCTTGTGACACACCGGTTACCTTGTTTTGGGGTTGAGCCATGATCGCCGGGGGGAAGCAGTGGAGGTAATGGATTTAGTGTCCAGAGTACAGCTCTCTCTTCTCTGGGTAGGTGTTTGGTGATGCGCCACTCAGTGGCAGCACCTGGCAGCTGTCAGGTGCAGTATAGCCTAGTGGTGCACGCTTTGCATGGGATGAGCTTGTCGTGCTTTCACAAGCTGCCATTGCATGTCCCAGCTATCAAGTGGAAAAAAACATGGCAGCCCTCTTCGGAACGTGGAAGATAAAGGACACTCCAAGGGCAGGTCCACATCACACCATTGGCCCAGCACACCATTACACTCTGCGGCCCACCCACACCAGGTGAGGCCACTCTAATTTCAGAAACGCTGCCAAGGGACCCTAGGGGGTGTGATCCGGGGTGCTGGACCTATCTGGACAGTCGGGTGAGGACACTGTTAAGCGGGTGTTCATGCTGGGAATACAGACCCAGCCAAGTGGGTACTCTTAAAGGATGCCATGGATCTGCAGAGTGATAAGAATATAAAAAAGAAAAATTATAAATATGGTAAGCCTTGATGGGTGCTTTCAGATAAGAGAGGTGGGTGCCATTAGGGCGCACTCAATGAAGCTTGAAGGTGGCAGGCTAAGGGGGAAAACAAGGAGGCGCTACTTCATTGAGATCCTTGTGGAGCTGTAATGTTACTGATTCGTTCTATGTTACTATAAAGCTGACAATACAAGCAAAGATTCACTCTTTATGTAACAACTAGTACATGTTACCATGCTGTATTGTCTGCCTCATCTACTACCTTGTAAAACCATTGGTACCACTCTTTCTACCCTTTGTAATCACAGTTAACACACAAGCATTTTTTTCACTTCTAGCATTTTTGCTCATTGTAATAATTTTTTTTATTTAAATTTGTTTGTCCAGCGTGTCTCCACCACTTGGCATGTAACCACCCATCCCACCATGCATCCAGACATGAGGCAGAGAACCACTCCTTCTGCCTCTGTGTTACCCTCCCTGTCAGGGTACTAAGGATCCTGCATTGCTCAGATCACATCATCCTGCTTGACCTCTGACATCATTTCCTTGTTCTTTGTCTACTCATGGGTGGAGTGTGCAATGTTGGCAGTGTCCGTGCCATTCACACATTTAGCGATGGCATTACGGCCGGATGGTCCACCCACCCACGATGGTGACAGGTTGAGGTGCAGTGGTACCAAGCCACCGCTTGCTGTTATTAAAGCAACAAGCCTGTACTACCTTCCTCACTTGCAGAGGACAGCTTTTCTGTGGACGCTCAATCCTGTCCCTTCAGCGGTCAAACAGCGTTGACACTGTCACACCGCAAACATGAGTTTACAGTGTGTCATGAGGAAAGACACATATATCCGATCACTCAACGCCACTGTGCAGGCCTATCATTCAATGCATTCATCACATGTTTTGTGAAGAATTAATGTCGCACATTGTTTTACAATCAATACTGTATTTAGTTCTGCACGTCCCTGTATGTATCAGTTAGACAATGTGGCATATTATTTTATTTCTTTAATTTGTACTCAGTTCATAAATTTCCTTACTTACAATTTTCAATTTAGTTTTATTCGTTCGACACTAAGTCATTACGAAGAATCAGCAATACGTTTTACAATCATCCAACAGATCATAAAATACAATAATACAATACAATAAGTCTACGTTTAAAAATATTGACAGTATAAAACTGAAACTGTCCATTTGATCAAGTAATTATTACAGTTGAAAGTGGGGTTACATAAAATCCATCCTTTTAGTCTACATCCCACCTTATAGAACAACCAAAGCAGAAAAGAGCGCAGGAAATAGCAATATCCAAATGGTGCTCCAGTTAAAACATCATTACTGGACAGCAAATAATTTTCTAATTATATTCAGAGGGGTTCCAGACACCATAACCCATCCATAGCACCACTCAGGAACTCCATCAATCCAAGTCCTCAGCCTAATAGGATAGCCAAAAATAACACAAATACCTCCAATTCCTCACCTGTCAGCAGTTTTAGACCCATCTATTAGCTCCCTTTCTGGAGGGAAAGCCTTTCTTTTAGGCTACAAGGCCAGTTGGGTCTCACTATGCCAAAAAGATGATTGGAGACTAAACTCGTAATTCAATTGACATGCCGATAATGATAGTCTCATGATCATGTCCCAGGTCATACTAACATGAGCTAATTATACTGACCCACCCGAATTCTATCATACTCATTATTGCTTTACCAGATTCATAAATGTCAAGACTAGAACCAATGTTCAACTACCATTAACAAACAGTTCATCACATTTATCTGTCAATTCCATCAGTTTAGGATTTCAATTAAAATAGACTGCACTCCCTTTCATACAATAATAATTCCCAGGTGGTATTCCGGTCTCCAATTTGGCAATTTTCAAAACTCACTTCATACAAGTAGTCAAAAACATGCCAAAAAGGTTATCCTAAACACTTAATCGTTTAAACAATTTCAGAATATTCCTAAACATGTCAAGTGTAGTTTAAAAAATAGACTTATATAGGGCATTTTGCAAGCATACAAACATGTAAAATTTGTCAGCAAATGGAGGCCCAAAATCCACTGAGCCCACTCAAATGCATAGCCAGCACCCAGACTATTTTTAAAAAGACCAATTAATCTAGGAATCACTCAAAATTTTCAAAGTCTCCTTTTTATAAGAGTACGAAAATACATAATAGTAATAACAGTTCTAATTTAAAGTCCCGGCTCACCTCTCTTGACAAAATTCAAGGGAGCCTATAGTACTTCAGAAACAGAGAATCCTCCATTTAACTTCCATTTTACTTCATTTTATTCCATCCATTATAAGTTTTAGTGTTCCATACCCTGTCCAAACCGGTATTTGTTCAGAGTAAACTCCACGGGGGGGACAAAATCCTTTCCTTTATCCCCAAGAGTACATACTCGCAAATCCGGCGAGCAAGGTGGACACCACATACTCCTACCTATTGACGTTTATCATGCTGTGCTGTATGGACCATAAATGTCAAAGAATTTTCACCGTCTCCTGCTCAATGAGTCTAATATATATTTTCAAAGCCTTTCCATAATCCGGAGCATTCCTCCCACTTTCCTTTACTGGCTTGAGTGTGACATCTGTTAAAACAAAAGACAGAGAAAGCGCTTCTCTAAGCTCAATAACTTCAGACATTTTCTCTAAATAATTCCAGTAACCCCGTCCCCTTGACAGCGTTAGCATACCTTTGCTAAGGCTAATATTAGCCTATCAGCATTAAAATGCCACCACACTTCCTTGCCGCCATACCTTCGGTTATCCTACTTTCCACTTCTCAATCATCAGGACCACGTCTCATCGAGTTCCACAGTAAATCATTTTGGGTCTCTGTCTCCTCAAGACTGAAAAACAGTGCCCAATTTAGCCTGGGCTAAGTAACCTTATCGCTCTCAGTATGACATATTGGGCAACAGAGTAGCAGATTGTCCAAACTTTCGCTAAGCAGTGTTAGACAGCATTACTCTATAGCAGCAGGTGGCTCAGGGTCACCGTTTTAAAATGAGTTACAATTTAACATAAGTCTCATTCAGGAATTTACAAAGAAAGAGACTGAAAAGGCTTAAGAACTGAAAACAAATAAACCCTGCTTAGCGTGATACAGAGCAGGGCAGTAGTGCAGCCATCTTGCTGCCCCCAAGAAGCATATTCACATAGTAGAGCATTGCAGAGGTGTGTCAGTGTTGTGGCCAATGCAGCGGACCCTTACATCTCTTTGTGAATGCCACTGACCATCTCTGTGCTGCCTTCCATACTTACGGTATGTGATGGGGATCTTCACCCCCTTGATGACAGGTGCTCCTCCACAGGCCTTTGGGTATGAAACTCCCCACCTTGCCTTTCCCTCCTTTGTTACTGCCTGTGTATGGGCAGAATTCTCATTGAAGTGTAGAGCTGCAATGAATAACCTTCAAGAACATCAATGATAGTATTAACAAGCAATGTTAAGCATACAATATGCTTGCTTCCCTTACTTAGACCGGTAGAACTCAGGAGATATGGTAATGCACACTTGGATCACTTCATAGTATCCTACTAACATAGTATGAAGCCAGTAAAATAGGCCCTATGGTCTATCGAGTCTGCTTGATGGTCAGTGCCAACACAGGGAACCGATTTTAGCCCTCCCTCTGTCACAACAAGGACCCTTATTTCCCAGTGGGGATCCTGGATGTACCATCCCCCTGCAGTTATCCCAGCCATTCTTGAAGTCCTCCACATCAGTAGCAGCTACCACTTCTCTGTGCAGGGCATTCCATGGCTCCATCACTCTCACAGTGAAGTACCGCCTCTTGTTTCCCCCCTCCACCTCCCCCATCCAGCTTCATAGGGTGTCCCCTGGTTCCATTAGGTGAAGTACCCCATCAAGGCTTACCCTATTGATGCCCTTGAAAACTTCTTTCATATCACTCACCTCTTCTCTATTCTCCATCAATGAGTATTGGTTGAGCTCCCTCAGTCTCTCTTCATACCGCCTTTCCCCTAGCCCCAGTACTATCTGGGTAGCTGTCCTCTGCACTATGTCTTATGGCCTAGAGTGTATCCAACACCCTACCTCTGGGTATTTCCTCATCCTTTTCTCCCTCTTCAACCACCATATCCACCACCCCCTCTCCTACTGGTGCTGCCCCCCGCACCCCCTCGGTAAATACAGAAGCAAAAATGTCATGAAGTACCTCCACCTTCTCTCCCACCTGTTCCACCCACCCACCCCCTGTCCTGAGCCGACTGATCTGCCCTTACCCTTTCTTTTTCCCTGATATACATAAAGAACCCTTTTTCCCCCTTCTAATCCCATGTACCTGCCAGTGGTTCCCCAAGAAATAGGTCCCTGAGGTCCAACAGGTGCTTCTCCTTGATCAATGTGGATGCCATGGATCCCCAATCTTCTCCTGGCATATTCAGGTCTCTCATCCCATGCACTATCTGTTGCTCCTTCCCTGTGTCCCTGATGGGAACACTGCAGTGTGGTCATTGATTTAATTGCCAATACTTTTTTTGTTAGTTTTTGTCAAACATATTTGACATTTCCTTTCAATGTAATGATAATGTTCAATTCTCCTTACAAATTAAAACAATTTTTACAGTGTCTCGACTGGATTAAGCAGTGTGAAAGTCGTGAAATATTCAAAAATACTTACCAAGCCTACATGCAGGGAAAAAAATAATGTGTCATCTTTGGAGCAAGAAAATAACCACTTTGTGGAAGGCCTCAAGTGATGACATCTGTTCACCCAGTGATAACTTGGGGATATCCTGTAGTAGTGTATTATTCGTGGCAATAATCTCAAGCTCCTTAAGAGGTCTGCTTCCTGTATGACAACACAGGCAGTGATCAGATTTGTAAGTTAAGAGATACACATACATTAGAGGGAGGCCAATTAAGGGGTAATGTGAGGAAGTTCTTTTCCACAGAAAGGGAGGTGGATGCATGGAACGGCCTACCTCAGGAAGTAGTGGATATGAATACAGTGCAGGGCCTCAAACAGGCATGAGATAGGCATAAGACAGCAACACAAATGAGTATGAATAGATAGGCCATTGACAGAGCTAAGGCCAATGGCATATTCATAAGGTAGAAAAAGAAATGGGCAGACTGGATGGGCCTTATGGTCCTTATCTGCCATCAACTTCTATGTTTGTATGTTTCTAGCTAACACATCAACTATATCTGTTCTTATCATGAGCCAGACACATATCTTGTGGGGAGGCAGCAGGGAGGTTCATTTAGAAAGGAGATCATGAGGTCATCTTTTATGAAAAGGGCGGTGGTATGATGGAACACATTTACAGATGAAAAGGTGTTCTTCCACTTGTTCTGCAACTTACAAAGTTACAAACTGCATGGGACAATGGCAGTGGTGGTGTGTGACAGAGATTAGTGGATGATGGTGTGAGGGGAAGCAGCAGTTTACTTGTGCTAGCTGTGCAATCGAGCACAGTGGACAGACCATGTGTTCAGTCTAATATGGAACACTTGTATGTTCATAACACACCTTACATTGCATACCATGCATTCCTCATACTGTGATGTCAGTTTCAATGACACAGACTTGTGGTCATGTAAAGTATTGCAGCGCTGGTAACAAACAGCATGCAACCATTTGATCCTTACAGAAGTAAATTTTCATTAAAGCACACTAACATTTTACTTTGATAAACACTGTCAGAACAATAACTGTACAAAATGTGTGCTAACCTTTTTCTATCCAAACACGGTCCTCCAAAGGACCATGATGACAGTCTGTGAACAGCTGTCCATGTCCACTGTGTATGTTGCAGATGTGATTCAATATGGAAACCCACTTGGCTACCACCATTGCCGTTACTGGAGTTTGCACACCAGTAAAGGTGGTTACTCACTGGCTTCGCCCACTGTGCTACTATAGAACAAACTCTCCGTTTTGAGTGTTCTTCCATTTTTTTCTTCACTCCTAAGCATACCAACAGATGTAATTATGTCCTCTGTTTGAAAACTACGAATTAACAGAACTGTTTGTAAAACCAAGTGTAGAAAGCATCAACATTACAACTTTTATACAGGGAATCAAGCATTTACCTTTCGCAACATGCCAGACATCGAACCGGTGGACTATATCAGTCTCCTGTTCATGCATGTACTTCTGCATGGAAATGTGGCGATCAGTTGTTAAACTTTGAACAGTGACATCAGCAGATTTGACCTTGCGCAAGCAACGCTTTAGTCCCTCTAACTCCATAGCATTGGAGCTAGACACTTCACTACTCTGAATCAGTTGTTGATCTACAATTTTGGAGTGTACAAAGTCTATTAATGAGTACGAGCCATACTTTGCTGTGTAGCCCGGTGAACAACACCGGGCATCGCCACCGAGCTTAGCTGGTTCTTTTGACAAGTCCTGAAGCAACTTATCTTGGTGGCATCTCCATACTCAGGAAACAGATTGCAGTAGATAACTTGACGGTATCATGTTATAAGTTCTCAAAGCAATTGTTGGCATATTCATGTGTTTCATGAAGTTCAGAACCCTAACAGGGCTGCCAGCACTAAAAAAAATTGCACATGCTGTCGACAAGTTGCCAATAGGTTGTGTGCCCAGTCTTGGTTGTGTCTCCCATGTTCTGGTATGCCCGTTAACACACACCTGTTCAAGCACTGCCAATCCACCAAATGTTCTTCTTAGGATTACTTTACATTGTGCAAAGCAAGTGAAGCAGGTCTGCAACATCAAAATGATTGTGCTTTCAAATATCAAAAAGGTCTTCTGTTGATGAGGTGGTTTGTCTGAAGTTAATTATATTGCCCTAGATAGAAGCAAACATGTTGTTACAAAACAGTAACACAGTACACGTATGTCAATTCACAGGACAGTAATCTATACTGTATTATGCTGCCAACATGATTTCAATCAGTTTGTAACCTGACAATCACATCGTTATGACATGGATATGCTTTAACCAAGCAACAATATGTCTTAATGAGGGTATCACGAAGACTGCATGTTACAGTCACAGGACTGTCATCGATGTCAATGCAGCAAGGTACAGCAGTACATTTACATGCATGCACAGACCTGCTTGTCATCACCCACAATGTGTGGTAAGTTTGTTATGCAAACCATGTGTTAACACCATACTGTTGCATGTATAAACATTTAAGTAATAAACCACAAGGGGTTGTAGGTTATCGGTGGATTTACCACAGCTGGCATGGTTTGCCCGGGAGGCGCAGCCAAGTGTGTAAATCCTCGCCAGCTGTGGTAAATCCCCCAATAACCCACATCCCCAAGTGGCTTATTGTGATTATACCATGGTGCCCTTTTTTTGAGATAAAAAAAGTGACATAAAATATGCTTTTTTGTATTTTATTTTATTTTTATTGTATTTACTAGTCCACCACAAAAAAAAAGGCCTTGGTTCTTTCAGCTGTGCTTGGTTGCCAGGGTTGTTGATAGAGTGTTGCCATGGCTGTGGAGCTGGAGGCAGAATAGAGGAGGTTTTGTTTTCAGGGGTCGGGTTGATTATTCTTTGTGGTGTGGCTGACTGGCACCTTTGCCGTGGGTATATCATAGGGTTTACCTCGGCAGAAGGGTGCCAGCCAGACAATGCCAGCACAGGATTTTGTCTTCATTTTAAGGTCCATGGTATAATCAGTAACAGATCATGTACAATATACAAAGTAATGGATAAAATTACTTGTCATGCTGGTCCTCAACAATCTCATCAAGGCTGGACGACGAATCAGAGTCATAGGAGTCATCCATGGCCCAGTCACGATCCTGTTCCTCATCATCCTCCCACTCACAGTCATCTTCATCTTCACTGTCCTTGGTCACATTTCCATGCGCATGGACTTCCTCTTGAAAGACATGATGTTCTTCATACTGCGTGCCCATTGTCCGTGTAGGAATGTTGTTGATATGTGCTTGAACCGCACGATGGATTCCCATGCTGTATGTTTGAGTTCCTCGTGAAAATGTTCTCCTCCCGGTTGTGGATGGCACATACTTGAGAGTCTGAGTTGCTTTAGTACTGACTTGATGGAACACAGTGTGAATAGTATTGTCACAATCATGTATAACCTATCCAGCTGAAAACCGTGTAACATTCAGTACTGGGTTACAAGTGAAACATTCAGCGCACATAACCATCATACAACACATCTAGCAATCAACCACAAAAGTTCACATACTGTCTCGCACAATGTAAATCATTGTGTACTTGTAACCCCCCTGCAAATGGGGGTTCCCAGAAGTCTTCCAGGAGCTTTCTTGAATGCTCCAAGCCTGAATGGTGTTTGGTGTTTAAACCGTTTATCTGTGAGTGCTTTTAGAGCCTCTGGTACTGTCTCTTTAAGAGCTGTCTGCCTGCAGACATAATTAATTTGGATGGGGGTCTGTGTGTTTTCCTGCTTGAGTCCTGCTCGAGCTACTGCCAAATCGCTCCGCTTCTGCCATCGCTAAGTGGGCAGAAGGAGCACTCTCCAAAGATGTAATTGTTTGCTTGTAACCTGTTAGAGTAATAATGAAAATGCAGTTTGATTTAACCTGCTTTCTTGTAGCAAGGACAGTGCAGAGTAACTCCCTCAATCCCTAATGCAAAAAGTTTACACCATAGGTCTTATACAAGGCCTGTTTTCATGGTGATCCTATTATTGATGTTTATGTACAAGTTACAAAAGGTTCCAAACATTTTCATTATTGCACATGTTACATAAAGTACAAATATTATATCATACAAAAAAGGAACATTTTATAGCAACAACACACAGACATAACAGACTAGTACACATCACACGAGAAAACATGTTTATGTAAAATCAATATGATATAATATCCTATGTCTGGTGTGTCTACTCTGTACAGAGTAGACACACCAGAGGATGTAGACAGGGTGAGGAGGGACCTGCAGAAACTTGAAGAATGGTCAGGGGTTGGGCAGTTGAAATTCAGTGCAAAGAAGTACAAGATAATGCATATGGGGCACAAAAACCCTGGCACAATATATCAGTTGGGGGGGGTGAGGATGTAGCATGCACCAAGTAGGAAAGGGATCTTGGGGTTATCATCTCTGATGACCTCAAGGTAGGGAAACAGTGTGACAAGTCAGCAGGTAAAGCAAATAGGATGCTGGGATGCATAGGCAGGGGCATCACCAGCAGGAAAAGGGAGGTCATGATTCCACTATACAAGACACTAGTGAGGCCCCACCTGGAGTACAGTGTACAGTTCTGGAGACCTTACCTACGTAAGGACATAGACAGGGTAGAGAAGGTTCAGAGGAGGGCAACAAAGATGGTACATGGATTGCATCACAAGTCCTATGAGGACAGGTTGAAGGAATTGAATATGTACTCCCTGGAGGAGAGGAGGGAAAGAGGGGACATGATAGAGACATACAAGTATCCTACAGGGAGGAACAGGGTGAAAGAATACACTATTTTTAAGCGAAAAAGATGTTCCAGGACTAGAGAGCATGGGATGAAGTTGGAGGGAGGACGATTCAGAGGAAATGTGAGGAAGAATTTCTTCACAGAACGGGTGGTGGACCAGTGGAACACCCTTCCTGAGGAAGTGGTGGGGGCTGAAACAATCACGGGATTTAAGAATGCATGGGATAGACATAAAGGAATTCTGGAGGCCAGGGGTAAGGGGCAACAGAGTTCTAGGAAAACATAAACTGAAGTTACAAACTCAAATGGGCAGACTGGGTGGGCCATAGGCCCTTATCTACTGACACTGTCTATGTATCTATGTTGGTTCTGAACTGCTGAATTGGACCAATCATGGTGGGGATCCTTTAAAATGGAGCCTGCTCTGGGCGAATCAGAACTTGGACTTTCCTCTGGAGCCTGCTGTAAGGAGATTGTAAGGGCAGTGACTCTGGGAAATGTAGTTTTCACCTTGGCGCCTTTTTCCACCAACAGGGGGAGTTTACTGTGAGTGACAGCCAAACCAGTCAACTGAACTGGGAGGAACTCAAAGAAAATGCCCGGCTCTGTCTACTGGAAAGATCAGATCAGTTTTGGCAGTGAAGAGACAAGGAGCCCTGTGCTTCTTCGGTGTAAAGTTTTAGCGCGGGAAGTGCGTGTAAGACCTTGAGTTTTCGGTCTGCAGCCTGTGCAAGCACCCATTCGGACTGAATCTGACCTGTAGGAGAAGAAAGGAGATCTGAAGAGTAGAAACCAGGCTCACCCTGTAGAAGACTGGAGAAATTGCTGAATCGCGTTCGGTTTGTCAGGAACTGAATTTGCTGTGTGTTCTCCCAGGTATTGTGCAGTACTTGTGGTCGGGATTGAGAAGCAGCCTGGCTGGTATAGTACTTTCCTTTTACATATAGATGTGCGCAGTGCTCATGGGGAATCGTGTTTCAAATCCCCTGTACAGTGAATTGACTGCATGAAGCTGGAAGTAAACCCCAGCTTAATCCAGACTACATCTATTTGCTCTAAACTGCAGTGGGGTCCAGTCACAAGGAACTTGTCCACATGGTCTGCTCCTCCTGGCCATCCAGGACAATCTGCCTTCCATCCAGTTCCCAGCATTGAGTTTGTGAGTACAAAGCAGGGTAGCTCCCTGCCATCTGTGTACCGAATTGCAAGTGTGTCATCTAATTGTTGCTTTTTCATTTCTTTATGAACTGAGCCACCCGGCTCCGGATTACAATTGGGTATTGTGCAAGTGTTTTTTCCATCACAGGGCCCCAACCAGCTGCACCGATCCTGGATAGCCCCCCCAATCCTGGGTACCAAGTGAAAGTGACAATTTGGGACTCTGAATATGCGCACAGTACTGTGATTATTAATGTGTTTAACCTAATTAACCTGATTTCCCCCTTCCTTGTTACAGCTCCTTAAATAAATCAGATCTGTTGGTTTCAGCAAAGTTACACTGGCTGAGGTATTCATTTATGCCAAAGTATTGTACTGTGGCTTTTGCACTGTATCATCTTGTTTTGCAGGAGGTCCCCAGAGTCCAGTCGACAGAGCCAGTCCTGGGGGTAAGTGTACATTGTGAAGATATTCCTAATGCATTGTGTGGGTCACTAGTGGGAAGAAAGGGGGGTTACAGTGTCCCAGAGGGCTGTGACCAAGTTAGTTTAACTACTGCCAACCCTGACCTCTGGGTGGAGGCACCCGCCATTGGACCTAGGCCCCTCAACCTGTTAGTAGTTAAGCAGGCAGGGGTAGTAGCCCTTGGGATAGCACCCCCTGGGGGTTACATACGGTCATTGTAGAAACATACAAATATAGAGGTTATATATAGTCATACTATCAGAACTGCAGAAATTATTAATACACATACCGAGAAATAAGAAGTATGGGTAACCCTGGCAACATGCAATTGGACAGATATATGAACTTTGGTTGTCTGCATGCCTCCAGATTAGGGTGAGGACATACACACAATACTGTTAAAGGTTATAAAAAACATTGCAGCTCATGTGGTGCTTCTGATAATAGGAAACTTGAAGACTCCATAGCCAGGTTGGTGAATACCATCTGTGGCCCTGATTCTAGAAGGTTGGTGCAAGTCACCGCCAAATGCAACTTGCGCCAATCATCGGTGTGACATGGACCCTGCGTCCTATTCTAGAGGGGGTCTGGTCCCCGCGTCTAAGTCCTGCAACTTGCAACATACAGCTAGGTACACCGAACTGAGGGCGTACCTGGTGAGGATGTCACAAGCTGGAACAGCAAGTTGCAAGTGCTTCCTTCCCATTGCCCACACACAGCCAGTGACCCACAGGCCTAGGGGCTCCCTACCCACTGTCGTGTCCACAACCCCATCCGCCACACCATTGCCAGTGTACTGTACAGTATGTACAGTACAGGCATACATCCATCATCCCTTACAGGTACACCTGTTGGTCTAGTGACCCCCCACCTAGCAGTGCCACTCCATCCCGCCTCCCCCACCACACATCCCCAGCTGGCGACCGGCACAACCCCCCTCTCACCACCATGACCAGACACTGACTGAGCTCCTTCTGAGCGCATACTGTACAGACGTGCTGAGAAATGGGGATGGTTGGGGGTTGCTGGGTGGAGTGGCACTGCTGTGTGGGGGGCCACTAGACTACCAGGGATATTGGGCGGCTCAGTTTGTGGCACTGTCTCGGGGTCTGGGCATGAAGTGGGGGGGTTGACAGTGCCGCCCTATGGTGCCTCTAGTGGTGAGGGGGAATGCAGGGGCATGGGGTGTGTGTGCAAGCCATGTTGGGGCTTTTACTGTGTGGGGGTACGGGGGGGATATACAGTATGGGGATGGGGCAGGGTGTGAGATGACCAGTGGGGCACCAACGGAGGTGTTCTGGGCATGGGGGGAAGGCACATGGACTGGGTGCTGTGCTGCAGGCAGTTCTACAGAAACATCAGAGGACGTATGTACAGTTACACCACCTAAAATGCTAGTGTAACTTACGTTGCTGGTTCTTCTCCGGGGGTTCTTGTACAATCCCGACATTGGGGACTTTGTTGTTTCCCTTCTGGAATGGAGCGCAACTGCTGCCGTAAACCCCCTAGCACCATGTCAAAGGGGGTTTATGGTGCAACTGCTGGCGTAACAACTCTTCGACGCAAGTGGCTCATGACATGTCGAGGCCACGCTAGAATCACGTGATGCCTAAACTGCTGGCATTAGTTGCTACTTATGCCATTCTACTTGGCGCAAGTGCTGTTATGTCAGGCGTAACTTTTCTAGAATCGAGGCCTATAAGTGTAACTTACATCATAACTAGACACATAATGGATTCCCTGCAGGTGGAGACCATCAAACAGCTGCTACAACAATCCACAAGACACAGGGCTATCATAGAACTAGTAACGAGTAACAGGGACAGGATCACAGATCTCCAGGTAGAAGGTGTTTAAAAACCTGATAATCACATCATGGGGGAAATGTGTAATAATAATGGGATTGCATGACTGAAACCAGTAACATTTCAAACCACTACTAACATACTAACATACTGAAATGACACCAGAATAGACAGAACTGTATTTTGAGTATGCTTGATTCTCAGCACCTGCACTGAGGGCAGATTTGGGTGTCCTCCCCTTCCCTTCTCTTATACTGTCCACAGTCACAAATGTGCCACCGGTATTGGACCAGGTCAGATTTGCACTCACCCTGTGCCTGTCCCATGCCCAGTGAAACCCATCCACAGTCTGTGCCTCTACCAGCTCCATGTGCATCACACTAGTAACCAACCTTGGGGATGCGGCTACACACCCAACCACCACCCTCTGAGTACGCTCAGAGAGACAACGCCCTATACATCTTAACAGCCGTCTCCCTACCACCATTTCCTTCGGTGTACCCAGCATGCAGTTGTGGGGTGCTGAATCAAATTACTTACTGTAGTCCACAAAGAGGACGTTCACCGGCCCACCTCTGTCCAGGTCCATCGTGTCCCAGTCACAGAACTCCACAAGGTTCATTTGACATGATCTTACTGGGACAAAGTCATGCTTCCTATCACCAAATATCCAGTTTGATCAACTAAACCACTGTAGCCTTTCCTTGGCGATGCCCTCAATCACTGTGTTGACCACTGACGTCATGCTAAGGGGCCTGTAATTTCCTGCCTCCTCCCTCCCTTCATCACCCCTTGTGGATCGGCATGATATTGGCCACCATCCAGTCTTGGGGCACACATCCAGTCCTCAGAGACATGTTGAATAGCTTCACCAGGGGGTCTGCAGGACATCCACCAGTGCCCTCAGCACCCTGGTATGTATGTTATGTGGACCAGGCGCTTTCTCCATTCGAAGGGACATGAGTGTTTGTCTTACTCTAATCTCTGTACCGGGATATCAGCCTCCACCTCCTCCTCCTTTGCACCCTGTACTGATGGCTCCCAACCTCTCTGTGGTGGACACTCACTTTTCCCAGAACCGTCAGGGACCCTGATCTATACTTGTCCCATCCCTTCCTCTGGTTTGCCCCTGCTCCCAACGCAATACATAGCCCCTCCATCCATCCTGCTAAATGCCACTGTCAGTGTGAGCGGCTCAGTAGGTAGCACAATCGCCTCTGACACTGGGAGATCAGAGGACTGTGGTTTCACTTCCCACATCTGGCACTTGGGTGAATTTCCCAATACTGACACTCTACTGCAGCATGAGTGGGGTGCAGCACTTCTGAGGTGCCATCTTTCAAATGAGATGTTAAACCGAGGTCCCATCTGCCTGGATTGGTGCTAGTGCAGATGGATGGTAAAGATCCCATGCCACTTATCAAAATAGAGTCTGGAGATTTCCCCAGTGTCCTGGGCAGATTTTTCCCATTTACAAAAAACCAAAATTCTATTGACAGCTTAATAGGGTTAAATTTCAATTGCTTACCATCTAGACACCCACTCCCCCCGGTCGCCCTTTTCAAGTAATCAATTGCTGCTGTGGTCAGACCGCACACCACAATGTTTTGCATGCAGGCATATGGCAACACCCAAGGCTGTGCATGCCTATACAATTGTCATTATGTGACAACATAAAATGGGCTTCAGAATGTAAAAAAATCTCATTGAGTAGCAGGGGTACATTAACTTACAGTGAGAGCCATGTAAGTTAAAAGTACCAGCCGTGCCAACACCTTGAAGTATCATTGTATCCACCCTGCTCCCTAATTGACTAAAACTCCCTCTTTTCGATTTGAAATGTCTGCCATTTTTTTATCTCGATTAATGAGAAATAGTGGCACCCAATGCTGTGGACTTCACTACCAGCTCCAAACGGTCGTCACACACAGCATCACGTGGGATTATCTCTTTTTGTTATTTTAATTTTCTTTGGATAGCAGGAATCTATCAGAGCTCAGTACGCTCTCTCATTCCTCTTCTGGCAGAGTGCTTGCCAAAAAAGGAAACCACTCACCCCTTGTATCAGACGGCCAAGCGAGGAACACCCCCTCAACCAAACACACGTAAGCAATAAGCAATGTCACACT
Source organism: Neoceratodus forsteri (assembly GCA_016271365.2). NCBI lineage: Eukaryota > Metazoa > Chordata > Ceratodontiformes > Ceratodontidae > Neoceratodus > Neoceratodus forsteri. The sequence continues at coordinate 336,408,019 of JADMNL010000025.1, forward strand.
GTGGGTGGACTAGTGATTAATGCATGCCTGAGGTGTAGTATGAGGAATGAGGGTGCAGCCAGAGTGAGATCCTACAACCTGAGGCATGCATTAATGACGAGTATACCCATGGATTGACATTGGTTATTGAACTTCTAAATTCAGTGTCCAAAGTAAGTCTGTTTTAAAATACTGCTAGACATTATGTTGACATTGAAGAAACAAATACCCTTGCATCCGTTTGGCATGAGACTTCACAGTGCATGGATTGTGATGCTGAACTTTCATCGGATTGTGGCATGACACTTTGTACCGATACGTATTCTTCAACAGATGACATAGCGTGGTCATGATGTACTGTGTTTTCAGAGGTGTCACTTTCACAGTGAACAAACGATGAAGAAGCTCTTGGTTTGCAGTTTGTCTTCTCAAACCAAGTTTGGTCAGCATCTGTAGAAATAAAATAGATAATGTTGAGGTTCTGACTGAGTATGAAGTGATGCACAATGTGTAAGGCATATTAAAAAGTATGTGCTAAGATTGAGAATATTGTAGACAAGCTTCCAAATCTGATAGTGTCCATTTACCCATAATCATGCCACTAAAAAATATTACAGACTGACCCCTTCTGTGCCCTTACTCCTTTAGGTGCCACACACTACCCTTGTTGATCCTATTTATGCACTCTTTCATACCCTGACTGTCTTTCTATGACTGCATGGGACATCAGTTTACTTAAAAGACAAAGAACATGGGCTGGCCCGGTGGCACAGAGAGCTATGTGCGCCTTACCTGGCACCACGCCGCTGACCAGAGTTCGGGAGCGAGCTCAGGCCATTGGAGGCCGGCTGGGGGGAGGGTACAGAGCTAGATAGAGTGGCTGGACGGCAACTCTTCTCTCCAGGGAGGACTCACTGCTTCCCTCGGCACGGGTGTGCCTCCTAGTGGAGGCCAGGAGTGGAACAGCCAGAGGGGACACAGGCATTAGGCCGTGGGGTGGGTGGATGGGGCTGTGACCGGGGCTGTAGTACCCATGTGAGCCTCCACAGGCATGCGTCTCTACTCCTGGGGCCCCAAGTTAAAAAGGGAGAAAATGGAGTAGGAAAAATTCCCCGGCAGCAGGATGAAGCCCAACCACCAGCAGGCACTGCTCCCGGTCCGGGCATAAGGTAAGCCCTGGTAATTCCAGGAGTCGGAGCTGGGGTGGCCGGTATGGCCAAAGGAGGCTCCCAGGGATAGGAGATAAATCATTAAGAAAACAAAAAAAAAAGACAAAGAACATCAGTGTGCATGCACTGAGACAATGGTCAACCCAAAGGGCAGTGGGCGGGAAGCCAAGTTTAGAAAGAAATACAAAATCACACATACCCCCACAATGAAAAGCATCATGGGCTGTATATGGAAATCAACACAGAACATTATGCTTGTTCAAAAATGCATGGTGCCAAAACCCCTATCACACAGTCTGCAAAAGGATGCCAACAGAAGACACAGACACGTGACCCCAGATACACCATCTTGGGGTAGCAGGTTCATTCCACTGGGGAGTTATAAAGATGTGGCACATTGATGAGTACTGGTAGGTGGAAACATGTGTGTCTGTCTTCTGTTGGCACCCTTTGCAATCTGTGTGAGAGGCCTTTTTTTTACCATACATTTCTGCTTAAACTCGAACCATCACCTACAATGAAACAGACCATGTACTATGAGTCCACCATCAACATTTCCGTGCCCTTTAGACCAACAGTCCCCAAAACCAGCTTCTTCTTATCATCAATTTCACTAATTTTTCCCAGGATATGTAGTCTGAATGTTTTGTAAAAAATAAAAACGTTACCGTGATGAAAGCATTACAGTAAAAAAGCAAACATCATTGTAATATAGATGTAGTAAGGAAATAGGTTACCTCAATCCGTTGCTTCTTCTCAATGGCACTGCTTGCTGTTTCTGGCTTTGGAGTGTTAAATGAAAAAATGGATGGACACACATCAGGTGTTAACCTTCGTTGACCTGGTTTAAATCCGGTGAGATCAAGCAGGGTTTGAGAAATTGCAAATTGGTCGTCTCTGAAGTGATCTGCACTTGTGACGGTGCTGTCTGTAGATTCTCAGTTGCTGCACCTCACTGCCTGCACCCACTGCTTACACTGCTTAGCATTCTTTGGGAAATGGTAGAAGCTTCATTTGTAGTCCTTCCCATTCTTGCACCCTACAAGTACTTCATTATGCCAGTGAGGTGCACAGGAACAAGACAAGAAAAAAATAAACATACAAGGGATAACACCACACAGACACACAGGAAATAAAATGTTATTGCACTATCTGAACGTGGACATTTACGATTAGCAAGGCATATGTGTTAGCAAACTAACATGAAAGAAAACGCCATGACATGACAGTTGGTCTACATTACGTATTGTGACCCTGCACAGAATAGCATCCTAGGAAACCCAATCACAGCACTGAAAATACAATTACTAGAAGATGCAGCTATTTGTAAAACAACACCACACCTAAGCCAACAAATGACTACACAATATTAGATCACACACAAATACTCAAAAGAAATCAGTGATAAACAAATGACTTGAGATCCATGACACCATGTTATACCAACAGTCCAGCACTCATGTATGGACAATGTACCAAACATTTTAATAGAATGGCAGGCACATCAGCTTTACATCCATGTGATTATGCATACATCTTATAGCAAGTACTAGGTATGGGCACAAAATACTATTCAGAACTGAATCATAACAACAGGGAATACTTGTCAGCTTACACAACAGGCATACAGTATGAATTGCAATATAGTGTATGGTGGACATCCACTATTCTCTATATGTATAGTAAGTGCACACTGCTAGCAAAACTGTATCCCTTCTTGAGGCAGACTACCATGTGGTACAATGAAAGGTCAGAAACAGTAGAACTCAGAATATCAACACTTTCCCATACATCAAAAGACTTTCTGTATGAAGAACTAGCACTGAACTGACATGAGCCGAGTTGAATCACACAAACAAATAACACAATACAATGTACAAAATCACTACAGAATGCATAACACAGCTAAGCCATGAAAATCACTCCTTCAGATGCACACTACAAAGAAACAGGGACGGTATGGTCATGGAAGACTGAGCGAGTGATCGCGCAAAAATGTCGAGTGGCTACTGAGGATATACAAAGAGTTACAAGCACTATTAAAAACAACTTTTATTCAGTAAAATTATGACCACTAATGTATTCTTATGGTAAACCGTGGGTTCTGAATGTCAAAGTGACCAACACAATGGGCGAAGACACACAGACAACCAGTGTAAAATGCACAACACAGACTCACGCGATAATGACAACAAAAAAAAGATTTATGGAGAAAGATGCTATGGAGGCAGGTTACAACAAATGTGTTAGTCTGTAGGCTTCGCAAATAGCTGACAGGAACACAATAAATGGCATTGGACATCGCAGGGTATGCAAACGGCACTATCTACTCGGGCAATAAATGCTGTCAAGGGCTTCATACTCTGAATGACGTCACCAAACACAGAGGAAAGCATGCACAGGGAGGAGCAGCTTCAAAACAAATTGGCCCCTATTCGGCATCTTTGCGATGTGGTACAAAGGTTAGAAACTTGAGATTTTATACACACGTAAGAACCAAAAACATAGTCAGTAGCTTTGAACCGCTATATTTTACTTATGTACATAGCTGAGATGACAAAATGAAAGCTTTGCATGTGATCTTTAACTAAAATTGTTATGGGTACCACTGAAGAAATGACTGTGCAGCAGTTAATTGGTTGGTGCATAGGGAGTGAAACTGATCTCCAGAATGCTCTTCTATTGCTATATATACCCCTGGGCACTGGTAAAGATACTATCGAGGGGGCGCTTGCAACAATTGGATGTCTTGGGGAGCCTGAAGTAGTAGGGTGACATGCCAATTTGACTGCACAAACACTGATGGCCCTAGTAGAGTATAACAGTCCTGTGGACAGTACCCAGGTACCTGAGGTCATTGACAGTGATGGGTCCCCAACAGCTTGGATGGTGGTGACACAGGACAGTGAGGATCCCTCAGAGCCAGAACCCCCAACCCTATCTGAGAGTCTTGAAGAGAAAATTGCCAAATGGTTACAGGCTGACGGTCAGACCCTTGAGGACTTGGAAAAGTTATTTAAGCCTCCTGGGGATATCCCGCCCCCATCACCTGCTCCAGTCCCAGCACCCATATCTATCCCTGTGACTGTGCCCACATCGGCTCCAGTCCCTATCTCTGTTTATGTGCCCTCAGTTAGTCATGACTTCTACCACAGGCTGTGAGTGTTTTCTGGCACTATTCCCACACTCCATGGGGAGGATGACCTAGAGAGTTGGATGGACTGTGCAGCCTCTTTGGTCCAAGAGTGGCAATGCACTGAAGCGGAGAAAAGAAAAAGGTTTAGTGAAAGTCTGTGAGATTCTACTCTGGATGCTGTCTGTTCCATGTGAGCTGATAACCCAGGGGTCTCTGCTCAAGATTATTTAGCCACTTTGGAAGATGTGTTCGGAAGTCGTGAATCTGGTGAGGGTCTTTTGTGGAGGTTTAAAACCATCCAAAAAAATTCAGGGGAACCTTTGTCTGAGTATATACCCTGCCTTGAACGAACTCTACAGAAGTGTTTTCAGAAGGGAGGTGTGGTCCCGGGGGAACTGAACCAAACCAGGTTGAATCAAATACATAAGTCTGCCCCTTATTCTGATTTACTGCTGCTCAAGTTGCAGTTGCTGGATCAAGGAGAAGCCAGAGTTGACAACTGGTGCCATTGCTAAGGCCACCTCTGATAAAGACCAAGATACCTATCTGCATGCGTCTACTATGGGAGTGGGAGCACACACCCAGGCGACACCTGCACCTGGAAGATTAGAGGCCCAAGTAGCTGAACTGCCTGCTATGATGCAAGAGTTAATAAAATGAAATGTTCAACCTCAGGTGTGGCAAGGAGAAACAGAGCCCCGACCATGACCTTCAGCTGTCAGTGCCCCTGCACAAACCTCAAACATGTATTCTTATCGTTCCACTAACCGTGACTACCAGCCAAATTATAATATGCCAGCACAACCCTGATGGCCTAGAGAAGTTGTGTTCTGCTACAAATGTGGAAAGGATGGCCACCAGAGGAGGGAGTGCTGATCCCGAGAGGACCCAGTCAGAGTTAGAGACAGATTGCTTGCAGAAAGGTATCCGAGGCAAGATACTTCCAGTGGTGCTTCCGCTCAATCTTCACACAATGCCTTTGTGACCAGGTCCTTCATTCCTGTTTCTGTAGACAATGTTCTTCCTGATTGGTCGGAAGTGATATGTCCCACCATGAAGACTACCATACATGTGGATGGTATCTGGGCTAGAGCTGTTCTTGACAGTGGATCTCAAGTGACAATAATTTTCAAGGACTGGTATGATCAAACACCTGTCTGACCATCCCTTACAGCTGCTAGATGGATTGCATGTGTGGGGCCTGAGAAAAATGTCTTATCCGTACCTTGGATTTGTGAGAGTGTGGCTTTCATTCCTGTCCACTGGGGCCGGTGTGGATGAATCAGTGGAGACAATTGTGCTTGTCTGTCCACCTTCTGGTTTATTTGATGGAGTTCCATACTAATCGGCACAAATGCTCACGTGTTCAGCCACCTGGCTCAGATGTGCCAAGAACAATAAAAGAAGAAGACTGGAAAGGCAATGCATGTACACACTGTAGTCAAGAAGGCTTATGATAAGCACCTGCAACCAGAAGAAAATGATAAAGATGAACCAGTGGGGTCTGTATGGAAAAAGGACCCCAGAATCATTATTCTTCCTCCGAATGTACAGTGCAGTACCAGTGGGGAGGTGCACATCCGAAAAGATATAAACAACAAAATCCTTATGCTGGATGCTCCCGAAGAGGGAAGACTGCCTGATGGGCTCCTAGTCAACCCAAGTGTGCTTCCTGTTCATGATCATGCCTATGCCAGGAGAGTTGTAGTACAGAGCCAAAATGTCACCGACAGGGATGTTAAAATCACTCAAGGATGCACCTTGGCCAAGGTGTATTGCACAGACACTGCTGTCCTGCCATCCAAGTGCCACTGAGGATAAGATAGAGAAGTATCCCCAGACCTGTTTGACTTTGGTGAGTCACTCATTTCTGAAGGCTGGAGAGAGAAAATTAGCTGAAGACTGGCCAAGAGAAGCAAAGTGTTCTCCCTGAAAGAGTGGGATGTAGGTTGTGTCACCGGTGCCCAACACCACATTCGCCTTCATGATGACAGGCCTTTCAGAGAAAGATCATGCCAGTTAGCTCCTGCTGACATTGATGATGTCAGGCACCACCTACAGGAGATGTTAGCAGCTGGGATTATCCAAAAGTCACGCAGTCCTTACGCCTCTCTGACTGTGGTGGTCCACAAGTAAAATGGCTCTGTCTGCATGTGTGTGGATTACAGGACTCTTAACAAAAGAATGGTGCCTGCCCAGTACACAATGCCTCACATCCAAGATGCACTAGACTGCCTCAATAGAAGCAAGTTGTTCTCCGTACTTGACCTTAGAAGTGGGTACTACCAGATCCCAATGGCCCCTGAGGACAAGGAGTAGACTGCATTTATTTGTCCTATAGGATTTTACAAATTTCTACACGTGCCCCAAAGCATTTCAGGTGCACCAGCAACTTTTCAAAGGTTAATGGAATGTGCAGTGGAAGACATGAATCTTCTGAAGTGTCTTGTTTATTTGGACGATGTCATAGTTTTCGGCAAGACCCTCGAAGAGAATGAGGCTCGTCTTTTTAAAACACTGGACAGACTTGAAGAATTCAGATTAAAGTTATCAATTGACAAATGCCAGTTCTTCCAAAGCTTAGTGAAATATGTAGGCCACATTGTGTCCTCTGAAGGAATTCAGACAGATCCTAGCAAAGTAGAAGCGCTGACCACCTGGCCAAAGCCAAATGACCTAAAAGAGCTACAGAGATTGCTGGGTTTCTGCAGCTACTACCGAAGCTTCATCAAAGATTACACCAAAGTTATCAGGCCACTGCTGAACTTGACTCAAGAGTACCCACCCACTCACTCATCAAAAGTTCAAGAAAAGTGCTGTCAAAGAGATTGATAGGACATACGTTTGGCCTAATGAACTATTTGGCCAAAGACGGACTCTAGATTGTGGTTCTGCTTTTCACGAGTAATCTACCAACTTATGTACGCAGCAGTTCTTGCCTATGCTGCTCTGTCTAAGTCATATGTTCTGCACACAGACGCTAGCCTGAGTGGTCTAGGAGCCGTGCTCTACCAGGAGTACACTGAAGGACTGTGCCCAGTGGCGTTTGCTAGCCGAAATTTAACCCCATCAGAAAAGAACTACCCAGTTCACTAACAGGAATTTCTCACTTTGAAGTGGGCAGTCGTATAACAGTTTCACGAATACTTGAATGGTGCTAAAATTCTGGTAAAAACAGGCAACAATCCACTATGTGCAAACTTCTGCCAAGTTGGATGCAACCAGATATCGCTGGTTGTCAGCTCTATCAACGTATGATTATACAGTGGAGTACATGCCTGGCCTTAATCATACTGACGCTGATGCTCTCTCCAGGCCTGCCTCAAACCAGCAATGGGTACACATACCAGAACATTCTGTGAAAGCCTTGTGTCACAAATTCAACAGAGATGAAATTCTGTCTGAAGAGACTGTAAATTGCCTAATTGTTTTTTTTTTCTTCCAATTCTTTAACCAGGTGAGACACACTGAGCTGAAAGATTGTTTACAGGTGCAACTGGGGAGCACAGGGAAGTTAAGTGACTTGCTCAGGGTCACACAGTATGCAAGTAGGGACTGCGGGATTCAAACTCAGGTCTCCAGATCTGCAGCTCAGAGCCTTAAATCACTGTGCTATACTGCCTCCCCAGAGTGCCCTAGAAGGAGAAGATGTCTCCAAGTTGTGATCAAGTGACCAAAGAACTGCTTTACTATTTTGAGAGGGGCCTAAACTCAAGAAGAAAGAAAAGTTGTTATGCCATGAACTGACTGACAATTGAGGGAAGTGTTAAAGAGACAAGTGGTACTGCCTTCCAAGTTCAAGTATGTTGTGCTGAAGGCCCTCCATGATCAGATGGGACACTTGGGTAGTGAAAGAACTTTAGACTTGGCCCGTGCATGCTTCTACTGGCCTAAAATGGGCATCGATGTTGAACAATACATCAAAACGTGTGGCAGGTGTCTTCAAAGAAAATCTCTACCTTAGAAAGCAGCTCCTTTGGTGAATATAACTATGAGTGCCCCACTGGAACTGGTGTGCATCGATTTTCTAAGCTTGGAGCCTGATTCCAGAAATATCAGCAACATATTAGTAGTAACTGATCATTTCACCCGGTATGCTCAAGCCTATCCCACGAAAGACCAAAACGCCACCACAGTAGCTAAAGTCCTTGACTGGTTATGGTGCTCCTCAGTGTATACATTCAGATCAGGGCAGAGACTTTGAGAGTCGCCTCATTGAAGAAATGCTATCTGTCTGGGGTGTTCAAAAATCCAGGAACACTACATATCATCCACAAGGAGACCCTCAACCTGAAAGGTTTAATAGAATGTTGTTAGACATGCTTGGCACTCTGCATCCAAAAGACAAACCGAAATGGAGCCAACAAATTAGTACACTAGTCCATGCATACAACTGCACAAAGAATGACGCTACAGGTTTCTCCCCTTACCATCTCATGTTTGGTTATGAAGCTTGTCTACCTGTTGACATCTGTTTTGGAGTTTCTTCCAATTGAGTACGTTCAGACAACTGTCTGCAATATGTTCAAAAGCTGAAAGCACAACTAAACCATGCGCATCAACTCACCCACACCATGGCTGCCAAGAAAAACCTAGCAAACAAAGTGCGTCACAACAAAAGGGTCAAAGCTCAATAGTTGCAAGCTGGGGACTGAGTGTTAATGAGAAATCTGAGATTCCAGGGAAAACATAACATTTCTGACAAATGGAGTCATCAGCCTTACATAGTGCTCAGTAAACTTGCTGATTTAGCAGCCAATAAAGTGCATCTGGAGGGAGATACTAAAGCTGTAAAGGCTATTCATAGAAATCATCTATTACCCATTGGGCAAATAGTTATAGACACTGCATTGCCAGATCTTGCTCCAACAGATCCTGTCACTTGTTCTGCTGCACGCAAGCAATCAAAACCTCAAGTTATTGCTGGTCCACAGTTGCTACCCTCTGCTACAACCAGTACAGACCATGATGGTGTCGATTCAGAAAATGATGAACGTGACTATGGGACTGTCTTCTTTTCTTCCTTCCTTTGAACTGGGTCAAGTATTTCAAGGAGATCCTTTGTGCAACAGAGGAGACAATCCGAATGGTCCAGTAATGTCAGGTTCTCCTTATTCCTTAATTGAACCCATACCTTCTGACAGTGACGTTCAAAGTGTGAGCTCTGAAATAACTGATTCTTTAAGCCTGGTGGCACTATCAGAAACTGAAATATCGAATTCTGATCAAGAAAATGGTGGACCTATCAGTGAGCCTTCCAGTGATGCTGAAACAAGTGGGTCAAATGAACTAGTTCAAGTGCCAGACAATATTGTTATTCCTGCGAGTTCTAACAGTGTGTTGGATGACTCAAACTTCATCTCTGTTTTCGATGAACCAGAAAGTTCAAGTGTTACACCAAGTACAGGTAATACCACCCAGTCTGAACCTCAACCATATGCAGTGGTGCCCCCTTTCTTCAGAAGTTGTCTTGTTGCTGGACAGTGAGCCAGGAGTAGCTACCCCAAATGCTGATGCTGAAAGACAAGTGCCAATACCCCTTTCATCTAAACATTCAGACCTGTAAAGCCTGTGGTTCGACTCACGTATGACACGCCAGGAATGCCTGTAGATCTGCCCATGAATGTAGTTCACAAAGGGGGTATATGTTACAGTGAATTCCCTGCCCAAGCTAGTATTCACTACATCCTACCAAGTGATAGTTAAGCCATCCACCTAGTATTTTAGGGGTCATCCTTACAGAGTCAGAGAAATCAGTTAAAAGGTGCCCCAGGTGTGTGTTAACTGTATGTCAGTGCTTAAAAGTAAGATGCAGAAAGGTTAAATGTCATTTTCTGATTAACCAAAATGTAAACAAATGTAATGTTTGCATAACAACTGTAATGACAGAATGCAAATAATCAAACTAAGCAAAGTGTTCAAAAAGGTACCATTTGAAGTGATAATATGCCAGTGTTATATGTTAGACCTAACACTGAAAATAGTCTGTATAGTAAAGTGTTATTATAAGTGTTAGTTTATTATAGTCTTGGCGTGGACGCCAAGCTTTTCAGGCAGGGGAGAGATGTAACCCCCCCAGGGGCTTACCTTAATTGCCTCCATGTCCTCTGGGGCTCCCCAATTCCTCCCGCTGCTGCTGGTATCCTGATGTGCCCATTGCCACTAGCCCAATTCCTCTGGTATCCCCCAGAGATCCCTGATCAGCCCCATGCATTATTTCAGCCAGTTTGGGCTTATCTTTTAAAATGTGATCCTCCCACTGTTGCAAATGCACAGTGGTGCAAGCGGGGATCACGTAGACAGAAGCAGCACCTTTGGTGTGCCGACCACTACGTTTGTGGTCATCCAATGAGAAATTCTGTGGTCCCGGCACCTCTCCTCTGCTAAATGAGGGCTGGTGACCAGAATGCTGCAGCAGAGAAGCTGCTTGGGGGGAAAATGAGGTTAAAAGAGGGGCTAAGAGTGGGGCTCATACATATGCAAGAGCCCCCTCATGAATATTAATGAGGTGCTGCCTGCCACCTGGGGGGTCAATATTATGGTGGCAGCAACAGCGAGGGGGTAAAGAATAAATGTATAAAAGTGGGCTCGTTTTGAAGGGCACAGCTGGGGCTAAAGGACAGGTGGGAAATTATAAATAGAAAATATATTTACTGGCTGCACCAGAACTTAAAAGAGGGGGACAGTGTTGGACTGCATAAACACTGAATACAGCAGCCACCATTTTGGGGGTCCCACAGCCAATCACGAGGCTGGATTTCAGCCAGACGCTCATGGGACCTAACTGGAGGCTTGTGGGGGATAATCAGGGAGAAATTCTTGGTGGCAAAGATCTCAGCCAAATAAATGCCTGGAACTGTGAGCAACAGCTAGGGCAGTCAGTCGAAATGCTGGAACTCTGCCCTTTGTTGAGGGGGACTGTTTGAAAAAAGGCAGTTAGAGTTCATATCGAGAGATCAAGGATAGAGGAGCCTGTGTGGCTCTGTGCTGTCCTTTTCACAGGGAAGGCCCTGTAAGAAATCCTTCTATCCAAAGGGGGTTTGGACTTTGGAACTGCCTTCCAGCAGACCAGAAAAAGGGGTTCGTTCAGCAAGAGCGACTGTATTGCGAACCGGCCTGAATTCAACTGGAAGGAACAAGAGAATAATTTATGCTGTTGTGTATAAATGTGCTGAGTAACTCAAGTATCATGTGGCCTGTCAGTCGGGATGTCTCCCGGGTGATTGAGTTGCCAGGACCTGATTCAGTTAAGTTGTTTGCCAGCTGGAGGTCGTTACCAGCAATAAACTGAACTTTGCCACAGACATTCTGGTTTGCCTTGGGCTATGCCAAATCCGGCCCAAGCCATCTGCTCCTGCACCAGCTACCAGCTTCTCAGTGAAAGACCACATGGGGGTCCTATCCCATGTTACTTGAACATACACCAGAGGTCTATATTTCACCAGGTCACCATCTACGGCTGGGTAAAATGAATTAAATCTAGGGTAACTCCCTGCAACCAAATCAATCAATCTCTGTGGTACCATCTAATTGCTCTTAAATATTTGTTTAGGGTTTTCAAGGGACTGAGCCATCCGGCCAGTGGATACAAATAATTATTGCACATGTTTAATCACCTTTCTTTCCATCAAGGGCCCCAAGTACAACTGCAACCCCAGGCAATGACCGGGCTAGCCTGTTTCCTCCTGGGTACCCAGTAACTGTGGTTTGGGACTGCATGCTTGCCCAAAACCTGGCTGAGGCCAGACTAACTAAATTATTTAACTAGATCTGCTCCACCCCTATTAACTTTCCCCTTTAATAAATCAGATTGTTTATTGCACTGTTATACTGCCTCACGTATGCCTTCCTGAGTGCCCTAAGGGCAATGTGTTTGGAGGGAACATAACTTAAAAGTGCATGCTGTTTGAATACTGTTTCACAGGGGGTCCAAGGTGGTTTTCTGGAATCCTGACCTTGGTAAGTGCAAAGAGTGTGAGCATATTGTTAATAGTCAAACTGTTTGGTGCTCTTATTGTTACACACTGCAACTGTACAGGTTTCGTAAAAGGTCACTGGGCGGGATTATGGGTGGTATTAGCTTCCCAGAGGGCAGTACCTATTGTGATAGTTACCCATGTAATTACTCTGGGTGGAGGCACCATAATTATAACACTACTACTTGTAGGGGGCCCCCCATACTAGGTAATTATGAACCCAGACCCCTCAACCTTTTAATAGGGATACAGGCAGGGGTAGTAGCTCTTCGTATAATGGTACCAGGGCTACATTTATTTTTTTATTTATTTTGTGGTTTGGCCGTTTATGTAGCGTGGCCAAGGGGAAGCAGAGTCTCTGTGCCGTCAACGCCGGGGGGGCGCAGATCACTGAGCTGCTTGGTATGTGGAGCGGCTTTGTGGATAGCAGGGTGGTTGGGGAGTAGCAGAGCAGGCGGGAAGTACAAGCAGCATGTAGGGCTGCAGTCCTGTGTTTCTCTGCTTGTCTTTTTTTTCCATTTATGTTGAGTGCCTGATTTGTATTGTGAGGGCCCTTATTGAAGCATGGCAGAGCAGGTAGATGAGTGCTCTAGCCACGGTTGCTGTCTGTGTGGCTGCAGGCAGGGGAAGGCTGCTGAATAAGTGGAGCAGAGTGCCCAGGCAAGTTGCAGTGTTCGTGGGATAGGGAGAGTAAATCGAGGAACAGAGGCTCCATTTAGCAGGACTGGGAGTTTGGGAGGAGCAGGAGCGGGGCTCTGTGTGGCTAGAAGTGTGGAGCTGCAAGGACAGCACAGAGTGAGGTGGCAATTTCTTTTCTCCCTTTCTTTTTTTGTTTACTGGGCCGACTTGTCCCCAACATTGTATAGCTGTGTTTCCGATGCAGGGGGAACAGTGAATTCTACAGATGCCACTGCAAGGTGAGGTCGGCTGGGCACCAGAATGACCAGGGTCCTTGTGTAGGGCTGTGAGCAGCCATCGGGAGCCGTAAGGAACCACGAGGCAAATGCTGCAGCATTGGGGTGAGTGCAGTTCATTCATGGAGCTCCAGTGGTGTCTAGGGCTGGGAACTTGACTGTTGACAGTGCATTCAGTGAGTAGCTGGCTATTAATGAGCAACAGTTTTGTTTCTTTCACAGTTTACAATGTTAGAGTAGGGTTACAGGCTGCTGCATACTCAGGAGACAGTTCAGTGTTTCTTTTTGCAGCAAGGGCTGTGGTAAAAGTAGTACTCATACTGTCCAGGCATACTGGGGTGATGTCTTGGGGACCCAACAACGCAGGCAAGCAAAATGGGGTCTGGGCAGAAGAAGGGCCACATCCTCCACCATATATGGTATTTTGGTTTAGTCTGCCACTAGAAGACCCTTACCTTCTCTCTGGTCTGCCAGACCCATCTGTCGCTGCTGGTGAGGACCCCTTGCTGGACCATGCAAATAAACTGATAGACACAGAAAATAATGAATGAAAGTATTTATTCTGTATTGCAGGCATGTTCTCTTTCTGAGGTCTAGCCCCAGACTGAATAATTTCTCTGACTGACAGGCATACAAGTCACTGCCAAGCAGTGCAGCAAATTGTTACATGCAGGTTCTAAGTGCTCTTAAATGGCGGCAGCTAGCATTAAGCCCCATGCTTAATGTGTGCTTCATAATATACTCCTGCCTTATTTAGCTAATTAATACATAGATACATAGACAGTGTCGGCAGATAAGGGCCTATGGCCCACCCAGTCTGCCCATTTGAGCTTGTAAGTTCAGTTTGTTTTCCTAGAAGTCTGTTGCCCCTTACCCTGACCTCCAGAATTCCTTTATGTCTATCCCATGCATTCTTAAATCCCATGATTGTTTCAGCCCCCACCACTTCCTCTGGCAGGGTGTTCCACTTGTCCACCACCGTTCTGTGAAGAAATTCTTCCTCACGTTTCCTCTGAATAGTCCTCCTCCAGCTTCATCCCATGCCCTCTAGTCATGGAACATCTTTTCATTTAAAATAGTGTTTTCCTGCACCCTGTTCCTCCCTGTAAGATACTAGTATGTCTCTATCATATCCCCTCTCTCCCTCCTCTCCTCCAGGGAGTACATGCTCAGTTCCTTCAACCTGTCTTCATAGGACTTGTGATGCAATCCATGCACCATCTTTGTTGCCCTCCTCTGAGCCTTCTCTACCCTGTCTATGTCCTTACGTAGGTATGGTCTCCAGAACTGTACACTGTACTCCAGGTGGGGCCTCACTAGTGTCTTGTATATGGAATTATGACTTCCTTTTCCTGCTGGTGATGCCCCTGCCTATACATCCCAGCATCCTATTTGCTTTACCTGCTGCCTTGTCACACTGTTTCCCTACCTTGAGGTCATCAGAGATGATAACCCAAGATCCCTTTCCTGCTTGGTGCATGCTATATCCACACCCCCAACTGATATATTGTGCCTGGGTTTTGTACCCCATATGCATTATCTTGCACTTCTTTGCATTGAATTTCAACTGCAAACCCCTGACCATTCTTCAAGTTTCTGCAGGTCGCTTCTCATTCTGTCTACACCTCTGGTGTGTCTACTCTGTTACAGAGCTTTGTGTCATCAGCGAACAGTGAAATTCTGCCTTCTAGGTCCTGCAACCATGTCACTGATGAAGATGTTGAATAGGACCGGTCCCAGCACATGATCCCTGTGGTACCCACTGGTCACTCTTCCCTCTGTGGAGTGACAGCCATTTACCACCACCCTCTGTGTCCTGCCTCCCAGCCAGTTACCTACCCACCACACTACTGTCCTGCCCACACCCATATTCCCCAGTTTGTGTAATAGTCTTCTATGTGGCACAGTGTCAAAGGCCTTGCTGAAGTCCAGATAGGCCATGTCCACTGCCCTCCCCTGATCCACCTCCCTAGTCACCCAGTCAAAAAATTCAACGAGGTTGGTCTGACATGACCTCCCCCTGGTGAAACCATGCTGCTTTGGGTCCTGTAGTCCATTGACAACCAGATGTTCCACCAATCTCTCCTTCAGTAGTGCTTCCATGATCTTCCCCACTACCGAGGTGAGGCTGACTGGTCTGTATGTATGTATAATGGAATATTTAAATACGTAATTACCTACCATCCCTAGATTTGAATGCATCCAAGTAACAGTTGGACTCTAGTACCTATGATTTTTTTTATACGAAATGTAACCTTTTCCCTTTGATTTTTCTTGTGACTTTGAATGGAAATATGTATATTAATTTTAAGCATTATTTTTTGACCTAATTTAGTACCTGTTCTTATAATTAAGTTATGAATTGTTCAACGCTTGTATTCTTGTTTGTTTTATTCTTGTCTGTAATGATGTAACAGTCTTGCTGTCTAGTAAAGCAAGTATTAAAAAAAAGATCACAATAACAATCTTGAAGACTGCCATTTCCTTGCATTAACAATCGCTGGAGGGAGGTAGCCTCGGCTGCACTTCGGGCCACCCTTCCCCCCAGCCCATCATTAACACCTCAGAAATTACAGACTTTTCAGTTGTTACTGCTGAAGTACTAGCTTTAACTAGGTAAATGGGGTTAAACAAGAAAGTAAGGATGAAAGGGGAGGATGTGAGGATCTTTCAAATTTGGGAGCAGCAGTTTAGAGGGTTAAAAAGGGAAAGGAGGAGACACCCTAAGATGAGGTTGCAAAGTGGTTTCAGGGAAAGAAAAAGGGATTAAGTGAATAGGAACAAGGGAGAAGGAAGAGGCATACAGGTAAACAAAGTTACTAAAGTGGGGACATCCAGTCTAGGGTGAGGTAAAATATTTCAGGGATAAGGGTGAGGCAGTATTAAAATGGGAATAATAATGAGGTAGAGGAGCAAAAAGTATTTAGATAGACACCAAGAGTAAGAAGGTAAGGAAACTGAGGTGCTGCCTTATACGTACTCACCCCTGTGGACTCCAGGCACAGGTCGCTGGACTCCATGCTAAACTGGCAAAGGTATGACAGACCTTCTGTACTGCCCGGGGGCCACCAAGTCCACTGCCATTCCCCCAGAGGATGCTGAGAAAGAGGCAGAGCGGATGAACCATGGTGGGCTCAGGGAGCGTGGGGGGGGGTAGGATGCACGCTGTGCCACCTATACCACTACACAACACATTTTCCATTCTTGCTGAAAGGGGCAACTGAGAGGAGGTACTCATCACAGTGGATAGGGAGGAGTTTGTAGTTCTCAGAAGGAGAGAACCAAATGAGGGAAGAGGACTCACCCAGTCAAGAAGTAAACAGCTGGTGGTGGGGACTCAACTGTGAACGGGATTGAACTGGGAGATGGAGGGGGGAAGGATAAGTAGATGAGTTGCTTGAGGGGTGCCTTGACTGGGAGGGATGGAGAGCAGATCCTGATGATCTCTAGGGCAGTGGGAGAAGGGAGGGAGCTGGATATCATTGTCCATATTGGAATGAATTATACTACATAACAGAAGGTAGTAGTAAAGGGAAATTTCAGGGAATTCTCAAGCAAGTAGCATGATTGGTGGGTTTTTCCAAGGTGCAACCTGTGTATGGCCAGGCAGAGGCTAGGAAACTCCACATCAGAGCTTTTAATGAATGGTTGATGGCATGGTGCATGGAGGGGAGGGGAGGTTAGATACATAGGGGACTGAGGACCAACCTGGAGGGATGTGGAGCTGTATTAGAGAGATGTCCTACATCTTTCTAGTAAGGGCTCCATGGATCAGCATTTAAACTAGAAGGGGGGGGGAGCTGGCAAAACCAAAGGAGGCAAAAGTTGCTTCCTCCCCTGAGATGGCGAAAGGTCAGGGAGATACATGCTAGAGAGGAAACACAATAGTGGAGGAAACTCCCCAAATGCAGATGTACAGATTAAAAGAGACAGAGAAGAAAAATATGGAAATAGGAAGCATGAAGAGGATACAGGATCAATGCAATTCAGAGACAGAGAAAGTAATAGGGGAAAGGGCGAGTTAATAAGACAGGGAACAAAGCAGGCAGGAGTGGGAGGGAGATACAGTAGAGAAGACGGGGGTGGAGGGTTTGAAAAATGATGTGCACAAATGCAATGAGCCTCGGTAATAAAATACCAGACCTTGAAGTCACCATGCGGAGGCTAATTTACATTTTTGTTTTGTATTTAAGTTCTTATTAAAAATGTTTTTGATATACATAGTAAAAGAGCTTTGAGGTACAGGATGTACTATAAATAGGTTACATTCAATTTATCAATGAATGCATGTACTTTTCAAGTACTACAGGGCTATGTGGAGCCAGAGGGAGGCAGTTCAAAGATCTCACTAACAGAGTACCCCTAATGGAGTCTGAATATGTCAAATAAAATTGGAGACAAGATACCTATATGAAAAGGTAAGCAGTTAAGCATAGATGTTTTATTCTTAAATGTTATACTGTGAAAATCAAAGAACAATGCAGCTTGATTCAGTCAGTCTTTCTAGTCAAGATACGAATTGTGGGTCTTTAGTCATGTGATGTGACACAGCTGCCAGGGCTGCCAGACTTTGTGAAAAATGCAAAAGAGTCACACTCCAGCCAGCCTGGTGGTGCTGAGGGTTGAGATGCTGGACACCGCACCTCATGCCATGCCGGTGACCTGAGTTCAGGAGCGAGCTTGAGCCACTGGGAGCTATCAGGTGGGGAGGGCTGGGAGTTAATAGTAGTGGTCGCTGGGCTGCTATCTTCCCCTGGATTGGGAAGATGAGTTTCCTCACTCTTGGCTGACACCTGGTGGAGGCTGGATGTGAGAGCAGAGATCTGAGGGACTGCCACATTGGGAGGGTGTAGGGAGCATGTGGTTGCGGGAGTGCACGAATGTCTTTACATGTGCATGACACTGCTTCAGGAAGGAAGAAAAACAAGAAAAATGCTGATGTCTCTCTGTGGCCGTATGTGATGACCCCTGACACTCCCGGACCCTGCTCCTTGTGGATCCCCACTGGTAAGACAATCGGGGGAGAGGCTGATGGGGTTGGGAGCCAAAGGGGGCCCGATGACAGGCCACAGGTGGCCACAGAGTAGCAAAAAGCTCTCTAAAAAAAGAGCTGGACTCCAGTTACAAACAAAGCTCAGCTAAGTGTCAAAATTGCACTAAATATATTTCCAGTTGCAATATTACATACTGAACTAAAAGCTGACGCACTCATGAGAGTTAGTGCCCCAGCGTGTCACCAGTCAAGGCTTCGTCAGGGGGTGGAGACTTGGAGATAGTCCAGTGCAGGGTATTTACCAGACTTTGTGGAAGGTATCTTCCTTCCCTCTTAGTCTGAGGAGAGTTTCTCCATGTGATATATTGCCACAATTGTCTGCTATTGTTGCACCATAGGAGTTGGTATCTGGAGCCTTTGTCTAGTAACTGCCTTTTTGGCAGCCAGGAGCAAGACAGGAACCAAAGATCTGGGACCCACTCTCATCCCTCATGGCAGGATGGTGAGAAGAAGCATTGACGGACACTGCAGAGTGGGATCTAAGGAGAGTTCAAGGAACTGTTGTTCCAAGTCTTGCCCAAACCCTTGAATCAGTGATCAGAATCAGAAGATATAGGTGTGGACAGCCTCAGAAGTTCCACATTTCCTCCAAGAACCTTTTTTTTTGTATTTATATTTTACTGTTTTTCCCCGTTTTTCTCCCTACTGTGAATAACTATACTTAGCAGTATTGTTCCATCTCTTCCTCCATCATTCTCCTGCTCACTCCTTACCTACAGCACACTTAAACATGTCTTGATTGTACCCTATAAACCCCATCCTGTCATATTGTGATTGCAATGATATGTTATTAGTTGGCTGTATAACCTTGCCATATATAACCTTGTTGTACACTGTGCAGTGTAATTCTGTCCTAGCTGTGATCTTGTAATATTTGTTCAAAAATGTACTATCCTATTTAAATGCTTCACTTTATGTAACTAATTCAGGGTTGCCCCTGAAAAAGGGATCTTCAGGGCTCAGAAGACCTACCTGGTTAACAAAATTTAATAAATAAATACTGTCCCGGGACCCCAGCACACAGCAGTGCATGTGCCTGGAAGTGTACACATGTTCTGTGGTGCCATTTCTGGCCCCTTCCACCCCTTCCCTGGCAATAGCTGGACTCCCCATAGCCTGACACTACCATCCATCCTCCACCAGGGTAAACCCCTCATCCCTCCCTGGGAGAGGAGAGCCACCTTGCAGAAGCTCAGTCATGCTCTTCGCCCTCCCCCCCACTGACCCCTGACAACCCAGGCTAGTTCCCAAACCTGGGTCACTGGTGTGGTGTGAGGTGTGGTGTCCAGCATCTCAACCCTCAGTGCCACTGGGCCAGCTTCCTCCAACAACCTTTATGTGTATGCAGGAGGTGTGTCCCCCTTCCCTTCCACCACCATCCCCCCTTTTCTACCACATCCCTCTTCCCCTTTCCCACTGTTCCTCTCCCCTTCCTGCTCCCACCTACATCTGCACCTTTCTATGCTGCTATCTCAAACCTGCTCCCTCCCCTGGAACCTTTGCATCTATTCTTACTAAGAACTTGCCTTCTGCATCTTCGACTCTGTTGCTTTCACTAAGTCCTGAATTTGCACAATAGAGAGCTACATATGTACGAATATGAAAATATATTACTCTGTTAGCTTCACCAAGTCTTGTAATTGTAGTGTTTACATCTGTAAATGGGTGGCTATGTAAACTAAATGTGTATTATAGATCTCTGTATATGTACGAATATGCAAACTTATTACCCTGTTAGTCTCACCAAGTCTTGAAATTGTTCTGTATATATCTGTAAATGTGCATTTTTTGTAAATTTATTTACTCACCCTCCACTCCGTCATTCCCCGGGGTCGCACCTGAAAACGAGACTTGGCTCAGTGTGCCTCTCCCAATTACCAATATTTAAATAAATAACAATAACTCTGTGCCTGCCTCATGTATTTTGCCTGGCTCCAGGTTGTGGGAAAATACCGGGATCTGCACTTTCAGGCGAATGCTCACCAAAATGTGGATGAGATCACTCTCAAAGCCTGCACAGAGTACCTGGTCCAGGTTGCCATGCTGTATTAGGTTTATATCTCCTGATTTCATCTCATCAGGAGGTGTTCAGAAGTATTTTTTCCACAGGTCCTGCATACCCTTATAGAGGTGGTCAATCAAGTGGAGACACGTATCTCCCTTTCAGAAGGCTATACAAATGTACAACAGCAGTGGGGCTGGGTCTGGAATCCTAGGGGAGCCACTATGTGTATGCAAGAGGGGTGTATGGAGTTGGAGGCATCAGTAATGTTCTCTCCCTCTCAACCCATAGGTATCCTGCAAGTATTGGGAGGAGAGGATACCCTGTTCATTTGTGAATTGAAAAAGGTAATTTATGCCCAGTTGCCTTCATCTGTGGAATGTTATATCTAGCTGTAGAGGGAGAAAATCCGAGTCTCTTTCTATGTATCTACAATACCAGAGAGTGTTAGCATGGGCTGATACTTTCAGAAACGCCTTCTGATGACATAGGGTAATTGCAGTGTGGGTGGTGAAGTGTCTTAAATTAATGTTCTGCTGGGGGTGTAAAAAAAAGATATTTGACTGCATCAAACAGATTATTAAGGTGGAATTTTATTTGCTTCTGTGGTGAACTGCATTTAGTAGACAGCCAACAACATACAATATAAAGCGCAATTGAGCA
This sequence comes from Neoceratodus forsteri, assembly GCA_016271365.2. Lineage (NCBI taxonomy): Eukaryota > Metazoa > Chordata > Ceratodontiformes > Ceratodontidae > Neoceratodus > Neoceratodus forsteri. The sequence continues at coordinate 336,428,911 of JADMNL010000025.1, forward strand.
GGCTAATTTGGATTTAGTGGCTATAATGAGTCGTGGTGTACAGAGCACCATCAATGGGAAATGAATATACTGGTTAAGTGTTAAGGTGAAATGTTAAGGTGATAACTCACTAGTTTCAATGCACATACAAAACAATTATTATAAATGTAGAAAATGTTGCAATAACAACTTAAAACACACTTAACAAAACAGACGATTTCCTATTTTTTCTTAATATTTTTTTATTTTCAAATAAGATTTACAACATAAGGTCACAAGCACATATATGCAACAATCATTAACCTGTTGGATTATCTACTGTCAAAGCAGGGCTAAGATCCATGGTGACAACATTTCCTGTCAGGAGCCTTGTAATGTAAAATATAATGCAGCGTAATATTGAGCCATGTAATGCAACATAATATTGAACCGTTAATGTAAGATACAGTGCAAGGTAATATCAAGCTATTGCTAAGGCAAGTTTGGGCAGAGGAATGTACGCTGATGTTTACTAGTATACCCCAGGCAAAAGGTGATTAGAGTGTGGTGTGGGACAGAAAACAATGTCATAAATGTCCAGATGGCCTTTTGAAGACTGGTCAGAACAAAGTAAGATAACAAACCTGTTTAAACTGTAACCAAAATTCTTGTCATACCACAACTTATGTGATCAAAGGGTGCAGCTTCAAGTTTTCTGTATAAAAGGCTGTCACAGTGAACTGTTTGTGGAATATACTCATGGATGCATGCATATATATATATATATATATATTTGTAATTATACTGATGAAATAAAATCACATATATAAGACATATGTGTGAGGTGCCTTATGTTACAATTTGGTGCCGTGACTCGGATACCAATCGCCGCATACTCCTGTCGTTGCTGTCAGTATTTCATGGTTGAGGTTGCTGCAGACGAATTACTGTAGAAGAAAAGTGGTATAGTTAGCTCTGCTATCACTGGAATGATCACCCAGGATAGAGGGGGGCTGTAAAACAGCATAGTAAAGAAATGACTCTGGATAAAGCTGGGAAGGAAGATTTCGCCAGACCAGGAGTAAGTATGGAAATTATACTAAGAAATTTCCTGGAAAAACATTTAAAGGAGGGTCCCTTTTGGGCTCCTGAAAAAGGGGAAATAGTGGGACAATGTTTAAAGAAGCAGTGTGAGGAAAGAAATGAAAAGTGTAAGGTGGACAAAACCAAATTAGCTAATATTTGTCAGATGTTTGTACAGTATCAAGTAGAAGTAGAACAGCGTGTAGAATTAATGTGTCAAACAGGAAGATGAGGCAGAAAAGAAACAATTAAAGGAACAACTAAAAGTGCCAGAATTATTAAGACAAAAAGACAGTCAAAATGACAATCTTCAGGGAGAAAAGATTGTCATTTTGCAAGAGCAGTCTCGTCTTAGTGAACTGTCAAAGTATCAAAATAAATCTAGTCAACAAACTAAAACTAATTTGAACCAGGAAATTATGTTATTACAAAATAAGGTTGCTAAATTGGAGGAAGAACATGCCCATAATCTTTTGTTAAAAGAAGAAATGATAAGACTAAAGGATCATTATGAGGAGAAAATGCATCAGCAAAGTCAGGACCATGTCCAAGAGTCAGGTTACAAACAACAGCAAATCATTCATTTGCAGACTGACATGCAGTTGCAGAACCAAATTTCCTTAGAACTGCAACAGCAGTTAAGCGAGGTCAGGGAGACTGTTCAGAAAAAAATTAAGAAAAAATGTAAGGTTGCCACAGTCAAAGAGCCCACCTCAGAATCTTCCCTGACTTCTATATCCTCTGAAACAGAGGTTGATCCTGCTTCATCTGATAAAGCTTGGCATCGTAATTCTAAATATAAGTCAAAGAGGATGACCCCGTACGTCCGAAAGACGGTGACGACGGGACCGGCAGTCAAACACAAACAAAAGGTTAGAAAATTGTCCTCAAAACTTAGGGAAAAACTTATGCCCGATATGATGGACACCTTGAAAAAGGTTGATAAGTTACAGGACCGATTGAGACGCAATCCAAAAATGGAAAAACCTAAAGTGAAAGAGATTGAAGCCCAAATAGCAGAGATGCATGAGGAGGTTAAGAAAATGCAACAGAGAATAGACGATGATGAAAAGGCTAGAGAAGCAAGCAAGTCTAAGTCAGATGAAGAACTGGAAGTGGAGGTTAGGCAAAAGGTGTACCAAAAGGAGCTAACCATCCAGGAAGCCATGGCTCTAGGGAAAAGATTAGCTAAATGGGAGCCGGGTCAGAACCCAGCCCCCTTTTGCAACAAGTTAAAAAATCTGGTAAAAAGTTTTAACCTAACAAATCAGGATACATGTAAAATTTTGACTTTGGCATTGCCTTCGGTGCTTTTGGGGAGTTTACCAGACAATATTGTGGGCCTGCAAGAAGATGTAGATGATCCTGACAGCTGGGCATCAATCCCAGACATACTCTCCGCTCTGCAGAGCATGTATGGTGTTACCCAAGCAGATTGGGGAAAGGTGTATGAAGTGCAATGGCAGCCGGGAGAGTCTCCCATAATGTTTGTAAAGAAATTATATGCTGCATATGCCACTTACGTGAAAATGGCTAGATCGTCCAAAGAGGACCCTATCTTCCTGGGATTGATAGACAGGCAAGTCACACAGATTCCTGCCTCTGTTCAGTTGTTATACAAGTGAGCGGAGTCATGTGTAGTCAAGGAAGAAATTCTCACCGATTGGTGGAGAATGCAGCAAGATGATGTGGAAGGCAGTGTCCGGGACAGGGAAAAAAGGAAGAAGATAGCTGCCACGATACGCAATGAGGGCAAGGTAAAAGTGACATGCCATAACTGTAATAAGGAAGGTCACTTTAGGAGGGACTGTTGGGCTAAGGGAGGAGGAATGGAAGGCAGGAGAAATCAAGTCCTCCAAAAAAGGAGTGACAATGGGTCAGGAAACAACACAAACAGTGATCTGACAGCGGTCCTAGAAACCCTGACCCGACTGTTAAAAACTAAGAGTATCTCAGCCATTAAGTCATCCACCCCTGAACAGGGTGGGGGCAGCAACTGATGGTCACAGGCCCCCCAGATGCATAGAGTGGCAGTCCTCTGGGAAGACAGGCAGGGCAGACCGGTGGTATCTGCTTTGGTAGGGGGCCACCAAACTTCTGTGTTAACAGACACCGGAGCCACCGTCAGCATCACAAATTTAACATTGCCCATACAAAAGAAAAAAAAACTAAGGTTATCACTTTACAGGGACTGACAGGGGGGAAACAGCAGCATGGCTCACAGAGCCTTGTCAGGTGGTTATTGAGCAAACCACCAAATATTGTCCCTTCTGGACTTGTAAGAGTCACAAAGGTACTATTTTGGGAATGGGCCTGTTGTCCAAATGGAAATGGGTGGTGGACCTGAGTAACATGACACTCTGGGTTTGTGACAGTAAAGTGGTTAAACCAAAAGTAACAGATACCCACTCCGTCTTTACTGTAAAAGGTTTTGTTTTAAATTATCCTGCCTATGATCTTGACCGGCTGGTCAGAGATCTCCCTGAGGAACTAAAAGTGGTTGTAGCAAATCGATCCCAAGTCTGGGCTAAACATTCAAATGACTGCGGGAGAGTCAATAATCATATAGTAAAAATAGAGGGACCTGATCTACCCCCACAGCGACAATATTCCTTCCCCAAGGAGGTGAGGGAACCCATTAAACAGGTCGTTGACCAACTTTTAGGCCAAGAAATGATTCGTCCCATATGCTCCATGGTACATTCGCCAATTTGGCCAGTTTTAAAGCCCAGTGGAGCATGGTGACTGACCACTGACTATCAGGTCCTTAATAAGGTTACCCCATTGATAACCCTGGTGGTTGCACATCTCCCAGACCTAATAGTTAGATTGTCACAGTCAGCAACAATTTATACAGTGCTGGACGTATCACATGGATTTTGGTCAGTCCCTGTGCATCCCGACTCCCAGTACAAATCTGCTTTCACCTTTGAGGAAAAGCAATATACCTTCACATGCATACCTCAAGGTTTCCACTCATCGCCCACTCTGTTCCGTCAGTGTCTGGCTGAGATCCTGACTGGTTTCTCTGAGCCAGGTCAGATAATACAATATGTGGATGATATATTGGTACAGTCCAATTCTATGTCGGATCATGTTCAGCACTTGACGGAGCTCCTTTCGCTGCTATTTTCTGCTGGGTTGAAACTGAACCCGGGGGGGGCGCTAATGAGCAGCTAGCTGAATGGATGCGAATCTCCACACTGCTCCCTCTTCACAGCCTTTTAAAAATAAAAACAAAAGTTAAAAGTGCCCGAAAGTATAGAAAATGCAGATCCTTTGGTGTATGAACCTGCGATGGATGACTATTTAACTTCGGGAGCCTCAAAGAGCCAGAGGACTGCAGCAAAAAATGCGAAGAAAGGGGGTGATAGTGGCGGTCTAGTTTCACTATCAGCGGCGGAGGTGGCGGCCTTAGGGAGAGAGGTTACGGGGCAGGTAATTGCAGTGTTGGAGCCCCGGTTAATTAAACTCGAAGCAAAGCTGGATTTAAAACTCCAGGAAATACAGGAGCAACAAGTGGTGCAAGCGGGCAGACTGTCAGAGATGGAGGAGAGAATCTCGCATGTGGAAGACGAACTACTGGCGACCCCTGGGCAGGTTGTGGCACTTCAAAAAGAGCTGAACGACTTAAAAGAAGCCTTCGATTACCAGGAAAACTACCATAGGCGACTGTATCTAAGGCTGAGAGGGTTGGCAGAGGGTATGGAAAGGGAAAGTGTGTTGGATTTCTGCGCGCGAGTGCTGCCTGGCTTGCTGGGTCTCCAGCCCGCGAAAGGAAAATTCAAGCTCGAGAGGGCCCATCGGGCCATGATGCCTAAGCCCCCAAGAGATCAGCCGCTGAGGCAAATAATATTTAGGTTCCACCTAATTGAACCAAGATGGCGGCGGTGTGTGTGTGAGCTGCCCGAGCTGTTCTGAGTTTTAAAACTTTTTGCACTTTGCACTGGTTTTTATTTGTTTAGTTTAGTTAGGGTATGTAAGTGAGCTATCATATTTTTTGCGCTCGTAGTTTTACACTTTGAACCACAATTGTTGTCCGGAATCAACATTACATTCTTTTTTCGTTTGAGCTGCCGTTTTACATTGGAGCTCCGTTTTTGATTGCAGTGTTTTATTTCGTTTGGGCTGCCTTTGCTCCGTTTTGTATTGGAGCTCCATTTTTTGGTGGCATTGTCTCGCTGCTGTATTGAGGCTGTGATCTACGGGTTGAAACCGTTATTGGTTCTGTCTGTTGCAGCGGAGCTTCATGGAGCCTGCTGTTTGGAGTGTCGCTTCGGTAACGGGCTGACTTTGGGAGCGAGGAGTCCCAGTGCCGAGTGCAGTTGGAGACTGAGCGGGACTGCTTTTGCGGGTGCCCTCGGTGACTGGGGGAACATTTGAGGGCGGCTGTGGAGTGTGGAGTTTTGCTGCCCTAAATGCTCATTTATGGAATCGGCGCTGATGTGGTGAGAGCGCATTTAATATCCAAAGTGATGAAGGAGTTTTTTTAGAGCGGTGTTTACACCTCGGGGCTCCAGCTTTTGAGGAGGTGTGACTGCTTTGGTGATTTGTGCTGTCGAGGAAGATCTGAAGATCCAGATAAACTGTGTTTTTTCCCACTTTGATTGTGGTGTGGAGTATTTACAAGGATCCTGGTTCATTCTGCTGGATTGACTTTTATAGTACAGGTGGACCTAGCTCTCAGTGTCCGGCGGCTGGTTTTTGCTGTGGTTACAGGTGACAGGGCTCTAGAGCAGCCAGGGAACTGACTGACGAGCCCTTGTTTTCCTAGACTCTTGTGGTTTGGCTATAGGTTTAGTCATTCCCAGGGCGTCGAAGTACCCCAGCAGTCTTTTTTGGTTGTGGACACTGGGAGTGGAGCCTGTTTTCCCCATCTTTTAGTTACTTGGATTTTTTAGACATTTGCTGCTGAAAGATTTGGGAGCAGCTGGTAGTTCTCCAGATGCCGGTTTCTTGGAGGGGCTTCGCTGGATGAACAGACATGTAATATCTTTCCTGTTCAGCAAAGGATGTGATTACCCCAGGTCAGACTGTTTCTTTCTTTCTTCCTTCCTGCATACTTTGGTGAAGCAGTGAGAGTGCTTCGTTTTGTATTAAGAACAAATTTGTGTGACTGTTTATTTGCCTATGTGAAAGATAGGCCTGGGAAAAATTCCTCAGGGGTGAGAGCTTTGAGGGTCTTTTTACTATTCTTAGTCTTCAGCGGTGCACAGGTCGAAAGAAATTGAGACTCTGCGTTCATACTCCGCCTTAGGAGCAAACATTTATTTAGACTGTTTAAGACCTTTTTGGGGGAGTTTGTCTGAAGGGAAATGGACAATTTTTTTTATTTTGTGTTAGAAATGAAAAGTGGGGCTGCCGTCTAAGATAGATAAGTTTGCAGTACTGATAGTATTAATCAAATTGGTCGATTGATTAATATTTGTTTTTTAATATTTAGCAGCATGTGCTGGGATTGGGTCTCTGTGGTCAGGCGCTATTCCCCCTCTAGGCTGAGGGACCTGCGCCCCTTCGATATTCCTCCGTTGCAACCCGAGGTATTTAGGCATTGTCGTGCCCTGGGAATCACACGGCAGAGGCGGAGGGGGGTTCCTCGGCTGCAGGGGGGGGAACGGAGTGGGTGGATAAGGGTCGTGTGGTCTAGGAGACGCCCTGGGGAGAAATGGGTCCAGGATAGGGGAGTGCAATACCTGGTTCCCATACCCAAGGGTTCCACTGAGAGTGAGCAAGTGGCCCGCTCCTCCAGGGCCTTTCATCCAACCCGGGCAGTGTTATGCAATGCCAGGTCTATAAAAAACAAGACAGCAATTATTGCTGATCTTGTTGAATCATCTGACCTGGCTTGCATTACCGAGACCTGGCTGGACGAAAATGCTGGTCCCATATTGGAATCAGCTGTTCCAGCCGGGTACTCGGTAATACATCACTCGAGGTTGGATCGAAGGGGTGGGGGGGTCACTATTTGTTTTAAATCGAAGTTGGGTCTTGTGGAGGTCCCAGTGGTGGCCCCTAGATCCTTCGAGTGCATCATGGGAGCAGGTGTGGGCAGCAGAATCTAACTCATCTACCGTCCACCCGGTGATGAGAACGTTTTTCTGCAGGAAGTTGCAGACTTCATTGTCGACCTGGTGTTGGAGCCCTCCAGGTGGTTGATCCTGGGGGACTTCAATGCATGGATTGACGATGAACTCTCGCATTTTGGTCAAAACTTCCTCCAATTAATGATTTAGTTGGGCTTCACACAGGTTGTTACTGCTGCTACCCATATTCAGGGTCACTCTCTGGATCTGGTGTTCACCCTGGGGATGGAGATCACGGAACTGGTGGTGGAACCAGTTGGGTGGTCTGACCATCACTCCATAAGATTCAATTTTGCGACCCCCCCTTTTGAGACCTACCCCTTTGGAGATGGTCCAGTACCGTCCTTTGAGGGGAGTTACCCCTGAGGGTCTGATGGCGGTGCTGGACCTATCGAATTGGCCTATGTAGTGCATGGAACCAGATGCCTTAGTGGTGCATTATAATAATATGGTGCTGAGGGCCTTGGATTCCATTGCGCCTGTCCGTGGTCGACCCCTCTCCCTTCGCCCTCGGTTCCCCTGGTTTGATGGGACATTGAGGGAGTTGAGGAGAAAGGGGCGAAGAATGGAGCGCTGTTGGAGGAAATCCAGCCTGGAAGGTGACAGACTTAGATTGATGGCCCATTATGCGGATTATCAATCAGAAATCTCCCATAAGAAGGCAGAGTTCCTGTCCCGGGAGATAGCTGCTTAAAGAAATCGACCAGCTTAGCTCTTCCGGACCATGGACAGACTGTGCAATCCAGCCTGTCTGCAGGGTCAGACAGCCTTTTCATAAATAAAGTGTGATGAGTTTGCTCGGTTCTTTGAGGATAAGGTGTCATCGATCAGGTCGGAGATCCACGGTATGCGTTCTAATAAGCGTGGCAGTGATCGATGTGGGGTTGCAGGCCCTTGGTCTGTCTGGACAGATTTTGACCAGCCAGCGATCATGGATATCTTGAAGACTGTCCAGGGCTTGCGACCGACTTGCTGTAGTTTGGATCCTGGTCCTACATGCCTCCTTGTGGGGTGCATGGATGTGATCGGGCCAGTCCTTGCCAAGATAGTCTGATTCTCTTTGGACCAAGGGGTGTTTCCGGAGTCTTTGAAAGAGGCTATCATGACATCCTTGTTAAAGAAGCCTTCCCTTGACCCAGACTGTCTCGCTAACTACAGACCGATCTCTAACCTGCCCTTTTTGGGCAAGGTTATTGAGAAAGTAGTCGCGTTGCAGCTCGATGATTTTCTTACCACCCATGAGATCTATGATCCTCTCCAGTCCAGTTTCAGGAAGAGGCATAGTACCGAGACGGCGTTGGTTCAGGTACTTAATGATCTCCTAATAGTGAGAGATAGGAGGAGCCGTTCGATCTTGGTCCTCCTTGATCTCTCTACAGCATTTGACACTGTGGCCCATGGGATGTTGCTGGATCACCTGTGGCTGTGCTGTGGACTGTTGGGGACAGTCCTTAGATGGTTCTACTCTTTCCTCACAGGCAGAAGTCAGAGGGTAGTCTCAGGAATTTTTTCCTCTGCTCCCTTTGCTCTGTCCTGTGGGGTGCCACAGGGTTCTGTGCTTTCCCCCATGTTGTTCACGGTGTATATGCTGCTGTTGGGAGACATTATAAGGCATTATGGGCTGAGTTTTCACTGCTATGCAGATGACACTCAGCTCTATATGTCCTTTGTACCTGAACAGAATGACGCCTTATCGGTCTTTAATAACTGCCTTGCTGAGATTCCGGACTGGATGAGTGCAAACTGGTTGAAATTAAATCCGGATAAGACTGAGGTGTTGGTTGTGGACCCGGGCCATCATGTAGAGAAGTTGACTCCTGGGTCCCCCTCTGGCCTTGTGTTAGGAGGTAACCAGTTGAGACCTTCTGAACAGGTGCAGAATCTGGGTGTAATTCTTGACAGTGAATTAACGTTGAAGGCACAGGTATCTACCGCTGTCAAGTCTTCCTTTTACCATCTGAGGAATATCGCCAGGATAAAACACCTCGTTCCACATGATGACCTTCCTGTGTTGGTCCACGCCTTTGTTTCCTCACGTCTTGATTACTGTAATGCTCTATATCTAGGGTTGCCGGGGGTGGATCTCCGTCGCCTGCAGCTGGTGCAGAATGCTGCAGCCAGGTTGTTAACTGGGCTACCGAGAACTTGCCATATCACTCCTATGCTGCGCGAACTGCATTGGCTGCCGGTGCGGTGGAAAATCACCTTCAAGGTCACATTGCTGACCTATAAGACCCTACACGGTCAGGAACCGGGCTACTTGGAAGATCTCCTTCGACCTTACCGCCCTCTCCGCTCTGCTGACGAGGGATTGCTAGAGATTCCCAGGGTTCGTCTTCAGTCATCTGGGGCCAGAGCTTCTTCTTTCATGGCCCCAACCCTGTGGAAGTCTCTACCTCATCAGATTAGAGAGTGCCTATCCACGGAATCATTTAAGGTGTCCCTGAAGAGTTATTTATTTGAATTAGCTTTTGGATAGGTTTATTGCTGCTTTTTATTGTTTTTATGTCATTATTTATTATGTAAGATGTTGTTTTGTACTTGCGCTTTGATATGCTGAAAAGAGCATTATAAATAAAATTTGATTTGATTTGATTTGATTTCCAGAACAGAGAATTAGTACTGAAGGCTTTTCGAGAGAAGGGGAGGGTGGAGTATGGGGGCCACTGCCTTTATATGTCACAGAACTACTCGGCCAGACTCCTAAAGAGAAGGAAATCATTCAATAACTCTGTGCAGCAACTGCATGATCTGAAGATCGGGAATTTCTTGGTGTACCCGGCCACCTTAAAAATAAAACATGAGGGGACCACGTACTCCTTTTGGGAAGTGGAAAAAGCAGAGGAGTTTGTGAAGAATCTAAGGCAAAAGCTGTGCTGAGGATTAAACCAAGAATTGAGTAATGGAGTTGGGAACTCTGCATTGGGTTTTAAGTAAAGGAGGAGAGACAGTATTTGCAGGTCATTGTTTATTGGTGTTCGATCTGCAGTTTTGTTGTTCAAGCTCGTGCTGGAGGAGAAAGAGTGATTTTTGGAGAGACTGACATGGAGGCACCGCCACTTGTGGAAATGGCTTGCGGTACTGGAACTTGATAAGAATGGCGGATTGCCCAGAGGATGGTGGAGAGAACTGAAGGGGACATTTGACGAGGCTGTCTCCAGTACCATTGCGGGACGAGAGCCAGTATTACGTGGCAGAAATACATGGATGTGAAGGAGAAGGCCCGAAACGCTAGTGAAGAAAGAAGCTGAATGGAAAAGTGTCTGGGTGCAGGTAGGAGGGCGGGCAGGGAGAGGGGCTTGGCGCGTTGGTTTCTAAGTGCGGCCTAATCTCCTTGATTGCCCTTACTGATTGCCCCAACCAGTTTTTTCTTGGAATCCCTGTATGGTGCAGGGGGAGGGACAAAGGAAGAGGAAGGGCTCGAAGCTGGACAAGATGGGGCTGCAAGGAAGCCTGCAGTTGGAGGGGGGGACTGGTGAGGAGCGAGGGGAAAGAAAACGCTGGAGGTACCGGCAAGGAAGGGGGATAGTTTAAAGGGTGAAGGTGCAGGGCAAGGGACACAAAGATAAAATGGCTGTGGGGGGAGAGCGTGGGAGCATCTCTATCAGTATCTAGGGATGAGGCAGACACTCGAGTCCGGGAGACTGATAGTGTCTAAGGAAAGGGGACTACAAAGGGGAGGGAGAAAAGGGTCTGTTTGAATGGGGGGTTTTCTAAAGGGAAAAAGGAGGGGTGGGAACGTGGGAAGGGAAAGGAAGAAAACAAGGAATGGAGAGAGTTGTGGGAGGAGGAAGGAGAAGTGGGGCAGGTTGGGGATAGAGGGAAAGGAGCAAGCAGAGAGAAGGTTAAGGGAAGGAGATACGGTTGGGGATGGGGGGAGAAAATGGGTGAGTGAGGAAAGGGGAGTAGGGGATACATGTACAATGTTATATGTTTGAATTGTTGAGCTTGTGTGTTTTGTTATCGATATATTTTTTTTATGAACAAAGTGCAACCATTGAAACTAGGTATATAAAACTACCATGCTATGGGTTGAAATGTGAAGGTGAAAGGGAAAGAATTAATATTCGAGAATGTCGGTTAACAAAAGTATTAATGTAATTACTTGGAATGTTCGAGGTATTATAAATCCAGTAAAGAGGTCCATGTTGCTGACAGCCCTTAAAAGAGGGGAAGCCCAAATAGCTCTGTTACAAGAAATGCACCTAACAGTAGTAGAGCATGCCAAATTGGCTCGAGGGTGGGTGGGGAGGTGTTATGCGGCTTCTGCTTCCGTGCGTAAAAGAAGAGTTGCCATATTGATACATAAAGGTCTGAATTTAGAAGTGCAGAGGGTAATTAGAGATATTAAGGAGGGGAGATTTATTTTCATCGTAGGAACCCTGGATGGGGAGCAGATTACTTTAGGATTGGTGTATGCCCCAGCAGTATATGACTGCCAGTTCTATGCCTCTTTGCTGGATTTACTGGTACAAGAGCAATTCCCGGGGTTAATAATAGGGGGGGATTTAATTGGGCTATGGACTCAAAAATGGACCATTCTGAAGGGAAAGGGAGAATGTCAGGGGGGACGCAACAATGGTAAGAGGGAATGGCAGAGCTGGAACTGGTGGATGTCTGGCGAACGGCAAACCCGGGAGTGAGGGAATATACATTTTTTCGAACCCCCATAAAACATGGACGCGGATAGATTGCATTTACGCCACGAGGGAGTGGTATGCGCGGGTGTGGGAGACACAGCGCAGCCCCATACACATTTCAGACCACGCAATGGTGGTAATGAAAATACAAGGGAGAGAGAGACAGGGAACTCCCTCCACATGGAAATTTCCCACTTATATGGCCCAGAATGAGGAATTTAGAAAGCATCTGGAGGACAGCTGGGATTTGTTTATGGCAACAAATGATAAAGAAGGGATCTCGAACAACATACTCTCAGAAATGGGTAAGGTGTTTATGAGGGGAGCAATTATTGAATATGTATCCCGCATAAAGAAGAACGATGTGCACAGAGAAGGGAGCTGGAAAGTAAATTAAAGGAGCTAGAAAGGAGGGTGGCTCGAGGTGAAAAGGGGGAGGTTGTCCGAATGCTGGACATGGTAAAGGAGGCGCTAAATGCACATTTGAGATCAGAAGTGGGGAGAGCTGGCCTATTTAACAAAAGATACATATTTGAATGGGGAAATACACCTGGGCTATTGGTGGTTAATCTTATGAAGGGACGTAGGAGGATGAATAGAATTTTTGGGGTAAGAGATGATAAGGGTATCCTACAAAGCAAGGATAAGGAGATGCAGAAAGCCTTTAGGGTCTTTTTCCAAAAGTTATACCAGGCAGAGGATATGGGAACAAAAGAAAAGATGTTAGCATTTCTAGAAAGAATAAAAGTTCTAAAAGCCATGCAGATGCAGAGGGAAAAGTTGGGGAAACAAATAACGGAAGGGGAAGTGATGAAAGCTATCCAAAGGTTGCAGAAGGGGAAAGCTGGTGGATCAGATGGGTATCCAGTGGAGTACTATAAAGTGATGGGAGCCCGAGTTGCATGGGTGCTGTGCAGAGTGTTCTGGCAGAGGGGGGAGATGGAGGAGGATAGCTTGCTGGATATGTGTTATGATGCTATCATATGCCTCATACCAAAAGAGGGGAAGGATCCGCAACTGTGTGCCTCGTATCGACCGATATCACTGCTAAATTGTGATTTGAAGATAACGGCTAAAGTCTTGGCCAGTAGATTGGAGGAGACTCTCCTGGGGATGGTTCACCCGGACCAAACGGGGTTTATTAAAAGAAGGCAGTCATATCATAATATGAGGCAGCTGCTTAATATACTTTGGAGAGCGAATAGGGGAAAGGAAGCTATAGGGATCCTCTCAATGGACGCTGAAAAAGCATTTGACAGAGTGGAATGGAATTACTTGTTTGAAATATTGGGGAGGTTTAGTCTGGTTGAACCATTCCTGGAATGGATAAAGACAATGTATAGAAGGCCTAGGGCGCAGGTGGTCATAAATGGCAGTAGATCAGAGAGTTTCACGCTGGAGAGAGGCACGAGGTAGGGCTGCCCGCTCTCCCCCTTATTGTTTGCGCTCGCGATAGAGCCTTTGGCTGTAGCAATCAGAGAATGTGGGAACATACAGGGGGTTGGGGAGAAGGTAGGTCACAACATAAATTGGCACTATACACGGATGACATGTTGTTGTTTATGAAGGACCCTAGGCAAAGGTACATAAGCCCAAAGTTGCCAGTTGGGTTGAATTGGAGCAGGGAATGGCCCAGGGTAAACTAATGGCATATCTCCACAGTAAAGGGCTAAGGACGTACAGGAAGGGAAAAGAAGTTAATCCTCTAGTAGTGTGGGTATTAGTGGCTTGGCAGGCATTAAGGAGGAAAGGATGGACACAAGGAAAGGAGACACTTTTAATGCCTGTGGCGGGGAACCCCTACTTCTTGCCAGGGTTGAAAGACATAGGCTATGGGAATTGGGAACAAAAGGGAATAAGAAGTCTGGGGCACCTACTGGTGGGGGGGTGGATCTGCTCATTACAGGAGTTGCAGGAGGTGGTAGGAGGGGGTAAGAGGGACAGATTCAGGTATCTTCAGACCAGGGCATATATGGGAAGTCTGGAAAAGGAAAACAAAGGGTTGTATGAAGTGGACCCAGTGGAGGTGATGATCTACGCAGCTCAAAATCAAGAGAAAGGATTTATAGGCCGGGCGGTGAAGAAAGGAAAGGTTATACTCCCTGATAGGATGGTAAGAACTAAGAAACTGTGGGAAAGAGACCTCGGTAGGGACATAACGGACAAAAATTGGAAATTACTGCTCCAGATGCACTCCGGAATTATGGTATGCAACAAATATAAGGAGGCATACTTTAAATTCATTCATAGAGTGTATCACCCACCGGTGATTGTGCATAAGGCGCACCCTGAAGTATCACCCTTATGTGGAAGGTGTGGTTCGGGGAGGGGGACATATATGCACTGTTTCTGGGAGTGCCCGATACTGCAGAAATATTGGAAGGAGGTGGTGTTTAGAGTGGGAAAGATTGCTGGGAAGGAGCTGCCAATGGATCTTCTAGGGTGTTTATTTGGGATGGAAGATGGGAAGGTATAGGAGTGGACGCTATTACCTAGGTGGATCAGGGTACTATATGTTCTGGCTCGCCATGGGATCCAGAATACTTGGGTATCACAAGTTGCACTGACAGTACAAGGGTGGTGGAGGACGGTGTTGCAGACACTGGGGCTTAAGAGGCTAACCTATGTAATTGAGGGAAGAGAGGAAAGATTAACAAGACATTGGGCCCCTATTTTGGCCACCTTGTCGTCGGAGGAGAGCTGGATGCTATGGGAAGGTACAGGAGGCTGAGAAAGAGAAGGATGAAGGGAAGGGATACATAGAAAGTAGAAAAGAATAAGCAGGAAAAGGGGGGTCAGTGGAAATGTTTAATGAAGAATAAAAAGGAAGATAATAAATGAAGGAAAAGTCTGGGGAAATATAAGAATGAGAATGGGATTGGATATACAAAGCATGAGTATACTGGTTGCACTTTTACTCTAACTTACTTTAATTTAATCTAATTTAAGTTAACTTAATTTAATTTAACTTAGTTTAACTTGAATGAAACAAAGTTTGGAATGAAGTTAAAAGGTTGATTTATATAATGTATGATGGTGGTAGTAAAATGAATAAGTTGTGTATTTGATTATATGTTGAAGTTTGTTGAAAAAGCAAATAAAAATATTATACAAAAAAAAAAGAAACTGAACCCAAGAAAGGCTCAAATTGCCCAATCAAAAGTTCTGTTTTTAGGCGTTCAAATAGATAAGGGAAGGCGTACTGTGAACCCTCACAAAAATAAAGTTATCCAGCAGTTGCCACGCCCTAAGACCAAAACTGCACCCCGGCAGTTTCTGGGTATGGTAGAGTTCTGTAGAGATTTCATAGAAACCTTTGCTGTCAAGGCTAAACCATTATATGATCTCCTTAAAGGGGACGCTGATGATAATCTTCCATGGGATGCCCGACACCAAGTTGCTTTGACAGAATTAAAACAAGCTATGATGAGGGCACCCACCCTTATAAACCCTTGCCCCAACCAGGATTTTGTGTTACAGGTTTGCGCTACCCCCGAGAGACGCTCAATGCCGTCCTGTTATAGGAACGGCAAGACCAACTGTGACCAGTGGGGTATTTTTCAAGAGTGCTCTCCCCAGTGGAGCAGACATTTGAAAAGTGTGCTTGTCATCTCCTGGGGGTATATTGGGTGGTACAGGTTACAGAACACATTGTGGGTTTCTCCCATGTTATCTTACAAACGCCCCATTCCTTCTTAAAATTTTTGTTAGAAAATGAAGTAAAGGGTGTCTCCTCACAGTGTTTGGTTAGATGGACCTTGGCTTTGCAAGACCGTAATCTGATGGTGCAACGGTGCACGACACCATTGCTGGTAGATATCTTACAGTGGGAGGGGGAGGATCATGACTGTGGACACGTCCCACTCCAAACCCTATAACCAATTTTTGCCTGTTCCCCCTCTACGTCGGCGGTCCATCTCTTTGTGGATGGCTCCCGCTATTGGGAGGATGGGCACTGTCACGCAGGCTATGCCATGTTGGCTCCCAAGACAGAGCACCAGGTCTTGGTGATGTACCCATCTTCTTTTTCGGCACCCCGTGCCGAGCTTGAAGCAGTTTTAATGTCCGGGCACTGCGCAGTTAACATTTTTACTGACTGTGCCTTTGTGGCTAATGCTCTGACAGAGCACCTGCCAATATGGGCTCGCAGGGGTATGCAAAAGGCAACAGGTGAACCCGTGGCATTCGCTTCGGTACTTCCAACACATCTGGCAGTTGGGTCAGGACAAACCCATGTAGATTGCCATTTGTAAAGTGAAAGCCCACCAGCGGCACACCACTGATGTGCATCAAATCAACAATAACATTGTTGATCAATTGGCCAATAAAGCAGCCCGACATGGTAAACGGTGGACAAATCCTCTCCCAGACACTGAGGATACTTCCCAGTTGTGGGAGATCCATGACTTTTATCAGCACCACCAAAGGTGGATTGCCTCTCTGCGTACTCTTCCGGGTCTAAAAGATATTCAGCAAACAGACCCATTCTTAGTCACTTGTCATCAGCAGGTGGAATGAGGGTACCAGTTCAAGGATCCTTGTCAGCACCTTAAGGTCCAAAATGACACTCTCATTTGGGAAAGACAGGAGGGTTTCCTTAAGTGGGTTCCCCCTCTCAAGCTGTGCCAAGACATTATTATGGAGAACCACCACCTTGGAGGTCATTGTGGGCTGCATAAGACCTGCCAATTAGTTGCCTCCAAATATTGGTGGCCTACCATGGCCAGGCAAATTAAGATGCAACTGCAATCTTGTCTCATTTGTGCTCAAATGAACCCCCATCCCAAAGGCAAACGCGTTTTGTTGGGCAGGGCGCTGCTCGCAGATGACCCCCGGGCCAATCTACAAATTGATTTTGTGGGTCCCCTGCCACCAGCAAAGGGAGGGTATCAGTATATGCTGGTCATTCTGGACACTTTCTCCAAATGGGTCGAGGCATGCCCTCTCCATGCTGATACAGCAGCGGTGACAGCCAAGGTCCTATGGGAACAAGTTTTCCCCCATTGGGGCTTTCCTGTTGCACTGGAAAGTGACAGAGGGACACATTTCATCTCTCAAATTATGTCAGCATTGTGCGGTATCTTGGGCATTGATCAACGACTGCATGTCCCCTACCACCCACAGTCCTCGGGTATGGTGAAATGCATGAATCGGACCCTCAAAACGGCCCTCAAAAAGGCAGTCATGGACACAGGTAAGGACTGGGTCACTAACTTACCTGGAATCCTTATGGGCATCAGAGGGACCACCAGCCAGAGCACTGGATTTACACCCGATCAGTTAATGACAGGGAGGGACATGCGAATTTACTACCCCTCAGATCCGTACCTGTCCACCCCAGTAAAATACTGTATTGGGGCTGATCTATTCTTGCAGCAATTACAGGCACAGCTGAACATGTACCTGCCACAGGCTGCACAATCAATGGGTAGGGCACATTGGAAGAACAAACAAAGAGTGGAAAAAGACCCACTCCCACCAATTGGCTTGGGTGATCAGATAGTGGTCAAAAACTTTGCCCAAAAAGGGCCTTGGGAAGCAAATTGGATGGGGCCATTCTGGGTGGTTCAATTATTAGGATCATGGGTAGTGCAAATTGAAAGGGTTAAAGGGAAAACAAAACAATTACAATGGGTGCATGAAGACCATTGTAAGCTGTATCGGCCTTTAATCTGATAAAACCTGATACTGCATTTTTTTGTTTCTGTTGTAGATAAATATATGGGTGCCGTTTCATCTGTGTTTGTGAATTTTAAGTGTACAATCAGCAACATACTCATGGAACTGGACAACGTTGGTAACTAGCCAAAGTCATAGTCATGAGGGACAATGGGACATGAACTTGTATATAATATGCAGTAACCTTTCTTCGGCGTGTAATGAAAACCATTTGTTGCCGATACTTCACCGAAGCAGGCAACTATGGATGGCCTACAAAGGCAATGTGTGTGCAGAACAAAGATGGGACTGTTATTAAATATGTTGAAGCTTGGCAAAAAACAAAAGCGCTTGCTTACCATCGAGGAGGAGCCCACATTAAGAAATCGATCCTATTGGTGGAACTGCCAAGCTAAGGCTTCAAGTGTTGCTTACACTATCGGACTTGTACAGTTGACATTGTTATTACCTAATGATGTTACTTTTAATAAGGCTGTTGTATCTGTAATGCCAGGACATGTAGGAACAAAGTGTGACCCAAAGTGGCTGCATAATCAAACCCGTACCCTTGCTGTGTTTAATCAGAATAGTGTGCACAAAAGAAAATTTTCCCCTCCTACTGATGGTTTAATTTTGACCCAAAATATATACCCCTTGTATGATCCCTGTCGTTTACAATATTATGACCTGTTGTTACATGTTCCCTTCCCCAAACTGCCCCCTGTCTGTGACACCGCACAATCCATGCTGGTGTGGAAAAACTATTGTATTGAAACTCTGAGACACTACCATGCTCGTCATAGTGACTGGCTAGTGTCTGTTAACGCTCTCCAAAGGAGCCTCCCTTGTCACGGAGAAGGCGTGACATTTCTGATGCAGCTGCCTGGGTGGGGGCTGACATGGGGCTCATCAACGGTATTGATGCGGCTGTTCTCAAAGGGCATATTAGATCCCTGGAGGTCACCCTCAGGAGTCTCATGGCCGGACCCCTGGCTCAAACCATGCAGTTATCTGGGAAAAATTAATATTTAGATTGGTTAGCGTTTGGGGATACTCTTACTAATTTTAAATTGATTGCTAATATGGTTCATATGCTTAATTTCTCTGTTGTTAAATATGTAAATGTTACTTTTCTGGAGCTTGCATGTGCTCAGATTGCCTGAGAGGCTCACAACAATTTGCGTGGTGAACTTAACCGCATTGAAACTAATAGACTGCCACTGGGAATATCAAAAAGTAATATTTCCACCCTATTAGGTAGAAAAGATGTGATACTTCCAAATCTAGATTTAATAAAGGTGTGGCCCACACCCAATGAGTACCATCATGTACTAACACATATCATCCCTGTTCTGTTGGTCATTCCTATCTGCTTTAAACCACCCACCATCTCCTGGCAAATACACAATCTAGGTGTCTTGATTCAAGACCAGATTATGCGGCTGCAGCCAGCGGGCAACACAGTTTTCCCCAAACAAGGACAATATTTTGTCCTCAAACAGGATAGCTGCTTAAAGCAGGATCATTCTCTGGTATGTGGTGAGGAGACCCCGGTCTCACCCTGGGTCCTGCACCAATACCCCTTTACTTTAACTAGTGCCAATGGGTACTGTGAGGCAGTGCGGTGGAATCAATCATGGTGTGTCCTGGCCGGACAACCATGGAAGGTGTGGGAATGCAGTGATGAGACCTGGCAGTGGCTAATTGGACACTCTTCAAGAGGCCAGCCTACTCACGGGTTAATATCACTCACTTGAATGATGCTTCCCTAGAAATTACTGGGCTTTTTCAGTTAGCGGTTCCACCACATATGACGTGGTCTGCCTTCACGCCTTTACAGTTGGCGATGCTGCAGCAGAGACAGCAGACAAGGGACCTGGTCTTGAAACAACAACACACTAGTCAACAGTTTGCACACAATGCCCAATATTTGCCAGTCATCTCCTGGTGGGATTGGGGCTCAGCTGTTTTAGGAACCAGTCCAACCCTGGTGATGGTACTGATGTTTGTTGCCCTCCAATTGGCACTTTTTATATTCTCATGCTGTATTTATGCTAAAATTAAAAGGCTAATGATGAGACAACTGCATTATTTACAGTGGCAACAGCAACCTATCTTATGAGACCATAGGTTTCTTTTATGCACATTTAGGCACATTTATAAGGTAGAAAAAGAAATGGGCAGACTGGATGGGCCGTGCGGTCCTTATCTGCCGTCAACTTCTATGTTTCTATGTTCTATGTTTTGTTTTAGCGGTCTCAAACGGGGGGTTGTGATGTAAAATATAATGCAACATAATATTGAGCCATGTAATGCAACATAATATTGAACCATGTAATGTAAGATGCAATGCAAGGTAATATCAAGCTATTGCTAAGGCAAGTTTGGGCAGAGGAATATATGCTGATGTTTACCAGTATGCCCCAGGCAAAAGGTGATTAGAGTGTGGTGTGGGACAGAAAACAATGTCATAAATGTCCAGATGGCCTTTTGAAGACTGGTCAGAACAAAGTAAGATAACAAACCTGTTTAAACTGTAACCAAAATTCTTGTCGTACCACAACTTATGTGATCAAAGGGTGAAGCTTCAAGTTTTCTGTATAAAAGGCTGTCACAGTGAACTGTTTGTGGAATATATTCCTGGATGCTTGCATATATATATTTGTAACAATACTGATGAAATAAAATCACATATATAAGGCATATGTGTGAGGTGTCTTGTGTTACAAGCCTAAAACACATGGCTGCCCCTAGCCCTTAATTACAGGCTGATTTACATATGAATAACTCTGGACTGCAAAGACTAACAGATAAACACAATGGCTCACTCAAATTAGCTTTTTATGGGCTTTCAGACATTAAGATATCCTGAAGATGACAGTTCCCCTTTAATCTACTAGATGTGGACTGGAGTTTCCCAGTTGTACCTTTGGCAAGAAGTAGGGCCATTCTTGACTTCCTGCAGGGGGCTTTTCTAAGACGGTCAAAGAACCAAGTAGGGGAGGTGCAGTGCTGGACCAGGTGCTTACAAACAGGGACAGCACTGAAAAAGTCACAGTAGGCAGTCCCATTAGTAAAAGTAATCACTGCACAGGGTGGTTCAGCATAAAGACAGAAGCACAGTCAAACTACACAAGGATGAGGGTTCTAGACTTTAAGAGGGCTGAGTTTAGAGAACTGGGTAACTGTCTCAGGAGCTACCTAACATGGGTGGAAGAGTGCCAGGGAGGGGCAGAGGCACAGGAGAAAAATACGGGAGGGGATAACTAAAGCAACCAACCTATGCTTGAAGGACGGAAGCAAAAATCAAAGGAAAAGGAGACCATTATGGTTCTCCAAGGAAGTGGCAAAGGTAGTAAAAGAAACAAGAGTAGCATTCCAAAGGTGTAAGGAAACACGGAAGGAGAAGAACAGGGAGGTGCACATAAAAAGCAGAAGGAAACAGGCAAGGCAATTGGGGTGCAAAGGCACAGACAGACAAAAGAATTGCCCAAAGGATCGCTTTGGGGATTGACCTTCCTCAGGTGCATAATGGAGAAGATGAAAACAAGAGGAAGGATAGTAAGAATAAAAAAGATGGATGGGGAAGACTGTGCAGAAGGAAACCAAGCTGACATTTTAAACAGCTCCTTCTGCTGAGTTTTCACACTGGGGAGTGGAGTGGATGGACCACCTGAGAAAATAGTGATCAGGAGGGGAAAAGGGTGGACACAGGTCCATTTTTAGAGGAAAGAATGCTAAAAGAGCTCAAAAACCTAAAAGTGGATAAGGCTATGGGACTGTATGGGATTCACCCTAGGGTACTTAAAGCAGCAGTACTACGAAAAAAAAAATTGTGCTTTATTTATTCCCTGTGCCCTGCTAATCATATACCTGGTACTCTTTCTTGCCAGCATTGTACTAGCCAGGGTTATTGAGGCCAGGAACTACACCAGACTTGTCACTGACAACTTTTGTTCAGACCTTCGTGCTGTCGATTGGCATCCCATTCTCACTTTTCCCACCCTGGACGAAGCCTTAGACTACTTCACCTGCTCATTTCTGTCCGTGGCTAATGCACATGCACCACAAAAGAAGCTAAGGGTACAGGGTAAGTGTCACAAATGGCTAGGTCCTGGCCTCAAACAGAGTATGTTGCCTCCGTAACAGGGCCTGGGGACAGTATAAATCCTCCGGCAGTAACACTGACTGGGAGAAATACAGAGAACTAAGGAATCGCTGTAAGAAAGCTTCCAAACTTGCCAAAACTAAATACCTACGCGATCTCCAAACTAATCACCTCCGGGACCCCAAGAAATTTGGGGCCAAATTAATCTAGCATTACAGAGTCCTTCTGCACAGGATGGAGCTATGCTCATTGAAAACACCCTGACTAATGACTCCACAGTAGCGGAGGTATTCAATGTCTTCTTGTCCAACCCAGGTGGATCCTGTCCCCCTATCCCACCTGGCGCTCCCCTCTCCAGTGACCTCTCATGGGAAAGTGCACGGCCCCAGTTTCACCTTAAACTTATTAAGCCTCCTGAAGTACTGCCCCTCCTGCTCAGGACTGATCCTGATTCCTCTCCGGGACATGATCTGCTTGAATCAAGGCTGCTGAGGGCCGCTGCTCCTGCCATTGCCCTCCCCATCACCTGGCTCATTAATAAGTCCTTTCTTGAGGGAACAGTCCCGAGTAAATGGAAAGTAGGTACCATAGTCCCGGTTCATAAAAAAGGGCCTAGGGACAAAGTGGGGAACTTCAGGCCCATTTCCATCCTCTGCCCCCTCGGGAAAGTACAGGAGAGACTGGTCCATAACCAGCTGCATGACTACCTAGAGCTTCACTCTCTCCTAGCTGACATACAACACGGCTTCAGGAAAGGCCACGGCACAGACACAGCCCTCATCCGGCTCACATCCAATGTCCTCGACCTCATGGACCAAGGCTCCCAGACTGGCACACTATTTATCGACCTAGCCAAGGCTTTTGATTTAGTCAACCATAGCCTTCTGCTCACCAAACTCCACCTCCTCAGACTGGATGGGCTCTCCCTCTCCTGGTTCGAGAGCTATCTGCTAAACCAAAGCCAAATAGTCAGTTGGAGGGGAATGCAGTCCAGTGCCAGACCAGTTGTCTCGGGGGTACCCCAGGGCTCAATCCTGTGACCCCGCTCTTCACTCTCTTTGTCAATGACATAGAGATGGCTTGTGGGCCGAGCAATCTCATCCTTTACACAGATGACACCATTGTCTACTGCAGTGACCCATTACCTAGTGTCATCACTGCTAAACTGCAACACAGTCTCACAACACTAGAAGCCTGGTTCTCCGTTGACTCTCTAGTATTAAACAAGGAGAAAACAAAGGCTGTCCTGTTTGGACCCAGGTGCCTTGGATCAGATAGGAATGACCTTCTCCAGCTCAAACTGGACCAGGGGAAGCGGGTCAAGGTCCTGGACAGGATCAAATACCTTGGGATACTCCTTGACCAGGAACTGTCCTACAAACCCCACATCAACTCATTAACCAAGTCCATCCACCAGAGACTTGGACTCCTCTATCGGTTGGGAAACTCCGTTACTGACGAGGTGCGACGTGCTATCTCCAACTGCACCCTTCTCCCCCACCTCCTTTATGGGGCCCCCCCGCTACAGTTCCTATGAGAAGGGGAACTCAAAAAACTCACGGTGCTCTACCATAGAGTGGTATGCTTTGCCACTAACTCTCCCCCCAGGAGACACCACTGTAAGGTCCTTGCAGACCTCCACTGGCCCACCACACGCCATAAACTGGCCTACTCCACCTACTGCCTGACTCATAAATTCACCACCGTTAGCCCTCCTCCTCACCTGCGTGGACTGCTTAACCCCAGAGTACAATGCAGAGGTATGAGGTCCTCAGCCAGCTGGCCCCTAGTCATCCCCCGCGGACGTACCAACCCGGGTAAGCGCTCCTTCTCATATGCTGCCCCACACTTGTGGAATACGCTCCCAGCTACTCTGGCTTGATAGGCCTTCTCTCCAAGGATTCAAGGCTGGCCTTAAAGCATACCTGCTGGAACTTAGCCTGTGTGGCTGCACTCGCTAGCCCTCCTTTTTCCCTACCAGACAAATTGTGACCTCTCATGCCCTGTTGATGAATGTGTCGAATTGTGACCCCTATAAACTCTGTAATGTTAAAACTGCACGCACTGGATTCTCTACCTGTAATCACTGTCTCTCCAGTCGATACTCTAACCTTGTACTACTGCTTACCGTATGTAAAATTGCTGTATGCACCTACTGTATGTAATTTCTGTCTACTGTATGTAAAAGTGATGTTATGTACCTAACCCTGGGTCGCCCCTGAAAAAGGGACCTTTGGTCTCAGTTGGTTTACCCGGTCACCAAAAGCTAAATAAATAAATAATTTGATCAGTTATTCTCTGCTTTTGTTTACATTTCTGCCACTAAGCATGTTGCACCGGAACCCCCTCTGCTGCCACCTGCACATGTGTATGACTTGCAGGGACATTGGGAATGGTCAGCAGAAGGTCCCTCTGCTGTTGTCAAAATATGTGATGTGACCTGTAGAAAAAGCTCAGCTGAAAATTATTCAGCCGCCTTATTTGTTGTAGCGCTACAACAATTCAAATAAATTGCAAATATCTAAAAAACTAAAGATGACTGAAAAAAACATTTACAGGTATGGAAACTGGAACTTTGGCCACATGCCTACAGCTGAAAAACAGAATTTTGATAGCTCACTTCCTGATTTTGTAGTACTGCTGGTTTAAAGAACTGAGGGAAATTCTGGTTGCCCCACTGACACTCTTGCTCAATTACTGTCTGAAAACAGGAGTCGTTCCAGAGGACTGGAGAAGGGCTGATGTCATCCCTCTACACAAGAGTGGCAGCAGGGAGAAAGATGGCAATTATAGGTTGGTCAGTCTCATTTCTGTGGTGGGGAAACTGATGGAAACACTACTAAAGGAAAGGATAGTAGAATATCTTTAATTTAGTGGGCTACAAGACCACAAACAGCATAGATTCACAGGGGGAGCTTATGTCAAACAAATCTAAAAGATTTCTCTAACTGGGTGACCAGGGAAAATCTATCAGGATAGAGCAACAGATGTAACCTGCTTCGATTTCAGCAAAGCCTTTGACAAGTTGCCACATAGAAGGCTGATTAGGAAATTGGCCAAGACAGGAGTAGGATCAAGAGTGGTAAACTGGGTTAGAAACTGGCTAAAGGATAGGAGACATAGGGTGGTACTTAATGGCACTCTTTCTAAACAGGGCAGTATTATGAGTGGGCTACCACAGACTCAGTACTGGGACCAGTCCTCTTCAATATCTTTAGAGGAGACATTGCAGAAAAACTGGAAGGGAAGGTGTGCCTTTTTGCAGATAATACCAAAATCTGCAATAGGGTGGACACTTAGGAAGGGGTAGAGAAGATGAGGGGATTTTGAAAAACTTGAGGAATGGTCAAAAGCATAGTAGTTGAGGTTCAATGCCAAAAAGTGCAAGGTAATGCACTTAGAACATCACAAATCCCAGTGCTGAGGTAGTGGGGGGCAGGGGGAGGGTGCGGAACTAGTATACATTAAGCAAGAAAGGGATCTAGCGGTAATCATATCTGAAGACCTCAACTTAGAGGGGTAATGTGAGAAAGCTGTGAGTAAAGCAAGTGGAACGCTCAATTGCAAAGAGAAGGGTATATCCAGTAGGAGGAGGGAAGTGATTCTGGCATTATATCACTCATTGGTGCAGCCAAACCTGAAATACTGTGTTCAGTTTTGGAGACCTCACCTCAGAAAGGACATAGAGTGAAGGCTTTCCAGAGGAGGGCAACTAAAATAGTTCATGTTTTGCACAAAAAAACCCTAGAGGTTGCAGGTACTAAACACGTACACCCTAGAAGAAAGGGGAGGGGGGAGAGAGAGGGAATATGATAGAGACTTACAAATACCTAAAAGGAATGAACGGGTGCAGGTGGGGAGTCTCTTTCAAATGAGAGCAAGCACCAGAACCAGGGGGCATGTAATGAAGCTTATGAGGAGAAAATTCAAGAGTGATGTGAAAAAAAACGTATTCACTGAAAGGGTAGTCAATGCCTGAAACAGACTGCTGGTATAAGAGCTGGGGCCAAAACAGTGGGGAACTTCAAGCATGCATGGGATACACATAGGGGTATATTAGACAAGATGTGAGTGGTGCTGAAGTGTTCACCCAAGTGTTCAGAATGAGGACGTAAAGATGGATGGCTGGTGCATGCATGGAGATAGGGAAATAAGGGGCTTTTTTGCCAAGACAGACTGCACCTTAGTTGGGAGGGGAGGAAAATACTAAAGGATAGATGAGTATTATATGGGAAAGGGACTTGATTTAAACTGCTAAGAGGGGAGCAGAGGACCAGAAGGCCCACACAATTCAAAAAGGGGAGGTCAGTAGACCTTCCCCCCCCAACAAAGGCAGTAACAACAAAGGGGGGGGGAGGAGCAGCGAAGGAGTAGGGGAGAGGAGGAGGGTAGGAGGACAAACCAGGACAAAGTTATTGAAAAAAAGAACCAAGGTATTACAGGGACAAAGTGGAGGGTGGTGTAGCTGAATGCCTATAGTCTCGGGAACAAGATGACAGAAATGAATGCCCTCTTAGTGGAGGGTAAGGTGGATATAGCGGCAGTTACCGAAACCTGGGCTACAGCACACCATAACTGAGATCTGTCAATCCCAGGGTATAATCTATACAGGAGGTGCAGAGAGATAGGCAAAGGGGGTGGCAGCATGCATCAAGGAGGGAATAGTTTGCATGAGGGAGGAGGAAAGGGAAAAGGGGAACATAGAAACACTGTGGCTCCAGTTGCAGGCTAGCAGAGGAAGGAAGATCAGGATGGGGGCGGTATACCCGTCCCCTGGTGGTCACAGAAACATGGTACACACAGAACCATGACTGGGACATAAACACAGCAGGATACACTATCTACAGGAGGGACAGGGAGGGTAAAAGAGGAGGAGGAGTAGCTCTCTACATAAGGGAAGGAATAAATACAACAGAACAAAAGGGTAAACAGGAAGGAGAAGAAGCACTGTGGGTCAATTTGGAGACAGGCAATGGCACCACAATCCATACAGGGGTTGTATACAGACCCCCCCTCTCAGGGGGAGGAAATGGACAAGAAAATGATAGAAAGTATACTTAGAATGGCAGAAAAAGGAGAGATATTGCTGATGGGTGATCGGAATATGCCAGATGTTAACTGGAGTGCAGTTGCAGCAGCCACTTCTAAGAGTGGGGTTATTCTAGATGCCCTACAGGGGGCATGCCTTAGACAGCTAGTATTGGAACCCACTCGAGAGGGAGCAATCTTAGACCTGGTTCTCTCAAATGGAGATGGAGAGAGGATCGAAGTGGGCAGCCATCTGGGAACTAGCGACCATCGAACAGTATGGTTCACAATAAACACAGCAATAGAGTCAAGCCATACAAAGACAGAAGTACTGGACTTCAGGAGGGCTGACTTTGCCAAAATGGGTGAGTGCCTAAGGAATGCACTAGCAGATGGGAAGGAAGGAGGGGTGGAAGAACAATGGGGAATAATAAAAACTGCCATCACAGAGGTAACAAGCCTTTGTGTGAAGCAAATAAACAAAACAAAACAATGTAAGAAACCACTATGGTTCTCAAAGGAGGTGGCACTGAAGGTTCAAGAGAAAAAGAAAGCATTCAGAAAGTACAAGGAATCTCAGAAGGAGCAGGACAGAGAATTGTATCAGTTAAAGCAAAAGGAAGCTGTAAGGAGCAGTGGAACAGCAAAGGTCTGAACCGGAGAAAGATAGCCAACTCAGTTAAGAAGGGGATAAAACCTTTTTAGGTACATCAGGGTGAAGGAAGACCAAGGGAGGGATAGTGAGGCTTAATGGGGAGGCAGAGGTGATGGTGAAAAGGCAGAGATACTAAACAAACATTTTGCTCAGTATTTACAAATGAAGAGGGGAGGTACCTAAAACAAACAATAGAAACACTCTGGATACAGAGGTTGATACCGCCCATTTACAGAAAAAAGGGTTCTGAAAGAACTCTTAAAACTGAAGGTGGACAAAGCAATGGGGCCTGATGGGATTCATCCCAGAATTCTAAAAGAACTAAGGGTAGAACTAGTGACACCACTGACTACCCTCTTTAACAAATCATGGGAGGATGGGGTGGTACCTGAGGACTGGAGGAGGGCAGATGTGATTCCCCTTCACAAAAGTGGGAGCAGGGCAGAAGCAGGAAACTACAGACCTGTTAGTTTAACCTCAGTGATAGGGAAAATGGTGGAATCACTTCTGAAGAAAAGAATTGTCGAGTACCTAGAGGTCAGAGGGGCACAGGACCCAAGGCAGCATGGATTCACAGCGGGAAGGTCATGCCAGATGAATCTAATAGATTTCTTTGACTGGGTGACCAAAGTAGTAGATCAGGGAAGGGCTGTGGACATGGCCTACCTAGACTTTAACAAGGCATTTGACACAGTCCCACACAAAAGATTAATATACAAGTTAGCCAACCTGGGAGTGGGTCCCAAGATGATAGCCTGGGTAAAGAATTGGCTGGAGAATAGGACACAGAGGGTAATAGTAAATGGAGTCCACTGTGAAGAAAGGGGGGTTACTAGTGGGGTACCGCAGGGTTCAGTATTAGGACCGGTCCTCTTCAGTGTCTTTATAAGTGACATTGCAGAGGGACTGGAAGGAAAAGTATGTCTCTTTGCAGATGACACAAAGATCTGCAACAGAGTTGATGCACAAGGTGGGGTGGAAAGGATGAGAAGGGACTTGACAAGGTTAGAGGAATGGTCATATGTATGGCAGCTTAGATTCAATGCTAAGAAGTGCAAGATAATGCACCTGGGAAACAAAAACCCAGGGGAAGAGTACACAATGGGGGGTGAGATACTAACAACAAAAATGGAAAGGGACCTGGGGTAGCCATATCAGATGACTTAAAGGTGGGCAAGCAATGTGAGAGGGCAGTAAGGAGGGCTGGGGGATACTGGGATGCATAGGTAGAGGCATCACCAGTAGAAAACAGGAAGTTGTTATCCCTCTGTACAGACAGCTGGTGAGACCCCATCTGGAGTACTGCGTGCAGTTCTGGAGACCCAATCTCCGCAAGGACATAGACAGGATGGAAACTGTCCAGAGGAGGGCAACTAAAATGGTGCAGGGTCTGCACCGGAAGACACATGAAGAGAGACTAAAGGAGCTCAATATGTATAGCCTCGAGGAAAGGAGGGAGAGGGGACATGATAGAAACTTTAAGTACCTCAAGGAATCAACAAAGTCCAAGAGGGTAGCATCTTTCAAAAAAAAGGTGTGCAAGAACAAGGGCATGAATTTGAAAATGGGAGGTGGCTCAGAGGTAATGTAGAGAAGTATTTTTTCACAGAGAGGGTTGTGGATGCATGGAGCGGCCTTCCGGAGGAAGTTGTGAGTCAAAACAGTGGTTGAATTCAAGCATGCATGGGACAGTCATAAGGCAATTCTAGGGGGTTGGGGTAGAAAGAAGTAGGCTGCTGGTTAACTAGGATCTGCAGCTTATCCATTAGGTAGGGAAATGGGCAGACTGGGTGGGCCAAGTGGTCCTTATCTGCTGTCAAATTCTATGTTTCTATGTTTCTATACAGCCCTCCAAACCCGGGTGAGGACAGGGACAGAGAGCTTTGTTCCCAGTTGAGGAGTGCAGCCGGAAAAGGGGAGGTGGTTGTAGTGGTGGGGAATTTAACCTGCCTTAAGTGGACTGGGTTACTCCCACCACTTCCTGTGCCAGAAGTCAGGAAATCTTAAATGCAATCCAGGATGGCTTCATGACTCAGTGTGTGACCGATGCCACCAAGGAGGGGGCAGTCCTGGACCTAGTGCTCAGCAATGGGGAGCATGTACAGGAGATTGAAGTTAGGGAACCCCTGGGTGGAAGCGACTACAATACAGTGTGGTTCAGTTTGGACATGGGCAAGGATGACATCCCCACCAAAACCAGAACATTGGATTTCAGGAGGGCAAATTTTAAAAATATGAGAGAAGTGCTAAGGGAAAACCTGGAGAGCATGGAGGAGGGCATGAGGGTGGACTGGTTATGGGCCATCATTGGGGGGGGGCAATAAAAAGGCCACAAGCACACATTGAGGGGGAAGAAATCAAAAGCCAGACCACAAGCTGGTTTAATGGGGAGGTGGCCAGACTGGTAAGGGAAAAGAGGGTAGCCTACATAAAATTC
Source organism: Neoceratodus forsteri (assembly GCA_016271365.2). Lineage (NCBI taxonomy): Eukaryota > Metazoa > Chordata > Ceratodontiformes > Ceratodontidae > Neoceratodus > Neoceratodus forsteri. The sequence continues at coordinate 336,458,561 of JADMNL010000025.1, forward strand.
TAAAGAAGAGCAATGGAGGGAGATGAGGAAGAATGCCAAAGGCTGGCTAAGGTGGCAAGAAGGGAGGTGCAGCAGGCAAAGGCACAGAAATAGCTCCAAATAGCTGAAGGAATAAAGAATGGGGAAAAGCCCTTCTTTCACCACATAAGTGAAAGGAGGGATCCTCGTTGACAAATAAAGGAGACAGATGGAAGTTGAATAACCAAATTCTGAAGGAGCCAAAGACGGTTCAATATCTAGCATCCCAAATAGAGCAGTTTATTGCTTCTAATTCTAACTCCATGGGGAAGCAGGACATGATATGGGGGTGCCTGCAAGGCGTATCTAAGGGGGATTATAATTGGTCTAACATCAAAAAGGAAGAGGGAGAGGGCATCTCGGATTTCTAACCTTCTCTCTCAAATTAGGAGTATGGAGACTGCTCTTTTTCCTTCTTCCTCTGAGGCATTCAAACAAGACTTAACGAAATTGAGAGAAGCCTACCTAGCAATGTTAACGGAACAAGCCAAATTCGTAATTTTGAAAACAAATGCGGTGTATACTGACCAGGGTGAGAAGGTGGGCAAAATGCTAGCATTGCGTATTAAGCAACAGGAATCCACCAGACTTGTTCCTGCTATCCATTCTCTAAGTGATAATTCTCTTAAGGTCTCGCCCTCGGAGATAGCGGAGGAGTTTGCAAAGTATTTCCAGGATTTATGTGGCCCTATGGTCAACTCTCTATCTAGGGAAAGCCTTTATGAATATCTGAGTGATTTACAGTTGCCAACTCTTACACAATCCCCAGCAAATAATTCTGGAGTCTCCCATCTCTGAGGGCGAGATTGAAAGAGTAATCAAATCTCTCCCACCCGATAAGTCTCCAGGCCCTGACGGGTTTACTTCCAATTTTTATAATGGTTTCTCAAAGCAATTGATTCCCATTTTGCTGCCGCTTTTCCAGGCCATTCTCTCTGGTAAAGTGTCTGATCCCTCTCTTTTTGAGGCCCTAATAGTCCTTTTGCCCAAACCGGATAGACCGCCGGAACAGGTGGCAAGCTATAGGCCGATCTCCCTACTTAACCAAGGTATTAAAATCCTGGCAAAATTACTAGCCGTCAGTGTGGAGGCAGTACTTCATTCTCTTATTGGGGCTGATCTGGTTGGTTTCATGAAAGGGAGATCATCGGTTGACCATCTGAGGACCCTGTCCCATGTCTTCTTGGCATCCAAGGATGTTCCTCATCCAATGGTCTTGATCTCGTTGGATGCCGAGAAGGCGTTTGACAGAGTCCACTGGGATTACCTATTTGTTACGATGGAAGCTTTCGGTTTTCCCAAGGAATTCCGGAATTGGGTGAGTTCTCTATATAAGTTCCCTTCTGCCAGAATCTCATGTAATGGGGTTATTTCTAACCCCTTCAAATTATATGTAGGGACCAGACAGGGGTGTCCCTTATCTCCTCTTCTCTTTAACATTGATTTAGAGCTGCTTATCAGAAGGTTATCAGGAGCCCAGGGTATATCGGGTATCTCTCTCGGGGAACAGATGGTTAAAGTAGCGGCCTATGCAGATGACCTGCTGCTGCAGATATTACATCCACTCACATCTATTCCCATTATCCTAAAGCTCATAGAGGATTTCAGTAAGGTTTCAAACTATAAACTTAATGTAGGAAGGACGGTGGTTTTTCCTCTTAATCATAGGGTTTGTAAACAGGACATTACTGTGTTTGGACTCACCTGGAAGTCCGACTATATTAAATACCTTGGGCTTCTTTTAACAAGGAATACAACGCAGCTCAGGCAGCTAAATACTGATGCACTGGAACATAAAGTAGATCTTGGCCTTCATAGGTGGCCCCTACTCCCCCCCTCTCTCTACGGGGCAGAATAAATTTAATCAAAATGAATGTTTTCCCTCGTCTGTTCTACCCCCTTAACATGTTGAACATATGGCTTCCCCTGTCCTGGGTTAAAAAAGTGCATGGTATGATCTCCGCTTTTATATGGGGGGATAAGAAGGCCAGAATGGCATTTCATAAATTAGCGGCCCCGAAGGCCAAAGGAGGTTTAAGACTTCCCCATATCGGGCTATATTATTGGGCCAGCCAGGCCAATAAATATCTCAGATGGCTGACCACGGACCAGCTCTCCGCGGCTGCTACATACATTCCGACTTGGTTAGCTCTCGAATCTGTCTCCATTAAAAAACACAGTCTCTCCCCCGCTGCGCTGTTATATACCAAGACTAGTTCCCTACCAGAGTCTCTACGTAGTTCCCCTGTAGCTGTCTCTATCAGGGTTCATACTCAGTTGTGTGCATTTCTGATATACATGAATCTCAAGGACTTATCACAACCTATAATAGGCAGTCCCAATTTTCTATTAGAGGGCAAGCCTCTCCCAGCCACATGGCTTTCTCAGATAGGGAATTGCCGTTTAGAGGAGTTTGTGTCACCCAACAGTCAATGGTATTCTTCAGCTGATATTATGTGTAAGTTCTCGTACCTGCATAAATATTTTCAAGATTGTCCAGTTCCGCACCTCCTGGTTAAGGTAATGGCTCACCCCCACTTCCTAATTTCAATTTTAAGATTACTTAACGGAGTTGGCAGGTCTGCCTCATGCCGTATCCAAAATATACAGTGTTCTTCTTCACCTGGGCCTACCCTGATAATTATGCTCCTGCCTCCTTTGGGCCTCTCTTTCAGGGTAGAGATCTGGACTGGCCTCTCCTGTGGCAGAGTTGCCATAAGTTTCTTAAGCAGGACAGACTTAGGCTAATGCAGTTTAAGATCTTGCACAATATTTACTATTCTCCGCAGAAACTTGTTAGGCTTGGTCTTGTGTCCTCCCCCCTTTGTACAAGATGTCAATCTCAAGAAGGAGATCTTCTTCATATTTTCTGGAGCTGTTCTAAAGTCATTCCACTCTGGACTGCGATTAAACAGTGTGTTGACCCTTTGTTGGGGCTCTCGGACCTCTTCACCCCCGAAATTTGCCTTCTTGGGGATTTCTCCTCCATTTCGGTGGTGAACAGGAGGTATCATATAGCTTTGATGTCAATGTCTGTTAAAATGGTGGTACTAAGACATTGGAAGGATACGGAGGTACCAACATATGTTGAATGGCTTCAGGAGTTACTTGCAAATCTCAGAACTGAAAGGACTATTGCCAGTTTATTTAACAAACTTAAGAAGTTCAATAAGATTTGGGGACCACTGCAAACTCTCTATGCACTTCAAGATTAAGCACTAATAGGCTACATTCATAGGTATAGTGCTAAATGTGTAAAAAGGTGCTGGGTTGTTCGGGGTGGGAGTCGGGTAGGGTGGATGGAGGGTGGGGGAAGAGCGAATCACTCTATATTTTATACCCGATGTATATGGTCATCTTATCCATTGTTATGATTTGCTCTTTGTACTGGAAACTTAATAAAATTTGAATTGGAATAAGTGAAAGGAGGGATAAGAAGGACAGCATTGTTAAGCTGAGGAAGGGGGATGGTTGGGTTGATGAAGGTGGGGGTAAAGCAGAGGTATTAACTGTAAGCCCCCTGCAAAATGGAGGCTTACCTGCCACCATTCAGCTCTGTCTCCTCCTGCTCTTCCTGGGCATCTCCTGAATCCTGCCTGTAATTTGTTTCTGTTCCCCCAGGACTTGTTCTGCCCCTGGTGTCCCAGCCCTAGCCACCCAAGCCTTAATTCAGCGCTACGGGGCTCAAAAAACCCAAACCACAATCACCCGCTTGTTGTTCTGCCCTCAGGCAGTGGTTTCACACAGGCATGATTGGTGCCTTTGATCTTCAACTGCTCGAAATAGTGGTTATTCCAGGGAGTGTTCCATGGGTCCTGGGATCCCCATCAGCTAAGTGGGACCTGGTGACTAATGGACAGGCCACTGAAAGGCCGCCCCCTAAAAAACTGAAGGAGTTCCACATGGGTGTTCGATCAGGAGTCATTAATATTCATCGGCAGGAGCCACAATGACATCTGAATATTCATAGAGCCTGTCTGCCCTCGGGGCAGCTGTATCTCAGCTGCAGCCGAAAACGGAAGAGATAAATATTTGAAAACAAAATGTAACTGATGCATGTAAGTTGTTGAAAGTGTGTTAAAAGGGGAAAGTACTTAAATTTAAATAAATATTTTGCTCCTGGCTGGACCAGACAAATAACAGGACTCAGATAAAAACAGCCTGTCTGCTGCTGCAGGTCAGGGAGCTTAAATATCGGCAGCAGTGACAGGAAAATGGACTGAGCAAATCCCTTCATCTGTCCAGCGACAGCAAGTACACTACCAAGGCTAAAGGACTGTGGGGCATTGGGGCAACTACTCAATTATTTCTGGCTGCACTAGGACATTATTCAGGACTGTATCTAATCTGCTAAAAGGGCAGTGGGTTAAGCAGCCACAGCCACAGCCAATCTGAAAGCCAGGAAAACAAAGCCAGGACTTGTGGGACATTCACAAAGCTCATGGGTAAATGCGAAGTGCTCATGGGGACTTACAGGAACCTAATTCTAGGCTCCAAAACACCAGGCCAACAGTGGATTGAGTGAGGTTCATGCATTATTCATTTCTGTGATTGACAGGTCCTCCAGCCAATCAGAGGCCCTGCAGCCAAAAGCTACAACCAATCAGGAGCCTCGGGAAAGCCCTATAAGCTAGAGTGTTTTCCAGCATTTTGCCAGATTCCAGCCTAGAGATTCGAGCAGAAACCCTCCCCCCCCCCGGGGTTGGTGGGCTCAAGACCCAGTTATGCTGCCAAGCCTGGAGTTCCAGTTGATCCTCTCCAACCTGGAGAGGGTTTGCCTCTTTATTTAGTTAAAGATAATTTCAGTTAAATTGCTAAACTGCTAGTCTGGAGGTTGCCAGATTGTCCTCCAGGTGCTAGCCCTTCCCGCCACATCAGGGAAAGATGTGGACTGAAAACCAGATGACATCAAGCAGTGGTGAGAGCACTGACCGAGAACCTCAGTCATGAGAGGACTAAAGACGCCAGGAACCTTCTATAGCGGAGATCGACCATGGAGGACCTGTGTACATACCCTTGTACCCCTCAGTGCAAGGGAGAGATACAGCAAGCTAAATTTATGGGCCTTTATGCCCTTGTAATTGTTCTAAAACCAAGAAAGATAAGTAATTATGGGCCGACATGCCCTGTACCTACAGTTGTGAGATAAAGCAAGAGAAATTAATCTGGACTGCCTTGCTCAAAGTGACTGTTTAAATCTAGTAGTTTTTCAGTTCGCACCTTGCTTGCTGCCCTGACTGGCCTAGCTCAGGTGGATCTTGGAACTGTGTTATGCAGATTGTAGCTGTTGCTGGGGGCACCCAAGAGAGCCCAGACAGCGTGCAATCAGGTAAATCATATAAATGTGCTGATATTCATCTGTACCCTCTATTTGGTCAAGATTGTCCTGTGGAGCTATAGCCATAGTCATAGCCACCTTTCCACTTCCAGGGACATGAGACCCTAGAGTAATTTGAGATTGTACTTTAAATCTGGAAGTGACAGTTTTCCACCTTGTTGAATTATGTCTAAGAATACAGACGAGTTAAAGATGTATTAAAGATGTAACGTGTATCCACCGTCCTCAACAAGGCCTGTCGACTTGTCACTGGCTCCAAATGCCTAACTCACACCTGTGACCTCTATTCTCAAACTGGATGGTTGAATCTTGCCAATCGAATAAAACACCAAACTTGTATTTCTACTAAGAAAATCTTGCTGGGCCTTGCCCCCCCTGGAGTCTGTGCCCTCATACAACCAAGAATCCACACCCGACATACCAGGGGATCGAAACCTCAGCTTCTGCAAGTCCCGCATTGCCGTACAACACAGGGCCAAAGATCCTTTGCTTACCGGGCCACTAGTTCGTACAACAGTCTTCCCAGCAACATCTCATCTTCTATCGCCAGCACTTTTAAGACTCGTCTCCGCCTAACACTGACTGCCTCCAACCTCTGTGACTGTTGTGGCTAAGCATATCTTTTGGTTCCATAGCTGAAGATGCCCTTTTTGGACCCACATCTACTCCTGCACTTTGCCAGCACCCCCCTTCCTATCTTCACCTCCCCTGCTGGCCCATGACAAATGCCACCCGGCTGCACTACCTCTATTCTTATCCGCCTTCCACCTCTCCTCTCTCTGTCCCCCCCAACCTACCTCCCCTTCTCTCCCATCCACTTAGCCTCCCTGATTTCACCCTCCTCCTTTCCCTTTCCCATAGTTTCACCTTATTGCTCTTTTTTCATCTACAAGACTATGTGTTGTTCTTTTTTTTTTTAATTTTATAAACTGTTATCTTTGCTTATGATTGTCTCAATTGTACCAATGACGTGGAACCTTTGTAAAAGAGCCTTGGCTCAAAGGTATTTGTAATCCTAGAACAAATAAATAAAAATAAAAATAAAGATGTATTGGTATATGAATGTACTGGATCTGTCTTACAATATATATGTGCTGAATATTCAGGTTTTGTGAATCCAAGATCTAGCCAAGGTAACCTGATTAGTTGCCTTTTCTGAATTGTTCAGTTCTGCGACATGCAGGGCAATCCCTGCTCTTCTGCGACAAGCTGGGCAGCCCCTGTCATACTGCCAAAAGCAGGGCAACCTCTGCCCCTCTGATAAGGATCAACAGCCATTGTTGTTTTAGTTGTCTTCCAAGTTAGCCCCTTCCTCTTAAATCAAAGCCGACCAATTCAACCAGCTGCAACATCCACCAGGCCTGCAACAATGCAGGACTTTGGTATCTGGGTACCCCGGGTATAGTGCGAGATTGCGGGATTTCATCTGCATCTGGGAACAGGTACCAGTGGTAGGGTGTGGTATGTGTAACATCTGATTTAGTCAGCAGCTTAGATAGCCAGGACTCTGGGTATCATTGTCTGGTTGGGGAACTGTGATTGCCTTTTCTGTTTAATTTAATGGCTACCCAGCTGGAGGGTTCACCAGCATAGGAAAAGTCATTGTACATTTGTGAATATGATCGGCATAACTTCTACTCCTCCTGTTCCCCATCCTAGCTCCTATGTTCCCAAAAAGATCTTGTTAATACTGTTTTTGCAAATCATGGTGTGTGAGCATATTATTAGAGAGAGTCTTTAATTTACTAAATCTTTTAAATGTGGGGAACTGAATATTGGGTCATGTTTGGGGTGGTTGGTGGTAACTGTGGGCGGTGTAACATCTCAGAGGGTTATACCAGGTAACAACTATCCCACGTAAGGGAAACTCTGAGTGGAGGCACTGCGCAATTGTTTAGACCTAATAAAAGTTCACGAACCCAAACCCCTCAGCCCAGCTCATAGGAAGGACGCAGGGGTGCAACACTAGAAGTAGCGCCGCCTAGGGGTTACATAATGAATACTTCTGCTCCATCTCTATAAAGGAAAAGGATGGACTGGTACCACGTGCAGGGAGAAAGAGGAAGCGAACGGGGGGGGCCATAAGGGTAATCAGGATTGAAAGAGTGAGGGAGGGGCTGATGGTCCTGAGGGTGGACAAATCCCCAGGGCCAGACAAAATACTTTCCAGGGTTCTGAAAGAGTTAGTGGAGGATCTGGCAGGGCCGCTGGTTTTTCTCTTCAATAGATCTCTGGAGTCAGGAGTGGTGCTGCTGGAGTGGAGAATAGCACATGCGGTGCCACTTCACAAGAGCTGACCCAAGGATGACCTGGGTAACTAGAGGTCAGTCAGCCTGACCTCGATAGTAAGTAAATTCATGGAGACTATACTAAAGGAAAGGCTGGTGATGTACATAGAGGAGAATGGTCTACAGGATGAAAGACAGCACAGGTTTGTGGCAGGCAGATTGTGTCAAAAGAACCTGACTGAGTTCTTCGATTGGGTCATGAGGGCAGTGGACAAAGGCCAGGCAGTGGACATCATACACCTGGACTTTAGCAAGGCCTTTGATTCTGTACCACACAAAAGGTTGATAATGAAACTGAGGGATCTGGGGTGGGGGAGAATATGGTAAGATAAGCTGAAAACTGGTTGAGTGGTAGAACCCAGAGAGTAGTGGTTGGGGATGAGTTCTCCAGAACCAAGGGGGTCACCAGTGGGGTCCCTTAGGGATCGGTGCTGGGGCCAGTGTTGTTCAATGACTTCATAAGTGATATTGGGGAAGGCATTAAAGGCAAAATGTGCCTGTTTCTGGATTACACCAAACTCGGTGGGAGAGTGGACACCAAGGAGGGGATACAGGACCTGAGGAAGGACCTCATCAGACTAGAGAGATGATCAGGAATCTGGTGACTTGGTTTCAGTGCAAAAAAGTGCAAAGTGATGTACATAGGGGCAAAGAACCCTAGGACAGAGTATTACATAGGAGGGGTTCATGTAACGGCTTCTGAAGAGGAAAAGGATCTAGGGGTAATGATTACATACCACCTCTACAGTATGGACAAGATGGCGGTCGCGCTGGGCTGCCATCTGTTTGCTCTCTGAAGTGAGAGCAGTGTTTTTGTCTGGAGCCTTTCAGTGCTTACCTGTTTGCTTGTTTTACAGTTCTACATAATTTGGTGCGTGTTTGCTTAGCCGATAGTCGACTATTGAAGACAGCACCTAAATTTGTGGGGTACTTTTATAGCAAGTTAGCACTGAGTTAGGGCTTTTAGTTATAGGTAGGGCAGGGGAGTGAGACAGAAATAGGAGCTAGCTTTTTGTTTTATAGGGGAGAGTTGTACTGCAAATTTATTTAATTTACCTGTGCGTCCCATGAAACTGATATAACTGCCACTGCCTGGATTCTGCTGCCTTCCATTTGTTTACCCTTCTGCAGATGACCAACAACGGAGTGACATTGGTCTTGATATTTGACCCGTGTCTGGAGGATGTCCATTTTATTTTTATGACAAAGCCATCTGCCATTGGGGTAGAAAGTATTCCCCAAACTGGTGACTGCTGTCGGAGGGACTGGAGGACAGAAGCCCCAGGGATGGCTGGAGGTGCCTCTTAGACATCTTACGAGGGGGCCTAAGGTTTGATTGGTGTCTACTGTTGTCGGACTTCCTTTCCTGGGGGATCATGGGTGCATAGAGGGCGGTGTCTATGGGTCTCTGTATTCCAGGACTTTTAAAATCTGGAGCACGTTCAGAGAAGACTTTTCTGCCGTGACGAGCGCCATATCCTGGATTTTTCTCTCCTCTTGGCTGGTGTGTTTTCCAGCCACTGACCATCGGAGATTATCAGTGACTGTTGGACGGGTGTAATAGTGAACAATTCTTGGATCTTGGCAGACTTTGTGTCCGAGTAAGGTCGCATTCTTGCTGGAGCTGGTGAGAGGAGTGCCAGGGTACTAAGGAAGGCACTTTCCATGTGGATTGTACAGGTACTTTGCATATTGCCGGCTCCATTAACTTTTCACCCAGCAGAGACTAAGGGCAGTGACAGTGCCCGTGGCTTCTTGATCATCCTGGGCAGGAACTGGCTTCTCCTTTTTGCATACTGACTGTTTTTCAAATTTAAAAGATATTCAGCCCTATTTTGTGGGACACTATTTTAAATTTTGCAGGCTGCTGTCCTAGAAGGCTGAGAGGCTTGACTCCTTGCTTATTTTTGTTCTTTGCGGAGGTATATTGGGGAGAGAGTAGAGTGGGGAGGTTCATTGGTGGGGTTAGTGAATGTTCATGCTGTATGACTGGTTAGGTTTGTGTATATTAGTTGTGTGGATGTTTGCCTAACATAGTTATTTTACTATTTATTGAGGCTCTCTAGCTGTGATAATGTGTGTCTAGGAAAGTTAGAGGGCCTGGGGTGGGCCAGGATTGTGTACGAGGCATCCCGACTACTTTTTTGATCTGTAGTCCTTTACTGACCTCCCAGTTTCCAGAACTATAGCTTGCCACTGTAGGGAGGTTGGAATTAAGAGGGCTCGCATTGATTGATTTTGGCGGGGCACCTCGGACACTCTGGGAGGGGGAGTCGGATTGAGGTTATTGGGAGCAGAAGGAGCCCTGGGTGTCGATGGGCCTTAGAGAGAGTCCAGATGTGTTTGGTCCCCTTCCCCAGGATCTCCACTGGACCGAGTGGACTAGTATCCAGAAGGGCTGCACTGCCCACCAGTCCCCTGAGGGCAGTGCTTTACAATGCCAGATCGATCAGGAACAAGACTGCTATTATAGCAGACTTGATTTCCGCAGTCGATCTGACATGCATCACTGAGACCTGGGTGGGTGACGATGCCGGCCCAGTTTTAGAGGCCACCGTTCCCCCCCCATGGTTACTCTGTAGTGCACTGCCCAGAGTGGAATGCAGGGGTGGGGGGAGTGGCCATTTGCTTTAGATCTGAACTTGGCTTCACTGTGCACCAGGTGGAAAGACCAGGTTCTTTTGAATGTGTGGCTGTTCGTGGGGGTCTGGGCACAGGCTGCAGGATTCTCCTGATTTACTGGCCCCCTGAGGTGGCAGGAGATTTCCTGCAGGAGGTAGCCAACTTCGTCATCAGTGAGATGTTGGAGTCTCTCAGATGCTTAGTTCTGGGGGACTTCAATGTCTGTGCCAACAACAAATCCTCTAGGCTAGGTTATAACCTCCTCCAGATGATGTCATCTCTGAGCCTGTCGCAGGAAGTTTCCTCCGCAACCCATCAGGGCTGCCACATGTTGGACCTGGTCTTCTCTCTCAGGCTTGAGATTACCAACCTCAAGACTGATTGGGTCATTTGGTTCGATGATTGCACTGTGGAGTTCTTGTTTGGGGCTCCCCTCAGAGCCCTTCCCCTGCTGGGATGGTAAGCTACTGCCCTTTGAGGGGTTTGATGCTGGAGGGATTTCTGGTGGTGGCATATCTATCTAGTGTGAGTTGTGCATATGCAGGGGGTTAGAGTGAAGCTGTTGCAACTATAATAGGGTGATGTTGGCTGGGCTTGACTCTCTCGCACCGGTCCATGTGCAACCCAAATCTTCTCACTTGAGGTCCCCATGGTTTGAAGGGGAGCTCAAGGTGATAAAGATCATGGGTCAGAGGTTGGAGCACTGCTGGTGGAGGTCTGGGCTAGAGGTGGACAGATTGGCCCTGTGCTCTCATTATGATGAGTATCAGGGGGCAAGCTCCCATAAGAAGGCAGAGGTCCTTTCCAGGAAGGTTGCTGCTGGCATAATCAACCAACTGTACTCTTTTGGACTGTGGACAGGTTGCTAAACCCAGCCTGTCTGCAGCTGAAAAAAGCCTTTTCTGATGCTTTATGTGAAGAGTTTGCTTTTTTCTTCTCCGACAGGGTGTCCAGTATCCGGCAGGGCATTCCACCAGTGTGCCACATGATGGCCAATAGTGATCACCTTTGGTGTTCAGAGAGCACTTCACCTGGTTGGTGGGAGTTTAAGCCAGTGGAGGTGGCAGAGGTCATGGAGGTTGCCCTTGGGCTGAAGCACACATATTGTGAACTGGACCTGGTGCCGACACATTTTTTAATGAGATGTGTTGACTCCATAGGCCCAGTGTTCACCTTGATTGTCCGGTGTTCTACCTCTGAGGGGGGTTTTCCAGATGTCTTGAAGGAGGCTCCAGTTAGGCCACTTCTGAAGAAACCATCGCAAGACCCTGACATCATGGCGAATTACCATCCAATCTCCAGCCTCCCATTTTTAGGGAAGGTTGTTGAGAAAATTGTGGCACAGCAGCTAGAGGAGTACCTCATGGCATTTGACCTGTACGAGCCCTTCCAGTTGGGGTTTCGGGCAAGGTTTAGCATGGAAACCACATTAGTTCGGGTGCATAATAACCTCCTCAGAGCTAGAGATCGGGGAGAGGGGACAATTCTCATTCTCCTTGACCTGTCTTCAGCATTTGACACAGTTAACCTTCGTGTGTTACTTGACCACCTGAGGGAATTTTGTGGACTCACCGACACTGTCATCCGCTGGTTTGAGTCCTATCTCATGAACAGGAGGCAACGGGTAGTGATGAGGAATTTCTCCTCCTTCCCAGCCTCCTGACGTGCGGAGTACCTCAGGGCTCAGTCTTGTCATTGATGTTGTTTGCCATGCACATGCTGCTCCTGGGGGAGCTCATTAGGAAGTACAGTTTGAGTTTTCATTGCTATTCTGATGACACCCAACTGTATATTTCCTTTGCCCCGGGACATCCAATGCAGTGAAAGTGCTTAATAAATGCCTTGCTGAGATCAATGACTGGATGGCCTCCAGCTGGTTGTGACTGAACCCCGATAAGATGGAGGTACTAGTGGTGGAGTCTAACAGAAAGCATTATAGGAGGGCCTCTGTTACATTTATGTCTGCAGATAGTTTTATGATTAGTTTGTATTTATCTGTACGGCGCCCAGAGCCTCCGGGATTGGGCGCCTTGAAAAATAAACCTTGCCTTGCCTTACGAGTGACCTGAAACACACCTGTCAATGTAAAAATGCAGTGGCAAAGGCTAACAGGATGCTGGGATGTATTGCAAAGGGATTCAGTAGTAGGTGGAGCAAGGTTATTTTACCATTGTATAGGTCATAGGTGAGACCACATTTAGAATATGGGGTGAGGTACTGGCATCCTTACCTTAAGAAGGACATAAGCATGCTGGAGGGGGTCCAGAGGAGAGCAACCAAGATGATTGAGGGGCTACAGGATAGATCCTATGGGGAGAGGCAGGGAGCCCTGGGGATGTACTCCCTGGAAAAAGAGGAGGCAGAAGGGTGATATCATAGCGATGTTAAAGTACATGAAGGGAATTCACAGAGTGAAAAGGGGTGTCTATTTAAAATGAGTGACAACAGCACCACTAGGGGGCATAGCCTAAAAATGTTGGGGGGGTTCAGAAGGGATGTAAGGAAGGAAGCATTTCTATATGGAGAGGGTGGTGTCTGCCTGGAATGAGCTGCCAGAGGAGGTGGTATCAGCAAGGACGGTGGTAGCATTCAAGAGAGCCTGGGACAAGCACAAAGGGAACCTTGGGTCCAAGGAAGGGAAGAAGGGGGGGAAGAGAGGGAGGGACGGTTGGGGGGGAGCAGGGTCATTGGCGTAAATTGTAAGGCCAGACCTTGCATCACTTACTGAGCAGACGCAATGGACTGGGTGGTCTTCTTCTACTGGCTCTTTTCATATGTTCGTAAACCTGGTGCATGTTTGCCATTCTAACAAGCTGGTTATAATGGCAAATTATAACCGGGTTTCCCTATGGGCAAAAAATGCTTCCTGGTTATTATATACCCAATACCAAACAGAAATAAAACAGAAAATAAAGAAGAAGAACTGAATGTAAGCCACTTGTGTGTAACAGAGTGAACGGAGTATTTTTAGATTTCATTTTCTGAGCAAGCTGTTACTAAACATATTTTTGACTCTTAAAATTATGTCATGGGTAGGGGGATGGAAGGAGTGGAGGGGGCAGGGACAGTAGCTGAAACTGTGGACCCTGCAATATAAGGAGACTAGATAGACCATATGGCCTTCTTCTGCTGGCTTCTTCATATGTTCGTAAGATACGTGGAGGGGAGGGGAAGGTCAACAAAAGCATATGAATGCAAACATACAAACATATGAAGTAGCCTGCAGAATTAGACCTTCTGGTCTATTAAGTCTGCTCGTTGAGCAGGGATTTCAACTTTGCTCAGGCTGATGCCCCCCGCTGCTCCCATCCCAACTATTTCATCCCTATTCTCTCCCCTTCTATGATCTTAATTCTCCCCTTAAATCTATCCCAGCCCCTCTTGAAGCTACTCACCAGCCTCACTGGGATCACATCTTCTGGCAGTGCATTCCACTTGGTCACCACCCTCTCTGTGAAGAAGTGCCTCCTGACCTCCCTCTTGAAACCCCCACACACACACACACCATAAGGCAGTGCCTCCTCATGGTTTTGATGCAGCTCGTCATCCAGGCACAGGTCAGGAAGCATATGAAAAACCAGGAGCAGTTGTAAAATTTGCAAAAAAATATTTATTTACACTAGCAGTAACATAAAAAAAAAAATAAACTTGTTGAGAATAACTATTTATAAAGGAAGATTAAACAGCAGATTCATCAGAGTTTTCCTTCAATCTCTCTGCATCCATCTTCAAGCCATTGCATCTCTGTCTTTTTATAAGTCCTTGCAACAACCCCCTTCTTAATAAGCATCCTGTTTTTTCTAAAATGTCCTTGTAAGTTTCAGGCAGGTGCTGGTAGGAACACAGAGTGCCTGAGCTGAGGCCCCTTTTCCACAGCTCTTCTGCAAAAGGCTTAAAAATTGCACTAAGGTAACCTCTTGATTTTCCAATAGCTTTTTGCAATCATCTCAAACTATAATTTTATACATTTCAAAAATTAACACTACATAATTTCTAAACAAAAGGATCCCAATATCAGTTACATTTCCACATAATGATTTGCATATTTTTTATCAGCAGATATGCAAGGGAGAAAAAGACAGACAAGTGACAGGAAAGAACAGATCCTTGCATTTAAACACTTTCTCCATAACAACTGGGACAGGGTCCTATTCCACCATGTCACATACACCCCCTCCTTAAGAGGGAACCTATTTTATTAAACAGGTTTCCAAAACTTTCTATTAATTCTCTAATAATATTGCCTTCTAACTTTCAGAAATTGAGCACATGTGCATTATCTGTTTTTTCTATAACAGTACAGCAAACAGTAAAGTTTAAACTAATACATTTGTTTTTCACCCTTCAGAACCCTCAATTCCTGATTCATATCGTGACAGAAAATCAGCATTGCTATTCTCTTTACCAGGTATGTGTATCACCATGAATTTAAATAGCTGTAGTGCCAGGTACCATCTTGTGATTCTGTAATTTTTATCTTTCATTTGGTTAAGCCAACGGAGAGGATTGTGATGTGTTATAAGTACAAAGTCAGTTCCTAGCAAATAAAACTTAAGGGACTCCATGGCCCACATTGCTGCTAAACATTCCTTTTCAATGGTGGAATACCTTTTCTCTCTGTCATGCAACTTCCTATTTGTGTACGGAATAGGATGTTCTGTCCCATCTATATTTTGACTCAGTACTGCACCTAGGCCTACCTCTGATGCATCTGTTTGTAACAAAAATGGTTTCTCAAAGTCTGGGCTTCTTAAAACAGGGGCTGAACATAATGCAGCCTTAATGGCTTGAAAAGCTTCATCACACCCTAGGGTCCATTTCACATTATTTGGGTACCGTTTTTTCCTGAGTTCAGTGAGGGGAGTAGCTAACTCAGCAAAGTTGGGAACAAATCTACGATAATAACCAGCCAGCTCTATCAATCAATCAATCAATCAAAAATCTTTATTTACCCAGGTGATCACCATTGAGCAAGTTCATTTACAAGGTGGACCTGCAGTTTGCAAGGACGAGGGTACAGAATAGAGTACAAGTAAAATGTACATTAAACAACAGTAGCAAGACGTATACAACAAAATACATACAGTGTAAAAATAAAGGTAAATAGTATATACAGAGATGCCTTTATAATCCTATCCATCAACAACATGTTCATAGCCTGTAACGGAGTCCCTGGGATATGGGAAAGTGCACACATAGGAGGCAGGGATGCTGGCAGAAAGAATCTGGGATACTAAGCAGGTGGTATCAGGGCATAAGAGTGGGCGATGGGGGGTGTGTTGCAGTGAGTACGTAGTACTGGTGGGACTGGAATGGACTGAGGTGAACCAGCAGTACCAGTGGGACTAGAATGGACTGAAGGAGGGGGGAGTACTCTTGGTAAGGAAACACTTAGTTTGAACGGGAAGGACTTAGATTGAGCGGAAACGTCAGCTGGACAACTAGGAATGGTGGAAACATTTACAGAGCTCCACAAATGTTTTGGCATACAGGGTCTTGAACATAGGAAGACTAACAGGGGAGCTAAGTCTCAGCGATTTCTGTATCCTATTCCAAAGCGTGGGCAGGACAAAGCTAAAAATGACCTAACATGTTTCTTGGTTTTAGGGACAAGGCTGTTAGCTACAGCTTCTATTTTAGAAACCTCTGGCTTAACATCTCCATTTCCCAGCACATAGCCCAAATATCTGGTTTCCTGCATGCCCAATGCACATTTGGTAGGATTAATAGTCAGACCTGAATTTTTGATGGCTTGGATAACTGCTCATAGGTGTTCCAGATGGCTTTTCTAGTCTGGACTGTACGCCATGACATCATCCAGGTATGCAGCACAATAACCAGTGTAAGGGGACAAAATTACATCCATGTACCGCTGGAATGTAGCTGGCGCACCATGCAAACCAAATGGCATGGTGGTGAACTGATAGAATCCAACAGGAGTGGCAAATGCAGTTTTGTCTCTGGATTCTTTAGCTAAAGGTATTTGACAGTAACCCTTGGTGAGATTGAGGGTACTGATATACTTTGCACTCACCAGTCAGTCCACCAAATCATCTATTCTGGGCATAGGATAACTGTCAAATTTTGACACTTGATTAAGTTTCCTAAAGTCAAGGCGGATTCGAACATCCCCTTCCTTTTTTGTTTACAATTACCACTGGAAATAACCAAGCACTCCTCGACTCCTCTATGATACCCAGTTCTTTCTTTTTTTGTATTTCCTTAACCATGTCCGCTCTTAACCGCTGTGGTAACCTGTATGCCTTTTGTCTAATAGGGTGAGCATTCCTTGGCACTAATACGTGCTCGACCTCTTTTGCTCAGCCTGGTACTGTGGTAAAAGTACTGTCAAATGTCTTTAGCACATTATGAATTTCTGTATTTTGTACTGAGGTTAAGGAAACATTCACCTTTACAGCATCAGCATTTATAGTTTGTTCCAGTCTATCATAAGCTACATCAATATCTTCCTTATCAGTTTCTGGTAAAACTAGCAAAGCAGCTTTTGGCATTTTTTCAACCCATTTCTTGAGGAGGTTAACATGGTATATCTTAATAGGATTTTTCCTGTCAGGGGTCTCAATCTCGTAGTTAACGGTGCCAGTACATCTAAGAACCTTATAAGGCCCTTGCCACTTCATTAACAGTTTATTTTCTGTTGTGGGTAACAGTAGAAAAACCTTTTCATCTGACTCAAAAACTTTTTCTTTTACCCCATGGTCAAAATATACCTTCTGCTGATTTTGTGTCTCTTCCTGATTACTATGGGCAATTTCAACATATTTTGCCAGCTTCTTTCTTAGGGCACACATATAAGATGTTATAGATTGTTTCTGAGTGAGGTTATTTTCCCGTGTTTCTTTTATCACATCCAGAGGCCTTCTTAACTGCCCGCTATACAGCATTTCAAATGGTGAAAACCCTGTTGATGCCTGTGGCACTTCTCTGTAAGCAAAAAGTAGGTAAGGCAAGTATTGATCCCAATCTTTCCCCTTCCCCTTTTATAAACCTTTTTAACATGCATTTTAGGGTTTGGTTAAAATGCTCAACAAGACGTCTGTCTGAGGGTGATGTAGGAGGAGGTTCTTATGGCAGTGATACCTAATAGTCTGTACAGCTCCTTAAGTAATGCAGCACCAAAATTACTACCCCGATCAGTAATAATTTGTTTAGGTATTCGCTCTCTGCTGAAAATTTTTGCAAGCACTGCTGCCACTTTTGAAGCTGTGACAGTATGCACTGGAACTGCTTCTAGGTATCGAGTAGCATAGTCATATACTACCAGGATAAATCTATTACCCTTTTTACTTTTGTCTAAAGGACCAACCACATCCATTGCAATTCTCTCAGAAGGCACATCTATCAAGGGTAGGGGCACCAGGGGCACCTTGTCTTTTCTAGTGACTGGGCTACTTTCTGACAGTCAGCACAGGAATTACAGTAGGTAGCAACATTTCATGAATGCCAGGCCAGTAAAATCTATACAGCAATCTGGCAAGGGTGCAATCCCTCCCTGAGTGACCAGCCATAGGAATATCATGTGCTATCTGTAACAACTCTTCTATACTTCTGTAGTATAACCAATTGTTCTGTCTGTTCCTGTGTCTGAGGTTTAACCCAAACTCTGTATAGTAACCCATTACATTTTTTAAACATTGGTCCACCCTTCTTTGGTTTCACCCCCAGCTGCTTAAAATAACCCTGGAGAGAAACATCATTAGCAGGGGTCAACCTTAACCTTTTTTTGCACTAGCCAACAGGGCAAGTTCATGCAAAATTGCACTAGCCCGCAGATGGTTGCACTAGCCCTTAATTATAATGGTAAATTTTGATCACTTATACAGGAAATAATGCAAGCAAAGCCAAGAAATACCCTGATTATTGCACATTTATCCTGCTCCCACATTGCTTCCAGCTCCCCAGCAGAAAAAAAAGACTGCAATGCCATCACAGATAGTGAGCCCCCACATTGTTTTGTACCATAGCCTCCTCTCTTCCTCTTTCTGCACCCCCCCACACCAAACAGAGAGAGGATATCACAACAGCAAATGTTCAATCAGGCAGCCCTAGCTCTGCGCACACAATAGCTGACATCATCACGCACCTCACCACACTGTCACCACCACCCACAGAGCAATGAACAGAGTCAATCAGAGAAAGACACTCTCTGTCCCCACCCTATAGTCAACTGGAGACCTGCACTTTTGAAAGTTTTTGTACAGTCTCAAGTGAACCAGGAGCACATCTAAGATTTCTTTGGTGTGGGGCCTAGACAAACCTAAGGGTCTTGGAAAATAGAAAACTGACATTTTTATTTGCAAAAGCATCGATTGTAATATGCTCTGCCCCAACAATAACAGATTTTTCTTTAACATTGTCCTTTCATCAGCCCAGGGGAAACAGTACACAGGCATAACACTGTACTATTTCTATTTCTGTATAGGATGATCTATGCAGCCCAGGATTGCCCATTTCAAGGTTTCAAATTATGTATTTTATCAAGGTTTATTTTTGTACCATACATGATCTAAAGCTTTGTTTTTAGGCTGAAAGGACATGCTGAGTGGGATAAGGGTGGAACTGTATGGATGGTGATGGCTGGCATGGTCCATTTAGAAGAGCTAGGGACCCCCTACACTTGCCAGTAATGGCAGCTATGGATCTATTTATTTATTAGCTTTTGGTAACCGGGTCAGTGCACTGGGCAACAGTCCTGCCTATTTTCAGGCACGACCCGGGAGAGTACAACAAAATAATACAGTGATGTCATCAGCACAACACAGTTAAAATCTATACAGTCACAACAGTATGGGAGGAACACATAAGATATAAGCAGCTAAACAGTACACAATATGCTGTAACAACTGGATGAAATAAGATATAACTAGCTAAACAGTACACAATATAACAAACAAAAACTAGATGCAACAAGATAGGTAACGCCAGGACGTCCTCAAAACAGAAGAATTAGGGAGGAGACACACAGTTAGTTACAGTTACAGATTCCAAGTGCATAGAGGTGAGAGAACAGTGACCGCTCAAAGGAGTTGTGGGAGGGGGAGAGTTTAACCTGGATGGGAAGTGAGTTCCAGAAATTAGGGGCATAATGATCAAAGGCCTGTTCACCCTTTCTAGTAGCGCACGGCCAGACTGATAGCATGGGGACAGATGAGGACCTGAGCGAGCGGACACATGTGATGGGGTAAGCAAGTCCCTCAGGGAGGACGGGCTAGGGGTCTAGTGAGTGAGTTGATAAAGCAACCTAGAGAGTAAGAACGAAGGTCTTTGGGAGATAGCCAGTGTAGGCCGGAGTAGAGCCAGCAGTGATGCGTCAGTCGGGGGGAAGATAAGGCGAACCTACATATATTGTTGTAGGAAGTGTCCCATTTTTTGAGCACACTAGTATTGATATTGAACAGAACAGGGAGGGCATAAAGAAGTTGCGGGAGTAGCACGCCTCTTGCTACTGCTAGCCTAGCAGAGGGGGTGAGAGAGTGCAGTACACAATAGACTGTGCCAATTCTGGTATTAATGGCCCAGCAGACCTCATTGATATGCAAGGAAAAATCGAGGGCAGGGTCAAGTGTGACACCAAGGTATTTGAGAGTAACAGTATTCGTGACAGGCATCCCCTCCTGACTGCAGACAAGGAGTTTAGAGGATTCTGAGTGAACATTTTTAGAGGAACCGAACAGCATAGCCTGAGTTTTACCTATATTAAGGATTTGCTGGTTAGCAGACAGCCAAGATTGGAGAGATTGAAAGTCCAGAGTCAGGGTATGGTTAATGACAGCAACAGATTTGGCAGAATGGTAGAGCACTATATCATCTGCAAACATGAGGTGGCTGCTGTGAAGGGACGTACTATGACTGTCATTTAGGAAGAGGGAAAAGAGCAGAGAACGTAGTATCGAACCCTGTGGAACACCACGGGTAATTGGGGTAGGGGAGGAAAGAGTTCTGCAGTAGGAAACTGCCTGGGAGCGGTTACCCAGGTAGCTACCAAACCAGGATAGGGTGGAGTCGGAAGCACTGATGTCTCTTAACTTGGACAGCAGAAGCGGGTGGTGAACCATATCAAAAGCTTTGGATAGGTCAATGAACACTGCACCTGTAAGCAGGCCCTTATCCATGTTGCTTTTGATGTCACTCATGAGAAGGGTAAGGGCTATGGTAGTGCTATGTCCCATCCTAAAACCATGTTGGGAGGGAGACTGAAAATTATAGTTACAGAGATGCTCAGTGACCTGTCGATGGACGAGTTTCTCCAGGAGCTTACTAAGAGTGGGGAGTAGAGAGATTGGGCAGTAGTTGGACAGAAGTTTAGCGTCTCCCTTCTTATAGACAGGGATAGTTCTAGCGGATTTCCAGATCAGAGGGACAGTAGCAGTCCTAATGGAAAGGTTGAAAAGCCTTGTTATGGGCCTAGCAAGCCAGGCTGCAAACAGCCTGATAATCCGTGGGTGCAATCCATCAAGGCCAGGGCTGCCACTAGAAGGAACAGTTTTGAGTAGGTCCAGAACATGCTGATAGGAGACCAGAGCCGGCACCAAAGACGGAGGAGTAGGGGAGCTGGGAGGAGAGGCCAACCCCGGATTGGGGAGCGCAGGAGAAGCTAAAGTAGGTAGAGAGGAGAAGAGGGAATTGAAAGCATTGGTAATGGTGAATGGGTGGTTACAGTGGACATCATTAATGAACATATTAGTAGGAGTAGTAGGCATGTTGTTCCCAAGAATCTCCTTGATTTGAGACCAGTATTTTTTTGGACATGTGGTGGAGGTGTTTAGGAGGTTCCTGAAGTAGGAGCTTTTGGCCAGGTGAATCTCCTTTTTGCATTTATTGCGCAGAGTTCGGTAGGCATCAAAGTCAGTGGGGAGATGGAAGGACTTCCAGACAGACCAAAGTTTATCCATGAGTTTCAGAAGGTGAAGCAGGGGGCGTTTTAGCCATTTGGTGGCTTTCCCTTTAACCCTTCTTGTGGTAACGGGGATATGCTTGTTTTGTAAAGAGAGTAAAGAGCTGTTAAAATAATTTGTGGCAGTGTTTGTGTCATCAGTGGTGTAAAGAGGGGACCAGTCAATAGAATTAAGATCCTGAACAAAGTTATCTAAGTTCAGGTTGGAGAAGTTGGAAAAAGTTAACACTTTGGAAGGGAAGGCGGGGGCGGAGTTATCCCAAATACAGAAAACGGGGTAGTGATCACTTACGGAGTCTGGAAGAACACCAGCAGAGGGAAAGGCATCCTTTCTATTAGTCAGGAATCAGTCAAGTAGGGTAGCACTAGTACCACCAGGGGATAGTCTAGTGGGCTCCAGTACAAGTTGAGAGAGACTAGCCTGCTAGTCATAGAGGATAGGGTGTTCGCTGCAGGGCCAAGCCAGTCCAGATTGAAATCCCCAAGACAGATGTATCATTATTCTGGTCACGGATTGAAGATAATCCATGAATTCATTGAAACCAAGCCTGGCTTTTCTGGGGGGTATATAAGTACAGAAAATGTGTAGTTTCTTTATGCCCCCAAGCAGAAGTAGGGAATGGAGTACTTCACAGTTGTCTGGGGGGGGGGGAGCTTGCATTAAAGTGATGTTTAGCTGAGGTTTATAGTAGAGGGCAAGTCCACCGCCTCTTTTGGAAGTGGAGCGGTCAACTCGTACCAGGTTATACCCTAGGAGGGAGCACTGGGAGTCATCATAGGAAGGCTTAAGCCAGGTCTCAGAAATGGCAAGGATGTCAGGGTAGTTGGTACAGGTCCATGCTTCCAGATCAGGGTGGTTGGCCAGTAGACTCCTAGCATTAATGTGGGCAAAGGAGAGGCCAGCAGATTGGGGCAGTCGTGGAGAGTAGAGGGGCAGGGAGGGATTGTTGGGCAGAGTAGGACCTGGATTTATCTCTATATCCCCAGCAAGGGTAAGGGAAATGGCAACAGTCCAGAGAGACGCAGTAATAAAAGCCCAAGTTACATGTCCAGACAGAGTAGCAAACCTCCCCAAGATGTGTTTGAGAATGAACACAATTTGTTTTAGGACAGCCCGAATTTAGGGAGAGAGTGATGCCTTGGTAATGGGTCAGATAGGAGGTTAGAAAAGTGGAAGTTATCTAGCAAGTAGGACAAGTAGGGGGACACAAGCAGCTTAGGACCAGAGGGAACAGAGAGTACCCATAGCAGGAGAGCCAAGGGGGGTAGGTAGAGTATGGGTAAGTGAGTCATGATTAGCAGGAGTAAAGACTGTAGAACAGTAAGGGAGGTAGTGAGTAGGCAGCTATAGCGTAACACAAAATCAAAACTGAGCAGTCAGAATTGATAGAGGGGTTTAGACAGTTAGGGCGACCTCAAGTGGCTAAATCTGATAACGAGCAAGTGGAAAACTCTATACTTAGTAAATAAAACCCACAAGACAGCTGTAGTGACGTGAGATCCTCACGCTATATAACTAACACCAACAAAGGGTGGGAGGGCATTGGGGGCGGAAAGCAGCCCATTGCGACTGCGGTAAGCGCCTGGGACCAGCTCCCTTGTGTATGCAGCGCATGTAGCTCCCGAAACCATACCTTGCTTTGGGGGAGGGCTTCCAGAATTCTGCTCCTCAGACCTGCTCCAGCTCGCGGTCTCCGACTCCCTTGGATTGCTGCGCGTGTAGCCAGCTGAGCCCGTGTCTGTTCCAAGCTTCGGGAGGGCTTCCCGACTCTTCCCTCGTGACCTGCGAGACCTGCGCCAGCTGTGAGCCCACCGCCTGAGGAGCCCAAACCGACTGTGGAGAGAAGAAACAGGTAGGGGTTATATAGCAGGAGACTCACAACGTCTTTAGAAGCAGACAGGGAAATTTCTTTGTGTGAGCCAATCGACTGAGGTTTCAGTAGGCCTGGCGTTTAGTTGAGGTTCCACAGTAGTTAAATTAACATGCAGGCTACCTGGCTGAATTCTAACAAAGGAAGGCCCCAAAACATAGCAGGCTGAACTTAACTGATTAATGCTGAAAATAATATTGGTATTAAATGCTAAGGCTCCTTTTTAGGAGCTTCTACCAGGGCTAAAATGAGTCAATTGAATTAAAGCACATGTATTGATTACTCAAGTTCACAGAATAAAGGATACTCTCTTAAGGTGCAAGTACGTAACAAACCTGGCGTTTAGTTGATGTTCCACAGTAGTTAAATTAACATGCAGGCTACCAGGCTGGAATTCTAACAAAGGAAGGCCCAAAACATTGCAGGCTGAATTAGCTGAATTAATATTAATATTAAATGCTAAGGCTCCTTTTTAGGAGCTTCCACCAGGGCTAAAGCGAGTAAACTGAATTAAAGCACATGTGTAGATTACTCAAGTTCACAGGATAAAGGATACTCTCTTAAGGTGCATGTACACAAAACGAGTGTAAATAGGGTTGAACTCAATTAAGGTAACAGCAGCACTACAGGCAAAACACAGATAAAAGGTAAAAATAAGAGTGTAGAAAAACAGTCTCCATAGCTGGGTCGACCTAAAATAGTGCTCTGGGACCCGGCTCCTTCAGCTGTAACTCCTGAGTCATACCTTGCTTGGGGGCTTCCAGAATTCTGCCTCGCGACCTGCTCCAGCTCCAGCTCTCTCTGACTCCCTGGGTTTCAGCGGCCGTGTAGCAGTGAACTCTGGTGTCTGTTTCAAGCTTGGGGGAGGAGGGCTTCCCACTCTGCCCTCGTGACCTGCGCCAGCTGTGAGCCCACCGCCTGAGGAGCACAAACCGACTGCGGAGAGAAGAAACAGGTAGGGGTTATATAGCAGGAGACTCACAACGTCTTTAGAAGCAGACAGGGAAATTTCTTTGTGTGAGCCAATCGACTGAGGTTTCAGCAGGCCTGGTATTTAGTTGAGGTTCCACAGTAGTTAAATTAACATGCAGGCTACCTGGCTGAATTCTAACAAAGGAAGGCCCCAAAACATAGCAGGCTGAAATTAGCTGATTAATGTGAAAATAATATTAATATTAAATGCTAAGGCTCCTTTTTAGGAGCTTCTACCAGGGCTAAAACGAGTCAATTGAATTAAAGTACATGTATTGATCACTCAAGTTCACAGAATAAAGGATACTCTCTTAAGGTGCAAGTACGCAACAAAACCTGGCGTTTAGTTGATGTTCCACAGTAGTTAAATTAACATGCAGGCTACCAGGCTGGAATTCTAACAAAGGAAGGCCCAAAACATAGCAGGCTGAATTAGCTGAATTAATATTAATATTAAATGCTAAGGCTCCTTTTTAGGAGCTTCTACCAGGGCTAAAGCGAGTAAATTGAATTAAAGCACATGTGTAGATTACTCAAGTTCACAGGATAAAGGATACTCTCTTAAGGTGCATGTACACAAAACGAGTGTAAATAGGGTTGAACTCAATTAAGGTAACAGCAGCACTACAGGCAAAACACAGATAAAAGGTAAAAATAAGAGTGTAGAAAAACAGTCTCCATAGCTGGGTTGACCTAAAATAGTGCTCTGGGACCAGCTCCTTCCCGTGTAGCCGAGTCCGTGCTTTGCCGGGGCTTCCAGAATTCAGGCCTCGCGACCTGCTCCAGCTCGAGCTCTCCCACCCCTGGGTTTCAGCGGCGCGTGTAGCAGTGAACTCCGGTGTCTGTTTCCAAGCTTCGGTGGGGGGGGGCTTCTCGACTTCTGCCCTCATGACCTGCACCATCTATGGATGGTCACTTCAGAGTCTGGTCTGCAGTGGTGTCCAAGGAAAGAACAGAGTTAAGAGATTTGAAGGGGAGAGGGAAGTTATGGTGAGGCTGGGATAAAACCCACCACCTGCAGGGCAGATCCTGTATACCTCTTTGCATTTTGTCACTGAAATGTTGGATACAAACACTCAAAATGTAGAGAAATTTTCCAGGTAAAGAGAGCCTCTTCTCTTCGTCTGGACGCCTGCAGAGGGGTGCTACGTGATGAACACTTATATTTTATGAACTTTGTTCCTGTTCACCACTGGGTGGGCTTGTTATTTGCCTCTCTTTGTGCTAGTAATGCTGAAGTGTAAAGCTAGGGACTCACTGGTTTTTCTAGAGTTACCTTGCTGATTTCATCTTAAAGTCAGATATACCAAGCAGCTAATATAGATCAGACTTGTTTAATATGGTGGTATTTGGAGCTAATTGCTGATTACATTTTAAAGCCAGATAT
Source organism: Neoceratodus forsteri (assembly GCA_016271365.2). Classification (NCBI taxonomy): domain Eukaryota; kingdom Metazoa; phylum Chordata; order Ceratodontiformes; family Ceratodontidae; genus Neoceratodus; species Neoceratodus forsteri. Next base: position 336,483,972 of record JADMNL010000025.1, read on the forward strand.
ACCAAGCAGCTGATATAGATCAGACTTGTTTAATATGGTGGTATTTGGAGCTAATTGCTGATTACATTTTAAAGCCAGATATACCAAGCAGCTGATATAGATCAGACTTGTTTAATATGGTGGTATTTGGAGCTAATTGCTAATTACATTTTAAAGCCAGATATATGAAGCAGCTAATATAGATCAGACTTGTTTAATATGGTGGTATTGAGTGAATTTTGCTTGTAACTGAAGGCATTAGGTTAGCTGGGTCCTAGTGTGACCTCATTTTGGAATAGCCCTGTTTGCTTAGAGTGGAGCTCCTTTGTGTAAGTCACAACATATTCTCCCGCTGCATAGTAATGAGAGGCTTTGTTTTCTCCACAACATAGGCAGCTCCCCCAGCTAGGCACTCGGGACAATCAAGCAACTGAAGCAACTGAGGCAACACAAGCAGCTCACCTGAGTAGCTGAGGAAGCCAAATCTCCAGCCTGATAACTTTCGAGGTAAAGAGAGCCTCTTCTCTTCATCTGGACGCCTGCAGAGGGGTGCTAGCCGACGGCGCTTCCGCCCGCCTGCCCCGCCCGCCCAACCACCTCTCCCACCCAGGGGCGGCTGTCAATTTATTGATCCACCCGTGACATCACATCCGTGTCATCATGTCCTGTTGCCCAGAACCTATCTCCCACTTTCCCATTTGCAGGTTATACCTGCTGGCCACTAGAGGACCTATGCTCCCTCACTACTTCCTACTCCTACCTGTACAGCACTACTTCCCTGGATCTTGCTCACCACAATGTATTGGCCCTGCATCACGCTTCTTCCTGTGCTCATCCCCACTAGCAGTGCACTTACCCACTTACCCATCTGCTAGTCCACACTGTGCCCCTGGCACCTCCCTCCCTTTCCTCCTGAACCTCCTCTCCTGCCCCTTGGGACCTCTGTGTGTCCCCGTCCTCCCTGCCCTCCCCATAGCTTTCTCTTCAACTCAGGCACATCTGGGTGTCTTCTTATTCTTGCTTTCCCTCCGTACCTCCTGCCCACCCCTGCTCCTTAGCCTCCCTCCCCCTCATGTCAATCGTAGGAAAACCTCTCACCATCTCCCAGCCAGGGTGTTAGTCATGCTACTACTCCTGTCAGGGAACATTCATCCAAACCCTGGCCCGGTTCCCAGGAGCTCCCCAACTCGCACCACAGGCCTATGCATGGTCTCCATGAATATCTGTAGCCTCCTAAAAAAGTTTGACTCACTACAATGCCTGGTCACATCAATTAACCCTGATGTTATCACCCTGGTTGAGACTTGGCTGTAATCCTCCCCTGACTCTCTAGTCTCCCTTCCTGGTTTCACCCTTTTCGATCCAGACCGTGTTAGGGTGGGCGCGGCTGCGCTAGCTAAGTCAAGGAATCTCTCCCGTAGTCTTCCCCGCTTCCCATCCTGACTCCAGGGCCCAGGCGCCACGCTGAACAACCCCTGACCCTTTAAAGGGACCTCTTTATCTGACTACTGCATACATGTGCCTCTAGGGACCAAATGCAGGCCATTGCCCTCTTACAGAATACCTTACCTCTCTACCTCCTACCACTGATCAAATTCTGGTGGGTGACTTAAATGTCAACTGGCTCAGCCCCTCCTCCTCCTCTACCCAAGACTCCTTTTCTGTAATAGACCTAACGCAACTAGTTACCCACCCTACCAGGACTAACCCCAAGAGAGGCTCCAGTACCCTGCTTGATGTGGTACTCACCAACCGCCCTAATCAGATCCCCAATGTACAAGTCCTCCCAGACTCTCTCTCAGCGATCACTCCCCCATTCTATTCCACTGGTCAACCTCAGTCCCCAAACCCATAGCACAGTCCACATGCCGGCGGCGTCTAATACCTGGTGGACTGATAAAACTTAAGGAACTTCTGTCCCAAATTGACTGGTCTCCTATACTGGCAACTCCTGACATAGAAACATAGAAACATAGAAGTTGACGGCAGATAAGGACCGCAAGGCCCATCCAGTCTGCCCATTTCTTTTTCTACCTTATAAATGTGCCATCGGCCTTTGCTATGTCAGTGACCTATCTATTCATAGTCATTTGTATTGCTCCCTTATGCCTATCCCATGCCTGTTTGAAGCCCTGCACTGTATTCATAGCCACTACTTCTTGTGGTAAGCCATTCCATGCATCTACCACCCTTTCTGTGAAAAAGAATTTCCTCACATTCCCCCTTAATCGGCCTCCCTCTAATCTCATGACATCAACACAGCTCTCTCCTTCTTTACCCAAACTTTTAATAATGCCTGTTATATCTTTGCCCCAGTGTTGACCCGTCGTTCTAAAAGGAAGAATGCCCCCTGGGTTACCCCAGCTTTGATCCACCAGCTCAAACATAGGGACAACCTATGGCACCATACCATTGAGACTGGCTGGCCCAATGACAGGTGGTTATATGCTGCCGCCCGAAACAAGTGCACTCGGGCCATCAGAAAGGCCAAGTCTGAGCACTATCGGTCCTCACCACTGCCTCATGGGGGAATCCCAGAACCTTCTGGGATAACATTAAACAGTTAAATGGGAGTGCACTCCCCCACCCACCAGAACAACATTAATGGTGTGATCTCCTCAGACCCAGCCCTCATAGCCAACCACCTCAACACCTCATTCACTGACCTTAGCCCTATCCTCCTACAAATTTTTTGACCTCCTCCCCAGCACCTGCCATAAATCTTTCTGCCCTTATTTTCTCCTCCACCGTGTTTCTGCCAAGAACTTAGGCCGCACCTTGTCACTGCTCTCCAGAGTAATAGTATGCGGGCAGTGACACCCTGGATCCGTGTATCCTACGGCTGGTCTTAGACACAGTCCTTACCCGATCACATGCCTCATCAACCACTCTCTTTGCCTGGGGAAGGTTCCAACTGCCTGGAAAGTTGCCACTGTCACCCTATCTTTAAAGGTGGTGTTAGGACTGTGGCTGGAACTATCGACCGATCTCCATTCTCTCCTCTCTCCAAGGCCTTGGAAAAGTGGTGGCCTCTCAAATCTCTGACTACCTCTCCACCTACAATGTCCTTTGTCCTGAGCAGCATGGCTTCCGGCGGGCCACAGGTACCACACAGCCCTCCTAGAGTTCTCCAACTTTCTCCACTCCTCCTTAGACACTGGTTCTCTGGCTGGTGCTGTCTTCATTGACCTCTTGAAAGCTTTCGACACTGTCTCCCACCCTCCTTCTTGATGCCCTTAGTCTCTCTGGTTTGCTGCTGGACCTATCTCCTGGTGCACCAGTTATCTGTCTGACCGCTCACAGCGTGTAAAATTAATGGGACCTGCTCAGACATCTGTCCCATCTTTTCTAGGGTTCCCCAGGGCTCCATTCTGGGCCCTTACTATTCTCCTTTACCTTAACACCCTTCCACTCTTGCTCAGGGAACATCCTATTGCACGCTGATGATGCGTCATCTTTGCCTCAAGTCGTAACCCTATTGCCCTCCAGGACTCGCTGCAGAAGTCCTTCACTGAAGCCGAGGGCTGGTTCAAGGAACATAGATTGGTGATAAATCTTAAAAAACAAAACTATGTTCTTCTCTCATCCCCAAAACAAGTCCTGCAACTTCAAACTCCTCATTCACTCTGGGTCCTCTTTCCACTCAGACAAGTTTGCTCCTATAAATACCTAGGGATCCATTTTGACCCTCCCTCTCCTTCCATGGACACATCGCTGCCCTAGCCACTGCCACTAATATCCGATTGGGCATCTTACGTCGGTATAAACACTGCCTCCCGGAGGTTCTTGACTCTGATCACCTCCTCTATCCTGTTCCTAGTGGACTATGGACTGCGGTGTATGGTGCTGCTGATCAGACCGCACTCCATAAAATTCGCACTACTCTGAATAAGGCCTGCAGGTTAATTACTGGAGCACCTAGGATGACACACACCTGTCTACTGTATGCTAAAGCGCTGGTACTTGATCTCGATGAGTGCCTCAAATATCTTACCTGTACCCTTACAAAAAAGACCCTCCTTGGGCTTTCCCCACCAGGATTGACCACCACCATACGCCGCTCTGTCCCACTAGTTCATACTCGGACCTCTGGGAAAACCTCTCTTGTTATCCCTAGAGCTAGGACCTCTCACGGCCAAAGAGCCTTCAGCTTTAGGGCCCTCTCCTGGTTCAACACACTGCCCCCCTCCATCTCCGAAGCTCCAACTATATCGTGCTTCAAAACTTCCTTACGTAACCACCTTATTAACACCCGATGCTGTAACTGCCGCTAGTCAAAGCCATACTCAATATTTATGACAAAGCTTATTACTAAGCTGCTAAGGACAACATAACTCTGGTATTGTTTGCATCCATCCTACCTGTACCAGCTTGTTTGTATCTATGTCTTAATTTACTGTTATACCTATGTGTTGTACTGCTATACTGTGTATTTTGGTTTGTCTTACTGTGACAAGGTACCTTTGTAAATGAGCCTATGGCTCAAAGGTTTTCCAAACTGCTGTTTAAATAAAAAAAAAAGAAATGAGGGGCACTGGTCTTAATAATATTGGACACATTCAGGAAACTGGAACCTAGTGACTTAACAGCACTCTACCCTTAATCACACCCTGGACACTAGCTGAAAGTCTTAACAGTGGGGTGATAATAACTCACATTGAGTCTTTTGTGGGATCTCTCTCTTGAACTGACAGATAATTACAACTCTTAATGAGCTGTTAATCACACCTGGCCATCTGGAACATTGAGAGAGATTAGCATGAGGACTAGAGAATGCTAAAGTAGAGACTTTTTTTAACTTCATTAACTGCCATGAAAATCTGCACTAGTCAAAATGGGCAAGTACAGAGTTAGCTGCACTAGCCCTGGTCAATTTGCACTAGTGTTTGGGCTAGTAAAACAATGTTAAGATTGACTTGTGATCATTAGCTTGCTCTGAAAGAAAATCATAATCAGTAATCAATTTTGTTTCAGCATTTTCATATTTTAACCCTTCATGTCCATCAGTCATTTGTTGCCACAGTTTCTTCAGGCATCATCTTTCTTTCCTGGATTTCTGGATCTGAGAGCTGTGCTCAAACAAGTCTGAATTAAAATTGGCCAAAGGAAAACAGACCTCACCATCTGAAATTTTCTTTGCCTGCACTCTTGTCACCACAGCTGCTGAAACATCAGGATTTACTCCTTCTTTGATTAACTCAGTAAATCCTTGAACGTCATTTCCAATGAACACAGGTATAGGTAACTTAGGTACTACCCCCACTTTCATTTGGTGCGACACACTTTTAATAGTCAGAGTTATTTGGGTGGTGGGATAGTATTGAGTGTCTCCATGGATGCAGATGACACCAGTACCTGGTTCTTTTGCACAGTGTTTTCCCAGCACTTCAACATTCACTAAGGTCTGTCTGCTTCCCGAATCAATGAGTCCCTTTACAGTCTTATCCCCCACCTTCACATCTGTTAAGTACTTGCCCCAATTTGCCAAGGACAAATCTGCTCCAGTGTCACTCTTCGTACGGCAATTTCTTGTAACATGACCTGGCTTATGATAGTTATAGCAAGTAACGTCTTTGGGCACAGATTTGTTACCACCACCAGAGTTCTGATCATACTTGGAGTTTAAATGGGACAAAGAGTGTCTTACCGGTGCTTGACTGTTACCTCACTGCTGTGGCATTTGTCTGGCCATTTGGTAATCCTCAGCCAAGGAAACAGCCTTTTCCCGACTTTTTGGTCGATGTTCCTTTACCCAAAACTGCACATCTGTAGGCAGGATGTTGATGAATTGCTCCACTGCAAATGTGTTGATTATCGGTGGGACTGTTTTGCCCTCTGGTTGAGGTAATTTATCAGGAGTTTTTTGAGTTGGGTGAAGGCTTCTCGAGGATTATCAACTGAGTTGTACTTCAGAGATCAAAATATTTGCCTGTAGGTCTCCCCAGAGATGTCACACCTTTTCAGGATTTTGCTTTTCACCAGCTCAGTTTTCTGACTGTGCAGTCCCCATGTTGCTGTAGGCAAGTTGGACTTTTCCCTGTCTGGTAGGGTATCAGTCTGATTGTCCATTGCTGCTTTGGCCATTGGCAAGCTGTGGCAATTCTTTCAAAAGTTGTCAAGTATGCCTAGATATCATCTGAGAGATGCAACTTTGTAAGTTTAATGGCTTTTAAGTTGCTCGTGTTTTGTTGCTCATCTGGATCTGTGCCAGATCTTCTGCCTTTGATAGCTTGCAAGGTATCCAGCCATCAGTGCTCCTGTCGCTGCATCTCTTCTCTCATCTGCTGCTCCTGTCGCTGCATCTCTTCTCTCCTCTGCTTCTCTGTCTCTTTTTGTTGTATAGCCCACCATTTGAAAAAGTCCATCAGGCTTTCAGGTTCTGTCACTGCCTGTTCTTTTTCCATAACTTATGCTGGCTGTAAAAGGCTCGCATTGCCACTGTGCGAGCACGAGTGGCACTCAAGAAATTTGGATAGAAACAACTTGGAAAAGCCCTAGAATTAATAACCTGGGACCTTATAACAATGGTAACTGTATTGAAATGATCTTGTTTAGAGCTCTTAAGTAGATTAACAAACAACAAAGGGTATTAGTGAACTCTAAGTAATATTGAATGAGAATTGATCTGTCTAACTTAACCTTCTGTTTTTTCACCAGATGTCGTGCCTTCGATAGTAAGTATAGTGACAGAGGCACTGCTTCTGAAAGTGAATTATTAGTTAAGTTTTCTCTAAATATGAAATATCACTATATTAGAGGGAATATATGTTTTAAAATGTATATTGCCTAAGAAACTTAAAGTTCCAGGTAATTTAAACAGGTGGTCTATTGCTGAAATAAATTTAAGTGTTTTAGATTAGGGTTTGGATATTGGTGGGATTTATTTTTTGTAGAGTATTGTCACCCTAAACATTTTTAATGTTCCATATGGGTTATTTGTGCTAGGTTTTTTTTCTTTTGTTTGATTTAGAGTTTGTTTTTGTTTCATATTTTTATAATAGGCTTAAGTGGAGTATTCCTTTGTTCTTGGACACAGCTGAGAAAATGATAAGGGAACTGCCATTCAAGATGATGGGGTTGGTAGTGGGCTTGGTCTGCATGGTTCAGCTATTTGCCATCATGGAGACTGATACTTTAACAGAAAGATCATGTACCTATGTAAATTGTATTTTGAACACCTCTAAGTTACAACAAGCATCTAAGCTGACCATGTGGTGAAATCCATTTAACCTTATCAAAGAAGAACTTTGTGTTAAATACTTGGTAATACAAACTAGATGTATTTGTTCATGTGATCGGGCATTATTGCTGTCTCTGGCTCTTTGTGGAGATGTCAAATTGAACCCAGGCCCAAGGGGAGGAATCACTAAAATGGTCTTAGACAATGCACGAAGTATGATCAAAAAAATGGATTACTTTAGACCTAGGCAGAACATGAAGAGCCGGACATAGTAATGTTGATGGAAACATGGTTATAAAAGGGAATTGAATATAATGAGATAGAATTAAAGGATTTCTATCATTTTAGGAGGGCTCAGGGAACCCGGGGGGTGGGGATGTTCTGATATACATTAGTCACTCAATCAGTCATTCTAAAATTCTATTCTCAGGGTCAATTGAGGGTATTGAATGTTTATTAATTGAGATACAAGCATTAAAATTGGCTATAGGAGTGGTTTATTCCCCACCTAAAATAAATACTATTCATTTTGACGAATTTTCACACATTGTAATGGGACATTTGGGTCAACTACAAGTAATTTTGGCTGGTGGCTTTAATGCAGCTTGAGGTTGCCCTAGGGGCCAGAAGTTGGAAAATTCAATGAGTTGTTTAAATGTAATACAAATTATAGACACTCCCACAAGGAAATGTTCCTTAACTAGTAAAGGCAACATTTTAGATCTGATGTTTGTCTCACCAGAATTGACTATGTTGGAGAAAAGTGTATGCGCACCTAGTTTAGGAGACCATAACGTAGTTAAGTATGTGTTTTCTATGACCAAAAATATTACTCCCATAAAGTTGGTACCACAGATATCCAGAAGATGTTATTCAAAATTTAATAGTTTGTTATTTAGAAAGTGCCTTCAGGGACTTCCATGGTATAGGATTTTTCTTATAACAGATTTAAATTTGGCTGTACAAGAATTTACAACAATGTTTGGGAATGCCTGTAATAAATTTGCCCTACATAAAAAAGTAAATCAAAGATTAAAACATTTGCCATGGTTAACCATAAAAATAAAAAAAATGATTAGAACAAGAAACCAGCTTTGGAAAAAGGCAAACAAAACACTAAAAAGTGAAGTTTAGGAACAATATAAAAGGATAAGGAACAAAGTAATACAGGAAATTAGGAAACCAAAAACTTTGTATAGTGTATGGTAGAATGCTGTGTGTAATTTCGCGACCATGCACAAAGCACAGTGGAAAGTATGTTGTAGGTACTAGTGACATCTACCGCTTCTGTACCTGAGTCAGTGAGTGGTCGCCTTCCTGAAATACGTCTGATGAAATGCACCATTCAGCACATTAGACAGCATGACCGTGGAGGTCCTGTAACCCCTGCCTGTGTAGAGGAACTGGCAATCCCAAATGAGTTTGCAGTACTGAGATCGGGGGAACGAATTCTTCTGTTTGACAGCGGGCTAGAAAGTGACAGAATCTAGTTTTTGGCACTGGGGCAAACATTAGAATGTTGAAGGACACATAGGATTGGATGCTAGACGGTACTTTTAAATCTTGCCCTACATTATTTAATCAGTTGTACAGCATCCATGCTATGTGTTCTGGTCAAGGGTTACCAGCGCTTTACATCCTGATGTACTCAAGAACATCAGTTTCGTATGAGCGTGTATTCAAAGAAATTCAGGCACTCTGTGGTGATGGCAGCTCTACAACAGCAATTATGGACTTTGAAAGAGCAGCATGGAAGGGGTTAACAACTGTTTTCAGTAGTACACAAGTAAGAGGTTACTTTTTCCACTTTGCCCAAGCCGTAAGGCGAAAAATACAGACCTGCCATGAAGTTGAAAAGCTATACTGTAGTGAACCTGACTTTGCACTTCATTTGTGAATGCTTCTGTCGCTGGCTTTTGTTCCCCCAGATTCAGTAGTCCGTGCATTCGAGGAGCTCAGGGACATTGAGTTCTTCACCAGAAACGAGGAGATATTACAACCAGTCCTCGATTATTTCGAGGACACTTGGTTGGGAAGGCCAAAAGGATGATCATGAAGAAGGCATGCAGTATTCCCAGTGGCTAACTGTAACTGTTATGAGGCTACATTACTGGGGCTGTCTTGAACAAACAATGCAGTTGAGGGATGGCATAGAGGGTTTAACTCGCGCCTCGGATCTTGTCATCCCAGCATCTGGAAACTTATTGAATGTCTGGTGGAAGAACAAAAGCTGACAGAAATGAAGCTGGAGCAGCTTATCTCGGGTGCAACCACTGGAGGAACAAAAATAAAATATCGAGACCAGAATGAGAGAATTGAGAAAATTGTTTGACTTTATGGTGAAAGAACTATGTACGAGTACTTGACAGGACTCGCATATAACTTCCAGTTTCAAGTTTAGAAGACTACAGACTGGGGACTCAAATGAAAATAACTATGTAAAGTTAATATTGGACACAACAGAACGATTGCGAGAACAATTGTCAATTATAATAGAAGAACTTGTATTAATGCGTCAGTTAGAAGACTGGGAAGGATCCCTATTGTTACAGAAACATCCACATATACCAGTTTTTTACACAGTTCCAAAGATACATAAAAACTCCACTGACCCCCCGGGCATCCTATTATATCAGGCATTGGTAGCCTTTTTGAAACTGTTTCAAATTATATAAATTTTCATTTGCAACCTTTAATAGAATTGATACCTACATATGTGAGAGACACAACGCATTTTATAGAAATGCTAAAGGACATTGAATGGACACAAACAATGAAGGAAGAAACATTATTGGTTACCATGGGTGTTTCTGATTTATACACAAGTATACCACATGATGAGGGAATGGCTGCTATGGGATTTTTATTGGATCAAAGACATCATGGACAACATCCTAACACTAGGACATTACAGTTGTTAAGGGAATTTATATTAACAAAAAATTATTTAAGATTTGAAAATGAGTTTTATGAACAAAGAAAGGGGACTGCTATGGGATCTACCATGGCTCCAGCATATGCTAATGCATTCATGCACATGTTTGAAAAGTAATATGTGACTGATCCAAATAAAAATCCCTACTATGAATGATCATTGTGTATAAAAGATACATAGATGATTTGTTTCTGATTTGGTCTGGCACAAGAGAAAAATTAGATGAATTTTATACATATATGAATACTTGTTCACAGTATATCAAATTTACAATGTAGTACAGTGATCAAAATATTTCATACTTAGATGTAAATGTAATCAAGGGACAATATGGTCTATACACCAGTCTGTACAGAAAAGAAACAGCTTTAAATACAATACTGCATGCCAAAAGTTTCCACTCGGAAGATATAATTAAAAGCATACCATACTCTCAGTTATTAAGGATATGAAGAAATTGTGGATCAGATGCAGATTTTGAGAGAGAAATGCAAGAGGCGAATGTTAGGTTTACACATACGGGTTATGAGAAAAGAACATTAGTAAAAGCAGAGAAATGGATAGAAACTATAACACAGGAAGGAGCACTAAAAGGTAAAAAAAATACAGAGAAACAACAAAGGATAGTACTCAGTTTCAAACATAATCATAAAACTAAAAAATTAGACAAATAATAAATAAACGTTAGACAATATTACAGAATTCATCATTGGGTAATAATACATTTCAACAACTTCCCTTGATTGCTGAAAGAAAGGTAAAAACCATTAAAAATAGATTAGTACAAACGGATCGTGTACAAGGGAAACAAGATACAAGTGGACAATTATTGTTAGGACCATTAAGTCCAGGTATGACACAATGTAGACATTGTTCAGTGTGTGGACACACCAGTAAAAAATCTATTTATAAACATCCATGGACTAATCAAGAATATTCGATTAAACAATTCATTACATGTGAAACCAAAGGCATTCTATATCTATTACAATGTCTATGTGATAAAATATATATAGGTATGACTACACGACAACTTAAACAAAGAATTCAGGAACATAAATCAAATATTAGAAATAAATTAAAGACACCAGTGGTGGAACATTTTGTTGAAGTTGGACATACAGGGGCATCTATTAGATGCTGGGGACTAGAGGTTGTACAAAAACCTGATAGAGGTGGAGATTACACTAAAATTTTAGAAAGAGCAGAAACAAAATGGATTTATGAAATGGGATCTTTGAATCCTAGGATAGGGATGAACAGGGATATTAATTGGAATTGTTGTAGAAGATGAAATAATATATATAAGAGATGAGATGTAGTAATGAAGTAATTATGTGCAAGCACAAAAGTAGGATGTTATTGTACAAAGACTTGTGAGAAGGATTATTATAAGTATTATACAGTAGATTGAAGTCTGTCATGCATTTTAAGGTAAGAAAGTGTAGATTTAGTGAGTCTTTTTATGATTCAGTAGTGGCGGGACTCGAAATGAGATGTATAGAAACAGTCAAAATACAAAAGGGGTTATTTTTAAATAGCCCAAGAATCATCATAAAATGATAAAAGAGATTTAGTGTACATTTTAATAGAAAGATGAAGATGTAGTTGAATCTTTCAGCAGTGGTGGGACTTGAAATGAGACGTATGAAGTTTGCCAACTTCCAAAAGGGGTTACTAATAGTCTAAGAATTGTTATAACATGATAAAAGATATCTATTGTACATTCTAATAGAAAAGGCATTATGCTTGGAGTTAAGTTATTCCCAATCTAATAATGATGGGATCAGAAATGAAAGATAGTGTAACTACAAAAGGGTATTATTTAATAATGAAGAAAAGACATGAAGCATATTAGATTTTGTCTATATCTTAAAAAATAGAGGAAATATATCAATAGCCCAGTTATTTCTTACTCAGCAGTGGCGGGATTTGAAATGACATGTAAAAGTTAATGTAATGGCATAGGGTCACTATTTAATAATGAGGTACTGTTACACACATAGATTGAAGTTGTATAGTGTATTTTAAAAGAAAAGAAATGGATTTAAAGTTTATGTTCCTAGATTTAACAGTGATGGGATATGTAATGAAAAAAAGAAAAAGATAATGAAATAATGCAGAGTCATGAAACATAATAAGACAGCGTAATAATATATGGACATTATTTATTAGAGAACTACTGCTATGAAGGGGTCAAAAGTTCTTTTTAAAATTTATGGCATCAAGATAAAATATGATCCAAGAGCAGAGTCACTTTTCAAGCTAACGGTGGTGGGATTCGAAATGGGAACTAAAAGATAGTGCAACTACACAGGGTCATTATTAATTAGAGAATTATCATTTTGAAAAAGTCAAAGGTCTTTTTTCAATTTACAACATGAAGACTAATAATGATCCAAAAGCCGAGTTTTTCCTTGAGCTAACAGTGGTGGGATTCGAAATGAGACGTATAGAATAGGGTGAAATAGTGAAATCTGCACTCAGAGACGTCCTTGTGTATGGATGCCAATGGAATTGAGAAGAAAAACACTAATAGCAACAAATTAGGGATAAAGACATGTGAATTTATAAATGTAATAGATATAATACAACAGCGAGTCTCATCACATACACTTGTAATAGAAAAAACATTAGATGTGCTTAACAGGCATATTTTCATCAGTGCAGCTTTAAGATAAGATGAGCTAATGGAATTGAGAAGAAAAACACTAATAGCAACAAATTAGGGATAAAGACATGTGAATTTATAAATGTAACAGATATAACATAACAGCGAGTCTCATCACATACACTTGTGATAGAAAAAACATTAGATGTGCTTAACAGGCACATTTTCATCAGTGCAGCTTTAAGATAAGATGAGCTAATGGAATTGAGAAGAAAAACACTAATAGCAACAAATTAGGGATAAAGACATGTGAATTTATAAATGTAATAGATATAACATAACCGCGAGTCTCATCACATACACTTGTAATAGAAAAAACATTAGATGTGCTTAACAGGCATATTTTCATCAGTGCAGCTTTAAGATAAGATGAGTTAATGGAATTGAGAAGAAAAACACTAATAGCAACAAATTAGGGATAAAGACGTGAATTTATAAATGTAATAGATATAACATAACAGCGAGTCTCATCACATACACTTGTAATAGAAAAAACATTTGATGTGCTTAACAGGCATAATTTCATTAGTGCAGCTTTACGATAAGATGAGCTAATTGTTAGGAATCAATTGATGACGTTAATACAGGTGCATAGGTGTATAAAAGGAAGGCTAGACACACTTGCTCCCATTTAATACAAGTCGAGCCACAGTGTGGACATGCATACAAGAGGTCGAGGTAAGTCATTATGATGTCTAAATTGTTTACATCATGTTAAGAACGTAAACGACTTTAGAAAGGTTTGGTAAGATAAGTCATGTGTAAAAATGTTTAAAATTTTGAATAAGCCCACATCGAGTGGCTCAGCATTAGTAAGATAGGTTTAAAAGAATGAAGACTCAGAGACAAATGGAAACTGGATGTTAAAAGTTAAGGGAGCGTTTTACAGAAAATGTTTCTAGCGTAGTTCATATAGGAAGCTTAAAAGTAATAAGCTAATGATAAGAGGTAAAAGATTGGTGAAATTAGGGTCAAAAGAATAAGAGATTTGGCAATTGAGGAACATAGAATGTTTAAAGTGAAGGTAGAATTCATTTGTAATGAAAAAATAAAAGATTACGGAAATGTCATGGATGCTTTGAGTTCTTCAAAAAATGAAGTGAAGTATTAACATCAATTATAGTAAAACATATTGTGAGACAGGGTGTGTTACATCAAATAAGAAGTTGTTGAAAGCCTGCAGTGAGGTAAATTGATAGCAATTAAGGCTAATGACCCACATTCTAGTGTATATAATTAAGCAATAAAGCGATATGAACTTTGGTTTTGTTATGGAAGCATGACAAACGGCAAAGAAATTCAATGTAAGATTTTAAATGAATGCATTTTGTTACACAAAATATTTTAACAATTAATGAATATGGATGTTATTGGAATAAAGAATGTTTAGGAATACATGTGGCATGCAAATTGTAATCGGTTGTTTTGTATTAGAATTATCATAAGTATAAAGTAATTAAACATAAGGTAATGAAACCAAAGTTGGAAATCGAGTTAAAAAAACTACAGTATTAATTTGTGTATAAGGAAGTAAGTAGGATAATGAATGTTTAAACAATTTTTAAAAAAAAATGATACTAGGTATAAAAGCTGTTTAGTGTTGGTATGTATAAACATACAATATGATATTTGAAATTGTGAATGCATGTAATTATGTCATTGCAGAAATAGCTTTCTAAAGAGGGTTATCTACCTGTTTTCTAAAACTGTGATGTGCAGAACAAGTAAAGGGCTGAATAAGGTAAAAATAGTATAAGTTCTGAATTATAACAGAATCATTAGTGGTTTTTTGTAATAGAGTTGTATGAGATAATTCAAAATACTGTGAACTTTTAAAGAGAAAGTACAATATTTGAGTAGTGAATAGTAATATTAATGTAACATTCGTTTCCATTTTAGAAACAACATTGACTGGAATATGTTTAAGTGAACAAAATTGAGCTGTATATAGGAATAGAAGTGAGTGACCAATTGACAAACTAGTCTTTATTTATATATAAGAGGAATGATGTAGATAGACACTTAAATATATCTATATGTTTTTTTTTTAATAAGGAATGATTAAGAGGCACCTCCTGAGGAAGCTAATGATACATTGGTGAAACGTAGAGGATATGCGCCTACATTTACAATAAAGGAAATAGACATAAATGTTTAAGAGAATCTGTCTACGTGTGAATTCTTCTGGCTTGCACCCTTCATCTCCTTTTCCCCTGAAGTTGTAGGGGAACCACTGATAGTTGATCATACAACACATCGGAAGAGGCAGCAACACTAAGAACTTAAGGTTTTACATTAATATAATCACATTTCCCGTGGTCTTTTTTCCAGAATAAGTTTCTGGAATATGTTTTCAGACTGGGGAATCAGCAAAATGAAGAGTGGAGAATCACAGAGATACAGACTGGGGAATCAGTGAACTGAAGAGTGGAGAATCATCAAGATACAGACTGGGGAATCAGCTAAATGAAGACCAAGAGAACTGAGGATTCAATAAAGGATTTTTTTTTTAATATGAGAATTTTGTGATTTTGATGCCACTTCACTGTTGTTTCAAGTCCATAATTGCTATTGCACTATTTTGACATGGTAAAATCACCATTAAAGGCACACGCTATTGTCAGAATAGTGATTCTTTATTTGCTATTTATTTTTTACTATTTTTAACTTGCTATTTTAACAGGATACCGAGGAGATCCTATGGACGCCTCAAACTATCGTCCAATAGCCCTGCTGTCTACAGTATCTAAGCTACTTGAAAAGATCGTTCATGATCAGTTGATGGAATATCTGGAAAAGTACAACAAATTAACGCAACAACAATATGGCTTTAGGCAGGGTAGGTCCATGGCTACTGCACTCATGGACTTTTTAGATCTTATAGCTACTCCGCTTGGGGAGGCGAAGTCCGTGGGTGCAGTATACGTGGACCTATCCAAAGCATTTGACTTAGTAAATCATAGCATTTTGATATATTCACTGAAGAAAATAGGAGTAGAGGAAGAAATCTGTAGTTGGTTCATATCATATCTTGACAGTAGGTCACAATTGGTTGTTTTAAATGGCCAACTGTCAAGACTGGACTATGTGACAAGAGGGGTTCCCCAGGGATCTATCCTGGGCCCCCTCTTGTTCATAGTCTACCTAAATGACTTGCCAAAAACATTAGACACTCGTAAATTCATCTTTATGCAGATGATATGGTATTAGTAGCAGTAGGAACAACTCCAAGTGAAGTAGAACGAAAGCTACAGAGTGTCCTTTACATTAAATAAGAAGGGTATTTCAAAATTAAAAATAATGACCCAAGAAGGTAAGTTTTTAGAACAAACCGAAACATACAAGTATTTAGGGATACAAACAGATCAGCACTTGACTTTTCAACAGCATATAATAAACCTAATAAAGAAAACAAATGCTAATATTGGAGCTATGAGACGAATATCAAACTGTATGATAAGAGAAACAAGATTGATCATCATAAACCACCTAGTATTACCAGTTATTGACTACGGAAGCCATATTTACAGGCATTCAACAAACAGACACTTAAATGATTTAGATACACTTTACAACAAGCTTGCAAGATTCGTGTTAAGGTGTGATCCTAAAACTCACCATTGTATCATGCATATAGAACTAGGTTGGATCTCATTAAATCTACAGGTAAAGGGAATCTGGTTGAACCAGGTTTGGAGTACACTTAAAAATAAACCCTTAAATAACTTCAAAAATAAATTACAAAAACCCAAACATGGTTTAAATTTAAGAAAAACAGGTGCCAGGGATTTAATTATATCGAAATTAACTAACCGTTCAGTGAAATGACTTTATGAGTGTCAAAATCTAGATTTAGTAGTTGCCGTATTGGTCCTTGCAAGAATAGATCCAGAAGCAAATGATTTGATACCTTTTAATGGACCAACATAGATGTAACAACAAGAACAAAGTGCTCTAGCTTTCGGACCAACCAGTCCTTCTTCAGAAGCTCATGGCAGTTGTTTAGAAAATACAATACTTATAACAGCTAGATAATGCAGAGAAAAACAGAAAAAAATCCCCATTGGTTTAAAATACTCATTTAAAAAAAAAAACAGAAGTTGATGTCAGAGAAGTTTAACAGTACAATACTGCCTTCAGTCAGAAAGAACCTTGGGTTCAGATGTGCTTGGTGTGACACACATACAAAGAATCCTACTGCATATAAATTTAATTGACATGAGATAACACTGCTGAAGCAGATAACTCCTAAATCAAGCTATGAGTGTCACAGTTAGTATAAGGATGTGATTACTGAAAGGCAACCCCCACCCAGATAAAGACAAACTAAAATTGTTATAGGGCTCATGAAATTTCAATGTTAGCATTATAGACAAGAATTTACCAGTAAAGTTGTCTTAAAAACATCAGTGCACACTGTGTGATGTGTAAAACCTAGCTGGACATGTCACCCAGCTGTATACTCAAGCTAGATAAAAGGCCCAAGAAATTTCAAAAACCTCAGGACTATATAAATGATAATTTAAATATAAATTGATAATATTAGTGTCAAACAAAAACTCTAGTCGAGGAACCTCAAGGAATTAAGACCTTGTGCCTGATATGTACTGATGTCAATATATACTGAGAATGTAGCAACTTGATGTACCACAAGTGTCTAAGGAATCTGAAAAGAAAAAAATGTAATTTCTCTCCTTCTCTTCATACAAACAATACATCCTAACCCACTCCACATCACAATAATGTGGGTGGGGGAGATACATAGCCTAAAGGAGATGTTGTCTCTCTCTCTCTCTCCCCACACACACACACACACACACACACACACACACACACACACACTCTCTCTCTCTCTCTCTCCTAGTAAACCTATATTAACTTCAGTCACTGCAATTGTTCCCCAAAGGAATTCAACTTGTCATGAAATCCTGAGTAAAAGGGATTATGTCTCTTAATATCTACATAGTAAAAATGTAACACTATTTAACCATACTACTATCTGCCAAGTAACATTTCCAAGGATACTAGATAGAACTACCATGAAATAAACCTGCCACCCTCCCCAGGATAAGGTAACTAGAATTAAATATAAAGTATATGTGTAAGACCAGAGGTCTAACATACCTACATATCCACAAATTACTCAATATTAGCCTAATGTAAAAAGATCTGTGCAGGACCCCCATGCAAATGAGATCACACACCCCAATATGTACAGAGTTACAAAATTATATATAACAGTATAAGATAACACTCCTGTATGTACACTAGTAGACTGGGTAATCTGAATATGGTACAATGGAATCAACCCCGCAAAGATAAAAAGTAAGGAGGAATTAATATTCATTATGTGTGTAAATAAAAATAGTAACACGTTATAACTCCATATATCTAAATAGAGACTTACCTCAATGTGACAGCAAGACCCACATCTGTTATATCACATACCTCACAACACATACCACACACACATATATACACACACGCATCCACATCCCACATGCTGAAGTCCTATAATATGTCAGTTTGAAGAAGAAAAGGTCTGTGGATGTTGGTTTCTGTAGTGTCCCATAAGCCAAGATCCACGTTCATCCCATCTGCTACCATATTGAGATGTAAAATAAGTTTACTCTCAAAGCTCGTCTCTGTTGTGTGTTTTGAGATTTCCTTTAAGACCATTACTGACATATCTGAGACTGAGTGGTCAGGCTGGGAGAAGTGATGCCCACTGGTTTTCAGTCTTCCTTGCTGTAATAGTATGTCTGTGTGAGTTCATCCTAGTGCGGAGCTGTTGGCGTGTCTCTCTACATAACCTGTTTGTGGACATCTCTTGCACTGAATGAAATAAACAACATGTCGTGACATGCATGTATAACTCCCATGCACCTGGAATTGTCTGTTTTGTGATGTAACCACACAGTCCGAGGTAGAAATGAGCCCACGAGTCTTACAGGGCGTTGATTGCAGGGTCGTGTGCCATTGTGTGACATGGTATTCTGTTCGGTGAGGTTTGCTCCTAATAATTAGGTGGATAAATTTGGTGGTTGTTTAAAAGATAGTAGTGGGAGTTCCTTAAAATACAATTAAGGGTGTCATCCTCACTAAATATTGGGTGGAGATCTTTAATAATCTTACGCAGATGTTCAAGGTCTGGATGATATGTGACTACCAAAGGTATTCTGTCTGTAGCTGTCTTTTCTTTATATTGAAGTAGTTGTTGTCTTGGTACTTGCGTTGCCCGTTCTGTTATCCTGTCAATTTCCCTGGAAGAGTGTCCCTGCTCAATGAAGGTGTTTTTCAACATAGACAAATGCGTATCTCTGTCATCCTCATTTGAACAAATATAGTGACAACGAAGTGCTTGACTGTATATGACAGATTTTTATGGCTGACTTGGAGGAGGGATTTTTTAAGGCAGTATCCCCACAAACCACTAGCTTATTTCCGTTACATTGATGATTTGTTTATCATCTGGACGGAAGGCACAGATGCACTCAAAGATTTTCATCACAAACTTAATAATCTCCACCCTACCATAAAGCTTACCCTGGAGTACTCTACCACCAAGGTTAACTTTCTGGACACCACAGTCATCATTAAGGATGGAACCTTACATACATGTATTTACAGGAAGCCAACAGACAGACAGAGATACCTACACAAGAAAAGTAACCACCCAAACCATACAAAAAAATCTGTCATATACAGTCAAGCACTTCGTTGTCACCGTATTTGTTCAAATGAGGATGACAGAGATACACATTTGTCTATGTTGAAAAACACCTTCATTGAGCAGGGACACTCTTCCAGGGAAATTGACAGGATAACAGAACGGGCAACGCAAGTACCAAGACAACAGCTACTTCAATATAAAGAAAAGACAGCTACAGACAGAATACCCTTGGTAGTCACATATCATCCAGACCTTGAACGTCTGCGTAAGATTATTAAAGATCTCCACCCAATATTTAGTGAGGATGACACCCTTAATTGTATTTTTAAGGAACTCCCACTACTATCTTTTAAACAACCACCAAATTTATCCAGCCTAATTATTAGGAGCAAACTCTCACCAGAACAGAATACCATGTCACACAATGGCACACGACCCTGCAATCAACGCCCCTGTAAGACTTGTGGGCTCATTTCCACCTCAGACTGTGTGGTTACATCACAAAACAGACAATTCCAGGTGCATGGGAGTTATACATGGATGTCACGACATGTTGTTTATTTCATTCAGTGCAAGAGATGTCCACAAACAGGTTATGTAGGAGAGACACGCCAACAGCTCCGCACTAGGATGAACTCACACAGACATACTATTACAGCAAGGAAGACTGAAAAACCAGTGGGGCATCACTTCTCCCAGCCTGACCACTCAGTCTCAGATATGTCAGTAATGGTCTTAAAAGGAAATCTCAAAAACACACAACAGAGACGAGCTTTTGAGATTAAACTTATTTTACATCTCAATATGGTAGCAGATGGGATGAACGTGGATCTTGGCTTTATGGGACACTACAGAAACTAACATCCACAGACCTTTTCTTCTTCAAACTGACATATTATAGGACTTCAGCATGTGTGGGATGTGGATGCGTGTGTGTATATATGTGTGTGTGGGTATGTGTTGTGAGGTATGTGATATAACAGATGTGGGGCTTGCTGTCACATTGAGGTAAGTCTCTATTTAGATATATGGAGTTATAACGTGTTACTATTTTTATTTCACACACATAATGAATATTAATTCCTCCTTACTTTTTATCTTTGCCGGGGTTGATTCCATTGTACCATATTCAGATTACCCAGTCTGCTAGTGTACATACAGGAGTGTTATCTTATACTGTTATATATAATTTTTGTAACTCTGTACATATTGGGGTGTGTGATCTCATTTGCATGGGGGTCCTGCACAGATCTTTTTACTTTAGGCTAATATTGTAGTAATTTGTGGATATGTAGGTATGTTAGACCTCTGGTCTTACACATATACTTTATATTTAATTCTAGTTACCTTATCCTGGGGAGGGTGGCAGGTTTATTTCATGGTAGTTCTATCTAGTATCCTTGGAAATGTTACTTTGCAGATAGTAGTATGGTTAAATAGTGTTACATTTTTACTATGTAGATATTAAGTGACATAAGCCCTGTTACTCAGGATTTCATGACAAGTTGAATTCCTTTGGGGAACAATTGCAGTGACTGAAGTTAGTATAGGTTCACTAGGAGAGAGAGAGAGAGAGAGTGTGTGTGTGTGTGTGTGTGTGTGTCTGTGAGAGAGAGAGAAAAAAGAGAGAGAGAGAGAGAGAGAGAGAGAGAGACAACATCTCCTTTAAGCTATGCATCTCTCCCACCCACATTATTGTGATGTGGAGTGGGTTAGGATGTATTGTTTGTATGAAGAGAAGGAGAGAAATTACACTTTTATTTCTTTTTCAGATTCCTTAGACACCTCTGGTACATCAAGTTGCTACATTCTCAGTGTATATTGACATCAGTACATATCAGGCTACAAGGTCTTAATTCTTTGAGGTTCCTCGACTAGAGTTTTTTGTTTGACACTAATATTATCAATTTATATTTAAATTATCATTTATATAGTCCTGAGGTTTTTGAAATTTCTTGGGCTTTTTATCTAGCTTGAGTATACAGCTGGGTGACATGTCCAGCTAGGTTTTACACATCACACAGTGTGCACTGATGTTTTTAAGACAACTTTACTGGTAAATTCTTGTCTATAATGTTAACATTGAAATTTCATGAGCCTTATAACAATCTTAGTTTGTCTTTATCTGGGTGGGGATTGCCTTTCAGTAATCACATCCTTATACTAACTGTGACACTCATAGCTTGATTTAGGAGTTATCTGCTTCAGCAATGTTATCTCATGTCAATTAAATTTATATGCAGTAGGATTCTTTGTATGTGTGTCCCACTGCCACATCTGAACCAAGGTTCTTTTCTGACTGAAGGCAGTATTGTACTGTTAAACTTTTCTGACATCAACTTCTGTTTTTCTTTTTTTTTTTAAATGAGTATTTTAAACCAATGGGGATTTTTTTCTGTTTTTCTCTGCATTCTCTAGCTGTTATAAGTATTGTATTTTCTAAACAACTGCCATGAGCTTCTGAAGAAGGACTGGTTGATCCGAAAGCTAGAGCACTTTGTTCTTGTTGTTACATCTATGTTGGTCCATTAAAAGGTATCAAATCATTTGCTTCTGGATTTAGGAGTATCAGGCAGCTTCAAGCTAGAATTGTCTCCCTCCCTTTTTACGTGATTTAACTATTACTGATAATACTTTAAAAATTGGTAAGAACCATGAATTCAGTTTTCGCTGTTATTGTAACAGGTGAAAATAACTTAGAGGTTAAATGACCATTAGCATGTTTTTTGATGTTTTTGTAAAATATTGTAACATATTTGTATTTTTTGTATGTTTTGTACTTTTGTATTGTGTCAAACTTTTGTAAAGTTGTAATTATTTTGTTTTATATAAACAGGTAAGCCTTGTGAATAAGGATTTTTGGAACCCTAATGGCTATGTCACTGTATAAATACAATTGTACCATACCATACCAATCTCAGCTTGGACTTCTGTCTCTGCTAGTTTGGCTGCCATTCTCCTGGTAACCACTCCTGGACTTGCTGCTGCAGAATCCATACCTTTCTCTTTGCTTCCCTGGTACTAGGTCCAGTACCCACGCACAAAACTCCTGGCTTAGAGTATACTGTACATGGTGTAAATCCCACGACTCACACCATCTGTTGTCCAGGCACAGGTCAGGAAGCATATGAAAAACCAGGAGCAGTTGTAAAATTTGCAAAAAATATTTATTTACACTAACAGTAACATAAAAAAATAAACTTGTTGAGAATAATTATTTACAAAGGAAGAATAAACAGCAGATTCATCAGAGTTTTCCTTCAATCTCTCTGTGTCCATCTTAAAGCCATTGCAGCTCTGTCTTTTTATAAGTCCTTGCAACAACCCCCCCTTCTTAACAAGCATCCTGTTTTTTCTAAAATGTCCTTGCAAGTTTCAGACAGGTGCTGGCAGGAACACAGTGTATTTGAGCAAAGGCCCCTTTTCCACAGCTCTTCTGCAAAGGCTTAAAAATTGCACTAAGGTAACCTCTTGATTTTCCAATAGCTTTTTACAATTATCTCAAACTATAATTATATACATTTCAAAAATTAACACTATATCATTTCTAAACAAAGGGATCCCAATATCAGTTACATTTCCATGTAACGATTTACATATTTTTTTTAGCAGCAGATATGAAAGGGAGAAAAAGACAGAACAAGGGAAGACTGAGAGCAAGAGGTAATGAAGTGCGAGACTGTCAGGGTGATAAAATCCTAGGTCTCACAGGAAAATTTGGTTGTGCAACCAGACAGACAAGAGACAGGAAATGACAGATCCCTGCATTTAAACACTTTCTCCATAACAACTGGGACAGGGTCCTATTCCACCCTGTCACACAGCTTTTGCTGAATAGACCTTCCTTGTTCACCCTATTGAATCCTTTCAAGTACTTGAAGGTCTCTATCATGTCTCCCCTCTCCCTTCTGTCTTCCAGGGAGTACATGTTCAGGGTCTCCAGGCTCTCCTCATACAGTCTACCCTGCTACCTAGGTTAATATCTTTCTTAAGGCGATGGCTCCAGAACTGCACTGCATACTCCAGCTGTGGCCTCACCAGTGACCTGTACAAGGGCAGAACCACCTCCTACACCTACTACTGATCCCCCTGACTATGCAGCCCAACCATCCTGTTTGCTTGTGCCACTGCCTCCTTGCACTGTGCACAGTGCTTTAGGTTGTTAGATATCATTACTCCCAGATTGTTCTCTTCCACTGTAGGAGTTACCCAGACCCCTTTCAGGTAGTACTCTGTCCTAGGGTTTTTGGCTCCCTTATGCATGACATTGCACTTCTTGGTATTGAAGCATAGTTGCCAGATCCCTGGCCACCTTTCAAGCTTCCTTACATCTTCTTTCAGCTCCTGTATCCCCTCTATTGAGTCCACATTCCCACAGGACTTGGTGTCATTTGCGAATAGACTCATTTTGCCCTAGATGCTGTCCCCAGTATCATTAATGAAAACATTGAACAACACTGGCCCTAGCACTGAGCCCTGTGGGATGCCACTTGTGACCTCCCTGGCACTAGACAACTCTCCTCCAATGATCACCTTTTGGGACCTGTCCCCTAGCCAATTTTCCACCTATTTAACCAACTTCTATCTTATTCCAAGGTCTTCCAATTTCTTGATCAGCCTCTTGTGTGGTACAGAGTCAAAAGCTTTGCTGAAATCCAGGTATAGGATGTCCATTGCTTGGAAACTGTCCACTGTTTTAGTTAAAGAAGTCGATCAGATTCATTTGACAAGACTTCCATCCATAAAACCATGCTGCCTTGCATCCTGGAGACCATATACCTCTAGGTACTCTGGCAATCTTTCTTTCAGTATGGTTTCCATAAGCTTGCATACTATTGAAGTGAGACTGGCCAGTCTGTAGTTCCGCAGGGTTGCCCCTTGGACCACTCTTGTGGAGGGGCACCACATGTGATATTCTCCAGTCCTGTGGTGCCATGCCCAACACCAAAGAACAACTGAACAAGTCAGCCAGTGGCTCTACAAGCTCTCTGCCAGTTCCTTTAACACCCTGGGTCATACTCCATCTGGGCCCAGTGATCTGTCTGTCCTCAAAGCTAACAGTCCTTTTTTCACTCTTTCCTTTTCTATTGCCCCATCGATCCCCTTCCCCTCTTCTGGCCCCCTTTTCCCCCCTCTATCGGCACAGGTCCATCTTTCTCCTTCGAGAAGACAGAGCAGAAGTATGCGTTCATTAATTCTGCTTTCTCTCTATTCTCCTCCACCCACCCTTCCCCTTGTCTTAGTCTGACTACCCCTTCTTTCTTGTCTCTCTTCTCACTTATGTAGTGAAAGAAAGCCTTCTCTTCCCTTTTAATACCTTCTGCTAATTGCAGTTCATTCTGAGCCTTTGCTGTCCAAACTGCCCTTCCTGCCTCCCTCGTCTGTCCTAGGTATATTTCTTTGTCCACCTCCTTCTTGGTCTTCTTGAATTTCCTGTAGGCAAACCTCTTGTTCCTCACTGCCTGGGCTACCTCAGAGCTGAACCAGCTAGGCACTTTGATTTTGGAGTTCTTCCTTTTGTACATAGCATACTCCTTCTTTGCCACCCCTACTCCTTCCTTGATAATATTCCATTTTTTTATCCACCCCCATAGTTGCAGTAATTTCCACTAGATGCCCTTTTAGCACCTAGATCATTTTCCCAAAGTCCGCCCTCCTAAAGTTCAGGATTTTGGTCTTAGTTGTGACTCTTTCTCTGCCCATGTCCAAACTGAACCACACTGAACGATGATCACATCCACCAAATGGATCCCTGACTATTATATTCTGTACGTGCTCTCCATTTCTGAGCACCGGGTCCAGGATTGCCCCCTCTTGGGTGGCTTCAGTGACATCCTGGGTCAGGAACTCAAGCCGAATCACTTCCAGTATTTTCTGGCTCCTGGCTCTTGGCACATGTCATTGTCGGCACGCTCCAATCCACCCTGGGTAGGTTAAAGTCCCCCATTATTACCACTGCCCCCTTCTCTGCGACTTTCAGAATTTGCGAACTTAGGTCTTTGTCCATTACTTTAGCCTGACTTTATGATCTGTAAACCACCCCCAGCCTCACCTTCCTTGCCTGGTTTTATGTGATAATGGTGAGCATTTTATGTTGCCGACCACAAACAGTGAACCATAGAGTGCCCAACGTCAAAAGGGTGAGCACTATAACAGCGACCACCGCAAACAGTGACAGTCACTTACTTTACCAATCAGTGCAACAAAACAAATGCTATGCAGGAAGGATATGCACTCTACTTTGCATAAAAGCCCCATACCCTTCAAATTTTTTGTAATCAACTCCATGGTGGTGCGGACAGGGAAAAAGGGACACCATCCTCCATTTTGCAACTGATCCCTCACCCTTTCCCCCTCCTTCTGCTTTTTCTTTGTCTCCGTATGCTTTTCCCCTAGTCTATTTCCAAAGTGCCCATCTCCCCCTTCTCCCTGCAGTCCCCATCTACTGTTATCAGGGGAGGTCCAGTCATGTCCACCTCCCCTGGAATTTTGGCCCTTGGGGGCCTGCCTGCCCCGCCTTAAGGGAAAGAGAAAACTGTTTGACCAGGAAAGGCACATTAAGCCGAAGCTTGTTTCCAGGTGCGACCTGGGAGCACAAGGAAGTTAAGTGACTTGCTTAGGGTCACACAGTATGCAACTGTGGGCTGTGGTATTCAAACCCCGGTCTCTAGGTTTGCAGCTCAGAGCCCTAAACCACCGTGCTATACTGTCTTCAGTAGTTTAAATTTAACTTCTGGGTAACGTACCCTTCCAGTTTGTCCCTTAGTACCCTCAATCCCTCTCCGGTAAAATGCAGCCTGTCAGTTGCATATAGAGATTTATCTAACTATATCTCCCCCCCATTTTCCTATTAAGTCAAACCCCTCCTCATTGCACCAATCCCTCAGCCACACGTTGAACTCTTCTATCCTGGCTTTCCTAACTGTGCTAGCTCTTGGCACCGGAATCACCTTCGTGAATGCCAGTGAACTTGCCACCTCCCTGCAGATCCCCCCAACTCCCTGAACCGACCTTTTACCACCTTCAAGTCCTCCCCTACTAGGTCACTGGAGCCTAGGTGAATTATTATGTTTGTGTCCCCCCTTCTCCCTTTTACCACCTCCATATTATTGGACCTGCCCTCCCTGCTGTCATCCCTGGCATGCACACCACTTTCGTAATGGCATCCATGCCCCCTTCTCTCCCCAGCTGATGTCCTTAATCATGGAGTCCCCAATTATTGTCACTATATCTCCCCTGTCCACCATGTTCCCTGCCCTCTCGACCCTCACTCCTGCATAACCTGTCTTCTCGTTAACCTTACCCAATACAATGTTTAGTGCCCCCCCACTGTCTCCACCATTCCCCTCGACTGTGTCTCCCTTCCCCTCTGTGTCCCTTCCATTCCCCTTGGCTGTGATTACCCCCAGTAAAACCTCCCTCCAAACCCAGCCTTTTTAACCCTTCCACCATCCCCTCCACTAGTCTCACTTCTTCCATCCTGTCTCCCCTGACTTCTCTGCCTTGTCTCAGTCCTCCTCTCATGTTCCTCTGCCATTGCATTCCTACCCAGATCTCCCACCTCAGTTCCTGATTTCCCTATCCCCATTCCAGACAGGGGGCCAAATCCATTTGATAAGGGCACTCCCTCTGGAGTTCTCCCCTCATCATAACTCTTGAGCTCCCACCCCTTCCCCTTACCACCTGCCACTCCCCCTCCCAGAGCACCCTGGCCCTCTGAGGAAGGGATACCCCCGAGTACTGGGTGTTCCCACCAGGTCTATACCCTTGTCTGATATCCATGCTCCTCTGCACTTCTGATAAAGAAAAGAAGAAGCAGAATGGGTAAGGAAAGCATAGGCAAAGAAAGATGATGGGTGATATGCAATGCAGTGGTTGTGGGTCAGTAGTGTTCAGGAAGACCTTCTGGATACTGCGGTGCTGCCCTATCTGCAGACACCTCTCTGTGTTGAGGGTGGAGGTTGCAGGACTCCAGTAGAGCTGGCAAGGATCCAGGCAGCCTCCCCCCCCGCACAGGGACCACCATGTCTACCACCACTCCCTCAGAGGATGCCAAGAAGAAGGGATGGATGGACTATGTTGGGCTCAGGAAGAGTGAGGGAGGTGGAACAAAGGCACACCCCCTAGCCAGTGACACTTCATAACCTATATGCTATCTTGGCAGAGCAGAAAGATTGCACAGCATCTCCAGAAGTGAACACCAAGGGGGATGAGGGTGTCATCCAAGATGGAGCCCTGAGGAAAACTGGAAGGAGAACACACAGGAGGAGGAAGCAAATCCTGTTTTGGGGCTCCATCATTAGGGGAATAGATCTGGGGATAGGAAGCAGTGGGGAAAGGGAGGTAGTGTGCCTACCTGGAGGCACAGTTTGGAAGGAGGGCAAGCAGAGCCTAAGGATCGCTAAGGTGATGGCAAAGAAAGGGGAATTGGATGTCATTATTCACATGGGGACAAATGACCTGGCAGGAGAGGGGGTAAACATAGGTAAAGTACAGGAAGAATTCAGGGAGCTGGGGTGGAGTCTTGGGCAAGTAGTACACTCTGTAACCTTCGTGGAGGTTCTACCTGTCCATGGCAAGGGAGAGGGCCGAGACATCCACACCATAGAATTCAACACATGGCTGAAGAAATGGTGCGGAGAGGTGGGGTATGGCTTCACTGGGGACTGGGACCTTACCTGGAGGGATGAAGGACTGTATTCACCAGACAGCCTACATCTATCCAGGGGGTAAAGGTATCCTCACTGAAAAGTTTAAATGCTTCCTCAGCAGGCATTTAAACTAGCCAAGGGGGGGAAGCAAATGCAGTCAGGGGGATTACTGTAGCCCCACCCCACGTGACATATCTGGAAATAGGGAGATCCCAATTAGTAGACAGACACATGAAAAAAATTGGTCACAATAGGAAGGAAAACAAAAAATATAACTCAAACATGTCACAGGGCACAGACCGGAAAATGGGAAGGATGGGGGGTGCACAGGATGGAAGGTAATTTGCACAAATGCCGGCAGTCTGGGAAACAAAATCCCAGATCTAATGGCATTGATGGCAGATACAAACCTGGACATTGTGGCTATTACAGAAATGTGGTGCACAGGGAACCATGACTGAGATACAGCCATACCAGGATACACACTTTTTAGGAAGGATAGGGAAGGGAAGGGGGTGGTGGTGGCTATGTATGCGAAGGAGGGGATTAAAGCAACGGAGGCCCAAGAGTTACAGGAAGGGACAGAGGCACTGTGGGGCACCCTAGAGGTGGGAGATAAGACTGCCATTCACACTGGAGTGGTTTACGGGCCTCCTGCGCAGGTGGAGGAAACAGACAAAGTTCTGGTGGAGACATCCACAAAATGGCAACCAAAGGGGAACTACTGCTAATGGGAGACTTCAACCTGCCAGATGCAGATTGGAGCACTCAGTCTGAAGGTACAACATGGAGCAGGGACTTCATGACCACCCTGAAAGGGGCAAACTTAAGGCAGCTAGTAGTAGAACCCACCCAGGAGGGAGCTATACTGGACCTGGTGCTGACCAACAGGGACAGGATCACAGATGTTGAGGTGGGCAGTCCCCTTGGTTCCAGCGACCACAAGGCAGTATGGTTTACTGTAACCACAGTGGTAGAAGAAAGTCATATGAGGATTAGGTTCTGGATTTCAGGTGGGCCAACTTTAAGGAAATGGGGGGACAGCTTAAATGTACCCTAGCAGCAGAAGGTATGGGACAGATATGGTGGAACAGTGGCCTAGACTCAAAAGATTCATAACAGAAGTAACAACACACTGTGTCAGAATGCAGAGTAAGAGTAAAAGAAAGAAATGGCCACTATGGTTCTTAAAAGTAGTGGCTGAGAAAGTAAGGGAAAAAAGGAAGGCCTTTAGGAAATACAAGGAGACTGAAAAGGATGAGGACAGGGAGAAGTATCTGGAGAAACAGAAAGAATCTGGGAAAGCAGTCAGAAGGGCTAAGGTATAGACAGAGGAGGGTATAGCACAGGCAATTAAGAAAGGAGACAAGACCTTTTCCAGACACATTATGAATCTTTATGCATCATTATGTAGGCGTGAACTTGTTCAGAAGATGATACTGCCCATTTTCGACTACAGTGGCATAGTCTGTGGTGCTGCTACTAAGTCCTCCCTGGCCAGACTGGACACCCTCTTCAATTCCTTCTGCCGCTTTGCCCTGGATGCCCCCCACACCCATCACTGCGATCTTTATCGCGCCCTATCCTTCCCCTCTCTTACAAAGAGGCAACTCTCTCACTGTGCTAAATTCACCTCCAAGCACTGGTTGGGTGAACTCCCTTCCTACCTCACCTCCTCCTTTATAACACCCCCCCACCCTCCTATTCCCTTAGATCAACCGACTCCCGTACCCTGGTTGTCCCCCACAGATCCACCCAAATTGACCAATCCAGTTACTCTCACCACCTCCCAAAAATGTGGAATTCCCTCCCCCCTCAAATCTGGCACTCATCCTCCGCCTACTCCATCAGTTCCACCCTCAATAATTACCTTGCACCTAGCTGCTCCTGCCATGTCCCTCCCTAATTTACTTCTCTAAGCCCTGGACAAACCCTACCCCTCTACCGTTACCTTCATTTTACCCTGTGCACCCCCCAGATTTCTAGCTCTCCTCTCCTTCCCCCAAATTGCTCCCCTTACTGGCCTCCCTTGATCTCTCACAGAATGTAATGGATGCTCTCCATGGGTCCCTCTCCTACCCCCCCAAGGGACTTGTATCGCTCATCTACTCCCTTCCCCCACCATCCTAAAGGTGTCTCTCTGGGACACTGCCTTATCCCCTTCTCACTGATTCCCCCAGTCCCCTTGCAGGGTTCCTCATATCCTAAGGGGGTCTCCAGGCACACGACTCTTCCCCCTCCCACCTCACCCTCCTCCCTCTCCCTTTTCTTTCATGTAAGCACTTGTTTACTTATTAACCCAGTACTTATTATTGTCCCCTCTTTCATCATGTTATGCGCAGCACTGTTGTAACGCTGTTTGTAACACCTGCCTTACAATTGTATGTTAATGTTGATCTTGTAACTTGAATGTTTAATGTCTCATTCCTATTATACCCCTTCCCCCCAGGTCGCACTGGGAGACAAGCGACTTGTCACTCAGTGTGCCTTCCTGGTGAAACATTTCAATAAATAAATAAATAAATTATCGAGAGGAAAAAGACCAGAAATGGTATTGTTAGGCTGAAAAAGGAAGGAGGAGGGTAGGTGGAAGATGACCTAGAAAAGGCTAAGATACTGAACAAATACTTTTGCTCAGTGTTCACCAGGGAAGGGGAGGATGAGGGACCAAAACTTATTAGGAGGGGTAGTCAGAGGAGGGAGGTTGACACCAGCCAATTCACTGTGGAAAGAGTCCTAGAGGAATTCAGGAAAATAAAAACAGGCAAAGCAATGGGGCCAGATGGGAATCACCCCAGAGTATTAAAGGAACTTAGGGACGTACTGCTGGTCCACTGACTGACCTTTTCAACTCA
Source organism: Neoceratodus forsteri (assembly GCA_016271365.2). Taxonomy (NCBI): domain Eukaryota; kingdom Metazoa; phylum Chordata; order Ceratodontiformes; family Ceratodontidae; genus Neoceratodus; species Neoceratodus forsteri. The sequence continues at coordinate 336,514,916 of JADMNL010000025.1, forward strand.
TCTCTAGAGACAGGAGAGATACCTGAAGACTGGATGAGGGCAGAGATGGTCCCTCTCCAAAGAGTGGCAGTAGGGAGGAGATAGGCAATTACAGACCTGTAAGCCTGACCTCAGTAGTGGGGAAGTTAATGGAGTCCCTACTTAAGGAGAGGATTGTGAAGTTTCTGGAGACTAGCAGGGCACAGGATCCAAGATAGCATGGATTCCCAACGGGAAGGTCCTGTCAGACAAATCTAAATGATTTCTTATACTGGGTGACCAGGGTGGTAGATCAGGGAGGGGCGGTGGATGTGGCCTACCTGGATTTCAGCAAGGCCTTTAACACTGTCCCACATAGGAGATTGCTAAATAAATTGAGAAACCTGGGAGTGGGCCCTATGGTAGTGAAATGGGTTGAGAACTGGCTAAGGGACAGGACTCAGAGGGTGGTAGTAAATGGCATGAAATCAGAAGAGAGGGAAGTGACCAGCAGGGTGCAACAGGGATCGGTGCTGGGACCAGTCCTGTTCAATGTTTTCATTAGCAATATTGCAGAGCTTCTGGAGGGAAAGGTATGCCTGTTAGCGGATGACACCAAGATCTGCAACAGAGTTGGCAAATCAGAAGGGGTGGAAAGAATGAAAAAGGATCTAAGGAAGAATGGTCAGGTATATGGCAGCTGAGTTTCAATGCTAAAAAGTGCAAAATAATGCACCTGGGTCACAGGAATCCAAGAGAGGAGTATAGGACCGGGGGGGGGGATGTTAGAAAGAACTGGGGATCATCATATCAGTTGACTTAAAGGTGACCAAGCAGTATGAAAAAGCGGTGGGGAGAGCAAACAGAATGCTGGGATGCATAGGTAGGAGCATAACCAGCAGAAAGAAGGAGGCAGTGATGCCACTGTACAGATCACTGGTAAGGCCTTACCTGGAGTACTGCGTCCAGTTCTGGAGATTGCATCTCAGGAAAGGCATAGACAGGATGGAGGTAGTCCAGAGAAGGGTGACAAAAATGGTACATGGGCTGCACCAGAAGCCGTATGAGGAAAGACTCAGGGACCTTAATACCTATTCATCGGAGGAGAGGAGAGAGAGGGGGGATATGATAGAGACATTCAAGTACCTTAAGGGTATAAACAGGGTACAGGAGGGAAGCATATTTCAGAGGAATCATTGCACAAGGACAAGGGGACATGGTATGAGGCTGGAGGGAGGAAGGCTCAAGGGGAATGTTAGGAAGTACTTTTTCACAGAAAGGGTGATGGATCCATGGAACAGCTTTCCAGCAGAGGTCGTGGGGGCTAAAACAATACTGGGATTCAAGAGCGCATGGGACAGACATAAGGGTACCCTGGAGATGGGCAGAGAAGGCGTGCCGGAGATCAAATTGGATCTGGGCTGTCAACACTGAGTAGGGAAATGGGCAGACTAGGTGGGCTGTATGATCCTTATCTGCTGTCAGATTCTATGTTTCTATGTTTCCTCCCCTCTGTCTCCCTCCCCACTGCCTTGCTGTTTCAGCCCACCATTCCCTTCTCCTCAGCTCCCATCTGAGCTGCATTATTTCTGCCCTTAGCTGTCCTATGCCCCTACATACTGGACAGCCCCCTATATTCCAAATGGTTCCCAGAAAGACCGCTGCCCTGCAGTTGTTGTAGCACACCAACCTCCCCACTCCATCCCTCTGTCTGTGCATTCCCCTGTCTCTCCACATTATCCTGGCCCTGTTTTCTCCTCGCGCCCCCGCCCCCCGAATGTAGTACTGTTCCCTGTTTTTCAAATTTTTTCCCTGAATCACACTTCCCCACTAATTGCCGGTTCACTTTCAGTTTTTGTTAATTGGCTGACCCTATATAGGGGTTTGCTGCTATTCCTTTACTCTGTTTGAAAATACACTATAGTTTTGACCCACACTATGGTATTCCTGACCTCCTCTCCCCTACCCTTGTGTGTATTCACTTTACTTACCTCGCCTAGTGTGGCCTGCAGCCCTCTCTGCAGATGCCCTGCTGATGCCCCCAGATGCCACTTAGTCAGACGCCACACTGCTTTGTGGCACTCATGCTTCAGGGTTGCTTACGCAAATGGTCGCTTGGGATTGTGGGTAAGTTATATGGACAACAGCCGCCTTACTGGCTGGGCTGTGTCATGTGGTCCCTGGCATCCACCTTGTTTCAGTCCCATTAGGGTTTAAGACCAGTTAGAGTCTCCGATGACAAAATAGGCACGGAACATCTGGGCAGACTAGGTGGACTAAGCAGTCCTTTTCTGCTGTTAAATTCTATTTATCTATGTAATACCTCTCCTCTCCCTGACTGGGCCTGTTACTCCCTGATGTCTAGCAGTACCCACCTCTCCTTGACCTGGTCCATTACTCTCTGATGTCTAGCAGTATGCCTCTCTCCCCAGTCTGACCTGTTACTCTCTGATGTCTATTGGTACCCCCTTTCCCCAACCTAGTTAGTTACGCTTTGATGTCTAGTCGTACTCCCCTCCCTGACCTGGCCCATTACTTCGTGGGGCCTAGCAGTTCCCCTCCCCCACTCCTGACCTGGCCTGTTACTGTCTGATGTTTAGTGTTATTCCCCACCCGTCCCTGACCTGGCCCGGTACTCTCTGATGTCTAGCACACCAGATAATAGAGAAGGTATCTACCAACTAAAAAAAAACACAAAAAAGAATTGAGGGCAACCATATACTATATAAAACAGTGGATGGGTGACCATCCATAACTAAGGCTGTGTTTCTATATCGGGAGTTGATGACATCATAGAGACCTTGAGCTTCACTCTCGAGGTCTCTACATTGTCATCAACTCCCTCAATGGAAATACAGCCTTAGTTATGGATGGTCACCCATCCACTATTCTATATTTATGCAATAGGTGTGGGCACAAAAACTGTTAAATAAATGTATTTATTTCCATGGGTATTAAATAAATTGGGAACCACCATTTATTTAACACACTAACGTCAATCAAACACCATTTATTCAACAGTCTGCTGTCAATCATCCCCCCTCCTACCGTAACTACATCACTGCCCCCCCCAACCATTCCCATTACCCTCTGTTTTGGCTACAACCAATATAAACAGTCCTCCACAGCTCCAACGCTGTTAACTATGATAGAGAATGCCAGTTTTTTTCCTCAGCTCACCCACAATGCTGAAGTCACAATCTCCCATCAGTAACCTCCCTCCAGCTTCCTCCAGCCTGCCAACACCCCACACCACCTCTATTCCTGCTCCCTTGTCAGCCACTTGCCTGCCATACAAGACAGACTTTGCCCCCAAAACACTACCTTACCAAAAAAAAATCAGTCTTCTTTTCCAATCTGCTTTCTGCTTTGTGGAACACAGTGTAACCCCTCACCCCTGCCTTTTTGCCAAAACGACAGGTGGCATGCTGTTGAAACTGACAGCAGCACCTGGTGGGGACTGGGTTCAGGGAGGATGAGGTTACTTGGCACAGGGGGACCTAAGTTTGGCTACTCTGCACAGGGGCACCCAAGTAAATCCGAACACAGGAAGCAATAACTGTAATGTCCAGAACCAGGAATGGGATTCTTCAGTGTGGCTTTTTTTCACATACTAGCTGAACAAACAAAGCATAGACGGACCCCCACGGGGCTACATTTCCTGGTAATGCAGATTAGAGACTACAGAACGCTTTATCACCATTTCCAGCCCTCAGCCTCGGAACCCACCAGGCACATAGCCTGGACTTGCACGCAGCTTTGGGTACACAGCCCGACTTGTACACACTTGGGTTTTCCCCACTGGCCCGGCTCCCCTGCCGGCCACTTGATCCACGGTCCATTTGAGGAATGAACCAGTTATCCTGTCGTGGCTCCCCACATCACACTAGAGTCTGTGACTCTTAGAGAGAATTTTCCTTACAACCCCACATCTGGGTACTTCCCCCATCACTGGCCAAGTGCCTGAGGCAAAGTAGAAACCACAGAAGAAATCCGTAGAGGTGGACCTGGTCACTAAAGATGGGGGGCCACCCACCTCCAGCTCCCACAGCCCATACCCGGCCATTTCTCTGGAAAACTGAACAATTCCTTTGCTGAACTTCTAAATGTAGATTAAAGGTAGACGTCTGTCACATCTCCTCTACATATTATTTGCATCTCACAAAACTCTGGGATTTGACACTACTTTTACTTGCTTGGCCCATTTCTCTAGGCTTCCCAATATGTAGTTCAATCCCTAGATTTTCACACAAGTCCCAGGGTGAAGAAAACATATGCCCTTTTAGCCAGAGCAGACACTCACCCTTAAGTTGCAGGTGCCCCACAGGCGACTCACAAATCTTCCATCTTCCAAAATAAATCCTGGCTTAAACAGGCAGCTTTTCCTCCACTAGCAGAATTAAGGGGATTGCCCCAGGAATCTGCTGGGAATCTCTACATCCTCCCCCCCCGGAGGGAGGGGGCACTGAGACCCAAAAACAGTGGTCTCCACCATTTGAGTACAAACTTCACTCTCTCCAGCCAAACTGCAGACTCTCACTTTTTAAAATTTCCAACGTTCTAGCTAACTCCCTTTGCTGCAGATTCCAATGTGGCTTATGCGGCAGCGAAAGTTCTATTGGTGATGTCATCCCTCAGTCTCAGCTGAGACTGAGAACAGAGTGAGACAGTGTGAAACCCATTTAACTGGAGTTTAACAAGCTGCCTTCCCTGCCTACCACTAGGTCTTACTGGGATTCTAGTAAGCCCGAGTAACAAGGGGGTTACAACAGGATGATTTGCTTTGTGGTACGCAGGATGATCTGCTTTGTGGAACACAGGACAATCTGCTTTGTGGAACACAGGATGATCTGCTTTGTAAAACACAGAATGATCTGCTTTGTGGAACACAGAATGATCTACTCTGTAGAATACAGGATGATCTGCTTTGTAGAACACAGGATGATCTGCTTTGTGGAACACAGGATGATCTGCTTTGTGGTATGCAGGATGATCTGCTTTGTGGAACACAGGATGATCTGTTTTGTGGAACACAGGATGATTTGCTTTGTAGAACACAGGATGATCTACTTTGTAGAACACAGAATGATCTGCTTTGTGGAAAACAGAATGATCTACTTTGTGGAACACAGGATGATCTGCTTTGTGGAACACAGGATGATCTGCTTTGTAGAACACAGGATGATCTACTTTGTAGAACACAGGATGATCTGCTTCATGGAACACAGGATGATCTGCTTTGTGGTACACAGGATGATCTGCTTTGTGGAACACAGGATGATTTGCTTTGTAGAACACAGGATGATCTGTTTTGTAGAACACAGGATGATCTACTTTGTAGAACACAGAATGATCTGCTTTGTGGAAAACAGAATGATCTACTTCGTGGAACACAGGATGATCTGCTTTGTGGAACACAGGATGATCTGCTTTGTAGAACACAGGATGATCTACTTTGTAGAACACAGGATGATCTGCTTCATGGAACACAGGATGATCTGCTTTGTGGAACACATGATGATCTGCTTTGTAGAAGACAGGATGATCTGCTTTGTGGAACACAGGATGATCTGCTTTGTAGAACACAGGATGATCTGCTTTGTGGAACACAGAATGATCTGCTTTGTGGAACACAGGATGATCTGCTTTGTGGTACACAGAATGATCTGCTTTGTGGTACACAGGATGATCTGATTTGTAGAACACAGAATGATCTGCTTTGTAGAATACAGGATGATCTGCTTTGTGGAACACAGGATGATCTCTGCATTAGTAAACGCTGCTGACATGCTCACGTTACAACTCACTCAGTCCCCATTAAAACACAATCGGTCCCCGACCTGATGGTACAAAAACAAAATACAAAAGTCAACGCTACATCCCAGGATCAACCAGACAAACTACATTTAAATAAAAAAAATGAACAGCCAAGCGTTGAAAGCGGCAACCTGTAAATCTCACTAACTGAGCCAAGGAGCTGCCATGTTTTTTAAACTCTCTGGCAATCCCACACAGCATTATCAATCAATCAATCAATCAATCAAAATCTTTATTTAACCAGGCAAACACCACTCAGCAAAGCTCTTTTTCAAGGTGGACCTGGGAGGGCAAAAATATCGATAACAGGGTAATACATAAGAATAGCAATACACAAGCATGGTCAACATAAGCATGGACAATGAATTGTAAGGAGATGCCGGAAATATTAACACAATATTTTGCAGTAATACAGGATGAGTAACACAATATTTAGCAGATAGTGAATTGAGCTAGTAACAGTGATTCGGTAAGGTCAGCACTATGATCAGATACAGGATAAGTAACACAATATTTAGCAGACATACAGGTAAGTGACACCAAAATTTTGCAGATAGTAAACTGATCTAGCAACAGTAGTTCTGAAGGGTCAGCAAATGTGGAGAGATGGGGTAACGAGCCATGGTGACTCGACAGTGACCCTGGAATACCGAGACAAGTAGACTGTGCCCTGGATTACTGTAACCAGTCAACCGGGCCCTTGGGCACATGTAGGGGAATGGAGTAGGTGTAGAGGTGTGGGAAAGAGATGGAGTGTGCATAGGTCAGATGCCAAAGGGGAGGGAATGAGAACCAGGGTAGCAGAGATGAGGAATCAGGTGAGGGGAGCTAGATGGTGGGGGGAGAGGATGGGAGTGGATATAGAATAAGGAACAGAGCAGAGAGGAGAAGATAAGGGGCAGGGGAGAGTAGATGGGGGAGAAAGGGAGAGGACCTGGCAGAGACTGAGGTCAGGATGACAGAAGGGGGGTGACAAGGTAGAGAGGAGTGGAGGGGGGGGGAAGGAAGGTGACCATGCAGAAACTGTTACTGGGATCCAGGGATAGGTCGATACAAGAGTAATCAGGGGACACCCTAAGAGAGGGAGGCAACTGATCAAGAGTAGCAAGTGCAGGATTCTGTGTTATGCTGTAAGTAGAGTGTTTTAAAGGTTGTGGTGCTGACTGTATACTGTAATTTCAGGGTTTTTTGCAGGTTATTCCATAGCTTGGGGAGCGCGTGGCTAATGGAAGCACAGCCAAAATGGGATCTAGCCTTTGTCACCTTTAAGGTAATATATGAGGCACTTCTCAGGGCATATCTATTTAAACTGCAAAGTGGTAAGCAGGCAGAGATGTAGTCAGGCAATTTGTTAGCAATAGCTTTATAAGTCCAGATAGTGGCATTTGTATGACGTCTTAGGGTAAGGGAGGTCCAACCTACGGCAGAATACAGCAAACAGTGGTGGGTGGAGTGTGGAAGATCAGATATAAACCTTAGGGCTCTATGATAGAGTGTATCGAGCTTAGAGAGCGCGCTGACTGGGCCTTGGCTTTAGAGGAAATCCACATAATCTAGCAGGGGTAAGAAGGTAGTTTGGACTAGTCTCATCTTCGCATCAGAGGGGAGAAGGCTTTTTATACTAAAAAGAAGGCCAAGCCTTTGACAAAGCTTCTTTGTCAGTTCTTCTATATGAACTGCAAAGGAGAGTCTGTTGTCGAGCCATACACCCAAGTATTTGAACTGATTTACATACTCCAATTGTTCACCCAGGGCTGTGGATAGTGAGGGGAGAGTCTCCGTCAAGGCCGGATTCAGAAGGTTGGGAAAGGGTGAGAAGAACATAGCTTTAGTTTTCTTGGCATTCAAGAGTAATTTTTGGTTTAGGAGCTGGTGCTGAAGTAAGTTGAAATTATTCTGTAGAGCTGCACATGCCACGTCTGGAGAGGGACCACTAGCATAAAGCACAGTGTCATCTGTAAAGAGATGTATTTAGGCTTTCTTTATGGAGGCATCCATTCTGTTGATGTAGACAGTGAATAGCAGTGGTCCCAGGATGGAACCTTGTGGTACACCCCTCAGGAGAGGTTTTAGGGGTGAAACTTCACCTTCAGCTTTTACCTGCTGATAACGGCCTGTGAGGTAGTTCTTGAACCAAGTGGTGGATAAGGAATCCAACTCAATATGCTGGAGGGCCGAGAGGAGCAGGTCATGATCAACAGTATCAAAGGCCTTGCTTAGGTCCAGGAACACTGCACAAAGTTCTTGCTGTTCAAGTCACACTGCCAGTCATTTGTGACCTTAGCCTGGGCTGAGATTGTACTGTGTTTTGCCCTAAAGCCTGACTGTAGAGGATTGAACAGGTTTGCTGAATCCAGGTAGTTTCTGAGCTGGGTGTTCACGATTTTTTCCAGTAACTTAGACAAAGTTGGTAGGATGGAGATTGGCCTGTAATTATTCAGGTCACTGGGATCTCCCTATTTAAACAGGAGGATAACGTGCTGTTTTCCAGGTGATGGGAAGGTCACCCTGTGAGAGGGATAAGTTGAACAAATGTGTAATAGGCACTGCGAGGGCATGGTATCCTAACCTTAGGAGGTAAGGCTCAATGAGGTCAGTTCCGGCACTTTTTCTAACATTCAACTGGAGCAGTAGGCTCTCAACTTCCTTCAGGGTTGTGGGCTGGAATGCGAAGGATGCTTTAGGGAAGGGGATACCTTGGTCATTGAGACCCAGCTGCAATCGGAGAGTATTGGCTGGGGAAGTATCGAAGGTGAGCCCTGCAGTGGTGAAGTGGTTGTTGAAGGCATCAAGGATTGATGGTTTGTCAGTGAGTAATTTGTCACCAGATTAAATTTTAGGCGGCAATGAGGCACCGGGGGTCCGATGCAATCTCAGGTGATACACAGCAGGCTCTGGATTGGGGCTAATGGCTAAAAGCGGCGGTCAATGCAGACAAGTACAGCAGCAAAAGTATTTAAAACTTGACAATAACCTGCAAAAACCACTGAGGGAGACCAAAGTGAAGCAAATTTGGCTTCGGGTCCCGGGCAGGGCAGCAGACCAATCGGGATGCACTGCCTGGCTGAACAGCCAATGAGAGATGTTCCCAAAGCAGCGCTGAAGTTTAAATAGAAAAAGGCCGGTATGCCCTTTCCCTGGAAAAGCTGGGTCTGAGGCGCCAAACTCCATACCTTGGTATGGACAGCAGGGGCTGATTCGGGAGCTTCTGTACACCATGGGGTGCCTGCCGACAGTCCTGACCACAGCGGCAGTAGCAGCCCAAGGGGATTTCTTGATGATCTTGGTATGGACAGCAGGGGCTGATTCAGGAGCTTCTGTGTGCCATGGGGCGCCTGTCAACAGTCCTGACCGCAGCAGCGGTAGCAGCCCGAGGGGGCTTCTTGATGATCTTGGTATGGACAGCAGGGGCTGATTTAGGAGCTTCTGTGTGCCATGGGGTGCCTGCTGATGGTCCTGACCGCAGCGGCGGTAGCAGCCTGAGGGGGCTTCTTGATGATCTGCAAAAACCATTGAGGGAGACCAAAGAGAAGCAAATTCTGCTTTGGGTCCCGAGCAGGGCAGCCGACCAATCAGGACGCACTGCATGGCTGAACAGCCAATGAGAGATGTCTCCAAAGCAGTGCTGAAGTTTTGAATAGAAACAGGCCAGTCTGCCCTTTCCCTGGAGAGGCCGGGTCTGAGGCGCCAAACACTGTACCTTGGTATGGACCGCAGGGGATGATTCTGTGGGGTGCCTGCCGACGGTCCTGACCACAGTGGCAGTAGCAGCCCGAAGGGGCTTCTTGATGATCTTGGTATGGACAGCAGGGGCTGATTTGGGAGCTTCTGTGCACCGTGGGATGCCTACCGATGGTCCTGACCGCAGTGGCGGTAGTAGCCCGAGGGGGCTTCTTGATGATCTACAAAAACCACTGAGGGAGACCAAAGTGAAGCAAATTTGGCTTCGGGTCCCGGGCAGGGCAGCGGACCAATTGGGACACACTGCCTGGCTGAACAGCCATTGAGAGATGTCCCCAAAGCAGCGCAGACGTTTTGAATAGAAAAAGGACAGTCTGCCCTTTTCCTGGAGAAGCCGGGTCTGAGGCGCCGAACTCTGTACCTTGGTATGGACAGCAGGGGCTGATTCGGGAGCTTCTGTGTGCTGTGGGGCACCTGCCAATGGCCCTGACTGCAGTGTTCCTAGAAACCAGCTTGTAAGAGTGCAGTAGCACAAAATAAACCCAATTTTTCATAAAAAAAAAGTCTAAAACAAAATAATAACTTCACAAAAAAATTACATCCCTGTTGCATAAACGAGATATGCAATGGGGAACTCATGGAGTACATAATTTATCTGCTCACAAGCAGTTTGACCTCGGACACCTCACTCATGGCTATGCCACTCGTGAGGGTACCAGAAGTCAAACTGCTCTTGTGCAGATAAATCATGTATTCCACTTGTCTCCATTGCATACCCCCTATATACAACATCGGTTTACTAATTATAACTTTTAAATCTGCTGCTTGTATGAAGATTTAACTGTTTCTATTTGATTTCAACTGCTGGCTTCTATGCTGCACATGACATGGCTATTGTGATTTCATCAGCATTGTGAAAGCTGCACTCTGATTGGTTCAGTGTGCATTGTGACATACCCAACTTTGCAAGATAATATTATAATGTATGGTAAGTGCCTATTAACCATTATAATCAGCAGTCACACAGCTTTGTTATGCACTGTTTAGAATTTTAAAAGTTGTTAACCACACTTCAGAACTTCCAAACAGTGGCATGACAAAAAAGAGTGCATCAGAGTTCCATAATTCTCACACATAGAATGCAAACAGTGTTTTTTTGACCATACACTATAAAAGATGATGGCTGGGGATCGGGTGACAACCACGCTGAAATCACCTCTCGTGGTTGCTAGGGCTACAGTAAACCTCTTGAGCTGCGCTCTCGAGGTTTACCATGTTGCCCTAGCAACCACTCGAGGTGATTACAGCGTGGTTATCACCCAATCCCCAGCCATTATCCTCTATATAATGTATGGGAAGCCCCTATTAACCACCATAATCAGCAGTAACACAGCCTTGTTGTGCCACTGCTCAGAATGTTAAAAGCTGTTACCCACACTTCAGAACTTCCAAGCTGTGGCATAACAAAAAGGAATGCATGAATGCGGCAAGATTCCAACCCCATAGATCACAACCGTCAGTCTCTGTAAACAATTCAAAAGCACATTCCATTACCGAGACTAGCGAATGAAATGACAGCAGTAAAGTTAAAAATGAGTGACTTTTCTGACCTGCAGGATGTAAACTTCCCCTCGTATCCTCATTTGTTTGGGCCCCAGAACAAGACGCAACGTCGCATCCCACAACCCTTAGGATTTCCTGACCACCTGACCACCAGCGACCAACCAGATTTTTTCTGTTGCTGTGAAAAACGATCCCAAAGGCTCCTACTGTTATCGCAGATCTAACATAAGAGTTAAAAGCGTTTTATGGTGTTTTTTTAATGCATTTTTCACCATATACTATAAAAAATAATGGCTGGGAATCGGGTGATAACCATGCATGTAATCACCTCTTATGGTTGCTAGGGGCAACAATAAACCTCTCGGGGTTTACCAAGTTGCCCTAGCAACCACTCGAGGTGATCACAGCGTGGTTGTCACCCGATTCCCAGCCATTATCCTCTATATCTTGCTAAGTCAGGTCAAGATAACACTTTTTGTCTTGCTATTTATTAGAACACATGTTGTATAGACAGACAGACAGACAAACATATACACCAATAAGTCGGGATAAAAATGATGAAATACAAATGATATCTTGGTTTGTGACATCAGTAACAGTAACATATAAAAAATATGTTGTTGTTACTGTTAATTATGATGGATATTTTTAAGGTTACTGTCATCACAGTGGAATACTGAACCAATCAGACAACAGCATTTACAATGCTGATGACATCACAATGCCTGATGTAGCACTGAAGCCAGCTGTTAAAATAAAACAAAAACAGCAAACTCTTCAAACAAACTGCAGATCTAAAACCTATAATTTGTAAACTACTGTTGTATATATCGAATTCTCAAAAATTCTTGACTCAAAATAAGAAATTTATTATCACTTGTAAGTGGGCAGGACTTTCTCTGCCACTTGTGGCATATGATCCTGCCCCCTCACACTGGAAGATAAATTGCATATTTTAAGTCAGCCCATTGCATATCCATATATATATATATTTTTTTCTTTGCAAAAAAATGTGTTAATGCATCAGTTAGGGTTCAGCTTGACACCACAAAAGTAGGGAAATGTGGTGTTAGGGTTTTGAACCCTAACCCCCCCCCACACACACACACAGCAAAAGGAAAAAAACATTAGGGTTTTGGGTCTCTGGAGTTTTGGCAAATCAGTGGTGGGATCTTCCTTAGAGTTGTCAACCCTAATGCTCCCCCCTTCCCCCAGCCCATAGCCTTCTATCTTCATAGGTTCATAACTTAAAAGAATGAGCTCTGGTACTGTACAGTTGTTCCTTTAACACCAAGCCTAGTTGCTCCCACATTTGTACATCCATAAGGGCACTGAATATCAGGCACATATCTCCCCGCAATTTGCGGAACTCCAAGGAACACATTCCCAAATTTTGTAACCTCTGCTCATAACTCTGGCCCTGGACTTCCTTAACCCTCCTCGTGGCCCTCCTCTGAACCTTCTCCAAGGTGTTGCTGTCATCCTTATTTCCCGGTGCCCAAAACTGTGCACAATACTATCTGAAGCACAAGGTAAAATCCAAGCCAGTGCCTCATAATGATACACTCTTCAAAGGTACAGAAGTTTGTCTTGCCACATGTTGTCATTGCCAACACAGTCTGTTGTAGCTTTCTTTACACAGTGCCCGCAACATGACTGACCTTGTTTGCTAAGGGGAAGGGGTGGGCATTAGTGTTGACAACCCCCAGAAAGACCCAACCACTGATTTGTCAAGGCTCTGGAGACCCCAAATCCTATTTTTTTTCCCTTTTGCTACTTGGGGGTGGGGTTGGAGAGTTAGGATTGGAAACCCTAAGGCCACATTTCCATACTTTTGTGGCATTAAATTGAACCCTAACTGGTATATTAACACAGTTTTTTGCAAAGAATTTGTTTTCTTTTTGAGATAGTGGAATCATATCCTCATTCATGCAGGTCCCAGAGGGACCTGCATGAACAAATGCAGGCACACAGGGCCCTCTGGGCCCTGCACCAAGGGAAGACTCCATCTGCCTACCCTTCTGTGCAGTGATGGATGTCAAGAATTCTCTCAAGAATTCATGGGGCTGCCTGGTGGGCTGTGGAAGCACAGATCACTCTGGCCCCTGCACTTCCATGCAGATACTGACACACAGGGCAAAAAGTCCATCTCTCAGTCAATGCACAGGGCCCTCTGATACCAACTGGCACAAAGGTGGAGGGTCCTCTGCCAAGAGGAGAGTTGTCTTCACTATATGGTACCTGGGCCCATGTGGGCAACCCTGTACCTTTGTTTCCCTGGCTGGGGGAGGGTGTTGCATAATGGCACCATCCCCCACCCCATCCAGTTGGCTCACTGAGCTCACCACTGAGCTCATCTCACTGGAACGGGATCACAAAGCACTACCTGCCGGGGTCAAGGCAGCCACTACACAAAGTTTTATAATAATTATAATTTTTTTTTTATTATTTTGACCCCCTTTTAAACATGACATGTGGAGTTTATAGTATATTGACTGAAATGTCATTTGGCACCCCAAGTGTGAAACACATCTCATCCAGGATTTAAAAAACAACACTTGTCATGTTTATCAGGTGGTGTGAAAAAAATGGCTATGTTGAAAGTTCAGAGTCAAAATATTGAAAATTAGCGAAGCTGTGAATAAACGTTAAAATAGTACAATGTTCACTCATAACTTGGTTATTTTACCATATTTTGACCCCAGATGTTTAACACAGCCTTCTTATAACCTCCCTCATGAAGCCGTTGGTTGAAAATGTTCAAATCCCCACCAAAATATTATTCCATGGTACAGGTGCGAAAACACATTTTTGGCCAGGATTTGAAAAATGACAACTATCATGTTCATGAGGTGGTATGAAAAATTGCGTATATTGAAAATTTGGGGTCAAAATATTGAACATTACCAAAGTTAATGAGCGAGCACAGCAAAAAGTCAATGTACACTCATAACTTTACTGTTTTTTTAATATTCTGACCCCAAATTTTCAACATAGCCTTCTTATGACCCCACCTCATGAACACGGTAGGTAAAAATTTGAAAATCCTGCCCAAAAGGTGATTTTACACAGTGACCACAGAATCGCCTTTCAGAACCTTGGTCATAAGGTGAGGTCCCAAAAGGCCTTGTTGAACATCTGGTGTAAAAATATTAAAAACTGAAAAAGTTATGAGTAAAACCTCAAGCCCCATTGAAATACATTAAACTGTACTGACCTTATTTTCACATATCGCAGTCGCTGGGTCCAGCAGCAAGATGTGAATTTGATAGGAGAGTGACTCTACATCATGGGACATGCTCAGGTGAGTGAGGGTTTGTGGAGGGGGTGGGTGCTGAGTGGAAGGTCAGGGTGGGGTGGGGTTGTGAGGGGGTCAGATCAGTGAGGGATCTTTTTGTTTTTTTACAGGTTCAGACTGTGGGGGGTCAGATTGCTGAGGGCCCATTTTCTTTTTTACAAGTTCAAACACAAAATGAAATCAATGAGGGATGGTTTTCTTTGTTTTAGGGGACTTTCTGACACTGGGGACTTGGCACCCCAGTGTCAGGCTACTGAGTTAGATGGCACCAGGGAGGCCACCCAATTACCACCACATATATAATGAGAAGGGGACAGGTGACTGGGAAGCCAGAGAAGCAGTACTGGGGGTGGGCACCCCAGTCTGCTTATTATTTCTATTAAATTAAATAAACTTTGGGAAGGGGAGAGAAAGAAGTGGTACCAGGGCTGGGCACCCTGGTCCACCTAATAAATATTAGATAGATAGATAGATAGATAGATAGATAGATAGATAGATAGAGTAGGGGATCACTGGCTCACTGCTCCAACTGAAGCTGGAGCATGACTCCAGGTGCAGCTTCATACTTCAAGAAAGTCCCAAAGTTCTCATACTGTGAATGTGGGTGAATGGCTCCTCTTGCAAAGCTGAGCACCCAGAATTTTTGGGTGCCTAGTCAAAAACATTGTTTCCAGGGCAATTTACCTGTTTACTTAGGTTCAGGTGTTTGTTTCTTGAAAATATGTAATTTTTATGTATTTTCAATGTTTTTTAGTTTAAAAAAAACCAAGATGGTGGCAGCCACGATTGTTTTGTTTTTCTCATGACAAGTAAATAATTTCTTACAACAAGTAAATCATGAAAATAAGCACTCACAGTCGGTGTTTTTTTACCGGTCAAGCTACAGGGTTTTAAAAAAAATTGGCTTTAAAGCCTTATAACTCTGGAACCGAATAATATTTTTCATGAAACCTCTGAAATGCACT
Organism: Neoceratodus forsteri; assembly: GCA_016271365.2. Lineage (NCBI taxonomy): Eukaryota > Metazoa > Chordata > Ceratodontiformes > Ceratodontidae > Neoceratodus > Neoceratodus forsteri. The sequence continues at coordinate 336,530,198 of JADMNL010000025.1, forward strand.
GTCTCAGTACAGGTCACTTCTACCCTGAAAGTTTTGTGAAAAAAATTCTGCACTGTCTAGACTGTGCAAGACAGCAAAAAGCAAAAAACAAACAAAAAAACTTCATGTTAAGTATAGAACAACTGAAAAATGTATTTTTTTGTGCATTTTTTCCATTTCTCAAAAACTGAACAAGATACTGTAACAAAACTTTTCACATATTGAGACTCTGGCAGCCAGACTCTGCCTCTGTTACACAGGCATGATAATACTCCAATCTGTGTACCTTTATAATGTTGCCCCCATTCAATGGATTTACATGAAAATTGGAAAGTACAGCCTTTGTGGCAGGATCTCTTCATCCTGCAAATTTCATTTAGATCAGTTTAGTGGGGGAAAAATTACAGAGGTGCAAAAAACATAAAAATCACTGTTTTTAAGACTTTTTTGTGTCCCAATAACTTAAAAATTATGACGATTTGTAACCTGAAATTTTCAGGTTTGATAGAATGTGGCCCACGGTATGTGCTTTTGTGGTTTTTGTGTATCAGAGACAAGTATTTTTAAAAGAATTTCTAAAAGATTTTTCATCCGTGGGCATGTACAGCGTAAAAAATGAGTGTTCTATGGATAGTTGAATTTTTGCGAAAGCATGATGTTCTGTTGTAGTAACTGGTTATGTGTGTCATAACGTACAGTATATGGTCGTGTTTCATATAGCAGAGCACTATAGTTTATAATATGACACACATAACAATAAAACAGAAAGCTGGGGTTTGTTTAACAAATAAAGACCTAACTGTACCACCTCGTGCTGTTTTGTTTCACAATGCACTGTAGAAGCACTTATCAGTGACATGTATCTGTTCCCCTGCAAAAAGAAAATAAGCAAAGAGTGTGTTTTTTTTTAAATCTCTTTCTTATTGAGAGAAGCACAGTACATTTTTATAATGCAATAACTTTCAATGTATCACTGGTAATATGTTAATCAGATACAATATACCTTGGTTTCAAGTATGAAGTAGGTAAAAGTCATTAGGTCCATCCTTAAGGTATTAAAATCCCTAATGATCACAAAAAGCTTAGAGTTTAAGAAAGTTTCAAAGAAGTTTTCCCCCCACCCCCACCCCCCAGAACATAGTCTCGTCATGCCTGACTTCTTCACCAGGGCCAGTGCCTGGGTATAAGGGGAGGTATTATAAGTCCCCCTCCCCATCTCCCAGGAAAAAGAAAAATCCTCACCTTTTCTCTTATGGCAAAAAAGTTGTGTCTAGCTGTGCCACATAGTATATCCATCTTTGCCTTTACTTCCTGAAAGATGTTTGCTTGTTGTGTATAGCTGCTATTAGGCCTTCTAGCTTATATATATATCCAAGACTATATGTCACCAATCTGATACTGTAGGTATGGTAGTAGACATCCACTTATGGGTGATGGTTTTTATTGCTGCTAAGAGGTACAGAGGTAACAAAGTTCAATGCCATGAAGGACTATGTGTTGTAAAGATTGATAGAACCACCATTATTGCTGTTAGCTCCACCTGCTCCCCTAGACATTCCCTTAGCTCTTCCTGGATAGCACACCAATATGGCATCATTAGAAAATATGTCCTAGATCCAATAATCTGCAATTACATCCCCGTCAGCACTTTCCATATGAGGCTGTAAGGTGTTTGACAAGTACCGCCGGGAAGCAGAAGAACCTGCTGCAACACTTCCATGCAAATTCATTCCATAGATTTGAGAAAGTTAATTTTATTGCTTTTAAGGTTGTTTCTCGCCACTGGGTGAGAGGGATCATAAGGGCGAGGTCTTTATTCCAGCTTTTCACCACCGTTTGAGCTGTGCCCCCCAAGTATTCTCTTAAAATTTTGTAGAGGTGGCCTATCAAGTGACCCCAGGGGTGATGCTCCACTGTGTCTTTTAGTAAAGCAAAAAATAAAGGCAAGGATATAGGTGCCCTAGATATGTTAGGCCATTGTCATAAAATATAATTTCTCACTTGGAGGTAGTGGAAGGCGTCCCTATTCGGGAGTCCATATTCCCCCTGTAAGTCCGTGAATGAGATAATACCTGTATTTGTTAAAAATTGGTGAATGTAGTTGAGCCCCACCCTTCTCCAGGAAGCAACGGTTAAATCAAATTGGGACAGATAAAAATGTTCATCTTCTGATATTAATGTACAGAAGGAAATTACATCTTTAAAAACAATTTGCCCTTTTAGACCATGCCACATTTTCTAAATTTGAGCTGTATATTTTGTAAATTAGTGGAGTTGTGGTACTCTTCCCTTTGATGCAAATGCAATCTTTTCTATATCATATGGATCATTTATTGAGAATTCAATGTCCTTCCACAGGGTGGAAAAGGAGGGGGATAGCCACAAAAATAGAATTTTTAGGAATGTCGCCTTAGCATAAAGTATCAGATTGGGAAGGTTAACCCCTCCCTGAGTTACTGAAAGCTGAAGTATGGAGAGACATACTCTAGGCCTTTGTTCCCCCTCTCAAATAAAATTTGAAATTAATCTATTTCAAGATTTAAAATAAAATCCTGGTCGGAAAATAGGAATGTTCTGAAATAAATATTAAAGATAATTTCTATCTGTTGAAAAAAGGTAAGTTTTAGTTTCCCCCATTTAGTAAGGTCATTCTGGATTTGAACTGATAGCAGCTCATAATTAATCACAGGTCTAAGTGGTCCAGGTATTTAGGGACATGTATCCCTAAGTATTTAATCTTGGTACACCATTTTAGAGGAAGTGATTGCCTTAAAGAATGGGATGGAAGAAAATGTAGTAGTAGTACCTCTGTTTTGGTGGTGTTAAGTTTAAAATTTGCCACCCTCTCAGAGTCATGGAGTATGTCTCATATCACCAGTATCGATTGTTTGGGAGACACAATGGTTAATAGTTCATCATCCGCGAACAGGGAAACCTTATATGTTTCTTGACCCAAGGCGACCCCCTCAACCTGCTCCTCCCTCCTGAGTGCAGCTGCCAAGGACTCCATGTAAAGAGCAAATAAAAGGGGGGAATCCTTGCTGCATCCTGCACTGCAGGGGTATAGGAGAGGAAAGGACACCATTTATTCGGATGTAGGCTAGGGGGGTATAGATAGATGTTTTCCATCCATTTCAAAAATGATTCGGAGAACAAGAAAATAGACAGAGTGTCCCAGAGAAAGTCCCAGGACACCCTGTCAAATGCCTTTTCAGCATCCAAACTTAGCAGAGCTGCTGGGATTTGTCTTAATTGTATATATTCCATTAATAATAGAGTTTGACGAATATGTCTGTTGTGTTTCTTTGTTTGATGAAGCCTGATTGATCCAGATGAATAAGTGTTGGGAGAGCCATTTCCAATCTGGAAGCCCATATGGCCATATAAATTTTGTAGTCAACATTTAATATGGAGATTGGGTGGTATGAGTCAGTTTCGGTAATATCCTTTTCCAGTTTGGGGAGTGGTGATATGACCGCATGGGCCTGGGGCGGGGGGCTCCCCTTCTGCTATCACTCTAAAAGTTGGTAACAGAATGGGGAAGAGTTGTCCAGAGAACTTTTTGTACCATTCGGCCATAAAGCCATCTAGACCAGGACATTCATGAGGCTTTAAGGCTTGGATATGTTTCAAAACCTTGGTTGCTCCAATTGGTGCCTGAAGGGCAGTACATTGTTGCTCAGTGAGTCTGGGCAGATGGAGGTGGGATAGGAATAAGCAAAGTGTGTTTTATGTTACTGACTTTGCTGAATGCTCAAACTGAGTGTAAAAAACAAATGCATTTCCACAGTTCACAAGTCTATCAGCGGCTTGGCTCCATGCTGATGCAAACAGTTAACGTGTCTTGTGATGCTGATTTTGAAACTAACAGTTCACTTATATTTAGCAGGCAGCTGTAGCTGTAGAAATGTGTAGGTTTTCATTTGATTTTTCATACCAGTCAGCACACCTTCTATTTCTCTGTCAATGGACAGGACAGGAATGAAATATTATACCTTGTTTCCTTAAAAATTAAAAAAAAAAAAAAACGGTCAAATTATGCCAGGGACTCTGCCTAGTTAACTGCCCAGGAGTGCCAGCAGCTGAAGAGAAATACGATGGATCTAGCTTCCCACAACTGGTTACTGATGAGATCAGCAGTGATCTGCACAAGAACAAAGAAAAAAGGGGGGACTGACTGTACAACAAGTTGTACCACACTTATTAGAGAGCGCTCAATCTCAGAATTTCCCAACCGACAATCGGTCGAGATCGCACTCCACTTACTGCTATAGCATGAAACTCAAAGGGTAATTTAATATGAAGGGCGTGCTGAGTGGTATAAAAAATCAAATGAAAACCTGTACATTTCTACAGCTACAGCTGCCTGCTAAATGACAAACGAGCTGCTAGTTTCAAAACGAGCACCACGACGAGACACGTTAACTGTTTGCATCAGTGTGGAGCTGAGCTGCTGGCAAACTTACAAACTGTGGAGATGTATTTGTTTTTTTACACTCAGTTTGAGCATTAAACAATTCAGCAATATCAGTAACACCAAACACTATTTGCTTATTTTCTTTTTGCAGGGGAATAGATACATGTCGCTGACAAGTGCTTCTACATTGCATTGTGAAGCAAAACAGCACAAGACACAGCAGAGAATGGCACAGTTAGGTCTTTATTTGTTAAACAAACACCCAAATGGATCAATTCTAACATACACATAGTGTACCCTTGCCATTGAATAAAACACACAGTGCAACCTAAACAACAGTCGGGGGTGGGGTGGGGGTTCATACAGTTCTACTAGCTGACATTCGGCGACAAGGGCAATACAAAACAGATGCCATATATAGGATAGTGCATAGAGAGCGGTTGACAACAGGGCTAATCTTCCACTAGGTGCTTTTTCTGGCGTAACACCTCGAGGCGCTTGAGAGGTAAGCCATTGTCATAGTGCCAACAGGCGAAAGATGCCTCAGTTGTCAAATCAGGCTCTCATGCACTTTTCTATATAGTGTATGGTAGAACGGCATTCTCTGACAAAAAAAACAATCACTACTTTGTATTGCTGCTTACAAAAATGTTTACTTGGTTACTGGAACAACTTAAATTTACATTCTTTGCGTTTTCACGCTTGACATGTTTAGATTAACAATTAACATTTAAACTTTTGAAAACTCACATACAGCAGCACCCGGAACAGCACAGCAATTCACATATCTGTGGGGAAGAGCAGAGGAAAGGGGTTGGTGGCAAGGATCACATTTCGTCAGCTTTTACATTTGACCCGCCCACCCGGAACAACAAACCCTGTAAGACCAATTACAGCTTACCTTACTCCGAGTGGGAGGATGTGTCGTGAATTACTGCGACTCTTTTCCGTTTAGGTGGTGCTGCTGGATGTAATATCATTATTGTTGACTTTGAAAGTACCGCCGCTAACATTGCTGCTAACGCTATCTGTACTGTCAAATGAATGAACCCTAACTGTCAAATTGTGCTCGAGGACATGGTTTGTGATGTGCACAGTGCAGTGAGACTAATAGTTCTGCTGCTCTGTGATCGTCACTACTGTGCGACTACAAGGTTTCGACAACGATCGATTTCGGTGGAGAACGACATTCCACCATACACTATATACCGGTACTAACTTAAGTTAGTACTTGTATATGGCATCTGTTTCATATTACTGTTGTTGCCAAATGTCAGCTACTAGAACTGTATGACCCCCCAGCCCATTGTTTTGTACTGCCATTGTCGCAAAATGTTAGCTAGTAGAGCTGTACGACCCCCCGCAGCCCACTGTTTTATTTATAGTTGCTGAAATCGGGGAGCCCAATCCCCATGTCAGCCTTACAAGCCCCCTGACCCAGCAGTATGGGACACTGGGGAGTCCACCCCCAGTATCCCGAAATAGCTTTATAATTAGTCTCTGTTCCTGCAAAAAAAAGTCCCCTGACGTCTTTTTTTTTGTAACCTAAAATAAAGAAAATGGTACCTCGTCGTTGTTGCCACCATCCTCATCCCCCATCCTGACCCTCCCAGTGAGCACCCACCACCCCTTACCCCCCTTAACCTATACTTACCAGCTGAGGTAGAATGCTGTAATCCTCTGTGGACCAAGACACATTTGCACTCTTCAATGCCGAACCATGAACTGAAGAATACAGGTAAATGCCGTATAATGTGTTTCTTTTTCTTTTTTTCCCTGCTCTGGGATGGCCCTGGGCGGCTACTCCCTCCCACACTGCCCCTCTGCAGGTCCTCTTCCCCCTGGTCCTAGGGAACCCCCAGGTTCCTCCACAGATTCTCCCCTGTGGTGGGGCCGGGAGAAGGAGGTCTATCCTCCCCCCACTGGAGCACAATCCAGAAAGGGGGGCCCCAACCGGTGGTTGAAGCACAGTGGAGTGCGGCAGCCGGGAGCTCATGGAGCCCAGGGTCGCCGTGCCTTTTTTAATTTTGCCCCGCCCCTCCCCCACGGTGTGAGCGTGCACGTGTGGAGGCACACACATGCCATACATCCATGCTCATTATGTCTCCCTAACTCTGACGCTGCCCCCAACCTCCACCAGGGGGCAGCCAACCCTCCTGCCCCAGGGAGAGGACAGCAGTATGTCAGACGCTCAATCCTCTCCCTCCCCTGCTGACCCCTGGCAACCCGAAGTCACTCCCAACCCTGGGTCGCTAGCGTGGCGCGAGGTGTGGCATCTAGCGCCTCAACCCTCAGCGCCACCGGGCCATCACTATATAATGTATTTCACTGGCATTTTGAACTTATGTTCATAACTTTGTAATTTTTTGGAATTCTTTCACCAGATTTTCAACATGGCCTTTTTGGGACTCCACCTCATGAACACTGTGGATGATATTTCATTAATCAGTCTCAAAAGGTGATTTTGTGGTTTCTGCATGAAACCACCAGTGCTCATGAGGTGGGGTCCCAAAAAGGCCATATTGAAAATTTAGTGAAAACATTTCTAAAAATGATCAAATTACGAGTGTACATTGAAATTTTTCTATGCACGTGCATAACTTTGGTAATTTTCGATACTTTGATCCCAAATTTTCAACAGAGCCATTTTTTCACACCACCTCATGAACATTACTGCTGTAATTTTTCACATCCTGGCCAAAATGTGTTTCCTATCTGTGGCACAGAATGCCGTTTTGGCTGGGATTTGAACGTTTTCACTTATCGGGTTCACGGAGTGGGGTCATAAGAAGACTATGTTGAAAGTTTGGAGTCAAAATATAAAAAGCTAAGAATTTATGAAATAACGTTTTTGCAGGTGTGTCTGTTGCACCACTGGGGACCACATTGCCTTACCATGCCAGTGAGCTGAGTTCAGGTGTGAACTCAGTGAGCTGGTTTAATGGGACATGGCTGATGGGGAAGGTACTGTAGCATGCAGCACCAGCCCTGGCCTGATCAGGGATGGAGCAGTGTTTTGGCACAGACCCCACACCCTGTGGTGGGTTAGGGAGTATTACCCACAAGGTATTGATATGCATGGCGAGGCTGGCTGGGCCCATGCACTGGGTCAGGACTGTCTCCAGTATTGTATTTCTCTCATTTTGGGCACGTCACGAAGGGACCCGCGCAAATGAGGATACAGTTCCATTATCTGAAAAATAAGGGAAATTCATTGCAAAAAGCTGTTAATGCAAACATTAGGGTTGAAAAACACAAAGGGTGGGATATTCAGACTGCACCAGGCTGTGGTGCAAGCCTGGACGCAGTGCAACTGGGATGTGCCAGGGCGCTGACAGGGTGATATTCAACGGTGCTGTGACATGGCTCAGCAACATTGAACATCGCTCCGTGGCCACCCGCATAGCACATGGTGAGTGGCACTGCACCAGCACAAGTGGCCAGAGAGGAGCAGGGGGATGCATTAGTGCAAGTGCCGTTGTGCTAGGCGCATCAACTGCAATATTCATCAGTGGACATGCAAATGGGGCCATAATGCATGCAAGGCGCAAATGGGGCCATTTACATGTCATTATGGCCCCATTTGCATGCAGGTGCGCCGATCACCGGCGACTTGTGCCTGGCGCCCTGCCAGGCAGCAGCCGTCGGGGACTGACGCCCCCTGCCCCTCACCGGCAATGTGCTCCAATGCCCAATTGTGGGCCGTAATATGTAATAAACTCCTTGGTGGTCCACTGGACCTATCTTCCTGCCAGTCGCAGGCATGCAGTATAAATATCCTTGAGGTCCAGCGGCCCGCACTCTCCCAACCCGCCCACTATTCCCGCCACCCCACCCGCTGGTCAGCGGCTGGCGGCAGCACCCCACCAAGCCACCTGGCTGCCTGCCAACTCGACAGGGTCAGGTATGACTGCATTATTATTCACAGCGTAATACGGCGCAGATCAACAGACTACTCAGTCCTGATATGTGAATGGACTCATTCATATCAGGACTGTGTAGATGGTAAGTCTGCACGCCCATTGCCCACGCCAGTGGACCAGTGGGTGTACAGCTGTATTGTGGCAGTCAGTCAGCGGCAGCCGGGCGGCATGTGGGTGGGGTGCTGCTGCCCACCACTGACCGGGGGGGAGCAGGGTGGCGGGAATGAGTGGGCAGGTTGGAAGGGGGGTACGGGTACCGCTGGACCACCAGGGATATTTGAAGTACTGCATGCCCGCGATCGGGCAGGGAGATAGGTCCATTAGACCACCAGGGAGTTTATTAATTGTTACAGCCCATGATCAGGCAGGAAGATGGGTCCACTGGACCACCAGGGAGTTTATTAATTATTACAGCCCGCAATCGGGAAAAGAGATAGGTCCACTGGACCACCAGGGATTCTATTATTTAAAACAGCCTGTGATCGGGCATGTGGTGGCGCAAAGCCACCGGATGGTGCCGCCAGAGCTCGGGTGGCCACCCACAGCTGGCTGCTGCCATGTTGTGCCCTGCATTATGGCAGCTCACCTGTGGGTGGCCAGCTGTTGTTCCTTTATTTTGTGGCTTAACTGTGTGCGGCGCATGTAGGGATTGTGCCTGCATATTCTCAGCACATCCCGGGCTGAATATCGGGATGTGCAGAATATGCATGGGCATGCCCCCCTTACCTGCACCACATATATTACCGATGCGACCCAGCGCATCGGGATTTGTGCTGCTTATATTTTCCCCATTGAATATTGCTCTGGGGTGCATCAGTGGGTTCTGCATGGTGGAACTCTGTTGCGCCATGCGCAACCCATTTGAATATCCTACCCAAAGTACACAAAGTAGGGAAATGAAAAAACATTAGGGATGTGGGTCTCAGGAGTATTGGCGAATCAGTGGTGGGGTATTCCTTGGGGTTGTCAACCCTAATGCTCACCCCCTTCCCCAAGCCATAGCCTCCCGTCTAAAGCACATGTTACAGCTGCAAGCCAGTGCCTCAAAGTGATACACTCTTCAAAGGTAGAAAAGTATGGCTTGCCATATGTTGCCAACAGAATGTGTCATAGCTTACTTCACATAGGGCCCTATGGGCCCTGCTTGAAGAAAAGAGATCATATCTGACCTCGTTTACTCAGGGGAGGGAGTGGGCATTAGGGTTGGCAACCCCAAGGAAGACCCCACCATTGATTCGCCAATACTCCGGAGACCCAAAACCCTAATTTTTTTCATTTCCCTACTTTGTGCGCTTGCATTCTTCAACCCTAATGTCTGCATTAACATAGTTTTTTTTAAATGAATATTAGATATATAGATATCGATATAAAGAGAGGAAATATCTCATTCAAGCAGCAATTAACTTCTCAAAGCCTAATATCCTACTGCCTCTGCTGGTCTGCAGTCAGTGTCTTGGGAAGCTTGTATCTCTGTACATGTTCTTCTATAAAGACATCTGTACAATTCTGCTGTAAATAGAGTACCATTATTTATTAATTCTGTCTCCAAATGCAGTTTCTCTGCATACCTGATTTCTGTCTCAGAGGGTCAAATGAGTTCATGAGGCTTGTTTGTGACATGCCCCAATACTACGGAATGCTATAGGGAAGGCCCCAGCAATAAGAGCAGAGTAGGGGGTGGCCAAGCGGTAATCAAGATTGCCACACAGTCTGTGAATTCTGGGCCATGAGATAACAATCTACTAACATCTGGGCAGATAAACATCAAATCAGTGGCTGAAAATAGCATTCAGCAATCAGAGCTCACCTAAAGCACAGCAAGACTGGAATCTGGGCTCCCGGACAGCACTATCCACAGCCAAGAAGACAAAAGCTGATGCGGTCTCCCCTGGGCACTCTCCTGCCTATCAAGCATGGCAGCCGACTCCCCAATGGAATTTGTAAGGGAAATAGGAGCATCTCTGGATCGCTGGTCACTCTAATTGGTGATATAACCCCGATCAAAGCAACGATAACTGGAATGTGAAAGACTTTACTGGCCATATACGTAGTAGAAGCAGAACGGAGGATCAGAGAGGCGGAAAACAGACTCACAGAAGTGGAGGTGTGCTTGATCAACAACAGCTGAGAGATAGTGGAGTTGAAAAAGAAAGCGCTTGATCTCGACTGCCGGGTGAGAAAGAGCAACATCTGTACTGCTATGGGCACAGAGGGAAATGACACTACAGAATTCTTACAAATGGCTCTCCCTGAAATTCTCAACTTTTACTAGGACACTCCACTAGAGTTCGAAAGAACACACAGAACACTCCAGCCCAAAACGACTGCTCAGAACGCAAAACCCAGAATAATAGTTGCTAAACTATCATGCTTTCAGGTTAAAGGAAAAATCATGCAACTGAACAGAACCTCAAAAGAGCTCAACTGAGAGGGAAATCAGGTCTCTATATTCCTTGACCTGCCATAGGAGATACTGGACTTAAAGAGGCAATTTTGGGAGGTAAAAAAGCTTCAGAGAGACAACATTGTCAAATATACTATGCTGCTCCTGGCCAAGCTTAAGATCTCAGTATACAGGTCTCCCCAGGAGTACAGCAATCCGAGAAGTGCCCTCAAGTATGCAAGGAGAATAACGGGTGCAGCTCTGTACCCATGAGAGGGAAATGGTGTCAAGCACACAGGATGATCTTCAGCACTTGAGTGGAGAAACCTCTGTTCACACTACTCATTTCTGTGGATAACTGCCTTGGTCCTAACCAGTGAGTACATTCTACATCAGTATGTTATGGCGCTATCTCTAGGGTAACTACCCCTGCCTGTACTTTGGACAACAGGTTGAAGGGCCTGGGTTCAAACTTAACAATTACAGAGGTTTTCCTGCCCTCAGTAACCACAACATTTTGGTACCTCCACCCAGAGTAATGTATGTGGGGGTGTCAACCTAACCTGATATAGCTCTCTGGGAAGCTATGACCACTCACAAGCCCGCCTAATGACCACGTGCCTTGTAGTGGGGAACAGCCCTTTACAGCAGTTAACACACAGTTGGCAATGAACATTAACAATATGCACACACCCCTTGCACTTACCGCCAGGGTCTGGTCTTCATCAAACACCCTGGAATGCCCTGTAAAACAGTATCCAAAACAGGCATGCTCTTTTAAATACATGTCCCCCAGACACATTAACCTTAACCCAGGCAATGAGATATTTGTGAGGCAGTGTAACAGTGAAACAGATTAATTAATTTATTAAGGGGGATTTTGAACAAGGAAAGGGGCAGATCTAGATGAATGATTACTATACTGGATTTAAACCAGAGTAGTTTGCTTGCATGCATTCAGTCACACTATACAGTCTTGCAATGGCTGGGTACCCAGAATGTTGGTGGCTAGCCAGAACAGTGCCCGGGGTTGCAGCTGTTGTTGGGGCCCTTGATGGAAAGAAAAGGCAAGTTAGCATGCAATAACAAAGTACGGGATTGATTGTATCCTTGGCCGGTTGGCCTAGTCCACTATAACCCGGTAAACACACCGAAGAAATTAAATGGTACCAAAGAATGATTTAAAGAACTATTGCAGGGAACTACCTTGAGTTTACTCAGAATACCTTGGGATTGACGATGGCCTGGTGAAATGAAGACCCTTTGCAGAGCACTGAAGAGCATGGGGAAGCTGGGACGACACGACTCACCTACGCTTCACGGCCTTTCTCTCCAGGTGGCAGCAACCTGTGATACCTTGCTGCAGAGATGCTGGATCCCCAAGCTTGTCTCTCACCAGGAAAATGGTAACTGGTGCCGGAACAGACGGCTTGGGCCAGGTTTGGCATGAGCCCAAGGTTGGATGAAACACTTTTGGCAAAGTTCAGTTCTGTTGCTGGTGAAAACCTCCAGCTGGCTGACAACTTAGCCAAACAAGGCAACTGACTCCCGTTGGCAAACAGGTGTCCTTGGCTAGCAGGCCTCGACCCACCTCGAGCATTCAGCACGTTTAACGGAAACAGCATCCACTTTTCTACCTATCAGTTCGGATTCGGGCCGTTTCGCAATTACAGCCGATATGCTGCACAAACCTCTAAATCTGCAAAGGCAGTCTCTGTCACAGATTCCTGAACTAGGGACCACAGAGACATGCTGGAGAAACTAGGCCTTTCCTGTGTCAGAACCCAGCGAACTTGAATGGCTCCTACGCCACGTAGTCTTGGGCTGAACATTCCACAGAAGCTCCTCTCAATTCAAGAGCTCGAGCTGCACTCCAGAAACAACTGAACTGTTTAAATAACAATCTTCAGATTAGTCCATATTTCCTGCAATCCGATTGGTCAGGGGGAGCTGTCACTCACAAGCCTGCGCTCCCATTGATTCCTTTAGGCGCCAAACTGAAAACTAGAAGAAATACATCTTTTTCCTTTGAGGCACCTGAACTAAGGACCCCTCGAGGTCCCCTGTGTCCCAATTGGTCCAGTTCCTGGAAGTCCCGGACCAAACATGGTGGCTCCCATTTGGATGCATAAGCTGCAAGAAGGAAGGTTAAAATGAGCACTCTAATTTAAATACAGCAGCACATTAGAAGTAAACCTTTACAATAATAGACAGAGCTCCCACTGCATTGCTATCGACTGCAGAGTGGGGCAAATTAGGACAGCACCTGGCCAGTCGCAAGCTTTGAAGCACTGGGACCCAGCCCAGGCCATTTACAGTACACTGGCAGTGTCACTTAAAGGGACAGGTGTGGAGGCACATCATGGCACTCTCACACAGATCAACAGGATCACCAAATAACCGTGGATTTACTATCTCTGCAGGATGTCTGCCTGACAGTGGGCATTGCTGGAGCCCTGGGAAACACTTAAGGTAAGCCCCAAATTGGGGGGGGGGGCAACCCTCTCCCCTGCCTGGGAAACTTGGCATCCACGTCAAGTCTATACACCATTAACATTTTTACTAAGTGAAGTACTATTCTTTTATATACAGGTTGCAACCATAAACCACTATATACATTACTGCACAGTTTCATCCTCAATATTTATAATAAGCATGCTTTACTTGTAAATATTATCTCTATAGGCAATGGTATTGCCCAAACAGTTGCATTTTCACTTCAACATTTTGTTGCACATTTCCATACCATCTCAGATAGATATTCATATGCATTATGCTTTTCTTTAGCACTTTTTCTACATAAACCCAAGTGGTTGGTAACCTGAACTTGTCAGCTAACTCTGGGAATTCTGTAAAAATTACCCTGATCACATTGGTTGGAGGGTTTTATCACTAACTTAGAAGCTGCAGTGAAAACTATCTTAGGAAGGGAGTTAGCTGTAATGTACACCCCTTTATGGACCACATTCATAGGAAGGTCTACAGGCTTTCCTAGGGAGTCATATGTAAGGTGTACTACAGGTTTAACAACTCTTTCAGATCTTCAAGGCATAGGGGGCACAGGCACAGTTTTTTCAACATTTGCATTTGGGTTGCTCATTCTCAGCTTTTTGTCCAGCAACAAGACCACTTCTGACGAAAGGGGTACTTCTGCACTCTCTGTGTGTTCCGAGTTGGAAGTATTACTTGCTTTTGTAGTAGCATTTAAATTTGCTTGTTCTTAACCAAAAGGAGTAAGGAGCACCCACTAACAGCTGCTCAGGTGATAGATATTTGAAATACAGCACTTTGGGGGAAAAAAGGCCACAAAAGAGAAAAATATACTCATAAACTTGTATTTATGTATAAACTTCTCCAAAGCATCATTTTCTTTCCCAGTGCAAAAACCATTTCCATAAAACATCAAATATCAAAACGGGCAAGACAAAACAGTACCCAAGGGGGGATTAGGGCAGACATAAGCTACAGCATTCACCTGCTGGCAACTAGACCAGGTCGTACCTGAAAAAGGCAGCTATGCTGTCTAGTGTACCTACCCAGTTAACAAAAATGAAATAAATAAATAGACCTACTTGCTTCTTCTGTAGACTCTGGTTCATCAGCAAGAGGTATTTCAACCAAACTTAAGTCATTTAGCACACTGTTGGCATTTTCAGAATTAGCAATACTGGTCAAAATGAGGTCAGGTTCACTAGGCCCAGATATCTCAGCTTCAAATAAAAGATTCACCAGTGGGGGCCCTCAATTTCTTGGTCAGGACTAGCTATTTCAATTTCAGACAGTTCCACAAGACATAAAGAGTCAGCTATTTCTGACGTCACACTTCGTACCTCATTTTCAGGTGGCACAGGGGTAGCTGAGAAGACTTAATGGCCAGACAGTTCTGAATTTTCAGCATGATCTCCAACATAACAAACAGGAATCCCCTGATACAGCTGAGCCAACTCACTTTCATAAGACTCGGAATTAACATCTTCATTAATGACAGCATTACTTGTTAAAGGCTTGGGCTGCGGCAAGGCAGGAGACTGGTCTGACTGTTTTTTCCGAGAGGCAGATCTGGTAACAGGCCTAGCTGATGCATCACCTTGCGGTACTGTATCTAGAATAATTTGCCCAACTGGAAGAAGGTGATTCTGGTGAATTGTCTAACAGATCTGGGATCTCCTACTGGCCGTACTTTATAGACAGAAAGGTCGTCCAACTTGCCTATGACAATGTAAGGAGCATGACTCCAGCAGTCAGATATCTTGTGTTTTCCGTGCAAGCCTAAATTTCTCATCAAGACATGATCTCCAGGTTGCAGCTCTTGGGCTTTGAGTCTTTTATCGTACCTTACTTTGTTTGCCATGTTTTTCTTGGCAGCCATGGTGTGAGCTAATTGGAAGGCATGATTAAGTTGTGCTTTGAGTTTATGAACATATTGTAAATAGTTGTCAGCCTGAATTCCATCTGGGGACACTCCAAAGCAAATATCTACAGGTAAGCATGCCTCTCGACCACACATCAGTTTATACAGTGAAAAACCAGTTGCATCATTGCGAGTGCAATTATAAGCATGCACCAGGGTACTTATTTGTTGGCTCCACCTTGGCTTGTCCTTTGGGTGAAGGGTACCTAGTATATCCAGTAACATCCAATTAAACCTTTCAGGTTGCAGATCACCTTGTGCGTGAAAGGAGTAGTTCTTCACTTTCTCACACCCCAGAGTGAGATACTTTCTTTGATTAAACAGCTTTCAAAGTCCCTTCCCTGGTCGGAATGGATCCGCTGTGGGGCACCATAGTGGACAAAAAAATCTTTCAAAGAGTACCTTGGCTACGGTGGCTGCTTTCTGGTCCTTTGCTAGATAGGCTTGTGCACAACGACTGAAGTGGTCTCAGTGGCGGAGCTAGAGGGGGCTGGGGGGCAGTTGCCTGTCCTGGCTGCCCCAGTGTGAGTAGTGGCGCCCCACCACCATCTTTATTCACTGTTTAGTGCCCATTGTGGAGCCCATGATTGACTAAATGGCCCCCCCGGCTCCCAAACCCTCTCAAATCTGGCTCCACCACTGAGTGGTCCGTTACAACAAGTACATTGCCAATGTTTTTTGCATTGGGCTCTAAACTTAAAAAGTCAATACATACAAGTGCCATGTGTGCACTAGTGGCGATGTTAACCAAGGGTGCTGCTCTCTGTGGCTTGGCCTTTCTTTGGAGGCATCTGCTGCAAGTTTTGATGTACTGGTCCACATCAGCATTCAGTCTGAGCCAGTAGAAACGGGCTCTAGCTAAGTCGACTGTCCTCTCACTGCTCAAATGTCCCATCTGGTCGTGAAGTGCTCTTAGGACCACACGCTTAAACTTAGACAGCAACACCAGTTGCTGTTTAATAACTTTGCCTTGTTCATCTGTGACCTCTCAGTAGAGTAGTTTATCTCACAGTTTAAGTCTAGGCGCCTCTCTGAACAGTAAAGCAGTTCTCTGATCATTGGACCATAGCTTAGAAACATCTAACCCCTTGTTTATGGCATTTAGCGCAAGTTTGATAATAGGATTGTGATACTGATCCCTTTGAATGTCTGCTGGAGTGAGTTGAGGTAGGGTACTCAGATTCAAAGCTGCAAAGTTGCAGTAAACTACAAGAACACAAGTATCTGGAGACCCCAAGCAATCAACTAGGCAGTTCAGAGTGGCAGCAGATGGGTGTTCATCCCGGTCAAACTTTTGGCACAGGGCTCTTACAGATTGTTCTGGTATTCTCACCCACTCAGGACTGGCAGCAGGCCTTCTAGACAGAGCATCAGCATCAATGTGATTGAGGCCTGGATGGTACTCCACCGAATAATCATATGTTGAGAGAGTGGACAACCATCTGTGCCCGGTGGCATCCAACTTGGCTGAGGTTTGGACATTCATAGGGGGGTTATTGCCTGTTTTTACCAGTATTTTAGCGCCATATAAATATTCATAAAACTGGTCTACTATTGTCCATTTCAAAGTGAGAAATTCAAGTTTATGTACAGGATAGTTTTTCTCAGAGTGAACCAAACTTCTACTGGCAAACGCCACTGGGCGTAATCTTTCCTCATACTCCTAATAAAGAACACCTCTGAGTCCACTCAGACTGGCATCGATATGTAGTACATACGGTTTAGTTGGATCTGCATAGGTGAGTATTGGAGCATGTGTAAACTGGTGAATGATGTCATAGAATGCTGTGTCACAATCAGAGGTCCACCTGGCACCGAATGTTTCATTAGGCTTGAAGTAGACTTTATCACCTTCTTTTACAGCACCCCTTTTGTGCTTGTGATTGGTAGGGGATATCATTTAGTCAGATTTAGCAATGGGAGAATTACTTTTGTATAATCTTTAACAAAGTGCCAATAATAATACCCACAGAAACCCAGGAATCTTTGAAGTTCTTTAAGGTTGTTAGGCATTGGCCAGGTGGTTAAAGCTTCTACTTTTCTTGGAACTGTCCAGATGCTTTCAGAAGATACAATGTGGCCCACGTATTTTACAGATTGTTGAAAAAACTGGCACTTGTCAATGGACAATTGTTGAAAAAACTGGCACTTGTCAATGGGCAATTTTAATTTGAATTCTTCTAACTGGTCCAGGACCTTGAACAAACTAGCCTTATGCTCTTCGAGCATTTTCCAAACACGGTGACATCGTCCAAATAAACTAGGCATTTAAGGAGATTCATGTTTCCTAAAGCTCGCTCCATTAATCTCTGGAAGGTTGCTGGTGCTCTAGATATGCCTTGGAGCATGCGCAGAAATTCATAAAAACCTAAGGGACAAATAAAAGCAGTTTTCTCTCCATCCTCTGGTGCCATCAGGATTTGATAATATCCACTTCCGAGATCTAAGACAGAGAACCACTGGCTTCCATTAAGACAATCAAGGGCATCCTGGATGCGAGGTATCGTTTACTGATCTGGTATGGTCTTTCGGTTACGTGTCCTATAATCCACGCACATTCTTACTGAACCATTTTTCTTTTGAACCACCACAATGAGGGAGGCATAAGGGCTGCAGAATTCCTGGATGATTCCAGCTGCTAACATCTCTTGGAGGTGGTGTTGAACATCATCGATGTCGGCAGGTGCCAATCTGTGGGACCTTTCTCGAAATGGCCTCTCATCATAGAGCCTGATATGGTGCTCAGTGCCTGTGACGCATCCGACATCCCATTTCTTTAATGAGAATACTTTACTTCACTGTGCTAGCTTACAGCTGACTTTATCTTTCCACTCCTTGGGAATGGAGGATTCTTCAAAATTGAACAGGTCTGGAGTCACTTCACCATCCTCCTCTGTATGGCACTTGCTTGGTAACACAGCGGTGTCTGATCTGTTCAATATACCTTAGCCAGGGTACAGCCCCGAGTGACTTCAATGCCTCTGTCAGTCACATTACAAAATTGCACTGCTACTCTTCTAGCATAGGCATGGGCTCTAACAGGTAGTACACTGGGTTTAACTAGGAGCCCATCCAGCAGCTTCCCTCCTCTGGAGCATCTAATATAAGAATCTTGTTTGTTACATCTTTCTGCATACACACTTTGATGCTGACACTGCACTGTGCATTGGGTGGCAAGACAAGAGGTGCTGGATCCTTTTTCCACACAGTTCCCACTGGCTCATCCTTGTCCATCTCTTTGGCCTGCATCTGCATTTCATACGCTTTCTGCACCATTGCCTGAATGTGTAAAGCTCATCCAGTATTTCGAACTTATCCCTTTTGACTCATTTGAGCTAACTGGCCAAACATACAGTATGTGCATTAGTGCTGATCAATAAAGGGATTTCATTGTATTAAGCCCGTTGGAGGGCAGACTAAGGCCAGATTCTCCATGGGCTCATCCACGCCAGCCATGGTAGAATGAAAAGATAGCCATATTCGTAAGAAACCAAGGTAAGGGTAGGATTTATCGCTTAAACTCCATACATGCAGTCCATCTAGGGGTTGTAGAGGGTGATCAGACAAGTGCTGGTCATACCAATCTTTAAATATAATAGTGACCTGAGATCTGCTGTCCAATGTGGCATGAGCCGGAATACCATCAATGTGCACTGTGGTCTCCATTGAAGGGTCTACCATCTCCGACCAGTCTGGAGGCAAAGTCTTATCAGGTCTCTGTACAGTGGTCTTAGATAAAAAAGACTTGTGGGGTGGTCCATACTGTGGCTTTATATTACGTTGCTGAACCTAGTTAAGCGGTTTGGCAGTTACTCTGCACAGATCCTCAGGAGCATGACAAGATCTTTTAATGTGCCTATCTTCTCCATACCAGTAACAAAATACTTGAGTTATGGGCTCAGAAGGCCAAGCAGGGTCTTCTCTGAGTTTGCGGTTGTCAGGTGGTGCAGGTTGGTACTCTTCCTTGGGCCTAGACTCGGATTCAGCTCCACCGTAGTTTCTCCAGGGCACATACTGTTGAAACGCGTGAATAAGATCCCTCACCATAGCTCACAGCTCTCTCATTTCCTTCAACATATTGTCATTTGGTTCCTCCTTGGGGACTTGAACACTGGCACTGATTGCAGCAGGCGAGACTTCACATGATACTTCAGCAGCGGAAAGGCGAGCAGTTTGACCCTTTACCAATTCCACAGCACTCTGGACACTTGTTTTTAGCTCTCTCAACTCTTTCAACAAATCTTTCATCTGCTGTGAATTAGTAACAGTATCTCCATGCTCTGTTGGTCTCATATCACTCCCTTGACCTTTACCCAACGGAATACTATCAGGGGTAGACCCCTCCTCCCAGGGGTAGGAGTTGCAGCTGCCACACTGATCCAAGGAACCACCAATTCCTCCTCCTTTTCTGCTTCTCGTACTTCCTGTATCAAGGGAATGTAAGAGGGAAGATTTTCTTTACGGTCTCTCAGTCTCAATTTGAGCAACAGGAAACTGGAATACTTGGTGGACCTCAATATCTGGCCCAACCCAACTCGATTCAGTTCACTTGAGTCCACACCTCCCCTCCTAAACACTCTTTGTAATGCCTTCTGTCTTTTTTTTAACTTTATTTATTTATGAGTATTTTTTAACACATATACTGAATTTTTGCAAAGTCAACACATAAAACATGAACATCTTCATACAACAAACAACATAGTTATCATAATGTCATCAGACTAATCCGTTGTACTATATAATCTTTGATGCAGTAGAGTAGATTGATTATGCAGTTACTTATGTCAATCATTTATATTGAAATCTAGGCAAATAAAATAATGATACGATATTACATAATTTCTGTATTTTGTATCTAGACACATTTTCTCTTAGTATAGATATTACATCATTTCTGTATTTTGTATCTAGACACCTTTTCTCTTAGTATCTTTGCTGATGTAGAAGAAGAACAAGAAGCAATTAATTATTTAATTCAGTGTGGAATTAGTATTGGATGAATACTCCAGAAAACACCCCATTTCCTCTAATAAAAAAAAAGAAAACTATAATAAATAACTAAATGCTTCCCTTATTTTTATGTGATTCCGGAGACCCTCCTCTTAACTCATCAGGCTCCTCTTATGGGATGAAATTGGGTTTATATCGCATAATATATACCACCCATCTTCTCCACTTTAATTCAACATATGCTTCCCTATGTTGAACCAAAGCCATTAGTCGTTCCATTTTATAGACCTCAATCATGATGTCCTGCCACTCTGAGACAGTGGTAGGGACAGTAGATTTTCTTGCAATTGATTTCTTAGCTGTAAGCAAGCAAATATGCATCAGGGACTGTGAGTCTGCATCCCTCAGTTCCTCAGGGAAGTCAGAGAATAGAAACAGTTCTACAGATAGCTGAACAGAGGTGTTGAAAATTTGTGTCAATGCCGCCTGCAAGGCTCCAAAAAAAGGCCATACGGTTTTGCAATTCAAAACTATATGGCCATGTGTGGCCGGGGAAACTTCACATCCCCTCCAGCATTCAGTACTCCTTCTCTGAAGCTATTTAACCTGTATGGCTGGGGATCTAAAGAATCTCAATGCCACCTTCCATGAGAATTCTTTCCAAATATGAGAGGTGGTGATTCTGTGTACATACTGAATATGGCGGTCCCAAATATTTTCAGGAATTTGAATTTCTAAGTCTGACTCCCATCTTTGCCTTATTGATTGCAGAGGATCTTCCTTTAAGGCCATTAAAGCCTTATATATGTAAGATACCATATGTGACATGGGGGCAGAGCCATTTAGTGCTTTACATATTATTTCAATTATTTGCATCTTAGAACATGCCATCAAAATATGCTGTGGGAGTGTTTTAATGAAGTTGATTGCCTGGAAATATTTGAATTGGTCCTGCCATTGGAGATCATATTTAGTTTTGAGATCCTCAAATGGCAGAGGATGACCCTCCTGAAGGAGATTCCAAATTGTAACAATGCCTAACTTTTCCCATCGAAGAAATCCCATGTCCAGCCTGGCTGGTTGAAAAGTTTTGAGGTGAGGTAATGAGAACAGTGTCATATACTTTGAAATCGAGTTGAATTTATAAACTGCTGCCAGCTCCGTATTTTATCACATGTGTAGGAGTTGATTTCTCCCACTGGAACACTAGGGTGCGTCAGGAGAATGTGAAACAGATTCACTAAATCTTCCTCCTGCATTTCTAGTTCCCTCCATTTGGTGAAATGTTGCTTATGTAGCCAACAAAATACTATTCTGATTTGTGCTGCAGCATGACAGAGTTCTAAATCAGGAAGGGCCATGCCACACTTGTTTTGGGCAGTTGTAATATGGAAAACTTGATTCTAGGGGGTTTGAAATCCCAAACATATTGAGATATCTTTTTATTTAATTCTTGAAAAAAACTGTTCAGAGGGGTTATTGGTAGAGTCTGTGCCAAGTACAGTACTCCTGGGAGCAAATTCATCCTGATCGCCTCCACTCTGTGACTGAATGGAAGAGGGGTAGTTCTCCACTTTTCTAAATCTTGAGTCAATTGCTGCAGTAATGGAATTTAATTATACTTAAACAGATGTTCAAGTGCCTCTGTCAAATTTACCCCCAAATATCTGAGGTACTGTAAGTTCCATATAAATGGGAATATTCTATTTATCTGTTCAGATGGGTTATACGTGTCAGTGGCTCAGTAGGTAGCACACTCGCCTCTGAGGCCGGGAGATCAGAGGGCTGTGGGTTCAGTTCCCACATCTGGCACTTGGGTTAATATCCCAGCACTGACACTGTAGTGCAGCATGAGAGGGGTGCTGCACTTCTGAGGTGCCGTCTCTCGGATGTGACGTTAAACTGAGGTCCCATCTGCCTGGATTGGTGGTAGTTCAGGTGGATGTTAAAGATCCCATGGCACTTATCGAAAAGAGTAGGGGAATTTTCCCGGTGTCCTGGCTAAATTTCCCTCATTCAGTAAAAATACCACCAACAGCTTAATCTGGTTCAAGGTCAGTTGGCATTCATCTGTATTCTCCCTCCCCCGGGTCGTGCCTGAAAATAGGCAGGATTTGTCTAGTGCACTTACCTGGTCAACAAAAGCTAAATAAATAAATAAAAATAAATAAATAATTTAGCTTAAGCATTTCTGTTTTCATTAGATTAACTCTGTAACCGGCTAGTGCTCCAAATTTGTCTAATAAACCCCACAATTGAAGTAATGAGGTCTCAGGGGAGGTTATATAAACCAGAAGATCGTCAACATATAATGACAATTTATGATGTCCCCCCTTCCCCAGCATTCACCCCTACAATTGCTTCATCTTGGTGGATTGCCTGTGCCAACAGCTCCAGGTAAATAGCAAAAAGCAGGGGATATAAGGGACTATTTAATACGATTGGGTCTGAGATGGAGCCATTTTCTCTAATGTAGGCCTGGGTGTGGTCACAGATTCAAGCAATCAGTTGTTGGAAACTCGGGAATCCCAGGGCTCCCAACGCTGATCAAAAAATGGCCACACTACCCGGTCAAAGGCCTTCCCTGCATCTAAACTCACCAATAAAAATGGGGCCTTCGACCGAGCATCATGGTGCAATAAATGTAAAGTTTTTTTAATATTATCTTGAGTTTATCTTAAGGGAACAAATCCGCACTGATCTGCATCGATCAGGAAGGGCAAGAGACCTTCTAATCGTCTGGCCAATATTCCTGCAGATATTTTATAATCTATGTTCAAGACTGATATAGGCCAGTATGAAGAACATAAAGTGGGGTCTTTCCCTGGTTTATGTAATGCCTTCTCTAATCTGGTCAGATAAGTGGACAAGGTCTCCCCTCTCTGTTGCTGAGTGGCCGTGAATCTCCACATAAGGGGCAGGATTTTCAAAGCCCCAACGCAAACTGTGACAATGGCAGCTTGTGCTGAGTGCTGGTGCATCTCAGACCCTGCACCCAATCTTCCAATGGACAGGGTTCCAGCGCCTAAGTCCCACAGCTTGAGGCAATAGTGGCAGTGTGTCAAAGAAATGGTGCACCCACTTGGAATGCTACAGCGGCCGCCTACCAGGTTAATATATCGTATGCTTAATAGCATACAACATGAGTGTAAAACTGAAATAGTGCTGTAAATGTAAGCGAGAGGGTGCAATACACTGAATGCTTCTTTGCATGGTATTGCACCCTCTCGCTGTACCAGACAGAGGATGAGAACTCTGCCGGGACAGGTCTCCACTGAGCAGCTGCTGTGGCTCTATGAGATGAGCCACTGGCAGCAGAGGACACAGGCAGAATGTTTGGGACTGGGTTTGATTCCCAGTCCCAGGTGCAAATACATCTTTTTTTTAATTTTCGCACTTTGTGCGATTTCACTGTTAACCCCCCGGAGTTGAGAACTTTATCGGGGGGTTCAGGGGTGCAGCCCCTTACACTGGGGGTGGGGGCAGAGCCCTGTAAAAGATTTATGCCACATGCAAGAAATTGCGCTGTATTGGCAGCGCACATTTTGCATGCGGCGTAATGTCTTGTGACATTATGACCCCCTGCCCAGTGGCCGTGGGGTGTATGGGGTGAGAGCTGCACCCTTGGATGGGGACATTGTTCTGGCTCATGCCCCCAACCACCACTATGCCCCGAACCACCAACTGGGTACCCAGTATCCCAGGAGTACCCCTATTGCCCGCCCGATCTACCCCAACAGTGACATAGATGATAGAATTCACCCTGGTGATCTAGTTGCCCCCCACTCTGGCAGGTATTGCACACCACCCTGCTCCCACCCCCATCCTGTACCCCGATCTGGCATTCGGCTCAGCCCTCCGCACACCACCACGGCTGGCCGCCAAATGAATTGGCAGAGTGCGTACTGTATACAGTACGCACTCTGCCAGTTCATTCAGAGGCTAGCAGTGGTGGTGGTGTGTAGAGGGATGTACCGGTCACCAGATCGGGGTACAGGATGGGGGTGGGAGCAGGATGGAGGACAATATCTGCCAGGGTGGGGGTTTGGTGAGTGAGGGGGCCACTAGATCACCAGGGTGAATTTTGTCATCTATGTCACAGTTGGGGTAGGTTGGGGAGGGGAGGGGAGGAGGCACTAGATCACTAGGGATATCTTCATTACAGGTGCAATTCAGTGTAGGAGCAGTTTGGGGTGGGCTGGCATCCCAAGGGATGCCTAAGTACCATCAGACCAGCCCTCGGCTTGTCTAATGGTATGTAGCACTTTGTCCCTGGGGAGAGCTTTGAAAATAGCGATGTCAGGGTTGTGGTGGCCAGGGACTACCGCAAGACCCCTGGCGCCATGCCGCAGCCATGTTTATGGTGTAAGGTCATAACAAGATTTGGTGCAAGCAGCCTGCTGATTAACATAGGCTGCTTTGTAAAATTGCTCGGGGTGCTACCCTTGACACAAGGTGTTTGTTGCATCCTACATGTTGGACGCAAGCACCTTGCGCCAACCTAAGGGTTTTGAAAATCCTGCCCAAGGTCTTCACAATCCTTTGAGGTGCCAAAAGCAGTCTCTAAGACAACCAAATACTCTTGTGCAGGATCATCAGGATTGGTGGACCTCGATGCTCGGATGGTGTCCAGTACAGGCCCTCTGAGGCTTTCCATAATCTTTTTCCATTTTACTGCTTCCACACACTGCCACTCTTGAACCAGGGGGGATGCATAGTTCATCGAAGTCTCTAAGTCATCCTCCCCATGGAGTGTGGGAATTGCACCACAGAACACTCTTAGGCAGTGGTAAAAGTCGTGACCACTGGAGGGCACATAAATAGGAACAGGCATGGGTGCTGGTACTGGGGCAGACACAGTGGTTGGTACAGGTACAGGGGCCGGCATTGAGGATGGGGCTGGCGTAGAGACAGCTGTAGATGTAGGAGCAGGTGCGGGTGTAGGGGTATTTTGAGGGTTCTCAAACAATCGTTTTAAGTCCTTGAGGGTTTGGCCCCCCGGCTTGTAATAGCTTGGTAAGTTTGTCTTTGGGCCCTTCAGTCTTGTGGTCTCTTTAGATTCAGGCATTGCATTGTACATATGTATGACCCTTCCCATTACCCTGGGCTCATCAGACACAATCTCACATGGCACTCCAGAGAGATCTAGTGGAAGGCTACACTCCACGAGGGCCATTAAACTATGGGTAGCCCGGTTGATTCAGCGGGCTTTCACCAAGGCATTTAACTTTACTTAAAGCTCCCTCGATGGTGGCTTTGTTAGTGCCCAGGGGAAAGTCCAGTATCAATAGGGCCTTTTGGGGGTCAACCTCCTCAGCTTCACACCAATCAAGCAATAATTGCACAGGCATGTTAATAGCAGCAGTTTTAGCTCTGGGGTCGGTAGCTTGCTCCATTTTAATTTTGGTGCTAAATTATCAAACAGTTGCAATTGTGTATTTTTGGTCACTAGGGGGTGCTAATACCAGTGGTGCCTCCACGATGTTACTCCTAGACGGCACTGTCTCTAGGGTTACTACCCCTGCCTGTACTTTGGACAACAGGTTGAGGCACCTGGATTCAAACTTAACAATTACCAAGGTTTTCCTGCCCTCAGTAACCACAATATTTTGGTACCTCCACCCAGAGTAATGTATATGGGGGTATCTACCTAACCTGGTACAGCCCTCTAGGAAGCTATGACCACCCACAAGCCCGCCTAATGACCACATACCTTGTAGTGGGGAACAGCCCTTCACAGCAGTTAACACACAGTTGGCAATGAACATTAACAATATGCACACACCCCTTGCACTTACCACCAGGGTCTGGTCTTCGTCAAACACCCTGGAACCCCCTGTAAAACTATTCAAAACAGGCATGCACTTTTAAATACATTTCCCACCAGACACATTAACCTTAACCCAGGCAATGAGATCTTCATGAGGCAGTGTAACAGTGAAAAAAATCAATTAATTTATTAAGGGGGATTTTGAACAAGGAAAGGAGCAGATCTAGATGAATGATTACTATACTGGATTTAAACCAGTGTATTTTGCTTGCATGCATTCAGTCACACTCTACAGTCTTGCAATGGCTGGGTGCCCAGAATGTTGGTGGCTAGCCAGAACGGTGCCCGGGGTTGCAGCTGTTGTTGGGGCCCTTGATGGAAAGAAAAGGCAAGTTAGCATGCAATAACAAAGTACAGGATTGATTGTATCCTTGGCCGGTTGGCCTAGTCCACTGCAACCCGGTAAACACACTGAAGAAATGAGATGGTACCACAGAATGATTTAAAGAACTGTTGCAGGGAACTACCCTGAGTTTACTCAGAACACCCTGGGATTGACGATGGCCTGGTGAAATGAAGACCATTTGCAGAGCACTGAAGAGCATGGGGAAGCTGGGACGACACGACTCACCTCCGCTTCATGGTCTTTCCCTCCAGGTGGCCGCAGCCTGTGGAACTTTGCTGCACAGGGTCTGGATCCCCATGCCGGTCTCTCACCAGAAAAATGGTAACTGGTACCAGAAAAGATGGATGGGCCAGGTTTGGCATGAGCCCAAGGCCAAATGAAACACTTTTGGCAAAGTTCAGTTCTGTTGCTGGTGAAAACCTTCAGCTGGCTGACAACTTAGCCGAACAAGACAACCGACTCCCGTCGGCAAACAGGTGTCCTTGGTTAGCAGGCCTCGACCCACCTCAAGCATTCAGTACATTTAATGGAAACAGCATCCACTTCTCTACCTCTCAGTTCGGATTCAGGCCAGTTCACAATTGCAGCTGATATGCTGCTCAAACCTCTTAATCTGCAAAGGCAGTCTCTGTCACAGATTCCTGAACTTGGGACCACAGACACATGCCAGAGAAACTAGGCCTTTCCTGGGCCGGAACCCCATGAACTTGAATGACTCCTACGTCATGGTGTCTTGGGACGAACACTCCACAGAAGCTCCTCTCAGTTCAAGAGCTCGAGCTGCTCTCCAGAAACAACTGAACTGTTTAAATAATAGTCTTTGGATTAGTCTGTGTTTCCTGCAATCTGATTGGTCAGGAGAGCTGTCACTCACATTCCTTCGCTCATATTGATTCCTTTAGGTGCCAAACTGAAAACTACAAGAACTACAGCTTTTTCCCCACAAAGTACCTGAACTAAGGACCCCTCAAGGTTCCCTGTGTCCCAACTGGTTCAATTCTTGGAAGTCCCGGACCAAACACGGTGGCTCCCATTTGGATGCATAAGCTGCAAGAAGTCAGGTTAAAATGAGCACTCTAGTTTAAATATAACAAGATCAGAAGTAAATATTTACAGTAATAGATAGAGCTCCCTCTGCTTTGTTATTGACCACAGAGTGGGGCAAATTAGGATGGTGCCTGGCCGGTCACGAGCTTTGAAGCACTTGGACCCAGCCCAGGCCATATTCAGTACACTGGCAGTGTCACTAAAAGGGTCAGGCAAAGAGGCACATCAAGGCACTCTCACACAGATCAACAGGATCACCAAATAACCATGGATTTACTATCTCTGCAGGACGTCTGCCTGACAGTGGGAGACACTTAAGGTAAGCCCCAAATTGGGGGGGGGGCTACAGGTAGAATGCTTCCTTTTGTTAATTTACTACATTGTAGGGTTAGCTCTCATTACTATTTCCCTTTTCTCTGCCATCATGAATTTGAATTTTAACTGTGCTGCCTCTTAGCTGGGGCCACTCTTCATCCAAAGTAGCAATGTGGGGGGTCAGGGGAAGGGAAAAAGGGCTTGTGAATACATAAGTTGGTCATTCCTATAGGTTAGGAGCTGAAGTCATGGATCCCCCCCCGGACACTTGGAATACACTGGAGTAAAATGCTGACTTTCACACACCCCCATTACATAATTGACTAAGCTATGGGGCCTGACACAGGCCACCTCACACTCATCCTTCTGGGGCAGAGGGGATCAGACAAACACATAGATGAAGCAGGGCGACCTGGGTTCGAGAATGGACCAGGATTGTCGGGGGTCAGCCGTGGGGGGAAGGGCAGTCGCTGGATTGAGCCACTACATGGCAGCTCTCCTCTCCTGGGGAAGTCTGGGGGGGCTGTGCGACCGGCACATGCGGACCCCTGGTGGAGAAACCAGGGGTTCCATTGTGACCGGTGCCTAGACCCTCCTGGGAGATGTGCCGGACGCTGCTGCCCTGCGTCATTTGCATCATTGCACGTCACGACCCCATTCACAAGAACATAAAAAAAAAAAAAAACAGCTGCCGTCTCTATGAGGTCCTGCTCTCCCAGCTCCAACTGTGTCACCACAGCACTGTGGGCTGTTGACTCATTATGGTTTCCAGTGTGCTGGCCCAACTCCACACCTTGGGGGGAAGCCAAGGAGGCAATATCAGTAGGATCCCCTGCCGGAATCCTTCCTCTGTCTCATGCGGGTTCATACTGAGTGCATTGGCTCCACCCTGGGGGGCAGTCCAGGGGGTATCCTTGGCCTAGAGGTAAGTCCCGGGGTGTGATGGGATCTGGGATGGGCCAGGGCTGAGCCTTGGCGGTGGCTTAGGGATTAAGTATACTAAATTAATACTAAATAAAACAAAAAATAGAGGATGCCAAGGGGAGCGGGAGCCACCCTACACCACCTGAAAAGACATAATCCTGGGGCCCAGTGCACTCGACTGGAACTTGGCTGACCTGGGCCTGGTGTTACCAAAATCCACACCAGAAACTGATGGACGGCCAGGACTGCAAACTGTCATTCTTCAGTTATGAGCTGTGTTTGTGGTGTATGTATATACCAGTTACCGTGTTCATGTTTGAGTTAAATATTTTACTGTTTAATGTTTTGAAGCCTTGCTAGAGAATAATTGTGCTAGCTGTGAACTAAATAACTGACTTGAAAATGCAATGGGGGAGAAGGGAGAGAGAGAGCAAACACAGGCAGATCCCATTTCAGGACAATAGACAATCCAAAAATAACAGATGAGGTCACCTGAATTAAAAATAGTTTCCCGGAATGTGAGGGATATGGGGAACCAATTTGGAAAAGTAAGGTTCGTACACATGTGAAATCCCTCAAATGTGATACAGCGATGCTGCAGAAGACCCATAGAAAGAAAGAAAGTAGAGGCTCTCAATGTACGTAGAATGTGGGTAGAACAAGTGTTTGACAGTTCCTTTAATACAAAGCCATGCAGGGTTGTCGTACCATGCAGGGGGGTCTACATTATACTGTCACCCAAATGGTGTCTGATGCAGAAGGTCGGTGGGTGCTAGCTAAGGGTATATTATACCACCTGGAACTACTCCTCGGCAGTGTGTATGGCCCAAAAGGCAAACCCATAATTTTTTAACATGCTGGCACAAACTATACTGGACCTGCAGTCCATGAATATAATTACAGGGGGGATATGAACCCTGTTCTGAATCCGCTGCTAGATAAATCTACAGGAAGGCTGGAGAACCCTGAACCACCCACAAGAAGGGCTATGAAAAAAATGACTGGAAGATCTGTGTTGCGTAGACTAACAGCGTCTGGTACACTCACAGGAATGGAATTGTTCTTACTTTTCCCCAGTGTACTCTATGTACCCCTATATAGATATGGTGTGATTGTCTCTAGGTCTATGCAACTTGGTGGTGCAGGCCTACGTTAGTGATATTTTAATTTCAGACCATGCCCCAGCTGGCCTCACCATCAATGTAACAGGTGCAAAAGGGGGCCCTTCTAAGTAGCAATTAAATCCAGGCATGTTGCAGGAAGCCAAATTCAAAACCTGGCTGCAAGCCTAGTCAGAAGCCTATTTTTTCTTCCATATAGCATTTTACCCCTTGGGTTTCCAAATGCTCTGACCTTACCTCCCCCAGACTGGCAACCACCTCCCTTGGGTTTACTTCTTATGTGGAATGCCCTATGAATCCCCACCCCCCCATGGCAGGGTTTGGGGGGGCAGGGCCATCTTCAACTCCCAGAGAACACATCTAAATAATGCCTGAGGTTCCCAGATTATGGTGTGGGTCTGCAGAGGTGTGAAATGCACCAGCTAACCCTTGGTTGATTTTTCTGTTTTTCTGTCCACTGATTGAGCTGAGGCAACACGGCTGGTGCATGCATGTGGAGGCATGCATGTGACCCGGATCCTGTGGCTTTCCACTGACCCAGATGATGCACATATGTCTGCTGCTCGGACGTTCATCACTGCCACCAGACCTCCACCTGATGGCAGCCAAAAGCCAAGTCAGCAAGCCTCTTTGATCCGGGAGAGAGAGAGAGAGAGAGAGAGAGAGAGATAGAGCTGCCTGGAGTCTGCTGCATCCACTTCTAACCCACCTCCACTGCTGGCCCCCCGGTGACCCAAGCTCATTCCCGAACTTGGGTCGCCAGCATGATGCGAGATAAGGCACTTAACAGCACCTCAGCCCTTAGCGCCTCTGGGCCAGTGTCAGAAAAATGTACAACTGGAAGTATCACACAGCACAATCTGGGAGGCTCGCATGGCCACCATAAAAGGACATATCATGGCTTATGCAGCAACCTAGAAAAGAGACTCAAAGCCCAGGAGCTAAATAAAAAAGTGGAGAAAGAGAGGGAATTGGAAAGGGAATACAAACAAATTGGTAACCCCAGATTTAGCGAAATTAAGAAAACTCACTACACTGAAATACAAAATCAACATGCTGTTCAGTTTTAACGCAGAATTCACCTTGTTTAGAACAGGTCAAAAATACTGAGAGGCTGGTGAGAAGGTCAGCAGGTTACTGGCATATAGGCTTCACCAGCAGCAAACAAGTAACAGAATTGTAGCATTACGCAAGGGAGATGGGATGAACACAAGCGACCCCCTATAAATTTGCCATTTATTTGTAGACCACTTTGCCAAGTTGTATAAAATGCAGAAAACACCCACAGAGCAACAGCTAACAGAATTTCTAGTCTCGGTGATCCTACCCAAATTACATCAGAAACAGCAGGATTATATAGATGACCATAGAAGAAATCACTGCTGTCACAAAGTCCCTTACAGTGGCTAGGACCCCATGTATGGATACTTACTGGGCAAATTCTATAAAGCCCACATTGAGATACTTCACCACTATCTGTTGGCAATGTACTCTGAGGCACTAGAGCAACAGCAGCTACCATCAATGCTGCAAGAGGTGATAATAGCCCTGATATATAACAAGCATTTGTAAATGCCGAATGTTTGCTTGCTGGTATTGGCATTGGTAGTCCAGGAGATAAGAGAGATGCATAATAGGAATGGCAGTGAAGTATTGAAGTAATACCAACCTCGACTCCACACTCCTGCAGAGACTGGGATAGTGTGCCTGGTGTCATCGTCCAAAACACTCATGCCATTCCACCATCCCACCCTGCAGACACCAACAGGTGTTGCAGTGTGCCTTGAGGTCTCCGGCCCTTAAGCTCATCCCATTCCATTAGGAAATAAGTTGAGATAGGTGCAGTATAGGAGAATGCAGTGAACGTTAGGACTGAAGACCCCAAGGCACACCTTGATGCCTGTCAGTGGCTGCAGGGTGGGGTTGGGGTGGAATGGGGTAAGCATTATGGCCAACGACCCCAAGTCACACCCCCGATGCCTGTCAGTCTGTACTGGGTTGGTATTACAGTTGGAAACCCTAACACCCCGGGCATTTGTTGGTATTTTTGCTCCAAATTTTCAACATGGGCTTTCTGGGATCCGACATCATGAACAGTGGCAGCATAATTTCGTTACTCAATCCCAAAAGGTGATTTCACACAGCGAGTGCGCCATTCGGCTCCACAGATGCGAAAACACATTTCAGGCTCGATGTGAAAAATTACTTCTGTACTCTTCATGAGGAGATGTGAAGAAACATCAGTGTTGAAAATCTGTAGTGAAAATATGAAAAAGTGGCAAAGTTATGAGTATGCGTAGAAACTGTGCAATGCATGCTCATAATGCAATAATTTTTTTGAATGTTTTCACCAAATTTTCAACATGGCCTTTTTGGGTTCTCCCCTCATGAACAGTGAGTGGCACTGGGATTTTGTTAATCTGTCCCAAAAGTTAATTTCTCACAGCGACCGCATCATTCTGCGCCACAGGTAAAAAAACACATTTCGGGAAGGATGCGAAAAATGATAGCTGTACTCATCATAAGGGGTGTGAAAAATGGCAATGTTGGAAATTTGGAATTAAAAATTGATGAAGATACGAGCGAGCATAGAAATTGCGCAAAGAACAAATGAACGAAGAGGCCAGAAGAAGGAGAAGGAAACAGATTCATTTCAGCGCTTTACAGTAATTGTACATTGCTATTTTTGTTTTAAACTTAGATTGTGGGCTTTTAGTGACACTGTAATTTCTTTGCTGTCTTTACTTAGAATAGTTTTTGGGCTGTTAGAAATTTAAAACCTAGCTTGTTGTGCTTGTAGTGGTGGTGTATTTCTTTGCTGTCTTTAATTGCTGCAAATTATGTCTTGGCTTGTCTGACTTACCCTGTAGTTTGGGTGAGGGGTGCTAATTGTCTGGCCTCTGACCTCAGCTACGTGATAATTAGAGGTGGGGCTTAGTCAGAGTTGAGGTAGCAAGTGATTTTTGTTTTCTCAGAAGAAGCCAGAAGGAGAAGGAAACAGATTCATTTCAGTGCCTTACAGTAATTGCACATTGCTATTTTTTTTTAATTTATTTATTTAAAGTCTAGGAATTACAACCTTTTGAGTCAGGGACTCATTTACAAAGGCTCCACATCACACAAAGAATGACGACAGGTACAGAGGATGACAGTACATAGATTAAATACAGTGTCATTGTACAGTGCTACTACATCAAGTGTTTCAGAGGTGTGTATGGTACAATCAAAATGGAGTCAGGTACTTATATAGCAGAGGAACAAGGAGTTATCTGCAGTCACAGTGGGAGCTGGTTAAGATATAGTCATGCAGCTCAGTTTTGAAAGGCCCCAGCCTGGGAATAGATAGGGTGGGTCCAGGGATTGAGTTCATCCAGCGTGGAGCCCTATAGCGAAAGGACGGTTGGCCCCTACTGGTCTTTACAAGTGGGATGTGGAAGGTTGCTATGTCAGCCTGCCTTGTGGCCCTCCTTGGCAAATTTGGTTGAAGTAGTGGTAGGCAGTCAGGGGGAGCGAGACCTAGCAGGATTTCTTTGGACAGGAGGCAAGTGTGATAGAATAAACGCCCTTGAAAGTTAAGCCATGACGCCTGTTGGAAGAGGTCACAGGTGTGAGTAAGCCGTTCACTTCCTGTAGCCAGCTGGCAGGCCTTATTGAGGGTGCATTTAATGGCAGTCAGGGCAGTGTCTGATGCTGCCCCATAGATGACTATTGCATAGTCTACCAGGGAGATGATGGAGCAAGAACTAGCTAGTTGGAGGGCATCAGGTGGGAGACAGAATCTAAGTCGATAAAGTAGACCAGTTCTGATGTTAATTGCAGAGCATGTTGATGCTAAATGCTCACAAAAGGTGAGGGCCGAGTCGAGGGTAACCCCAAGATATCTGAAGCTGGCAACTGGTTCCAGTCTGGTGCCCTGGGAATTTTGTATAGCCAGTATGGCTGATTTGTGTTTATGTTGCGGGTGGATGAAAAGCATGGTTTTTGTTTTTTTATAGGTGAGGACAAGTTTGTGGGAGGCAAACCATGACTCAATTTCTGTGAAGGAGGCCTGTAGGGATGTTTGGAGCTGGGAAGGGTCAGGGTGTCGACTAAAGATCACTGCGTCATCAGCATAGAGGAGGAGATGCCAAGTGATGGCCATAGGGAAGGAGTTTAGGTACAGTGAGAAAAGGAGTGGACAGAGGATGGACCCTTGAGGAACATCTGATTGGACAGGTAGGCTCATGGAAAGGGTGTTATTTATTTTAACTCACTGTGCTCGGCCGTTGAGATAGTTGTTGAACCAACCAGTGGCCTCTTGTGATATGCCAACGGAGAGGAGAGAGCTTAAGAGCATTCGGTGATTTACGGTGTCAAACGCCTTGGACAGGTCGCTATAGACAGATGCTGCCAAGGCTCCCTGGTCAAGGGCATCATGGATAAAAGAGGTAAACTCGAGGAGGGCAGTAGTAGTACTATGCCCTTTTCTGAAACCATGCTGTTGCTGGCAGAGAAGGTGATGCGAGTCCAAATATTGAGTGAGTTGATCTGCGACAATTTTTTCCAATGCTTTTGAGAGGGGAGGAAGTATGGAAATGGGTCTGTAGTTACTTGTGGAGGTTCTAGTTTTTATGTACTGGTGTGATAATCGTTCTTTTCCACAATGACGGGAACTGCCCAAGACACAGAAACATGTTAAGTATTTTAGTAAGAGGTGTTAGCATTGCGTCAAGTGTTAAAGAGAGCAGCTTAATATCAATAGCGTCAGCACTCTGTCTAGTTTTCCCGAGGAACTTGGCGATGTATGAGCGGGCAGCACTAGGGCAGATTGTTCTAAAGCGAAAAGGGGGGGTCACCGGGAGAGGGGAGGGAACTGCCCAGTAGACGCAGAGAATAAAGTGAGATTGTGGGCTTTTAGTGACACTGTAATTTCTTTGCTGTCTTTACTTAGAATTGTTTTTGGGCTGTTGAAAATTTAAAACCAAGTTTGTTGTACTTGTAGTGGTGGTGTATTTCTTTGCTGTCTTTAATTGCTGCAAATATCCCCCCCCCCAACTCTTAACTATATGCCCTGTTAAATCTGATTGACAGGAGCTAAGCACATGATATGGTAGGGGTTGTGGAGTAGGAGGGGCATAAGGGGGAAGAAGCCCGCCCTCAGCACGACAAGTGTTTTGACTAATTTTGTATTTATTTTTTTCTTTTTTAAAGAAAAGTATCTGAGGAGCAGTGGCAGTAATTTTAGGACAGTAAATTAACAAAAAGGGAACTAAGAGAGCTTCAATAACAGACAAGTACTGGAATAGCAGTATAAGCGTAGTATAATGTGGGGAGTGGTGCAATACAGTGGCTGCGGGGCAGCCATATTCAGGCAGACCTTCTGGACGCTGAGGTGCTGCCCTATCTGCATGCATCTCTCTGAACTGCAGGATGAGGTAGCCAGACTCAGAGCGGAAGTAAACTGGGTCAAGAGTACCATCACCTCTATCCATAGACCACCCAGTCCAACGCCGCTGCCGCAAAGGATGCCGAGAATGAGGAGCACTTGTATGACAGTGGGTTTAGGGAGGGTTAGGGCGGTCAGCAGAGGCACATCCCAGATCCTATTCCACACAAGAACTCATATGCCACACTGGCAAATGGGGACAACCAAATAGAGGTACCCAGAGAAGTGGAAGGAA
Organism: Neoceratodus forsteri; assembly: GCA_016271365.2. Taxonomy (NCBI): domain Eukaryota; kingdom Metazoa; phylum Chordata; order Ceratodontiformes; family Ceratodontidae; genus Neoceratodus; species Neoceratodus forsteri. The sequence continues at coordinate 336,565,504 of JADMNL010000025.1, forward strand.
AGGATGTGGAGGTTAGCAAAGGAGGTAACCTCAGTGGGAAGAGCAGTGGACCCCAGAGGAGGAAGTGAATCTTGGTGGGGGACTCCATCATAAGAGGGATCAAGCTAGGAACACAGGAGGGAGAGGACAGGGAGGAGAGGTGCCTACCAGGTGCCACGGCACGGAGGGATGGAAGGAAGATCCTGGGGATCACTGGGAAGGCAAGACGGGAGGGTGAGCTGGATGTCATTATCCACCTAGGTACTAATGACCTGGCAAATGGGGAGCCAAAGGAAGTTCAGGAAGAGTTTAGGAAATTGGGGAAGGGTCTCAAGCAAGTAGCTACTTCTGTCACCTTCTCGGAAGTACTACCTGCGAGAGGCATGGGAGAGCATAGGTGTGCATGCACCAGGAACTTTAACTCAAGGTTGAAGAACTGGTGCTGTGAGGAAGGGCTTGGATTCATTGGTGACTGGGGACCCATCTGGAGGGATGGAGGCTTGTTCAAGCCTGACGGCCTGCATCCATCCTGGAGGGGAATCCAAGCACTCAATGATAAGTTTAAAATGCTACATTGACAAGCATTTAACCAGCTAAGGGGGTGGCAGGCCAGCAAGGAGGGTACTTCCACTGCCACCCCCCACAGCTAGCAGTGGAACCAGTAAACTGGAGGAGTGGCTATCTCTACAAAGCAGTGTGCAAAAGATGGCAATAAGTGGCCAAGAGGTGGATAGGCAGAAAAGGGTCAAAATTCAACAGAAGGACAGACAGCAAGGAGAACCAGGGATAAAGGACAACCTGGAAAGGGGCTGGAGTAGAACAGCTAAGCAGTCTAGGGAGGTCAAATCATGGAAAGCCATGTGTGCCAATGCCAGGAGCCTTAGCAACAAGATGGAGGATCTAGAGGCTGTCATGGTGCAGTCAGACCTGGACATTGTGGCCATCACAGAAACCTGGTGTAATGATAACCATGACTGGGAGATGGCCATACCTGGCTACAACATATTCAGAAGAGACAGGGCAGGTAGAAAGGGAGGAGGAGTGGCACTGTATGTGAAAAATTACATAAGGGCCACAGAGATCCAGGAGGAACGAAATGTGGGAGAGATACTGTGGGTTAAGCTGGAAAGGAAAATGGAGCCAGCCATCTGTACAGGTGTGGTCTATAGACCACCAGCCCAGGAGGAAGAAACAGATAGGGAGCTTCTGCTAGCCATCCAAAGGATGGCAGACAAGGGTGAGGTGGAGCTGGTTGGAGACCTCAGTATTCCAGACATGGACTGGAGCATCCCAGCAGCAGCATCAACTAGTAGCAGATTTATCCTGGACTCCCTTCAGGGTGCCTTCCTCAAGTAACTGGTCATGGAACCAACTGGGCAGAAGCAATACTGGACCTTGTGCTCACAAACAGGGACAGTGTGATGGGGTAACAGTGGGGGAGCACCTGAGGAACAGTGACCACCAGTCATTGTGGTTTGAAATCACAGAAGGAGTAGAACCAAACCACACAAAAACATGTATCCTGGATTTTTAAGGGAGACAGACTTTGGGAAAATAGGGAGATGCTTGAAAGAGGCATTAAGAGGAATGGGGCAGGAATTAGGGGTTGAGGAATAGTGGGCAGTATTTAAAATGGGGATTACGGGGGGTCACGTGACCGCTTATTGTTGTGAGGACGTGTCTTTGCCAAGCTCCGCTCCCCGGGTTAAAAAACTTGTTAATCCACCAAAATCTCTTGTTAGAAGTAGACATAATTAGGCACCATAAGGTACACAAAGTATGGATGAATACGTTGTGCCAACGGGCAGTAAATCGCAGCGGGTGGGAGCGAAAAATAGCAAGAAGCCACCAGTGACGGGGCAGGCTGGGGCTGTGGGCCCCATCTCTATCTTGGCTGCAGAAATGACTGCGATAAGCTGGGAACTGAAAGATCAATTGATGGTCGCCTTATCCCCCACAGCTTGAAAGGCTGGAAGAAAAACTAGATTGCAGGTTAACTGTGATGGAGTCACAACTAGAACAGCAGCAGGAACAGATGGAGGAGGCAGAGGGCTGCATCTCGGCTGCTGAAAGACACTTTAGCTCCTCTACCAAAGCGCATGGAGGATCTAGAAAAGGAAGTGCTGGATCTCATGGAGGCCCTGGACTACCAAGAGAACTACCATCACAGGTCTAAACTGCATCTCTGGGGCCTCCCTGAGGGTAAGGAGGGCTCTGACATCCTTGAATTTTGTGGAAGGAAGCTGCCTGCTTTATTGGGGCTGAGCCCGAAGGGGGGCCATTACAAGCTGGAACAAGTGCATCGGGCAGTGCAACCACGGCCGCAGGAGGGACAACCACCAAGACAGATAGTTTTCTGCTTCCACAACTTCCAAGATAGGTAGAAGGTGTGGAAAGCCTACAGAAGTGCTTCTGAATTAAAATATGAAAGGGTGCGATTGTTTATCTCACAAGATCACTTGGCGAGGATCGGGAAAAAGAGGCGAGAGTTTAATGAAGTGATTAAGGAGTGTCAAATGTCAAAAATGGAGTGGTATATGAGCTTCCCTGCTACACTGAAAATCCGTTATGAAGGAGCCACCTATAGCTTTTGGGAGGTGGATAAAGCAGGTAGGTTTGTGATGGAGCTGAAGAAAAATATAGGATGACTGTCCAGGATGGGGGAGAGTTTGCTTTGACAGAGAGAAGAAATCATCCAATATTGTTCTTTATTTCTTGGAAGTTCTTCAGCTGGAGTTTATTGCAACGTTCACGAGTGATTTCTGATGGTTGCCCATCTGCTTTCACATTCGTTTCTCCTGAGGGACGGTAATGAACGGTTAAGTCCCCCTTTAAGAGAGCCCGGGACTGGGATGTGCTAATTCTTCCTACATTGCAGCATTGGTTTGAGGGTCGGATGGAGAGAGTGAGCCTTGGATAGAGTACTGATCTCGAGATTGCTAACTGAAAGCGCGATAGAGGCGAGTGCTAGCCGGAACGGGATTGCAAGTTGCTGGTCACATACCTCGAGCCTCTAAACTGCTGCAGTGAGAGGTGCGAGTGACATCTCGGCACACCGAAGCTGTGTAACGGCTTGCAAGGAAGGCCTGTGCGTTGAAATTGACTTGTGCAGCCTCACCTTGTGGGAGATCATGTATGCAGCTATTCTGGTCCTGGGAACAAGGGGGGGGGGATATCTGATGTAAATACCCAAATTTCTTTCAGTGTAGAGATTGGAGCATAGGAAAAAGAAGGGTAACAATAACGGGAGAGGGGGTCGATGGCTAAAGGGGTATGGATTGGTAAAGGTGTAGTAGGGGATGGGGACTGAAGAATTAATACGAACCCGTGAGCATGATGGAGGAGAGAGTTCGGTGAGAAAAAGGTGAAAGAACATACTAGACCTGGAAGGGATGAGCAAGATTGATCATTTCTGAATCAAACCTTCCACACTATTCCTATGGGAGAGAGCATACCTGTTCTGGGAATGATGTATATCCCGGGGGGGGGGTTATTGTACATAGTTTTTGGGGGAGTGATTGTTCATATGTTATATGTTATGTGTTTTGGATTAGATTTGCATGTTAGGTCCACATTACAATATAAGACAGGACGCGGAATGATACCCACCTCGACTGATGCAATTTGAGGCTTTGACACAGAGGGGGGTAAGAATGTGAAAATATTTATAACAATATGGCTTACAAAGAGAAGGTGAATATTGTCTCATGGAATGTAAGGGGATTTTCCTCTCCAGTTAAATGCACTAGCCTTTTAACAGCTCTCAGGAGTGTGCATGCTCATGTTGCCTTACTCCAAGAAACACATTTGACTTCCTCAGAGCATAAAAAGCTGGTGCAGAATTGGGTAGGGACGTGCTATGCTGCCTCTTTTTTCCTCGCATAAGAGGGGGGTGGTGGTGCTCATACACAGGCACCTTCCCTTTAAGTTAATGAGAGTGGTGCAAGATAGCAAAGAAGGGAGATATGTGTTTGTGGAGGGAACACTGCATGGATCACAGGTCACATCTGGAAGTGTGTATGCACCTGCTGTCTTTGAGCTCTCGTTCTATTGTTCCGTTACGGATTTGCTTGTGAGGGAACAATTTCAAGGGCTAATAATGGGAGGAGACTTTAACTGTACCCCGGACCCAAGGATGGACCACTCGGAGGGGAAAGGGAAGAGGTGGTAATTGCATGAAGAAATGGTGGGAGGGATTAGTGGACTTAGATATCCTGGATGCCTGGAGAATGGCCAACCCCCACACTTAGGGAGTATACTTTCTTTTCCAGTCCCCACAAGATGTAGTCCAGGTTGGACCATATTTATATGGGGGGGTGGTATCACAAGCTGGCTGAGATCAAACATGGACCCATACACATATCAAATCATGCCATGGTGATACTGGCAGTAGAGGTTGATGCAAAGGGGCCAAGGAATGCCTCATGGAGGTTCTCAATGTATTTGATGGGGTCTGAGGAGTTTAGGACCTTCTTTAAGGAACAGCTAGCGAGGTATGTGGAGCTTAATAAAGACACAGCACCGTCTAAGCAGGTGTTTTGGGATGCTGGGAAGGCGTATCTAAGAGGGGCTATTATAGGGTATGTGTCAAGATACAAAAAAGAACAGCTAAGGCAGCAGGAGGAGCTCCACCTGAAGGTTAGGGAGCTGCAGGTGGGGGCAGTCAGGAAGGGAGAAGAGTGCTACATCTGCTGGCTGACGGTGAGGAGACCCTGAATAATAAATTAGCTGGGCAGGCAAAAACACAGTTATTCCTGCTAAAACATAATTTTATGAATGGGGTAATAGACCAGTACCCTTACTGGTTAACCTCTTAAAGGGCAGAAGAGGGAGTATGAGAATCCAGGAGATACGAGAAGAAGGGGGTACCCTACTTAAAGATCCCAAGCTTAATTGGGAAGAGGTTCAGGCAGTTTTACCAGGCCCTGTATGAGGCAGAATGCGAAGACACACTGGATAAGGCAAAGGAATTTCTGGACAAGGTCAAAATACAGGGAATCAATGAGGCACAGAGAGCGGAGTTAAACCGAGAAATTTCCAAGGGGGAAATTAGAATGGCTATTCAGTGCATGAAGCCGGGTAAAGCATGCGGACCAGACAGCCTCCCAGCCGAGTTTTATAAAGGGGTAGGACAAGGGATGGTGGATCTGCTATGGGAAATATTTCTGGAAAGTAAGAAGGGGAACCCACTGCCGCCCACTATGGAGGTTGCAACGATTTGTGTTATCCCGAAGCCTGGGAAGGACTCCCAAGAATGAGCCTCTTATAGGTCTATTTCCCTGCTGAACGTGGATGCCAAGATCTATGCCAAAGTCCTAGCTGCCTGGTTGAATGTGCTGCTCCCAACACTGATACACCCGGACCAAACAGGTTTTATTCAGGGAAGACATTCCTACCATAATGTGAGGAAGGCTCTGAATGTGGTGTATTGCTCATCTCGACGCCCAGGCTCGACAGCAGTTCTGTCCCTGGACGCCAAGAAGGCATTTGATCAAATCGAATGGGGATACCTGTTTGAGGTTCTGGATAGATTCGGTTTGGGAGAGAAGTTCATTGGTATGGTGAGGGCTTTGTATGACTCCCCTCAGGCTTCGGTACTTACTAATGGGGTACTATTGGAGAGTTTTCCTTTGTTTAGGGGCACAAGACAGGGGTGTCCACTCTCCCCGCTACTTTTTCATCTGGCAGTTGAACCCCTGGCAATGGCCATCAGGCAGAACCCTCAGATCAAGGGAGTTGGGGGAAAGGGAGAGCGACAACACAAGTTGTCGCTATACGTGGATGACATGATCTTATATTTAAGAGAGACGGAGAATTCTTTCCCACCCCTGTTGGAACTCATTACGGGGTTTGCTGGCTTCTCCGGGTACAGGATAAACCTGAACAAGTCAGAAATCTTGTATTTGGGGAAGGGGATGGCACCTGAGAGGGATAAGTGGAGCTTGAAAGAGGTTCACTCCGCCTTGAGATATTTGGGGCTAAATGTTGGGAGGAACATATCAGACCTTTATCATCTGAACTATACACCCTTGATAAAAATCCTGATGGCTGAAATGAGAAGATGGAGAGCATTGCCACTGTCCTGGATAGGATGGATGAATTTGATTAAAATGAATATTTTGCCAAGGATCCTATACCTGCTCCAGATGCTTCCAATGAGCCTTAGCAAAGAAGACATTAAGAGACTGGAGAGAGGGTTCTCTGAATTCCTGTGGCAGGGTAAAAGAGCCAGAATTAGTCTGGGAAGATTAAAAGCAAGCTCGGGGGGTGGGCTAAGCTTCCCTGATCTGAAGGGTTATTATCTGACTGCACAAACAAGATTTATAAAAGACTGGGTTGCTAGACCTGAGGCTGCTAGTTGGATAAACCTGGAAGAAATGGAGGCCCAAGGTAGGCTGCCAGCTTACCTCACTAAGGGGAGACGGAGGGCATATATCTCTCAGGGCTGACCCAATCCACTGGTGCTGATGGTGCTTTGACAGCTGGATACAAATTAAGAGGGCCCTTGGTTGAAAGGAGGAAGAGATGCTGCTCTTGCCATTGTCAGGGAATCCTTTTTTTAGGCCGGGACTAGAGGACCCAGGGTTTGAGGAATGGGGAATAAGGGGAGTGCAGTGTATAGGAGACATGTTCAGGTGGAAGGATATCTGTTCTTTTCAGGAGTTTAGAGTGACTAGAGGGCTGCCGAATAACTACTTGTTTCGGTTCTTCCAGGCCAGGGACTATTGTAAGCAGATAAGGAAGCAAGGGAACCAAGCAGCACCACTAGAGCAGGCAGAGGCCCTGATTTGTAAAGCTGGAAGGGACTCTAAGGGAATGGTCAGGGCTATGGTTTCTATTATAAAAAGTGGTATCCGAGACTTGACACACAATACAAGGATGTTGTGGGAAAGGGATATGAGAATGCCAATCTCGGATCATAACTGGGGTCTCCTTTTGGAGTCACATATGGGCCTCCTCTTCTCCAACAAATATAAGTAATCAGCTTATAAATTTATACAGAGGCTCTACTGCCCCCTGGTGGTACTTCATCGGTATCAGCCGGAGATGTCTGAAATCTGTAGTAGATGTAAGGAGCATAGAGATAAATACTACCACTGTTTCTGGGCTTGCCCAAGACTACAAATGTTTTGGAAGGCAATAGCACAGAGCCTGAGTGGCATACTAGGTTTAGAGGTGCCTATCACCCCAATTGCCCTTCTGTTTGACATGGATAAAGGGGAAGGAGAGGAGTGGTCCCCACAGGGGAAATGGGTCAGAATGCTACTCTTACAGGCCAGACAGGCCATATTGAATAACTGGGTGTCGGCAGAAAATCCTACCATTGGGCAGTGGCGCTCCTTGACTATAGGGGCTTTGGCAATGGAGAGGAGATCATACCAGATGAAGGATAAACTAAACACTTTTCTTACCCTTTGGAGCCCTTTTCTAGCAACATTAACCTTGGAGGAAGCAATGATTATACAGGTTGGGAGCTGAGGCCCAGGTAGAGGGGTTATTATTTCAGACAGGGAGGATATTAAGAGACATGTAAGTATTTGAACAAATGATAGACTTATGTTAATAGAATGCAGCAATGAATTTTGTGATACATGTGGACCTTTGTAAATAGTTAATAGAGTTGTAGTTGGATGTAGTATGTCTGTCCTGACAATGTTTGTTTTATTTATTTATTTATTCATGTCTAGGATTACAAAATACCTTTGAACCAAGGCTCTTTTACAAAGGTTCTCCGTCTTAGAGTACAGTCTTGGAGTTACAATTTCAGTATAGAACAATCGATGACAAAGCAAGGTTGTAACATGTTACAGGGGTTTCGTACATGAGAACAAAGGTGGGTACATAGAGGACAAGTGAGGTGTGGGAGGTGGAAACAGTGAAACAGGAGGGACAAGAGAGGGTGGGAGAGAGAAGGTGGTGAGATGGGGGCAGGTATGTAGCAGCCTGAGGCAGCTTTGTCAAGAGGTAGATAGGAATAAGAGCATAAGTTGAGCAGTGGTGATGCAAGTGCTGAGGGGTGGTGCAGAAGGCAGTCAGTGGAGAGGAAGAGAGAGAAGAACCTGGGCTGCCTGAGGGAATAAATGATTAGTTATGGTAGTTACAGGTGCTGGAGGCAAGAGGAGCTAGGTGGTGCTAGGTCCTGAGGGCACCCAACAGCTGCCTGGAGTAAGGCCGAGGGGATTAGTCATAGCAGTCGCAGGAGCTGGAGGCAAGTAGAGCGAGGCGGAGTTTGGTCTTGAAGGCACTCATAGTTGGTAGGGCAGTGATGTCACTACTGAGATTATTTAGCCAGCTGGGTGCCCTATATGCAAAGGATCTTTGGCCTTGGGAAGTGCGATAGTATGGCATTTGCAGCAGGTGAGGTTTAGACTTCCTGGTGTTGCAGTTGTTGAACTTGAGTTTGAGGAGAGAGCTGACACCAGGAGGGGCATTGCCATCATTATTTTTTTTGCTGTGATGCAGGTTTGATATTTTAAGCGACTGATTAGTGGTAGCCACCTCATTTGAGAGTAGAGGTCGCAGGTATGGGTGAGACGGTGTGATCCGGTGGCGAGACAGCAAGCTTTATTGAGGGTGATAGAAATCCGCTTGAGAGAGGAGGCAGTGGTGGAGCCATTGATAATTAGCCCATAATAGATGATGCTGATGATGGAGCTCTGGACGGCAACTGTTAATGCTTCAGGGGTTAGGTGTTTCTTGTGCCGGAACAGCAGACCCATCCTGATATTAGCAGCTTTAGCCACAGTATTAATGTGGGCAGTGTAGGAGAGGTGGGAGTCAAGGGTGATGCCCAGGTATTTAAAGGATTGTACTTGTTTGAGCATGAATCCTTGCTTCGTTTTGATAGCAAGGTGGAACTGTTTATGTTTGTGTTGAGGGCTGCTGAAGATCATGGACTTTGTTTTTTTCTGGTTTAGGATCAGTTTGTGTTTTGTGAACCAGTCTTCAACTGATGTGAATCCATGCTGGAGGTTTTATGCAGTTGTTGAGGATCATGGTGGGAGGCAAGGATAACTGCATCATCCGCATAGAGAATGATTTGCTGAGGACAGAATTCAGGAAGCGAGTTCAGGAACAGGCTGAAAAGGAGGGGACCTAAGATGCAGCCCTGGGGGACACCGAAGCAGACCAGTCTGGAATCTGAGAGTGTGCTGGCAATTCTCACTTTTTGGGACCGGTTATCTAGGTAACTTGAACCAGGATAGCGAGTTGGGTGAGAGCCCCACTTTCTGCAGCTGGGTAAGCAGGAGGCTGTGGTGGACAGTGTGGAAGGCCTTAGTTAAGTCAATGAAGGAAGCACCGGTTAGTTGCCCATTATCCAAAGAGTGGTGGATGGTGCCGGTGAATTCAAGCAGTGCAGTGGAGGTACTGTGATTCTTCCTGAAACCATGTTGCTGCCTGCTCAGTAGGTTGTGCTTGTGTAGGTAGTCAGTCAGCTGGTCGGTGATAATACGCTCCAGGGCCTTTGAGAGGAGGGAAGATGGAGATAGGTCAGAAGTTCTTAGGTGCAGTTTTGACACCACTTTTATGAATCGGGGTTACAGTGGCTCAGTTCCACATGTCAGGGAGCTGGCTTAGGCTGAGGGAGAGGTTAAGGATCCGTGGTTTAAGCACTTTATCAAGTGTGAGGGATAGAAGTTTGAGGTCAAGAGAGTCATTGCTGGTTCTGGTATTGCTGATGGCTTTAGTAACATAGTTGTGTACCTGGTACATCTTGACCGCTTTAAAGTAGAAGGGAGTGTGAGTGGATGGGGCAGTGGTGGGATCGTCCATTTCATTAAAAAAGTCTGGAAGAAGTACAGAATTGAGGTCAGTGAAGGCAGTATTGAAGGTGTCCGCTATGACTTTGTGGTCGTGTAATGTCTCCTTTAATGCTGAGAACTAAGGTGGTGTACCTTCCCTGCTGACCGGTGACTTCTTTTATGTTGTTCCAGAAGTCTCTTCCATTTCCCCAGGAGTTAGTAAGTGCGTTCTTGAAATAAGCAGATTTCTTATCCCGAATTGATTTGTGCGGTCATTTCTTGCACGTTTGTAGTTTGTGATGTCAGTGTGCTTCCCAGTGGCTCTGGCAATCACCCAGAGGTGGTCTCTTGCCTCTAGCTGCCTTAGGAGGTCTCCTGTGATCCAGGTGTTACAGAGTGCCTTAACCTTATGCCTTTTAAGAGGAGCAAATTTGTTGCAGGCCTCTTTAAAGATATTGATAAAGTAGTCCAGAGCAGTGTTCACATTTGAAGCTAGGAGGACCGGAGTCCAGTCTTTCTGGAGGAGGTAAACTTTGAGATAAATTAATTTGCCATGGGGTAGGACCCTACTAGTGATGGTTTTAGGAGGTGGTTTGATGAATTTGTTTGACCAGAGGCAGCTAACAGGGGAGTGGTCACTGAGTGTGTCTGGGAGGACAGTGGTGTTAGAGATCCAGGTGGGGTGGCCAGTAAGGATCCAGTCCAGGATGGTGCTGGTACCAGTTTTTTAGTTTTTTCTGGTCGGTGATTCAACCATCTGTGAGAGATTTGATGCCGTGACAGAGCCCCTAAAAGCTTCTGCCTCAGCAGCAGGCCAATTTATATTAAAGTCCCCAAGCAATATGGATTCAGTATCAGGTGGGAGAGATTGAATGAAGTCCAGCACCACTGAGAGTCCATTACATTGCTCTTTCAGTGGTATGTATACCGTAATGGTTGTAAGGCATTTGTTGTGAGCGCCGAGGAGGATTCTGATGGGGAGAATCTGTGCTGTAGTCATCAGGGGAGCAGTGTTGATGAGGTGTCCCAGTATGGTATCTTTGAGGCAAAGGGTGCAACCACCACCCCTTTTAGCAGTCTGGTCGAGCCTGAAAATGCTGTATCCTGGGAGGGTGATAGCCTGGTCAGGGATCGATGGGGAGAGCCAGGTTTCGACTACTGCGAGGACGTCAGGCCTATGTTGGTTGGTAAAGATCTGAAGGGCATCAATTTTAGGAAGAAGGCTACAAATATTGAGCATTATAATAGAGAAGGTGCCTGGGTGCTTATTCTGGATGGCAGCACTGAGGGGGCTGGGCCGGGATTTGGATGGATATTCCCAGATAGCATCAGGAGGAGGAGCACTAGTTTGAAGGAGCACAGTCGTAGTTCTTTGGTTATGCTTTTCCTTTTTCTGGTCGAGTAAGGACGTGGCATGGGGGAGAGTGGAGGGCCAGGGACAGAGGAGTTGGAGGGGCATGGAGGTATACCCTGCGACTGCAGGGTTGTAGGAACAGATCACCCAAGGTAGGCAGGGACTGAAGCAGAAATATTGGATCAAAAGGAAGAGTGCTTGTAAGGTGATATGTGGAGTCAAATTGGTGGCTGGGGGGTAGCGAGGGGAAGCAGGCTCTGTGGGGGATGGAGTAGGGGAATAAGAGGAGCAAGGATGAGGATGAGGAGGAGGAGGAGGAGAAAGGGGAACAGAGCACTGGGAAGATTCATGGCTTGAAATGAGAGGGAGGAAGCTGGGAGGTGCAGGACAGTCACGGGGGAGAGAGGGGTAGGAAGTAAGAAGGCCAGTGAGATGAGGAGGGAAGCCTGGAGAGGGCAGGCAACCTGAGGGTGATAGAAGTGGCAGTACAAGGACTGTGCAGCATGTGAACAGGAGTGAAGAGTTAAAAAAAGGCAAGAGGGCGGGGTGGTGGGGAACGGGGAGGGAGAACTTATCAGGGCACCCAACAAGAGGGGGCAAGGAGGAGGGGTTACCAGAAGGGCGTGAATGTTTTTATATGCAAACTTTTAACAAAAATATTAATAAAAAAAAAAATGAGGATTACGAGAACAACGGAATTATGCATTAAGCAGGTTAGCAAGGGGAAAAGGAAGAGGAGGCCATTATGGTTTTCCAAGGAGGTAGCGGAGAAAGTGAAAGCCAAAAATATTGCATTCAGGCAATACAAAAAGACACAGGAAGAAGGGGATAGGGAGAAGAACCAGGAGAAGCAAAAGGTGGCAGGGAGGTCAGTAAGGGAAGCCAAAGCTCAGACAGAAGAACACATTGCAAAAATCAGTGTGTAGAAGTGACAAAACCTATTACAGGTACATAAGTGAAAAAAGAAAGGCAAAGGGAGGGATAGTGAGACTGAAGGGGGGAGGATGGGGCCACATGGAGGATGACAACAGTAAAGCTGACATATTGAACAGGTATTTCTGCTCAGTCTTTACTGAGGAAGAGGAGGGTAATGGGTCTGAAGGGAGTACAGGGGGTTGGAATGGTGCAGAAATGGACACAAGTCCCTTTACATGAGAAAGGGTTCTGAAGGAACTGGAAGTAATAAGAGTTGATAAAGCAATGGGGCCAGATGGGTGCACCCAGGGTCCTTAAAGAACTAAGAGAGGTGGTATGAACCTCTGGCTATCCTGTTTAGCTGATCACTGGAAACGGGATGCACCCAAAGACTAGAGGACAGCAGATGTAGTCCCCTTATACAAAAGTGGGAACAAAGAAGAAGAAGCAAGGAACTACAGACCAGTCAGACTCACCTCGGTAGTAGGGAAGATCATGGAAGCACTACTGAAGGAGAGATTGGTGGAACAGCTGGTTGTCAATGGACTACAGGACCGAAGGCAGCATGGTTTCACCAGGGGGAGGTCATGTCAGACCAACCTCATTTCATTTTTTGTCTGGGTGACTAGGGAGGTGGATCAGAGGAGGGCAGTGGACATGGCCTATCTGGACTTCAGCAAGGCCTTTGACACTGTGCCACATAGAAGACTATTACACAAACTGGGGAATATGGGTGTGGGCAGGACAGTAGTGTGGTGGGTAGGTAACTGGCTGGGTGGCAGGACACAGAGGGTGGTGGTAAATGGCTGTCACTCCACAGAGGGAAGAGTGACCAGTGGGGAACCACAGGGATCAGTGCTGGGACTGGTCCTATTCAACATGTAACCTCCCTGCAAATGGGGGTTCCCAAAAGTCTTACAGGAGCTTGCCTGAATGCTCCAAGTCTGGGCGGTGTTCGGTGTCTGAGCTGTTTAAATTTGGTTCCAAGTGAGTGCTATTTGAGCCTCCATGTACTGTCTCTTTAAGAGCTGTCTGCTTGCAGACTTAATTAGTTTGTATGGGGGGACTGTGTATTTAATGCTCGAACCTCGCCCGAGTGTGGAGAAATCGCTCCCTTTCTGCAGTTGCTAAGAGCGCAGAGGGAGCCTAAATGAAAGATGTAACTGTTTGCCTGAAACCAGTTAGAGTGTTAAGTAAAATGCAGTTTGTCAAACCTGCCTTTCTTGCAGCTGGGACTCTGTGTGTGTTACCCCTCCATTTTGAACCTAAACTGCTGTGCTGGGCCAATTGGGTTAAGGGTTCCCTAAAATGGAGCCTGTGGACGAATCATAACTTGGACTCTTAATTTTGAGCCAGCCACAAGGGGATTGTATGGGCAGTGACTCTCGGAAATGTAGTTTTGACCTTGGCGCCTTTTTCTACCAACAGAGGGAGTCTTATTGTGAGTGACAGCTGAATCAGCCAACAGAATAGTGTGGAGCTAAAGGAAATGCCCTGCTCTGTGACTGGGAAGATCAGATCAGTTGTGGCAGTGAGAGAGAAGGAGCTGTGTGCTTCTGCAGTGTATAGTTTTGTGTGGCAAGCGTGTGTGAAGCTTTGAGTTTCGGTCTGCAGCCTCTGTGAGTGCCAGTTTGGACTGAATCCGAGTTGTGAGGAGAAAGAAGCACTAGAAGTGTGGAAACCAGGCTCACCCTGTAGAAGACTAGAGAAATTGCTGAATCGCGCTCGGTCTGTCAGAAACTGAAGCTGCTGTGTGTGCTCCCGGGTATCTTGCAGTAATTGCGATTGGGATCGAGGAGCAGCCTGCCTGGTATAGTACTTTCCTTTTACATATGAATGTGCATAGTGCTTGTGGGGAATCGCTATTTCCAATCCCCTGTGCTGTGTGCTGTGTGTTGAAGCTGGAAGCAAACCACAGTCTGTCTTGAACTAAATCCGTTTGCTATAAACTGCAGTGGGGTCCAGTCACAAGGACCTTGTCTCCATGCCCTGCTGTTTCTGACAATCCAGAAGAACATCCACCATCCAGTTCTCAGCTTGGGTATTGTGAGTACAAATCAGGGTATTCCCCTGCAGCCTGTTTTCAATCACAACTGTGTTATCTAATTCTTGTTGTTTCTTTGCTTCATGAACTGAGCCGTCAGGCTCCAGATTACAGTTGGGTGTTGTGCATATATTTTCTTCTACAGTGCCCTATCCATCTGCACCTGCCGGCCAACCCCGGGCAATGGACCTGGCTAGCCCCCCCTCTAACCTGGGTACCCAGAGTGTGACTTTTCAGACCCTGTATATGTGCACAGTCCTGTGATTTAATGCCACTAATTAACCTGATTTCCCCCTCCCGTGTTACTGTTCCCTAAATAAATCAGATTTGTTGTTGTTAAACTTTAAACTGTCTGAAGTGTCAGTACCTTCATGCCAAGCACTGTATTGGTTTGTGTATGCTGCTTAACCTTATTTTTCATAGGGTCCTCAGAGACGAACCTACGAATCAGTCTCGAGGGTAAGTGGTACCTAATGAATGAACAGTGGGTACATGTGGGGTATTGGTACTGTAACTCCTGTGCATCATGTGAGCCATTTGAGGGGTTATAAGGAGGTCTCAGTGTCCCAGAGGGCTGTGACCAAACGAGACCAACCATTACAAACCCTGACCTCTGGGTGGAGGCACCCGCCATAGCACCTAGGCCCCTCAACCTGTCAGTAGTCAAGCAGATAGCCCTTGGGATAGCGCCACCTGGGGGTTACAAACATCTTCATCAGTGACATTACGCAGGACCTAGAAGGCAGAATTTCCCTGTTTGCTGATGACACAAAGCTCTGTAACAGAGTAGACACATCAGAGGGTGTAGACAGAATGAGAAGGAACCTGCAGAAACTTGAAGAATGGTCAGGGGTTTGGCAAAAAAGTGCAAGATAATGCAAATGGGGCACAAAAACCCTGGCACAATATATCAGTTGGGGGCTGAGGATACAGCATGCACCAAGCAGGAAAGGGATCTTGGGGTTATCATCTCTGATGACCTCGAGGTAGGGAAACAGTGTGACAAGGCAGCAGATAAAGCAAATAGGATGCTGGGATGCATAGGCAGGAGCATCACCAGCAGGAAAAGGGAGGTCATAATTCCACTATATAAGACACTAGTGAGGCCCCACCTGAAGTACAGTGTACAGTTCTGGAGACCTTACTTATGTAAGGACATAGGGTAGAAAAGGTTTGGAGGAGGGCAACAAAGATGGTACATGGATTGCATCATAAGTCCTATGAGGACAAGTTGAAGGAACTGAATATGTACTCCCTGGAGGAGAGGAGGGAGAGATGGGATATGATTGAGACATGCAAGTATCTTACAGGGAGAAACAGGGTGCAGAAATACACTGTTTTTAAGTAAAAAAAGATTTTCCAGGACTAGAGGGCATGGGATGAAGTTGGAGGGAGGACGATTCAGAGGAAACATGAGGAAGAATTACTTCACAGAACGGGTGGTGGACAAGTGGAACACCCTGCCAGAGGAAGTGGTGGGGGCTGAAACAATCACGGGATTTAAGAATGCATGGTATAGACATAAAGGAATTCTGGAGGTCAGGGTTAAGGGGCAACAGACTTCTAGGAAAACATAAAGTAAACCTACAAGCTCAAATGGGCAGACTGGGTGGGCCATATGCCCTTATCTGTCGACACTGTCTATGTATCTATGTAACGCTCATAATGTAGTCATTTTTTGGAGTTTTTTCACCAAATTTGCAACAACAGCTTTTTGGGACCCCACCTCATGAACAGTGGCACTGTCATTTTGTTAATTGGTCCCGAAAGGGGATTCCGTGTAGCGCACGTGAAATCACCTTTCTGGGAAACAAAATGACAGTGACAGTGTTCACGATGTGGGGTCTCAAGAACCCCATGTTGAAAATTTGGGACCAAAACTCCACAAATTGGCTGAGATAGCAACCTAAATTGAAAACCCCCCATTGACTGCCATTATAGAACTTATCGTCATTTCTTCAGTTCCCAGTTGGTCTTTGAAGAGTGCAGACATGTTCCCGGTCCACAGAAGAATGCTGCTCCTGACCTCCAGAGGTAAGTATAGGTGAGGGGGGAGGTGGGGTGCACAGAGGGAGGGTGCGGGTTGAGGAGGGGGCCGGCAGGAACGACGAGGGACTGTTTTCTTTTTTTTCAGGTTTAAAAAAAAAACATTGTGGGACTGTTTTCCTTTTTACAGGTGAAATATTACAAAATGGATTTCAGCACACTGAGGTGGGGTCCCAATAAATAAATTGAATAATGGAACACAAATTACCCCCACACTGCTGCTGAATGAATTTGCTCACTGCTCTTCTGATGGGACTGGGGACTGGAAAATACTGGTTGCCAAGTAGCAAGTATAATGCCTGCTGCAGTGATAGCTGACTACTCAAGAGAAGTGGTATATAGTCGGGTGTTTGAAGTGGGATTTTTTGCTTTAGTTTTTACAATTTTTTTAAAAGAAAATAAAAAGCTAGTTATTTTGACAGTGATATTGGTTGTTTGTAACAAGTTACAGTAGCCTTTAAAATCAGCCAGATGGTGTCAAAATGACCCTCAAAATGTTCCAGAATGCATCTAAAACCTGATAGCTTCCGGGAACCTAGATGGCCCCAGACCCCTGACCTATTGGTTTAGTATTTACCAGGTGTTACAAGGTTGAATAAGGCCCAGCCTCATCTGTTGTGCAGAAAGAGTTTTAACACAAGCGTCTGTTCTATCCTCTCCTTTGCTGTCTCAAATTTTCTTGTGAGACCTAGGAACTGATCACTCTGACAGTTTCGCAGGTGTCCACCTCTCGCTATCTCTCTGTCATCCCTTGCTATTTCTGTCTTTTCTTCCCCTTGCATATCTGCAGGTATAAAAATATATGTGAATCTGCATGTGGAAATGTCACTGATACTGGGATCCTTTGTTTAAAACTGGATATAGTTTTACTGTCGAAATTATTGCAAAAAGCTATTTGGAACTCAAGGGATTAACCTGAGACACAGTTTGCAAAGTCTCTGCAGAGATGTGAACAAGAGGTCAGTTCTGGGAAGCTATGTTCTATTTGTTGCACCTACAAGGCAACTGACAAGAACATTCTGTAAACTGACAAGAGAATTCTGTAAGAAGCAGGACATCTCTTAATGAGGTTCCCAGGCAAAGACTTATAAAAGAGAAGCAATGATTTTGCTAGAGAGACAAGGAGAGTGAGAGAATGAGAGACTGAAACTTGGAATTAAGAGATACAGGCATGTGGTGTTAGCAGTGGAATTCGAACCCTTGCTGGAGTGAGCAGGACTACTTACATTCTGGAAAAATGGATATGGAGAAATTGCTGAAGTTTCTCGCTGAACAACAACAGGCTTTCAGGCAGCTGGCTCAGCAGCAGCAGGAGGTGCAACAACGGGCTCAGCAGCAGCAGGAGGCGCAACAATGGGCCCAACAAGCACAACAAGTGCAACAGGAGGCACAACAGCAGTTTCTTATACAGCTGGGGCAACAACAACAGCAGCTTCTGCAGTCCCTGGTGCAACAGCCTCAACAAGATCCTACTGGGGAGGCTGGTCTGGCTATCTTGGGGCCAGGGGTTCCTAGGATGAATGCCATGCTGACCAAAATGACATAGGAGGATGATCCCGAGGCCTTCCTGGTAATGTTTGAGCAAGTGGCAGAAGCTGCTGGATGGCCCAGACCCCAGTGGGCTGTCCGCCTTGCCCCCTGTCTGACTGGGGAAGACCAAGTAGCCTATCGAGCTATGTACAGCACCACAGCTGGGGAGTACATAGAGGTGAAAGCAGCAATCCTGGACCGCCTAGGCATCAATGCAGAAAGTTACTGATGGAGGTTCCAGGTCTTCAGATTTGCAGCAGGTGCACAACCTAGAGCAGTGGAACAATCATTGCAGGACCTGTGTTGGCATTGGCTAAAACCCGAAGGATGCAGTGGCCCCGGGGTGGCCAAGTTAATCATCTTGGAACAATTTCTGAACATCCTGCCCCCAGGAATTCAGAGCTGGGTCCGCAAACAGAATATCACCATGCTAGCAGAGGCCATGCAGATCTCAGAACAAGTGTTGGATACAGAACTCTCCTCCCCCTCCATGACCCAGCTTACAAGGCCTCCTGGGAAGATGGGGAATCATCCCAGGAGCCAGACTGAAGGAATATTGGCTGGAGCTGTGAAGGGACCTTGGGCATATAGGGAGGGGGGAGTTATAGGCTAAATAAGGATCAGACTCTGGGAAAGATGACAACCCAGCAGTCCAGGGAGACATTTCCTGAGGGCCTACTGCCTAAACCCGGAGGTTCACCCCATAGCTGAGACATAGGGGCATGTTTCTCATGTGGACAGATGGGTCACTTTGTGAAGAACTGCCCCCACATGGACTGTACCTTCATAGACTGCATGTTTACAGCTGTGTATTCACTGTACAGCGGGGATGGGGGCTCTGAATCCCGAGATAGTGTGATCCCTGTCAAGGTAGAAGGGATAGAGAGGGAGGCTCTGGTGAACTCAGGAAGCAACCAGAATATGGTCAGGGGGCCCTTGTGAACCCCCGATGCTGGCAGGACCTGAATCCCATCCCTATCTGATGTGTGCATGGGGATGTAAAAGCTTACCCTGGTGCTATGGTTACACTTACTCTGGGGAGCCAAACAGAGACTATAAAGGTGGGGGTTGCCCTGGGATTACCCTCTCCAGTGTTACTGGGGAGAGATTGGAAATGGTTTGATGACTTATGGAAAGCAGACTTATCTTTGGCAATTACCTGGTCTCAGGGTCGTGAAGCGAGGGGGCCCAGCCACCTCCTGGCTGGGGGAAGTTTTTCATTTCCCTGACCCAGGGAATTTTAACACCCAGACAAGAACCTGAAAATCTATGTGAGAACATAGGACAGCAAAGGAAAGGGGTCCCAAAGGGGCAGGTGCACAGGAAGGAGGTGAAGCAAAGGCAAAAGTGGGTCCAGTTCCACAGCCCAACCCTAACACTGACCCACCTAACCAAAGTCCCAGAGGGCCATCCCTATCAGACCAAGATGTGTTAAAGCACTGCCCAGACACATTGCCAAAGAACAACGGGCCGATGGTATACTCAGCCGGGTATACACCCAGTTGGCTGTCAGGGAAGGGGAAGTGGTAGATGAGAATCGAGCAGCACGATATCCTTATTTTGAGTTACAAGGGGGTATCCTGTATCAAGTTAGTAAGGAGGCCCAGATGGGGGATACCTGGCATCAGCTGCTAATCCCTCGAGTCTTTCAGGGAGAATTACTACACCACACACACCCTATTCCTGGGACAGGGCACTGTGGGGTAGAGAATACATTAGCCCGATTGTTGCCCCAATTCTTTTGGCCGGGCATCTATTAACATGTTAAAGATTATTGTGCATCTTGTCCTGAGTGCCAGTTAGTAGCTCCAAAGAACAGTCCAAGGGCCCCTTTAGTGCCCTTACCTGTTATGGAGGCACCTTTTGACTGGATTGGGGTTGATATAGTGGGACCCCTTGAAAAGAGTGCAGTGGGGTACCAATACACTCTGGTGATTGTAGACTCTGCTACCCGGTACCCCAAGGCCATCTCGTTATGAAGTATTTCGACCAAAATTGTAGCCGGGGAACTATTAAAGATCTTTAGTCATATGGGAATACCTAAGGAAATGTTGACTGACCAGGGAACTAACTTCATGTCCCGCCTGACTCAGGAGGTTTGTACTTTATTGGGAATCAGCTCCATAAGGACCTCAATCTACCATCCCCAGATGGATGGCCTCGTGGAGTGATTCAACAAAACCCTCAAAACAATGCTTCAGAAGTTCATAACCACTGAGGTCAGGGACTGAGACAAGTTACTTCCTTTACTACTGTTCACAATGCAGGAGGTCCCACAAGCTTCTACAGGATTTGCTCATTTTGAACTCCTCTGTGGGCACCACCCACGAGGTGTTCTTGATGTAGTAAAGGAGATGTGGGAGAAACCCGACCCCAAGACTGAAAATGTGGAGCCATATGTCCTGCAATTGAAGAAAAGATTAGATCGGGTGGGGAAATTTGCCCCAGAAAATCTGGTGAAGGCTCAACAAAGACAAGTATACTACTATAATCAGGGAGCCCAATTGAGGGAACATAAACCAGGGGATCAGGTACTAGTTTTGTTGCCAAGCAGTCAGAATAAGCTGGCCTTACGAAGTTGTCCAGAGGGTGGGCCCAGTTGACTATGAAGTTTGCCAGCCAGAGACCTAGATCTACTGTGTCAATTTGCTGAAATTCTGGAACCACAGGGATAACCTATTGATTTCCCCTGAACCAGACAGTGGATCTGGGACCCCAAGTGCTGAATGAGAATTTGGGGATACACATCCCAATGGGAGAACAGCTGTCTCACAAACAGAAACAGCAACTAGGAGAGTTGGTAAGCCAGTTTTTGAATGTTTTTTCCTTTCTCCCGGGGACAAGCCATATGATAGCTCATCATACAGAAACAGAGCCGGAGAGAAGGTGCGGCAACGACCGTATTGCTTGCCAAAAGCTGTATGAAACACTGTTAAGAAGGAGTTACAGGACATGCTAGAGTTGGGGGGTGATTGAGGAATCCAGTAGAGACTGGTGTAGCCCCACAGTGTTAGTACCAAAAGAAGGTGGGGCTATCCGCTTCTGTATTGCTTTTCACAGGGTCAATGTCATCACAAAGTTCAATGCCTACCCCATGCCCTGGGAAGACAAACTATTGGATAGACTAGGGGAAACCAAGCGCAGCACATCTTTGGACCTAACAAAAGGGTACTGGCAAATCCCTTTGACCCCAGAGTCTTGGGAAAAGATAGCATTTGCTACCCCCTTTGTGCTATACCAGTTCCGTACCATGTCTTTCGGCTTACTTCGGGCACCTGCAACCTTTCAAAGGCTCATGAATCACTTGCTGTGACCCCATGCCCACTATGCAGCTGCTTACCTAGATGATGTGGTGATCCACAGCACTGATTGGGAGTCCCATGTATCCAAGGTGGCAGCAGTACTACAGTCCTTATGAGAAGCAGGGCTGATGGCCAATCCAGCGAAGTGTGCTTTGGCCAAAGCTGAAACATAGTACTCAGAGTACTATATAGGCAATGAACAGGTGAGATCCTTGGTCAGTAAGGTCCAAGCCATAGCAGAGTGCCCGATACCCACCACAAAAACCCAGGTGAGGGCCTTCTTAGGATTGGCAGGGCATTACCGCAGGTTTATAGCGCACTTCTCCTAATCTCGCTGCCTGGCCCAGGTCTAGTGTTCTGTCCCAGAGTCCCCTTGTGGCCCCTTTCTTCTGTTTTTACCCTTTTCTGGCAGTGGGAGTGCTGTGGAGCCACCAGACATTTTGCCTTAATCTTCAAGGCCAGCCGGCGGGCTCGCATATGCGCCTGGGCGCACTCCAGGATCGGACCACAATTGCGGTCAAGGAATGGTTTCCCATTGGTCTCATAATGGTCACTGGTCCCTGGGGCTGACTAGGGACCAGTGACCATTATGGGACCCTAAAGAGCGTTCAAAATATTTTAAATAATGAGTGCCAAAACGCGCTAGAAACGGGGCTCCTGAATATGTAAAAGGGGGCTCAGGAATGTTAATGACCCACCTGTCTACTGCCGGGGGACTGTACATGTTAGCAGCAGCAACAGGCGTAGGGCTAAAATAAAGTGTTAAATAAGGGCAGCATTCAATAGGGCACAAAACGGGCTATTAAATAATGGGGCACAGATTAAATAAATGTGTATGTACTGGCTGCACCAAGCCTCGATATTGGGACTCCTGTAAGCTGCCTGGCTGCTGCCTAGGGGGGCACTATAATTCATCAGCAGCGACAGGCTATAGACTGCATCAAACTGTTTAAACAGGGCAGAGTTTACAGGGGCACAGAAGTAGCTACTGAACTGTGGAACAAGCATGCAAATAAAGTTATTATCATGGCTGCACCAGAACTCTACATTTGGGACTGTGATAGAACTGCAAGGGAACTGCAACTTTAGCAGCTATGTTTGTGCAGCCACAGTCAATCGGAAAGACAAATTTCAAGTAAGGATTGTTGGGACAGTGCAAGAGACTCTTGGGACTTTGCCAAGTGCTTGTAGGGGAAAGCAGGGACCTAATTTGAGTGACAAACCAGGGGTCCTATTGAGCATCGAGTGAGGCTAATAAATATTAATTTTGTGGACTGACAAGTGACTTCAACCAATTATGGAGGGGCACACAAGTGGATTTAGCCAATCAGGAGCCCCAGAAGGACTCCATAAAAGACAGGGGTTTTCAGGCTGAGGTCAGTGTTCGAGCAGGAGCCCCTCCACAGGGAGGGGGCTCAGGCCCTCAGCTACAGAAAAATGGGCCTAGTAATCTAGCGTGAGCCCCTCCATGGGAGAGGGGGCTCTTCTTCTCCTGCCACATAGATTTTTATTTTATTTATTTCAGTTTCAGAATTACAACCTTTGAGCCAAACTGGCTGTTTTACAAAGTCAGTAGAAGAACAGACAAAACAATACAGTTTACATCATGTGACGAGAACATACAATAGCCAAGTGACAAGACTATTTTACAAACAAGATAAATGTGGAGTATAACCTCAAATACAAATACTTTTATTACAGAAATATCTCTAGTCTGTAGGTCTAGTTACTAAGTGCAGGTTGCCTATAGTTGGGAGCCAAAATCGGCTTTGGCAAAGAAAAGGGGAGGAGGGAGGTATGGAGAGTATTGGCATGGGTACAGAGGAGGCATACTGTATAATGTTATTAGGGGATAGGAGAAGGGGGTATGGCGATGAGGGAGAACAAGCTGATAAGTGCTGTATGCATGGGGGCAGCCTAGGGGAAGTATAAACCAAGTGGAGGGTAGGGGGTGAGGACTCGTGGGGCGAGAGGGGTAAGAAGGTGGGGGGAGTAAGGGTTGGAAGTCTAAGGCAGGGGATGGAACTCCTATCATTGTGCACAGCAGTTGTACTCTTGGGATTCTACCAGGAGGCGATGGAGTTCTTTTCTGAATTGGCCTAGTTTCTTAAGGTGAAAAATGGAGGGGGGTAGGTTGTTCATCCAGAGAGGGCCTCAATAGGAGAGGGACCTCTTGGTGAAGGAGGTTCGTTTGTAAGATACATGCGGTACCCCTCTAGCAGAGCTTCAGGTTGTTTTAGTGTTGGGGTTATGTTGGAAAAGCTTCGAAGCTGATTCTGGGACCAGTCCTAGGAGTGCTTTTTTCCTATGATACATGCCTGGTACTGGGACCTTAGATGTAATGGGAGCCAGCCAGTTGTGGAGTAGAGACTGCAAGAGTGGGAATATCGATTAGCTCCTAGAACAAGTTGGCAGGCTTTGTTGAGCAGGAGTTTAACCCTTTTGAGAGCAGTTTCAATGGCCGCACTATAGATAGTCAGTCCATAGTTAACAATGGACAGTATTGAGCTTTTGGTGACAAGGCTGAGGGCCTCAGTGGTCATAGCATTTCTTTTTTTTTTTTTTATTTCTCTTTATTACCCCCTACTGCCTGCCGGCCTCAACCCTTTGGGGCATCCAAGGAGTCATCCTCCTGCCTCTCGCCCACCTGGACCTACCTCTTGATCCTCCACAGAGCTTCAGTTTTCCTCCCTGAGTGGGGATGAGGTGGGGTGCCTTCACCCCGTAATCCTTCATTGCATCAGGTCAAGGAGGTGGTCCGGTGAGTGGGGGCACATTGGAGGCATGCTCTGGGAAGCCCATCTTCCTGGAGCCGGCAGGTGTGTTTCCTCTTTTCCTCCCTCCCCTACAGCGTGTGATGCCTGATGTCAAGGCGCTAGGTGCCGAAGTCCACCCTGTACATCGGCCACCCATCCCCTACAATTGGGTCTTGCAGTACTCCAAGCTACCACTTGGAGTCAGGCAAGTGCGTGGGCTTGGCCTCAACCCTCCTTGGAGAAGGCAAGCTGTCGTGGGACGCTCAAGTCTATCTCCCTCCAGCCGACCCACCAGCGACCCGAGACCGCTCCTGAACCTGGCTCACCAGCGTGCAGCGAGGTGTGGCGTCCACTACCTCAACTCTCAGTGCCACCGAGCCGGCCCTCAGCGGTCATAGCATTTCTGTGTTGGTGGTTACGTGGCTACAGGCAACAGAAGTCGCTAACCTGCGGATTGCCAGAAATTGTCCTCCAGGGCTGGTGTTTGTCTTCCACGTTTTTGGGAAAACTTGGGTAAAACCTGAATTTTCAGCTGTGAGGGATCTGCACGCACGTTCTGCCTCAGCAGTGAGAGTGCTGATGAAGGCCTGTAACTTCCAGAAAAGGAAAGTATTGAGAATCTTTCTGAGTGAGTAAACTTCTACTTTCAAGTGCAAGTTTTGAGAGATCTGTTGTGAGGCAGAGAGGCCATTCAAGTTACAGTTGAGACTGTCTGTCTGCATCCTGCGTTAACCAATGCTCAAGAGAGGGTGGACCTCTGTTGAAAAGTGACCAAGAAAGGGTCCAGTATTTGGATATGCTGAATGTGACTGTGTAAAGTGCTACAGAACTGGAAGGGGAGTTCCCTAACATGCAGAGCTACTCCTAACAGTGCCAGGTATGCTAGAAAGTGTCTAAATGTCCAAGTTGGAGCAGCTAATGCCAGCAAAGCCACAAGGGACTATGATTATAAGATCTGTGCTTGAGAGAAGCTACAGTGAGTATCTGAACTACCAAGTGAAAGTGAACTAGTTGGTGGGGAGCCATGCCTCAAGTTCCATTCTGTGTCCAGGTGCATTATGGAAACAAATTAGTCTTGCATGGACTGTAAGCAATCAGGCCACCCTACCCTTAGGAAGCATGTACCCATCCTTATGAAAGTCTGTATCTGAGAATTCACGGGACCATGGTGGCCACGCTGGCCCATAGTTAAAGTGACTGTGAGCAAACATATAAATGTGCTCTTGATAAATGTGCTGAATGCAATGCATCCATCTCAGATCGGCCTGGAAGACAGCCTGGTAGTGTGCCACCTAGGGCGCTGCCATATGCACTTCCCCTGAGGAGCATAGCCTAGACGCGTGGTTTGAAATGTGCCGGCCACAGTCCCGGCCTGACCCAAAAGGTGATTTCAGCACAGAGAAAGGCGCTACAAAAGAAGCTAAAGGTATTTTTGCCATCTGAAAAGCCACAAGATCCTGCAGCCAGATTTGGGCCCTGGCTATAAGTATTGACCCAGCATCCTAGCCTCTGGAGTCAGAGCCTGCTTGCTGCAATCATCCAGTCCTACTTTTTACAGCCTGCTTTGACCTACCTATGATAACTACTAACTCGTGAGTACACAGGGTCCATGCTCTGTTGTAAATCTGGAGAGACTGTAAATAGTTACAGTTGCAGTCAGGATGTGTGTCCACAAATCTAAAATAAGATTAATCTGATTATTTCCTTCAAGGGCCCCAACAGCCAGCGACCAACAGCTGCTCTGTATAACAGGCCTGTACCTTTAAGAAATTTTAGTACTGGGTACGCAGGTTTAAAATATATAGGATTGCAGAGTTCTATAATGTCTGGGACTGGTACCAGTGTGGGCATGGGGCATGTGTTATCTAAATGTCTAAGGCAGCTAGCTGGATAGCCAGAGCCAGCATTCTAACTACCTCACTGGTTGATGGGTACCACTGGGATTATTGTTTGAATTTAAAATGGATAATGATTATTGTATACTAGTTGCAATATTTAATCAAACCAAATGCCAATCAAACTTATCAAATGTAAATAGTTTAACCTCTGCATCCAATTTCCCTGTCTTAACCCTCACCCCATGTAAATAAATTGTTGTTACTGTTTTTGCATACATCTGTTGCTGTAAGCATATTATTAGAGAGAGTCAATAATTGTACAATGTCTGAAATGTGGGGAATTGTTTATTGGGTCAAGCTTGGGGTGGCACTGTGGTAATGTGGGTGGGTACAGCATACCAGAGGGTTGTACCAGGTTTAATCAAGCCCATGTAGGTATACTCTGGGTGGAGGCACTGTGCAATATGTTATTCTTGGGAAAGAACCACTTTAAAGTTAAAATAGAAATCCAGGCCCCTCAATCTTTTTCAGGCCAGCAAGGCAGGAGTAGTGTAGCCATTCAGATGGACAGCGCCAGAGTAACACCCAAATTACACAAAGATGGCCTGCCTAGCTAGCAACATTGACGATTCTTACAAATTCAATTGGCCCTCAAACCCTTGTTATTACCTGGATATAAACCACACCCTATCCCACACTGGAATGCCCTTATATGGACATTTGGGTTGGGCAGAGGAGGAGGAGTCTCCAGAATTTATAATATGCTCATAACCCACCTCTATTCCACCCTCAGCAATCTGAAACCCAAATGGGAAACAGACCTAGAGTGGGAGATAAGTGACAAAACCTGCAAGGCCTGCTGGAAGATAGCATACAAAAGCTGCAGAGAGGTGCAAGGCTGATATATTCAATACAAAATATTACATTGGTGATATCACACCCCAGTGCTGCTGTATGGTATAGACCTTCTCCCACATTCCTCATGCTGGAAATATGAAGCACCAGGGGCAGATTTTAGTCATATACCATGAAAGTACGGCAAGCTTACAGAATTCTGGGAAGGGGTTAGAAAGACATGTGAAGAGGTGATCAAAAAGCAGCTTCTCTGGGGACCTCAGCTATGCATAGCAAGAAAGAACAGCAGAGCCAGAGGTACCACCCCCTTAGACATTCAGATGGCTGAATGGAGCACTATTATGTGCCAAATAGTTGATACTCTCCAAACGGACACAGTTTGACCCACCCCAGATAGATCAGTGGATTCAGAATATGGCAAAACCAGTGGCCAGAGAGAGGTTGTTCTACTTCGCACTTAACAAGGTACAGATATTTCATCAAATATGGGAGCTCTTCCTGCATGCTCCCGCAGCATAGATTCCCAGTGCCTGGAAATTCATACCTGAATCAGAAACTTACACTCTCATTCACCTTCCCTGAAAAATACAACAGGGTCATACCCCACTGTCAGATCACTTACCCCATCCCAACTGCCCCAGGTTTTACTAGCCTTCCCACTAACTAAGTGTAACCCCCTGTTACCTGGGGTTACAAGAATCCCAGTTAGATCTAGTGGTAGGCAGGGAAGGCAGCTTTTGAAACTCAAGTTAAATGGATTTCACACTGTCTCACTCTGTGACTAAGGGATGACATCATTTTAAAACTGTCGCAGCTGCATAAGCCACACTGGAATGTTGCAGTTGGAGGTTAGAGTAGAATGCTGGGGAATTTGAAATCAGTCTGTTGCTGTCTGTAGTACAGGAAGGAGGTGCTCTGCTGTAAGCAGGCCCTCAGAGTCCTAAGCTCTGTCAAAGAGCTATTTTTTTGTAGAGGTGTGTGTTCTCACCTAAGGATGAACACAAGAAGAGCCAAGCGAACTGGTAGAGACCGCTTTCAGTGGTTCAGGGCCCCATCCCTGCGGGGATGGGGGGAAGGAATCAGCCTGCTTCCAGGGGCAACTCCCCTGGTCCGGCTAGGGAAAAAGAAGCTGCCTGAGTTAAGTTCGTGCTGAGGTACCGTTAGTACTGGGCGAGATTTCTTTGATGAGAAAACACCTGTGGGGCACCTGCAACCAAGGGGTTAGTTCGCTCTGCTAAAGGGCCAATGTGTTTTCACCTGAAACAAGATGAAACTAAAGTGACTGTTACTGTGGGGTCAGGAAAAGACAGCCAAGTGCAGTTTGGAAGATGTGGGGATTGGACTGCTTAACTCTGTGGGGGGTCTAGAGTAATGGACACAGCCACTTATTAAGTATTTTCAAGTTCAGCACAAATGGGATGTAAAGACAGTAGATTGAATGTGAATACATTTAAAGAGAATCTACACAGCAAAGTGTTTTCAAGGATGAGGTGTTACAGTCCAGAGAAATGGCCGGGTATGAATTATGGGAGCGAGAGGTGGGAGACCCCCATCAGTAGTAACCAAATTCACCTCTACGGGTTTGCTTTGGGACACCTGTTGCTTTCTCTCAGGAACTTGGCCAGTGCCTGAGGAAAGTACTCAGACGTGGGATTGATGAGGAAGATTCCCTGATGGAGCCAGAACTGCTCACATGTGGTTTAGGGAGCCACCAGTAAATGTTTCCATGCTATATGGAAAGTGTCCAAAGGGCTGGCATGATAGCCGAGCCATGGAAAGAAGGTAGTCCAAGTGGCTGGCAAGGGAGCTGAGACAGGGAACCCCAGAGCAGAATACAAGTTCGGGCTGTGTGCCCAGTGTGTTTCAGAGCCTGAGGGCTAAAGTGAATGAGGATGTGTTCTGTTCTCCATAAATCTGCATTACCAGGAGCGTAGCCCCGTTGGGGTCCATTTATGCTTTGTACTGTATATCTGTTGGATGTGAGTAAAAGCCACACTTTAGAATTCCACTTCTGGTATTGGACATTACAGTTATTGCTTCCTGTGTCTGGAGTTACTTGGGTGCCCCTGTTGCAGAGTAGCCAAACCTAGCCAAGGTGCCGAGTGACATATTTCTCCCCGAACCCAGCCCACCAGGTAGTGCTGTCAAAATGGAAACGGAATACCTGGGGGGGGGTTACATAAGGCAAAAATAAGATCAGTGTCCGTGGCTCAGCAGGTTGCACACTTGCCTCTGAGACTGGAAGATCAGAAGGCTGTGGGTTCTATCCCCACACCAGGCACTTGGGTTAAATCTCAGTACTGACAGTGTAGTGCAGCATGAGGGAGCTGCTGCACTCCTGAGGTGCCATTTTCCAGATGAGATATGAAACTGAGGTTCCATCTGTCTGTTCTGGTGGTAGTTCAGGTGGACATTAAAGAGCCCATGGCACTTTTCGAAAAGAGTAGGTGAATTTTCTCTGTGTCCTGGCCAAATTTCCCCCATTCATTAAAAATACCACCAACAGTTTAATCTGGTTCAACGTCAGTTGGCATCCATCCCCATCCCTCTCCCTGGGATGAGGCTGAAAATAGGCAGAATTGACTAGTCCTCCTTTCCTGGTCAACAAAAACTAAATAAATGAATAGCGATGTCAATGATGTACAGTCAACAGGTTTATTACTCTCAACTATGTACTAAGGTAGTGCAGCAATGAACACTGTCGTTGATGGATGGAAATGTTTGTTAGCTGTGGCTTCTTTCCTTTCTTCCTCCTACTTTGTTTCTTCTCCTTCTGCAGAGCCCTAAAGGGGACATAATCCACCTGTAAACCTCCATGACAACTAACAGGGGGCTTTGTTGCTTTTCCCATCTACTCCAGGGGTTCCTGCAGCCATGAAAGGGAATCAAGAATAAGCAGACAACATAGCGTC
This sequence comes from Neoceratodus forsteri, assembly GCA_016271365.2. Lineage (NCBI taxonomy): Eukaryota > Metazoa > Chordata > Ceratodontiformes > Ceratodontidae > Neoceratodus > Neoceratodus forsteri. The sequence goes on from JADMNL010000025.1 coordinate 336,594,778, forward strand.
ATCACTGTCAGGCAAGGAACAAACTCATGTAAACTGTGTATACTGCTATGATATCAAATGTCCACCTTCAGTTGTATGTCTGTTTGGTAAAAAAGGAAAACCTCAAAAAAAGAGTAAAGCAGAGGATGAAACCCTGACCCAGTCCACCCTCACCCATCTCCATTTGATTCTGCGCCCTGAGGTACTGTTGTGGGAGGTGATGCTTTGGTTTTCTCAAACTGGTCTGATACAGTGTGACGTTCACAGCTGCCCTTCCACCTGTACCAGGTGTCTCGGACCTATGTCAGAGGCTGGCCCAGAGTATCTCCTCTCTGGATGGATACAACTCTCACATATATGCTGCCATCAACTGGGTTTGGTTTCATAGAATTACTTGTGTCTCATCTGTCCAGGCTTCTTGGCATAGTTCGGTACCTGGACTGATAAATGTACAGCGACTCCTAAGACAGCATAAAACAGAAATAATGGCTATTTATGCATACAATGATTACAAAGTGACAGGGAGCAGTATAGTGCAGTGGTTTAAGGCTGCAAATCTGGTGACATCCAGCAGACCAGACGGGGGTTTGAATCCCACAGCTTCCACTTGCATACTGTGTGACCCTGAGCAAGTCACTTAACTTCCCTGTGCTCCCAGGTTGCACCTGTAAAAAAGCTTTCAGCTTAGTGTGTCTCACCTGGTTAAATAACTAAACAAAAAAAAATTGAGCCCAAGTCCCATATTAACTGGAGGTGGGGAACCCTTTGATATAATCACCTCCCACCCAACACTCTGTCACCGTCAGTGTTCCAACAACTATATCAGGGTTGGAAGATGTCAAGTGATGCAGCTGACTTATTTTCAGCCCTGATAAACATCTTCCCCAATCCCACAGCTAAAGTGTGAAACCAGGCAGGGAGCCGTTTGATCCAGACTGCAAAATACATATTTCTTATACACAATTTTATTTACTTAGGGGAACAACCCAGCAGAGATGCAATTCTTGTTTCAGTGGTTCCAATGAGTACCTGGTTTTATAGCTGCGAGGGACGGAAGACCAGCACAGAGAATTAAATAGCATTAGTAGGGGCAGCATTCAGGCTGATGGGCTTGGATGTGTCTCTATTCAAACTGGATAGGGGGGGGCAAGCTGGACCTTTAATCCCTTACCTTCACCACAATATTATGTTACCAAGAAGCATAGGGGCAGAGGTCAAATAACTTAATCAAGATCACACACCAAGTCCGTGGCTGTATGAGGATTCAAACGTGGGATCTGCTGTTACTCCTTTTCAGGTCTCTAACTCACATTGCCTTCCTTTTTATTCTAGTTCAGATTTCCCCATATCTTCTCACTTGTATGATGCCCTTTTATTCCACATTTGAATCTGCTTTCCCATATTTTACGGTTCAAATAATAAAAGAAGCACTTCTTGTACTGTGGCTAAGAACACTCTGCTGTGACTACAGTGCTTGCTGAGTGACCTTATGGGACAGTGGGTATGCAATACAATAACAGCTGATGATACTGATGAAACCTGGTCTGAGCCATTGTGACAAGCTGGTCTATGGTAAAGGGAGAGGTAACACGTGGGTATAAAGTTCACAGAAGAAAATGTACTTTTATTGCTCCAAATGTAAGTTATTGCTCCAGAAAAGCATAATCGGGCAGTTCAACTTCTCCAGCCTGGTCAGGTAACATAAAGGTTAAAAAAAACAGTTCTTTCAGGCTGACTTGACAAAAGGAATCTTTGAACCACCTATGTGGGCCAGCAGTTTTTCAATATACAGTCTCAAACAAAACATAAACGGTTTGTGGGCCAGCAGTTTTGAATGCGCAGTCTCAAATCAAACATAAACGGTTTGTGGACCAGCAGTTTTGAATACACAGTTTCAAAGCAATAACACAAACAGTTTTCTCTTTTAGCCTTATTCGCAGGCTGTTATTAGAAGTACATTGCTCTCATTGTTTTTGGCCCAGCTGGCTAGGCTGATCCTTTACCTCAGGACTCTCTGCTCTAGAAATGGTCTTTCTCAGCAGCAGGTTTCAACTTCTTCCCAAAGGCACTTTTACAATAATTAACCATTCTCCTTGGCTTTCTGCTCTGGTTCCTGTCTTACATTCCACCCTCCATCTTGCAGGATTCTCTGCCTAGGAGTATCTCCTCCCTGCAGCAGTTTCCAGCTTCTAACTGACTCCTTGCTGGATTCTCTCTGTCTTTTAGCAATCCCTCTAATTAGCAACACCTGGGGAGGCACCCCCCTTGCCTGTTCATATTGCATTCCTGCATTTCCTCAGCCTCAAACAAGGTGACAACCTCTTGTTTCCCAGTGTAGTGTTTACACTGTCACAGCCATATTAAAAGGAGTGCTCTTGTTTTTTTTTATTGAAGTTTATTCAGTTTTCCATAAGTAAAGCTCCACAGAACAACAAACACGTTGCATGTCAGTACTTTGACATCAGGTTAGAAATCCTAGTCCATACCACAAGTAATGCATCAGTTGACTTAACTAAACTAAACTGAATAGCATCTAAATAGTTCTAAACTGAATAGCATCATACTAATTGCCAACAGATTAGGCCTTACGGTCTATCGAGTCTGCTCGAACCTCAGATCCCTAGTTGGGTGCTGAGGCCCTCTCCCCCTTGTGTTCCAGAAACCCCTATCATCCATTCCCACCCCCCTGGGCCAGGCCATCATCTGATACATCCGCTTTCTGTGTCTGTCCCACCCTCTCTTGAAGCCCTCCACTGTGGATCTCTGAACCAGCTCGCCAGGCAACACATTCCAAGGGTCCACCACCCTCTCAGTGAAAAATCTCCTCCTCTTTTCCCCCCTCACCCTTCCACCTTCCAACTTCAAACCATGCCCTCTGGTGATACCTCCCTGCTTTAGTCTAAAGATCCTCCATGTTTACCCTATTTATTCCCTTGAGATACTTGAAGATCTCAATCATGTCCCTCTGTCTCTCCTCTCCTCTCCTCCAATGAAAACAGGCAGAGCTCTTCAAGTCTGTCCTCATATGTCAAATCCCCTAGTCCTTGTATCATCTTAGTTGCCTTCCTCTGTACCCTCTCCTGGAGCTGTATGTCCCTCTTCAAGTGTGGTCTCCAGTACTGTACACAGTACTCAAGGTGTGGTCTATCCAGTCCATTGTACAGCAGCAGAATCACTTCCCTGCTCCTAGAGGTGATCCCCCTTATGATGCATCCCAACATCCTGTTTGCCTTGCTAGCCGCTCTCCTGCACTGCTCAAAGTTATTCATATATGTATCCACCATGATCCCTAGGTCTTTTTCCCCCTGTTGAGGCCTCCAGCACCTCCCCACCCAGGGTGTACCTGTGATTTGGGTTTCCCCGGACAAGATATAACACCTTGCACTTGGTGATATTGAAATTTAATTTCCATGTGTGAGCCCTGTTTTCCAGGGTGTCCAGGTACCCTTGCAGGGCCAACCTCCCCTCTTCCCCCTCAACTACTGCTCCTATCTTGGAGTCATCAGCAAATAGACTCATTTCACACCCTATACCCTCCCTGATGTCCGATATGTATGCATTAAACAGGATCAGACCCAGGACCGAGCCTTGCAGTACCCCACTACCGATCTCTCTAGGGTTCGAGAGCTCCCCACCGACCACTACTCTCTGGGTGCATCCAGCTAGCCAGTTTTCAATCCATCTGACCATCAAAGGGCCTATTCCCAACCCTGTCAGTTTCTCCACCAGACCATTGTGGGGGACAGAGTCAAATGCCTTGCTGAAGTCCAAGAATAATACATCCATAGACTTTCCCCTTGTCCAGTTCTGATGTTACGCATTCATAGAACTGCACAAGATTGGTTTGACATGATCTACCTGGCACAAACCCATGTTGCCGAATATCCAGACCTCCCATCTCCTCCAAGTACACCCCCCAATCATTCCTTCAGTATACTGTCCATTAATTTTCCCACCACCGAGGTCAAACTGATGGGTCTATAGTTACCTGGTACTTCCCTCAACCCCCCTTTATGGATTGGCACCACATGTGCCTCTCGCCAATCCCTAGGTACCCTCCCTGTCTCAAGCAACCTGTTGAAGAGCTCTGCCAGGGGTGCAGCCAGTTCCCATAGTACTCTCAGATGAATGCCATCCAGCCCAGTAGATTTATCTTTCTTTAGGGCCTTGAGGGCTAACCACACCCTTTCCGTGGAGATAGCATCATCTGTCCCCTCCACCTTACTGGCCTTTTTATCCTTATCCTGACGTTACACCCCTGGAGTACCTCTCCCTCCCTCCCTCTTGCTCCATTTCTGTTGCTCCCCTGATCCCACTCACTACCACTTCTATCCCCATCGTGCCTTGCTTTGTAGATATCCCATCCCCCTCCCTAGTGAACACAGAGGCAAAGTACTCGTTTAATACCTGGCCCTTTACATTCTTATTATGATACAAAGCCCTTTTGTTTTGGCATTATATAAAGTACTCACCTACGCCACATAAGTTTAAAATGAGGTAAACCCTGGCTGGCTTTGACAGTTAACTTTTCCATCAGGTAAATGTCTTCCATTACGTCTTGCCATATGGTGATAGTGGGGACCTTATCTGACAGCAAGTTCTAGGTTATGGGCATGGCTTTCTCGGCTATCAAAAGGCAAATCTCCGGTATCTTCTGGGTACTAGGGTTGCAAAAGTCTTTGGGTATTTCAGAGAACAGTGTAGTTGTCACCGTGAGAGTAAAAGTTGGATAAAATATTTCTGGAACTTCCCCTTGAAGTTGTGCCCAGTAGGGCTGCAGTGCTGGACAAGCCCAACACATATGTGCCCACGCAGCCTTCTCTGTGCCACAGCTGCACCAGCAGTGTGCTCTATACTGAGGGGCACACTTCACTGGTCATAATGGGATACAAAAATAATTTGATTATACATATCCAAGAAAATTCTTTTCAGATATGAGAGGACATTTGATTGTGTGTATACGTTATATACTGATCCTATTGTTTTCTCGATAGGTTGGTGCCCAAGTCCTATTGCCATTTCAATTTGATATAATGGTTTTATGTGAGAAGGGAAAAATTATAAGAGTGAACTCGGAATCGCGAAACCAGTTTGGCGAAATCCGAAACAGCCCCCCGCACCACCCTTACTAATATAACAAACTTCGAGGTCATAGCACCTTGGGAAAGGGGTGAAACTTTTGTCGCCATTTCAGTTTCACCCTTTTCCCATCACAATTCCAAGTGTTGCCCTTTCGGGTTCCGCCCACTTCACTGCATACCTGATCTAATCAGTGGAGTAGGTGGCTAAGGCAGTTAGGGCTGAATATAATCAAGAAATCAAGGAGTCTAAGGGCTTTGCCCAGCCTTTGCAATATTATATGGAGGATACGTGGAGTATTTTGTTTAGAGGGACATGCTCTTAACTGAGTTTGAATGTAACCTTTGCACTGCGGGTAATGGAATATATCCATTACTAGGACAAAGTTCTGCAAAAGCAAGCAGTTCCCAGTAGTGCTCCTTTTATTATTTTAAATGTGAAAAAAGCACTAAAGCAAACTCAAAATGGGAAAAGAAGAATATCATATAAGTCAGGAGATAAGGTACACTCTAAAATAGAATGAAAAGTATAGGTCAGCTGGCTCCATGGTACTAAGCAGTGGGGCACCTGCTTGGCACACTGGTGACCCAGGTTTGCACCCCGAGCCCAGGACGTCAGGAATGAAGGCTGGCAGGAAAGGTGACAGAGTGTCCACGTGGACACTCTCCTCTCAGGGGAGGTTGCTGTAGAGCACCCTTCAGAGAGTGACACCTGATGGTGCATGGAGTCTTGCCAGCGTGGGCGACCATACGTCAGCTGGCTCCACCTCCAGTGGATTCCTATGGTGCGCACCATTGGGGTGAGGGGAGGAACACAGAAAATGGAAATTAGCACCTGTCTCAGCCTGCTGGATGACAGCTGTCCAGTTCCCCCATGTTGCAGTCCCCATAGCACACTGCTCGTGCCTCCTCAGCCATGCATACCTCGGAGGACCCCCCCATGAATGCTACTCTCCTCCTCCTCCTCCTCTCCCCCAGGGAAGGGGATCCCCCTGTCAGGGGCAAGCCAGACCTTTCATGGATGTGGGAGCATCCTGGGGAGTCAGATGGCAAGAAGTGGCAGTGAAGGGTCAGAGTGGGGGGCAGACAGAGACACGGAGCAGCCAGAAGGAGTGGGAGGTCAAGGGGAGCAGAGGAAGGCACACAAAAAAGTACAGGTCAAAATTTTCACTGCTACCATGCACTGCTGCACAGGACAGGAGAACACACAGAAACAGAGAAAATATAGACCTTGATGGCAAAAAAAGAACAAGGGTCCATCGAGTATATCCAAAGTTGCCCAGGACCTAGTGTCAGTCTGGGAACCTACCCCCCCAGCTCATCCTTCCTCACCCCGTACTTGGAGCAGAGCTCATTCTTTTGTGCCCTTACTCTGTCCCATGTATGCTTGAAGCCTGCCACGGTCTTGGCACCTACCACCTTGGCAGGCAGACTATTCCATGGCTCCACTACCCTCTCAGTAAAGTAGTACTTCCTCAAATCCCTCCTCAAGCACCCCCCTCCAGTTTCCATTCATGCCCACGTGTCGCTGAGCTGGTGCTCCTAATAAATAGCTCTGTGTGGTGCACTTTATTTATGCCTTTCAGGTCCTGAAAGTCTCAGTCATATCCCCCTCTCCCTTCTGGCCCCCAGCAAGTACATGTTCAGCACTCTCAAATGCTTTTCATTGGAGTTCCCTGCAGGCCCTGCTTTATCTTCACATTTTTACAAAAAATATGTTGAGTAACAAGGTTTCACAAAAAAAAACATCATGGCCACAAAGTCCTTGTGTCTGTTCTCCGGCTGCCCTTGTCTTGGCACTCTCTCTGTGCCCTTTAGCAGGCTATAACGTCACCCCATGGCCAAATCACCTTGTAAATATGTGACTCAGATTTCACAGAGTCCAGTTTACCAGGATAACTATAGCTTAACAAAAGCAGGTGAAATGAAAGATAGCAGTTTCCTTTTTCTTAACCTGGAAGCAATTCTGCTAAACAGTGCAGAAAAGACATTTATGTCCAAGGACCAAGAAATTATGTGTGTTTTATTGACTGGAACAGATAACAGTAAACTATAATAACAAGTAGACCAGGACAGGAATTGGCCTCTCCTAGCCAGCAAGACATCTTGCATGCTTGACACAGCTGTTCCTCCAATATTTTGTTCAGGAAATGGGTACTGCTGTGGAATGGAGCTACAGTACTAGTGTGTGTGTGTGTGTGTGTGTGTGTGTGTGTGTGTGTGTGTGTGTGTGTGTGTGTGTGTGTGTGTGTGTGTGCATGTACGTATGCAGGTGTGTGGTACATGTATCTGAGGGCGAGTGATTGTGTGTTGTGTGACAGTGTATATACAGTGGTTAAACTGGAAAATGTTAAAGCAGGGGAAGCTCATCTTTAGGAGAAGGAACTGTCTTCTCAAGGTGGTGGAACTCTGTTACATTATTCAGCTAAGAAAGGTGACAGAGGTATAGGAACTTAAACAATTTTGTTAGAGCTGGTGGAGCTCAATTCCAGTGGGTTGCTACTCAGGTGTGTGTGTGTACATATGTGTGTATGCATGTGTGTATGGGAGGGTGCACATGTAAGAGTATGTATGAGCTGTGTGTGTAGATAAGTGTGTTCTGTTGTGTGCATATGACTATGTGCATGTCCACGTGTGCAATATTGTCCTGTATTATAGAATAAGGTAGTATGGATGCAGAATTTCTTATTTCAATGAGCAGTTTATTTCTAAGGCATGGCATCTTGGTGTACCAGCATTCTGCAGCCACATAACTGGCTCCAGAACATGCATCCCACCACAGAACAGGCATCCTGCCACAGAACAGGCATCCCACCACAGAACAGGTGTCCTGCCACAGAACATGCATCCCACCACGGAACAGGCATCCTGCCACAGAACAGGCAAGAACAAGCATCCCATTACAGAACAGGCATTCCACCACAGAACAGGCATCCCACCACAGAACAGGTATCCCACCAGAGAACTTGCATCCCACCACAAAACAGGCATCCTGCCACAGAACAGGCAACCTGCTACAGAACAGGCATCCTGCCACAGAATAGGCATCCCACCACAGAACAAGTATCCTGCCACAGAACAGGCATCCTGCCACAGAACAGGCATCCTGCTACAGAATAGGCGTCCTGCTACAGAACATGCATCCCACCACAGAACAGGCATCCCACTACAGAACAGTCATCCTGCCACAGAACAGGCATCCCACCACAGAATAGGCATCCTGCCACAGAACAGGCATCCCACCACAGAACAGGTATCCCATCACAGAGCAGTTGATAAGGGGCCATAAACTATCCCTCTGAAAGGAAAGCATTAATTTTTTCCCTGGTCAGTTCAATGACATCCTCACTGACACCTAGAAGGTTAAAAGCCAAACCGCTAACTTGTGTGAGACAATTTCATACACAGACCATTGATTAATAATACAAATATTAAATAATAACCATAAGCAGATGGCAGAGCATCACAGGGCAAACTACGCAATAGTCAAAAAGAAGAGAGCCAACCCAGATTAAATTATTTTGCTGGAGTGAGATGTGGAATAACAAAAGAATTAAAACTTTTTATATATAAAGCATAGAAGATAAAAGGAAAAAAGGAGCTAGAAAGGACACAAGGTAGGCTGGCCCAGTGGCGCTAAGGGTTGAGGCGCTGGGCATCACACCCTCACGCTAATGCCGGCGACCCGGGCTTGGAAATGACCTTGGGTCATCGGGGTGCCAGCATGGGGGGGAGGGCAGAGCAGGATCAAGCATGCCGATGAGCAGCTCTCCTCTCCTCTCCCGAGGAAGGTGAGGGTGGGTTGGCGCCTTCCCGTGGTTCCACTCCCACCAGGTGGAGGTCCTGTGGGTAGCGCAGGTGGAGAGGGGGTGGCAGGTGGAAGGGGCTGAGCTGGCATCACTGGGTGCATAGCGTGCCTCCACATGCTTGCATGGCCATGTGCTGGGGTCTCGGGGGGGGCAGGGAGAAAACCGGTAAAATCCCTATGTGTCCCCATCATCAGTTGGCGGGAGGAGGCGATGGGGACCAAACAGCTCTATAAAAAAAAAAAAAAGGACACAAGGTCAAGTGTTCACTTAAATATGTCAAGAAACACCAAGGTGGACTGATCTTTAAATAACACCAGCTGGTAGCACCAAAAATGAGTAACCAAGTGGCAGAAAGTCACATCTGAAAAATGAAATAAAATCATGATTAATATTATACAAAAACTTTAGTACAACAATGTTAAAAGAGATCAAAAAGCATCAAATCCAAACAGAGACATACATACCTATATACATATATATATATAGATGTACAGTATATAGGGGATACATGATGGGCGTAAGTGTGATATGGCAAATATTGTCACTCCTGCAGAGTGAGCTCTGGATATCTCATGAGTGCCGAAGGCTCACGATGCAGGAGTGACAATATTTGCCATAGCATATGATCTGCCCATCATGTATTCGATATATACAATAGGGCCAAGAGTTTTAAAAGTTTTGTTATGCTGTCTTGTGTTCTGTTCCTGTTTATGTGTTTGCTCATTCTGTGTGTGAGCTTTTCTGAATGGGCTGGCAGTGTTATAAACTCTGGGAGACACATGAGTGTGTTTTGCAATGCTAAATGAGTTAATTTTTGGTAGGAGTGAGAAATATAATTTTGTGAGTCTGTATTGTTTAGAAGTCTGGCTGCAGTGAAGCTGACAGCATCACAGTAATTGTAATGAGCTGAGAGGCAGAGTGTCAGAACAGCTGATACTGTTTTCAGTGGTAATTAAGTTAGCTGCAGGCAGAGTGCAGAGTAGTCTGTGAAATTGTGCTCTTTAGGATTCTGGCTGTAGTCAAGCTGAAAGTATCACAGTAATTGCAATGGGTGAGAATCAGAGTTTGAGGAACAAGTGAGAGTGTGTTTCAGTGGTAGTTGAGTTAGCTGCAGGCAGTAGTTTAGACTGTTCTGTGAAGCTGTGCTGTTTAGAATTCTGGCTGTAGTCACAGTAATGGACTGGAAGTTGGGGGGGGTAGGTGTGTTTTGTAATGCTCACCGAGTTAGCTGTAGGCAGCAGTGAGACCTCTCAGGTAGTTCTGCATTTGTGTCTATGGTAACAGCACAGGTGTTTCTTTCATGCTGAGGGGAAAGCTGCCTAGAGTGATGACCTTTTGTGACCTGTGTGTGTAAATGGCTGATATCACAGTAGAGCAGAGGATAACAAGCATTTGTCAATGCCGAATGTTGTCTTGCAGGCATTGGCATTGGTAGTGCAGGAGTTAGAGAGATGCATAATAGGAATGGCAGTGAAGTATTGAACGGATGCCAACCCACCCCCACCCTGCAGAGACTGACAGGCATTAGGGTGTCCCTTTGGGTGTTGGCCATAGTGCTCATGCCATTTCACCTCTCCTTATCCTGCAGACACCAACAAGTGGCGCGGTGTGCACTGGGGTCTTCAGGCTTTACGCTCACCCAATTCCATAAGGAAAAACAGTGAGATGGGTGCAGTATAGGACATTGGGGTGAACTTTGGAGCCAGAGCGTCCAAGGCACATCTTGATGATTGTCACTGGCTGCAGGGTGAGGTGGGGTGGAATGGCATGAACATTACGTTCAACAATCCCAAGTCACACCCCTGACACCTGTCAGTCTCTACATATAGGCGTTCAGCACCAAATTTTCAACATAGGCATTTTAGCACCTCTGTTCATGTACAATGTCACTGTTATTTCCTCAAAGTGTCCCAAGAAGTGATTTCGCACAGCGAGCACGCTATTCAGCGCCGGAAGTGCGAAAACACATTTTGGGCAGGATATGTCAAATGATGGCTGTACTGTTCATCAAGAGGTGTGGAAAAATGGCAATGGTGAAAATTCAGAGTGAAAATATCACAATGCATGATAGTACCAGCGCATGCAAGTAATCCGCCAACGCATCAGAATACACAGTCATTTTATGAGTATCATCACCAAATTTTCAACATAGGCATTTTAGGACCTCTGCTCATGAACTGTGTCACTGTCATTTTCATAATCTGGCCCAAACACTGATTTCCCACAGTGACTGCACTATTGTCTTGGAGAGTGCGGAAACACATTTCAGGCAGGATGTGAAACAGACAGCTATACTGTTCACAAGGAGGTGTACAAAATGACAATGCTGAAAATCTGGCGCTAAAATACTGTGAACGCGCCGGTTTAGCTCATGGAGCAACCGCGCACGCACGATCAGAAACAGGCATTTGTTGATTTTTTTCCACCAAATTTGGAACATAGGCTTTTTTGAGATGCCACCTCATGAACACTGGCACTGTCATTTCGTTAATGGTCCCAAAAGGTGATTTCGCGCAGTGACTGCGAAATCACCTTTCGAGGCCGATTAACGCCATGACAGTGATAGAATTCATGAGGAGGGGCCCCAAAACCCCCATGTTAAAAATTTGGTGCCAAAATTCCAACAAATGCCTGAGATATGCAGCAAAGTTGAACAAATCCTAGTCATTCCATTATACAGCTTACCGGCATTTCCTGAGTTTGCAGTCAGCTTTGAAGAGTGCGGACGTGTTCCCGGTCCATCGAAGGTCGTCTGGAGGTAAGTATGGGGTGAGGTGGGTGAGGCGGGGTGTGGGGAGGCAGGGTGCACAGTGGGTGGGTGTGGGTGGGGGCAGGAGACTACAAGGAATCTTTTGTTACAGGGAAGAAGAAAAAATTACATCACGGGACAGTTTTTTTTTTCAGTGGATGTGGCACACTGGGGTAGGCTCCCAGTGTGCTACCTAACTGTTTTTGGAGGTGCTGCAGCCGGACGGGGATTGAGCCCTCGTCGGCAGAAAATCAGAGAATTTATGCCAATGGGATTGGGCACCCCGTTGGCGCACTAATGAAAGGCGGGGGAGGCAAGAGCTGAGGAGTTGGGCACCCCCCGACATATAAGAAAATGCGGGGAGTGACTGATTTATGCCGATGGGGAGGCTCTGCCTGCACACAATAAAGCGGGGGGCACAAGAACCGAAGTTGGGCACCCCTCGCATATAGAAATGGGGCTGCTTGTCTACGGCCACAGTAAGCCGCCTGGGGGATTGGGCACCCCTGAAGTCATTGCCATATGGTTACCACCATAAAAGTTGTTTATGTGGCGCACATTGCGGAAGGGTCCGCGTATCTGATGAGCTTTGCTCAGATTGAAGCAGACCTTTCCTTAGATGTGCTCACCACATTAGCATGCATGGGGCATGCAGGCTGATTGGGGAATGAGGGACGCACCTACTGATGCGCGCCCTGCATTCGCCCAACAGCAGCCACACCTCCAAATCTGCACTACCACAAGATGCTGACTTGCGCACAAGTGCGGCAAGCCAACATAAAAATTTCACATTGTAGTGGATGATACACTGTTTTATCTCACTCATTTACCACTCACCCCTATTGTGTGTATATATATATATATATATGAATATATAGTGACACGTGGACAGCCAGTCCTGAGTACATTATGATTTTTTTGTAATATAAAAATGTGTTATGGACTGTCTCTCATGAGAGATGCTGAGACAGCATGTGAGATGACACACACACACACAGGTTTTAGATACAAGGTGTTACCTGGAAGGCCAGAAGCTAATTACAGACTAGAACAGGCCTTCATCAAGAATCTCCTGTTTATCTAAGTTAAATATAGCTTTAACTGCTAAGAGGGAAATCAGTATCCATTTTATGACATTTCGAGGAGGAAACCAGGTTTAGTACACTGGTGTGAAATCATAAATGCTTTGATGTCTGTGTGAGAGGGGATACTGCTCATAGATGAAAATAAATTTTCAGACTTGATTGGGGAAGTCACATGGGGAAAGGAGTTTCTGTTGATGTAACCTTAATTAACTTTCCTTCTAAATCCTTCTAAAATGATAAAACTTCCTAGGTGATTTTTAATAAACAGAGGAGGAGTTAGGTGACCTCACACAAAGGGGTTGTCAAAGACAGTTTTTTTTAACAGTATTCTGTTTTCCTTCAGAGACACTTTGATCTACACTCTGACAAAGAAACATCTTTGAGCACTTTAAACAGGTATTTAGAGAGACAAATCTAAGTACTGTAGTAGAAATTGCACTGTTAAAACCTTGTTCTTTTAAAAGATTGTATGGTTCTTGTGATATATAGTTCTGTATTTTATGTTTTACATACTTTTATCTATTTTAGTAAAACTCTATTTTTAGAGCCTACTTGGTCTGTCTTTGAATTTCTTTTCTTTAATAAGTGAAGTCTATATGGTTAAAGCAGACACTGTGCATAAGCTTGAATGGTGATATCAAACTGGAAAAGGGTGAGAGTTTAATATGACGTCTTTTATTAGAGTTTTTAAGGGTTCATTTTTGTACACCTGGTTAGGTGCCCATAGGCAAAGATAGCTGGCCCCCCAAAGACAGAATTATCTGAGCCTGTGCATTGGGTACACTAGCAAGAGGTTCACAGTTTGAATCCCTCCAGAACTTGAGACCAAAGGTTGATTTGAACCCACAAAAACAGACAGGAGGGTTACCCTGTTTCGGTTAACTGTTTACAAGACTGCGCTCGGAGGTTGGCACTTTGGGAGTAGAGGGCCTGCCCTGCTGAGTGGGTTTGTGACATATATATATATATGTATATATATATATATATGCACACATAGTATATACACATATATGTGTGTGTGTGTATATATATATATATATATATAGATAGATAGATATTTATATATGTACTCATTGCAAAAACTCCATTAATACATCAGTTAGGTTCCTATTACAGTGACAAAAGTATGGAAATTCTGTGTTATGGTTCCCACCTACTACCCCCACCTCTACACACCAACAGGCATCGGGTGTGCCTTGAGATCGTCTGCCCTAACTCTCACCCCATTCTCCTATACTGTACCATCTCAGCTTCCTTACACATGGAATGGGTTGAGAGTTAAGGACGATGACGCCAAGGCACACCCTGATACCTGTTGGTGTGCGGAGGGTGGGGGGTGGTAGGGGGAACCCTAACACTGAATTTCCACACTTTTGTTGCTGTAATAGGAATCCTAACTAATGCATTAATGGATTTTTTTTTGCAATGAATTTCCTTACTTTTTGAGATAGTATAATATGTCCATATTTTACTGAGGGAGCGCAGGGTCCTTTGGACCCTGTGCTCCAATCCCTCCATAGATGTGCATATGTATGTAGGTATGGAAACACAGGGCTGTCTGGGCCCTGCACTTCCATGTATCAAACAACAGTGACCAAACTGTCAGCATAGCCCCCTTATTACCCCACTTCATGTGCCCTGGTACAGAGAAATTGTGAAATGCAAGGCAAAACTTAATAATGCACAACTGCAACACCATTGTGTGCCACCGATGCAAAAACACATTTTGGACAGGATGTGAAAAATGACAGCTGTACTGTGCTTGAGGTGGTGTGAAAAAATGGCTATATTGAAAATTTGGCATCAAAATATTGAAAAGTAGCAAGTTATACGTATGCGTTGAATAAATTCAATGGATGCACGTAACTTGGGCATTTTTAAGAATATTTTCCACCACATTTTCAGCATGGCCTTTTGGGGACTCCACCTCATGAACACTGGCACTGCCATTTCATTAAAGGGACACTGTCAACCCCCTTAGGCCTCAGAGTGTCCCTAGTTTAAAAAACTAATTTTATGATTGTTTATATTCTATAGAGACTGTTGATGCAGCTGGTAGTTTGATTCAGATCCCTTTTTCTTTTAAAAAGTGAAAAAATGAGTGCCCACCATGTTGGTGTTACCACACCAAAACATGTTTGTTTACATTTCTTGACCAACTCCCATTATATCTTTCCTGGACTCAGGAACACCCCCAACACAATCTAGCCACTCATTATGCAGTGGGAATAGAGGAAACTATGGTATCATGAGTGACTGCACTGTTTGAGGGTATTTCTAATGTTCAGGACGTATGCAGTCAGAGTAGTTCAATGATTTGAAGTAAAACAAGGCTGGGTGTAGCTATAGATTACCATGCATTTCAGTACTAATAAGCAAGGAGGCACATAAAACAACCAGCAACATAAATGAATTTTAGAGAAGGTATGCAATCATAAAATGTGGGTTTTACCTAAAAATAATATAATGCAAAAAAGGTTGACAGTGTCCCTTTAATCAGTTCTGAAAGGTGATTTCACGCAGCGTACACGCCATTCTGCGCCACAGGAGCGAAAACGCATTTCAGGCAGGATATGAAAAATGACATCTGTACTGTTTATGAGGTGGTGTGAAAAAATGGCAATGCTAAAAATATTAAAAATTGCCAAAGTTGCATGCACGTGTAGCGAAATTTCAACAACCACACATAACTCAGGTGTTTTTTGGTATTTTTGCACCAAATTTTCAACATGGGCTTTTTGGGACCCCACCTCATGTACATTGGCACTGTCATTTCATTAATTGGTTCTGAAAGGTGATTCCATGCAGTGACTGTGAAATCACCTTTTGGGCCTGAGTAATGAAATGACAATGCCAGTGTTCATGAGGTTGGGTCCCAAAAGGCCCATGTTGAAAATTTGGTGAAAAATAATGATAAATGGCTGAGATATCAATATAAGTTCACAACGCCGTTGACAGCCATTATACGGCACTTACCTTGATTCTTCAGTTTGCGGTTCAGCTTTAAAGAGTGCAGACATGTCGCAGTCCACAGAAGATGATAGAAGACCTCCAGTGGTAAGTATAGTGCAAGGTGTGTGTGTAGGTGGTGGGTTGCTCAGTGGGAAGGTCGGGATGGAGGAGGGGGGTCGACGGACAGGGAGGGACCATTTTCTTTTTTTACAGGATGAAAAAATTAAAAGATATCGGGGGACTGTTTTCTTTGTTTCAGGTATATGAAATAAACATTAAGGGACACTGGGGGTGGGCCAATATGAACAAAGAATATAAATGTTAAATAAAAAAAAATGTAAGGCCATTTTTCGAGCAGTGAAGTGCAAAATGCACCTAAGGGGTCCCAATAAGCAAGCTACATGTGTTGCTTCCTCCCCAGAATATTATGCTGGGAGGTTTCCAAATTGGAATTTTTCAGGCAAAACTGAAAATAAGATGGTGGTCATACAAAGTAGGTAGTTTCCCATACGAAGCAGGATTCCTTCTTCTTTTCAAACAGCTATTTTATACTGCTTACTGAGCATGCTCAGAAGCAATTTTTTTCAAATTTTTAAACTGCAATAACTTAAAAACTGTTTATTTTCTCACCAGACTAGCAAAAGGCACGTCTGTATGGTAGTCCATTTCTGCCCTAAAAATTTCAGACCGAAAAAACAAACCATCTGGGCTGTAGGCAAGTTCAAAGAAAAATTCCAACAAAGTCAATGAATGAAAACATGTTTATTTCACCTCTCCGTATAACTCAGAGACCGCACATCAGACCGGAATGTAACTTGCCACATCAGAAGATCTACCCACAGGACAGTGCATACCAAATTTTGTGCAAATGCATTGAATGGTTGCAAAATTATTATAGTGCAAAACTTTGAATTTAACATGGAAGTGACTACTCGTGTGTGTGTGCGTGTGTGTGTGTGTGTGTGTGTGTGTGTAGTCAGTCCATAAAGTAAATCACAAAAATGGCAAAAGATCAATATTATCATTGAGTCCCACAGGGCGCATAGCATCCAAGGTGCATAGCCACCTTGCCTTCTTTTGCAGCTGTGTGCAGATGCTATCACCACCTCTAGGGTGCACTGGTTCATGCTCAATGTGATGAGATAGCCCCATACATATTTGTACTGTTCGGATATGATATATACGTGGGTTGTGTTTCAGAATTAAGCCACTGGCCTTTTAAGCATTCTATGAGGAAACATGAGGAAAGATTTAAAAAGCTGAGTGATGGGTCTGGCTCTCAGACAGGCTTACGTATCAAAGGACTGGAAGCCAGGTAATGGCTTAAATGAACCATTTAAAATGTCATGTGTGTTTGAATGTCCAGACCTCACAACCTGAAGAATGGTGACATGACGTCTGGGGTCCTTTTGCACTGTTTGTTGTTGGTTTCTTGAGATTGAAGGGCAGGAATGTCTTTTACCAGAAACTGTTCAGCAGGGGGTCAACATGCTAAACTAAGCTCATTAGACCACAGTGGGGGGCAAGTTTTCTGGTATTTTATACTCTGGAGAAACTAGGGTGGAGCTAGAGAGACCCCTCCAGGAAAAAGAGTGAACTGCTAAAACATCTCAGCCTAAATAGCCAACCAATCAAAATGGTAGGCTGGAATGACATCACTTGAGGTATAAAAAGGAATACAGCCAGAAAACAGTGCTTTTTGTATAATTTTGCCAAGTATTAGCTTTTGGTAGTTTTGCTGAAAAAGAACTATTGATTAGTGAGGAGAACTTTGCCTCACTGAAGAAAGAGAGAAAAACTCTTGGGAAAGGAGCTTTTCTCTGAAAAATCCTGAATTTTGCTAAGGAAATTCAGAAACTGACATCATTTTGCTGAACTTTTTGAGAACTCTTTTCAGAACACTTGAAGAGGTTTTCTGGCAGATTGGACTCCAAACATCAATAAGGTAGAACATTTTAGCACTCACAATGTGTAGGTTTATTGTTTAATTCCATGATTTTTGCATTGTTGTCTGCAACCCAATACCATAAATTGTGTATAATATTTTAATGTGTTTTCTTTTTTAAGTAAACTGTAACCCCTCACCCCTGCCTTTTTGCCAAAACGACAGGTGGCATGCTGTTGAAGCTGACAGCAGTACCTGGTGGGGACTGGGTTCGGGGAGGACTAGGTTACTCGGCACAGGGGGCCTAGGTTTGGCTACTCTGTACAGGGGCACCCAAGTAAATCCGAACACAGGAAGCAATAACTGTAATGTCCAGAACCAGGAATGGGATTCTTCAGTGTGGCTTTTATTCACATACTAGCTGAACAAACAAAGCATGACGGACCCCCACGGGGCTACATTTCCTGGTAATGCAGATTAAAGACTACAGAACACTTTATCACTATTTCCAGCCCTCAGGCTTTGAACCCACCAGGCACACAGCCTGGACTTGCACGCAGCTTTGGGTACACAGCCCGACTTGTACACACTTGGGTTTTTCCCATGGGCCCGGCTCCCCCGCCGGCCACTTGATCCGCGGTCCATTGGAAGAATGAACCAATTATCCTGTCGTGGCTCCCCACATCACCTAGAGTCTGCGACTCCTAGAGAGAATTTTTCCTTGTCGTGGCTCCCCACACCACACTAGAGTCTGCGACTCCTAGAGAGAATTTTCTTTACAATCCCATGTCTGGGTACTTCCCCCATCACTGGCCAAGTGCATGAGGCAAAGTAGAAACCACAGAAGAAATCCGTACAGGTGGACCTGATCACTAAAGATGGTGGGCCACCCACCTCCAGCTCGCTCAGCCCATACCCAGCCATTTCCCTGGGAAAACTGAACCATTCCTTTGCTGAACTTCTAAATGTAGATTAAAGGGTAGATGTCTGTCACATCTCCTCTACTTATTATTTGCATCACACAACACTCTAGGATTTGACACTACTTTACTTGCTTGGCCCATTTCTCTAGGCTTCCCAATATGTAGCTCAATCCCTAGATTTTCACACAAGTACCAGGGTGAAGAAAACAATTTGCCCTTTTAGCCAGAGCAGACACTCACCCGTTAGTTGCAGGTGCCCCACAGGCGACTCACAAATCTTCCATCTTCCAAAACAAATGTTGGACTAAACAGGCAGCTTTTCTTCCACTTGGCAGAATTAAGGGGATTGTCCCAGGAATCTGCTGGGAATCTTTACATCCCCCCCGGAGGGAAGGGGCACTGAGACCCGAGCAGTGGTCTCCACCACTTGAGTACAACTTCACTCCTTCAAGCCAAACTGCAGACTCTCTCTTCACTTACTGAAGACCAACTGAAAACTCCCAACGTTCTATCTAACTCCCTCTGCTGCAGATTCCAAAGTGGCTTATGCAGCTGTGAAAGTTTTATTGGTGATGTCATCCCTCAGTCTCAGCTGAGACTGAGAACAGAGTGAGACAGTGTGAAACCCATTTAACTGGAGTTTCATAAGCTGCCTTCCCTGCCTACCACTAGGTCTTACTGGGATTCTAGTAACCCCGGGTAACAAAGGGGTTACACTCACCCTTGACCAGGAAAATGACTGTCCACAGTCATTATTTACCCAGCCTTAGGCCATCCCACCCTATGTGCTACCTGCAGAGGGGTGATCAGGCCCCCTCCTACCATGTGCAAGCACAGGCAGGCAACACTAAGGGCCTAGAGGCCTGTAGCTGACATATCAGCCTCTACACTATCCACTTACTATGGACACCGAGTGGCTCTGGTAGAACCATCCAGAGCATAGCCCTGATAGATCAGCACTGCGGTCCCTACTGCAGGTCAGGGCCACAGCCTGTCTATCCCCCCAACCCTCTAGGGAAAACCTATCAGCCTTTAACATAATACCCCAAAACAAAAACAACCCGGGGACCTCCCCAACCTTGGGCAACCTGCAACCACACACCATTAAAATACCACATTACTGCCTCCTCCCTACCTCCACAACCACACCTGTGGAAGGAAAGGGTTAACACAGCAATAACAACAATAACACCACAGTACTTTAAATTTCTAAACACACTAAAGCACTGATGAGGAACTCCGATGAGCCCCTCCTCCTCTTCTTGTCTTCCCTTCTGTCTTCCCAGGAACACCTGTAAGAAAAGAAAGACAAACAATACTCTAATCTGCATACACAGGCTACCTAAACCCCTACAATCAAAACACTGCAGAATCCCAAAAAGATTTTTTAGAAAAAGGTAGAAAAACAGTATTTACATTAGAAAACAATGACATTATTTACAATACACATTTTGGGGGGGTGGAGTGCCCTAAAAGTCCCAACTAGTGACCACAATGCCCGAAGGCTAGTCCAATAAAGAGTCTCTCCTGGGCTGGAGCCCGGTGAAGCACAGTTCTATCAGGCCAAAGTCCCAAAGGGGAGAGTCTTTGGGGACAGTTCACACATTTTGAAGTCTGTTAGTGTAGTGTGTGTACTGCAATGTCATAAAGATAGAAAAGTTCGGACTTACCAGCCACTTGTAGTACGAGATTCGGCACCAACCTGCACTCCTGACCAAGACTCTCCCTGGCAGCATTTCTTCTGATACAGCTGGGCGGGCATCTTCCAGGAACCACAGGAGGGCACATCTGGGAACAGCTGGGCTGATGTCATCTCTGGAGATGGAACCTTAGAACAGGAACAAAAAGAAAATAGCTAGTCCGACGTCATCCGATTACCAGGCGATGAACAGGATACAGCTGGGCTGGTGTCCTCTCTGGATCTGAAGTCATCTGGTGGGCCAGTCGATGGTTTGCTGAAAAGGACAGTACACTGTAGACTGATGAATGTGGGGCACCTGAGTCCTGGATGTCCATATTGGCAGATCAATAAGGCACTTCACAGTCTAGTGTGGCAGTATTGACTACCACTGCTCGGCTCTCCATTTTGTAGGCACGGGCTTATTTGCTGGGAGGTCCTTGCATTGAGGCCAATAGTACCAGGGATCAGGAGCTTGAATTATTACCCCGTCTGGGCGCACATAATTCACACAGTGGGAGATTTCATGTCCCTCTCCATCCACTATTCTCACTCTGTCCATAAACAGTGTCCTGCCTCTCTTCCACTGGGTATACTTTTCGTGGAACAGTCTATTCTTTACATGCTGGTTGGCCCCAGGATGCACACTTTTCATGGCTTCATCCCAGATCCAGGATTTCCTGCAGTTCTCAATCTCTTCCCAGACTTTTCGAGGAAAGGTAGGAAAGGTCATACCATAGATCTCATTTGCCTTCCTACGAACCAGTCTCTCCTCTTTACTTGCTTTGGTCAATCTGAGACCGCTGGCCTGGCTTGGGGGTGGCCAGTCCTGGTTCTGCCAGCTTCGCATCCTTAAGGAAATTAGAAATGGATCCCTGACTTCTTCCTCCTGTAAAGCCAGGGCAGTGGCATTACAACTTTCTTCCATACATTCCTCCGAGGCAAGATCTTGAGGCTGTGTACCCGTTCCTTTTTCACAAGGCCACATAGGTTCCCCCCTCCTCTTCCTCTTCACTGAGGATCTGAGCCCAGGAGTGAGCAGTCATTCTCACCCCCGAGACTATCCACTCATCACTAGGCGCGGAGGTCAACACCTCCCACTCAAAGGCCTCCCGCATCTCATCTTCACCTAAGAGACTTGGGCTAGGCCCCTCCAGGGTCTATTGATGCTTTATCCGAACTTTCTTTCTGGGATCCAGCATCCGAAACTTCAACTTCTGGTTCTGTCTCTAACTCTGCACCCTCTAGCTTTGTGCCACACTTCCCTGAGGGGCCTTCCTCCACAGGCTCCGCCTTGTGCTGTGTGCTGCCAACTGCAGATTCCTGAATTTTTGTCCATGTGGGAGCCAAATGAATTTGAGGTGCTTTATACAAGCCATATCTTTCTAGGCATCCAGCACAGTGAGAAATCATGAAGATGTTCCTTCCAGCTCTCAAGCATATTTGACACACATGCACTGGAAAATTAGGAATCGCCACATGAGGAGGCAGTTGCCCTCCATAGCACCACTTTTCAATATCCCTCAGTCTATTCACTGCTGCTGTTACTGCAACCCGGGCATGATCCGGGTAACGAGCTGGTCCTGAGGCCATAACTGCAGAAAAATAAACAAAAGTTCACTGTAACTGAAAGTCCCACTTTGTTGAACACACTCTTTAGCTGTAAAATGGCTCCTCTGCTGCTGTGTTTACTTTACTACCCCACCCTGTAATGGCAGCGGCAGCACTCCTGTGCATCAACATTTAGAATCTGGGTCAAGCCACTGCACACCCCGATTTACACAATCTACTGATAACTTTACCTCAAACTGCACAACTTGCTCTGTCCTTGCTTTAAACACATCTACAGGATTTTCCACAGACCTTTTTACATGCTGGTAACATTCATTTGATTTACAGTCCCTTAAAGCTTCAGGTTTTTAGCACAAGATTGCCTGTATTTCTAGTGCTGCACTTTGCTACAACCCATAGTCTCTCTCTGGCTGCAAACTTTAAATTGAGGCTAAATTCATTACTATGCACACAGTCAATGGCTTAACAGACTTGCACTTGCTGGCAGGACTTTACACAGTCGTTACTTGCAAAAGCGACTACACTGCTGCACACACATTTATATAGCATAGGGCTGAAAATCACTGTTTGAGCAGTTTCTTGGTTGTTACTTACTGTTATCAGTAGCAATTTGTTGCGATGGGGAAAAATGGCCTGCAGCCAGTTCCTGGAGGCCTCAGAACAGAAACGGGTGGGCAGTCCTACCGATCGTATTTTCAACCACCAACTTTGCAATTTGGACGATCGATTAGTGGGTTGAGCCCGATTTTAAACTATAAAGTCTATTTTTAAACTGTTTACAACTATTTTAACACTCCGTGATGCTCCTCCACTGCCAGTACACACACTCCACTCTCACTCCCTCTCGAATGCTGGGGCAGTCTCTGTAGAGCTGGCTGAGGGGCGGGACTGATTGCAGCCTGACCAACCACACGACGCCATGCAAATGAGCCTCTTTTTCCTCGCAAGGGCTCTTCTCCTCACAGCGATCGTCGAGCAGGCAAATTTAAACTGCAGAATGCAACTTTTTTCTGTACCAACTGACTCCATGGCGGGAGCCCATTTCAGCCATTTAACATAGCCATTTACACTTGCAAGTCTGTCTTTTCATTTAAAAAGCATTTCCAACATCCAGGGCACAATTTTCTTGTTGCTACCCCTAGTCTTCCACACTTTTCTTCACAACAGGTTATTTTAAAAGCATTTCCAACATCCAGGGCACAATTATTCTGTTGCTACCCCTAGTCTTCCACACTTTTCTTTACAATAGTTCATTTTAAAGCAGGCAAAAATGCTGTAAACTATTTTGATGCAGGACAAGGGCACACTCTTTGGCTTTACTGCTCCTTGGTAAACAGTTGGCATTTTTAAACAGCAGCACAAGATCCACAGCACACAGCAACACACTAGGGAAATTGCTTCAGCTTTTTTGGGCTATCCACTGCCAGACAGCCAAAATGCTAGCCCCCTTGCCCAAGCACCTTCCTTCCCAGAACAAAATCCAAAGCAATGCCTCCATTTTTGTAACCCCTCATCCCTGCCTTTTTGCCAAAACAATAGGTGGCATGCTGTTGAAGCTGACAGCAGTACCTGGTGGGGACTGGGTTCAGGGAGGATGAGGTTACTCGGCACAGGGGGACCTAGGTTTGGCTACTCTGTACAGGGGCACCCAAGTAAATCCGAACACAGGAAGCAATAACTGTAATGTCCAGAACCAGGAATGGGATTCTTCAGTGTGGCTTTTATTCACATACTAGCTGAACAAACAAAGCATAGACGGACCCCCACGGGGCTACATTTCCTGGTAATGCAGATTAAAGACTACAGAACACTTTATCACTATTTCCAGCCCTCAGGCTTTGAACCCACCAGGCACACAGCCTGGACTTGCACGCAGCTTTGGGTACACAGCCCGACTTGTACACATTTGGGTTTTTCCCATGGGCCCGGCTTCCCCACCGGCCACTTGATCCATGGTCCATTGGAAGAATGAACCAATTATCCTGTCATGGCTCCCCACACCACCTGGAGTCTGCGACTCCTAGAGAGAATTTTCCTTACAATCCCACATCTGGGTACTTCCCCCATCACTGGCCAAGTGCATGAGGCAAAGTAGAAACCACAGAAGAAATCCGTACAGGTGGACCTGGTCACTAAAGATGGGGGGCCACCCACCTCCAGCTCCCACAGCCCATACCCGGCCATTTCCCTGGGAAAACTGAACCATTCCTTTGCTGAACTTCTAAATGTAGATTAAAGGGTAGATGTCTGTCACATCTCCTCTACATATTATTTGCATCACACAACACTCTAGGATTTGACACTACTTTACTTGCTTGGCCCATTTCTCTAGGCTTCCCAATATGTAGCTCAATCCCTAGATTTTCACACAAGTACCAGGGTGAAGAAAACAATTTGCCCTTTTAGCCAGAGCAGACACTCACCCTTTAGTTGCAGGTGCCCCACAGGCGACTCACAAATCTTCCATCTTCCAAAACAAATGTTGGACTAAACAGGCAGCTTTTCTTCCACTTGGCAGAATTAAGGGGATTGCCCCAGGAATCTGCTGGGAATCTTTACATCCCCCCCGGAGGGAGGGGGCACTGAGACCCGAACAGTGGTCTCCACCACTTGAGTACAACTTCACTCCTTCAAGCCAAACTGCAGACTCTCTCTTCACTTACTGAAGACCAACTGAAAACTCCCAACGTTCTAACTCCTCTCTGCTGCAGATTCCAATGTGGCTTATGCAGCTCACGAAAGTTCTATTGGTGATGTCATCCCTCAGTCTCAGCTGAGGCTGAGAACAGAGCGAGACAGTGTGAAACCCTTTTAACTGGAGTTTCACAAGCTGCCTTCCCTGCCTACCACTAGGTCTTACTGGGATTCTAGTAACCCCGGGTAACAAAGGGGTTACAAAACTTTTTATGATTTTCTTATCAACTCTGCCTGGGTCTAATTTGTGTGGTATAACATTTTAAGGCAAAACATTTTGTCAGAATGATGCCTCATTTTAGTAGGACCACTCAACTACTAACTGTTGAATTTTATAAAAAAAGGCTCCTTGGACAGAAGGAGAGGAAGCTCTCCTTCTTGACAGTCAAATTCACAGGGTTCATCCAAAGTGGGGGGGGGTCTCCTTGGAGTAGGGGATCCGGCTGCACCTAGGGGTCAGCCAGTGACATTCAATACCTGTGATTTTGAGGTAGCTGGGACCTTTTCCATAAAACATTTCAAAATGTTACCCTAAAGGGGTGTCCGGTGTAGCTGCCTGAAAATGTTGGCCGTAGTTATCCCAGGGCCCTATGTGAACCTTCTTGCTGGGGCCCCGTATCAGAAGTCACAAAGCCCACAAGGAACATAGTCATCCCTACCATGGCCTCCCTATATCTTTGTTTTTAGCTAGTTTTGCATCATTATTTTGCTTTTCCAACCACAGAGTAGACAGGCTGAACACTACAGCTTGGAGGAGTCAGTGAGCACTGAACTCTCAGTAGCAGTGTTGTGGCAGCATATTTTTGTTGTTCTACTCTTAGTTGAGTCTCCATCAGCTAAGAAAGAACTGTACCTCTTTTTATGTTGCCCCAAGCTATCTGGAGAGTGGAGACTGATTGAGACGGCTGCTGGCTACACGCTCTCTATTCTGTGAAGGAGAATAGAGAAGCAGGGAGACTGTCTAAAAATCTTTTTCAAAAGGTATGCCACCTTTGCCTTCATAAGTATGTCTCCTTACCAGTTTGTCTTATTGCTGGTCCCTGTCATGTGCTTCTCTCTGCTTTTCATTTTTACCATTCGCAAGAGGGTGGCCCAGGGGATTTCCCTCTGAGGCGGAGCTGGATTGTGAGCAAGGAGGAAAGGGGCCATCGCGCCTACCAAACGAGTGTTCCCTGCTGAGATTGCGGTGATTCAGTCTCATCTGTTCCACCAAATCACCTGCAATACTGCAAAACTTAGAGTACATTTGGAGAAGGAATGTAATCGTTAATATGTGATTTAAAAAAAAAACTGAGTGTCAGTCGTGATTGTTTGTGGCCCTTCTATTGATACTGACGGAGAAGGGAAATATAACTTTACATTATAGGCTTTTTTTCTTTGATGCTGCATATTTATAGAATTGTATTTGAATTTTAAGCACAAATGTTTAGATTTTGTACTTGCCCTTTTGCTTTTCATGCCATATGCAAATTTTAGCATAATCCTAGCTTGAAAAGCGAATGCGCATCTTGTCATAGCCAGATACTCACAGAGCCCTGACGTAACCTAGAAGCAGCTCCCTACTTGAGTTTTAAAAACCTTTTTTTAATGTATTTAAGAGTATTTTGCACCCTTGTACTGTTGTACCTTTTGCACCTTGCGCTTTATCCCACCGTATACCTTTTTTTCTGCTCTTGCTGAGTATCTGCATTTTAAGCACAAGTAGAGCACCAGAGAAGGAGCGTTTTGGAGAGCGGGTCACCCTGATCTGTGGCCTGAGAGAAAAATTGGTGCATGTCAGAAAACAAAATTGAGTTAGCGGTCTGCGTTTAAGTGCAGAGGCCTGCTAAAAGGTTGGCGTTCGCTGCCCAGTGATATTTTTATCCTGCTTAAAAGAGGTTTCCCTGACAACTTTTTTCCTTTTATTTGGCAAAAGTAAGTAAGATATAGAAATGTATGCTCTCAAAGCATAATAGTAAAGTAATAAGTTTGTATAAGGATATTCGTATGGGTAAGGGAGGGTCAAAAGATTCAAAGGGTATTTGTATGTAATGAATTGAAGTGGAACAACCAGCATAGCATTTGTATATGTACTTAGGCATTCTAGTCACCTGGAAGTGAGCTCTCTTTTTATTTTATTTTTCAATTTTTTTATTCTTGGTTGTTCATACAATGATATCTTTGTTTCCCTTTCCCTGGTGAAAAGAGATTTAAAAGAACTGAGGGAAGCTAAGTGCCCGATAATCATTCTTATAATCAAGGCATCAGAAACTGAAAGCTTGAAATGTGATTTCCCTGATCCTAAGGACCATAGGACTAAATTGTTGAAAATCTGGGGTTTGAACTAGTTGCTCAAAAGTGTGTTATAAAGACGCTGTTGGCCGATTGTTGGATATCATAAAGGACACTCAGTATACTGGGAGATGTACAGTAATATCTACATTTCTAAAGACAAAGCACCTGATTTGAAAAGAACTTTGAGGCACTATTTTTATGCGGGACCCCAGTGGACATTTCACATGAATATTTTAATAGATTATGGGCAGGATTCACGAAGCGTTCAGCTTCTAAGTCCCACTCTGCAATGGTTGCTTTGGACTGGAATCACCCGCCGCTGCAGCGGTTGTGATTCACAGCCGCAGCAGTTGTGGAGGGTGTTATGGCTGCTCCCATCAGCCATAGCCCATTCCCACTGCTGCGGCCATCTCCCCAGCAACACCACCCGCAAGCAGCCGTAGATCATGGAGCCGGTCGTAATCCAGCTCCAGCTTTGTGAACACCCACTGCTGCGGGTAACCTGCAGATCCGCAAGTCGCAACCCACTTGTGCCAAGGTTTATCCGCAGCTGCGGGTATTTCACAAGCTTCGTGAATCCTACCCTATATATTTAAGTGTTGCAAGATTACGTTTTTCCAAGCAGAATTATAACTAAGTTGACTCAAGAATTATAGGGGTATAGGCTGTTGATACTGCTTAGCAATCAGTGTTTAATTACATTTTACCCTGCTACACTCGATCTACTTAAAGTGTTAAGGGAGCAATAATCTAGGATAAAGAGTGTGAATCTTTCATTTTCTAGCCAAAGCTTAAAAGAGAAGGGTTAAGCTTGTAAACTTGTAAACGTGTAAGCCCAAGGGTCTACAAATCTTATGCTCACTACTAATTGTTGCTGTTAGCTGATTGCTGTTTTTTACCCTGGTAATCCCTGGTAACTCTCAGATTACATTAATATGTACACTAGAAGTGGTAAAGAACGGATAAAAAAGCCTACCAAAACCATGGCTGTGAAAGATAGTAAAAGGAAGAGGAAAAATTGTTGCGTATATTCGCAGGAATTGACACTTTCATCCTCTACTCACAAAGACCCAGTTGGGCCATCTGGACCATTTGGACCATTTTATTCTCCTCACCAGATTAAAGAAGAGGTAAAACATGATTATAGACAGGACCCTCCATCGTCGAAGGCCCTTCCATCCCCCCTTCACATAAACACTTTCCTCACAGATCAGTATGGGTATGAAGGGGCCGAGCTGATAAAAGTGGTTCAAAACTCCATTCAAATGACTCCTGACATATTTAGGTACCAGGGGACTAAGAATCAACAGTCTTCCAAGGATGAACATATTATTTATTTAAACCCTTCGATTAGTAAGGACTTTCCTGTTACGGAAAATGTATCCACTTCTACAGCCCCAAAGCTCAGACAACTTCAACAAGGGAAGATAACTGACCTTTTTGTACCTTTTAGTTCTAGGCCCCCAAAAACAGTTTTTAAAGAAGTCTCAGATCAACATATGGAAAGTACGAAAAACAAGGAGGAACTTTCTGCTGAATCTTGGGACCAAATAGGGAATATATCAAAGGGAGCAGAAGTTTCTCTTCATCCAACTAGAAAGAATCTTTTCAGTCCACCTGAATCAAATGTTAGTATAGACATTTTTTCGTCCCATCCAAAAAAATCGTCAATTCTGGGGGGTTCTCTGGACAGGGTATTTGAAAAATTAGATAGGGAAGTGGAAAAAATAAAAATAGATCCAGAATGTTTTGAACAATGCCCTGACACAATATCCAAGTACACAATTAAGGCTCTAGCACATCCCATAATGGGCAACATTGTACTTCTAGAGGCTTACAAAAACTTAAACATCATATAGAGGGGTTGTCTGCTTTGCTCATTGATAAATTCTCAGAACTGTCACATAAAAGAGATAATTTGGAAATTGTAAATTTAAAAGGAAGGGCCAGAAATCTTTCATTTGATTCTATCTATATTCCTCCTACCCCTAAGAATGGTGGAGAAAAAAAGGGTAAAAATTCAAAAAAATACCACAAAGAAGCTTCAATGAAAAAATAAGGGGATTGTAGTTAATCCTGAACATATTAACCAAAAAACTGAGGAGCTGTTGAATTCCAAAAAGTTTGACTTATCCACTAATAAACTCTCAAAGGAGGAGTCCCTAGGGCCGACAACAGAGCCTAATAATTCACAAAACCTCCCAATCATTATGGCTAGTTGTGAAGGTCTTACTTCTGTTAGAGCAGAATTAAAGTCCATTATTACTGATCCTGTTGTGGTCAATAGTACAAACAGGACCCTTCTAAGGTCAAATGACAGGCAGGAAGGAGAACTCTTAACTGGTCCAAAAGCAAAACCAATTTCTCATATTAAGCAAACCATTTGTACAAGAAGGGAAGTTGTATTTAAACTGGAGAACTTCTTTTTTAAAGCTTACAAAATAGAAAAGACTTTATTCGATGTAATTTCACATCTCCACAGAGCTGAATTGGAGCTACCTGAGGCAGCCGAGGCTGTTATGTTTGTGTATAGAGATAAATCTGTTTCTAATAAGTCTGTTTATGTTATGTTACCAAATATGGACATTGCAAAAAAAAAAATATGGGCAAAACAATACTTCCTTAATAATTTAGGACTATTGATATCTTCCCCCGTAAATTGGACCACTATTTGGAAACATGCCTTATTAAACTGGAACTCTGAAAAGGTGAAATATTCACAAAGCTTGTCCATTTTTGGAGTAGATCAATTTGAAGAGGAAAACAGTCATAGGTTGGCATCCTTTGTTCGTATGCTGTTAGCCACTTGTCTAAACATTGATATTCTTCCCACAGAAATAGAATCACCTAAGAGGGTACACCCAGGGGATACAGAGACTCAAATATATATTGTAATAAACTCTCCTGATCTATATAACATCTTAAAACAAAATATCTATAAGTTAGACAAAGCTCACGTACATCTTGTGGATTTTTTAGATAACTCTGTTAAGTTGGCCAAGGAGGTTGGGAATAATTTGTGACTGACTAACCTGAAAGAATTTCTCCTTCCTGATCTCATCTTGGATGACACCTCGAGGACAAATGATTCATTAATTGCAGAGGAGGCACATTTTTTATCATGGAATATTGCAGGACATGGGATAAAATTGGCAGATCCTAATTGGAAAGAACTTATTTTGAAATTTGAAATATTACTAATTCAAGAAACATGGGCAACTGAATAGATTCACTTAAATGGTTATGAAAACTATCATGTCCCAGCAGTAAAAAATAAGCATTATTGTAGACCAAAAGGAGGACTAATAACTTTTGTTAAGATAAGAAAAGGTATTCAGGTTATAGAACAAACCTCTTCCACAAATGAATCATTGCTAAGTGTCATCAAGTGGGATACCTTTACATTTTTTATGGTAAATGTGTACATTCCCCCAAATTCTAAGCTTACTTTACAATATGGCTCCAATTAACTTTAGAAATTGATTCTCTTCTCATAAAACATCAGATAGACATAGTATTGTTAGCAGGGGATTTTAATGCCTGTATAGCCAAGTCTGACAACTTCCCAGTGCTACAATCTCTAATATATCTGGGGGATCTAAATCCAAGAAATTCATCTGACAACACTATAAATAACACAGGTTATAATTTTAGGGATTTCATCACTAACAATAATCTCCTGATTTTAAATGGTAGAAGGAATGGAGATCAGAAGGGCTCTTGTACTTACTATTCTTCAAAGAGAAAAAGTGTTATAGACTACCTGCTGATCTCCCCAGAAAGTTACAGTTACTTTCAAAATGTTAGAATATGCATGAGATCTGAAAGTGATCACACTGCTTTGACAGTTAAAATAGACACATTAAGGGATAGCAACTGACGGAAGAGAGTGAACCTCACTTAATCCCATTAGCACTTAGAGGGAAATATAAATGAACACTTAATACCAGAAATAAGGAAAGAGCAGCAGAGGTAATATGTTCCCCCAGATGTCTTTATTATTTACAACAGCACAGGGTATGAACTGAGCTCAGAGTATCTATGAACAACTGAGTGAATTGTCACCATAAAAT
Source organism: Neoceratodus forsteri (assembly GCA_016271365.2). Classification (NCBI taxonomy): domain Eukaryota; kingdom Metazoa; phylum Chordata; order Ceratodontiformes; family Ceratodontidae; genus Neoceratodus; species Neoceratodus forsteri. The sequence goes on from JADMNL010000025.1 coordinate 336,625,529, forward strand.
TAGCTCTGTAATTTATAGTTATAAAGACAAAACCTCTGCCCCCCCAACCTGGTTTGATTTCCAATGCAGTAGGGAAAAGTTTAAATTAGGGAAATTAATCAGGAGCACTGACAAGAACCCTTCAAGAGCAAGCTTTGCATGTTTAAATATGGCCAGAAGAACTTATAAAAAATGTTTTAAGTTAACAAGATTTGAATTTACTCAAAAACAATGGGCTGTTATGTACAAAATTATTGTAAGCAATGATTCAAAGGCCTTTTGGCTTATGGTAGCAAAGGGGGTTAAAATATACCAGCCTACATTGGCTGTGTAAGTTCCACAAGAAACCTGGGTTGCTTATTTTACAAAATTACTTAATAGAGATAGTACCTCAGACAGTACTCAGGCCATGCCAAACTGGATGCAGTCTGGCATCTACAAATCTTTAATTTTCACTGCTAATGATGTAGAATATATTATATCAAAACTAGCTAATAATAAAGCACTGGGTCCAGACACCATACCAGGGGAAATCTATAAGGAACATAAAAATTATTGAATATCCTTCTTTGTAAATTTTTTTAACGCATTTCTTAGCGAAAGGTTTATTCCCAGCTCATGGTCTAAAAACATAATTGTTCAGATTCATAAAAAAGGGCCTTATCAAACACCCACTAATTACCATCCCATAAACTTATTGGACATAAGTTGCAAACTTTTCTCTGGAATTCTCTTGGAAAAATACAGTGCTGGGTAGATACCTACAGCCCTTTTTCCAAATTTCAGGCAGGCTTTCGACAAGGTTTCTCAACCTTAGATAATATAGTCATTCTAGCCCATCTATTAGAAAAGTATAGTTTCTATAGGAAAATAAACCTTAATGCATTGTTTACTGATTTTACTGTGGCCTTTTATTCTGTAGTTAGGCATATCCTCTGGAACATCCTTTATACTAGGGGCTTCCTTGGAGTTTATTAATTCCAGTATTTCTCCTTTATTCTGACACATGTACTGCTGTCAGATATGATGAAAAGGGCAATAATTCTGAATACTTTTCAACTAATAAAGGGATTAAGCAGGGCTCACACCACTGCTGTTTAGTATATATACATAGATTATTTACTATACTTTGATACCACTAGGCCACTGGGCTTGCATAAAATTAATAATTGGCGTATCCACATACTAGCATATGCAGACAATCTAGTACTTTTATCTCTCTCTCCAACAGGGTTACAGCAAAAATTGGATCAATTTAAAAATAAATGTGATCAACCTGAGTTAGGGATTAACTTAAACAAAACTAAAGTTATGTATTTGGGAACCAATCGCCTCATCCAAATTTACTGCTAAACAAAAACTGCATTGAAGTTGTTGCTTCTTACATTTGTCTTGGTATCAAGCTATCCACAAAAGAATTTTGGACTCTTCACCTCAGAGAGAAAATGATAAAAGTCAAACATGTGGCTAAAGTGTTACAATGATTCAACTTCAAATTTGGTGGTTCCTCAGTAGCGCCCGCCATCAAGGCAGGAGAAGCAAAAATTACTCCTCTTCTCCTTTATGGAGCAGAAATCTGGGGGGTCAAGGACATTCCAAAGTTGGAGCTACCCTTATCCTATTATTACAAAGCTATTCTACAAGTGCCCCTCTCCATGTCTAACCCGGTGGTAAGAGTAGAGTTAGGTAAAGTTCCAGTGGCATCTTTAATAAATCTAAGATTGGTATCATAGTGGCTTAGAATTATTAACAATCCAAGAAATGAAATCCCATTAGCATGTGTGTCAGAGAAAAGATCATGGCATTCTAATAGTTTTTTTCCCCTCATGGCTAAAAGCTCTTATTTTAATCTTACATAATGTTAAGTCCATGCACTTATGGAATGACTATTAGGCTGATGTAACTATAGCTGAAACGTATAAAGTCAGAATTAAGGAAAAAATATTCACAATAACACAGAATAAGCAGTTGAACCAAGTTAGAAATCAAAACCAAGCCCCCTAGCATGGTCAATATAAAATTGACTCAGTTATAGAAGATTAGTTACTACTTCCAGTAGCCCCAAGAAATCGAAAGATGATTACATGGGCAAGGTTTGGTTTAATCACCTCCAAACACACTTACTTTAATCATCAGCCTTTACATGATAACTCTCAAGAGATCAAATGTCTATGTAATAGAGGATTTAAGGAGTCTTTGGCACATGTTATAACTCAATGCCCTTTATATACTCTTCAAAGAGACCATATCTTAAAGAATTTCTTAATTAGATATGCAGATCCGGCCTATGATCCGGTATTCATATTGATGCACCCCAAGGTAGGAGAAGACGCAGAAATGATTGCCAAATTGCTGGCAGCTGTAATTAGTTCTAAGAGAAAAGGTTACAGTAGGAGAATTAGAACTATATGAGATAAAAGTGGCTATTAAGTACCCGGCTGATGTATTTGATGCTTGCACTTTAGAATCTGCTCATTTTAAACTTTTGTTTTATAAGCAAGTAAAAAACTTGCTTACACTTATTTAATTATTTGATATATTGTATTTATTGTATTAAACTTGGTATGTTTGTAATGTCCAAAATCACCATTTTTTGGAAGAACAAATAAAATCTGATCAGATCTGCATAATTTTTACGCTTTTCTTGAACTAGAACATAGAGAGCCAGGAAGTAAAGAGGCCAGCTGGACAGCTGAGGCTTCTTGGGGAACTCTGTTCTCAGGACCCTGTGTGAATGCACAGTTCGCATCATGCTAAGGCCGGTTCTGTGCCCAAACAGAATGCAGATGTTCCTGAATCCTATGTCACAGCGGTCTAGTCATGCAATCCACATACACTTTCAGACAAGAAAATGTTATGACTTAGAAAATGGGCTTGAAAAATAAAGCATCCTGACTGACTGAAAGCCATGGTCAGGCATACATTTATTTTTCAATAGAGCCTTGTGGAAAACAAGTGCCAATTCGGGGTGCCCCATTACTTAGAGTATCCTTGGGCAGGCACCCTGAATGTTCAGTCTGACCAACCGCCATTTTTTTCCCCTCGCTTAGCGAGAGAGCACACTAGAGCCACCCCCACACACACACACTCTTTACCAAAGAATAATAAAAAAAAAAACCACTCAGTCCTTAGATCACACACTACAGTCACAAACGGAAAAAAAATTACAGCAGTGTCCACCTCGTCAACATTGTTCATCCACACTCTGACGAACCGCAGTCACTCTTTTATCTTTGCTGACCACTGTGTGAAATGTAATGTTTTTGTGGCAGTGGGAGGGGGGATGACATTGAAGTGCAAGCTACCATCACACTACCATCCCACTTGCTCCTACAAATCCACTTACAAAAAATACCAGCCCTCTGCTGTCTTTAATTAATTCACAGCTGTTTTTATTCAGTTCGTCTCTGACACAGGTTCCTATTATTTTCTCCTGGACTCACCATGTTCCGCACCTGCTCCACAAATCACCACTCACACTCATCGTAACTGCAACAGATCCTGAAGTGAAAAAAAAAAGCACAGAACTAGGAAAAAAAGGCATTCATATCTAGTTCCGTGAAAAACATTATTGTTTCACCTTAGCAGGCTCTGCCATCCAGGTTGTAGTGTTCGGAAGCATTTAATGAGTAAAACAAAAATAAAATTCCTGTGTGGGGGGAGGGGCCATAACCATGGCAACCAGCTGAAAAGGCAAACTACAGAGGCTACAGCAGGATAAAAGTCCCCAGCTAAAAAACAAACAAACAACAACTCAGCTTTCTAATGCAGGCAGAGGAACTATTTTATACCAAAATAAATTAAACAACTAGCAGTTTTAGCAGTTAAACATAAAAAATGTTTTTTTAAACATTCATAATACAGTTGCCCATTTTCTACACAATAATACCCTCCAAGGTGGGCAGTATTGTACTATACTGGACTTTCCAGGGGCTGTAAGGCCCTCCACCTGTGGCGTTGGGCCTCATTACACCCCTGGGCGGTCCAGTATTGCACAATACCGCCCACCCTGTTGGGTATTATTGCTTACACAGACAATAAAAGGAATCGAATAGGTGATGTGTTTCATTTAAAAAGCACTCTTCATTGGTATTTCTTTGCATATTTCAGTGATTGCTTGACTTTGTGTTCTTTCTGGCTCCTCTTTTTCTTTTATCTTCTATGCTTTATAACAAAGTTCTGCAACATGGGGCTTGAGAGCCACATGTTGCTCTTTGCCCTTGTTCATGTGGTTCAGAAGCTCCTTGCCCCTCAAAGGTCCAACATTTATGTTTTTTAGTATCTTTGTTACTGTGCTCCATAAAACAGAGATCTGGAACACTGAATGCCAGCTTTTTGACATTTGGTCTATATGTAGCCACCTTTTAAAGGTCATATGCATGCAAAATCATATACACACTGATGCCCATGATGTTGGGACAATTAGAGGCAGTCAAAGCAGAGGTCAATAAAGGAGGCTATCAGAATTGCATTGTCACCCATATCTTATGCCAGTATCAGTATTACCAATTGTGCTGTATACCCTGGCCATTGGGAGGTGAGCCAGCAAACTTTCACATGCTTGCTGGTGCACTGCCTGGTGGCCTAATAGTACAGCCCCAGCCATCCTAAATGTTCCTCTTACTACAGTATCTCATTACCTTAAACATTACCATGCTGTGTTTCAGGAAGCAGCTGCGGGTTTATAATTGTTTGAGAGGTAATGACTTTGGATGCCTCTTGACTCTGCAGACAAGCTCCACGGTAGCCCAAGAGGAAGGATCAGGTTGTCAGGAATCTGCAGTGTTGGACATGTTGACAGATGCCACTCCAGCAGTGATTTTGACACCTGCCACCTGATGCGGAGGCACCACATATACAGTTAGGTGTGCTTATGTAGAGCAGGCTGGGTTTGGTAAATTGGCACATCCAGCCACCATAGCCTACAACATTTGTGCCCTATGTAGGAGGGAGAGAGTTGAAACAACGGTAGAAAATGCAGCAGAATTGACCGGCAAGATGGGGTCCTACCCCCATCACACAGGATGGTCCAGCCAATTGTAATATTTCTCTGTCCCATAACAAATGCTGAGCACTTTATGTACTTTAATGGGATTTTCCCACATCAGGTGGGATTTAATCCACAGATCAGTTTTCACAGTGTGTGTTGTGTGTGGGGTGGGGTAACAACAACAATTATGTCAGGATGCTATTTAGAGGTTGTAGCATGAGGAACACAGTGGTTTCTTGGGTGGGGTGTGGGATGGGAGGCAGCATGGCTTTGTCAAGGGCAGATCATACTAGACCAACCTGGTGGAATACTATGACTGGGTGACTAGGCAAATTGACAGGGGCCATGCGGTGGATGTCCTGTACCTAGACTTTAGTAAGGCCTTTGATTCAGTACCACATGAGAGACTTAAGCTACAGGGCACAGGAGCAGGAGCAAAACTTGTGGGGTGGGTGGAGAACTGGCTAAAAGATAGGCAGCAGAGGGTGGTGGTAGGTGGGGAATACTCAGCCCCTAAGCCTGTGACAAGTGGTGTTCCACAGGGTTTGGTGTTGGGCCCAGTGCTGTTTGACATATGTATTGCATACATCTTGGAGGGCATCAGCAGCAAAATCAGCCTATTTGCGGATGACACCAAGATGGGAGCAGTGGTGGATGACCGGAGGGGTAGCAGGGGCTACTGGAGGATCTGGCAAGGCTGGAGGCATGGTCTGACAGATGGCAGCTGGGGTTCAACGCAAAAAAATGCAAGGTGCTGCACTTCAGAACAAAATATCCGAGAATAAGCTACCATCTCAGGGGAGTGCAGCTGGAGGTAACAGAAGAGGAGAAGAATCTGGGGGTGCTCTGGGGGTTCATTGGGAGCAGTGCAGAAGGACTTTGTAGAATTGGGGAGGGGCCTAAGACAAGTAGCACACACAATATCCTTCTCTGAGGTGCTGCCTGTCAATGGCATGAGTGAGGCGAGGGTACTTTGCACCATGCAGTTTAATGAATGGTTGAAAAAATGGTGTGGAGCACAGGGGTTTGGCTTCATTGGGGACTGGGGTTCCACCTGGAGGGACACCAGCCTATACTGGCAGGATGGTCTGCATCTGTCCAGGAAGGAACAAGTCTTTTGAGCAATCAGTTTAAATGCTTCATTGGCAAGCTTTTAAACTAGTCAAGGGAGGCACTGATAAGCAGCAGGAAAATCCCAGCCTCCTACAAAACAAGGGTACTAAATAAGAAAAAGACCGAGGTAGACAGGTCAGTGGGGATGCTGCAAAAAGGTAAAGCCATCAAAAATGGAGAGCAATGAGTACCAATGCCCGTAGTCTGAGTAACAAGCTTCCTGAATTAGTGGCCTTGATGGAGGAGGAACATCTGGATATCGTGGCAGTCACAGAAACATGGTACACACAGAACCATGACTGGGACATAAACATACCAGGTACACTATCTACAGGAGGGACAGGGAGGGTAAAAGAGGAGGAGGAGTAGCTCTTTACATAAGGGAAGGAATCAAAGCAACAGAACAAAAGGGAAAACAGGGAGGAGAAGAAGCACTGTGGGTAAATTTGGAGACCCGCAATGGCACCACAATCCGCACAGGGGTTGTATACAGACCCCCTTCTCAGGGGGAGGAAATGGACAAGGAAATGATAGAAAGAATACTTAGAATGGCAGAAAAAGGGGAGATATTGCTGATGGATGATCTGAATATGCCAGATGTTAACTGGAGTGCAGTTGCAGCAGCCACTTCAAAGAGTGAGGTTATTCTAGATGCCCTACAGGGGGCATGCCTTAGACAACTAGTATTGGAGCCCACTGAGAGAACAATCTTAGACCTGGTTCTCTCAAATGGAGATGAAGAGAGGATCACAGATGTAAGTGGGTAGCCATCTGGGAACTAGCGACCATCGAACAGTATGGTTCACAATAAACACAGCAATAGAGTCAAGCCATACAAAGACAAAAGTACTGGACTTTAGGAGGGCTGACTTTGCCAAAATGGGCGAGTGCCTAAGGAATGCACTAGCAAATGGGCAGGAAGGAGGGGTGGAAGAACAATGGGGAATAATAAAAACTGCCATCACAGAGGTAACAAGCCTTTGTGTGAAGCAAATAAACAAAATGAAACGATGTAAGAAACCACTATGGTTCTCAAAGGAAGTGGCAGTGAAGGTTCAAGAGAAAAAGAAAGCATTCAGGAAGAACAAGGAATCACAGAAGGAGCAGGACAGAGAACTGTATCAGTTAAAGCAAAAGGAAGCTGGGAAGGCAGTCAGAACAGCAAAGGCCCAAACCGAGGAAAAGATAGCCAACTCAGTTAAGAAGGGGGATAAAACCTTTTATAGGTACATAAGGGAGCGAAGGAAGACCAAGGAGGCTAGTGAGGCTTAATAAAGAGGGAGGAGGGTGGGCAGAGGGTGACTGTGAAAAGGCAGAGATACTAAACAAATATTTTTGCTCAGTATTTACAAATGAAGTGGGGGAGGTACCTAAAACAAACAGTAGAAACACTCTGGATACAGAAGTTGATACCAGTCCATTTACAGAAGAAAGGGTTCTGAAAGAACTCTTAAAACTGAAGGTGGACAAAGCAATGGGGCCTGATGGGATTCATTCCAGAATTCTAAAAGAACTAAGGGTAGAACTAGTGACACCACTGACTACCCTCTTTAACAAATCATGGGAGGATGGGGTGGTACCCGAGGATTGGAGAAGGGCAGATGTGATTCCCCTTCACAAAAGTGGGAGCAAGGCAGAAGCAGAAAACTACAGACCTGTTAGTTTAATCTCAGTGGTAGGGAAAATGATGGAATCACTTCTGAAGGAAAGAATTGTTGAGTATCTAGAGGCCAGAGGGGCTCAGGACCCAAGGCAGCATGGATTCACAGCGGGAAGGTCATGCCAGACAAATCTGATAGATTTCTTTGACTGGGTGACCAAAGTAGTAGATCAGGGAGGGGCTGTGGACATGGCCTACCTAGACTTTAGCAAGGCATTTGACACAGTCCCACACAAAGATTAATATACAAGTTAGCCAGCCTGGGGTGGGTCCCAAGATGACAGCCTGGGTAAGAATTGGCTGGAGAATAGGACACAGGTAATAGTAAATGGAGTCCACTCTGAAGAAGGGGGTTACTAGTGGGGTACCGAAGGGGTTCAGTATTAGGACCAGTCCTCTTCAATGTCTTTATAAGCAACATTGCAGAGGGACTGGAAGGAAAATATGTCTCTTTGTAGATGACACAAAGATCTGCAACAGAGTTGATGCACAAGGTGGGGTGGAAAGGATGAGAAGGGACTTGGCAAAGTTAGAGGAATGGTCAAATGTATGGCAGCTTAGAGTCAATGCTAAGAAGTGCAAGGTAATGCACCTGGAAACAAAACCCAGGAAGAGTACACAATGGGGGTGAGATACTAACAACAACAAAATGGAAAGGGACCTGGGGTAGTCATATCAGATGACCTAAAGGTGGGCAAGCAATGTGAGAGGGCAGCAAGGAGGATGGGGGATACTGGGATGCATAGGGAGAGGCATCACCAGTAGAAAAATAGGAAGTTATTATCCCTCTGTACAGACAGTTGGTGAGACCCCATCTGGAGTACTGCGTGCAGTTCTGGAGACCCAATCTCCCAGGGACATAGACAGGATGGAGGCTGTCCAGAGGAGGGAACTAAAATGGTGCAGGGTCTGCACCAGAAGACATATGAAGAGAGACTTAAGGAGCTGAATATGTATAGCCTCGAGGAAAGGAGGAGAGGGGGGACATGATAGAAACTTTCAAGTATCTCAAGGGAATCAACAAAGTCCAAGAGGGTAGCATCTTTCCAAAAAAGAGGTGTGCAAGAACAAGGGGGCACAATTTGAAGATGGAAGGGGAGCGGTTCAAGTAATTTAAGAAGTATTTTTTCACAGAGAGGGTTGTGGATGCATGGAACGGCCTTCCGGAGGAGATTGTGGAGTCAAAAACAGTGGTGGAATTCAAGCATGCATGGGACAGTCATAAGGCAATTCTAGGGGGTTGGGGTAGGAAGAAGTAGGCTGCTGGTTAACTAGGATCTGCAGCTTATCCATTAGATAGGGAAATGGGCAGACTGGGTGGGCCAAGCGGTCCTTATCTACCGTCAAAATCTATGTTTCTATACTCATCATGGGAGCAATGAACTATTCCACACAATGCAGAAAGGCAGCAGCAATGGCTAACAAAATGCTGGGGTGCATTGCAAGGGGAATTACCTCGAGAAGAAGGGAGGTCATTCTACCATTGTACAGATCGTTGGTTAGACCCCACCTGGAATATTGCGTGCAGTACTGGAGTCTGTACCTACAAAGGGACATTAGGCTGCTGGAGGGGGTGCAGTGTGGGGCAACGAAGATGATTCGGGGCCTGAGGAAATTGTCATATGAGGTCAGACTAACAGAGTTAAACATGTACACACTGGAGGAGAGGAGGGACAGAGGGGATATGATTGAGACCTTCAAATACATAAAAGGGATAATCAAAATGGATACAGAGGGTCTATTCAGGAGGAGGGTGGGGAGAGACACTAGGGGCCATGACATGAGATTGAAGGGGGGTAGATTCAGGAGGGAGGTGAGGAGGCATTTCTTTATGGAGAGGGTGATGGCAAAGTGAAACGCACTACCAGCTTAAATGGTGGCATGTTCCACAGTGGAATGCTTCAAGAAGGGGTGGGACAGGGCAAAGGGGAGGGTAAAGGGAGGAAAGGGGAGGGGGTTGGGCAGCTGCTGAATAGGGAGCTAGCTGCATTCACGAGCGACCTAGACAGACCATGATGGCCTTTTGCTGCTGGCAATTTTCGTATGTTCTTATGATAGGAGACTGTGAGTATGGAAGGTCTCAGCCAAGGCATGTAAGGTCATACAACTGCAAGAAATAGTAAGTGCTAAAAAAATATTGCCCCATATTCTTAAGGTGACACTGGTACCAGTGAATTAGTCATACATTTTTTTTTCTATATAGCTTTTACCGTTGGGACTCCAGAGCAGGCAAGCTGCAGTCTTCCCACAAAGGATGTCAATCTGCCCTGCTCACAGGGCTTCATTGAGCCTGCCCTGGTGCCCCATTTTCTGTTTTCTCCCCAGTTATCCTGGGACTCCAGAACACGGTCACGCATGCACATGGAGGTGCGCATGCACTCTGCGGCTCCAGTGACAGCTCCTTCCTCCCACCCGGCTTAATTCCTGGCTCCCTTATCAGCTTGGCACTGCCACCTAGCCTCCACTGGGTGGCAGCCAAGAGCCAGGGAAGCCCACATTCCTCCCGGGAGAGGACAGCTGCTTTGCAGCAGCTCAACCCAGCTCCTCCCCCCTCCCTCACTCATGCCGACCCCCGGTAGCTCAGGCTCATTCCTGAGCAGCATGGCAGGAAGTAAGGCATCCAGCGCCTTGGCCCTCCATGTCACTGGGCCAGCAGTCATATATTTTGTGGAAAAACCCCACATCCTGCAAAGAAGAGTAGAACAGTTGATGAAAGCATAGCTTTTCTAGAAGATTGGTGTGTTTTAGGTACCATCAACTGGGATGAGCGTATGTTCCATGTGATTTTCAGGGAAAGTCTTTATAATAAATAAGGAGTCTAAAAACATTCTACATATGCTAACAATATGAAAGAGGAGCACAGCAGTAAGCCTTTTCTACACTTGGAAATAAAATGGGCTAAGAGAGAAGAGAGAAGTGCTTTGACTTCATGGCTTGCATCCAGCCAACTTCACTGGAGCCCTACAGCTGCTTTGTAGAGGCAAACATTTCACTGATGGGGAGGTTACGTAAGTGGCAGTTTTCTAAACTGATGGGGAGGTTATGTAAGTGGCAGTTTTCCAAACTGATGGGGAGGTTACGTAGGTGGCAGTTTTCTAAACTGATGGGGAGGTTACGTAAGTGGCAGTTTTCTAAACTGATGGGGAGGTTACATAGGTGGCAGTTTTCTAAACTGATGGGGAGGTTACATAGGTGGGAGTTTTCTAAACTGATGGGGAGGTTACATAGGTGGCAGTTTTCTAAACTGATGGGGAGGTTACGTAAGTGGCAGTTTTCCAAACTGATGGGGAGGTTACATAGGTGGCAGTTTTCTAAACTGATGGGGAGGTTACGTAAGTGGCAGTTTTCTAAACTGATGGGGAGGTTACGTAAGTGGCAGTTTTCCAAACTGATGGAGAGGTTACATAGGTGGCAGTTTTCTAACCTGATGGGGAGGTTACGTAAGTGGCAGTTTTCTAACCTGATGGGGAGGTTACGTAAGTGGCAGTTTTCTAAACTGATGGGGAGGTTACATAGGTGGAAGTTTTCTAAACTGATGGGAGGTTACATAGGTGGCAGTTTTCTAAACTGATGGGGATGTTACGTAGGTGGCAGTTTTCTAAACTGATGGGGAGGTTACGTAAGTGGCAGTTTTCCAAACTGATGGGGAGGTTACGTAGGTGGCAGTTTTCTAAACTGATGGGGAGGTTACGTAAGTGGCAGTTTTCCAAACTGATGGGGAGGTTACATAACTGGCAGTTTTCAAAACTGATGGGGAGGTTACATAGGTGGCAGTTTTCCAAACTGATGGGGAGGTTACATAAGTGGCAGTTTTCCAAACTGATGGGGAGATTACGCAAGTGGCAGTTTTCCAAACTGATGGGGAGGTTACGTAAGTGGCAGTTTTCCAAAAGGCCCCATACTTTTTTTTTTTTGTTCAGTCTTTGGTAACCAGGTAAGACCCACTAGGCACAAGTGCCTGTTTTCAGGGGTGACCTGGGAGCACCGGGTGGTTAAGTGACTTGCTCAGAGTCACACAGTATGCAAGTGGAGGTTGTGAGAATCAAATCAAGGTCTGGTCTGCTGGATGTACCAAGCTTGTTCACAGCTCATTACTCTAACCTCTAGGCTATACTGCCTTGTTTGCAGACTTCCAGGAACAAAGCAGAATTTTATAGTATGCTATCTTTATGACCTGCATTCGTATACATAGGACTGTAAAGGACAATGCAAAGAAAACTTTGTGGAATATGGGTTCTTAGCTGTGTTTATAATATGTTTTTTTTTTAATTCATGTTTATTAACCTCATATTAGGTACAATAACATGGATCACAACTTCAGGTATATATAATTTCATCCTCATAGCTTATACACATATATTAGTATGGGTTCTTAGATCTTAACAACATCAGTTCTGATGCTAGTACATTTTCTGTTATATATGACTTCAAAGGGCTGTTATTGAATTTACAGATGAATACTTTTCCCTGTTTAGATTTATTGTCTCCATGTACCACTCACTCCTCTGTATGGGACGGGGACCTCAATTAAGGGGTCAACCTTCATTCCCTAGGGGGGAGGGGGGCCTGGAGGTGGGTGCGTGTCTAACCAGATCTGTCATCTCTTCCATCTACATACATAGATGTGGGTTTTTTGATTAACCTTAAAAGTCAACTCCTCGAGCTCTGAGATTTCTTGTATTATTTGCACCCAAGTCTGGATTGTGGTGACTCCACCTTCTTCCAAGAATGGGTTATTGCTTTATGGGCAGCTGCCATTAAAATGGCCCAGAGGTAGAGTGAGTCTACATTTTTTATGCCGGGGGGAGTGGGGTCACCTAGTATGGATTCTGCCAGTCCGGCGGGTGGGGGGGGGCTATCATGAAAAGGTCTTTCAGTGCTATGGTTATTTCTATCCAGAACCCATGAATTTCTGGGCAGGCCCAGAATATGTGAAGGTGATTTGCCTCTTCCTCCCCGCATCCTCTCCAACATACTAGGTACCTCTGAGACTTTCTTTTATTTAGTACTGAGGGAGTGAGGAAGTAACACACCCTAATTCTCCAGCTAAATTCTTCCCAATATGGGGACCGAGTTGTTTCTGAGGAAACCTGAAACACTTTTCCCCAGTTAATCTCAATGGGGTCCATTCCACCCTCTCCTCCCATTTAGATTTGAATTTTTCCAGGGGGTTCCCTCTCAATTCTGCCAGTGCCTTGTATAGCCCTGAGATCGGGCCTGTCTTGACCTGTTCTGCCATTATAGTGTGAAGGACTTCTCAGAGTGATACGGCCCTCTCGGGGTCCTGATCTGCCCTTTGCAGTTTGTTAATGTATGCTCAGACCTGAAGTTATCTAAAATTATCTGAGTTTCTCAGAGCGTATGCAGTCTTAAGCATCTCAAAGTCCAGCACCTCATTCCCCTGGTGGTACTGACTCAAATGTGACAGGCCTAGCCTGTCTCAAACCCTGAAGGTATGATCCCACTCCGCTGGGACAAAGTGGGGATCCCAGGCCAGTCTAGACATTGGCCATAGTGTGGCTGTAAGTTTATACTTTTGCCAGGCCCTGTAGGCTGCCCTTAAGGTGTCTCTAACTGCAAGAAAAGTAGGCATTTGTGCACCTTGAGCACTCTGTGGAATCATAAGTCTGACCCCTAGGGGTGGGCCCCTTTCTTCTTCCTCTCCCCTCTCTCCTCTCCATCTCCTTCCAACCCAATAGGTAGGTCGGAGTTGACCACAACAGAGCCATCTTTAGCTGTGTAGCTAAGTAATAATCCTCCAGATCTGGGAGAGCCCCCTTTATTTCTGTGTGTTTGCAGGATTCAGAGGTTTATTCAGGGCCTTTTGTTGTTCCAGATAAATTTTGATATTAGCTTGTGCTAGTTTTGGAAGTGTTATTTGTGAATGAAGATGGGCAAACATTGGAACAGATACAAGAATTTTGGAAGTATGTTCATGGTAATTGAGTGGATTCTCGAGTACATAGGAAGGTTTATAAGTGACCACTGGTCCAGGTCTTTTTTTACCTGGTTTATTAAGGGAGCAAAGTTAGCCTTGAACAGTCAGGTGGCATGTTTGGTGATGTGGGTACCTAGGTATCTCATTTTGTCTGCTGGCCAGTCCAGGAGAAGCAGGTCCTTTATTGTCTGTGAGGGGGTATAATAGAAATTAAGGATCTCTGGCTTTGATTTATTTAATCAGTATCCTGAGTATCCACCAAACTCCTCTAGGACTGCCAGCACCTGAGGGACTGACTCCTCTGGTCGGGAGAGGGAGAGCAGAACGTCATCTGCATATAAAGAAATTTTTTGTGCAGTCCCGGAGATGTTCTCGGTTTTTCGAATGGCTTCTGCCAGTGCTTCAATATTTATTTTTATTTATTTATTTAGTTTTTGTTGACCGGGTAAGTGCACTAGACAAATCCTGCCTATTTTCAGGCACGACCCAGGGGAGGGGGATACAGATGAATGCCAAGTGACCTTGAACCAGATTAAGCTGTTGGTGGTATTTTTAGTGAATATACAAGGCAAATAAAAGGCGGGACAGTGGGCATCCCTGGCACGTTCCCCTGCCTAGGCTAAATCTGTTCAAAATCCCACCATTTACCCTGACATATGCCTGCGGGCTCGAGTAAAGTGTTGTGATAGCATTAATGAAGGTCAGGGGGAACCCCATATGCTGAAGCACTGAGAAGAGGAAGGGCCATGAGACCTTGTCAAAGGCTTTTTCAGTGTCTAGACCCATCAGGCAGGCCGGGGTTTCTAGTATCGTGGATAGAGTCAATTATATTTATGGCTGAGCGGACACTGTCTGGGGCCTTGGCAGCTTGGTAGCTTGGCAGAAGACACCAGGAGGAAGAAATGCTGTGTGACTGGACTTCTCTACTGAGACTAAAGAAGTAGAACTCTTGTACTTGGTCCTTTAATTTAGGGTAAATAAAAAAAACTAACAAACAAAAAAAATTGTGTGTTTGTCTGAGTTAACTGAACTGAATGGTTATCTGAACAGTAATCTATGTGTAAATCTCAGGTGATTGAAAGGGCTTGATAGCTGTGCAGTTTAAATTACTTATAGAAAAATCTAGTAAGTAGGGGGAGTGGCTTAGCTAGAAGGAAGCTAAATTTAAAGACTGCCTTAGAAAGATTCTGTTAGTAGCTTGGCAGAAGACACCAGGAGGAAGGAGTGCTGTGTGACTGGACTTCTCTACTGCGAATATATTGCCCTCTTTCCCTCCCACCCACCAAAGCTAGTTCTACTTTTATAGGCACAGGATTTGACTGACAACAGGAACTTCCTGTTTGGGAGCAGGAAGTGAGTGATCCCAGAGCCACCAAAGACCCACCATCCTAGAAGGGCAAGAGTAGCTCTCCGGCCCCCTCTAGCTGCTGGAGGTCTGCCTCTGAGCAAGTAAGGGGTCTACTGAGAAATATAGGATATTCTTGTCTCAGAACAGGACAATCAGGACCTTAAAGGGCACAGAGGCAGAAAGTAAGTAGAGAGAGAGAGAGAAGAGAAAGAAAAAAAAAACCTAGAGGAAAGAGTAAGGATTCCAAACAACAGTTAAGGGGCCAGAAATAAAACATGATGGGAGTGGCGCAGTGCAGTAGCTGTGGAGCAGCAGTCTTCCGGGAGATGTTCTGGAGGATGCAGTATTGTCCCATCTGCAGGCACCTCTCTGGGCTAAGGGAGGAGGTTGCTCATCTCCAGGCTGAGTTGGCCAGGATTTGTGGGACCTCCTCTTCCATCCAGGGACCACCAGTGCCACTGCCATTGCATCAGAGGTTGCCAAGAAAGAGGAGCGGTTGGACCACAGTGGGCTCAGGGAGGGTGGTGGAACAGAGGTGCATCACTCCAGTTGTACCTCTCCACAATTCCTATGCCATTCTGGCAAAGTGTGGTTCCCCTATGGAGGTGCCTGCAGTGGAGACCAAGGAGGGTACTGGGAACCTCCACAAAGGAGACCCACAGGAGGGTGGCATGGCACCCCACAGGGGAAGGAAACAACTCCTGGTGGGGGACTCCATTGTTAGGAAGGTAGAACTGAGAGAGGAAGGGGAGAGGGCGGTAAGGTGCCTGCCTGGTGCCATGGCTTGGAGGGACAGGGAGTGAATCCTCAGGATCGCCAGAGCAGCTGCACAGGGGAGGGAGCTGGATGTCATTGTCCACCTAGGGACAAATGACCTAGCTAAGAAGGGATTAGAGCAGTGCAGGAAGAGTTTGTGGAATTGGGCAGAGGCCTTGGACAAGTAGTACACTACGGTAACCTTCTGGAGGTGCTGCCCATCTATGGCGAGGAAAGGCTAGGTGTTCCGCACCATGGGATTCAATCAGCGGTTGAAAACTGGTGCAGAGCTCAGGAGTTGGCTTCACTGGGACTGGGGTCCACCTGGAGTGATGCAAGCCTATACTGGCATGATGGACTGCATCTGTCCAGGAGGGGAACCAGGATCCTACGTGATAGGTTTAAAGGCTTCATTGGCAAGCATTTAAACTAGCCAAGGGGGGAGGCACTGGAAAGGAGCAGGGAAATCCTAGCCCCCCCCAAAAAAATCACGGTAGTAAGTGCGGTAAACACCAACATAGCGGTGGCAATAGGGAGAAGGGCAGGGGTAAATGAGGAAAGTGACAAAGGCAAGAAGGACAGGGATGGGGCAAAAAAGGAGTAAGGCCACCAGGAAATGGAGGGTAATGAGTACCAATGCCCGTAATCTGAGGAACAAGCTCCCTGAGCTGGTGGCCTTGATGGAAGAGGGATGCCTGGATATCATAGCAGTCACAGAAACATGGTACACAGAGAACCATGACTAGGATGTTAACATACCAGGGTACATAACCTACAGGAGAGACAGGCGGGGGAGAAGAGGGGGAGGAGTAGCTCTCTATGTAAAGGAAGGGATAAAAGCAACTGAACAAAAAAGTAAACAGGGAGGAGAGGAGGCACTGTGGGTCACCTTGGAGACTGGAAAGGGCACCCCAATCCGCACAGTGGTTGTGTACAGACCCCCCATGTCAGGAGGAGGGAATAGACAAGGATATGATAGAAGGCATTCTTAGGATGGCAGAGAAAGGGGAGATACTGTTGATGGGAGACCTGAATATGCCAGATGTTAACTGGAGCACATTTGCTGTAGCCACATCCAAGAGCAGGGCCATTCTCGATGCCCTACAGGTGGCAGGCCTCAGACAGCTAGTTTCGGCACCCACTCGTGAGGGAGCAATCTTAGACCTCGTACTCTCAAATGGGGGGCAGCGAGAGGATCTCAGATCTAGAAGTGGGTTGCCATCTGGGAACAAGTGACCATCAAACAGTGTGGTTCACGTTAAACTCAGCTACAGAGTCAAGCCATACAACAGTGAGGGTACTGGACTTCAGGAGAGCTGACTTTGGCAAGATGGGAGAGTGCCTCAGAAAAGCACCAGCAAACAGGCTAGAAGGAAGGGTGGAGCAACAATGAGGAATCATCAAAAATGCCATCACAGAGGCAACAAGCCTTTGTGTGAAGCAAATAAACAAATCAAAAACGAAAGAAAAAGCCACTATGGTTCTCAAAAGAGGTGGCTGGGAAAGTCAAGGAGAAAAATATAGCATTCAGGAAGTATAAGGAAACTCAGAAGGTGCAGGACAGAGAGCTGTACCAGTTAAGGCAGAAGGAAGCAGGGAGGGAAGTCAGAATAGCAGAGGCCCAAACTGGGGAAAAGATAGCCACCTTGGTTAAGAAGGGGGATAAAACCTTTTATTGGTACATCAGAGAGTGTAGAAAGACAAAGGGAGGGACAGTGAGGCTGAATAGAATGAATGGTGGGTGGGAAGAGGGGGACAGTGAAAAAGCAGGGATACTGAATGAGTATTTCTGCTCAGTATTCACAAAAGAGGAGGGGGAAGTGCCTAATCCAATTAACAGAAGCACTCTTGATAGGGGGGGTCGATCCCAGCCCTTTCACTGAAGAAAGGGTTCTGCAAGAACTCCTAAAACTGAAGGTGGACAAAGCAATGGGGCCTGATGGAATTCACCCCAGAATTCTAAAAGAATTAAGGGGGGAACTAGTGAAACCATTGACTACTCTTTTTAATAAATCATGGGAGGATGATGTGGTACGCGAGGACTGGAGGAAAGCGGATGTGATTCTCCTTCACAAAAGTGGGACCAAGACAGAGGCAGGAAACTACAGACCTGTTAGTTTGACCTCTGTGGTAGGGAAAGTGATGGAGTCACTTCTGAAGGAAAACATTGTTGAGTACCTAGAGGCCAGTGGGGCACAGGACCCAAGGCAGCATGAGTTCACAGCGGGAAGGTCATGTCATACGAATCTAATAGATTTCTTTGACTGGGTGACCAAAGTAGTAGACCAGGGAGGGGCTGTGGACATGGCCTACCTAGACTTTAGGAAGGCATTTGACACAGTCCCACACAAAAGATTAGTAGTCAAATTAACCAGCCTGGGAGTGGGTCCCAGGGTGGTAGCCTGGGTAAAACATTGGCTGGACAACAGGACACAGAAGGTAATTGTAAATGGAGTCCACTCTGAAGAAAGAGGGGTTACTAGTGGGATACCGCAGGGTTCAGTACTGGGTCCAGTCCTATTTAATGTCTTTATAAGTGACATTGCAGAGGGACTGGAAGGAAAAGTATGCCTCTTTGCAGATGACACAAAGATCTGCAACAGAGTTGATACACAACGAGGCGTGGAAAGGATGAGACGGGACTTGGCAAGGTTGGAGGAACAGTCAGAAGTGTGGCAGCTAGGATTCAATGCAAAGAAGTGCAAAATAATGCACCTGGGAAACAAGAACTCAGGGGAAGATTACACAATGGGGGGGTAGTAACAACAACAAAAAAGGAAAGGGACCTGGGGGTAATCATATCAGATGACCTTAAGGTTAGCAAGCAATGTGAGAAGGCAGTAGGGAGGGCTGGGGGTATACTGGGATGCATAGGGAGAGGCATCACCAGCAGAAAACAGGAAGTTGTTATCCCTCTGTACAGACAGTTGTTGAGACCCCATCTGGAGTACTGTGTCCAGTTCTGGAGACCCCATCTCCGCAAGGACATAGACAGGATAGAGGCAGTCCAGAGGAGGGCAACTAAAATGGTGCAGGGTCTGCAAGAGAAGCCACACGAGGAGAGACTAAAGGAGCTTAATATGTATACCCTTGAGGAAAGAAGGGAGAGGGGGACATGATAGAAACTTTTAAGTACCTCAGTGGAATTAACAACGTCCAAGAGGGTAATATCTTTCAGAAAAGAGGCGTGCAAGAACAAGGGACACAATTTAAAGATGGGGGGTTCCCGGCAATGTGAGGAAGTATTTTCTCACAGAGAGTAGTGGATGCATGGAACAGCCTTCCTGAGGAGGTTGTGGGGTCTAAAACTGTGGGAGAATTCAAGAATGCATGGGACAGACATAAGGCAATTCTTGTGGGGGTAGGAAGAAATAGGCTGTTGGTTAACTAGGATCTGCGGCCTATCCTGTAGGTAGGGAAATGGGCAGACTAGGTGGGCCAAGCGTTCCTTATCTGCCATCAAGGTCTATGTTTCTATGTTTCTGTCTGCCAGCGACAAATTCAGTCTGGTCCATATCGATCAGGTCAGGGAGAAAGGAATTTAGTCTGGAGGCTATAATAGAAGTAAATATCTTGTAGTCAGAGTTAAGGAGAGAGACAGGGCAGTAGGACTCGTAACGGGTAGGGTTTTTGTTATCTTTATGTATTATGGAGATGGTGGCATATTGCCAGGAGGGTGGGATTGGGTTCCCATCCCTCCACATGTCTGAGAACATTCCTGAGAGAATGGGAACAGTCTCCGTCTTAAAGGTTCTGTAAAATTCTGCATTGAACCCATCCGGGCAAGGGCATTTGCCTGTTTTTCAGGTTTTTTATGACATTTAGGACTTCTGATTGTGATATTGGTTTAGTTAATGTTTGGACGTGGTCCCTTGTAAGGGTGGGGAGGGTTAGGGACTGAAGGTATTTTGTTTTTTCTTTTAGCGAAGATTCAGATTGAGACCTGTATAGCTTTGCTTAGTAGTGAACAAAGGCCTCAGCAATTTGGCTGTTTTTATGTACAGGGAGCTCTGTGGTGGGGGAGATTATTTTAGTAATTGTGGCTCTGGCTATATATTGCCTTAAGTGGCAGGCAAGGAGCCTGGTTCCCTTTGGGCCTCCCTCATAATACCTTTGGTTGAGATAGAAGAGAGCCCTCTCAGTTTCCTCTTGCTGTAATCTCTGGAGTTCTTTCCTGTGTATTTTCAGTTCCAAGTCTCTTTGTCCCTCCCACTTAGTTTTCTGTGCCCCCTCAGTTTCCCTAATTGGGGAGAGGAGGTCTTGTTGTTTTTGTCTAGCCGTTTTTTCTTGTGGGAGGCTATTGAAATAAGTTTACCCCTGATGGTG
Organism: Neoceratodus forsteri; assembly: GCA_016271365.2. Classification (NCBI taxonomy): domain Eukaryota; kingdom Metazoa; phylum Chordata; order Ceratodontiformes; family Ceratodontidae; genus Neoceratodus; species Neoceratodus forsteri. The sequence goes on from JADMNL010000025.1 coordinate 336,645,639, forward strand.
GCTTTAAGAGTATCCCAAAGGATTTGTGGTGTGATTTCTTTTGTTGAGTTTTCAGTTATAATTTGTTCCAGACTCTGCTTAATGTCCTCCACCACCTTCTTATCTGCCAATAAGGATGTGCTGAGTCTCCAGTGGGTGTTCTTTTTAGGTATGTGAAGGTCCACCTCCAGGAAGATGGGGCTGTGATCTGATAATGTGGAAGTTCCCATCCACGTGGAGGTGAAGCTGGGCAGGTCTCTGGCAAAGGTAATGAAGGTATCCAGGCGAGAGAAAATTTTAAACCTAGGAGAATAATATATATAGTCTCTGGCTCTTGGGTATTTCTCTCTCCAGATATCTAGCAGGCCCAGTTGTGCAAAGATTTTTTTAAGGGAGCGGGCTTTCCGCATTTCTGGGGTGGGGATCTGCGAGGTGGTATCCATCTTTCTGTCAAAAACCAGGTTCCAGTCCCCTTCCATTACCAGCATGCCTTTCGCGTTTTCAGCGATGAGTTGGGCAAGAGAGGAATAGAATGATATGGGTGAACATGGGGCATACACACTCACCAGGGTAACTGGCATTTCTTGCACTCTACCTGCTACCAGAATATATATCTCACACCTGGGTCTTCTATCACCTCATCTTCCTCAAATGGAAATGTGACTGCTAGGAGTATGGCCACACCTCGCTTTCTACCTGAGGGAAGGGAGGAGTGCTACATTCAGGGGTAAGACCTGGACTTCAGCTTTATAATCTTTGTAGGGGACAAATGTGTTTCCTGTAAGAAGGCGACATCCCCTTTCTGGGTAGCCAAGTATTTCTGGGTCTGTTTTCTCTTAACAGGATTATTGCACCCATTTATGTTGAAGGAAATTATTTTAGTATTTTGGTGAATCATTTAAAGGCATTAACTATAAGCTTTCTGACATACAAAGTGAGGCACTGCAGATACAGTCTGACTGATGAACCTGATCTCTTCTTCAAATTGTGTACCCCAAAATAACCAAAACAGTTAGCAAGAACCAGAGAACAATCTTTCAGTAAAATCAAACCATTAACACATAACTTAGGTTTTGGGGCTCCATGCTGTGTACCATACAGCACTGGAGGCCGTGGTGGATACAGGCTCCGGGGATTGTAAGTCACTGGGCCACCCCTTCCTGTGGATGGTGAAGTGACTTCCAAGGATACACTGGGGGCTGCTACCCAGGTACAAGGCAAACGCATCTGCGTGCAGGAGTATGATGCTCAAAACAAGTATGAGCTACCCACATGACCCTTGAGTGAAATCTCGATAGGGGTCCAGCCTTTTGTTGTCAGCGAGCATTTAAGGTGTTAGTATCAAAATGCCCCTCCTCTCCCATAAAACGACATTCTGTTAGAAGAATTCTACAGTAACACTGCAATATATCAAAGTCCGAGTTAATAGCTTTTAGATGTCCATGTGAGGGCTGACTTTAATTAGTCCAATACAGACATTCACAGCTTTAACAGTAAAGTATGTCCCAGCTAAGGTCATCTTGCACTTTACAATATGAGTGTCATTTAGGGCTGAGAGTTCCGAATGACCTTATGAGGTCTTGGGCTCTGTGGAGTGCCGCAGGTGCTTAATTCAGTGTCAGAGAGCAGCTTGGGAGAACCGGATATCAGGTCCACTCGAGGAGGAGGCCTCACTTTTCTCAGTTTGGGATCTCAGGTAGTTAGGCTGCTGCGGCTCTGCCTCTGTATGCGCTCTACCCCCCACCTGGCAGCATGCCGACAAGCCCAGAAGGGGAAGATGGCAGGAATCCATTATTTAGTCTTATGTACTTACATACATACTGGTGTAGTCTCAAGTGGATATCCTAAACCTCTCTGGAGAGCTCAGTGGGAGTAGGCTTCTCATAATTCGTGCTTGGGTCTCTCGGGCGCAGAGGTGGAATTCTAGAGACTAAGATCTCATCAGGGTGAGGTTGGGGGCAGGGGGGGTCTATCTAATTGACTCTAATATTGACCCTAGAACAAAGAAGATCAAAGACTGGTCCATCTTCAGGTCGCTGGGGCAGGCCGCGTGCCCAATTTGGTTCCGGGTCTTTCCGATTCTTCCTGCAAATGAGTTGCTTTGCCATTTACCAGCGCAGGGTCTCCATATCTTCTCAGCATGCTGGGCACGTCTGCTCGCAGATTGGTGAGAGGTTGCTTCTGTGAGGTTTCTGGGCCGTTGTACCCCTTTTTGAGCCACGGACCATGCGGAGGCAAGTAAGTCCTTCTCCAGTTTCTCTTTTTGGAGGGGTGAGGTGGTGATTCTGAGATTCTCCAGATATGGGACTGCCGCAAGAAGGTCTGGAAATACTCTGTTACCCTTTTCTGTGGCCACCTTGAGCCTGGCAGGAAACAGGATCTGGGCCCTAACCTTTTTTGCCCTCAGCTGTTTGACAATCGGCCACATGGCTCTTCTCGCTTCTTGGACTGATGTTGTGTGGTTGTTGTCGATCGAGATCCATTGGCCTTCAAATTGCAGGGTCCCATGTTGCCAGGCTCGATGGAACAGCTCTTCTTTGGCTTGATATGACATGAGGTGAGCTATTAGTGATCTGGGCCTAGCATCCGCATTGTGGGACTTCGGGGCTAAGGATCTATGAGCACAGTCCATGGAGAGATTGAGTTCTTCTGGGAGCGAGAGCAGCTCTTTCAGGAATTTTTGCAAAAAGGTGATTACATCTTTCGATCTGTCTTCAGCGCCCTCCGGAACTCCTTTGACCCTGATGTTATGACTAAGGCTTCTCCCCTCTAGGTTGTTGAGATGGTGTGTTAATTCTCTTTCCCTGGTGAGCAGAAAGAGCAGCAAGCGATCATGCCTGTTGGTTTGCTCCGAGACTTGTGAGACACACAATTCAAGTTGCTCTGCTTTGTGGCTTGCATTATTGATGTCAGATTGGAGCTTGGACAGGGTTTGATTGATTTTGGAGACTGTACAGGCCGTCTGCAGGATGGTGGAGATGAGGTCTGCGTCTGGTACCTCTCCATGCGGCCCTGCTGTCTGTGGCCCATCTGGGTCCTCTCGTTCTGTCATTTCCATCCCTTGATCTTGCTACAGTAACTCCTTCAGTTTTTGCAGCGGAGCACTGTGTAGCTTCCCAGGTTTGATCCTTTTTGATTTTGCTGGTGAGGACATCGTTTACTCTGTGATGGAAGTGGATTTTTGCTGTTAGGGAGTAGGGGCTGTGTGGTTAGGCAGCCATTTAGCTTGCTGACATCACCAGAAGTCCATCTATTATATGTTTCTCATGCGCTTGATGAATCTATGGATAGCAAGGATACCATACAGCACAGATGGCATTTATGGTCCATTTTTCTTATGTATGTATGTATGTGGAATTAAAGTTGAGTTATTACAATTTGCCCTTGTAGCTACATAATTAGGACTAAAACTTCTTCAGCTCTCTCAGAAAGGATCTGGAGGAGGAGAAGCTATCTGTGGACAAACTTGTAAATGTCTGCAAAGACCATGCACCCAGAATAACAGGTAGTACCAAGTGAGATAGAAGTTTGGCCTTTCAGAGAGAGCAAGCTGGTGGGGGTACACTGTAATTTATATACTTGCATACTCTGCTAGTTGAAATATGTGTACATTTTTATAGGATGATAAATGTATCAGTGTTAAAAATAGTTAATAAGTTACATTTTTTCAGTGTTTTGCTTTGTTTAGTTTTCCCATTAATTTACAGACATTTTACTAAACTACCATTTTGTGATGAATTTAAGTAAAAATATGCATTGCAGAAGACAGGTGCTATGCATACACTCATATGGCTCTCACGGGATCAGATCTACCACTGCAGATGGAAAAGTGGCCCCGGTCCTGAAAAGGGTGCAGACCCCTTCTTTACATACTGTACAGTTTTACTGCTTTTATTATTTCACGTCTCATTCCAGCAAAATAATTGAACAATTGGTCGACGCGCCTGTTTTTGACTATTGCGTAGTTTGCCCTCCCTTCACTTTTGTAAGCACAGAAACTTTACGGCAGCATCAAATTATGGCACTAGCGCTTTACTATTTGCAGCCACCATATTTTGCTGGTTATATTTCCTTTCCGCTGCTTTCAGTATCTCTGATCCCTCATTTTTATATTTGCTTGTGCACATGCGCAAGAAACATGCTGTGACAGCTTGCTGGAGTAGCAGGGTGTGGAGGTGTGGCAGTGTTGTGGCCAATGCCGCCACTGCTTTTTGGGACTTGTCTCTGTGGCACAAATGAATGAGCACGTTGTCTATGACAGCAGCTCAGAAGCGTGCCACCAGCTTGAAACAATTTCGCTGCTGCAATGAGGGAGTGCCCTCTCATTGCAGGGCATACCTTGCCTGGTGTTACATTTCAACAAACATGGTGGTGGTTGTCACCATCCACCTCTCAAAGCCGACATTGGGGATCCCCAATCCCCCTGCCGGCATGCCCCCTCCCCAGTTCATTTGCCGACGGGGGAGCCCAGTCCCCATCAGCATAATGTCCCCCTTGTTTGAATGTATCTGCCGGGGGGGGGTGCCCAATTCCCCTCGGCATCATGCTCCCCCCAAACACAGACATGCTTTCTTTGCCGACAGGGGGGCCCAATCCCCGTTGGCTTCAGTCCCCCCTCCTCAAAAACACAGATGGTACACTGGGAGGCCACCCCAGTGTGTGCAAAGCAAACCTGCAAGAAAAAAACCTTCCTGTGATGTCTTTTGCGCAGTTTCTATGCACGCTCGTGACTTCACCAATCTTTTTATATTTTCACTCCAGATTTTCAACCTTACCATTTTTTTACACCTCCTCATCAAAAGTAAAGCTCTCATTTTTCACATCCTGCCCAAAATGTGTTTTTGCACAACTGGCGCACAATGGCACGGACGCTGTGCGAAATAAATGTTTGTGACAGAGTAAGAAAATCACAGTGACAGTGTTCATAAGGAGAGATCCCAAAAAATACAAGTTGTAAATTTGGTGAAAAAAATTCCAAAAAATGACTGTTACCAGCGTGCATTGCCAGTTTCTACGCACACTCGTAACTTCGACAATTTTTTATATTTTTACTCCACATTTTCAACATTGTCATTTTTGCACACTGCCTTATGAACAGTACAGCTGTCATTTTTCACATCCTGCCCGAAACATGTTTTCCCACCTGTGGTACACAACAGGTGTGGTAGCTGTGCAAATTCAACGTTTGGAACAGATTAAGAAAATCACAGTGCCACTGTTCATGATCGGAGGTCCCAAAATGCCTATGTTGAAACTCTGGTGTAAAAATCCCCAAAATAATTGCATTATGGGTGTGCATTGCGCAGTTTCTACACACTCTCATGGCTTCACCAATTTTTTTATATTTTCACTCCAGATTTTCAACATTACCATATTTTTACACCTCCTCATGAACAGTACAGCTGTCATTTTTCACATCCTATGCAAAATCACCTTTCAGCTAATGAACTGATAGTGTCACTGTTCATGCAGTGGGGTCACAAAAAGCCCATGTTGAAAACTTGGAGTGAAAATACCAAGAAATGCCCATTGTGTTAGGGTTTCTGACCATAATGCCCTACCCTGTAGGGACTGACAGGCGTCAGGGGTGTGACTTGGGATTGTCGACAGTAATGCTCACGCCATTCCACCCCACCCCTACCCTGTAGCCAGTGACAGGCATCAAGGTGTGCTTTGGACTCTTTATTTATTTATTTAGCTTTTGTTTACTGGGTAAGTACACTAGACAAGTATTATGCCTATTTTCAGGAAACGACCCGTGAGAAAACAACATGAGGAACAACAGTTAAGGAGACATGGCAAAGAGAGTACAGTTTTTTGTCACAGTAAACAAACGTGGGAAATACATCATTTGACGCTAGGGGAAACATATAGTATTCAATTCAATTTTTTTCAATTCATCTTTATTTTTAGAAGGCGCTTTTCTTAAAATCAAAGCGCCTGTACAAATTCACAAAACAATAAATTCAATAAAATTAAAACTAATATAAATCTTTAAAAGCTATGCTAAAAAGGTGGGTTTTCAAAGCTCCCTTAAAACTAAGGACGGTCGGGCAATCTCGCACCTGACGAGGTAGAGAATTCCACAGGTTGGTGCCATAAAACTAAATGATCTAGCACCTGATGTTTTCAAACGAACCCTGGGAATCTCTAGCAATCCCTCGTCAGTGGATTGTAGGAGCAAAGGAGCTCTTTCAGGTAGTAGATCCCAGATCATGTAGGGCTTTATAGGTCAGTAAACCGACCTTGAAGGTGATTCGCCAAAACACTGGCAGCCAGTGCAGTCCGCGAAGCACAGGCATTATATGGCTGGATCTAGAAGATCCAGTCAACAACCTGGCTGCCGCATTCTGCACTAGCTGCAGACGGCGAAGTTCAACCCCTGATAGACCTAGGTATAAGGAATTACAGTAGTCAAGACGGGAGGTAACGAAGGCGTGGATCAATGCTGGAAGGTCCTCTGGAGGAACCAGGTGCTTCACCCTGGCAATATTCCTCATATGAAAAAAAGGAAGTTTTGACGACCGCTGACACCTGAGATTTAAGTGTCAGGCACTCGTCAATTATTACGCCAAGATTCCGCACCCGATCTGAGGTCGCCAGTTGGACACCTCCAAGCCATAAGCCTGAGGGTGATCCCTCCGGCAGACCCGCCTCACAGCGACCTTTGTCCACAACCAACACCTCAGTTTTCTCCGGGTTTAACCTCAGCCAACTCCCATTCATCCAGTCTTGGATTTCTTCAAGGCATTTATTAAATACCGACAAGGCAGCGTCCTGGCCGGGCACAAAAGACATATACAGCTGGGTATCATCTGCATAGCAGTGAAAACCCAAACTGTATCGTCTAATAATCACCCCTAACGGCAGCATATACACCGAAAACAACATAGGTGCTAAAATAGAACCCTGCAGTACCCCGCAGGGCAGGGAGAGTGATGTTGAGGAAAAAATTCCCGACACCACTCTCTGAGTCCTACCCTTGAGGTAAGATTGAAACCATCTGAGAACCATACCAGACAGTCCACAGACTGACCGCAGATGCTCTAACAGCACACCATGGTCAACGGTGTCAAACGCTGCAGAGAGAGATCAAGTAGTACCAAGATGGATCAGGTCCTACGATCTCTCGCTATTAGGAGGTCATTTAGTACCCGTACAAGCGCTGTCTCGGTACTATGCCTTTTCCTAAATCCAGACCGGAGAGAATCGTAGATATTGTTGTTGGTCAGATGATCCTCCAACTGCGCTGGACCACTTTCTCAATAACTTTACCCACAAAGGGTAAGTTAGAGACTGGCCTGTAATTTGCTAGACAATCTGGATCTAAGGAGGATTTCTTTAATAGAGGCTTAACTATAGCCTCTTTAAGGGGATCTGGAAAAATCCCCCTCTCCAAAGACTTCCAGACGATCAAAGCTAGGACTAGGCTGATCTTATCCACACAACCCACTAAAAGGCGTGTGGGGCCAGGGTCCAAATCACAGCTAGTCGGTCACAGTGCTCGAATGATCATCACAACATCATCGATTGTGGGAAGGCTGAAGTCAGACCATCTAAACTGGGTGTTCTGACATCTCCTGCCGACCACCGCTTCCCATTGGGGAGGGAAGAGCATATCCGATCTGATTTTGACAACCTTATCTGCAAAGAAGAGAGCAAGCTCCTCACACCATTCTTGAGATAAAGCTCTTCTGGGCTGAAGACAGTAGTAGTAAGAACATTTCAGATTATACACTCTAGACTAGCTAGTTCAACTGACAGATATATACAGGTCATCATACATAGGAGTGGAGCATAGCTCAAGGACTGGATTGGTCATAATATAACTTATAACAATGTCGTATACACCCCCTAGGCTAGTTGGATCATGGACAGGTATATACAGCTCATCACATTTTTCTAAATATGCACATGTTAGACAGAAACAGAAACACTTGGTAGTACAAGTTTCTACCAAGTGACCAAGGTGCAATATGTCATGGTTAGCCTATGACCGTGGAGCAATAATGGATGTAAAAATGCCCAAGGCTTTTTAGGCAGGAGTAGTCAGAAGTCATTGATACAGTGGGGAAAATATCTCCAGGAATTCAATGGAGACACCCTGGGGAGGTTCAGACAAAACAATTTGACACTTTACTCGAGGGAGGTTTGGGGCAGTCACACTCTGATGCTAGTTTTAGGAAGCCCCACAGGGAATTTCGAAAACTCAGATAGGAGGGGGCAGCTCGGATATCCACAGGCAGTGAATTCCAGAGTCTGGGCGCACTTAGGGCAAAGTCCCGATCCCCCATGAGGGTCCGGGTAGGAGGGACTTTGGCCCCAAAGTTCACCCCATTCTCCTATACTGCACACATTTCAGCGTATTTCCTTATGGAATGGGGTGAGCATAAAGCCTGAACACCCCAAGGCACATTTTAACATTTGTCGGTGTCTGCAGGGTAGGGTGAGGTGAAATGGTGTGAGCATTATGGCTGACGACCCAAAGGCATACCCCATTGCCTGTCCATCTCTGCAGGGTGGGGGTGGGGTTGGCGTCAGTTGAGTACTTCACTGCCTTTCCTATTCTGCATCTGTCTAACTCCTGTACTTCCAATGCTAATGCCAGCAAGCAAACATTTGGCATTGACAAATGCTTGTTTATTGCACTTTTGCATCTTTTTCACATTTATTTATTGTTGATATTAGTGGATATATTAGCACACATTATTTTGTGTGTATATATGGTTGTATATGGATTACCTAATGGACGGCATTGTTGATGAGCTGCTCTTCAGTTAAAGTAAACACAGAAACTTAGGACAGGAGTCACAAATGTGGGGGAAGGTCCTGCAGCTGCGGGAAAACCTCAGTGCTAGTGGGTTTCCATTTGCGAAGCTGCAGGTCGCCTGCAGCTGTGGGTATTCACAAAGGTGGAGCCAGAGTACGATCGGCTCCACGGAATATGGCAGCTTGCGGGTGCTGTTGCCAGGGACAGCACCGCAGCTGCAGGAGGCTGCTGCGGGCAGTGGGACCTGCCGTAGCACCCTCCACAACTGCTGCGGCTGTGGATCGGCCACTCCGCAGCTGCGCCAATTTCGGCACGCAACTGGGGTTGCGGAGTGAGACTTAGTCCCGTTTCACTTCATGAATCCTGCCCTTAGAATCTGATGGTAGATAAGGACCGCTTGACCCACCTAGTCTGCCCATTTTCCTATCTAATGGATAAGCTGCAGATCCTAGTTAACCAACAGCCTACTTCCTCCTACCCCCCTCTAGAATTGCCTTATGTCTGTCCCATGCATTCTTGAATTCCCCCACTGTTTTTGACTCCACAACCTCCTCAGGAAGGCTGTTCCATGCATCCACAACCCTCTCCATGAAAAAATACTTACTCACATTACCTCTGAGCCGTCCCCCCTCTATCTTCAAATTGTGCCCCCTTGTTCTTGTACACTACAGCTTTAAACTGTGAGAATAAATTCAGTGGCTTTATCTGAGCAGCCACACCCCTGACAAAGGGGCCTGCCATAGTCCTGACTTGCTGGGGTTTTGAGCCGCACTCTCTTTTCACTGTGAATAAAATGTGGGTTTTGTGCAATTCTACCTTTTTTTATTTTCTTTGCGACCAACACTCCAGGAGTGAGAGTGCTCTGTGAAGGCAGGGGTCCAGTGCTCAGTGTGGATACTAACCCCAAACAAACAGTGCCAATCCAGAAAAACCAGGAACTCGTGGATGGTAGTCCATGCTAGTAAAAAATTAACACAGACACCAGATAGTTCCAAAATATGAAAAGATTTTAACCCAGCCAAGGATAGTTGTGTGAACAGTATTGTGAGACAAATCTCAACCACACAGACACTCCAGCACTTTGACCTCAGGAGGAAGACTGAGGCCGAAGCTCTGGGGTGTCTGTGTAACTGACAGTTGCTCACACTGCTGCCCTTAGCCAGATTAAAATCTTTTCACATTTTGAAACTTTCTGGTGTCCGTGTTATTTTCTTGGTGTCCTGACTGAGTGCTATCATGATGCTTTTTTTTGTAACTTAGCATGCTTTTTATCCCTGACGGCAACCCCCTCGGCCCCCGCCTCCACAGGTGACCCGGGATCAGCCCGCACACAGTTCCCCCTGGATTACCCCAAGGGCAGAGCTTCTGGGACCCCCCAATCAGCCCCATCAGATCTCTATCATGGGTGTGGCAGGGACCCCCGACCCCCGTGCGGAGGTCAAGGGGCGCCATTGAGCATGTTGGGAGGGATTTTGTTAGTTTTTCCCACAGGGGAGTGCCCAGTGGAACACTATGGCCTAAACATGCTGTGCGTCCAACACGTCCTCAGCTTCCAGCACAAGCTGGGATCCCCCTGTAACAGGCCATCCCGTGGTCACCCAGGAGCCCCATACTGGGGACACACAACCCCCTCCCCCCTTTGGAGGTAGAGAGTGAGCCATGGCTGCTCAATCCACCTCTGCCCCTGCTGGCCCTCGAGCGACCCGAGTCTGCTCCTGAACCCGGGTCACCCGCACCGCAAGCGATAATTCTACCACTGTGCTGGTGGGCCAGCATCACGGTGTTTCTTTAACTACTCTGGTTTTTGGATTCACCACTGGCTGGCATTTTATCTATGCGCATGGAGACCTGTGTGTGTGTGTTACCATCCCCCCCACAGAACAGGTATCCCACCACAGAACAGTCATCCCATGTAAATATGCATCCCACCACAGAAAGTGTATCACACCGCAGAACATGCAGCCCACCACAGAACAGCCATCCCACAGTAGAACAGACATCTCATTATATAGCGAGCATCCTGTGTGCAGAACGTGTACCCCACCACAAAACATGTGCTACCAGAAAAGTTTTGGTTGAGTTTGATTTTTTTAAAATGTGGATTTCCATTGATTTATTTGTTGATGGTAACACACACCATTAAGGCAATTTTGCGAACTGCAATTAACCTAACGGGGCAGATGGCCCTACTGGGTGACTTCTTTCAACCTGAGGATCTTCCAGACAGAGACTACAAATGTTTATATTTTGAATAGTAATGGCTAAGCTAGTCATCCTAATGCACTGGAAGTCCCAATTAAATATGTATGCTCTAGAGGAAAGGAGGAAAGGGGGAGACATGATAGAAACATTCAAATACCTCACAGTATTAATAAGGTACAGGAGGGTGGTATTTTACATAGAAAAAGATGCCCAAGGATAAGGGGGCATGATATGAGGCTGGAGGGGGAGGCTCGGAGAGGATGTGAGGAAGTACTTCTTCACAGAAAGAGTGGTGTACATCTGGAACAGCCTCCCAGCAGAGGTGGTAGGTACTAAAATGGTAGCAGGATTCAAGCATGCATGGGATAGACACAAGGGGAACTTAGTAACAGGGCTGCGGGGGGGGGGTTAAGGCCGGAGATCGAGTAGGGTCTGCGGTAGCACAGTAGGCAGGGAATTTAGGGCAGACTAGGTGGGCCAAGAGGTCCTTTTCTGCTGACAACATCTATGTTTCTATGTAACCCCACCTGACTAAAAGAGTGGCAGTCTAGAATTTCGCAAGTAGCCAATAGGGAAAAACTGATATAGTCAGTCAGATGGCCTTTCAACAATACAAAGCAAACAAAGTCAAAATTCTCCTTGGATCGCTGCACTGTATTGTCAATTGTGGGTGGACATTACAACATAGACAATGTCGGCAGAAAAAGACCATTGGGCCATCCAGTTTGCTCATGGTTCCCTATCTATCTCTAGAACCTGTCACCCAGAGCACTAGCCAATCCTTTCCTGCCCCAATCTTCACCCTGCTACCCTGCTACTATCACCATGAGTAGCCACAGTAGCCTTTACTCTGTCCCAAATGTGTTTGAAGCTGTTTATGGTTTTGGCTCCTATCACTTCAGTTGGCAGACTGTTCCAAGATTCCACCACCCTTTAGGTAAAGTACTATTTCTTCAGCTCTCACCTTCATCTGCTGGTTTTGCCCCTGCGCAATATAGACCTACTCTACTGCAACAGTAGATATGAAGCAAGTCAGAGCCAGTGTTGCTCAGATAATACTTTTGTGGATCCTACCACCATCTGTCAGATAGTGCTGGTATCCTACCTAGGATCCTACCAGAAATCCTACCAAAGACAGATGTAGGATCCAGGGTCAGATAGCGATGGATCCTAGTTAGGATCCCGGGATCCTAGGTCAGATAGTTAGGCTCTGGGGTCAGATAACGATGGATCCTAGTTAGGATCCAGGGATCCTAGGTCAGAGCCGAGGCTCCTTGGTCACATAGTTAGGATATGGGGTCAGATAGCGAGGGATCCTAGATCAAATCCAGGGATCCTAGGTCAGATAGCTAGTATCCAAGTGGGATCTGTTGCTAGGATCCACAGGATCCACGTTTGTTGGATCCATGCACTGGATCCCAGAGGGTAGGATCCATGGTCAGATAACACTGCTGTCCTACCACAGCAACTATCTGGCCAAATGGGAGGTAACTGTTGGTATCCTAGTTCCTAGGATACTATCTGAGCAACACCAGTCAGAGACCCAATGTCCCATGAGGCATCTAAATTATTACATTTTGACGTAATTAATTGCACTTGAGTAAACCCACTAAAAGCCTATGGAAGGATTTTTTTAAACTGTAGTTAATTGGCATTTCCTTTTTTTGTTTACAGACTGGAAACGACAGAAGAACAGAACAGATAACAACAGCAGCATTATGACTTATAAATCAAATACAGAAAATAGTGTCCATAGGGTAATGCCCAGTTACGGCACATTGTCCACACAGATGAGTTCATCCATTTGGAAAAAGTCAGGGCAAGTGTCCCTTCCTTCCAGACATTGATGCAGAAAAAGTCCCAGTAACCAGGTTATGAGCTATAAAGTAGTCCCTGTTATACTGACTGCACAATTAGTCTGTGTAATTTCCGGGCAATATTCCTTGCAAATACAGTTATCTTGTAATAAAGAATAAAAAACAAAAACAAACTGATGCCATGTCAGCCATATTATTTCTCTGTTCTGGTTGTCTTACAGTGTATCCAGAACATCAAGGGGTGAAGCCTTGATTGACCTCCAGTTCTTATATTGTCCAGCGGCACTAAAAATCTTCCCCCTGTTGTGATCACTCTTTGTGTTTGTAGAAAAATTGTTCTGTTGTGTAAAAAGTCGACCAAGATCTGCCACCCAATAAGGAGTGACCTTCAAGCGGTGAACCATAGTTTTGGAATTGCTTTTTTTCAACTCAGCTTTATTGCATGTCAAGTTCAGCAGCAGGTAATATATACAACAACAGAAGATATACAAATCTGACATATGTGTTTCCAACCAAGAACAACATTAGTTCAGCTATTCATATTCTACCAGGTAATGTCTGCATCTTTGCAAGCACATATACAAAAACAAATCCGTACACTGCAGTGAACTACTAAATGATAGCTAACAGAATTGTTCACAAATATTTGGGAGTCAATATAAAAGACTCATTTGCTGTTAAGAATAACTTACAACTAGGGCCAAAATAAAGGAGCCCAACAACTGGCCATGCTTGTCTCCCCCCCACCCCCCTAAAAACATCAACACCCATCCTTCCAGGGAGGGGACTGTTTCTCCCAGAAACCCATATCACCAAACATGTCAGAAACTATACATGCTCTATTAGAGCCCACAACGGTTGGGGTCCACCTTTGATTTATATGATGAACACATGTGGTATAAGGTAGAATCACCTGCAGCTCAGCATCAGTATTCAGGGAATGCCCCCTTCCTTACCTTGCCAACAGCCATGTCTCCCAGCCTCTCCATCTGTCAACGTGTTCATCAAACTGAAGGTGCAACCTAGCTGTCAGGGCCTCCATCAACAGCACATCTTTAACCCTTTGGACCCAGTCCCCCAAGGTGGGAGGCTCAGGTTGGAGCCATCGCCCTGTAATACATTTTAAGGCTCCCATGATGAGGGTCAGGACCACTCTCCAGTTCTCCCCTCTCAGGTGGGTTACCATTGGAAGCCCTAATAACCATTCCTCAAACTTCAAGGGGACCAAAACCCCATAATGGTTTGTACTGCAGCCTGTATGGCCTCTCAGAACCCCGCCCCCCCAGCACTGGGCAACCCCCAAAAATGTACAAATGGGTCCCTGTCTGCCCACAAGCCCTCCAACAGGATGCCGAATTAGAAGTACTACAGTACTGTGTAATGGAGGGAGTATGAAAACACTGGGTTAAAACATTCCAAAATAATTCGCACCACACTGGTGCAGAACTGACCTTCCATCCCCATTTTAGCTTATGAGTTCAGTCCACCTCACTGATGGAGATATTCGCCTCGCTCTCCCACGCCAATTTGTAGATGTTCAGCGAGTCTCCAGTCACCCCAATTAGCAATTTATAGACACCCGAGATATATTTCTTTGAGCTAGTGATTGTAACTATGCCACATAATAAGGCCTCCCATCCTGTGTATGGCCTAGTAAGCTGTGAGAGACGGTTTTCAGAATTAATAAAATGCCTCACTTGCATATATCTCAGAAACTCTGCATTTGGCCAATGGAATTTATCTTTAGCTCTCTGAAATGTAATGCATTTTCTATAAACTGAGTAAATCTGGTAACCCCTGGGCCTACCATCTGGCATAACCTGGGTCCAGAACGGAGGGGAGCAGAAAATCAGACTCATCGGATAAGAAAGAGTGGGCTCATCCCCTCAGTGGTAGCTGTAAGTTTCCGGATTTTAGTCAGGATATATAACCCATGTTTGACCCACCTATTTTTAACTGTTTTTGCATATTCTGCGGGGACCGTTGCCAAAGTCAGAGTGAATAAGGGCCTATCCCCAAAGGTGGCATCTTCAATTTGATACCAGAGGGATGAAACCCCTGCTTTGCCCAGGTAAAGATTGTGGATACTTGGGCTGCCAAGTAATAGAAAGGGAGATTAGGAAGGGTCAAGCCCCCCCCCCACTCCTTGTGGAGATGTAACAGACACCTAGCCACCTTAGGTTTCTTATTATTCCAAACAAAATGATATGTGCCTTTATGTAAAGTGTTCCAAAAAGAAAGAAATTAATTTTTACCACGTCTACTCTCTCCACTAGAGAGAGGGGCAAGAGGCGCCACCGGGCCAAGTCTCATTCCAAGGTCACCCACAGCTTACCATAATTTAAGGAGAAACGCCTAGAGAGGTCAGTAGATATCTGAACTCCAAAATATCATATCTGACCTCTGGACGCCCACTGAAAAGGGAAGGTCTCTCTAAAGTGATTAGGGCATTGACCACTGATTACTAAGGCCTCAGATTTAGAAAAATTAATCTTGTAGCCAGAAAGCCAAGCAAAAGATTGTAACATCGGTATAAGGGGCAGTAGAGATGTCTCTGGGGAAGGTAAAAAGAAACTAGAATCATCTGCATACAAGGATAGTTTCTGTTCCACCCCTCCTGTCGTAATACCCATTATCGCCATATTTTGTTGAACTCTGGCTGCCAGTGGTTTCAGACTTCAGGCAAACAGGAGAGGGGAATGTGGGCAGCCCTGTCTTGTTCCCCAGAAAAGAGGGAAAAATGCAGAGCTAATGCCATTAACCCTCGCCAGTGCTCTAGGGTTGCTATACAATTGGGAAATTGCCTGTAAGAATTTAGGGCCGAATTGTATGTTTCCCATGGATGCTTTTAGAAATTGCCAATTAACCCTATCAAATGCTTTTTCCGCAGCCATGGAAATGGCTATCTGGAAGACTTTCTGAGATTTCTGAGACATGATAATATTCAATAACCTCTGAATATTATCTGAGAGATACCGCCCTGAAATAAAGCCTGTTTGGTCTTCGTGGACTAACATTGGGATCACCCCCTGGTGTCTTTTTGCTAGCACGCACATAAAGAGTTTCAGGTCTGTATTTAATAAAGAGATAGGGCAATATGATCCCCACTTCAAGGGGTCCCTCCCCTCTTTTTGCATGACTGAGATTTGAGCTAGGTGCCACGATGCTGGAGTCTCCCCACCCTCCATGATTTTTTTACATACCGGCAATAACACCAGGAGGAGCAAATTGGCAAACGTTTTATAAAACTCTGGTGTAAAGCCATCAAGTCCCGGGGACTTGCCATGTTTTGGGCCAGCTGTCTGCACTTTCAGCTCCTCCAGCTTGATGGTTTTATCCAACAACTCCGTGGAGGATTGAGGGAGAGACCCAAGTTTCAGGTCTGCAAAAAATTGTGCGGTCTTGTCTGAAAAATATGGGATCCCCTCTTGTCTATACAGAGATTCATAATAATCTGCAAAGATTTTAGTAATATCCTCTGGGTGTGTACTTGTGGTTCCCCCTCCACATGGATCTTTGAGTTGTAAAATTGTCATGTTAGCCTGCTGCGTGCAGAGCTGGATTGCCAGCAGATATCCCGTTCTACTACCGCTTTCAAAATACTGCTGATGGACCCTCCTATATAGACCCTCAAGTTGGATAGTTAACAGGGCCTCCAGGGCGGTTCGCTTATCTTCTAAAACTTTTTAACCCTTGGGTTCAAAGTGATTTTATGTTGAAATTCTAAGTCTGCAATTTCAAGTGCCAAAGCTTTATGTTTATGTACTTTCTGTGCTTTACAAATTGGCTACAAATTTAATAATGACCCTGCGGAGGACTGCTTTCAGTACGTCCCAGCGGACTGCATGTGAGGTGGCACCAGGCAGATTATTAATCAAATAAACCATAATAGTGAAAGTTATGAGAGTTTTAAAGTTAAGAATGTTTAGAAGACCAACACTAAAGCACCAGTAGGAATTTCAGATTGAGGGGGCCAATTCTAGGGTCATCTTCACCGGGGCGTGATCCGGAAGAGTGCGTGGCAGTATTTGGCAGAGAGTAGCAGCATGAGTCCACTCCTCTGGCATAAATAGCATATCGATCTGGGTATAACAGTTATGTTGAGCTGAATAGTGAGAATAATCTCTTTGCTGCCCGAGACCCATCGCCAAATGTCCAGCATCCCCAAAGTTTGGCTCAGTCTATTTAAGTAGTTCCTGCCACCTCAGTCTTAATCTCAGAGGCCCCCTCATCCTGTCAAGAACAAAGAACATTATAGCATTGAAATCGCCTCCCAGGATGTAGGCGATCATTTGTGTCCATCACCTCCTAAAAGATCTTTTTAAAAAATAAGAGGCTTCTTTACCATCATTAGGGGCATAGACACTAATTATCATGCAGTGAGTATCCCTGTAGAAGGCAAGTATCTTAATGTATCGACCCTTAGAATCAGATTCCACTGCTTCCACCTGTATGGGACAGTTCTTATGAACCAGAATGGCCGTACCTCTGTGATGTGGGCGGGCCTTATAGGAAGAGGCATAAAAGGCACCCACCCATGTATGGCATCATTTTTGATGTTCAGTCTCTGTAAGGTGGGTTTCTTGCAATAATGCAATGCGGATGCCCATTCTACCTAGCTCCTGCAGGAGCTGAGCCCATTTAATGGGGTTATTCAAGCCTCTGATATTATATGTAGTGACGTTTAAACTACCCATCATATCTAAAGAAACCATTCTGCATCCTGTGAGCCTTGCCACAAGTCAGGCATATATCTCGTGCCCAGGCCCATGACAGGGAGAAATAGTGGGAGGGGGGAACAGCACGGCCAGACCATGATCCCAAATAAGAACAACTACAACTATAAAATAACTGTAAAGCTAAAAACAACTGTTACTAACTGGAACAAACCCCAGACTCGGCTCCTTAACTTTGTAACTTTTACAGAACCCTTCCAAGGTGCCACTAGGCCCCCATCACGCTCTGGATGCCCAGTGGTCAAGAGAAGTGCAGAAACAGGATCTGCATGGGGCTGAGAGGCCCAAAAAAGGCCAAACGCTAGCTGTCGACGTGGTGTCGCCACAGCCATACAGCATACCCACACTCCCCCTCCGCCCGCGTCCACCTCCAACTGCTCCTCATAACTGTAAAGCACCTCCCAGACCAGAAGGGCAGACCTGTGGTAGAAAGTCAAACTTGCTCCCCCCCCCCAAAAGGCTGGGCTAACCCAAGGGCTAACACCACCTGAGTATAGTGTAAACTAAGCATTCAGCACAAAATACCGCTGACATAAAGATGTGCTAACTGATACAGGAAAAATAATAAACAGTTTGTTTTTTCTTGTAAAAAATTTGCTCAGACAACCTTCAAGGATCCCTCTAAAGTCCTCGAATGAGATGTCCTGTGCTATTTGCCTAAACCTTAGCACTGCAGAGCATTGCCTACAATGTTTTACCTTTTTAACGTGGACCAGTAGGCAATGCTAAAATTGACTGTTAATATTATTCAAGAGTCAGAAGTGCTGCAAAGATAAGAACAATAATCACCATCCAATGAGACGGTGAGACAATACTGAAAATGAAGCCTTAATATTTATAACATTAAACAGATGATGATACAGTCACCCAGAGAAGTCGTGCAACCTTCACAGGATCCCCAGGTGGTAGGATGGTGCAGACTAGCCAATAAGTCTACCCGTCAGTGAGTAGAAAGCATAGAAAAATCCCCATGATACATCCACAGCCGCTCCTTCAGGTCTGTGGTCTGGCCAATTCACCTGCTGCAGTAGCTGAGCCAAGATTCTCACCTAGCGCCAAATCTGTAGTCTGATGCGATGGCGGGGAATGATCTCTGTGATCCTGCGGCACCAGTTTCATATGGCCTCTCAGCACAGACCAGGGGCTTGCATCCAGAGGAGTCAGGCATTGTCCAGCTGCTCTTCTAATGCTCGGATGGCCTCCCACGAGGTTCCATTGGTGCGTTTCAATGTCTTTCAGCACTGAGGGGTTAATGAGCTCATCGACAGCTATCTCTAGGGAAGCAAGATACTTTCTGGCTTCTGGGAGAGAATCGAAAGTCTTAACCCGGGGTGGGGTATCCGTATCCGATGCAATCCTAACGTGACCTGGGAAGTCCACTCAGGCCTTAAGCCCTTTGCCGTGTAATGCTTCAATAACTGGAAACCAGAGTTTGCAGCGAGCTATAGTGGGGGGGCATAGTCCGGCTCAAGAAATAGCCTTGTGTCTCCAACAAGCATTTGTCAATGCCGAATGTTGCTTGCTTGTATGTGCTGTTTAGGTATTTGGAAGTGATAGTTCCATGCCTTCTTCTCAAGTCATCCACTGTGTCTTTCCGCTCAGTATTCACAGAAGAGTGGGAGGAGCAAGGGCCACAGCAGTACAGCAGTTGCCAAGGGGGTGAAGAGGTGGACAATAGTTCATTCAAAGGCAAACGAGTCCTGCAGGGCTCACTAAATTGAAGGTGGACAAAGCGATGGAACCAGATGGCATACGCCCAAGGATATTAAGAGAACTGTGAAGGGAGATAGCAGTACCTCTGGCAGCCATGTTCACTGAGTCATTCAACATGAGTGAATTGGAGGAGGGCACATGTGGTCCTTCTACACAAATGCAGCAGCAGGGAGAAGGCAGGGAATAATAGGCCGTTCAGCCTCACCTTAGTAGTGAGGAAGATCATGGAGGCATTGCTTAAAGAAAGGATAGTGGGGCATCTAGAAGCCATCGGAGCCCAGGACCACAGACAACATGGATTCACAGTGAGGACATCATGTCAGACAAATCTGGTTGATTTCTTTGACTGGGTAACAAAGGAAGTGAATCAGGGTGGGGCAGTGGACAACGCTTACCTTAATTTCAGCAAAGCCTTTGACACCATCCCACATAGGAGGCTGATAAACTAGCTGGGTAGGCTGGGCATGGGGGAAAGGGTGGTAAACTGGGTTAGAAACTGGCTAACAGACAGGAGGCAGAGAGTGGTGATAAATGGGGTGCAGTCTAGGGAGAGGGGGTGACCAGTGGGGTGCTGCAGGGTCTTCATTAGTAACATTGCAGAACGGCTGAAGGGAATTTTTTCACCAAATTTTCAACATAGCCATTTTAAGACCTCTGCTCATGAACAGTGTCACTGTGATTTTCTTAATCTGGTCCAAACATTGATTGTGCACACTGACTGCACTATTGTGCACTACATGCACAGAAACACATTTTGGGCGACATGTGAAAAATGACAGCTGTACTGCTCATAAGGAGTTGTGGTAAAATGGCAATGTTGAAAATCTGGAGTGCAAATATTAAAAATGTGCGAACTTACGAGCGTGGGTAGGAACTGCGCAACACATGCTCGTAAAACAGTCATTGTTAGGAATTTTTTCACCAAATTTTCAACATAGCCATTTTAAGACCTCTACTCATGAGCAGTGCCACTGTGATTTTCTTAATGTGTCCCGTACATTGATTTCGCACACAGACTGCGCCATTGTGCGCTACATGGGTGGAAACACATTTTGGGTGAGATGTGAAAATGACAGCTGTACTGCTCAAAAGGAGTGTGTGGTAAATGGTAATGTTGAAAATCTGGAATGAAAATATTGAAAATTCCAAACTTACGACGCAGTGTAGGAACTGCTAACGCACGCCAGAAATAGTCATTTTTGTAATTTTTTCACCAAATTTGCAACATAGACTTTTTGAGAGCCCACCTTATGAACACTGGCAGTGTCATTTCGCTAATTGGTCCCGAAAGATGATTTCATGCAGTGACCGTGAAATCACCCTTCGGGCCCGATTAACGCCATGACAGTGCAAGAATTCAAGAGAAGGGGTCCTAAAAAAAAACATATTGAAAATATGGGCCCAAAATTCCCAAAAATGCCTGAGATATGCAACAAAGTTGAAAAAACCCTATTTACTCCATTATACATCTTACCGGCATTTCCTCAGTTCACGGTCAGCTTTGAAGAGCGCAGACGTGTTCCTGGTCCACCAAGATCTGCGTGCCGGACTCGCAGGTAAGTATGGGGTGAGGGGGGTGGGAGGCAGGTGCGCAGGGTGGGTGCGGGTTGTGGGGGCAGGGAGACTACTAGGACCTTTTGTTTACAGGTTTGTTTGTTTTTTATTAAGACGACACGGACGTTTGCCACTCTGTGGTGGGCTCCCAGCATGGCAGCTGGAAAGGCTGTTTGGGGGGGCTGGAGCCGACAGGGATTGGACACCCCTGTCAGCCATAACAAGCTTTGCCATGCTGGGGTGGGCTCCCAAGTGGCACCTGGAAAGCTTTTGGGGGACGTGCAGCAGTGGAGCGGGGGATTGGGCACCCCATCGGCTATAACAGTTTTGCCATTCTGGGGTGGGCTCCCAGCATGGCACCTGAAGCTTTTAGGGGACGTGCAGCCGTAGAGCCAGCAATGGATTGGGCACCCGTCAGCTATAACAATGCACACGTGGGTGGGCTCCCAGCATGGCACCTGGAAAGCTTTTGGGGACGTGGAGATGGAGCCGGCGGGGATTGGGCACCCCCGCTGCTATAATAGTTTTTGCCATGTAGGGGTAGGCCCCCAGCATGGCATCTGGACAGCTTTTGTGGGGCATGGAGCCGACGGGGATTGGGCACCCCTCACGCCATACAGTGTGTGCGTGGAGGGGGAGCACATCAGCGCATGCATGCTTGCTGCGTGTGTGTGTGTGTGGGGAGAGCTCTGCTCACTGAAGCGGAGCTTCCGCTCAACTGTATGACCACTGCATTTTCAACTGCTGTCATAGACAGCTGCAGCAGTGATTGGGGAACTGGGGCCGCGCCTGCAAACACACTGACTGAATTGGATGACGGGTGCCACACCTCCGAAAACTCGGATGATGGCACTATGTTTCTTGCACATGCGTGCAAGCAACATAAAAATGATCTCTTTCTTAGACCATGCCTTCTGTAGGACCATCTCTTTGGTGCGGTAGTCTAGGAAGGCAATTATTATGGAGCGTGGTCTAGCTTTCAGATCCTTCGGTGGAGCAACCAACGCGCAATGAGCCCTTATAGTGTTTAAGGGAAAGTTCTTATCACTGTTGAGCACTTTGTGGAGAAAACTCTCTAAAACTTTGCAGTGTTGCCTGTTTCTATATGCTCTGGAAGGCCATGCAGTCTAATGTTGATGCGGCACGCTGGTTTTCTAAATCCTCAATCTTGTTGAGCAGAGTTTGGGATCGATTGTGGAGCTGGAGGATGGCCCCACTGTGCAGGTCAACAGACTGTAATACAGGAGTAAGGTGTCCCTCTATACTTTGTAATTTTTTTGTCTGCTGTTTAATGTTGTTTCAGGTTTCACCACTTCCTTGTGGTTGGCCTCTAGAGTTTGGCCCATATGTCGCAACTCTCAGCAGAGTTGACAGGAGGTAATTGTAAAGTCCTCCTCCTCCCTTTCGGATCTGCTCTCCAACTTCAGGTCGATGGTTTCTGTAGGCCTAGTGGACATGCTGCCTTTAGTCTGAAACCAGGGAGCCTTATGTTGCTTAAGGCTTCCCCCAGTCACCGAATGTGGCTTGTTTCTAGTCACCATGGCAAATTACACTCTCCACTAGCTATTATACCGATTTTAGGATGCAGAGTAAGACAAAAAAGTACTTTTATTGAGTGGACCAGTGAGAGCAAAACTTCCAAGCTACTGAATTGCGTGGTGACGTCACCGGAAGTCTCCTCAACTGCTTTTTTTACGTTCACTTGTGCGCATGCTCAAGGAACATCTTGCAACAGTATGCCTTTTGGAGGTGTGGACCCTCCTCCCCAATGCAGTGCTCAGTGTAGCAGGTGCAACCCTAGAGGACTAATACATGCTAAGCTGTGTATGACAGCAGTTCGGCTGTGTTGGTCTTCACTTCTAAGAAAAGGTCTGCTGCAATCAGCAGTGGTAGCATGTATGCAATTATCATACATGTCAGTCGAACTGCTGTCATGTACAGCTCGATATCAAAGCCTTCCCGCTTCCTCCCTCTGCCAATGTCCTCCTCCTCCTGTTCTCCCCAGCCCCCACCTTGTGTGCTGAGGGGGGTTGCCCAATCCTCCTCAGCTCATGTGCCCCCTCAACACACTGTGTGGCCGACGGGGTTGCCCAACCCCGTCGGCTGCAGGCCTCCCCAGCAAACACGTAGGTGGCACACTGGGAGTCCACCCCAGCCTGCCAGTAGCATGAATTTTGTGTCCCTCTCCCCGCCTGCCAACCCGCGCCCACCCTATGTGCTCCCACCTCCCCACACCCCCCCCTCACCTAGGTGACATGCTTGGCGCCCACCCCAATGTACCAAAAGCCTCTGTTTTCTTTTTCTTTTTTTTTTATCCTGTAAAACAAGAAAACAGTCCTGTTGGTGTGTGAAGGGTGGGGTGGGGTGGTAGGGTTAGTAACCCTAACATCAAATTTCCAAACTTTTGTTGCTGTAATATCAACCCTAACTGATGCATTAATGGAGTTTTTTTGCAATTAATTTCCCTTCTTTTTGAGAAAGTGTATTGTTACTCATATGTGGTTGTGGTTGTGCAGGGTCCAGAACCTCAGGGCCCTGCACTCCCATTTATACATAAGTGCAGATATATTTTAATGATCTTGCATCTCTCTGTAGGAGCACAGGGCCCCACTACTGCATAATGAGAGTCCTGTGCTCCCAGTATTGCATAATGGTATCCATATAGTTCCCTTCTACCCATAAGTATAAAGACAGGGACAATTTCTGGTACAAAGCATGGACCCATGGGTCTCAAGCTAATATACAGAACTACAAGAATGCCAGAAATGAATGCACCAGAGCTGTACGTAATGCAAAGAGCTCCTACTACAAGGACACCATATATATATACAGTGGCGTGAAAAAGTATTTGCCCCCTTCCTGATTTTCTCTATTATTGCATATTTGTCACACTGGATGTTTTCAGGTCTTTAGACAAAATATAATATTAGATAAAGGGAACCTGAGTGAACAAATAACACTTTTTTTTTTTTACTTATTTCATTTATTTAATGAAAAAAGTTAACCAATATAACTGGCACTGTGTGAAAAGTAATTGCCCTAGTTAAATCAACCCAATTAATGGGATAATTAGAGTCAGCTGATTGAACACAGCCAGGCTTGATTACAGCCAGCCCGGCTCAATATAAACCTCACTTATTTTGGCCCTTACCATCAGAGTCACGCTGCCAGCACAAAGATTCAACAAGCACATTATGCCATGATCAAAGGAAGTTCCTGAAAAGATCAGAAAAAATTTGTTGCCCTCATCAGTCTGGAAAGGGTTACAAAGCTATTTCTAAGGCTCTGGGACTCCATCAAACCACAGTGAGAGCCATAATCTCCAAATGGAGAACACTTGGAACAGTAGTGAACCTTCCCAGGAGTGGGCGGCCTGCCAAAATTACTCCAAGGGCGCAGTGTAAAATCATCCAAGAAGTCTCAAAGGATCCTAAACAACATCCAAAGAACTGCAGGCTTCTCTTGCCTCAGCTAAGGTCAGTGTTCATGACTCCACAATCAGAAAGAGACTGGGCAAAAATGGGCTTCATGTGAGAGTAGCAAGGGAAACCACTGCTAACCAAGAAGAACATAAATGCTCGCTCTCATTTGCCAAGAAGCACCTGGATGATCCACAAGCCTTTTGGGAAAATGTTCTATGGACAGATGAGTCCAAAGTGGAACTTTTTGGACAACATGGATCCCATAATGTTCGCAGAAAGCAAACACAGCATTCCACAGTAAGAACACCATACCAACAGTCAAACATGGTGGTGGTAGTGTGATGGTGTGGGATGTTTTGCTGCCTAAGGACCTGGATGACTTGCCATAATTAAAGGAACCATGAATTCTGCTCTGTACCAGAAAATTCTTAAGGAGAATGTCCAGTCATCTTTCCGTCAGCTGAAGCTGAAGCATAGTTGGGTCATGCAGCAAGACAATGATCCAAAACACAAAAGCAAGTCCACATCAGAATGGCTAAAAAGAAGTAAAATTAAAGTTTTGGAGTGGCCTAGTCAAAGTCCAGACTTAAACCCAATAGAGATGCTGTGGCAGGACCTGAAACGAGCAGTTCATGCTCGAAAACCTACCAAATGTTACTGAATTAAAGCAGTTTTAGAGGAAGAGTGAGTTAAAATTACTCCACAGCGATGTGAAAGACTGATATTGAATTATAGGAAGTGTTTGGTTGCAGTCATTGCAGCTAAATGTGGCATAACCAGTTATTAAGTGTAAGGGGCAATTACTTTTCACACACAGTGCCAGTTGGTGTTGGTTAACTTTTTTTCATTAAATAAGTGAAATAAAAAAAACAAGTGTTATTTGTTCACCAGGTTCCCTTTATCTAATATTACATTTTCTCTAAAGACCTGAAAACATCCAGTGTGACAAATATGCAATAATAGAGAAAATCAGGAAGGGGGCAAATACTTTTTCACGCCACTGTATATATATATATATATAAAATAGGGGTGCGGGTGCACCCCTATGGTTAGGGTTGAGTAGGCAGGTCAATGTTAAACTCTAAATTTTGCACTTTAATAACTTGCAACTGTTTAACAGATTTGCACAAAATTTGGTATGCACCTTCCTGTCGGGTAGATCTCTTGATCTGCCAAATTTTGTTCCAGTCGGATGTGCAGTCTCTGAGTTATGGAGAGGTGAAAAAAACATGTTTTCGCTCATTGACTTTGCTGGGATATTTCTTTGAACTTGCCTACAGCCCATCTGCATATCTGACTGGAAAGAAACTTGCCAGATTCAGAGATATATAGTACCAGATGGCACATGCAAATTTTCAGGTAAATTGGATGAACGGTTTAAGTTATTAAAGTGCAAAATTTGGGGTTTAGCGTAGAAATAGCCATGCAACCCTAGCTATAGTGCCACTACTATTATATGGAGCCCACCCCAGTGTTCCAAAATATTGTTTTGTCCCTGTAAAAAAAGGAAATGGTCCCTTGTCATCTCCCCCGCCCCTCCCCCATCCATACCCTCCCGCGGCACACCCACCTCCCCTTACCCCCCTTATCCTATAAGTACCTCTGGAGATTGGGTGCTGTCATCTTCTATGGACCGGAACATGTCTACACTCTTCAAAGCTGAACCGCGAACTGAAGAATCAAGCTAAGTGCTGTATAATGGACCCCACCTCATGAACACAGTCACTGTCATCTCGTTAATCAGACCCATAAGGTGATTTCACAGTCGCTGCGTGGAATCACGTTTTGGGACCGATTAACAAACTGACAGTACCAGTATTCATGAGGGGAGGTCCCACAAAGCCCATGTTGAACATTTGGTACAAAAACGTTGAAAAATGCCCATGTTACAAGCGTGTGTTCTGCAGTTTCTACGCATGCTCATAACTTCATCAATTTGTAATACTTTCACTCCAGATTTTCAACATTGGCATTTTTTCACACCTCCTCATGAACAGTACAGCTGTCATTTTTCACATCCTGCCCAAAACATGTTTATGTACCTGTGGTACTGAATTATTTATTTATTTAAGAGTTTTACCAGGAAAGCATACTGAGCAGAATACCGCTCGATTCCAGATGTGCCCGGGGGGGGGGTTACAAATGATAAGGTGAACAAAAGCAACATAAGTACAAATGATAAGGTGTACAAAAGCAACATAAATATAAGTGTGGTAAAAGACAGTTGGTGAGAGTAGTCATACTTACAATATACAGGTATAAAATGCCGTGGTTGCTGTGCGAAATCAACTTTAGGGATGGATTAATGAAATGACAGTGCCACTGTTCATGAGGCGGGGTCCTCAAAAGGACATGTTGAAAATTTGGTGAAAAAATTCATGAAAATGCCCGGGTTACATGCATCCATTTAATTTACTCTACTCATGTGAATAACTACTACTTTTCGATCTTTTGATGCCAAAGTTTCGACATAATTCCTGATCGCACCAACTCTGGTAATAAACCATATGCAAAACCAACTACATTCATTTCATTTTATTTTTAAATCATGCCCCAACATTTCGTCAATCTTCCGGCTTCTTCTGGGGAACTGTTAAATCAAATTAAAAATAATAATTTTTACCATTTATAGTAAAATAAATAGAAACATTTTAGAACAAAACATTCCCAATTTTAATTTAACACCTCCATTAGACTCTCATATCAAAGTTCATGGTTCTACTCATTTGTTTTCAATATCTCTGTACCACAGTTCATAATTGTATTTACATTATTTCAATGCCTCTGTTAGATATCACCTATGTAAGTGCCTGTGTTAAACATTTCTCAGTGTTCACCATTACAGCGTATAACTCATTTCACTGACTGCATGTCAACCTTCGTTGACCAAAATAGAATCTTATCTAAAAGTTTAAATAAGTACTACCAATATCAATACTTACTTCTTCACTATACATCTCCATGTTAACTTCCGTTTCTGCTTCCCTCACCTATTCTGTTACTTTTAGTATTATGTAATTCTATCTTTAAAATCCATCAAGTTACTGTGAGTTTTTTCGATATTCACCTATTTCAGTCTTTATTGGGCTCTTCTGCGCCAAAAAGTTCAAGTTGCTTATTCATGTTACCTAGTGAACATACAAACAGTTCTTTGTTACTGCGTGCTAGTAATTACATTCATCTCATTTCACAAATTCTTATTTAAAAGTTTGGCAGATTTCCCAAGGGGACTGTTGTTTTTTGAATAAGTTTTCAACATAGCCATTTTTTTCACACCACCTCATGAACAGTACAGCTGTCATTTTTCACATCCTGCCCAAAATGCAGTTTTGCGCCTGTGATGCAGAATGGCATTGCAGATGCACATAACTGTGTTTTGCCTCGCATTTCACAATTTCTCTGTACCGGGTTACATGAGGCGGGGTAATAAAATGGCTATGCTGACAATTTGGTCATGGGCCCTGTGCTTCCACACCTACATATATATGCATATCTACGGAGGAATTGGAGCGCAGGGTCCTTTGCACCCTGCGCTCCCGCAGTAAAATATGGATACTATTATACTATCTCAAAAAGAAGGGAAATTCATTACAAAAAACTCCATTAATGTAGCAGTTAGGGTTCCTATTACAGCGACAAAAGTATGGAAATTTGACATTAGAATTCCCAACACTACCACCCCACCCCACCCTCCACACACCAAAAGCCATCGGGTGTGACTTGGGGTCATTGGGCCTGACTCTCACCCCATTCTCCTGTACTGTACCATGTCTGCTTGTTTACACATGGAATGGGCTGAGAGGGCCAATGACCCCAAGGCACACCCCAATGGCTGTTGGTTTGTGGAGGTTGGGGGTGGGGTGGTAGGTTTGGGAACTCTAACTCCGAATTTTCATACTTTTGTTGCTGTAATAGGAACCCTAACTGATGCATTAATGGAGTTTTTTTTGCAATGAATATATATATATATATATATATATATATATATATATATATATTTTTTTTATTCATCACAAAAAACTTTGTTAGTAGGCCGGGCTGCTGGCACAGCAGTTGGATCTCCGTTTGAAGTGCCGGTGACCCAGGTTCGGGAATGGACTCGGGTCGGTGGAGGGTCGGCCGGGGGAGAAGGACGGAACGTCCCAGGTACTGCTCTCCTTCTCCGCGGGGAGGGTGGGATCACCGTCTGATGCTCGATGGACCCCTGGCGGAGGCCAGGAGTACCGCAGCGACTGGCGCTCAGCAGCATTTCGGAAGCAGGGCGGACGCAGGTCATCATTGCACGCCCTCGCCTCCCATGCAACAAAGCAAGGGGGAGAAGAAAAAAAAAAACACTCCTGCACCTGCTAGCACAATGAAGCTCACTCCAGCTGCACTAGACACTCAGGCCGACTCCTGCCTGTCCCAAGTTCGCGGTACCCTTGGTCAAGGTGCCGTTGCCCCGCCCTGGGGGGAAAGCCAGGGGGTTCAAGGGAGGATGGCTAGAATGTGAGCAGCCACGGCCGGAGTCCGTGACTGGGCTGATGGTCTCGGCGCAGGAATGCAAGGGGTAAAAAGTAATTAGGAAAAAAAAAAACTTTGTTAATGCATCAGCTAGGGTTGAAGCAACAAAAGTAGTAATAGTCTATCAGTAATAGATTATGCAGATTTCCTATATGGTCGTTGCCCCAACTCATATCTGAGCAAACTGGACACACTTTACCATAGAGCCTTGAGGTTTATTACAGATCTTCCTCTCAGCACTCACCACTGCTCACTTTATGCTGCAGTTGTATGGACCTCGCTCCAATTTAGAAGAGACAGAAATGCCACACTATGGACTTATTGAGTGATATCAAAGATGCTACCAAATTACGTCTCAGACTGCTTCACACAAATCACATCAAGTAAATATGCCTTAAGAAGTCTAAACTTCATCATGCTTAAAGTGCCCAAATTCGATTCTCGATATGGTAGATCTGCTATCAGCTATGTCTTATCTGCCTTATGGAATACGATGCAGAAGACCCTGAAAGTGAACAGATACATCTCATTTACATCCTTTAAATATCTGTATTCGAGGCTTATCAAAGAAAAATGTAATTGTTTCCACAAACAGTAGAGTATTCCTAATCTTATCCATCTCCCTCCCCAGATAGCCAACTCACGGAAGGTATCCACCTTTACTAAGAGTCACCACCCCTCACACGCCATGCACCCCTCCTTTCCATCCACCTCCCCTTAATCCCTTGTCATATATCACAGCCCTGTACCCCTGTTATACAAACCCCCCAGTGCTGCCCTCCTGCCCTCTTCATAAGGCCCACAGTTTATCCGTTCCACAGTATAGGCCCCCACCATCTTCCTCCTCCCCCACCAGCCAGGCACACCACTTCCCACTCCCCTTCCCCTCACCCCTTATTACCACTACACCCGAATTTAATGTATAGTCTGATTAGAATGTATCCTTAGACTGTGTGTATACTGAATATTCTGTGTAGTATCCTAGAGTGTGTGTATATTGAATATTTTTTATGTATCTATGTAAATTGAACCTTGACCTTACCAGGTCCATCTTGCAAATGAGCTGTGCTCAACGATGTTCACCTGGATAAATAAAGATTTGATTGATTGATTGATTGATTGAAATGAGGTGTTAGGTTTTGAACTTAACTCTCTATTTTCATTATTTCCACACACCAACAGTGGTCAAGGTGCCTTGTCTTTGGCCCAACTCTACCCTATTCCATGTCTAAGTAAGCTGAGATGGTACAGTATTAGAGAATGGTGTGAGAGTTAGGCCCGATGACCCCAAGGCACACCCCGACACCTGTTGGTGTGTGGAGTGTGGGGGTAGTGGGGGGTGGGAAGGGGGGTTAGGGTTCAAAAACCTAATGCCTCATTTCCCTACTTTTGTTGCTTCAACCCTAACCGATGCATTAAGAAAGTTTTTTGCAGTGAATTTCCTTACTTTTTGAGAAAGTGTAATCTTACTCTTATATGTTTGTGGGAGGCCCTGTGCTCCCATCAGTCTATAGCGTGTTGTGGTTGCATAGGGCCCCAAGCACAGGGGCACTCCAGGCCCTGCACTCCTATGGAACCATAAGTGTATAGACATTGAAATTAACCCTCATCT